>JANUYF010000004.1:19726111-22126111 GCA_026167975.1 Phrynosoma blainvillii | reverse complement strand
TATAATGACAATTTTGCCCAAGACATTTCAAGACCAGGATGTCTTAACTGCGTTTTGTCCTATTATCAGAATATTAGAAAGAGCAAAACAATATGTTGTTGAGTTATTGCTAACAGTTACATCTGACCGAACATGCTACTGTATTTTATTTCCACAGCACTACCTTTGCTTTCTGCTGCTATTGCTCATGTCTAATCGAGCAAGAAGTTAACCTTGAATGCAAACACACACACACACAATCTATAAACTAAAAGGTAGAACTAATTTTATCCCACTTTTGAAGGTCATAGAATTTAAACAGAATGGATCAGTACCAAGTGTATCATCATCATCATCATCATCATCATCATCATCAAGACATATTAAGTGTGATTTTGCATCAGAAGACATATGTGTTTCACATAGCTATGTCTCTGTGGTTACATCTCCCAGTGCTACCCTCCTTCACCCAAACACACCTTATAAGTCACACAGACACTCAACATTGTCATTTTGGGTTTTTGGAGAACAGCATGGTGATGCATCCACCTATTTCCCTTTACATGAATGTGGTGCAGAAATGTCCCAGAGACCCCCAGAGGATCCTGCCAGTCTTGTTGTGGTACATCCAGCTACAGGAAAATAGTTGGACACATTCTGACTGATCCTCTCACTCTCCTGCAACCTGGAAATGGCTGTATTGAGCTGTGTGTGCATGACTTACAGTTTATTTATGTATTTATTTAGAATATTTATCCTTTGTTCTTCAGCCTTGTAAGGCTATCAGAGTGGCTTATGGATTGCTAATTTGACAGTCCCCTGTCATATAAGTCACCCACCCAGAAGGGCCCAAAGAGGTGCTGTGAAGAACATGGACCATTGTTATATTTTAAACTAACTTTCATCCAAATATATTGTTGAGAAAGTCTGGTGTGGCAGTTGCATACATGCAGATATAGCTCTTATTGAAATACCAGATTGGTTAAAGAGCTTGCTTTCCTTGGAATATAATTATACCAAGTCTGCTTTCTTGTTTGAGGAAGAAAGCCAATGTTTGTTAAAAGCAACAAATTGAGAAAGAAAAATAAGATAAATCCTAGTTTTAACTAAATAACTAGGTTGAAGAGATATGCTTGCCCCAGAGTCTTGGGACAATGCTTCCTATTTAGAAAATGAACAGAAACTTGAGAAAAAGCAAAGAAAGTGATACCAGCAATCATAAAATTCAGCTTAAGAGCCAGCATGGTGTAGTAGTTTGAGCGTTAGACTATGACTCTGGAGAACAGAGTTCAAATCCCCACTCAGCTATGAAACTCACTGGATGATCCTGGACAAGTCACATTCTCTCAGCCTCAGTGGATGGCAATGGCAATCCAGCCCCCCCCCCCCCAAGAAACTTACCAAGAAAACCCTGGGTCCATAGGTCCCCCTTAGGGTCACCATATGTTGGAAAAGACTTGAAGGCACACAACAACAAAGATTCAGCTTATTTTGCATAAAGGTTATTCTGGGACATATGAGCAGGTCTCCAGGGCAAGAACACTACCTTCAAAGCCGCGCGCACGTGTGTGTATATGTGTGTGTGTGTGTGTGTGTGAAAGAGAGAGAGAATTTCTTTTTGTTAGATTCCCCCCCCCCAACATTTGAGTGGCATATTCTGTGCAGATGTGGTTCATGTTTAATGACATCAAGAGTTGTTGCCCGTTCTAACAACACACTTGTAACATCACCAAACTCTTCCTGCTATCCCTTGATCTCAGGTTTTGGCATTGAAATATCAGGGACTCGATTGCTCCTTACCTGGCAACCCATGTAGCCACATGCATCTTTTAAAAAACATTTTCTTAGGGTTGTGGAAGGGGTGACATGTCTGGAAGAGGAGACCATGGAAAGTGGGGTATGACTCAGACGACATCTGAGGACAATGCAAGGACTGGAAGACACACTGCACACATGAGGGGGCTAGGTTTTGGGCTGATATTTGTAACCGAGATCCTAGCATTGAGGGGTGCTACATGCTATTCTTGCAATGTAACAAAGACCTGATAGTCTTCCTAGGGAATCAACAATGGGATTCTGGAACGACTGAGGGCCTTAACTTTGAAGTAACAAAAACTCTGATTGGATTTAAAACAACCCCAAAATAGATAGTTAGGGAACTTGGCTGGGAACATGATAGGAAATACCGTAGATAGGAAGTGCTGACTTGCTTGCTTTTGCTTTTGTTTCTAGTGAGAGAGGATATGGGGGAGAGTATGGAGGGGAAAGAGTGATCAGCAAACCCATTTATCATTTATCTTGGTTTTACCTGGGTCCTTCACATGTTTTTGGATCCACATGTTCTTCCCATGCGAAAATGTCCCAATGTTCCAAAGGTCATTGAAAATATGAAAATATGGAAGCCCCAAATGTAACACGTGGTATGGCGTGTATGCTGACAAGGTATTAGAATGAGAGAGACTGGGACTGAAAATGAGATTTTGGATATTGGTTTTGAAATGAGATGTAACTGCCAGTCTACTCATGTTCTATAAGCGGAATGGTGGAGAGGCAGCATCTTGCCCTTCACCTCAGGCTGCAAAACATCTTGGGCCAGCCCTGAGCTTTTGCAAAGCTCTTTTTGGCACATGCTGCATTTGGCAGATGGGAATGTGGCTTCAGTGCAAAGATTTTGTTATTTGCCTCAGAGGATCATCTGTCCTTAATGATATTCAACTTTTGACTTCAGTCTTTTTTTAAAGAATAATTTTTATTCATTTTTAACACAATGTAATTTACAATAAAAATAATATGCAATTCAAAGTTAAAGAAACTAGAGGGGGGGAAAGAAGACAAAGAAAAAGAAGAGAGGAGGAGGAGGAGGAGGAGGAGGAGGAGGAGGAGGAGGAGGAGGAGGAGGAAAGAAAAAAGATGGGGGGGGGGGAAGAAATAAAAAAGACAAATAACTGGTACACAGGAAGCCTTTGATCCATCCTGAATGTAATGAAAATAAAATTAAAAAAGAGAAAACATATTCTACTATTACAGATCCAACCTAATAATTTTACTAAAATTATTAATAACCATAGTCACAAATTATTATATTATTAGATTTCTTATTACTCAAAATGTCCATAACAGTTTCCATCTTTTAAAAAGTCTTTGTTGGTGTATGATTTAGAACCCATATTAATTTGGCCATTTGGACTAACTCAGCAAACTTAATGATCCATTATTCTGTAAAAGTCTATAGAGTCTCCTTTTCCTATATGAATCTCTTCAAGTCTCTTAATTTCATAACTACGATTTTTAAATGCCTTTTTTTGCTTTTCTGAGATGAGTTCCATCTATATATATTCTATGAAATTATTTTCAGATTCATTTTAGTTGTTTTATCAAAATATATTATTGTTAGCCTTATTTCTTTTTAACAGTTTCTCAATTGTTTAAGTGTTTCTGGGGCCGCTTCCTTCAACATTTTGAAAAGATCTCTCACTCTTTCTAAAGAGTTTATTGTATATTTTTTATCTGTGTAAGTGGATCAATGGACTTCAGTCTTTTTGAGGCAGTAAATTTCACAGGCTAATTATTCATTTCCCCCAGCTCTGGATGGCATTAATTTCTGAAATATTCTATGGGTGAAGCCATTTTTCAAAGTCTATGCCAGAGGTGGCTGACCTGCAGCATCAGAGGTGGCTTGCAAAGCAGTTTTATATGTCTTTCCAGAGTGCACTATGAAATCAAGACTATGCTCATAGTTCAGCATGGATAATTGATGAGTTGACCTCAATATGTACATCACATTGGTTTGGGGTGGACTCAACCAACATGTCAGTGTCAGTTGTGGTATGTAGTAACACTTTGTGATAGCGATATTATTATTTATGTACACACTACCACCAAAGAACAAGAAAGGTTTCTAAAACAAATGGTCAAAAAATAATTGCCTGCCCTGTCAGACTTTCAGTCTAAATATTATAATTAGGAATGGGAAAAATGCAAATACTGTACTTTTTCATGTATTTGCATTTTTTTAAAAAAAATCTCAAGTTCTTCCTGTCTTGAATATGAAGAACTATATAACCTTTGGTAAATTTTTAAAAAAACAAACACTAAAGTGATTTTCCCCCCATCTGCACTGGCTGTTCACAGCTTGAAGGAGACCATTTTGTCTTTCTGTCACATAGATGGGGAATGAGGTTGGGAAAATTGCTTTTTTGTCCTATAGCTTTCAGAATCCTTCTGCATGTATGCTGAACAGGGGATTCTGCGAGCTATAATTTAAACAAAGAACTTCTTCAAGCTCCCCCCCCCCCCCCCGGAAGACTCAGAGGAGTGACTGGGCTGCTAAAACAACAGGGTGCTGCTACAATATACAATGGCAGAAAAACAACCATCACCACCACCTTAGGAGAAAAGAAGGAAAAAAATGTGCTACTGCCAAGGCCAACTCTACCATGGGGTGATGGCGGCACATGGGCTGAATGTAGACCCTCAGCTTTCTGTGGTCCCGAGGGACCCAAAGAATCCAATTTTTAAAAATCTCAAATTGTCCTCTAGGTGATATGAGGGGACAATTTTGCCATGCTTTCCATCAACGAGGGTGTTTTAGGCCCAGGAGAGGAATTTCTTGGTGCTAAAGCAGTCCAGAGAAGGATCAAAAGCTTGAGGAAATGCCTCTACCCCATAGAGGACATTTGGGAACTTTTAAACAATGTAAAAAAACAATGTATGGTCCTCTGAGGTCTTCAGTTGAGGAAATGTAGGCCCCCTAACCCCCAAGAATTTGTCCAACACTGCACTAGTCAGATGCAGAATTTTCAAATGAGAATGGGAACAAGGCGGCAGAGGACACATGTCTTTTGGATTGCCATAATTAGTCTGATATCTCTAGCTATAGCACAAGATCCTGTCCCATCACAGGTGCAGGAATGAGTTTCAGTTACCATTTCAGTTAAGTTCTTTATGTGGAATGAGATGGGTGCCATCTTGATCTTAGTTTCAGTTAGCACAATGTCATAAACTAGCCCTGTCTACTGCCACTTCACAGCCAGCCAGTGGCTTAGTAAATCTACATTGGTTTTTCCAGCAGTTGTTCCAGGTTTAAGAGAGCCAGCATGGTGCAGTAGTTTGAGTGTTGGATTAGGAGACCAGAGTTTGAATCCCTACTTGTCCATGGAAGCCTACTGGGTGTCCTTGGGCAAGTCAGATTCCCTCCGTTTCAAAGGGAGGCAAGGATAACAAATTCTCCTTAATTCTGCCAAGAATAGATAGATTCACTTTAGGGATGCCATAAGTCATAAATGACTTGAAGATTTACAACAACAACAATTCCAGGTTTAAAGAGGTATTTTATTGGAGTTCTTATAGCTGCTGAACATATTTGGGGAATAGGGTTTAGCAACTTGGATACCTCCCATAAAACACTTTTTAAAGCCAGTGTGTGGATTCACTATTCCAAAGCAACAGAATCATTGGCTGTCTCTGCATCTGTCATGACATAACTGGAGGAGGCTTCCTCAGATGTGGAAGGGAAAGGGGTAAGTCTAGATAAGAGGTTCAAGTGAAAGCCAAGGGATGCTGGCTGCCTTGCCCTGGAAACAGAAGAGGCTGATACTCCTGCTCTAGAAACAGAGCCTGGGCTGTCCTATTTACCTTGTAGAGACAGAGCTGGAGGTTGATAATATAATAACAAAAGCACAATCAAGGGTGTGGCCTGCCTTAAAAGAAAAACATCCAATAAAATAAAATTCAAGTATTTTATTTCAAGTCTCAAGTCAAGTCTCAAGTCCTTGGAAGATACTTTCAAGTCATGTCTCAGGTTGAGGCTCAAGTCTGAAACCCAACTTTAACGGGGGGGGGGGGGAAGGTGAGTCATATTTTTTTGGAGGAGTGTTATGCAATGGACTTGAGGCAGTGGTTGAGATATGCTCAGTAGCCTGTTTCCATTGCACATGAGAGGAGCCTTCTTAAGCTTTTCAAAAGATTTAGAAGGAGTTGTCTGCCTCAAGCCCATTGCTTAACACATTTGCTGTTCTCTGAGAAATGTGATATGTGCTTTCAAGGTGGGTTTTGCCTGCTGCTTGAAGTGAATGATGCCAGCAAGTCAGTCACTCAAATATGGAAACCATGCCTTATGAGAGAGACTTAGGGAGCTGGGTATGTTTAGCCTGGAGAAGAGATGGTTAAGAGGTGATATGATAGCCCTGTTTAAGTATTTGAAGAGGTGTCATATTGAGGATAAAGCAAGCTTGTTTTCTGCTGCTCAGAGAACAGGACACGGAACAATGGATGCAAGCTACAGGAAAAGAGATTCCACCTAAACATTAGGACAGGGGTAGGCAACCTTTTTGAGCCGGGGGCCGGGTTGCTGTCCCTCAGACAATTGGGGGGCCGAAGCACCATAAATAAATAAATAAATAAATAAATAAATAAATATGTTTTTTAAAAAATTTAGAAAATTAAAAAAAATATGCATGCACACTCTCTCAGTCCCAGAAAAGCCATGGCAAAACCCCTGTGGAGATTTTGCCAAGAAAACCCCAAGAACAAGTAATAACAATAATAATATCATCATGGTGGGTGGCGGCGACGGTGGCAGGGGGAGGCGGTGGCAGCAGGACCGGCCTGGGGCCAGTCCAAAGGCCTCGGGGGCCGCATCCAGCCTACCCCTGCATTAGGAGGAACTTCCTGACAGTAAGAGCTGTTTGACATTGGAACATAATCCCTCGGAGTGTGGTGGAGTCTCCTTCTCTGGAGGTTTTTAAGCAGAGACTGGATGGCCATTTGTTAGGGGTGGTTTGATTGTGTATTCCTGCATGGCAGGGGGTTGGACTGGTTGGCCCTTGTGCTCTCTTCTAACTCTATGATTCTATGATTCTATATACAAGTCCCAAGTCAACTTGAATCAGTAAATCATTTATTACCCAGTTGAGTCTAAGTTGACATTGAAGTGACTTGAGTCCCAGTCAATTGACTCAGCTCTACATCACTAGACACACTAGTGTAGTTAGACCGGCTGTGCTGAGGTACAGCTGACTAGAGGTTAGAACAGTGAAGATCTTTTCTGTGCAACAGAACAACACTCCATTATCTAGATGTGGAAATGTGTAACATCCCCTGCTCTCTAGTTTCCTGGACCTCAGGTTGCTCCTTGGACTCTTCCCTTTGACATCTTCTGGACTGGCATTTGCTCTGGTCAGGCTGCTTCTTATGCCTACCCCCAGACTGCTTCGACCATGCTTCTCCTCTTATGAGATTATCACATGGAGGGATAGGATGACAGCAAAGCGGATTGTTCCCATCCCATTCGCACGATTGGGGAAAATGTTTCCATACACAGCGCACTTTTCCTATCCTTCTCCTGTCAGTGAAGTGTAATGGTTCTGTCATTTGGTATAAATGGGGATTCCTGTTAATACCAAATGACGGGGCCATTACACTTCACTGATGGGAGAAGGACAAGAGGAGCATACTGTGTGTGGAAATCTTTGCCCCGGTTGCATGAATGGGATGGGAGCAATCTGCTTTGCTCCAGTCCTTAGCCCTCTGTGTGATAATCTCCTCTGTGTATAACTTTAGATTGGATTGGTTTCTCCATGTTTGCTCTCTTGGACTATAGTTGCTCACCGGGACACTTCCCAGGCCCGTCCCTCTCCCCCTCCCCCATACACTGTTGAAGAATTTCTCATCTGCCTGAAGAAATTTTGAACCTGTTTCCCAATTTTCTATGACTACAAGTATGCTTTTGCAAAACTTGGTTGCACCTTGCCTCACATGGGGCAATTTCTCAGTAATCAAAAAATGGCAATCAAAGACAGAATTGTATCAGATGTTCTCCCCACTGAGCTATTAGTAAAAAATGAAGTAGACAATTCTGAATTTTTTTTAAATGCCTCTGGCTATTTGAAGGTAGTGGGGGAATCATTAGAAAGTTGGCCTCCAAGTTTGTTACATGCAGTGGAAACATCCACATGGTCCGTGACAAAAATAAATTGAAATTGTGTAACAGATTGCTATTCAAAGCTAAAAGGAAATAATCTGCCAACATGGAAGGGAGGAAAAATGCTTGGATAATTTTTTATTAAAATTTGCCTGCAAGCCATCAGACATGGGGGCCTTTCCTGATTACATTTTTAGGCTGGCCATCTGGACTTCCCCAGGAGATAGTTTCTGAGAATGTTTTGAGAGAATATTTTCTGAATCTCTCTCTCCCTCTCTCTCTCTTTTTTAAACTCATTGCCCACCAAAAGCTGGACTCTCAGGTGCAAGAAAAAATGAGAGATTAGGCAGTGATGACATACTCCAGGGGATCTGAAGGGAGAGAGGCGATTGAAACTCTGCTACTAAATTATTGGAATGCATTTTCAGTTTCTGATGGCATTCCATCCCTGCTGGTAAATCATCATTAAAGAGAGATTACCTCTTTCTTCTGATCATAAAATCAAATTGGTTTTCTCCGTAAAGATGACCCTTTCATTTTACACAGAGTCAGAGGCAAGGAAGCCTTGGGAGGTCTATCCAGTTGTTGACACTGTCTTGATAGGCCACTGTGTTACAGAGGACCACCTAACAGTACAAACAGACGTATGGACATTGGCATAGCAGTAGTTCAGTGTAGGAAGAGAAGGAAATGAGAACCACATTCACAGAAATGATTATTTTTCACTAGGCAGCAATGGAAGTAGACTCTTAAATCCTATAATTATTCCCAATATTGATCCCATTGAACCAGTGGGATTTACCTAGGTTTAGATGCACCAGTCAGCTGCTGATTCAGTGAATCTATGAGAAAATGAGTCCTAGAACAGATCGAGCCAAAACTCTTCCGGGAAGCCAAGATGACGAAATTGCTGCTGTCATACGAATCATTAGAAAAGACAATGATGCTCAGGAAGGTGGAGGGAAGTATAAAGAGAGGAAGTCCACATGGCAGATGGATAGACTCAGTCAGGGAGACCATGGGCTTGAGCCTGCAGGACCTGAGCAGGAAGGTAAAGGATAGGAGGGCTTGGAGTCATCTCATTCACAGGGTCACCATCAGTTGAGGTCGACTCAAAAGCAGCTAACACCAAACAAATAGGAACCAGGCCAAAGACAACTAGCTAGTGTTTCATTCAGCATTCCCTCTTTCTGTTGTGTGCTTCAGTGCTTCCTTGTCTCATGAATAAATGCTCTCTGGATTGGTTTCACTTTCTCTCCCACATCTCCTCTCTGTTTCTTTCTCTCTCTCTTGATCCTGAAGCCAGAGGTAGCAGACCCCAGCCTGAATTCTATTGTTAGCTCCACCTAGAGTGAATCCATTAAATCAGTAGAATTACTTATGTGTGGACTCATTAGTCATCAGTTGATTTAATGACTCTAGATGAGACTAATGAAGTTCAGCCTCCATCTTCTTCTCCTCATCAAGTATGAATTGAAAATAATGGCAAGTGATGATTCTAAACAGCGGCTTTCATACCTGCAAATATTTGTGGACTTGTCTTTGTCTTGTTGACATTACATGGCCTTAGATAAACTTCAGCTATCCTTCTTTAGGAAAGGAATGATAATGTTTTACAGGGAAGACTCCAACTCCATGATGTTATGGGACTGTGTTGAAATGACCCAACAGATCCCTTCCAGGTCTGTCAAGGTAAAATTTGTGCAAGTCATGTTATCAATGTGGGTGACTTGAAGCAATGCTTTATACTAGTGATGGCAAACCTTTTAGGGACCAAGTGCCCAAACTAAAAGGCCTTCTGGCACTGGGTGTTACCCGGTGCCAGGGGTGGGATTTTTTTGGGGGGGAATGGGACTTCCAGAGTGAGACTTCTTCCCCCCACCCTCCTGGGCCTTCAGCTTCCTCCCTTGCTGGAGGCAGCTGGAGGCCCAGGATGGCCGAGAAGGGGGAGAAAAAGGCACATGTCTGTTCCTTCTCTTTCCCACCCTCTGTGTGCCACAAAAAATGTCTTCACATGCCATCTCTGGAATACGTGCCATAGGTTTGCCATCATGGCCTTATATAATAGGATTAAAGACAGTTGATTGCAGGTAACATTCTAGTGATGTGTTTGAACAGAATGTAGGATGACCTGAGAAGGAATTGATGATGGGTAGAAGCGACTCAATCAGTGAGTGATCATAGATGCGTTGGGTGCTGATTTTGGAATTTTTGAATCCTCAGGCATAAGGGGCCATAAAGATCATACCACCAGACTGGAGGACATTGCAGATGCAAACTGAAAGTTCATTTTGTCTGTAATCCATGGTTTTCTATGTATGGTTGTAAAAGCTGGACAATGAAGAATGCTGACAGGAAGAAAATCAATTCATTTGAAATGTGGTGCTGGAGAAGAGTTCTGCAGATACCATAGACTTCTAAAAGACAAACAAATGGGTTCTGGACCAAATGAAACCTGAACTCTCCCTAGAAACCAAGATGACTATATCGAGATTGTCATACTTTGACCCTATCATGAGAAGACATGACTCACTTGAAAAGACATTAAACTTGGAAAGGCAGATGGCAACAGGAAAAGAGGAAGACTGCATTCCAGATGGATAGACTTAATCAAGGAAGATTTGGATTTGATTTTGTAAGACCTGAGCAGGGCAGTTGATGATAGAGTGATTTGGAGGTCTCTCATTCATAGGATCACCATGGATTGAAGTTGATTCAAAGGCAGCTAATGACAACTGCACCTGATATATGTAGATTCTCTGTGCAAAATCTAAATGGCATCACTATTGGAACAGTGGGGCTTCTCCTGACCCAGGTGCAATTGCCCAGACATGCCAACCACTGGAGAAAGTCCTAGATGTACCTACTTATGAGTTTTGGAAAAAATATTATTTTTTCCATTCCTGAAAGGCCAATTTGTTTTTCTGAAAGGACAATTACAACTCCCAGTCTCCTCCAGCCAGCATGACCATGGCAAGTCTACTAGAAATCTGGAAAGGGGATGGCTCTTCCTTATTCCTGCTCTTCCGTATCCCTGCAGCTGCACAACTGCAGCTGGTTGGTGCCAGGGACCCCCCTGCTTTTCTGACCACCAGTTGGATATGGAGGTGCACTCTGGTGCTTGCAAGCTGCATTGCACAAGGGATGGAAGAGGAAGATGTGTGGAAGCACACTGGAATAGATTTATATTCCAACAGTGTCCAATAGGATAATGGTCAATGTGTGATGTGCATGGATATCATTGTAATATAGGCAGTCATCCTTATGGTGCTTTGATGTTTCATTTTGAAATTTAGTTTAATTAGTGCATCTATTAGTCCTGTTGCTGTCAGAAGTCATTGATTGACATTTCAAATGATTACTAAATCTGCTAAATTGACATTATTTTAAATTTAGATTATATTACTGAGCAGGTGGTACTCCCCCCTTTTTGTTAACGTAAAAATATTTTAATAATGTTTTAAAACTGCTTTCATACTAGTTTTAATATGGTTCTTATTTGACTGTGTTTAAATTGCTTTTAATGTTATACATAGAAGTTTTTAGTTGTATTTTATTTTAATGTTGCAAGCTGCCTTGGCTCCTGCACTGGGGGAAAGACAGACATTCTCCCCCCACCCTATGTCTCTTGCTCACACACTCTTACTTTATAAATCACAGCTTACTTCAAATAAATGGTATATAAGTATGTCATCATTAACTTGTCCCAGTGACCTAAATCAGCAGTGGGAATAATGAATCCTTCCAAATATTGCTGGACTGCAATTCATAGCAGCCCTAATCAATGTTGAGGAAAGGTGGAAGTTGCCATCCAAAAACATATGAAGGGACTTATGACTCTCTCCCCTGGCTAAATCCAGTTGCTACTTCTGACTGGAGTAGAGTGATTGACTAGTCAAAGTATGACAAGTCAACAATTAAGTACCATGGATTCAATAGGTCTACTCCACTTGGAACTAGAAATTGCATTTAGGCTGTTGATTTTAATAGGTATAATCTGGATCACATACATTAAACATATATCTATATCTATATCTATATAGAACCACTGATGCTCTCAGGCCTAGTATACAAGGAGAAAGGTACCAGAATAGGGATGAGAACTGAGCCCCCCTCTCAGATTAACTTTAGGCACAGATTTGGACTTTGGGAGATAACTGGCTTCTATTCGGATCAAAATCTGAATGACACTTTGAATGAGGTTTATTCGTGTTAGTCTCTTTGTAAAGAAGCCTTGGAACATCCGACTGCAACTGAAGGATTCAATTCTGTTTGGCGTTTGGCCAGATCTAATGTACATCTTTAGAATGAAACAGCCTATCTAGAATTCTTCTTTCTTATTATTTCTGTTCTCAAAGCCCCTTCCCAGCCAACAACTGCTTCAGCTGCTTGATTCTTCACTTTCTTTTGTACCATAGAGGGATGCCTGCCTCTTCCACTGTTTGGTGGTTTAGTCTCTTTGCCAACTGACATTGTTCCTTGCATTGTGACATATTTGCTGTACTCTCGTGGCAAAATGAATCACCACTTGTGTTTTGTAAGATCTACATTGGGACTGATCTAGTTTACTATGTTCACCAGTGACCTGAGAAAAGTGAAGTACAAGGAAAGGACAAAAAAAAAATTCTTATGCTGTGAAGCCAGAAACAACAAGAATGTCAGTTAGTGACAGTTGTGATGGGGAATCTGTTCCAGTTTTAGTCCAAATGTTAAGGGGGCAATACAAGGTGCTAAACTTATTTTGGGAACAGCATTCAGCACCTTTGATAGTTCCTTTAAACTTGGGTAGTTCCTTTTTAAACCATCATCACCACCAGTTAAGCGATGTGAAAAAATGGACAAATGGTCCATTTAGATGTGCTGCAGGACACATGGGAGAAACAACAACAACAACAATAATAATTCACAATAATAAATTAAATAATAAACTACTCCAACTGGTTTTACTTTTATTGATAAATTACATTTTTTCTAATTAAATTTTATTGAGTTTTCTCAATAAAACACATAAAGTCTATAGGACAACAACAACAACAACAACAACAACAACAACAACAACAACTACAAGGGCCAAGGGTATGTATCTGATGAATAGTTAGATACCTTACATTTTAAAACTTTTGTATGATGTGAGTTTTAAGCTGTATTTTTTTTTACCTTTTGCAAACTGTCTTGAATCTCAAATTGAGAAAATGGTAGGATGTTTTTATATTCCATCAAGAAGATGGGATATAACTTCACACTTAGAGTTACATGATGGTTGTGCATTAGTGAATTGCAGCACTACACAACTGAATATTCAAACAAGTGTGAAATGTGGAGCTAAATATACAATGTGCCATTTAATTATTATTTTTTATTTAAGGGATTTATATCTTGTCTTTCTCCCAAAATGGGATTCACTACAGTGACACTACATGTGCAGCTTTGTTTCTGCAACCTTCAGTTGAATATGGCCTTCCACGCTCGACGAAGTGCTGGTCATGACCTATAAACCCTATATGGTTTAGGATTATATTTTGGTTATTTTTTTAAAAAATACTCTGTATTTTAACACATTTTAAATGGTTTTAATTTTGTTCTTGTAGCAGGCCTTCAAGAGGTGGCGGGGGACAGCAGCGGCGGCGAAGGCAGGACTGGCCTGGGGCCAGTCCAAAGGCTTCGGGGGGGGGGGCGCATCCGGCCCCCGGGCCTTAGTTTGCCTACCCCTGCACTAGATGGATAGATACAATCAAGGCCATGGTCTTGAGCTTGAAGGACCTGAGCAGAGCAGTAGAGGACAGGGGGACTTGGAGGTGCTTCATTCATGGGGTTGCCATGAGTCAACAACAGCAGCAACAACAACAACGTGCCTTAAGTACCGTTATTGGGGGAAAGATGGGACATATATAAAAATATAAATGATGATGATGATGATACCACTACCACCTTCCAACCTATAATTGTACCACTTGTATATTTGTAGGGCCCCATGTGTGCTCACTGCATTTGTATAGCATTACTATTCCATTTCCTAGAAGTTGAAAATCTTGTTCTCTGAATTCTCTGATCATTCTCATTATCTAAATTCACCATGTGTCTCTCATTTAGCTGTCCAGGGGAAAAAAGCACTTTAAAATAAATGGCATCTAATAGTTTAGATGACCCACAGGCCATTTAGATAGATGAGGTTAGACTGTGTGCCATGAAGATGATTACCATCACAGTTGGCAGTAATTAGCACCTTTGGTTCAAGCCCCAGAACTCTCCCTCCACTTCAGATTTATTGCATCTAGATTTTTATCTTACTCAGTTCTGTGAGCTGGAAGCAAGCAGCAGTATTACCAAATGGAATTCAGTGGAACTGAATCTAGCCCGAAAGCTGTACTTCTAAGGCCAGAGGTGAACAGAATGTAGACCTGGATTTACTGGTGGATCCTTGGGTAACTTGCAGTACATTGGCAAGTATTTCTGACTCTCAGGAGTTAAATAATAGCAACAGTGAAGTGAATTCCCTGTTGTCATGGGAAAATGAAGAAAAGAAAATGAAAGAAAATAAAGAAAGCTTAAGCTAAGTAGGAGAGGATCATTGTAGAGAAAAAACTATGTGCATTAATTAAGTTTTTGTTTGTTGTTGTTTGCCTTCAAGTCATTTCTAATTTCAAGACATTTCTGAACCTATCACAGGGTTTTCTTGGCAAGTTTCTTTTTTGGAGGGGGGTTCCCATTGGCATCCTCTGAAGCTGTGAGAGTGTGACTTGTGCAAGGTCACCCAGTGGGTTTTCATGGCTGAGCCAGGTCACTTCAAACAAATTCCTGGTTTCAGAATTGTTTAACGGTAATTACATCTCAGAACTTGGGTGTTACTTTAAAATCATTGACTGAGATCCTGCAATGGGAGATGTAGATCTGGTATGTAGCTATACTTTCACAGCTGCTTTCTGCTCCTCTATGAAGAAATTGATATTTCAACTTTGTTGCCCCTCACAGACAAGCAAACCATTCCTGACAAATTCCCAAAGAATGAGGGCTATTAAGCACTCAGCCAGCTTTTCTTTCCTATCTCTTCTTGCAATTAGTGGCGTGAACCATAAAATGCCAGCCATTTGCAGTGTCTAACAAGGAGCAATGGCCTGTGTTAATCTTTAGAATGGACTTCCCTCTCTGCTTCCCCTACTGCAGCCCAGTGGAATAATTCAAATTGCCTTGACTGAGACTCAGACAGTTAAAATGAATGACTGTTACTTTTATTAATTAAGCAAAAGAAACAAACAAAAACAATCAAACCAAACCAAAAAATCAAAAGAAACTCCCCAAAACCCTAAACATCCCAGACATTGAACTTCTCACTGAAATACCCACCCTTCTTTGCAAATGTAGCATCTGCAAATTCTCACACCTCAGTGAAGCAGGTGCCAAATTTAAGCTCATAAATACCAAATTTTCTCTATGTTTAATGAACAGCAACAAGCTTTCATCAATCCCTTTTCATAGCTATATATTCCAGTGCTGCCCTCTCCCAATTCACCTTTCAAGTAATGCAGCCTCCCTGACACAGCCATGTCTGTGTTATTGGAAAGCAAGGGGATCAAACAAAGATACACCTATTTTATTATAGCTGGAAATGCTTCAACATGTTTCTTCAAGTGGCTCCAGGGGTCCTTGGGAAGTCCTTCCAAGGATGTCTTTACAGAGCAAAAGCAAAGCAGCTTCATTTATATACCGCTTCATACCACACTATGGGGTGTCTAAGTGGTTTACAACTGTGAGCTGATTGCCCCCCAACAAGCTGGGTACTCATTTTAGCGACCTCGGAAGGATGCAGGCCTGAGTCGAGCCTCAGCCCTGGCTGGTATTGAACTTGCAACCTTGTGGTTTATGAGTGAGTGGCTGCAGTACAGGCATTTAACCACTGCGCCACCAGGACTGGTCAGAGCATCCAGCTAAAGGGAAATAGCTGAATACATCATTGTCAATTTCCTCACTCTCCAATGATACAGAAATGGCCATGTTGGTAGGACTGTACTACTTAAAAGGTGGGTTGGATTGGGGGACTTGGGTTATTGCACAAAAGGGAAAGAATAAGAGACCTATTCCACAAAATCAGGGAAATCAAAGAAAAATTCAAACCAAGGACTGGGATGCTCTATGACCATAAAAATAACATAATTCAAGACCAGGAAGGAATAAAAAGACATTGGATGCAATACACAAAAGAGCTATATAAAAGAGATGAAAAAATGAAGGACACATGGGATGAAGAGGCATATGAAGATGAACCCCAAATTTTAAAAAGTGAGGCAGAAGCTGCAATAAGAGAAATGGCAAAAAGCAAATCACCAGGAACAGACAATATTCCAATTGAACTGTTGCAATCCACATTGACAGAGTCAACTTTACTGCTAACCAACATATATCAACAGATATGGAAAACAAAACAATGGCCAACAGATTGGAAGTGATCAATATACATCCTCATCCACAAAAAAGGAGACACAAGAGACTGCAGCAACTATAGAACCATAGCACTAATCTCCCATGCAAGCAAAGTTATCCTCAAAATATTGCAGCATAGACTCCAAGCACATATGGAGAGAGAAATCCCAGAGGTCCAAGTAGGGTTCAGGAAAGGAAGAGGCATCAGGGATCACATTGCAAATATATGATGGCTAATGGAGCATAGCAGGGAGTTCCAAAAGAAAATAAGCATGTGCTTTGTAGACTATAGCAAAGCCTTTGACTGCATAGATCATGAAAGGCTATGTAACATTCTTAAAGACGTGGGAGTGCCAGCACATCTGATAGTCCTGATGAGGAATCTGTACTCAGGACAAGAGCCTAATGTCAGAACAGAACATGGAGAAACAGAATGGTTCCCAACTGGCAAAAGGGTCAGACAAGGCTGTATCCTTTCACCCTATCTGTTCAACTTGTATGCAGAACATATTATAAGAAAAGCAGGCTTGGACACAGAAGAAAGAAGAGTGAAAATAGGAGGAAGGAATATCAACAATGCAGATGACACCATAATACTAGCAGAAAACATCCCAGACCTGGAACAATTACTAAGAAAGATCAAGGGCAAACGTGCAAAGGCAGGCCTATTGCTGAACATAAAGAAAACAAAAATGGAGAATCTTGACAAATTCAGCCTAGACAATGAATAAATAGAAGTGGTAAAAGAGTTCTCATACCTGGGAACATTAATAGAAATGGGGATTGCATCCAGGAAATCAAAAGACGATTAAGAATGGGAAGAGCGGCTATGAAAGAACTAGAAAAGATTCTAAAATGCAAAGATATACAACTAAACACAACAGTGAGAATCATACAAGTCATTGTATTCCCTATTACCATGTATGGATGTGAGAGCTGGACAGTAAAGAAAGCAGTTAAGAAGAAAGTCAATGCATTTGAGATGTGGTGCTGAAGAAAAGTGCTGAGGATCCCGTGGACAGCCAAAAAGACAAACAAATGGGTCCTGAAGCAGATCAAGACAGAATTCTCCCTGGAAGCCAAGATGACAAAACTGAGGCTGTTGTACCTCAGACACATCATGAGAAGGGAGAACTCACTGGAAAAAACAATAATGCTAAATAAGGTGGAGGGAACTAGAAAGAGAAGAAGGCCACATGCCAGATGGAATGACCCTGTTAAGGAGAACATGGGTATGAGTTTACAGGACCTAAGCAGAGCAGTAGAGGACAAGGAGTCGTAGAGATGTCTCATCCACAGGTTGCCATGGGTCGAGATTGACTCGAGGGCAGTTAACAACAACAACAAACAGTCTGTGAAAAACAATTCCAACCTCTGCCATGATCAAAATGTAAGTGATGATAGCATAAACTGGACTTAAACTCAAAACAGGCAGTTGTATTAATAAGAGAGAGTTGGGAATCGGTGGCACTGCTTTGCAGTGGTTCCGCTCCTTCCTCTCGGGCAGATCCCAGAGGGTGAGTTTGGGGACAGTTGCTCATCTAAAATTGAGCTTAATTGTGGCATCCCTCAGGGCGCCATCCTGTCCCCGATGTTATTTAACATCTATATGAAGCCGCTAGGTGAGATCATTCGGAGGAATGGAGCACGGTGTCTTCAGTATGCTGATGACACCCCGATATACTTCTCCATGACCAGATCATCATCTCAGACTTCAGATGGCATCTCTCCTCTCAATGACTGTCTCAGAGTGGTAATGGATTGGATGAGGAAAAACAGATTGAAGTTGAATCCAGACAAAACGGAGGTATGCGCAGTCACAGGTCCGAAACCAGATCTGGGAATACAGTCTCCAGTCCTGGATGGAGTCACACTCTCCTCTAAGGACTGTGTTCGCAGTTTGGGGGTACTCCTTGACTCGTTGCTTCACATGACTAGTCAGGTGAATGCGGCAGTCAGGAGTGCCTGTTATCAGCTTTGACTGATATGCCAACTGTGCCCTTATCTGGGCATGATGGATCTGGAAGCTGTGGTACATGCTCTGGTGACCTCGGGGCTGGATTACTGTAACACACTCTACATGGGGCTACCCTTGTGCCTAACCCGGAAACTGCAATTGGTACAGAACATGGCAGCCAGGCTAATTACAGGAACATCTAGGAGGGAGCATATAACACCTGTGCTCAAATCCCTCTACTGGCTGCCAATTAGTTTCCGGGCACAGTACAAGGTGTTGGTTTTAACCTTTAAAGCCCTACATGGCTTGGGTCCATCTTATCTCAGGGACCGCCTCTCCCCATATGACCCCCCATGCGCACTCCGGTCCTCTGGGAGGAATCTGTTACAGCCAATAAAAACTAGGCTGTCTCAGACCTCCCAGAGGGCCTTCTCTGCGACCGCTCCCAGACTTTGGAATGGCCTGCCGGACGAGATCCGTCTTATTACTACTCTTGCTGCTTTTAAAAAAGCAGTAAAGACGGATCCCTTCCGGCAGGCCTTCCCAGAATAACTGGTGCTAGATGGGAGATGAGTCTTTCTCTTGTTTTTATTATTGCTGACTCCTTGTTGTATTGTTGTATTGTTTTATTGTATTGTTGTTTTTAATTCTTTCTTGGTTTAATCTTGTTTTAAGGGGATGGGAGGGTTAGGGTGTGGGATGAGGGAATGTTTTAATTCTGATTGTTTTAAATGCTGTAACCCACCCCGATTGCCGCGCAGAGGGGCGGGCTATAAATAAAATATTATTATTATTATTATTATTATTATTATTATTATTATTATTATTATTATTAGAGGCTCACTTGGTGCTTTGGCTTCATTTCTTCACCAAGTTAAGACATGGCTTTTAAAATTATTATTAAAGCCTTTGGGAGAGGGCAGGTCTTCGGATTCTATCCACTTAGCAAAAGAATATGGTTTTCACTGTTCTAACTTAATTTATGCAAAAGGATCTTGTAGCACCTTTGAGACTAACTGTGCAAAAGAAGTTGTAGCATAAGCTTTTGTAGACTTGTAGGCCATCTATGGCTGCATCTGTACTGCAGAAATAATCCAGACTGACACCACTTTAACTGCCATGGCTCAATGCTATGGAATTCTGAGAATTGTAGTTTTGTGAGATATTTAGTGTTTTTTGTCAGAGAGCTCTGGTGCCACAACAAACTACAGTTCCCAGAATGCCATAGCATTGAACAATGGCAATTAAAGTGATGTCAACCTGGATTATTTCTGCAGTATGGATGCAGTTTACAAAAGATTATGCTACAATTTCTTTCACACAGTCTCAAAGGAGCTACAAAATCCTTTAGGATATTGATATTCCAGACTTAACACGGTTATGTCTCTGAATTCTAACTTAATATAATTTGTTAGATAGTTTAGTATCTTTTTGGACCAGTGATTCTCAAGCTTTGGTCCAGATTTTTATGGGTTTTTTAGGCTGTATGGCCATGTTCTAGAAGAGTTTCTTTCTGACGTTTCGCCAGCATCTCTCCGAGGAAATACCATACACACACACACACACATACACCTCTGGTATTTCCTGGGAGAGATGGAGTATCTATTGAAGGATAACATAGAATAGCTACTGCAAAGGAGTCCATTCTCAGTTGCCAGCAATGCCAGCAGCTGAGAAGACATCTTTAAGTTTCTTTTTGATGTCTGGAACACAGGTGAATATTATACCCAGATTGTACTGTAGAAAGGAATTGACATGTTTTATGACAGCAAAAATACCCAACTTCAAAGCCAAACAAACATAAAAAAGTGAACATTTAATCTTCTTAGCGTGGAGTCCTTTTTTAAAGCACTTTGTTACCACATGCTGAGAGGGATGCTGTTGTTTTCAGCATTCCAACCAGAACATTACAACTGAGTTCCTGCAGAGTTTTGCTACAAAGCTTTGAGTGGGTTCTCCTGTTGCTGAGGTCTGGAGCGCAGTGGAAACTCACTATTAGTAGATTGCCAGAGTTTGTATCTAAGATTCTGCTGTGCTTTTCAATCAATAAACTCTCTGCTTATCTGATTTTGTGCCTTGTATTCATCCTGATTGCCGCCTATCACACACCACACACAGAACTAATAATTCACTGAAGGTCAACCTTATCCCAGCAAGACGAGTCAGACACAGCAAGGCCATTCTGGACAGAAGTATATATATATATATATATATATATATATATATATATATATTACAGCAGTCATTGGATAGTATCTATTTTTACAAAGTTCTTCACCTCACACCTCCAGTTCCACAACTCTCAAAAGTGCAGCAAACTATATTGATTTTCTAGTCTAAATTTGTTTAAATGTCAATATTTTTCTAACCTGTGGCTCTACAGAAATGCAACACACCAGAAGTTATTTTGATCTGCTTGTTTTATATCTGAATGACATGACAAGGCAAATCGTTCAAAGAGGGAATCAAACTCAAGAAGATGCATCAAAAAATCAGCCACTAAGGCCAAACTGCCTGTGACAGGTGGTTCAGAAATATTTCTCTTTTTGAAAAGGCAGCCACGGATGACTGAAATTGGGAGCAGAGGTTGAACAAGGAATGATATAACCTTGCCTCATCTCACCATTTTCCTGAGCTTGGCAAAGTTACTTTTCTAGACTTCTTCTTCTTCTTGCTGTTAACTGCTCTCAAGTCACCTCCGACTCATGGTGACCCTGTGGATTTGACATCTCCAGGATTCCCTGTCCTCTACTGTTCTGCTTAGGTCCTGTAAATTCAGGCCCATTATCTCTCTGATGGAGTCTGGCATGCAGTCTTCCTCTCTTTCTATTATCCTTCACCTTTCCTAACATCATTGTCTTTTCTAATGAATCATGCCTTCTCATGATGTGATCAAAGTATGACAGCCCCAATTTGATCATCTTGGCTTTCAGGGAGATTTCTGGCTTTATCTGCCCAAGGACCCATTTGTTTGTCTTTTTAGCCATCCATGGTATCCTCAGCACTCCTCTCCAGCACCACATCTCAAAGGAGTTGATTTTCCTCTTATCTGCTT
Organism: Phrynosoma blainvillii; assembly: GCA_026167975.1. Taxonomy (NCBI): domain Eukaryota; kingdom Metazoa; phylum Chordata; class Lepidosauria; order Squamata; family Phrynosomatidae; genus Phrynosoma; species Phrynosoma blainvillii. The sequence continues at coordinate 22,104,784 of JANUYF010000004.1, read as the reverse complement.
TCTTCACTATCCAGCTGTTGCATCCATACATGGTAATGGTGAAAACAGTGGCTTGGGTTATTCTAACTTTAGCATTCAGTTGTATATCTTTACAGTTTAGGATCTTGTCTTATTCCATCATAGCAGCCCTTCCCATCCTAGTCTTCTGATTTCCTGAGTACAGACTCCATTCTGATCCATGTTTGATCCAAGGTACAGGAACTCTTTAACTATTTCAATTTCCTCATTGTATAACTCTCAAAATCTGCCAGCCAAAATATGGATAGAGGATTCTAGGTGTTGTAATTCAAAATATGTAATGTCCCCTAGCTCTGCTATTTGTCTACTGAAGATCAGCTGCCCCAAATGAGCTTTCCGTGTGCTTGTGCAAAGGTCCATGCAGAGTTTTCTGGATTACCAATGGTCCTAATAGCGCTGGCAATCACGCTCATTGATGGTGCTGGTGTCATTTAAAAAACAACAACTACAAGTTACAAGATAGGGATGGCAACAAACAATGCCCTCACCCTGATTTGGTTCCAGATATGATCCCATAGCAAAATCAGCTTTTATCATGAAATCAGGTTGTTAGAATTATAGTTTAGTTATTTGTGGTTAAATCAGTTTAGAAGCAGCAGCAGCAACAGCAACAAGGGTGTACTCCACAGGTATTTGGTAAAAACAACTAGATCTGAGTTTATGGTAAATAAACAGGATACATAAATAGGTAAAAAGAAACGTACCTTATTGTTACATCTAGGTTTTACAAAAAATAACTAATCAGTAGAAAAAACTATACTTTGGTACAGAGGTCCCTAGATAGCTGACCCCCATATGTGCAAATAAGAAGAAAAACATCTTTAGGAGCAAAGCATGGTTATAATAATAATAATAAGTTTTATTTATAGCCCGTCTCTCTGCCCAACAATCGAGGCGGGTTACACAAGTTAAAAATCAACAGTGTAAAACAATCCCAACCCTAAATCCCACCTCCCAACCCCTTAAAACACAATTAAACAAGAGAAAAATTTAAAACAATAAACTCTTACATAAAACAACAATACAATGACCAACCCAAGCATCGCAGGGAGGCCGATAAAATATCAGACAAAATATCTCCCCAGGGCAGAAGAATTCGGGGGGTATTATTCTGGGAAGGCCTGCCGGAAAAGATCCGTCTTCACTGCCTTCTTAAAGGCAGTGAGCGTAGAAATAAGACGGATCTCATCCGGCAGGCCGTTCCATAGCCTGGGGGCGGTAGCGGAGAAGGCCCTCTGGGAGGTCTGGGACAGCCTGGTCTTTATTGGCTGTAACAGATTCCTCCCAGAGGACCGAAGGGCTCGAGGGGGATCATACGGGGAGAGACGGTCCCTAAGATAAGATGGACCCAAGCCATGTAGGGCTTTAAAGGTTAAAACCAACACCTTGTACTGTGCCCGGAAACTAATTGGCAGCCAGTGGAGGGATTTAAGCACTGGTGTTATATGCTCCCTCCGAGATGTCCCAGTAATTAATCTGGCTGCCATATTTTGTACTAATTGAAGTTTCCGGGTTAGGCACAAGGGTAGCCCCATGTAGAGCGCGTTGCAGTAATCCAAACGTGAGGTTACCAGCGCATGTACCACAGTTTCCAAGTCCCTCATGTCCAGATAAGGGCGCAGTTGGCGTATCATCCGAAGCTGGTAACAGGCGCTCCTGACTGCCGCATTCACCTGACAAGTCATGTGAAGCGACGAGTCAAGGAGTACCCCCAAGCTGCGAACACAGTCCTTGGAGGAGAGTGTGACTCCATCCAGGACTGGAGACTGTATTCCCAGATCTGGTTTCAGGCCTGTGACTGTGAGTACCTCTGTTTTGTCTGGATTTAACTTCAATCTGTTTTTCCTCATCCAGTCCATTACCGCTCTTAGACAGTCATTAAGAGGTGAGACGCCATCTGAGGTCTGAGTCGATGATCTGGTCATGGAGAGGTATATCTGGGTGTCATCAGCGTACTGAAGACACCGTGCTCCATGCCTCCAAATGATCTCCCCCAGCGGTTTCATGTATATATTAAACAGCATCGGGGACAAAATGGCACCCTGAGGGACGCCACAATTAAGCTCTATCTTAGATAAGCAGCTGTCCCCGAGCCTCACCCTCTGGGATCTGCCCGAGAGGAAGGAACGGAACCACTGCAAAGCAGTGCCTCTGATTCCTAACTCTCTCAGGCGATCCAAAAGGATGGCATGATCTATAGTATCAAAGGCTGCAGAGAGATCCAAGAGCACTAACAGGGTCACACTACCCCTGTCGATACTCAAGCGGAGGTCATCGGTCAGAGCAACCATAGCAGTCTCAACCCCAAATCCTGTCCTAAAGCCGGTTTGAAATGGATCAAGATAATCGGTTTCATCCAAGACTGTCTGGAGTTGGGAGGCGACTGCCCTCTCGATCACCTTGCTCAAAAAAGGTAGCAAGGAGACTGGTCGGTAATTATTTCTATCCAAGGGGTCAAGGGAGGGTTTCTTTAGGAGTGGTCTAACTGCCGCCTCCTTAAGACAAGTTGGCACACAACCCTCCCTAAGGGATGCATTGATCGTGTCCCGAAGGAACACTTTCAAGGCATCGCCCCCCTGGGCGACCAGCCAAGATGGACATGGATCGAGAGGGCAAGTCGTCTTCCTCATCCTTCCAAGCAGCTTGTCCACGTCATCGGTACTCACAGATTGAAATTCATCCAGTAAAATAGCATCAACAGAGTTGCTGGACGCCTCCTCTGCGGATTCTGCTTGAACACTGGCGTCCAAGTTGGCTCTTATCCGAGAGATTTTATCTGCAAAGTGAATATTAAATGCCTCACAGCAGGCTGTTGTTGGGTTAAGCAGGGGGCCTGGTGCAGGAGGAACCTTTGCCAGCTCCCCTACCACCCTAAACAGCTCTGCCGGGCGAGACTCTGCAGATGCGATGCGTGCAGTGCAGAAAGATCTCTGCGCTGCTCGTAAAGCCTCCCTATAGGAGTCAAGATGACTCCTAAGGCGAGTTCTGTCGGATAAGAGTTGAGTCTTTCGCCACTCACGCTCCAGTCGTTGTCCAGCCCGCTTCATCCGTCTAAGAATACCAAGGTTTGCGGTTCAAAGCGGGTCGGAAAGGATGCTTGGGAGCGATTGTGTCGATAGCCCTGGAAGGTCGATGTTCCAAGTATTCACCAAGGCTTCAACAGAATCGCCGACGTTGCCAACCATTAAACCCTCTAAGGCAGGGGTAGGCAACCTAAGGCCCGTGGGCCGGATGCGGCCCCCCGAGGCCTTTGGACCGGCCCCAGGCCAGTCCTGCTGCCGCTGCCACCGCCGCTGCCCACTATGATGATATTTGATTATTGTTGTTATTACTTGTTCTTGGGGTTTTCTTGGCAAAATCTCCACAAGGGTTTTGCCATGGCTTTTCTGGGGCTGAGAGAGTGTGCATGCATTTTTTTTATTTAAATTTTTTTTAATTTTTTTTTTATTTATTTATTTATTCATTTATTTATTTTTGGTGCTTCGGCCCCCCAATTGTCTGAGGGACAGCAACCCGGCCCCCAGCTCAAAAAGGTTGCCTACCCCTGCTCTAAGGCTTTCTGGAAGCCAATAGGTTCGATTAGCCTTCGAGGGCGGACCAATCTAATAGGTCCACCACCCCCGGGGGGATAGGATATAGCCTTGAGCTCCACCCTGATCAGGAAGTGATCCGTCCATGACAAGGGGGAGATTGTCTTGACCTCCACCCACAGCTGTCCCTGCTCCGTACTAAAGACCGCATCGAGGGTATGACCCACACAATGTGTAGGCCCGTTGACCAATTGGGATAGGCCCATGATTGTCATGGTATCCATGAACTCCCGAGCCGCGCCAGATAGATCTTGTAATCTGGTTTCGAGTGGAATGTTGAAGTCGCCCAGGACCAATAGCCTGGGCGACTCCAGCATCAACTCAGAAACCAGGGCAGTCAGCTCGGATAGGGAGTCTGTTAAGCAACGGGGTGGCTGGTATACCAACAGAATCCCCAAACTATCCCTGGTTTTCAGGCTTAGGTATATACACTCAATGTGTGTCGTTTTCCGGATAGGTTTCCTGATCAAGGTCAAGGTGTTCCTGTGGACCAAGGCTATACCTCCCCCCCGCCCACTTTCCCTCACCTGCTCAATAACTGAGTACCCAGCTGGGAGAGCCTGCGCCCACAACACAGAGCTGGCATCCCCCAGCCAGGTCTCAGTAAAGCACGCCAGGTCAGCCGCCTCATCCACTAACAGGTCGTGGATGATGTGGGTTTTATTTTTGACCGACCTGGCATTGCAAAGGAGCAGATTAAGGGTCTGTGGAATGGCTGGCACATTCTCCAAGTTATCCTGGGAAACGGAGCAAACTGAAGGAGGGATAGATACCAAACATTGATCCCTCCTTCTTTTGTAACATCTGTTTGCTCCGTAGCCGCCATACCTTCCCATCCCCCATATAACCGGAATATCCACCCCCAGGCAACAACTATCCCCGGTTTGTGGGAGGGGAGGAAAATCGTCTGAAGGGCCATCCTCCTTCACATAAGGCTGCGGTTGCATATTAACTGTAGGCTAAAGGCAGACTTTAAGCCCAGGTCTCTCTTGCGGCCTCTGCAAGGCTGGGAGAATTGCCACCGCCGTATATACCGATGGGGAATGTCTCTGAATGGAGATTTCAAACCCACCAACATACTCATAAACACCCTGAGTGCGGCTCCTCCAGGCCGCCCAGATGGTAGGAGGGGTTAGAGGGCGCCCAGATGGTGAAGGGCTGAGGGTCGGCCCAATAATAGGGCGTAGGCAGGGCCCAGCGTCCTTCTTGACCTCCGTAGGCCGGGAGAGTCACCGCCGCCACTTGAGCCAGTGGGTGGTGTTCCACGGCGGGGTTTTTAAGCCCGCCGGCGTCTCCATGTGGTCCCGCGGTCCGCGGCTCCTCCAGGCCGCCCTGGTGGTAACGGAGGGTTGAAGGCCGCCCAGATGGTAAGGGGCCGATGATCGCCCCAAATGCAGGGTGTAGGCAGAGCCCAGCGTCCTTCTCCGAGGCTGGGAGAGTCGCCGCCGCCACTTGAGCCAGTGGGTGGTGTTCCACGGTGGGGGTTTTAAGTCCGCCGGCGTCTCCACGTGATCCCATGGTCCGTGGCTCCTCCAGGCCGCCCAGGTGGTAAGGGAGGGTTGAAGGCCGCCCAGATGGTAAGGGGCCGATGATCGCCCCAAACGCAGGGTGTAGGCAGAGCCCAGCATCCTTCTCCGAGGCCGGGAGAGTCGCCGCCGCCGCTTGAGCCAGTGGGTGGTGTTCCACGGCGGGGTTTTTAAGCCTGCCGGCATCTCCATGTGGTCCTGCGGTCCGCGGCTCCTCCAGGCCGCCCAGGTGGTAAGGGAGGGTTGAAGGCCGCCCAGATGGTAAGGGGCTGATGATCGCCCCAAACGCAGGGCGTAGGCAGAGCCCAGCATCCTTCTCCGAGGCTGGGAGAGTTGCCGCCGGCGCTTGAGCCAGTGGGTGGTGTTCCACGGTGGGGGTTTTAAGCCCGCTGGTGTCTCCACGTGGTCCTGCGGTCCGCGGCTCCTCTAGGCCGCCCAGGTGGTAAGGGAGGGTTGAAGGCCGCCCAGATGGTAAGGGGCCGATGATCGCCCCAAACGCAGGGCGTAGGCAGAGCCCAGCGTCCTTCTCTGAGGCCGGGAGAGTCGCCGCCGCCGCTTGAGCCAGTGAGTGGTGTTCCACGGCGGGGGTTTTAAGCCTGCCGGCGTCTCCATGTGGTCCCGCAGTCCGCGGCTCCTCCAGGCCGCCCAGGTGGTAAGGGAGGGTTGAAGGCCGCCCAGATGGTAAGGGGCCGATGATCGCCCCAAACGCAGGGCGTAGGCAGAGCCCAGCGTCCTTCTCCGAGGCCGGGAGAGTCGCCGCCGCCGCTTGAGCCAGTCCTTCTCCGAGGCCGGGAGAGTCGCCCGGGAGAGTGGTTTCTGCACTCATGCTTGCAAGAAGACAGTCAGAGCTCACTCTCTAGAGAACAAAGAATAATAAAACTTTATTACCCTCAGGAAGAATCCCCCAGGAAGAGGAGGGGTATGGGAAGTGACCGCTTCACAAGTAACACTGACCAAATGACCATACAGATATGAGGGGGTATTGTAAAGAAATAATTATCACCTGGAAGTTATTATGATATATTGATGAAATTTTGTCAGTGTCATCATTGGTCCCTAAGTGCATGATCTTGAGAAAATCAGCTCATTGTCTCAATATATCCTTTATTTTGTTACAGGTTGTGCCATAAGTAACTAAAGTGTAAGACGGAGAAGTACGAGAGAGTATCATAAAGGAATAATTATTACCTGGAAGTTATTATGGTATATTGATGAAATTTTGTCAGTGTCATCATCATCATGTGATTTTTTTTTTCTTTTCCCAAAAATGAAAAATCCATTGTGGGGTCACTGATTTTACAACACAGATGATGTCATTCATGAAGTGGAAGAGTGGTTTAAGGCACAATCTGCTGGGGAAAATGTGTAAATCTGGAGGGTGACTACTTAGAGATAATTTAACAACTACAAATCAAAACAAACCTTTTGTCAATTTTTTTAAAGGCAATAATTAAAACTTTATGATACCCCTTGTAAATCAGTGTTCCTGTGTAGAAGACACTGCCTCTTCTCAAAGGAAAAACATAGAGCTACACACAAGCATTGGTGCTAATACTCCAACACAGGTCAGTGTAATTTGTATGTAAAAGCCAAAGCTGTCAGTCAGATGTATAGAAGAGCCAACATCATGACCATAAAAAGTGGTGTCAGCAAAGGAGAAAATGGGGACTAAGATGGTACAAAGCAGGTTTTATGGTACCTCTCTCTCTTCTTACTTTACTTTCTGAGTGAAAATATTCACTTTTCATTTAGAAATATAATGATAAACAAAATCTACAATAAGATGTGCAGCATATGGTTTAGTAGTTTGATTATCAGACTAGGATTACAGAAGACCAGGGTTCAGATCCCCACTCAGCCACAGATCACACTTGAGCAGCTCACACTTTCTCAGCCTAAGAAGAAAGAAATGGTAAAACCCTCAAACTTGCAAAGAAAAGCCTGTGATAGATTTACCTTGTTGTTGTGTGCCTTGAGATCATTTCTGACCTATGGCAACTCTAAGGTGACCTTATCAAGGGGTTTTCCTGGCAGAACCTGTTTAGAGGGGACTTACCCTTGCCTTTCTTAGGGTAACCATAAGTCAGAAACTACTTGAAGTCATGCAACAACAAAGCAGAAGACTCCTGTTCAGGGAGTCAGTTTTTTGCCCACTTCTCAGTACTCATTGGACTGTTTTGTTAACAACCCTCAGATTTTTCCTAAATTTCTTTTCCTCTTGGAAATGATTGGCTAAATTAGAATCTGCACTTAGAAGAAATTTGTATTAGGATATACAGGAAAGCATCGGTAAGCATTGGCCAGGAGATGGCAGTCAAACTGCATACATCTTTAACGCGAAGTAGCATCCTTTCTCTTAGGAGTTTATCACAGGGGGAAATTGGGAGTTTAAGCAATGATTAATCTTTAAACATCATGCAGTTGACATTAAACTGTGCTTAAAATGACATTAATGCAAATGCCATTATCGCATGAAGAACCAGGCAAGAAACAGCAAAAAGATATTCATGGAAAAATTCCGTGAATGAGTTACTGTTGTTTCTTGTCTGGTTCTTCACGGGATAATGGCACTTTAATCATGTTTCGTCTCAACGTCGTGTGAAAAACATTCATGCAATTGCATGCAAGTGTGGGTTAATCACAGATTCTGCACAGGATTAACAGCACTTTGCATGCTGACGTCATGTGAAAACCATTCACGCAATTGCGGGTTAATCATGGGTTAATCACTGTTTATACTTCCAGTTTTCCCCTGTGTGATCAACTCCTTAGAAAAAACATTCAAGGAAGATGTGCTGGCAGTTTAAACCAGAGGCTGGCAACTTACTGGGACTGGAGGTCTTTACTGGGCTCCGGGGAATTCACAAGGAGCTGGACCTGAGGGTTGCTACTGGATACACACTGCTGCTCCCTGTTCTACCCAAATATGACAACATTTGGCAAAAACATCTCACTCACATTGTTTTCTGAGCTGAAGTACTTTCTGGACACATTGGTCAAGATCCTGTTTATTTCTGGTGGCATATAAAACTCTCCCAGCATACTTAGACAAGAGATTCCAAGGGCAATCTTCTTCTTCTTCTTGTTCCTTCTTCTTTAGTTCATAGCAGCTGGATGGAGGTGGAATCCAATTCCACAACTAATCAATGCCAAAAGAAGAACTATACACTTGCATTGTTTGGCTGCTATTCTACAACCATGAAAAAGGGAGCAACCAGCAACTTCCTGGACTTCTTGAAAGCCTAGGAGGACAAACAGTGCTGCACATCTGGAGCAATGGCTGATGGAGGATGCCAGGGCACAATTTGGGGCCCTCTCTGATTGATTATGTATTGATTCCTCAAGCAGGGTGACTGGATGTCATAACTGCAAAGGAGGAAAAGGCCACACAAAAATGTACGACATTCAAGAAAAATGTAGGACATTACCAAATAAAAGCTAAAAACACTTAATATAAATGTACATTTATGGTTCTTGGTCATGCTCAAAATGGAGGACATTTTGAAACTCCTCCTGGACACAAGGTTGAAATATAGAATATGTTGTGGGAAAGGAGGACATCTGGTTACCCTGCTCTCAAATCACTTGACCATTCACCTCTATTGGAGGGCAAATCTGATGAGTGCTGTATTACTTGTCTTGCAAACCCTAAACTAACTTGATGCAGTGGTGGGTCACCTTCCAGTGCCAGTGCTGATGCGCAATGCAACTGGCACTCTAGTTTCCTTTTTTTTTTTTTTTTTTTTTTTACATGGAGTGGGGAATAGGGGAGAGGAGAATGAGCTCCTTTTTGTCATTTACCTCAGGCAAAAAGATGCTGGCTGGGGGGGGGGGGATTCCTGGGAGTTATAGTCCTAATCCCCCCCAGCTCTCTCCTGACCTTCTTGGAAGAAATAATCACAATAGCCTAGATGCTAACACAAGAGTTGTGTAGTATAAACCTCTGCATACAGAATTACACATTGATTCTGCCATGCTATCTTTCTGAGCTAAAGTACTTTGTGCAACTGAATCAAGACACCCTATGTGCAACAAATACATAATTAAATCCTTGCAGGTACATTCATGCACAGTGAAGATCCACATGCAATGCTCATGTGCATTCATGCACAATGATGCTATATGAACAACTCTGCTTTCGGAACCTTGAACTAAATGCAGCCATTCTTAATCAGAAAAAAGTGAAATTGGAGAACTTAAGTATGTATAAAATACCAATATGACTCTAGCTTATATCTCTCCTGATCCAGCTTTAGTCATGTTTACAAATGATATTCATATCACCTTGAGCCAAAATGAGGATGGAGATATGAATTCAACTGCACAGCTCATTGGAAACAATTTCTATGTTTGGATGCACATCTGATTTATTACTCAAGACAGTTTCCATGTTTTCTAAAACAGCAACTGGTATGAATGTAGATCTCTTCAGCTGGATCAGTGTGAACAGATTGATAATGGGTGTTCTAGCCAATTGCTATTGGTAGGAAACATGGTATTACCAAGGGGAAGCTAAAATATAGTCATAGCATTCCAAGGATGGGTGTATATGTTTGTTTGAATCAGGGGGTGGCACAGCAGATTTTGTAAACATCAACATCTTCAACCACTTTGAGATCAGATACCATCTCATCAGGTTGTTGCAACATGCCGGATATAATGGAAAACACCACATCCTAGTAAATATAAATGGCACATGGACCATGATTATACAGTTGCCGTCAAAGCCCAGATTGCCATCCCATGGAAAAGGGCAGTGTGCATGAGGCCAAAGCCTATCTGATCTAGGAAGTGGTCTTGGTTTGGCTGTCTTCACAGGGGTTTGGACATGTCGCTTGTTATGTAAGCCTGAAATGAGATCAGATGGTATGGCCCAAGAATGTAATGTTTTCAGTGATTTAACCCAAGTGTCATCCAAGCCTGCTGAGACAAAGATATAAGAATCTATTGAGTAAATACCATTCAAACGTAGCATCACAAGATTACAGTATAAGCAACAGTGCTTTTCTACAACCCACTCCTAATTCATTCTATTAGGTACGTAGTTCTCTGGCAGTCAGAGATGATAAAATATTGACCTACCAGATGTTTTGAACTACAATTCCAGTAATCCTCTGCCATTGGTCATTCTTTCTGGGAGTTAAAGTCCAAAGCTTTTGGACAGTGAATCATTTCACACCTCTGAATTAAGAGATAGTGGGGGGAAAGGGGAAGAATATTTTTTTAAAAAGAGAATTTGTCACCATTGATAATATTTCTAGTGGAATTTATTTTACAGATATCTTCCAGATTAATAAAATCTGTAAGGATTAAGTCAAAGTATTATCAGGTAAAGATCTGATGAACTAATTGTGTAATCCTATTCCTGTTTTTTTCAGAATTCAGAGGCCCACTGAATTCAGCTGGACTTTATATGTAACAGTGTATAGAATTGAAACATTAGCATTCTGTACTTATTAATGCAGTGGCTCAAGTGGCTAAGACACTGACTCTGTTGATTGCAAGATCGGCAGGTTGGCAGTTCGAGGCCCGAATGCTGGATGATGGGGTGAGCTAGTCCCAGCTTCTGCCAACCTAGCAGTCCAAAAGCATGCAAATGCAAGTAGATAAATAGGTACCACTTTGGTGGGAAAGTAAGCAAAAATTCACCTATTATTTGTAAAATATCTGTGATTAAGGAACATCTCAAAATATAATTTGCATCTGTGCAATCATGCTGGCCCCATGATCACAGAGTAGTCTCTGAGAAAGCTGGCTCTTCGGCTTAGTAACGAAAATGAGCACTGCCCCCTATGGTCAGACACGACTTGACAACCTTGTCAACAGGGAATAGCTTTACCTTTACCTTTACTTATTAATGTAAATTATATTTGAGATGTTCCTTAATCACAGATATTTTACAAATAATAGATGAGTTTTTGTTTTAGGATATTTTCACTGATCAATGGAATTAGATAGTATTTGTGGTGTATGTAGATTTGTAGAGCTGGAAGGGACACAATGAAGCATCGCGTCCAACTCCTTGGTAAGGAAAAAAGTCCACTGCCCCACTGATATGAAAGCTATCAGCTGCTGCTGCCAAAAGGCAACAACATAACTTAGGGCCAGTACAGACCGGCCTGAAGGGCCAGCCTGGGGGTGGAGTCGGGGTGCGGCAACCACATGCTGGCCGCCCTGACTCCGTCTCCACATCATCCTCACGCCATCTGGCCAAACAAACGGTGGGTGGTGTCAGGGCACTCCCTTGGTGCAGAGTTTAGATACACTGGTTTAGATACTCTGCATCAGAGGAGTGCAGAAGAGCTGTGGCAGCAAAGGTGGCTTTTTGGTGCTCCAAAAAGGAGTAGCATTTGCCAGATCTTTTTGGATCGGCAAAGTACCAGATTGGGGCTGCGGTGTGCGGTTGCCACAGCCCTGATCCAGCGCTTGCCATCTGTACACCCCCTTATATAGCCAAAGGCAGGCCCTACTTTTGTCCAAAACTTTCTGTTGCCTCCCCATAGCTGTTACCCGAAGCAATCATTTTGTGAATATGATTTCATTACATCAGCCTGCTGTCCTGCCATAATTGTGTTAATTTTAAAATGGAAGCATACCAGTTTGGCATAATTTCATATCACATTTGGTGACCCATGGTCACATAATCTGTTTTCTGCATTGCCAAATGGCGTCTTCTGGGACATATACAGGAAACAAGTGATCGCAGTTGCCACCTTCCTCCCAAAGCTGACTGCTGGGTGAGTGTGCACACAGTAGCTCACTTTGGGAAGGTGTTGGTACCTGTGATCGCTACTCCTCCCCCTTCCTCCTGAAGCTTGTGGCTACGGTGTGTGCAGATTCACACAGCAGCCCCACACTTGGAAGGAAGTGTGTGTGTGTGTGTGTGTGGGGCAAATGATAGCGACAACCAACCACCTCCTGAAGCTGGCTGCAGCATGAATATTTTGTAATGTCCTACATTTGTCTTGAATGTCCTACATTTTGCAGTGTGTTTTCCTCCTTTGTGGTTATGACATCTGGTCACCCTGTAAGTGCTGCTCCCATTGGCCTCCACCACTGGCCTCTCCTTGTTGTCCATGTATTAAGGATAACAGAACTGATGTGACCTGCTACTAAGCTATCACCCCACCCAACACACTTGTTCCACTGCCATATGAAATATTGTAGAAGAGGGTTTTTTTATTCATGTCAGTAACACTATGGTATGTACTCTAAAAAAACAAACAAAAACCTTTTGGCTCCATCTGCTGGCTGTCCACTTCATTGTCAAAATCATGGCTCTCAGATACAGTAAGAGGTACACCTATAGAATAATGGATAGAAGTTAGTTGAGTCTAACTGCATTGTTTCTACAATGCATATGCACCGTTATCACACATGGGCCTGGCATATGATAGGTTTTTCTGTATTTTGTCATCTTGCACATTTTTTAAAAAACTTTGCCCAAAGTATTTCTGGATAATTAGGGATGGGGCAGATTTTCATTCATTTTTTGATCAGAACGTTCCCAAATGTGTAGATTTCTTCATAAATCCAACAGAAAGAACTTGAAGTTTAAAAATGATGTGCAGGGAAAAATGAAACTGTCAGATTTTGTCTATTCAGATGAACAGCTTTGAGGGCTCTTCAAAATCTGCCTTTGAACTTCCTTGCAAAGGAAACCATGTTTGTTGGGCTGAGTTATACAGTCGCTCCTCTGTTTTCATGGACTTCAAATCTGCAGTTTTACATATTTATGGAGGGGTGACCTCTGTTTAAATCAATGGGGCACACTTCTGTGCATGCCCATAGGGGTGTGCCCCATTTAAGCCTATGGGGCTTGAATATTCGCTAGTCTCCATTTTCTCAGTGTGGGGGGGGGGGTCTGGAACAAATCCCCCATGAAAATGGAGGGCCAACTGTAGTTGCTATCTCTTTCTCCTAGGCTTCTTATCTTTGAGTGCATCTACACTGTTGAAATAATGCACTTGATACCACTATAAGTGCCATGTCTCCATCCTAAAGAATCATGGGATTTGAGGCACCAGGACTACTGGCAGAGAAGGCTAAAGGGTAATACTACAAATCCATGGATTCCATTGGATGGGGCTACAGCACTTAAAGTTGAGTCTAACTGCATTGTTTCTACAATGCAGATGCACCGTTATCACACATGGGACATTTCCAGTTTAATAGCGTTATTCTATTGTTAGTTAGCACAAACGATAGAATGGCGATATATAAACGCTTACTGTCATGCTGGTTGCAAAATAGGGGCATTAATGATTCACAAGCACTTGTTTAGCAGAGAGAAAAAATGGGTCTCTCCCCCCCCCCCCCCCATGGAGGAACTCCTGTGATACTGGAAGTGATTCCCAGACTGGGGGATTCAATTTAGGAGATTATTTTACTGTTGCATTCTGGTACTTGTAGTTTAGGAAGGACCATTTAGAATATTCAGACAGAGAGCTCTTAAGCTTCACTGAACTACAAACCCCAAAATGCAGCAGGAAGCAGCCAGAGCAGTAAGAATTTTTGAGCCCTGTTTTAATCACTCTCCAAAGAAGTCTTAAGGAAGAAATAACGCTATTAAAATGTGATTAATTTTCACATGTTTTCCAATGGCGCAAATGAATCATGATTGCCAAGCCATTTACGTTTTTTATTCATCAATGAGTTATTCCACTTGTACCATGCTTCCAGGACATTGCAAAAATGATAGGAGGATGATGTCATGTGAAAATCTTTCCTCTGATTGTGCAAAAATGACAGTAACAAAACTTCTCTAACGCTTTTTACCCCTTGTGATAATCTTCAGACAGACCAATGAAACATCATCCACACTACCAAACATAAGTAAAATGCTACCAAAAGGAAATGTTGAATTTAGGGGGGTTGCAGACTGCCAGAAATAGTGTGAATTCAGTCCACTTTTAGGGTTAGGGTTAGTGCTAGGGAATCATGGGAACTGTTATTTTTCTGAGACATTGACCCTTCTCTGTCAGACAATTCTGATGCCACAATAAAATACAGTTCCCATGGTTCCCTAACTCTAACCCTAACCCTAAAAGTGGACTGAATTCACACTATTTCTGGCAGTCTGCAACCCCCCTTAGTCAGTGAAGATGTTTCATTTAGAGGCTATGCAGACCGGAGGCTCTGGGCTGCCCCTGCTAGTGGCGGATCGGGCCGTGGCAACTGTACACTGTGGCCCCGATCCTTCCTTTTGCTGCTCCTAAAAGAGTGGCAAAATGCCGCTCCTTTTAGGGGTGGCAAAAGGCCTCCCTAAGACCCGTCGCTGTGGCTTTTCCACGCTCTTTCAGCGCAGTGTGTCTATACCCTGTGTTGGGAGGGCGTCCTGATGCCGCGCGTCATGCAAACGGGTGCATGGCATCAGGACGGCATCAGGGTGGGGCAGCTGCCCTGCCCCAACTCCACCCTCAGGCCAACCTTTAGGCTGGTCTGCAATGCCCCTTTGTTTTTGATAAGAAATTATCACACACACATCCAAATATCTGTATGAATTTGATAGAAAGAACATGCCATTAAAACAATCCAAAGACATATCTGGTCCCATGGACTGTAAACCAAATAACAGAGACCACATCCCACCTTTACAGTGTACCAGTTTATTATAATTGTCTACTTTTCACTCACTCACATTTCTAAGCACATGTCCTAGGGAGATGATATTTGTGCCCAATACATGTCTGCTCCTCATGGTGTGGTGACCACTAGGGTTGGTGTGACGTGGTATTGGTGAGACTCTCAATCAGGACCAGGACCCTATGGTGAATCCTTCCTTATCTGATCCCATCACTACCAGAAATACCTGACGAAGCATACCCTGCCTCACTACTTTTCTCAGATGCCAGCACGGGTCTTTTAAATCCCACTGCTTGGCACCAATTGTCAATTGATAATTACACCAACACTATCTGAAGTGTCTTAAATAATAAAAAGCCTTTTCCCTTTTGGTAGCATTTTACTTATGTTTGGTAGTGTGGATGATGTTATCTGTAAGCACGCTTCAGGCAATTATTTGTTGAAACAAAAGAATGAATTTTATTTACAAGCAAGGCTGAATACAGTATCTTTCTTGTAGGATGTTATTCAAGCTTGATATGATGCATAATTTGTTTCAGTAATTTCTGTTGATTTTATAAACATTCCCTTATAGACTTAGGGCCTGAACAGAAATAATCCAGTTTGAGACCACTTTAACAGTCCTGGCTCAATGCTGGGGAATCATGGGAATTATAGTTTTTTTTCTGAGACATTGGGCCTTCTCTAACAGAGAGCTCTGGTGCCACAATAAACTACAGTCCCCATGATTCCCTAGCACTGAGCCAGGGCGGTTAAAGTGGTCTCAAGCTGGATTATTTCTGTCTATCTGTTCAGGCTCTTAGTTCCCACAGAACCTTTATCTAGCCTTTGTAGAGCCCTGGTGGGGCAGTGGTTAAATGCCTGTACTGCAGCTACTCACTCACAAACCACAAGGTTGCAAGTTCAATACCAGCCAAGGGCTCAGGCTTGACTCAGACTTGCATCCTTCTGAGGTCACTAAAATGAATACCCAGCTTGTTGGGGGCAATTAGCTTACAGTTGTAAACAGCTTAGAGACTGCATAGCACGGTACATAAAGTGGTATATAAATGAAGCTGCTATTGCTATTGCTATCTCTTTAACCCTTCTGGCTATCTGCTACACCAACAGCTACTCTAATTGAACTTCCTTAGGGCCTCGGCAGACGACTAATAGAGTCGTCTTGGAGGCTTGGAAGAGGAGGGGCAGCGGCACGAGCAGCGCCCCTTCCTCTCCCTGAGGTCGCCCTCGGAGTCGCCGGCCCTCCGCACGGCCGGCGCTCCGGGGATGACCTCATGCCGCAGCAACCGGACGCGCCGCGGCGGAAAAGACAGCGAAAGTGCGCCGCTTTTAGGGCGCACTTTCGCTGTCTTGAGGAAGGAGCGCTGATTTAGCGCTCCTTCCAGGGACGCCGCCGGTGCGCCGAGATGCGGAGGCTGCGGCCCCACGGCGCGCCGGCCCAGGGCGTCCTGGACGCCCTTGTCTGCTTCCCCCCTTAGTTTCCTAAAATTTTATTTCATCTGTTCTCCAGATGACTTTAATAATCTCCACTGCCTCCTAGTGATTTATATACCCCACAGGATATTAAAACATAACACTTTAACTCCAGATTCCCCTAGTCCCTAACTTGGGTAACTAAACCCTTTCTAATTGCTCCTCACAGCAGTCTCTCTCAGCCTCCTTGGCTACTATTCCCTCAGGTTACAATGACATACTTTCAAATCACATACTTTCCTAACAGATGGCTCCGCCTCTCAATTTATACCCACTCCTGGGAGCAGCCCCCATCTTTTCTAACTTCACTCCCATTGGCTGTTCTCAACATTCTAAACTGCCTGTGTTCTCCACAGCTGGTGTCAGCCAGTGCAGTAACTCATGGTGCCCCCCTCATTGGCCTCCTCCCATACAATACCATACAGAATCCTTAGTAATACTTTTTGTACTAATGTATTTATAAACCGTGATTCCCATATATCACTGAATGTAATGGTAATAGTTGTGACATAAACAGCTAGCAAATTTAAATTATAATATCATACACACAGAATACATGTGTTTACATATACATATTTTCATGTGGTTAAAGTGAAAATTTGGTAAAATGTGATGTGTTTAAAAGAAAAATAATAATTTATTTTTTATTTTTTTTTTAAAAAAAAATTAAAATATGATTAAAAACAACAACCTAGGGCCTCTCCTTTCTCCTCCTACTGAGCTTCAACCCACTCACATCATCTTTTCAGCATTTTAAAGAGATACAGGTAAATGCCACAGCCCATTTCTGCCAAAATGCAGATGTCACCTGGTGCGGATCACCCAGCCACCCACAAATCCCCATAGTGGTGCCACTGTCATGGTGTATGAATGCCTCCATCTTGTTTTTGCCCCTTTGAGCAGCACCTTGTTAGTAACATATATACACAAGTGTGGTTTACACACATCTACAATGGTAGGGTGACCAGATATGCAAAGGAAGACAAGACATCACAAAATGTAGGACTTTCAATAACATATAGGACATTATGATACAAAAGTTACAAACAGTAATATACAGTGGTCCTTCCACATTTGCGGGGGTTGGGTGAAGAGCTCTCATGAATGTGGGGGAAGAAAACTACTCTTGTCTAAGGGAACATCTCTCTAGGAATCACAAGGTCCTCCAGTGCAACTCTATGGTCAACATCTGCCAGACGTTGATCACAGAATCATGCTGGAGGACCTACAGATGCCTAGAGAAATGTGTTCTCTAGGAACCTCTAAGTTCTCCAGCATGACTCTATGGTCAACGTCCAGCAGAATTGTGCTGGGAAACGTAGAGATTGCTAGAGAAAACATATTAATTAAACCCACAAATAATCAAATCCACAAAAGTAAAAGCTGCAAATGTGGAGGTCCAACTTATTATGTACTCAACCATATTTTTTCTGACGAACTTATCTTCATTAAAATGCCTTGTTAGCTTGCAATATACTTACTTGCAGACCTCTAAGCAAAACAAAACAAAACAAAAGCTTAACATTGTACTTTACTAGCAACAAACCCTTGGCTGAAACTGCATATAAATTATTACTTCCATTTGTAGTTTTCCCACATGCTCTCTCTTCCCTCCTGCTTCTTCCTTAACTCAAATCACATACTTTCTCCCCTTGGTGCTGTGATTTGCTTCAGCGACCCAGATCCTCCTTTCCTTTCCACACTTCAGTCAGAAGAAACAAACAAAACCATCACATGGTTGATGACAGTTTTCTCTGCAGCTTGTAGCCAACAAGCCCTTTGCAGCAGCATGGGCAGTAATAAATCTGTTGAGCTACTTCTTGCTCCCCTGATGGGATAACACAAGGACATGTTTTATGGTTCAAAATAGAGGATGTTTTGCAATTCTCCCAGACACCCGGAGATAAGGTTGAAATGTAGGATGTGTTCAGGAAAAGGAGGACCTCTGGTCATTCTGTGCACAGGGAGCCATTGTCTAAGACTTTGGAGCCCTTCTAGAATCTCCCTCAGGCAGTGATCATACCCTCAGAGGGAGTGCTGCTGCTCACTGGTGGGGAGAAGACAGAGGGGGACACAGTTCAGATTTTAAAGATGCAATCAGTCTGGGCTCCAAGTATATAAAAAAGAGGGTGTGCCCCATTTATGACTGTGTCGTCATTTCTTGCCAACTCCAAGCGTCTTCATCATCTGAATTTTCTTCTCCTTTCCTTGCCCACTGCGAAGTAACAGCAACTGTGGGCTCTCTCTGGTCTTGGCAGCTGTTGAGAGGAAGGGAGAATGTAGAACCAGATAGGAAAAGCATTACATTTCACCTGCTTAATGAAGGATCTTGACTGTAATCTGCAAATTTCCCAATCAGTCCACATGATTTGTTGCAGACCAAAAAGTATCTCTGGCACTCTTTTATTTAAACAATAACAACCCCCAAATGATTTTCTGTACCCTAAATTACATTACAGCATTGTAAAAAGATCAATGTAACAAAGAGTTGTTGACTCTATACCTATTAGTTTTAACTAGAGAAGAATGAATAGTTGAATGATGAGTCAACGCATACTGTGGGCACTTGGTATCCACTGGGGTTTGGTTCCACAACCCCCTGTGGATACAAACATCTATGGATACAGAAGTCTCATTATATACAATAGTACAATAAAATAAAAAGGAGCCCTGGTGATTAAATGCCGGTATTGCAGCCACAAGGTTGTGAGTTCAATCCCAGGGCCCCAACGTTGACTCAGCCTTCCATCTTTTCATAGGTGGGTAAAATGAGTCCCCAGCTTGTTGGGGGCAATTGGCTTACAGATTTAAACTGCTTAGAGAGTGCTGAGTTCACTGATAAATGGTGATAGAAATGTAAAAGCTATTGCTATTGCTAGTTGTGTCCCTTATATAAAATCAATATTTGCTTTTCCGATTAAATATATATATATTTTCAAGCTGTGGATGGTTGAATCTATGGATGCAGAATCTGTGGATATGGAGGGCCAACTGTAGGTGAATCCCATTAATTCAAATGGTCTCCTCCAGCTGGGACTAACAATTGGTTGTGGTTGGTTTGTGAAAACACTATGAATTCACGTCTGGTACTCAAAATGGTTGGAAGTGGAGAGATGTGCAAGCCATCCCACAAGGTGCCACCCTGTCCCCGATGTTATTCAATATATATATATGAAGCCGCTGGGAGAGATCATCCAGAGACATGGGGCAGGGTGTTATCAGTATGCTGATGACACCCAAATATATTTTTCCATGTCTCTGTCTTCAGCTTTGACTTCAGATGGTGTCTCTCCTCTCAATAATTGTCTTAAAGCAGTAATGGACTGGATGAGAAAAACAGATTGAGACTGAATCCAGACAAAATGGAGGTACTTACATCAGTGGCCTCGAACCCAGGTATTGGGATGCAACCTCCAGTCCTGGATGGGGTTACACTCTCCTCTAAGGACTGTGTTCACAGTCTGGGGTGCTCCTGGATCCATTGCTTCAGATGATAAATCAGGGAAATATGACGGTCAGGAATGCCTGTTATCAGCTTTGGCTGATACACCAGCTATGACCTTTCCTGGAAGTTAGGGACCTTGAAACTGTGGTGCACGCACTGGTAATCTCTCGTCTTGATTTCTGTAATGCGCTCTACACGGGGCTACCCTCGTACTTGGTCTGGAAACTAGTGCAGAATATGGCAGCCTGGCTGGTCTCAGGAACAATGAGAAGAGGCCATGTAACTCCAATCCTAAGATCACTTCACTGGCTGCCCATTAGTTTCTGGGCCCAGTACAAGGTGTTGGTTATCACCTTTAAAGCCCTAAATGGATTGAGTACAACCTATCTTTGGGGCCTCCTCCCATATAATCCACCCTGCGCACTCAGATCCGCTGGGAGGAATCTGCTGCAGCCTATAAAAACTAGACTGTCTGCAACCACCCAGAGGACCTTTTCGGCAACTGCTCCCAGATTATGGAATGGCCTGCCGGATGAGATCCGTGATATTACCACCTTGAATAGCTTTAAAAAGGCTGTTAAGATGGATCTCTTCCAGCAGGCCTTTCCTGAATAGATATCCCGGCCACCAAAAGATAGCCCAACCTGCTTATCCCTGTTTCTGCTGCAGTTATTATTTGTGTTATTTGTGTTATTATTTTAAGTGTGTTTTAAACTGTCAATTGTTTAATAGTATTTTAAGGGGAGATGGGATTGTAGGATATAGAATGTATATTTTAATGTTGTAAGCTGTCCCAGTTGCGTTGTGCAGAAGGGCGGAATAAAAATAAATTTTATTATTATTTATTACTATTATTTCCTCCCACACATCTGTTCATTTTCATGTAGGCAGTGATAGCAGATCCCACCATTCTCTTTCTCCCTAGAATGTAGAACAGCTTCGCCTGATGAAGAAGACAGTAGAGTTTTGAAAGCTTGCAACATGTATAATGTGCATTTTGGTTGGCCCAATAAAGTTATCACTGTTTTGTGGATTTTGGATGATGCTGTACTTTGCTATATGGCCAACACAGCTACCCCTGGATGTTCCCTAGAATGTAGTTTTTTGATAAAAATCTTTCTCCTAGTTGCAGATGGTGTTTTCTTGATGGCTCTGCATGCCAGTTTTCATGTGTGTGTTGTGTGCCTTCAAGTTGTTTCTGATGTATGGTAACCCTAAGGCAAATCTATTACCAGGTTTTATTGGCAAGATTTGTTTTGAGTGGTTTTGCCATTGCCTTCCTCTGAGTCTGAGAATTTGTGACTTGTCCAAGGTCACCAAGTAGATTTTCATGGCAGAGAGGGAATTCAAACCCTGTTCCAGATAACAGGTTAACAGAAATGATTTGTGGGTTTCACCAGTCTTAAATATACTAAGGATTAAAGACTTCAATACTAAAGATTAAAGATTTTCTGCACTAGGATCTAGTTGGTGAATCTTGGGGTGCCAGTAAAATAACAGATCCTACTTTGTTCTTGCCAGCTTCTTCACATTATTCAGCTGAACACACAAACACAAATAGGAAACTACTGTCTATACAAGCCATAATGTTAAATGTAAAGCAAGATCGGGACAATCAAGGATGTCTAAGCTCTAATGTTGGTTTTTGCTTGCATGAACCATATTTAGGATGAAGGAAACACAGTGTGGCTTCACAATATCACTGTACACCAAGGGAGGAAATTGTTGGCTTGAAACAATTTTGTGACGTCTACTACAAGTATATTATGAGAAAAGCTGGTTGTGTTTTTCCCATTTGATTCAGACAACACACCTCAGTTCACTGGAAAGGAGCCTTTGTCCAGTGGGTGGACTCCTCTTTTTTTCCCCCCTTTTCCACCCTTTGAACCAAAATTCCAACAAAATACTTTCAAGTGGCTATTAGTGCTTGGAATAACCAAAGAACATTGCTATGTTGGTATCCTTTTTGCTTTGCATGACTGTGTCAGTTCCCTTTTATCTCCCAGAAAAGCAAGCATGGGTAGAACTTTAATCTTTCCTGAGAACATTGTATGTGACTCATAAAAGGATGAAGGAGTTGCCAGGGCCCTTACATCTACTGGGCTTTTTGTGTTGACCTGTATGTGCCATCTGGTGCTACTTCATACATTTTATACAGATTCCAAAACACTGGCCAGCATCCTTCTCTTGTGCCTATTGCTGTGGCAAGCATGGTTGGTGTAGTTGCAAGAGAGGGCCTTCTTGATGGCTGCTCCTAGATCCTGGAACTCCTTGTCCTTTTGTGGCCAGGCTAACACCTTGTTATTTAGATAGGCTTTTAAAACAGAAAGTTCTTAAAGAATGGGCTAAAAGGTGCTGCATTGGTTTAACTGTACTGCTTTAAAGAGCTTTTATTTTTTTAATTGCATTTTATTCTTTTAACTTGAGGAGTGAATTGTTTTATACTGTAGATCAGGGGTAGGCAACCTAAGGCCCGGGGGCCAGATGCGGCCCCCCGAGGCCTTTGGACCGGCCCCGCCGCCGCAACCCCCCGCTGCCCCCCGCCGCCCGCCATGATGATATTGATTATTGTTATTACTTGTTCTTGTGGTTTTCTTGGCAAAATCCCCACAGGGGTTTTGCCATGGCTTTTCTGGGGCTGAGAGAGTGTGCATGCATATTTTTTATTTTTATTTTTATTTTTATTTGTTTATTTATTTATTTTTGGTGCTTCGGCCCCCCAATTGTCTGAGGGACAGCAACTCGGCCCCTGGCTCAAAAAGGTTGCCTACCCCTGCTGTAGATAGTTTAATTCTGTATGTTTTAATTGTATTGTTCTTTTAAACTGTGAGCTGTTTTGAATACCACCTTTGGGGAAAAGTGGGATAATAATAATAATAATAATAATAATAATAATAATAATAATAATAGAGAATGGCATGTAGCTTCCTTCTCCTTCTGTCATGACTGGTGCTGTACACTGCTGCAGCCACATCTTTTCCTCCTGGTGTCATTGTACCACCAACTCATACAATTATGTATCTCCTCCTCCTTCCTGTTATGCTGCATGAAGATGTCATCACTGTCTCCTTCTTTATCATCTCCTCCTCTTCTTCTGTAACTGTGTTACAGAAATCCACCAAGAATGAAGATGATTTCAGCTTTACAATGATTATGTTCAGCAGCCCTTGGTGACACTTCGGCTGTCCTCCTGGCCTCGATTCCTTTGGGTGAGGTCAAATAGCATGCTTACAATCTAAGCATGAGACAAAAGGAAGCAGGTGTAGTGACAGAGGAAGAAAACAGCCAAATTCATGCGGCATTTCTTAAAAGTTACAACATTCTTAAAATGATGAGCTACAATGCAAACAGTACAAAAACTGGGAAAGCCTGATGGTGTTTCACTAGCAGCAGAACCAATGTGGGTGACATCCCCACCCCAACATTTCACAGATGAAAATTGGAGCATGTGTGGCCAAGCAACATCAGGGAGTGGTCAAGATGGCAAAAGATATTCATGAGGAAGAACAGAGATGCTAGGACAGCCTGCAGCAGTTTACTTTTGTCTGAGTCTGCAGGGAAGGACAAAATTCTGTCTCCTCCTATCCTCTCCTGGTTGCTGAGTTAACTGAGTGCAAACTACTTTTGCATTTTGAACTCAGCTTGTAGCAACTGAAGTAAGCCATAGATGAAGGGGGAAGTGAGAGAAGGAGAAATAAATTGTGACATTTAAAAAGTGGTTGAGAAAGTGAGACACCAGAGACTGTTGATTAATTGATACTGTCCTTGCCAAATTGGGAGAGTAGGAGAGTATGGGGTGGTCCTACTTTCCATCTCTCTCTTTCTCTGCTGTAGCTTAATGGATCATGAAATCAATGGAATGGCTCTTGTCAGTATCAGCTGATAGAAAGAGGAGCTAAAAGTAGCTGCTCCCTCTTGGAAGTCTTGAAGCTGCCCATCAACAGTGCACTCCTAGATATCCAACTGCGCACAGTTTCTGCTTCTTGTGCAGCAACCAAGTGTGAAATAAACACTTGTTCAACACACCAAATACATGGAGGAAATATCAACTCTGGTTGATTTCATGATCCTTTTTTTTAAAAAAGTGGTTGTATGAATGACCACAAAGGCAATTTCTTTCAAGCTGAGAATGGAAGTGCAGCAATAGGGAACTTATAATATTGCCATTCCTTACAGTCAAACTGGATGTTAGTGCAAACATGAGGGTGATCTCGTGTCTTGTTCTTTCTTGCTTCCTGGTAGCATTGACTGAATTTTTTTGCACACCATCTGACATTAGCACACTATGAAGTTCCTTATTCTACCTTCAGAGCATGATAGGGATAAGCAGCAGGGACAGGAAAACTTACAGAACAATGAATTTCATTACACATGAACCTGGAACAGTGTGTGTGTTGTTATTTTTATCTGTCATAATATTCAACACTATCTTATGGTGTTGCAAATTATTTTTTAAAAAAAATCCCAGTGCTTTAAATCAAGGATGGAGGCATATGGCCCTCCAGAAGGGGGAGGACTGTATAATTCTCTTTGATGGACTGCAGCTCCATTAGTTATGCTGACTAAGGCCAGCATTTAAAATTATGAATAATATACAATCGGCCCTCCGTATCCACAGATTCGTTATCCATGAATTCAATCATCCACAGCTTGGAAAATATTTTTAATATACATTCCAAAAAGCAAATCTTGATTTTGCCATTTTATATAAGGGATACCATTCCCATTGTATATACTGGGACTTGAGTATCCATGGATTTTACTATCCACAGGGGGGCCTGGAATCAAACCCTAGCAGATACCAAGGGGCCACTGTAGTTATATGTAACAAGTTATTTTTTCTTGATTACAATAATGTATTGAAGTTACACATCAAAGAATTCTTATTGAGGGAGAACAACATTGCTTTGCTGATATAACAAGTAAAGATTTAGAGTTACTTTTAAAGTTACTCTTAAAAGGAGTTGGATGGCATGACTTTGGGGTAAATTCCAGATTCATAATTCTTTGATTCTAAATTGTGTTTTTATGCATTATGATGGGATTTTTTCACTTTTTCTGCCATTTTCTTATTCTTCCTGCTTTTAAAAAAAGCAGTCAAAACCAGTTGAAAATTAACTAGCAATGACGCAACCAATACAATTTACTTAAAAATGTATTTTGTTAAAACAGTTAGTATATAGTATATAAAAAAAGAATGCCTCAAACAATACAGGCAACAAAACAATCCCAAACGACAAGATTGAAAATCAGTTTGTGAACAACTTTTTGTTTACATGGTAATGAGTAACCACAATGGTTTACTGTTCAAATACGTAATGACTGATGGGATAATACTACTTCAATGCTGTTCAAATATGTAATAAGTGATGGAACAGATTACTTACAAGAAGGGCTTTTACAAGTGTTGGCTAGGGCTGATGGGAATTACAGTCTGACAAGATCTAGTGGGCTGCACATTCTCCAGCTTTAAACAATCCTGAGGTATCTCCTTCTAGAGATAATATGGGACCTTTTTTGAAAAAAAAAAACCCTCTTGAATTTTAGAGCAAATGCAAAACAAACACACACGGCCTTTCCAAACCTCAGACCATTTACTTTGGCCACCAATACACCCACAGAAAGAGGGCTTTTCGATTTATATATTTATACTTTCCTTACTTAGTATTGATTCTAAATAAAGAGGAAACCATGCTTGACGGGAAGCCTATGAGTAAGGGCCTGAGAATTAAAGAGTTTGTTTTATCTACCCACTTTCCTTTGAATGTTGCCAAAATAAAGACGCCCTCCCTTCCTCCACCTTCTTTGTAGTAGTAAGGAGAGGGATAGTTCCCTAGTTGTAATGACTTCAATTTGTATTTAACAGAAAGTGATCTTTCTTAAAGACTCCTTAACTGATAAGCCTCTTTCCCTACACCTGATGTTCTGTGGAGACATGGAGCCAACAAGAGGCATGAAATGACACCTGGAGAGAAGAAGCAATAATGAGATCAATGGCTAGGTCTACCAGAGAGCAAGATCACACACAATCCACCAAGGGGAGCAAGACGGTGGGAAATCCATTGTGACCACAGAGTTGGTTAACCCCAAGCCTTTGAAACAATGCAGTGGGTACACAGGAAGTGAGTGAAAGGTGGCCCAAGCTGGTAATTCTTCTGGAATCCCTGTGGCTCCATGTAAGAGCATATTTGGAGTCTCCACAAGTTCAGATGAACGTGGGTGGGTCTTAGGATGGCAACATGTCCTGTTTTATAGAGGATGGTCCCCTATTTAGGGAAGAGTCTTTTGTTTAGAGTGATATCATACTTAGAGACAACCAACACACACCCTCCAACTATCCTGATTTGGTAGAGACAGTCCCAATTAATCCTCTGTCACCCCATGTTCTCAGAAGCTCTTGAAATGCCCCAGTTTCTTTCTCCTTTCCCACTTTCCTCATTTTTCCTTGCTTATTTGCAAACTGACTTCAGAAAAAGTAGTTTGCAATTCATCAGGGTGAGGCGGGAGAGAGGAAGTGGCAGAATCTTGCCCTTCCCAGTAGGCTCAGACTAAAGTAAACTGCTGCAGCCTCTCATAACTTTGTGTTCTTCCTTATCAATACCTTTTGCCATCTTGAACACACTCTAATATGGCTTGGTCAGAAGTGTCCTCCTTTCCATCTGTGAGACTTTGGAGGCTAGGCCAGCATTGTTTCTGAAGCTGCTGACTATTCTGAAGCTGCTGGAAGGGTAGTCCAATTGAAATCTAAATTGAAAAGAGATAATAATAAGAAACTGTCAACAAATTGTTGGGTCCTAGAAAGAAAACTTAATAGGCACCTGGAGCTCAGAACAATTACTTTTTTGGACTTGAACTTCTGGATTCCTCCAGGCTCAGGCCCATGCTGGCTAAGAGAATCTTTAAATTGGGGGTCCAAAAAAGATAATCTTTCCAAGTTGTCAGTCTCACAAGTCCTCTCTTTCATAAGCTGAAATGTATTGGAAATCTCCCCAAATGGCTGTAATTCCGTTGAAATTTGATCTAGACTACGGGTTTCCGACTTGTGCTCTGAGGAGTCCTTAGGGCTCCATGTGCACTTCTCAGGTGCTCAGCAGTTGCTCCAGGAAAACGAAAGAAATAAAAATTGAATGAAATTAAAGAATATGGATATATTCTTATATATGCTCCTAAACACCATTAACTTGTAAGACATGGGGGGGCTCATTCCCACTTCCATTTAAACTGGTTTGCGATTCGCCTTTGTTCCATGTCAGTGAATCGGTTCCAAAAGGTCCGTCATTCCCACTATTAAAGTGGATCTTTTCGTTATTCTGTTGTAATTGCTTCTTTTTTGGCACAGTTGTGGTTCCCACTAGTTTCCCCACATATTCTGTCAATTTTTTATTTTAAATATATATATATATCATGTGCCATAAGTCACACCACAAGCACAAAGGCAGCAGTGAGAGGGGGGAAAGATGGCTGATTTCCCAAAAACTGAGGAGGGATAGTAAACACCCCTCTTCCATTAGTCCCTCCCCTCCAGAATGATGTGATTCAGATCTGTCATTCCCACTTGTTAAACACACTTCGGAATTGATTCTTTTCAAAAGAACCACCAAAAATTAGTGTCAGGAAACAGTGTTGTTTTTTTAGTTTGTTTCCCTTCATCATAATTGAAACCAAGCACAGTAGGATCAGAACAAGTTTCAAATGGGAACAACAGTCTTATAACCTGATCAGCAATTCACTTTAAATCATAATGTGAACGAGGCCAGGGTAGGACTTTTAGGGGCTCTGCCATAGAAATAAGGACTCCATGAGTCAAAAAAGTTGGGAACCCCTGATCTAGACACACAAACATGTACCAGCAGTACACAGTTCTGCATTCTCTTTTGGTCTTTTATTTGGTGATGCATTTCCTCCTCTAGCAGGTGATGTCAATGAGACTGCATCCCAGACAATCCTGATACCCAACACAGATACCCAGCTAGGTGCATCAAGTACTCCCTTTGCCCCAGTTGTGAAATTGTTGCACAATCCTATAGGTGCCTCATGCTATCATTAATGGGAATTACACCAAGAGAAGTGTTTTTTGAAATTTTACAGAGTGAGATTTTGGTACCTGCTTGTGTCATTCTGCCCCTTCCCTTGCTGCACAACCACACCCTGATGGCACTGGGATGCTCCCACTACCCAATGAGTAGCCAAAGATCACATGGAAAAAACTGACAAAAATTGTGCAACAAAGAAAAGGAACAGCTGTCCCTCTGTAGGAGGTCTCATGGGAAGGCTGGAGGTCCAGGATGGTGAAAGTTGTTCCTTTTCCCTAGCTGTGCAACTGCAGCTGGATGATACACAGATAACACTTGTCTTTTCCACTAGTCATTGACTGGCATTGGGGATACACCCTGGTGTTGTCTGGCTGCAGTTGCACACATATGGCTATGGGAAGTGCCAGACTGCTAGCAGAAATATATAGGCACTTTATAAGAGCACAAACCTTTATAAGAGCACAAACTGTATTATTCAAGTGTATTCTGCCATGGGTCTCTCAGTCCCCACCACTGCCACAGGTACATCTGGTGAGAAAATGGGAAATATCCTTTATGGTGGCTGGTTTCATGCTTTGGAACACATACTCTTATAATCTTTATATATACCCTTTCCATAAAACTGGAACTTTACATGGCTTCTTGGGGGAGTTTACAGTAGTCACCTCATTTCAGAGGGCCCTTGGTATCTGCTGAGGTTTGCTTTCAGGAACCCCACATGGATACCAAAATCTGTGGATGTTCATCCCATTAAATACAGTGGTATAGTAAAATGGTGTCCATTATATAAAATGACAAAATCAGGGTTCGATTTTTGGAATTTATATATTTAATATGTTATGGATGATTGAATCCATGGATGATTGAATCCATGGATAAAAGTTCTGCGGATATGGAGGGCTGACTGTACTGTCCTCCTGTTGGCAGGTTAAAAACTTTAAAAAAAATCTGACAATCTCTTGAAAGCTCAATACAAGGACTTTTAGTAATATGATTATATAGTGTTTTTATTTTTGCCCTTTGATTAATTCACCTAGGGTAGGGCATCCATCGAACAATGGTAGTCAGTGGAGTGACTGATGTGCTAAAGCCCTGATGTGCAATTGGCACTGTTGTTCATCAGGGTGTGCCTGATGTGCATCTGGACACAGCTAGGACATGCCAGAGCACAACGGGATGTTGTCCAATATGCATCAGGAGTCACCAATATGCATCAGAAACACCCAGTACTCATTGGGATGTTCTTGTTGGTGGCCAGATGTACATCTTTGCAATTTGCTAACAAGGTTTATATGCATTTCTGCAACATAGCTGGGATTCACAAAACGGCAGCAGTAGCAGCAGCAAATAAATAAAGGGATGGATGGATGGATGGATGGAGAGAGAGAGAGAGAGAGAGAGAGAGAGACTACTCTGTTGAATGGGCCCTTTATTTGAAGAGAGGCCCTTCTCCAAGATTACTTTAAGATATAATAGAAACATGCAAAGGAATTTTAATTTGAAAATGAAACACACAAATGTATTTTAAATTGTCTATTGACAGCTAACACCTAGAACAGCAGACTGAGCAGGTAAACAGAACATTTAGCCACATGAGGATGAGCTCTTTTTAAGTTATAGTAACTGAAAGTAAAATATGGATCTATTTAAATTATAATATTTCTGAATATCTACTATTTCATTGTATGGTGGTATATTTTTCTTTATTTTTTGCTTTGTGTTTGTTTTCTTATGCTGGTATTTTGTCTTGGTATTGCAAGTAAATGAATAGAAAAGGATCAAAAACAAGTACAGTCAGCGTTCCATATCCATGGATATTTTATCCACAGATTCATCCATCCATGGCTTGAAAATATCCCAAAAAGATATAAATTACAAAAAGTAAAGCTTGATTTTACTATTTTATATAAGAGATACCATTTTACTATGCCATTGTATATAATAGGACTCGAGCATCCACAGATTTTGCTGTTCAAGGGGGATTCTAGAAGCATACCCCTGTGGATACCAAGAGCCCACTGTATTTCTGCATTTGAATCTCTACACAGAAGACAAGCATATGCAATAGTGATACATCCCCCATTTGTCCTCTTTATTGATGATGTTCCACTTTCCCCCCATTTTGGCCATCCTAGCACAAGAACTGACAGACAGGCAGACAAACAGAGAGCCTTTGCCTTTCTCTCTTTTTCTCCTGCCCCTCCTTTTCAGCTGGAATCAATCCAGTCTCCTATCAGAAATACTTCGATTCCCTCTTTCCCCCTTCTTCATCAGGAAGGGTGGAGACCAAGACAGAAGAAGGAAGGAGAGAGGAAGGGAAAGATAGACCAGGCATACTAGCAAGCAAGCAAGCAAGCAAGCACTGACATAGCACTCCTTCTTCACTGATGTCTGTATTGTTGCATTTGTTGTTGCGTGCCTACAAGTCATTCCCGAATTATGGCAACCCTAAGGCAACACTATCATTGACAAGATTTGTTCAGAGGAGGTTTACCATTGCCTTCCCCTGAGGCTGAGAGCATGTGACTCCCCCTAAGGTCACCCAAAGGGTTTCTGTACTGAGCTGGGATTTGAGCCCTGATCTTGAGGGTCACAGTCTAACACTCAAACCACACTGGTTCTCAATGCCAACTAGCACTAACTTATTCAGAGTTAGCCTGGGCATTTACACATGACACAGCTCTCTGCCCACCCTGTGTCCTCTTCTCCCATCTCTTCCTTTCTGTCTCCTTTCCACCAATAGCCCCATTCCTCCCTTTCCTGCTTTGGCACCACAAAACCTCCACCTCGCTCCGAGGCTGCCTCCACTGGACCTCAAACCCTCCCCTCTCCTCCTCTTTCCTACTTCCTAGTTCATTTTGAATCCCACTAAGAAATTCTGAAGGTTATGTTAGAACCATAGGATCGTAGAGCTTGAAGGGGCTGCAAGGAGAACAGAGTTATTGACTTCCATGTGAACAAGTCCTTTTTTGGACAGTGATTCGTGATCTCTCACTTTTGGGGATCAGAGTTCAATCCACTCCAATCTCAGAGCAGATTGAACAGAACACACAGGCCTAGCCAACCAGTCAGCTTTTGCCTTGGCACCTTGTCGAATGGCTGCTCTGCTGTTGTTCAGCTCCTAATGATGCTGATGCCGATGAAAATTTATTTATTATATTTATTTGTAGCCCACCTTTTCCCCAAAACTGGGACTCAGAGTAGCTTACAGTTCAATAGAGCAGTACAATTAAAAACATGCAAAAGTGATGCATTAACATAGAATTAAATTATTAAAATATTAAAACAGATCACTTGTTAAAAGAATAAAACAGTTTAAAAAGATAAAAATGCTTAAAATAGTATACTTTAAAACAATACACCACCCCAGCCCATTTTTTAAAGAATATATTTTAAAACAATACAGTATACTTTAACACAACACCCCAGCCCATTCTTTAAATGATATTGTTGTTGTTTTAAAATCTTGAGTTAAGTCTTGGAAGTCTGCAGCAATAAAATAAAATAAAGGGGGTGCTGGTAAATAAAAGGTTAAGAACCATTCCACTAGAGCACTAGAGCTCTCTAACAGAGAATTCTATGCACCCCACCAAACTACACATTCCAGGATTCTTAAGATTAAGTTATGACATTTAAAATGGTACTAAGCTGCTATATGTGCATGTCATATGCATACTACAGGCTTTGTGCTTTAGATTGTTTACTTTTCATGTGACCATAATGATGCTGGAGGAGGGAGATGCCAATATGATCCCCTCCTCACATGTTTAATTAATCCTAATAAGAATACACAAATAGTAGGGGTATTGTCCAAATGTGATACACAGACCTGAACAGGGTCCTCTCCATTAACTGGAGTATTGCAACAGTATTCTAAATTGCTTATTCAAACTGCCAATAAGATGATGAATTATCAAGTGTTCCAAGAAGTTCCATTGCATGCAATTGATCACCTATCGCCAGAGGATGAGTGTGTGGTGTAGAAGTAATCGTTTTACTTTAAAATCGTACATTTTCATCCATTGTAAATGTAAAAGGCACCTGTTTTTGTTCAATGGATAAGTTTAAACCAATATTTTTGTTTTGTCTGTGCAAAGCTATAATAACATCAAACTCGTTCTCCAGATGCAGGTTACACTATATAATTAGGTGCTCTAGATAAACACTACTGTAGCAGCTGGAACAGAACAAACTTTTGAAGGACATTGTGTTGATCCATTGGTAGGAATACAATTTTGACTGCAGCCAAGTAACAATGACTTGATGATAGCTTTACTCTCTTGTTTTAGTAAACAAAATTATATGCTTATGAAATAAGTGAGATTTTTTAAAGCTGATTACTCAAGTATACTGTCTCTCATTTCAGTTTGGCAAAATTATGGTGAAGAAGAGAAAATAGAAAGGTGGTACAGATGTAGCAAAATATTATTTTCACTTAATAATTCTATATTTTTTTACATTGTCCATTTTCATTTTTGTGTTCAGCTTTTTTGGTTTCTATGTTCGTGTGTGTGTGTATTCACTGCCACTTGATATTAGTGAAGCTTGTATCAACCACCACACTCTGGCAACCTTCATTTTGTTTTTGCTTTTTCTGGAAGTCCAGGGGGCCTTTCACACTATATAGTTATAACACTATGATTCCACTTTAACTTCCATGGCTGGGAATTGTAATTCGTAGTGCTCTGGCAGAGAATACTGGGAATTGTAGTTTGTAGTGCTCTGGCAGAGAATTTTAATGCCCTTCCCTCAATGCCAAATCCCAGGATGCCATAGGACAGTGGTGGTGAACCTATGGCATGTGTGCCAGAGAGGGTGCTCAGAGCCCTCTCTATGGGCATGTGTGCCCTCCCTCCCTACAACCAAAGGGTATGTGTGATCCCTTTGCTCTCCCAGAGGAGCCGACATCCCAATGTCACACGTGTGTCAAAATGAGAGAGGAAAGTAAGTTGGGGAGAGGGGAGCCTCTCTAAAACCAACCTATAAGAGTGCCAGGAAGTTGGGATTGACATTGGAGAAGTTCAATGAGCTTTGGTGTGGTGGCAGTGCCCAAAAGTTAAGAAATTTTGGGGGGGAATCGATGCCAAAATAACTGCAACTTTAAACATAAATTCGAATCTATCACCCAAACTCTACCTATTGAATATGTTAACATAGACAGATGACCACATAGAAAAGAAATATGAAAAGATTCTCCTTCACACGGTGCCAGTAGCATGGATAACTTATGCCAGAAAATGGAAAGAGCAGAAGATCCCAACTACAGAGGAATGGATCATGAAATTAATAGAATTGTCAACAAAGGACAAAATTGTGAGTCAGTTAAACAAAAAATACATGAAGAAGAGTGGAAAGAAGCAGCTACACTTTGGGAACTATGATAATCTAACTCCCGTATTAAGTAATGAGGAAACCTATTAGACATAATATCGTCATGAAGTGGAAATTGAATCTATCACAAGATACAAGATAAGCTGGAAGTGATATGAACAATAGGAATTATTGGATCTTCAGTTGTCAAAGTGAGCGATAGGTGGGTATAGAACCTTAAAGCAGTGAAATTACTACACACAGAGAACTCTAGACAGAACAAACCAATACGGGAAAAAAATCTACTTACAGTGACTAATGTTAGGAAGTTTAGAATGAAAGATGAATGTATGAAGGTTAGGATGAAAGAAAGAGAGAAAGGAAGAGAAAAGAAAGATTAATCAAAGAACAGAACAGAGAAGAGAAATTTCAGGATGTGACATCTGCCCTCTTTTTTTAAATCTTTGTTAAATAGAATTGTGTCATATTCGTGTATAATGTGTGATATTTTAAACCTTGATAAAAAAATGGGGTTTTTTTTAGAAAAAAAGACAAATGAACTTTGGGCAGGAAGGTAGAGACATATGAAAAGTGGAAAATTTTAGACCTATTTCCTTAAATATAGATGATAAAATCTTCACATCCATAATCGCAGATAAACTAAAGAAAATCTTAAATGAAAATATACAAGAAGATCAAAATGTATTTCTCCCTCAAAGATATATAAGGAACAATTTAAGAGAAGTTCTAAATGTTATTGAATACACTGAGAAACACAATGATAAGCAATTAGCTATAATCTTCATAGATGCTGGGAAGGCTTTTGATAAAGTAAATTGGTCCTTTATGCAAGAAACTATTAATTTCATGAATATGGGAGAAAAATTTAAAAATGGATGCAAATAACCTACACAGAACAAAAAGCACAAATAATAATAAATGAGGAAAGACGGAAACCTTTAATATTGAGAAAGGAACCCACCAGGGTTGTCCACTCTCACCTTTACTGTTTGTAATGATACTAGAAATATTAATAATAAAGCTAAAGGAAGATAAAGAAGTATAAGGAATAAGAACAAAAGGATATACCCATAAAATCAAAGCATTTGCAGACAATGTGGTTTGCTTTTTGGAAGACCCATTAAAAAGCATAGATAAATTATTGTATACAATAAAAGAATATGGAGAATTAGCAGGATTCAAAGTGAACCAGGACAAAACAGTAATCATAACAAAAATATGAACAGAGCAGAAGAAGAAAAACTAAGAAGAGTAATTTCAAGATAGAAAAAAACCCCAAAATATCTAGGAATAAGTATAACAAAAAGAAACACAGACCTTTTTGAGAATAATTACAATAAAATATGGAAATAAATTCAAAAAGACTTGACAAGATGGTCCAAACAACAGATCTCATTATTAGGAACGGTATCTATAATAAAAATAAATATACTTCCTAAATTCATGTATCTCTTCCAAAATGTGCCAATAATACACAACGAAAAATGTTTTGATATATGGAGAAAAGAGCTAAACAAATTCTTATGGCAGGGGAGAAAACCTAGAATAAAATGGTTGAGCATGGTTGAGAGAAAAGAAAAAGGGGGATTTTCACTACCTGATTTAAAACTGTATTACTATACCTGTTGTATGAACTGGGTAGAAGAGTGGATAAAACTAGAAGATGACAAATTGCTAAGTATAGAAAGTGATAGCATCAAATTTGGCTGGCATGCCTACTTATATTATAACAAACTGAAAGCAAATAAAGATTTCACACCTCACCATATAAGAAGATCCCTACTTAACGTATGGTTTAAAATTAAGAAGAATTTTTATAGAAAATTGCCGCTTTGGACATCCCCTCAAGAAGCCCTTTTATACAGAAGCAAAAATGAGACCATCAAATGGATAAGATATCAAGACATTTTGAAACAAAATAAAAATAGCGAAGGAAACATCAATTACGAAATAAAATCTAAAGAACAACTTGCAAGAGATGGAATAGTCAATAATTGACTACTATATATACAATTAAAGGAAAGATTCAAGATAAATAACTCAATGGAAGGAATAGAAGAAACCAAAACAGATAAAATCATCATAGATGCAGAAGGACATCATGTCTCAAAATATTATAATATATTTAATGAAAAGAACTTGGAAAAAGAGACATCATGTCTCAAAATATTATAATATATTTAATGAAAAGAACTTGGAAAAAGAGACAGTTAAGCATGTAATGACTAAGTGGTCACAAGAAATAGGAAGAAATATTGAGTTAGAAAGATGGGGAAAAACTTGGATATATACAAACAAATTTACGCTCTGTCAAGATCTGAAAGAGAACTTCCTCAAAATTATGCATCGGTGGTATCTCTCACCTATAAGATTAAATGTGATTTATAGAACAACAAATAAACAATGTTGGAAATGTCATGAACATCAAGGAACACAATATCATATGTGGTGGAAATGCAATGTAGCAACAAGATATTGGAAAGAGATGCATAAGAAAATAACTTTAATATTGCAAAAACAAATTCCATTTGAACCAGGACTCTTCCTCTTAAATATGATGGACAAGATAGACACAGAGATAGAGAGAAAATACGGATGAATAATTTTATATTTAATAACATCAGTTAGAATTGTATATGCTAAGTATTGGAGAAAGGCAGAAACACCAGCAATAGAAGAATGGATGATTAAAGTAACAGAGATGAAAAATATGGACATTCTAACAGCATTGATACGAAACCAAGCAATAGATAAGGTGGAAGAGGAATGGTCTATAGTAAAGAGATATATGGATAAATGATTAGTAACTAATTAATGATATTCTGGTTAAATATTGAATACAATAACAGAAGGGTGGTAAATAGAGGGAATAAAATAAGGAAGTAACATTGGAAGTAGAAAAAGAAAAGAAGATATAGTAATTATCAAAAATTGATGGTGTATAAAGAGTAATTGATATATACAGGAAAGATAAGGTGACTCAACCGGGAAGTTATTTTAGATACAAGACTAAAGTGCTAAGCAAAATAAGTGAGACGAGACGACTGTATGTGATTGTATGCGACTGTATGTGAATGTAACATGTGTTATTGTTTGTCTGTAATGTTATGTATTTGAATGTTTTTAATTTTGAATAAAATTAAAAAAATGAACTTTGGGGAACTCCACTCCACCAGTGAGGCCCACTGGGAGGCCAGGCTGGCTGGTCCTTCTCTCCCTCCCTCCACTCCCCCCTTTTCAACGTGGTGCACTCTGGAAGAAGGAGAGCTGCCTTCCCCACTCACCCACTAGCTCTGTCACCCATTCACATCTGTGCTCCAGTGGGAAGTCTTCCAGATCAGCAGCCTTTAAGGGTAGGAGGAGGAGAAGTCCTCAAAAAAGGAGGATGGAGAAAAGAAGAAGCTAGGTCCCCCTAACGCAGGAAGGCAGCCTGATGGACCATTATGACTCCCAGCAAACCAAAGACTACGTGTAGCCTAAGGAGGGCTGTGACAGGGATCTCCTCTTGGAGAAGCACCAGAGGAAGGTCAGCCTGGCTCTCTGGAGGTGGAGGGGAAAGAGATCAAGAAGCCATCTGCCCAGAGAAGGGGAAGGGAGTAGGCATTTGGCTGCATGGAGGCAGGGACAGAGGGTTTTCTTTTTCCTGGACCTGCCCTCTGTTCCAGACTGCTGTCCAGGAAGGATTCCAAAAGTCCTCCATTTTGAGCAGGGCTGAGAAGGACGGATTTAATATTTATATGAGAGGCTTTTTGTTTTTTGTTTTGTTTTGAGCTTTTATTTGGTCAGGTCCTCCATTGTGTTTTTTCCTCCCAGAAGTTCTGCCCCCGGAAGTCCCGAGAAGTCCTGCTCATGCCAGGAGTCCCACCCCCCAAAAGTCCCCCCCCCAGAAGTCCCCCCCCCCCAGCACTTGGTGACACCTTGTAATTACTCACAGCCCAGGCCCGCAGACAGAGGCAGCCCAGCAACCCTCTTAGGTGGTGGACACTGCACTCCCTACCTCAGCAGTGAGAATTTCCCTCTAGCTCAAAGGGAACACTCTCACAGCCTATCCAGATGTCAAGCATATGTGGGTTTGGATTTGAAGCTGATGGAATACTCAATCAGTCCTGGTCTTGGAAGGGCTGTTTATTTAGAAAAATGAAGAAAATGCAGTAAGATCACAGTTCCACCTTCCAGTTCCCCACAAGTAAGTATAAAGACAAAGGAAAAAGAAAACAAAGCAAAACACACTGGACGTTATCACACCAGCGGCAAGAAAAGCGGCAAGGAATCAATCCAGAGCCATACCGGAATGATTCTGGTCGCGCAGCCGTAATTCCTCTTTGAAAGAGGAATTCAAAAGAGCTGGAATGATGCAGCGATGGCACAAGGATGATGCAGGGATGGGCGGGGTTTGCCGCGACGTCGTCTGATCACGGGGCAAAGGATCCAGAATGATGCAGCGATGGCGCAGGGATGATGCAGGGATGGGCGGGGTTTGCCGCGACGTCGTCTGATTACGGAGGCAAAGGAACCGGAATGATGCAGCGATGGCGCAAGGATGATGCAGGGATGGGCGGGGTTTGCCGCGACGTCGTCTGATCACGGAGGCAAAGGAACCGGAATGATGCAGCGATGGCGAAGGGATGGGGCTGCTTTAGACCCCGTGTGATAACGTCCTCTCTCACTCACTCTAGCTTGATCTGTCATAATGCGGAAAACCAGACATAGGCAGAGCCCCCCCCATACAGACACACATACACACACACAGCAAGACACACAGCAGAGCATTCACACATGCACATGGTGTCCACACAGGGCTACATGCTTGTCTGCGACGCAAAGATCCTTTGTCTGCAAGCATCTTATATATTGTTATTAACATCATATACTACGTCATCATGTGTCTCACTGAAGCTGCGCCAATGGGAGAGGTAATAGGGGTGAACAGTCCCATGCCAACTTTGTTTACCACATCCTAGGTGCTGGGAGGAGCAAGGAGCTGCTTATCTCTCTCTTGCTGTGGAATGTCCTCCCTCCTCCCCTCCATCTCATCACAGACTAAGGGGGGTTGCAGACTGTCAAAAATAGTGTGAATTCAGTCCACTTTTAGGGTTAGGGTTAAGGTTAGGGAATCATGGGAACTGAATTTTATTGTGGCACTAGAGTTCTCTGACAAAGAAGGTTCAATGTCTCAGAAAAATAACAATTCCCATGATTCCCTAGCACTAACCCTAACCCTAAAAGTGAACTGAATTCACACTATTTTTGACAGTCTGCAACCCCCCAAAGAGAACTTTATTTGACCATTCTCACAGGAAAGCACATGAGGCCTATATACTTTTTAACACAAACTACAGCCTAAACCAATATACTGCTAGGACCAGAAATTCCAAGGTTATACACACCCGATGTGGGAACATCACTATAGGCCTAAGCAGACTGCCAGAAATAGTGCACATTAAATTGAGGCACTGCCCTGGCTCAGTGCTAGGGAATCATGGGAACTGTATTTTTTTCTGGGACATTGAGCCTTCTCTGTGAGAGAGGTCTGGTGCCACAATAAATTACAGTTCCCATGATTCCCTAGCTCTGAGCCAGGGCAGTGTCTCAATTTAATGTGCACTATTTCTGGCAGTCTGCTTAGGCCCTGAGTTTGGGCACTCAGGGCCTTTGCAGAGTGCTAGAAATAGTGCAAATTGAGCCCACTTTAACTGCCCTGGCTCAGTGCTAGGGAATCATGGGAATTGTATTTTTTTCTGAGACATTGAGCCTTCTCTGTCAGAGAGCTCTGGTGCCACAATAAACTACACTTCCCATGATTCCCTAGCACTGAGCCAGGGCAGTTAAAGTGGACTCAAATTGCACTATTTCTGGCAGTCTGCAAAGGCCCTCAGTCTCTAAAAGGTTCATCATGGGGGGTTGCAGACTGCCAGAAATAGTGCGAATTGAGTCCACTTTTACGATTAGGGTTAGTGCTAGGGAATCATGGGAATTGTTGTTGTTTTTCTGAGACATTGAGCCTTCTCTGTCAGAGAGCTCTGGTGCCACAAT
The DNA here is from genome assembly GCA_026167975.1 of Phrynosoma blainvillii. Lineage (NCBI taxonomy): Eukaryota > Metazoa > Chordata > Lepidosauria > Squamata > Phrynosomatidae > Phrynosoma > Phrynosoma blainvillii. The sequence continues at coordinate 22,065,750 of JANUYF010000004.1, read as the reverse complement.
AAAATACAGTTCCCATGATTCCCTAACCCTAACCCTAAAAGTGGATTCAATTTGCACTATTTCTGGCAGTCTGCAACCCCCCCCCCCATGACTGCCATAGGACTTTGCTGTGGCAGTTAAAGTGGAATCAGAGTGCAACAACTGTGGTAGTGTGAAAGGTCTACATGTGTTTTGTTACTATTGGGTGTTGAGCTGTGTGCATGCAGGAGAGGGATAGTTGCCACTTCCCCACAAAATTCCCCAGAACAAAACAATATTCAGGGCATTTTGGGAAACTTTTTTGTTTATTAGTTTTTACATTTCCAACAAGAGACTGAGGAGTTTATCACACGGGAGGCACAGCATCCTCCTCCCATCATTAAATCAAATTTAAATTGTCCTAATTGCGTGATTGGGGTTCACACTCTCATGCTTTTCTCCTGTCCTTCTCCTGTGTTTAAATTGTAATGAACCCATCCTTGTGCATAGCTTCATTATGATTTAAATATGGGAGAAGGATGTTAGAAAAGCATGGGAGTGTGAACCCTGATCGCACAATTATGATGATCTAAATTCGATTTAATGATGAGATGAGGACGCTGTGCCTTCTGTGTGATAAACTCCACTGTTACGAGAAGGGTCAGTGGGTGGAATTGCCGGTCAGAAATTGAGTTCACATCTATGATTTCTTCCAGTAGCTAAAAAGTGGGTAAATCTGTATTTTAAAAACTCAGTAGAGCAAGTTCCTCCCTCATCTTTAGCAGTGACATAAGAAACACTCAAAACACCATCTAAATAAACTGTTTTGTAAGAAACATGAATCATCCACCAAGAAATGAATTCACCTATGTTTGTCTATCAGACACTAAAAGCATTCAGTTTATCTATTAATGGCTAATTTTATATTTAGATCTATTTATTTATATGTCATCTTTCTCCTAAATTGGACCCAAGGTTGATCACAAAGATGCTTATAAACAGTATGCTTTTAAAAACAGAATTAAAACCATCACATTAATATAACAAGTGAAAAATATGAAATCATTAGAAACATACTAAGTTCAAAGGATTAAACTATCAAACCATTTGCATTCATCTTCATCATCACTCCCTCCACACACTTTCCTCCCAAAATTGGGACTCCAGGTGGTTTGTACATAGAAATATATGATCTATGGCCAATTACCACAAATCCCATTTTCTCCATCAGTGGACTCTCAGAGTACTTGTAAGCACTCTGTAAACATTTTCTCTTCGGGTGTATATCCACTACATAATATTTCACCACTACACAGTTGTTCACCACCAAGCAACCAAACGTGAATTATGAATTCTTCATTTTTGAAGTTTCTTAATTCAATGCCACCAGCTCTTCCTGCTGCAAACTGCTGAAATATGGACAAGATCTAGAACTTTGGCCATTAGAGGGTTAATAGTGAGCTGCTGAGATGGAAATGACTTTTACCTGTATGTATTATCTTATTCAGCTGCTGAGCTTTTGTAAGGCTAGTTTTCTTTTGTGACCCCCTTTACCCCCCTGCACTATATTTTGTCTTATCCACTTCAATGACATTTTTATTGTTTGGTATGTTTGCAATTTTGTATTATTTTTACTTACCATTGTTACTCTTGTATATTTTGTATCTTTTGTCCATAATTGTTTTGGATAGTTTTGTTATAAATATTGTTTGTTACTTTTCAACAGAGATAGATAAAGATTATTGATATTATTTTCACTTTTTCATTTTTCAGTCTTATTCTTTGAACAAAATTAACCATTTATTTATTTGTGAAGTCATAGGCTTTCATGGCCGGCATCCATAGTTTTTTATGGGTTTTTCGGGCTGTGTGGTCATGTTCTAGAAGAATTTCTTTCTGACGTTTTGCCAGCATCTGTGGCTGGCATCTTCAGAGAATGCATGAAGATGCTTCACAGATGCTGGTGAAACGTCAGAAATAAATTCTTCTAGAACATGGCCACACAGCCCAAAAAGCCCACCAAAAAACATTTATTTATTTATTTATTTTGTGAGGGAAAAACTCTAGAAATTTATTTATGTGTTTCATTGTGAGAAAAGGACCCTGATTTTTTTTAAAAAAGATACTACATAAGGACAGTTTAGGGTACGGAATAAAATAACATGTTGGACAGAATCCTGTGTGTATCTTGTTGTTGTGTGTCTTCAAGTCATTTCTGACTTATGACAACCCTAAGACAATCCTATCATGGGTTTTCTTGGCAATAATTGTTCAGAGGATGTTTGCCATTGCCTTCCCCTGAGACTAAAGAGCATGTGACTTGCCCAAGGTCACCAGTGGGTTTCATGGCTAAATGGGAATCAAATCCTGGTTTCCAAAGTTGTCATCCAACACTCAAACCACTCACACTTGTGTAAATTCCCTGATTAAAGTAATTGGACTTTTTGGTTCAACACATAACAGCTGCACTTAGCTCAAAAGTTGTGGAGGTGGAGTTATGCATATAACCCTTTGTCCATGGATGCTCATGCATATAGTGCATGGATGTGCATTACAGATGTGCAATGGATTTGAGAAGTTGTAGTCCAAAATGTGAAGTTTCCAAGCTCTCTTCATCGCAACCTGAACAGAGACTGGCACAGTTCCCATACAATATGCCTGGGGCTGGTCCAAAGGCTTCGGGGGGGGGCGTATCTAGCCCCTGGGCCTTAGGTTGCCTACCCCTGCAATATGCTATGCTCTAGTGCAGGGACAGGCAACCTTTTTGAGACCTGGGCCGGTCTCCCTTAGCCCAGGTCTCGGCTGGGCCGGGCGGGGGGGGCGGTGGTGGCGGCACGGGCGCACGCACACCCTCCACCATATGTGAAGCCCCCCACACACCCTCCTCCGTGTGCAGCGCGCGCGTGCGTGCCCACAACCGCCACGGCACAAGTCGCGGCTGCCGTTTTGGGAAATAAGTCACACTCTCTCAGCCTCAGAGGGTGGAAATGGCAAATGGCGGTCAGCTCGCTGTCCTGAAGCCAGTATCCTTCGCTTCCACGGGTGTCTCCCCTCCCTCTTCTTCCCAAGGGGGGACTGAGGACACCCGTGGAAGGGAAGGAGACTGGCCTCAGGACAGCGAGCTGACCGCCCAGCCAGCCATGATCCTCTTCAGAAGCCTTTCCTTCTCTTCCATGGCTGCCTCCCTTGGGGAAAAGAGGGAGGACAGACAGCCAAGGAGGCGAAGGAAACGCTCCCGAAGAGGATCCTGGCCGGGCAGTGAGCTTGCTGTCCTGAAGCCGCTTTCCTTGGCTTCCACGGGTGTCTCCCTCCCTCTTCTTCCCAAGGGAGGGCTGAAGACACCCGTGGAAGCCAAGGAAAGCGGCTTCAGGACAGCGAGCTGAGCGCCCTGCCAGCCAGGATCCTCTTGGGAAGCGCTTTCCTTCGCCTCCTTGGCTGCCTCCCTTGGGGAAAAGAGGGAGGAGAGACAGCCAAGGAGGCGAACAGAAGCTGGTCCTGGCCGGCTTCTGTAGTTTGCTTTGCCTCCCAGGAGGGAGGGCGCAGTACAGGGGGCGGAGCTTGCCGAGAGCAACCTGGCAGCCATTTTGTGTTGCCGGAGAAGCCCGGCAAAAAAACCTGCGGCGGTGGTAGTGCCGCGGCGGCGGCAGCGGCGGCGGCAGGAACAAAACGGGGCCGGTAACAAGGCCTCTCTGGGCCGAATCTGGCCCGCGGGCCGTAGGTTGCCGACCCCTGCTCTAGTGAATATAAATATTTGCTAGGTTAATATATATGTATATATATCTGGAAGCACCCCTAACATCAGTGTGTGTGTTTCTGATTAATATGTTTCTATTAGCTTTTTGGGGGTTTTGTTGCCTTTATCCACAATGACATCATTTGTAATTATGCAGCAGTTAACCTTTTCTTTGAGCCTAACATAACCCTCAAATTAGCTGCCTTGTGTCCACAGCTTTATGACTTCACAATGTTCCCTTTCCGTATCAAAGGCAGGGTTACCCAATGGTCCTTTTTTCTTTTTGTTCTTTATGACCACAGAACTGGCAGCTTGAAACTGGCTGACGAACATGAAATCTAAACACAGCTGTTTAATTTGAAGCCCAATCCACCAGAAAAGAAGGCAACTACTGGAATTATTAAAGTAAGAGACAGAGAGGAGAGAATGAGAGAGAGGAAGGATGTCTTATTTGGTCATAGTGCTACTGTTTTGCACACTAGGACCAAAATCCTGTTAATGGCATATGCAAGCATAAGTCCACCTTACACTTGCACATTTCTTTCTTTGGTTGTCGCAGAGGTTGGCAGTCACCCACTTTCTGCAAAGTCTCCAATGGTTCATGATTTTGCTGCAATATCTCTTCTGAATGACTATTATGTGGCTAGTGGAAAGTGGAATTGGAGAAGATCAATGACATCATCTGTCCTGATCCTGGCATACCTTCACAGGAAATGTTATCAGTTTGCATATGGCTATGGGGCATAGTCAGATACTTCTCTGATCCTCCCCCAGCCATTCAAAGAGGAGCTACCACAGCAAACCCATTACTTCTGGGAATGATGAATGAATAGCAGAGTTCCACCTGCAGAATTCTTACACTATTCTGAGCATCTCCAAGTAAAGTGGAGAAAGATCCCTATTTGAAACTCCATATAGGGTGCCAATCAGTGTGGACCACCAGGGAATTTTCAGAGTTGTAGTCCAACTTTCCAAGTTCTACCTTTCTGGCCCATTGACCACATATATCCAACAGGGTCCTCTTCCTCCAACCCACAGCCCCTTCTTCCTCTTATCCATCTGTGTAACAATTAGCATGGGGGAGGGGGGAAAACACCTTCTACTGTGATCAATACCCAATTGCTCTGGGAGTGTGCTTGCTTATTCTCCCAGTGCATTTTGTCACCCTCCTGAAATCATCCATCACACAACAAGTTAGGCTTGAAAAAAATCCTTTCATTTGAACCAATAGAAGACTCCCCCCTTCCCCGCCACCTATTTGTTGATTGGTATGGGATAGCTGAGAGTGAGGGCACATATCTCTGTGTTGAAAGAGCTATCTAAGGCTCCAAAGAGTTCAGCATCTTTAAAGTTCAAATTAAAAGCCAGAGTGGATCCATTGCCTTATTGATATTGGGAGCCACTCACCTCCCCTGCTTGAATGCTTTTCTTTGTCTGTGTGTGTGAGAGAGAGTGTGTGTGTGAGAGAGAGAGAAGGAGAGAATGAGAAAGGAAGAGAGCATATACTGTATGTATGAACAAAGGAGTATATGTTATGCATAAGAACATATGTGGGTATGTGTTTGAATGTCTGTGTTGCTATGATTCTGATATAACTTTAAAATGATACTTTTTTGAATTGCAACTTCCACAGCAGCCCAGCCAGCATGCCTATTTGTGTTATAGGCTAGAGGACTCTGTGGGTGGGGAAAAGTAAATTTGAGATTAGCCATAATGAGATACAGCTCTTAAGCTGAAAAAGCTTCCCATTCTGGGTTTAGATAATGTTGGACCAAATGAATCAGTGGTCTGACATCACATAAGCCAGCTTCCTTCCTAATGCTCATCTTCTCCTTTGCCATTTGATGCTGACAACACGTTCAGGTTCTGGATGTGAGTGAAATTCTTCATGTAAGGAATTCCCTTAAGTTATGCTCCAGTTTTTGAAGTAATAGCCAAGCTGGCTATGTTGTTCTTGTTGTCATTATTATTCCTCTCCTGTCCCCCTAAACTAGGAATCAAGAGCCCTGATGGCACAGTGGTTAAATGCCTGTACTGCAGCCACTCACTCATAGACCACAAGGTTGCGAGTTCAGTACTATCCAGGGCTCAGGCTAGACTTAGGCCTTTATCCTTCCGAGGTCGCTAAAATGAGTATCCAACTGTTGGGGGGCAATGAGCTTACAATTGTAAACCACTTAGACATCCCGTAATGTGATATGAAACGGTATATAAATGAAGCTGCTTTGCTATGCTTTGCTTTACAAACTGAAATACAATTACAGATCAACATTACAACGGAATTATTTTAATGATAGCATATGGAATCTAACCAAACACAAGAGGGAGAGGTCTCACACAATGCCAGCCCCAAAAGTTAAGAAACTACAAACATAACACAAGTCTTCGACCAGCCCTGTTGGAGTGTTTAGGAGACAGTCCTGCAACATTCAGTTTACTTTGCTGTTTCCCCCTGTTTATGTCTATTTTGTCTGGGTGAAATACAGAAGAAGGCACTCCAAACCTTTATACTCAACTGTATACCAAACAGTAAATACATCATTTTCTGGGAATAGAGATGCCTCTGGCAATGCTATATTTAAGGATCATTTAAAAGAATATGGAAATAAACAAGGACATAATTCTGTATATGTACAATCAACATAACCTGATTTTGATAGCTAAGGTTATGTTGACCTGGAGGATCATAGAACATAGAATTAATTTTGGCTTGGCTTAAGTCCCCTCCTCCCTGAAAAGTATGTAAGGCTTAAAAATAGTGCATCAATCTATCTCTATATATGTCAATCTGCCTATATTTAGGAATTTTTAGCCTATGAGGACTAGACACTGCTGTGATAATAGTAGTAGTGGGTGTGCAACAGGAAATCCATTTTCCCCCCATGGACGGAAGACCGGTCCCCACAGATGCTAAAAATGCAGAATAGCTAACGACAAAGGAAAATGCCCTTCTGAACTCCACCTGAACTTTGGTGTGTCTGTTTCATAAAAAGCAGTACTTAAAAATAGACTGATGGATAACCTGCACATCACTTCAAGACAAGTGCAGACAGACTAATGTGTCTGGTTGCTTGATTCTTTTTTGGCATACATTGCAATGAAATCAATAATTATGGCTCAGTTGCAGCTTGGAAAATAGGCATACATGTGTGAATTCTCTGGTGTAGTGAGGAAAAAAGGTCACCTTGCTAGGAATGCCTTTTGATAAAAACATCCATATTCCTTGGGACTGTGCAATGTATTTTTCTAAACAAGCAAAAATGCATACAGAAATGCATATATTATGAAAAATGCACACAAATACATATCACTTGGAAGTATGCACAGAAATGTACATTGTTGTTGTTAACTGCCCTTGAGTCGATCTCGACTTATGGCAGCCCTATGGGTCAGATATCTCCAAGATCCTCTATCCTCCATTGCTCTGCTTAATTCCTGCAACCCGTTAATATCCATGACCTCCTTAATAGAGTCCATCCATCTAGCATGTGACCTTCCTGTCTTCCGACTTCCCTCCACCTTCCCCAGCATTATTATTTTTTCCAAAGAATCCTCCCTTCTCATGATGTGTCCAAAGTATGATAGCCTCAGTTTGGTCATCTTGGCTTCCAGGGAGTTTTCTGGCTTGGTGTGCTCTAGGACCCACTTGTTTGTCCTTGTGGCTGTCCATGGGATTCTCAGCACTCTTCTCCAGCATGACATCTCAAATGAATTGATTTTCTTCCTATCATCTTTCTTAACTGTCCAGCTCTCACATCCATGCATGGTAACAGGGAATACAATGGCTTGTATGATTCTAAGTTTTGTTCTGAGTTTTATATCTTTGCATTTTAGAATCTTTTCTAGTTCTTTCATAGCCACATTTCTCACCCAGCCATCTCTTCCCTCTCCCAACCATGGAGAAAGAAGTGAAGTAACTAAAGGAGGGAAGGGGTGGGGAGGGGGACAGACTAAAGGAGGGAGGACACAAGGAAAGGGAAGGTGGGAAACCTAAGGAGGCATAAGGAGATGGGTAGGAAAGCAAACAAACAACAATGGGAGGAATAATATAGGGAGACAAACAGCTACTGGGCAGCAGCAGTAGTGGTGGGTGTCACTGTCAGGAGTGAATTGTGACACCATAGCTAATATTGGTTGGCACTGCACACAGGGTGGCCCTCCTTGTGTAACCCCATCACCTAGTAAACCCTATGATGAGACACCCAAGTGAGAAATGTACATACTAGTGAAAAATTAGTGAAAAATCATTATATTAAGGAAAATTGCATATTAGGAAAGCATGTGCCAACATGCTTATTAGAGAAGCTTCCATGTACAAACAGTTATATTTGGAAGATGCACACAGAGAGAAGGTAGGGATGGGAAGAACAGGAGAGTGACAAACTGCAGCACCAAATCTCCCTTTTCCCCATTGCATTGGAGAATTTAAAGCTATGTATATGTGCAATAAAAAAGTTCTTTCTAATGTTTTGATGGAACCTTTTTGGAGAAAGTGAAGACTGAGAGTATCATAGCAAACCAGTTGTTGTATGCCTTCAAGTCATTTCTGACTTATATATCCTATAATGGGGGTTTCTTGGCAGAATTTTTTAGATGGGGTTTGCCCTTTGCCTTCCTCTGAGGTTGAGAGAGTATGACTTGCTTAAGGTCACCAAGTGGGTTTCCATGGGTGAGTGAGGATTTGAATCCTAGTCTCCAGAATCATACTCCAATGCTTAAACTACTGTACCATGCTGGCTCTCATCAACCCCTTAAAAAGGACAAGAGGCATCTTTCTTTCTTTCCTTCCTTCCTTCCTTCCTTCCCTCCCTCCCTCTCTCTTTCTTTCTCTCTCCTCCTAATGCAGACTGTGACAGCTCAGGAAATCCACTGTGACAGAAATTCTACAATAAGGCAGAGGAACTTGTTTAAATGAGCCTAAGGACATTGGTCCATCTTGACTATTTGAAATATGACATGGCCACTTACACATCACCCTCCAAAAGAAGACACAGCTTTGCATAATATTTTCATATTCTGATTTCTTTTTTAAAAAAATTAATGCAGATTTAGAGAGAGTTACTTTAACTTACAAAAACATGCAAGACATCTCACTCTGGTGGGGAAGACAGTGACCAGCTATTGTTGGAAGCCTCCTGTTCTTCCTTTGCATAGTGTTTATAAACCTTAGACTAGAATTGGCATGAACAATCCTTCAAACAGAGGACTATTCCAGAAGTTAGGAAAAGTAACATTTTGGATTTCAACTGCCAGGTAGGGGATTAAGGAAGTTGCAGTCCAAAAATAATCTTTCCCAAGGTCTGGACTGCCCTTTGATAGTCCTTCAAAGAGCAAAGTAGGGTATGTGACCACCTCAATCAGACTGGCAAGGGCCCTCCTGGGTCTCATAGAAGGTCTTTTGAAGTGTTACTACCTGGAATACTTGCAACCTAAGAAACTAAGCAATGCACAGGGGACATTTACGTATGAGGCCTGTGATCTACCCCTGAGCTATATGGTCTCTCCTTTTCTTCCTGAGCAAATTGTCAAGTTTATATCTCCTTCACTCTGCCTGCTACTATTTCTCACCCCATGCCCATGAGACTCTTGGTAATTGAAAGGGAAGATGAAAACAGCAGTGTTTCTTTTTTTCCATTCTCTCTCCTGCTCCCCCACCACAAAACTCCCCCACTCTTCTTCTCACACATCTTCAATAAATGTCACTTCACACTAAAGACATCCATCCTTCTGCTAGACACAGTGTTTAAAAATTCCCTGTAGATTATACAAGTGCAGTTTGGGGAGAAAGAAGCTTTAATGCCTTGTGACAATGAATCAATACAGATTTTATTAAAGCTTTCAGAAAGACATCTTGAGGCCTTTCTCTGATGTGTGATGCATTCAGGGTGAAGCCAGTCACAGATGGCCTTCTATCTCTCTTGCTCCTGTGCTTTTTGTAGGACTAAGTATTCATTTTAGATGGCAGGAATGGATCCCCATGTTGCCTTGGAAAACTTCAAAATCAGCTGTGTAAATAAATAAATAAATCCATCCTATGGAAAAGTAATTCAGAAAGCTCCAGTAGACTAATGGTGTATAAGTGTGTCACCAGTTCATTGAAATGGTATAGGATAACATGTTTTCTCAGGAGACTGTTAAGGTTTAAATTAAGCATAGGCTGGCGTTAAATTAAGCATAGGCTGGCATTAGTATTTATGCTTCATCTCCAGGAATGAGATTAATGTGCAAATTCTCTAGTTTTGATGGCCTCAGCTCCAGGCAAGAGGATAGGATTGTGTGAAAATCTCCAGCTCAGGTATTAAAGCAATGACTTACTACAATGGGGAAGCGTTAACTGAGAGTCTGTGAACATCTAGAAGGCAATGCCATAATCACTAAAAGTCAACATGGATTTCTCAAAAACAAGTCATGCCAGACTAATCTTATCTCTCTCTCTCTTGGATAAAATTACCAGCTTGGTAGATAAAGGGAATGCAGTAGACATAGCATATCTTGATTTCAGTAAGGCTTTCAACAAGGTGTCCTATGATATTCTTGCAAAGAAGATAATAAAATGTGGGCCAGATAATACAACTGTTAGGTGGATTAGTAATCGGTTAACCGACCGAACCCAAAGGGAGCCCAATGGCTCCTCTTCATCCTGAAGAGAAGTGATCAGTGGGGTGCCATAGGGTTATATCCTAGGCCCAGTGCTACTCAACATTTTTATCAGTGACTTGGATGAAAGAATAGGAGTCATGCTTATCAATCAATCAATCAATCAATAAAAATTTACAGATGACACCAAATTAGGAGGAATAGCTAATACCCCAGAGGAGAGAATGAAAATTCAAAATGACCTTAATAGATTAGAAGCTAGGCCAAAGCTAACAAAATGAATTTCAACAGTGAGAAATGTAAGGTACTGCACTTAGGGTAAAAAAATGAAATGCATAGATATAAGATGGGGGACCCCTGGCTTAACAAGACTACGTGTGAAAGGGATCTAGGAGTCCTAATAGACCACAAGTTGAACATGAGTCAACAGTGTGATGTGGCAGCTAAAAAGGCAAATGTGATTCTAGGCTTCATCAAGAGAAGTATAGTGTCTAGATCAAGGGAATTAATAGTGCCACTGTATTCTGCTTTGGTCAGGCCTCACCTAAAATATTGTGTCCAGGTCTGAGCATCATAGTTCAAAAAGAATGTTGAAAATCTGGAGCATGTCCAGAGGAGGGCGACTAAAATGGTGAAGGGTCTGGAAACCATGCCCTACGAGGAACGACTTAGGGAACTGGGTATGTTTAGCCTGGAGAAGAGACAGTTAAGAGGTGATAGCCCTCTTTAAATATTTGAAGAGATGTCATATTGAGGATGGAGTAAGCTTGTTTTTGCTGCTCCAGAAAATAGGACTCAGAACAATGGATGCAAGCTACAGGAAAAGAGATTCCACCTCAACATTAAGAGGAACCTCCTGACAGTGAAAGCTGTTCAACAGTGGAACACACTCCCTCGGAGTGTGGTGAAGTCTCCTTCTTTGGAGGTCTTTAAACAGAGGCTGGATTGCCGTCTGTCAGGGATGCTTTGATTGTGTCTTCTTGCATGGCAGGGGGTTGGCCCTTGTGGTCTGTTCCAGCTCTATGATTCTATTTGTTTTAACTTCTGTAAGCCCCATTGAGTCCCAGGAAAAAAAGTGGGGGGGGGGGGATGATGATGATGATGATGATGATGATGATGACAGATGGTTGGCATCTGGTTAGTGTCTTACAGATATATAATTTTCCTTATGCACATAGTTATACATTTTTGGTTGATGAGTAACAACTGTATTCAGCTGAAAGTTATGAAAACAGATTTACACATGTGGTGTTGTTACACATTGCTGAGCATTTCATATACATCAATGTACAACCAAATTATGGTTGTACATATAAAATATACATTTGGTTGTAAACATTACAACTCTGTAATAAAATGGTGCAGCAAAACTAATGCAGATCTGCAATAACATAAAGTTACATTACATCACTTTGAGACAAGATTTCAGCAGGAGAGTTGCTCTCATCTGTTCTGTCATCTACAGGAAACTCTGGATTCCCCCCCCTCCATTTTGGGTAGAAAATAATATTCAAAATATTATTCATTCTTCTACAAGGCATGCTAATATAAAGCCATTAATACACATCTGCATGTGTGAAAATGTTCTGGTTCCTCCTCCTTCCATTTGCATCATCATCCTTCACTTTCAAAACTAACACAATATTTTCCAAAGGCATATATGTAAATATCTCCATGACTTTTGAGGGCAGCATTTCCCATCTAGCCATGGATTCTGCTGAGGGAAGACAGTGCTATGTCACAAAAAATGCTACCTCATCCAAATAGGGAAAAATTTTATACCAGTGGATTTTGTGGTGGATTTTAGTGGCATCCCTATTGAAAATTTGCTATTTGACTGTCAGGACTACTGTTACTGCAAAGCAATTCTTATCATAAATGTATCTACAGTAAAATTTTGATATGGATACAAGCAGTGGTGGATTGCTATATCAAGTGGGAAGTTTTAAGGAAAATTGTAGCCAGAACTGACTGGATATAAGTGCATTTCTTGATTGAGAATTCTGGTTACACACCCACAATTGCATTTAGCCAATTGAGTTTAAAATCTTTCTTCAGAACTTCCCACTCAGCATGGAAGGGAGTTGTGGCCAGTATGTACAGCCCTATTAGACTACTAAATCCCAGCATAGGAATAACAGATTTTCTGTACACTGAACAACAATGATGAAAGAAACAAACCACAGGAATTAAGTGAAAAAATGTAATAGTTTTATAAAACACATCAAAATTCCACCCATCTTTTAAATATGGTACATTCATGTTCTAAAATAATACTCCATGTACAGCTTGTTCAGCATATACTTTCATCATGTAATTCCTTTAAAAAAATGGCTGAATGAGGAAATTACATCCAGAAGATATTGCAACCTATACAGACAAACCTAAGAAACAATCTTTAAAAATCCACAGAAGAAGAATGACGGAAGAATCTGTTATGAAGTATCACATATGTGCGTCTTATAAATACACTTCCTCATTCCTTTAGCTTGAAAATAAACAGTGTACATTCCATTCCTTTTTTTTAAAAAAAATGAGGGTAGAAACAGATGAAAAGATTCCCAATTAGCAGTTCTGTTGACATGAAAAGTTGTCCAACATCCCATGCAAGAAAGAAAGAAAGAAAGAAAGAAAGCAGGCAGGCAGGCAGGAAGGAAGGAAAAGAAAAGGAATTACAATACTATTGCAGGTTAGTTTACTGGCACTAATTCTACACTGACATACATTTCAATAAAAGGGGACAAAAGTCCAGTTCACAGACCTACTGTTAGAGATACTTATCCTAAAAACCTGACAAAAAAAAACCCCATGATAGATGAGAGTTGGATCTAGTTCAGCATTCTGTTCACCTAGGCTGCATCTGCACTACCGAAATAATCTGGTTTTATACCACTTTAACTGACATGGCTAAATGCTATAGAATTCTGAGAACTGTTGTTTTGTGAGACACTTAGCTTTCCCTGTGAGAGAGCTCTGGTATTACAACAAACTACAGTTCCCAGAATTCCATAGCACTGAGCCATGGCAGTTAAAGTGGCATCAACCTGGACTATTTCTACAGTGTAGATCAGGGGTAGGCAACCTGTCCCCTTTAAGGGCCGAGGGACTTCAGCTCCCAGAATCCCAGGAGCTATTGGCCAACATGGGACTATTGGCCAACATGGCTGAGGCTTCTGGGAGCTGAAGTCCCTTGGCCCTTAAAGGGGAAAGGTTGCCTACCCCTGGTGTAGATGCAACCCTAGTCACCAATCAGTTGCCCAAAATAAGCTTGCCTATACAATATAAGTGCAACTATACCTTCCATCTCCACAGCATCCTATGTATAGAGCCATACTGCCTTTATTACTAAAAGGGATGTACAGCTACCTGGACCTGTTGGTCCTAACCTGCATGAATTTACCTAATCCCCTCTTAAAATCATTCAATGTCACACTATTGGTGGATTGCTGAGAGAAAGCAAATCTTCACCAGAGTACTTGTCCTGGTGGTCTAGTTTTTGTTCTTGGCTTGCAAGAGCATCTGGATGTCTCCTGGATGCAGCTCTACATACACCACCTCAGACTTAGCCCCTGATTGCACTAGCTGGCCCTTCAGTTGAAGATGCATTCACATGGAGAACTGCTCTCACATGGTCTGGGATCCTATTGGTCCATTATGCTGGTGTAACAATACTATCATAGATGGTTGCACAAGGAGGAAAAGATGGTGGGCACAGCACCTGTGAATGGCTACGGCACTAGAGAATTGGGCTGCTTAGAACTAGCAGATTCTGGCTGCAATCTTATAGGACATTTGTAGAGCATAATGCTCCACAAGCATGTGGAGTGCTTCTCTTCCTGCTCTTCCTCTACAGAAAGTAGCTTCTCAGTGCTTATGTGCCCCCAACAGTCATTTAGTGGCTGGATGAGGGTGGAATGCACCATGGCAGTTCTGCAACTTCAAGAAAAGAGGTCCTGTCATCCTAATGGATCTTCTGAGATTGTGCTGGATATCCAAGAGCATGATGGCTGTTCTTTTCGCTTAGATGAAGAACTGCAACTGGAAGCTTTTGGGGTGTTCTCCACCCTCCTTTAGCCACTAAATGGCCACCCCTCTCTCCCCAAGCAACCAATGAAGTACACGTTGGTGTTGGGAAGCAGCTTTATGTATTGCTCAAGGAGGTACTGAATGCCTTCTTGTTCAACAAAGCTCAAAGCATGTCACCTTGCATAAACCCAGGTTCCTATGTTACTAACAAGATTCCAGCTTTTGTCTGCCTTTCCGTAACATCAGAAAACACTAGAAAAAGTGCAAGCACTAGTGAAGTGCACCAAAAATAGTCCCCTAAGCATGGGACCTATATGTATGCATAAGGAAAGGTTTCTCATTTCAAGTGGAAAATTTGGGACTTCCATTAAAAAGGGGAGCTTTAAAGCTTTTGGATGTGAATCAAGGAGCCATTTGTCTTAGTTTGGATCCTTGGAGTGTATCTCAGAGATGTATGTGCTCCAGAAGAATGATATAAACTATAGTAGAGAAGTGGGACAAGAGCAACTGTCTCCTGTCATTTTTATATTTATATTTGAGTGTGTGTGTGTGTTCATACACATACATATTTATATTTGTTCCCCCCCCCCCCCGATATTTATGGATTCACCATATTGGACATTCTGTAAGTGACCTTTCAGTAAGAGATCATCTGTTTCTGCCCTTAATTTCATACAGTTGCCCTATGAGTTAATAAATATATACAACATTCTAGATTTCAGTGAATATAAATAGCCTGGTCTGGTATTTTTCTACACACACCCCTAAATTCATTGGGCATCTTAGATGTACAAACTCTCCTGATCAGGATTTTAGTGTTATTATAACAACAACAACAACAATAATAACAAAAATAATAACAATTTTAAAAAGTCTAAGATAGCTTTGAGCTATCCCAGTCAGATATGTAAATATAAATAAACATAATATAGGAAAACACCCCCCCCCCATTTAATCATTATTGCTAGCAGCAAATGGTGAATAAAAGAACAGATAGCTGGAACTACCCACGTCTCACTTTTACCAAAGGAATCTGGTTTCCCAGTATTTCTAACAAAAGCTTCTGGTATAATTTGTGCATTGTGAGACTGTGGAGGTACTTGACCACCTTCCGGAGGCCTTGGATGGTTGTCATGGGGAAATGATATGCTTTCAAGTGCTTCAGCCCATATGTCAAGCCTTTGATAGTGTCTTGGTCTCTGTTTTTAATTCTCCACAAGTTGAGGAGCTTTAGGATCTGATGTGTCGATTTGCACATACTCAGAGTATGCTCTATTTCTTCTCTCCCTACTTTTTTCCCTGGTAAGTTGTCCATCAAAACATTGAGCTGCTCAGAGGTGATATTGAGATGGCCAATGTGTTTCAAGATGGTGTTTTCACAAAGATCCATACCTAGAGAAAGCAAAGGGATATGGTTATTTATTTGGGTTAACCAAGGCAAAAGATCTGAACAGTTCTATCTACCCCTTTCCCCAACTTATTTCAAGCCACTCTTTTCTTATAGTCAAGAACAAATAGTTCTGGTGTTAAAATTTTATGTTAGCTGGCATTGATCTCACATAGAACTACAAATCCCAGGACTCCTGGGAAGAAACCATGATGGTAAAGATCAGTGTAGTATCAGAGGTATGAAGCAGTTTGGCCAAGATCATGCATCAGAGGCTACAACACATAACTTTATGATGACATAGCTACACCTCTGACATGATGCGTAACCCTAGTGAATTGTAACAATGTGTCTCGGAACATCTTGCACAGTGCTGTGGGCTCTGTTTGCACAACAGTCCCAAAGATACAGCTATGTCTCTGCTTCCCTTCTGAGAATATGAACATTGCACATCATCACAGTGCAGCTCTATTTCCTTGTAAGTTGGCTTACAATGATGTAAATTCCTAATAGGATGCTAGCCTTTTTCATTAACACTAAGGAAGTTTTGCGGCTTGAAACCTATAGATTGGTACCAATCAGAGGACTGACCAAATAAACTGACAAATCACACTGATTCAATAGGCCTCCTCAAGTTGGAATTAACACTAGGATTCAGGTTTGTGTGTCTGCATTCTTTTCCCATTTTCCTGCCCAGCCACTGCTGTACTACTGACCATGTCTCTTCTCCTGTATCTTCAAGAGCAACACCACCATCATCACACATACACAACATACATTTCTAATATACAAATAACCCTGTTTTTCTTAATATGTATGCATACCCTGAATAATATTCTTGCGGCCTTTGTTCTTTTGCTTCCACAATTTCAGTAGCTGGAAGGTCTGTTCCTGTGTACTGTGCCTTTGTTTTATCTTCTCAACAGTTTCTGCATTGACTTTTAAACCAGGCAGACTTTCCTTGAGTGTATTCAGCCAACTAGGTGTAAGTTTTGTAGGAACAGCAAATCTGAAAAACGCTTCCTCACATAAGGTTATATCTGAAAAGTAATAATAAACATAGTGAAATAGTAATATGTGTGGGGAGGAGCTGGAGGGGAATAGAAGGTTATTTAACTTTGGAAAGTCATAAAACAAAATCCATATCCAGGGATATCCAAAATCCAAATCCAAAATCCACAAAATTGTGGTACTTTTATTAGACCAATCAAAATGCACAAAACATGTTGCAAGTTTTTGAAGTTTCATTGGGTTCTTCATCAGACAAAGTTGTCATACAGAAGAAACATATGATGATGTTAGTGACAGCCCTGCATTTTGTCAAGATGTAGCTGTTCTCAGTTCAGGTGTTATGGAGGGACATTCATGCAGGCAGACCCTTCCACCTTCTGGTAATGTAGGTATTCCAGGATATAATGGAACTTAAATTTTACAGATATCACTGTTTTGTGGATTTTGGATATTTAGGTGTGTGATCTGAGACCCTACATCTTCAACCTAGTTATGAGTGTGTAATTCAGTATTGTTTCCTAGCCCAACCCCCAACCCAACCTAGCTTAATAGCCAACAACTGTTTGAGCAATGCATTTCTGCTCTGCTGGCAAATGAGATACAGCAGGATAATTTTTCCAGCTTCCTCTCACCAGTGATCTGTGGCATGACAAAGAAATGCACTGATTGTCACATTGCAGGTTTCTAGTGGGAGGGGGCTGGAAACATAATCCTGCAGAAACATTACCATCAGAACAGACCTCCATCGTTTGGTGAGGTTTCCTGGAGTTGAAGATGGAATTATTTTGAGAGGGTTCATGATTAATGATTGCATTAATAATTGGGGTAATAAAGCCATAATCATGAATATGTAATATAACTGAATAAAGTGGGCCCTTGGTATCCACTGAAGTTTGGTTCCAGCCCCCACCCCCCACCCCCACACACATGGATATCAAAATCCATGGATGCTCAAGTCCCATTAAATACAATAATGTAGTAAAATGGTGTGCCTTATATAAAATGGTAAAATCAAGCTTTACTTTTTGGAATTTATATTTTTAAAAAATATTTTCAAGCCATGGGTGATTGAATCTATGGATAAAGAATCTATGTATAAGGAGGGCTGACTGTATTGAGCAGTTATTGATCTATAATTGTCAGTTGTGAATCTGTAGCTGCAATACAAGATGCCACAGTGTGCAAGAAAATATGTAAAGAGTACACTTAGATATGTGTACTGTGAGAGAAAAATATATAGATATAATTTGTAAGAAAATAAATTAAGGAATATTCATTCAAATAAATATACACAGTGGAAAACACCACTTCGGAGTGTGGTGGAGGTTTTTAAACAGTGGCTGGATGTCCATCTATCAGGGCTGCTCCTGCATGGCAGGGGGTTGGACTGGATGGCTCTTGTGGTCTCTTCCAATTCTAAGGGGCTATACAGACCGGCCAAAAGGGCCAGCCTGGGGGTGGAGTCGGGGTGTGGTGACCGCACGCCAGCCACCCCGACTCCACCCCGATGCCACTGTCAAGTTGTGTACCACACCGCATGGCGGGTGGTATTAGGGCGCTCTCATAGCGTGGCAACTATATGCTGCACAAAAAGAAGTGCAGAAATGCCACTACCACTGTGGTATGGGTGGCTTTTTGCCATTCTAAAAAAGAACGGCATTTGCCAGCTCTTTTTAAAGCAGCAAAGTGCCGGACTGGGGCCGTGGCGTGTGGTTACCATGGCCCTGATCCAGAAAGGAAAAAGGCTGTTGGATGCCGCCCCTTAGGGGCTGTCTGTATAGCCCCTAAGACTCTATGATTCTATACAGTGTGGTGTAGCTCTAAGGTGACAAAATGTACCAAAATATGTACTAGTTTTGTTCATTTCATTGAGCTGAGAACTCCCATCACAATATTCAGAGAGCTGCCAATTCCCAAAGAAGGGTGCTGTAATCTACACATTACTCTGGGAGGTGCAGATCATATTGGCTTCTTTTGAAATGCAGATTGAACAAAATCCTTGATTCCCAGTTATTACTGTATATACTCATAAGACTAGAAATTTTAGTCAAAAATTGATCCAAAACCCCTGAATTGACTTATCAATGGGCCAAAGTAAGTACTATACTTTAACTCTTATATAAGAAACGGAACCATCCCCTGCTGAAAGGCAAGTGTGTAATTTGTCATGGAAGCACAGACCTCCTTCTACTCTCTCATCCATCCAGTCTTTAGTTTGAGCAGAAACAGTTATGTCTGCTGGAATTTTGTAAATTCTTCGACATTGTTTATCGTTGCTTCATCCTTTAGATCTTTTGTTTCCTGTCCCTAGGTTTTACCCTTAACTTATCCATGGGTCATATCAAAACCTATAATTTTGGCTCCCCAACCTGCCCTTGATTTATACTTGTGGTTGACTTATAGTCAAGTATATATGGTATATATGAGGAATTACTTCCTTGTTTATCAGTCAGCTTCAAGGGATATTTCCAGCCTGAAGTTCAACACAGTAATCTAATCAGACTTTTCTGCTTTTAAATTTGGACATACCTATTTCACATTGCTGATCTGATTTGTCAGTCCTTTCCCCCTGGCACACACTGTCACAAGTGGCATCACCCTTCTTCACCATCTTGAGACCCAATGCGCTGCAGTTGGTATGTTGCTGGCAAGCTGCTTTGGATGATGTTTCATTCGAGAAATAGCCTTCTGGGCATCTCTCACAAACTGTGTCCCTTTCAGGAGTACCTTGGATCATAAACAAGACAATAAAAACAGTTAACAGCCCAAACATTTAACAATATAATGTTTCAGGGATCTTCTATTTGGAAGAAAACATCTTCAAGGACTGGAATGAAAAAGAACCAGAGAAGCAAGTGTTTGATTTATATACATTACGCCTTTGGTATCCAATAGGGTTTGTTCAGACCGCCCACCGTCATGGATACCAAAATCTGTGGATGCTCAAATCCCATTAAATACAATGGCTTAGTAGAACTGGTGTCCCTTATATAAAATGGGAAAATCTATATTTGCTTTTTGGAATATATATCCATGGATAAAGAATCCATGGATACTGAAGGCCAACTGTATTTCTGAAAGATTGAAAAGCAGTGTTTGTGTCCTATCACAGCTTTGTTGATTAATATGTGAAATCTCACCCCCTTCTTTTAGTATGTCAGCTATATATTCAGTAATTTCACATGGTACAGTCTTCCAACAAAGGGTATGTACCATTTCAGAATTCAGGTGAGTTATTTGCATGAATTATTTTATGGTGAATTATTTATGTGTTTCTTTACACACACACACTCCCTGGATACATAACAGTAGTTTATGGGGACAAAGAAAGATGTTAACATGGGAAGAACTCAGATATGCGATATGGCCAAATAAAAGGTTCATATGTCAATACAGAGGGAATTACAGAGGAATAGTGGGGCTGATTGGCTCACAAAGCAAGCACATAGACCAGAGTCCAACTGGGATGATACAAAGATGATCCTAAACAAACTTACTTGAAAAGCCTACTGATTTCAATATTACAAAAAGAAGTATTTTAAAATCCCCATGGACAGGCACGGAGGCCAGCAGTGTCCTCTCACATATACACAGTCATGTTATGTACTATCACTTTATATGTCCCACAATGAGTCAGAGAATCCAACATAGCATTTCTCCACGACACTGTGAGAAATTAGCATGGCAGACCGCTACGGATGGAAAGAATATAGTGAGCCTGCTCTATTGCTAGGCTAGCCATCTGTGGATTGGAGCTCCCATAGATCACTCCACCATTAGCCAACGGCAGCACATGGATGCAGCCATGCCAATGTGGATGTATGTATATGCTCCCACATTTTCCCCATCCACAGGGGGATATGGAACTGAACCTCCATGGATGGGAACGGCCCACTGTATTCACAAGTATTTGGACATTTGATTAAATTGAACAGGAAAAGGGGGGGGGGGGATTCCCAAGTGTTGGGAATCTTGAGAAATGAGGATCTTCATAGTTTAGGTCTATTTTTTGGGTGGAGGGGAAGTCATGTGACAGACAGGAATGAGTTTTCTGCTTAGCAAATAATTTCTGCATGTGTCAATATGGTGGTTTTGTGCAGAATGACTCCTGAACTGAGAACAGACCTTTAAAACTATAGTTTTTGAGAACTTTTTCTTACCAGGAACAAGACTTGATTAAATTATTTGTTCTTTGCTACAAGAAAGATTTTCATCCCTTCAACTCATTCAGTCTCTTCAGGGTTACAATTTGAATTTCAAATGGTACCATATCAACTGCTCCTGAGTGTGATGGAAAATTTAAAAAGATAGCCTGTAATTGCCCACCCTTGCCCCTGTCAAGTACTTGGAGTGAGGAGACAGTAGAAGGACACATCCATGGTACATTTCTGGAAGTCCCTTCAAACCTGAATCAGAGCAGCTCATATCTAGGAATGATGTCACAGAAATAAATTTTCCAAACCATTAAGAGTATTTTGTGGTCTTCCAGATGTTTCAGACTAGATTTTTGGACCTATCACTGTGTGCTGGATGGGGCTGATATTAGGGTTGAAGGAAGTTCTAGGCCAAAATGTCTGGAGGGTAAAAGGTTGCTCATCCTTGCCTTAAAGATTTCTCCTACCTTCAGAAAATTCACTGAAATGAATTAATTTGGATAACTCCATAAAATTCTCTCTTAGGTTGCATCCACACTGCAGAAATAATCCAATTTGACATCACTTTAACTGACATGGCTCAATGCTATGGAATTCTGGGTATTGTAGTTTGTTGTGGCACCAGACTTCTCTGACAGAAGGCTAAATGTCTCACAAAACTAAAATTCCCATAAATCCAGAGCATTAAGTCATGGCAGTTAAAGTAGTGTCAAACTACATTAATTCTGCAGTGTAGATGCAGCCTTTCCCTTAAATTTGTTCATATTCTGTGGGTTATATCATCAAGCTGTGCTAAATAGCCCACAGATTTTTTTAATAAACCCAAATTCTGTAGCTGGCCTAAAATTATTAGTGGAGGAAGAATATAGCAAGTACTTGGTGGTTTGCAATGCGCAGCTGCCATTCTGCAGATTCTTGGCTTTCATTTAGTGATATAGATTGGGCCAGAGTATGAAATTAAACAAATTGTGTTGATGGACACACTGTTTCCAAAGATTTTAAAGAGATGAAATGGTCAGTAAAGCAACACAGTGAATATTATATGATTCTTTTTGTTTTGGTTGGCTAGATTATTGCATTATTACTCAGTACTCAATAAAATTATATTAATTGATCTCATTCAAATCTGTACGTGTGCATGATTCTAAACTGAGTTCAATATTTTTTACTGCTTTTAAAGTCTTATTTTTTTTTTACTTGTCAAATGATTGAATATGCTTTTAGTTTATTTCAGTTATTTTGTGACTGCTTAAAATTCATTAAATTCATTTTCTTATATGCTGTATTAGGATCCCATAATGTAAGTTGGGGTATAAATATTTTAAGAAACAAATAACTATTTTCTGTAGATGATACACTTGATTAAATTGATATTGTAAATCAAATCAAGCAATTTCTGTATTTAAATGATGGATTTAGAGGAACTTCAACATGAAAATGATTGACCATTCATTCAATTCTTTCTTTCTTCCTTTCTTACTGAAATTGCAAATTGAATTTGGACTACACTCAAGAACAAATATTTATTATGGCCCTGAATATACATAGCACATAATGTAGACCACAAAACACAAACAAGAATTTTTAGTAATCTATATTGAGAGAAACAGAAGCTCTAGGACTGCACTGTTTTAGTCGCCACTTATTTCCCTTTCTTCAGGACCTTTAAATTCATGCATCCAGTTATCCAAGTAAGAGAACTCACACCCTTTCTGAAATATGAGCAGACTACGTTCTCATGCCAAGGAAGACATGCAGGTCTAGTCAGCAGAGTCTTCTCTGAGCTGGCCTTATTTCTGTGGAATTTCTATCCCAGGGATACTTGGTTGCACATATAACTACAGATTTAGGAAGGAGGGGAAACAATTTTTTAAAAGCAGGATTTTACGGTTTCCCTTGAATCTTAGCCATGCTGTTGCCAAAACTGGTAAAAGTGGTTCTCCATGATTTCTGTTTAATTATATCAAAACTCCTTTAGGTAGTTGGCTCCTTTTTAAATGTTTAGTTTTAGTCCTCTTGCTCCTGCAAGCACCATTATGTGTCTATTAGTCCTGATGCATATTGTGTACTTTTTTCTTAGTTTGTACCATCTGAAGACTGAGGGCATGTCTACATGGGTCAATTTCACTGGTTTTCCCCCCTGTCTTCACATCGACTTGATGCAGGGCCAGAAAAGTTAAAAAAAAAAAAAATAGAAGACGACCTGGATTTGGATGGGCAGCCATGAAGGCAGTAGTCAAAATCCTGGTGTGTAAAGATATATAACTAAATATTAAAGCTAGGATTATGCGTGACATTGTATTTCCCATTTCTATGTATAGTTGTGAGAACTGGATTGTGAAGAAAGCTGATAGGAAGAAAATCAACTCATTTAAGATGTGGTGTTGGAGATGAGTTCTGAGTATACTATGAACTGATAAAAAGACCAGTGGATGGGTCCAAGAGAATCAGACCTGAATGCTCCCTAGAAGCAAAGATGACTTAACTGAGCTTGTCATATTTTGGGCATATCATGAGAAGGAAGGACTCACTAGAAAAGACAATAATGCTTGGTAAGTTTGAAGGCAATAGGAAAAGAGGAAGACCGCATTCCAGATTAATAGATTCAACCAGAGAAGGCACAGCCGAGAAACCTCAGGAGATGAGCAGGGTAGTTGAGGGCAGGGTGACTTGGAGGTCTCTCATTCATAGGCCACCATAGGTTGAACTCAGCATGAAGACAGAGGAGAAAGGAGGAAAGTGTGAAGAGGAGAGAAAAACTAGGGCATTTTAAAAGTAGCTGAAAAAGTGTGATGACAGAAGATTAATCAGGATTGTCCTGACCAAATCAGGGCAGTTGGAGAGTGTGCATATGTCTCTTGATGTCTGGTTTGATCCTAAACTTGCTGTTCTTAGATTTGGACAGTGACCTTACCTCCTTTAAAAATAGGTATTGAACTTAGTTGAGGGGCATTGCAGACTGGCCTAAAGGGCCAGCCTGGGGGTGGAGTTGGGTCAGGGCAGCCGCACGTTGGCTGCCCCAACCCCAGCCTGACACCATCCTGATGCTGCATGCCCGTACGCATGGCATGTGGTGTCAGGATGCCCTCCCAGCACAGCATGTAGATACGCTGTGCCGAGAGGGCACGGAAGAGCTGCAGTGCCGGCTCTTAGGGTGGCTTTTGCTGCCCCTAAAAGGAGTGGCATTTTGCCGCTCTTTTAGGGGAGGCAAAAGGGAGGATTGGGGCCGCAGCATGTAGTTGCCACAGCCCTGATCCGCCACTAGCAGGGGCAGCCCAGAGCTGCCCATCTGCATAGTCCCTGAGTTACTGTATATACTCACACCTAAGTCTAGAAATTGACCTAAAAAAACCCTGAGTCAATTTATCTATGTGTCAATGTAAGTACTATATTTTAAATCCTATTTTAAAAAAAGGAACCATTCCCTGGTGAAAGACAAGAGTGTAATCTGTCCTGGAAGAACTAACCCCCCCCCCCCCTTCTACTCTCTCGTTTATCTAGCCTTTAGCATGAGCATAAGCACTTATTCCTGCTGGAATTTTGTTAGTTCTTTTGCATTGCTCCTTCATTAAAAAAAAAAAAAAAGAACAACACACCACTGCACTGTTTAAAATTGTGAAGTCAGCAACATTCACCCTGGTTTAGAAAAAATGCTGGTATCCTGGATTGCTGAAGGCCACCAATTAAGAATTTGCACGACCAATATGACACAAATGTAGGGGTATAGGCAATTGTTGGAAGGCAGGCTCTTTTTATCTGCCACTATGATTAGCCTACTACAGAAGATCTTGGTAATGGTCTATGAAAAATCATTTATTAATTTATGTTCTCCTTTCTGTGAGCCCCAGCTGGCCTCTAAGGTTGTAGGGAACAGGTTAACTCAAACTCAGAATGCATGTAGACTTGTTTATCAGATTTTCTTCAGTATATTATCATTTTCTTTAAAAATATATTGTTACAGTCTTTATTCCTTCTAGAAATGCAAGATATGCCTAACTTATTTCGCATGGGAATCATTAGCATAGGCACACACTCATACACACTATGAGTATCCATTTGTGACACTGGTAATTAATTACTGCCACACATTTGTGATGACTTTTGCTATTACACTAATATTGTTGTAATTACTCTCTGGGTGCTCTGTCAGTTAACACTTCTGCTGTTTGTCAAGGTGCACGGAGGCTTGAAACTGCATTCTTGCCAATGAAAAATGTTATTAACTATCACCCATAAATACTGCATCCCAGATAATGTCCTGGGAAAGAGATCAATCCATCATGTTTCTCATTAGAATGCAATTTGCAGCTGCCATTAAATTATCCATTAGAGTAAGAGCTGAACATTTTGCCACTGTGAGCAACATTACTTTTGGCGACAGTCCAGGGAGATGTTTAGAAGGACAGCGGCTGTTTTCCCACAAACGTTGCAATGTGTTTTACTGTCTGTCAGTTTCAAATGGGCATGTTTATTTTAGCAACTTTTAAGGGTAAGCGACTGGTATCAGCAGTTTCCTACAGGCTTCTGAAATGGGAAGTCTGTGCCCTTCATGAAGCATCAAAAACCATACATAAGTGGTGGGTAGAGTGGTAGTTACTTGTGCATTATGCATTATGTCATTTATTGCAAAGAAATGCACAACCAAAAAAGTAGAGCAAAGAAGACACATATTTGCATAATACTGTATATATGAATTCATATACATAGGTGCACATTTGGAAGTAAATGTAATTTTAATAGAAAGGCAATAAAACTAGAGAAGCCTAGGAACAGGTGACCTGTGTGCTCACTCGGACTTGTACTAACTCTGGATGGGGAGCTTCAAGGTTCCTTTCATCTTTGTTTTGGTTTTATAACTTTAAATTGGACTCTGACATCCTTCAAATCAAGGGTGTCTTCCAATATGGGCTTTCAAATGGACAATCTTTCAAATGGAGATTGACTGAAGGGGGTTGCAGACTGCCAGAAATAGTGCAAATTGAGTCCACTTTTAGGGTTAGGGTTAGTGCTAGGGAATCATGGGAATTGTTGTTGTTTTTTCCTGAGACATTGAGCCTTCTCTGTCAGAGAGCTCTGGTGCCACAATAAACTACAGTTCCCATGATTCCCTAACCCTAACCCTAACCCTAAAAGTGGACTCAATTTGCACTATTTCTGGCAGTCTGCAACCCCCCCCCCCACAGTCTACGAAACCGCATGCTATGACTTGTTTCACATAGGGCCTTTGCAGATGGCCAGAAATAATGCAAATTGAGTCCACTTTAACTGCCCTGGAACAGTGCTAAGGAATCATGGGAACTGTAGTTTATTGTGGCACCAGAGCTCTCTGACAGAGAAGGCTCAATGTCCCAGAAAAAAAATACAATTCCCATGATTCCCTAGCACTGAGCCAGGACAGTTAAAGGGGACTCAGTTTGCACTATTTCTAGCTGTCTGCAAAGGCCCATAGTTAGCCTCAAAGGTGCTATAAGATCCCTTTGCTCATCACAGGCAAACAAGAACTGGCTATTTATAGCCCAAATAAAACCATCTCCCCCAAAGGCACATACCTTTCTGAACAACACCAAAACCTGGAGGGCATGCTGTGTGCTTTAGGCAGAATTCTAGTTCTAGGTGCCGTCCTTCAATGCACTCACAAACACGGTTATTGGTGCTGCTGCATTCGACCTTCTCATATTGCAATTCCTTGCACACCACATTGCAATACTGGCACTCTTCATTGCTGTTCCAGTCATCTGCATAGTACTGATCTGGACAGGGAGCACACTCAGTCTTCAAGGAAGCTGTACAATGCTGTTTAACATAGGTGCCAGGAGGGCACTGGTCACACATCAGCTGATGAGATGTTGTAGGATCATAATGGAGGTACTTTGGGGGAAGAGTCTCCTGGACAGTCCATTTCACAAAGATGTTCAACAGCTGTTAGGAGAGATACAGCAAAATTTTATGGTACTTTTAATTTAAAAAAAAATTGTTTTGCAACATACCAGTATCACTTGAGGGCAGATTTACAGGAGGACAACTCTGAATATTATAATTTATTTTTTTCTGCTTGCATATGTGTAAATGTCTTTCCTGTTCAGAATCTAAAATACCGCCACCAATGCCAGCAGCTCCCAGCCAGAATATATATCAGAAAGTAAACCACACATCTGGGAACCTTAGGGAAGCTCAATTACACAGTGAAGTGAGACATATAGTCTTGCTTTAGTAATAAAATAAAATAAAAATTTAAAAAAGTGTTTAGGGGTATGTATATAAAGTATATAAAGTAAACTTCCAATGACATCCAGTATTTTAAAGGGGAAAATCCACTTTTGGTGACTGGTAGCTTATACCAAATCTTAGGGAGAGAATTGACTTCCAGACCAATGTGGTTTCCATGAGGCAGTGAATCCACTCTTGGTTTTAAGATGAATTTAGAAAAGTTACTTAAGGTGCTGACCCTTACTCCCCATAGATTGAACACCTTGGGTAAATTCTTGAAATTTTGGACTAAAAACGAGTGGATTCATTCACCCACTGACATGGAACCCATCAGCTGGCACTGGTCCAGACCCCTCAAATTCAATAATGAAGATCATACAGCCATAGGTATTCATTTCTTATATTCAGAAAGGATAGGAAGTGAGTTTCTCAAAGCTACACTCAAATTTAGTGGAGTCACACAAACTGTTCCTGTAACATATGGTTTCTTTTTAAAAATCTTTTTCTGTGATCTGTATTGGTAGCAAGAGTAGAGCCTACAACCTGTCTTTAGTGGCCCAGCCTCCATTTTGTTTTCTTCTTGGGAGTGTCACAAGACAACAAGTCTCAAGTGTGTGTTCTCCTGACACCTTCCTCCAGAGAACACTGTGTTCAAGTCCTGGGGCATTTTGAGGAGAGAGAGAGAGAAAAGAGAGAAAGCTAGACTCTAGAAGAAAGAGCCCGGTAACTCAGTCCTTGCTACAGCTATGGGAGGTAGCCCAGAAATTAAAAAGACCTCCATTATGCATGTATACACACACACACTGGCAAATTTGGTACTCCCCAGCCAGTGCAATGGCACCCAGGTTGACAGACCATGATCAAGGCTGTGAAATACAGCTGTCATTTCATCACAGTCCAATTTTTGTGGAAGATGTGCATGGGTTCCTCAGCAGAAGATGGCTAAAACAGCTTTGAAACTCATTGCTAATATCTGAACAAAAGTCCCTTCCAGATTTTGTGGCCTTCTCTTCAACCCTGACAAGTGGGGACATGGCGTGAGGCCAAAGTGAGCTATAGTCCCTATCTACAAAATGTCTGGAGAGCATCAAGTTAGTGAAGGCATACCAATGACATATCATGTTTTCAATAATCACTCCAACTGAATTTGAAATGACCTTCATGCTGTCTCACATATCATCTCTTACACTGATATGTGGCCTGGGGAAGATTAGTGTTGTGTGCCTTGCTGTTGTGAACTTTCTGTTTACAGCAGCAGATGGAAATACCTCTGGTAGTCTTTTTTTTTTTAATCTCAGGACGAAACAGAGGTTTGTAGTCTCCTGAATTTTTCCTCAGAAGAGGATTTTGAAAAGGAAATGAGGTTACAGTAATTTCCTTTCAAACCTAGAAACACTCTTTCCAATGATTTCCAAATGGAAGCCCAAATGTCATTTACTCTCTACTCCATGAAATGACAATTGCAAATACAGTCCAAGCACCTTCAAGCATCTTGCTCCCTTCAATCACAGACTTGTGGAGGTAAAGAAACTAGTTTTTCAGACTTCAGAAATATGATTATATGCTTTGGCTTTGGGGTTTCTGCATAAACCACAGAAGAATGTTTGAATTTACTGAAACAGATAAAGCGTTCTGTGTTTGGAATTCCAAACACATCTTGAAGGCTGATTTCCCTTTGAAAAGTGCTGCCAAGGTCTGGATGGCATCCAAAGCCCAATCTCTAAATTCCGGTGCTCTTTCTTTCTTTCTTTCTTTCTTTCTTTCTTTCTTTCCCTGCTTCAAGTTTAAGAACATTGTAATTGCATTTGGCTGAAAACCTACTTGGACCACCATTTTGGGCTTAACCCAATGTTAGACCAAACTAGAATAAACCCATTCAAATCAATGGGACTTATATAAGTGGTGATTTATAAGTTCCCTTTCATTTCAATAAGTCTCCTCAAATTATTGGATCTAGCCATTTTCAAGAGTAGTAGCTACAAGCTCATCAACATGGCTTGACTGTGAAAATCCTCCCTCCCTCTCTGGCCAGTTATTTGTCCACAGCATCTGGAATTCAGGGATATGCTGCTCCTGAAGGTGGAGATTCAGATCAGCTGCCATGGGAAACCCTTCTGAGATTGGGTCTATGCCACAGGAATGTGGCAAGGAATTATTCATTGTGTGAAGCAGGACTTTCATTTGTCATTTGCTGGTTAGTCCTGAAAAAACATTGGGTGGCCCTGAGTTCTATCATTAAAAGAGCATAATTTTCTCTATTTTTGATGTTCATGGGTGAGTACCATTAAGTTACATTACTAGTATCATTCATGAAGATGAGTGAAATATCAGCAAGCTTGAGATAATCCAAGATCTGTTTTAATAGATTTAAAGCAAAACCATTTAGAAACACCCCCAGAAGTGTGTGTGTGTGTGTGTGTGTGTGTGGAGGAGAGAAGACACGAACCAGCCTGTAACTTAGAAAAGTTACTTTTTAAGAATTTCTGAGCTAGCTTGGCCAATCTAGTTGGAATGAACAATTTGTTTAAAGTCATTATCTTTAAAATGTAAAACAAAGATTGTTGTTACTATATTCCCTGTTATCCAAAGAAGTAACATATTCCAGGTAAGCTACCAAAATGTCAACTGCAGTTGGTTCCTCCTGTACATAAATCCTGCCTGTCTAATAAAACGTCAACTTCTGAGGATTCTTTTCATCCACTAGACATTGCTGTGGATTCCAAGACATTCATTGTACATTTTACAAATATATCCTGATTCAAGACTCAATTAAGCCTTTTCTCTCTAAACACTCTGTTAGAGGATGACAAATAATCCAACAGTCTTGTAACCATCTAACACCTGCAAATGGTGACTAGTGAAGTACATCTTATCTCACAAAGAAGCCACTGGTACTTCCATCTCAGTGGTGAATCTACTGTAGGTGTTAATCTTCTTTGTGTTTTGATTATGCTGTAACCCACCCTGATTGCCGAGCAGAGGGGTGGGCTAGAAATAATAATAATAATAATAATTATAATTATTAATCTGAACTTGAAACTAGCTGTCCCAAGAGGCAGGACCTATATTTTAGAGATAGGATAAAAACTGTCCCTGGCCCTATGTTTCAGGGGGTCACTACAAAAAGAGAGCCAGTGTGGCATAGGGGTTTGAGCATTGGACCACAACTCTGGAGATCAGGGTTTAATCCCCACACTGCCATGGAAAACCACTGGGTGACCTTGGGCAAGTCACACACTCTCAGTCCCAGAAAATGCCATGATAGGTTTGAGTTAGGGTCACCATAAGTCAGACATGACTTGAAAGCACATAACAACAATAAACAACACACTAGTGAAGAGTCTGACAATGTAGAGTAAGTAACCTCTACTATCCTGATACCTTTTAACTACCCTGATAATGTTTCTCAATTGATTCCCAATGTGGAGTTAACTTGTATACCAGAGAAACAGGTGGTGGGTAGCTCAAAGGAAAACCAAGAAAGTTCATGTATGACACTGAGTTCACGTACACGGAAAGCTCATCTATGTTCATATTAATCACCTGTGCATCATGATCAAATAGGGCTGGAAGTGATTTAATGGAGAGCTGCTGCCAGTCACTATATATCAGTGGCTGGGGGAAATGTCATCCTCTGCATGTTTTAGGACTGCAGTTCCCATAATTCTTCACCTTTGGCTACACTGGTGAGGGTTGACTGGGATTCTAAGTCAAAAACATCTGGAAACACACTGTGCCCCAACCCTTATATATGTAATACTCAGCCAAATGAACCAATGCTCCAACCATATGAATCACATTTCTCTATGTCACATCTGCACGTGCTCAAGATTCTCATGTTCCAAAGCTGAACCTTACTTGCAAGTGACCTCTGCAACAAAATGTTGCAGGGTGGACTCCTATGAATTTTTCAGAACTGTAGCCACTTCAACTTTTCCTACCCTATCTTGAATTTTTACAGTCTTTTCCCCTACAGGGGACCTCTTCCTCACCTTCCGCAGCCATGAAGCATGTTCAGTCCTAGCTGGTTTGTTTTGGGAGGCTTCCTTCCTATGTTGTGTTTTCCCCCTAAATGTTGTTTGAACTTCTGCAAATCTTCTGATACATTCCTGCTGATACATTCCTCTTGTGTATATACAATGCTCTTTGGCTATCTAAGCAACAACATTGGAAAATGAAGGGATGGTTGGATTATGCCCTATTAACCTAACCCTTTCTCCTTGGAGCTTTAAGTGGCAGAAATCATCCTCATCTCCATTTTATTCTCACAACAGCCCTGTAAGGTAAGTTGGGCTGAAGGATAGTAACAAACCAGAGTCACTCAATATGATGCCAATGGAGATGTAAACCTAAGTCTCTCTAAACCTAGGCTAATGCTCTAGCCTCAACATCACTCCACACTGCCTCCTGGTATCTCAAATTACAGCCCTTAAAGTTTAAAGAAAAAAAAATTGTAGAGTGTTTCAGACTCTGCTAATTCAAGGCATTCCCCCCAGACTGCCTGATGCTTGAATATTTTGTTCTCAGGGTTGAGTTGAAAACTAAAAATGAGAAAAGTGAGAGGTTGTGAACTACAATTCCCAGAATCCCAGCCATCTTGGCCGGTAGGGGATTCTGGGGGTTGTAATCCAGGAACCTACCTTTGATAGGCTCTGGTGGCAATTCAGGGTGACCAGATGTCCTAAATGCAAAGGAGGACAAGGCAATGCAAATGCGGGACATTCAAGAAAAATGTAGGAAATTCCAACATAAAAGCTAAAAACACTCATATAAATGTTATACATATAACATTTATATAAACACTCATATAAATGTAAGTTCATGCTTAAAATGAAGGACATTTTTAATCCCTCCTGGACATAAGGTTTAAATGTAGGACATGTCCCAGAAAAAGAGGCTGTCTGTCACCCTGTGGCAACGCCATGCACAACAGCCCACATAACCAGACCTCTGCTGTGGAAATGACAGCACAGGGAGATCTGATGTCCTTCTCAGGCTTCCTGCACTGGTTTTGCATTTTAGAGTGAAATTATGCAACTGTTTTATACCAGAAAGACCTACCCTGTAAATAGTTGATGCACTGTACATGGGTGTTGCAGCTGGCTCTCTATACCTGCATGGATTATACCTGAGCAGCAGCCTTTTCCAGCAGAATGCTTGCCCAATATACTGGAGTATGTCCCATCATCCCCACCTAGCATGGCCATGCTGACTGGAGTGATAGGAGTGGTAGTCCCATACAATCCCTAGGAAATTCTGGGATCTGTAGTTTAGGAAGGGATATTTAGAATTTTCAACCAAAAAGCTTTAATATCTCCTATATTTAATATAGGATTCAGCCATAACTGTTGAAGTAGCATATAGAGCTATAATTGTGCAGAGCAGCAGGGTGCCATTGTCTATTTTACATAGAAAATAATCAGACAAAAAAGAAATGTTTGTTGCCCTAATAGTTACTATCTGAATAATCTCAGTAATTCACCAAACGCATGATCCATTGAAGGTACACATGAAGCAACGCTGACAGAAAAGCAAGCATTCACTATTTCATCATCATCCTTTCCTACTCTTTCCCAAAGGTGAAACATGTTGAGTATACATTGAATCACTTCTAGGTAATATCTGGCATCACTCCACTGTGTTAGTCATAAGGTAAATAATTCTCTGCTATGATTTCTGTGGGTGTTTTTCAAAATATAGTTATAGATTTTGTTTCCTCAGCACATCTTGTGCCCAGGTTGGGATGTCAATCCCATACATTGTCTCACAAGGAAAGTCAGAGAAAGTGTGTGTGTATGTGAGAGAGAGAGAGAATGAAAGGAATGGAGGAATGGGCACTCACAAAGCATTTGCAGAGCAAACCAATGGCTCTGGTGTACACACATGAGTGCTAATGCTCAGTGGAGCTTAACTGGACCTCTGCTCCAGTGTCTTCAGCATCATAGAAAACTCTACACAGGCAGTGGACTCAAGCAAGTGGAACGGTCCCTACAGGTGATGCACAAAAATCTGAACTATGCAAAGTTGGGAAAACGTACATTTATGGACTATGATGATTGTGGGATTCTGAAGGTTGCAATCCAAAAAGGTGGCAACCCCAAACTTTCAAGTATGATGGTTTCAAAGCCAGACTTTCCAAACTCTGGGATGGTGGCCATTTATAGCAAGAGGAAGCAGTACTATAGCCAAGATGCAGTTATTGGTAGCTGGCATTCAAGTACATGCAAATCAGTGAGGCTACATTTTTTAAAAAAAATCTCAACTGAATTCATTTGGAATGAATTTAACTGAGATTTCCTCTGGATCAAAATTCCTTCTGCTGGTGACATTTTGTAAATTCTTACAATGGTCTTGACAAGTAAAAACCAAATGAAATTCTCATCCATCTCTACCAGCCAAATTCAGTGGGTACAGCTATGTCCAGTAATGAGAGGATTCTTACCTGTCAACGATGGTGCTCTTTAAAAATGAGGAGTCTCACAGAAAAAAAGGTGGCAATCCTAAACTTTCAAGTATGATGATTTCAAAGCCAGACTTTTAGGATTGCCAAACACTCAGTTGTAATTTCTCCTTTTTAGAAAAGCTAACAACCCTCAAATTGTTCCCCTTGAATTTTTAAAGAAATGTGTACATTTTGACAAATTATTTTTGAAAAATAAAATAAGCCAGTGAAAAATTTCACCCATCCTTCTTGGAAACTCTGGTCAGCTTCAAGCCTCAGAGGACACCACAATGGTAAAGATGAACTGAGAATCTGACACTTTATAGGGCAAGCTTGGACAAGTTACCTTTTTTTTTTTTACCATGGCTCCCAGAATCCACTAACCAGCATGGCCACCATTACTTGACTCTACTGGCTGGACAGTTCTGGGACCTGACATACAAAAACAATCTTTTGACACTCTGAAAGACAACATTACATGCATCACATATGTGTTTGTACAAAAAAAAAAAATGAAAGAAAGCATGTCTATCCATAACCCAGTCCAAAGCCTACCGGTTTGCTCTTGTTCTTTCCTAGTTCCCATTTCCACAGATGGGAATTCAACAAACTTTTGCAGTAGTATAAGTTACATCCTATGTAGGTCAGGACTATTGATGACACCCATATAGGCATGTTGATTATTTCCCTCTTGGAAAGAGGGATACTTCATTCGTTTGCCCTAGGAGGCTGCTATGATGAAAAACCAGCAAGCTTGCTAGTAAAGGCCCAGAGTATAGATATATATACTTAAAAGCAATCCCCCTGTAAAAAACAAAACAGAAACAGGCATCAGAGAATAGGGAAAATGCTCTCGACACTCTGATTGTGTCGTTTCCAAAACAGTCATCAGCCTTTGGGCAAGGACTTACCACAAGCGTGCAGTACAGGAACTTGTTCATTGTGGTCGCTTTAAAACCCTCAGGGATCTGGGAAGTGAAGCAGACAAGCTTAGAGAGTCTTCCACTCTCTTTGCAGTTTGCAAAGACTGACACCAGCACATTAAAAGCCCGTTTTTATATCTTCTACAGCCACACGGAACAGGAAACCTGAGCTTGGCTTTCAGTGCTCATGCCCTCCCCATGATCAATTTCTTTCAGACTTTTCCCCTTTTGGTTTTTGTTTTTGTTTTAAGGAACCTGTAGATGATGACTTCATGTAATTTCTTTCAGCACTACTAAACCACAAGCTAGGAAGGAGGGGAGAAGGAGAAGGGGAGGGTGTGCCAACCAGGATCCGGGCACAGTGATGGGTTAACTAATTACTGTCTGCCAGACACCTCCTCTGTTGGGTTACTGCCCACCCTTTTCCTGGGCAAAGAGGGGGAGTCCAAACAGACTGATCTCCAGAACAACAAGGGGTGAATTATTCACCGGCTGCCCTGGCTGACTGTTATAGAAACCATGTTTTTAAAATATCTTCCTCTGTGACTGAATCTTCCTCAAGGTCCTGCTATGGATCGCTCCCCGTCAACTGCTTTTCTGCTGAAACATTTTCCTTTTTAAGCCAAAGCTGACATGAGTAATGCTGACATATTTATAAACTTATATTTCTTGGTCCAGTTTGAAACAGTCCAGTTTAAAACAATTGAACACATTTTTTTAAAATGTCCAAGTTGTCTGTATTTTTCTTAATGCATTCAACAGATATTTTCTGTTTCATCCAAGGGCCTGGAAATGTTATCTCATTGGATTACAATTCCCAGAATCTCTCAGATAGGATGGTCTCATGGGATTCTGGAAGCTAAAGTCCCCAAAAGTAACTTTTTCATGATTTGATTAATCCCAGACATAACTTTTAAAGGTAGGACAGCCATGCTTTCATTTTATAGATGGAAAGGCTAAGTCACTGTAAGATGAATCTTATTTTACTTGCATGCATTTTAATTGAATTTTTAAAAAGGGGATGATGGAGGCAACTTGAAAGTGCCACAGGAGACCTGACACATCTTTTTGACAAGGGAAGAAAATGACCAATCCAGTTTTCAGCTTGCTGGTATGGCCACAAACTTAAGTGGGAAAATCAGATTCACACTGTCAGTCAGAGATGGGAAATACATAGCCCCCCAGATTTTGTTGAACCACATCTTCCATCATCTCTCAGTACTTTACTATACTGGCTAGGGCTGATGGAAGTTGCTGTCCAATAGCATTTAAACAATTGCACTTCCTCTGTGGGTGACAAATGTACTGAGGATACAAGGAAAAGTCAACACATAGGTCCAGGTCATCCCAGAGAGGTATTGTCACTTTGTGTTGCAGCTTATTTACCATTCAGACATTCTGGTTTATTGATGCAAATGGTCATTTGTAAAAGAAAGTGGATTGATATGATCACCTCTGCTGTACCCTTGCAAATATGGATGGAACTACATAATGGCTGGAATTCTGCTTTGGGAGATGGACGAGTTGCATGTAGCTACACATTTCATGTCTGGGTTATTTGAAGGTCTGTATCTTCCCATATGAACCTGCCCATATTTCGAGATCTTCTGGAGAGACCTTTCATTCTGGCTGTATACCATCATGGGAGCATGATAACATAAGCTGGACTTACTTGTAAGTTGGATATAATGCTATCACAACTCACTAGCAAGATGCCAGCCTTTGTATAGAGTATGGGGGGTTGCAGACTGCCAGAAATAGTGCAAATTGAGTCCACTTTAAGGGTTAGGGTTAGTGCTAGGGAATCATGGGAACTGTATTTTATTGTGGCACCAGAGCTCTCTGACAGAGAAGGATCAATGTCTCAGGGGGGGAAAAAACAACTCCCATGATTCCCTAGCACTAGCCCTAACCCTAAAAGTGGACTCAATTTGCACTATTTCTGGCAGTCTGCAACCCCACTATGTGATTCTTTTTAGAGAAATGCAGGAACTGCAATCTGTAAAGGAAGACCAGCAGAACATTGGCTTTTTAACTCTTTATTTTTCTTCCATTTTCTCATTGAAAATATTTCCTGAACTGCTGCTTTTATCTCCATTGCCAGCAAGAAAAAAGATAAAGACATCTTTTCCACAGGGACAGTTGTGATAACCTGGAAAGAGGACTTCTGTTGAAAAAAGCTAGGAATGGGTTAAACTGAGAGAATAGATTAAGAAACTTCCCACTAGGGTGGTCATTTATGCATTGCCAAAAAAGGAGGACAAAAGAAAGTTAATCTTTGCGTACAATTTTCAAATCTTAAATTTGCATATACATATGCAAATTTAGAAAATAGAAACACCATATATCTATTGCAGTGGGTATGAATGTGAGTTGTTGGTTTGCATGCCTGCTCCATTAGCCATTCAGATAGGAACTGCTGATGAGCAACTTCAAGACCCCTCCATTCCCTTTATCTTTCTCTGAAATTTAATTGGACTTTAACTGGACAGTCCTTTAAACAGAAGATGCCTTCAGAAGGAGAGGGTCTTCTGATAGCTGTCATCTGCAAAGCAGGACACATGGCCACTCTATTTCCTATTCTATCCTCTCCTTTCAAAATGCAACCTCAGCACTTAAGTTTCCAAAACACACAGAAAAAAATCCAAATACATGGAACATGTTGTTCCATTCTAAGTCATATGTTACTAGGTGTCAAACATATTTACTAACTCACCTGACCACACATACCTACCTGTGTTAGTCATCTATGGTAGGATGGATGAAAGGAGTTAAAATATACAACTCTTTCCTACTTCATGAAAATGTCTTCCCTGCTTGACCAGCAGCAGTTCACATTTGCCATTGGCAAGCTGCATGACTATTTACCACCCTGGTGCTTTATTTATCACAGATATTGCTGGGATTCTACTTTCTGTCTGTAACACTGCAGAAACTTCTCTCCCTGCCAACCCTGGTAAGGGGATGAGATTGAGCAACAGCACATGAAAAAAATGGTTGAGATAAAGAAGCACTTTTAAAGGAAAAGGCTTCATTTTAAGTAAGACATCTCCATTGCAAAAGGACATCTCTTTATGCAAAGGACCACCTTTCTTTCAGGCACACTTAAAAGTTACAAATTACAGACTAATTATTTCAGCCAAGCCAGAAAAATAATAAAAAGTCCCTGATGTGACTAGCTAATACATTCTCCTGTTCTATTCATAGATCAGATAGGATTTATAGTCCTTGATGTTCATGGGGGCAGCTAGGAGTTTGGACTCCATTTGTCCAGTCTCGACCAGCTTCCCCAAGTGGGACAGAAGCCCTTGCCCTCAAGTGTCCCTTTGTTACAGTTTTCTGCCTCATGGCCACTTGAAGCTTTTCATAACCTGAGCTGAGAAAGCTCTTGAAGCTTTGCACTTCTGCCCAATTGGCCATCTTATTGGGCAATTGGTCTCTCATCACCTCTGTGATGCTGAGTCCCATTAAAATGAAACCAATTGCCCAATGATGTGAAATAACAAATGGGAGCAAAACCACTTTATTACTGTGATCAGTGATGTTTCTTCATATAATGTAACCCTTTGTTACCTGGGAAGAAGGCTATCTGTGCTGCCCAGAGACTGGGAAAACCCTTTATCATAGAGCCCTATTTTGTTCTCCATGACAGTTCCTTTCCATTCCTGACTACAATTTGGGGTCTATAGGGTTCCAGCTCACATAAGCAGCCTGCACATTTGTAGAACTTAGACATCACATGTTACAAATCAGGTAGCCCACCTCTAAAAAAATCATTTATTTGATCTTGGCAACAAGGATGTAATAAAGTTATATTTCAAAACTGAAATAACAAATGGGAGCAAAATCACTTTATTATTGTGATCATTGATGATTTCTAGTTGCACTTCAAAGTTACTTTTGGGGTATTTTTAAACACTCTATGAGAAGGTATTGTGACAAGAATGTTTCAAATGTTATGCCAGTCAGATTCCGTCCAGACATGAAAAAGGCTACCGAAAGTCCTTGGTTTTGTTCTCATACAAACCAATTTTATATTGGAGATCTACCAAATGTTTTATTCATTCCAAAGTATTTCTTGGAAACTCCTAGCATTACCAATGATGTTTCATTCCTACTTTTCTTGTCAATTTAAATTAACCCAGCATTATCCAAAATGAAATGTCTCTCTCCTTGCCTGTCTGTCTGTATTATCTTGGATCTGGCTAAGAAGGCCATGCTACCTAAACACAGCTATTATTTCCAGGGCACAGATTCAACAGTGATCAAGCAAGGGAAAGAGCAATATTTGCATCAAAACAAAATGATGCTAATGTTTAGCTAGTATAATATTGCTAAAGCACTTTAGTACTTTGACAATAAATCCTAAATAATAACAAAGACATCTCTGTGGAAATTGGTGCAAATCGATTTCTGAAATGTTGCCTGAGACTAGATGTGATACATGATGATTAGGAAGAATGCAAGGAATGGTAAAACACCGGAATGGTAAAACACAACAAAAAGAACTGGAAACTTTGATACTTCCAGAGACTTTTCCCTCTTCTGGATGAGCCCATAGTCACTTACTTTAGGGTATTTTTCCCTGAAAAATCAAGGGAAAATAACCTCAAAAGCAATAAACAGTTTTTCCTCTCTCTCATTGTAATGAGTTAAGAGAACAATTACTTTTAAATCAGTAGAATAAGTAATGGTGACAAATGACTGCAAATGTTCTGCAGAATTCCTTCCATCCCCCTAATTCATAGTTAGCTTTTAGGAGGGCATGATGGAAGGTCAGGGAGATTATGTACTCTCTCATAGTCCAATCCCTTTTCAGAAATACAAAAATACAGAAATGAACACTGGTTTCCTTGGCAGCTAACTGTCACATTTACTTCAGGCAGAAATTTGGGGTTTGAATTTGCATCAGCTAATGCAGACTTTATGTGACTTCATGTTAACTCTCTAAACTTTGATTCATACACTTCCTGTAAAAATCAAAGCAGATGTTTTGCCCTGCTGTGGTCCACATGGTAAATATCTGGCCAGTTTCAGGTTCCATAAACATCTTACATAAATCCCTAGATTCATAAGCACCCCTTAGCATATAATAAAGTGATAGTTGCTTCTGCAAAATAAAAGTCAGCTCAGCCAAGAAACTGCTCTTTCGTCCACAGGGCAAACCCAAAATACAGTTAAGTAACTAGAAGATCTCAGGAAGATACAGTCAAGGAAGTATCACATGTATCTGTGGCTATCCTAAGTGACTCATAGGTAACCTCTATTGGATCAGAGGGATGAGCATATAAGATGCTCTGTTTTAAATTGCTTAGGCCAGCAGAAGGTAGTTGAAAATGTGGAGTGCCAAGCAGAGAACAGGCACCTCTAAAAACACAAGAATATTCATGCTGGATCATACTAAAAGGCTTTAATATTCTTTTCAGACTGCAGCCAACCAATTACCTGTTGGAAGCCAAACACCAGGACTTTTATTTATGAAAACACTTCATAGGATCTCAGTGTGGTAATATATTGTAGTATAAATTTAAAACATAAATAATTTGAAGATAAAAATGTATTAAACATGGCAACAGACATAGAATCATAAAATCATAGAGTTGGAAGAGACCACAAGGGCCATCCAGTCCAAGGGCCATCCAGTCCATCTGATCTTCTGACAGATGGCCATCCATCTGTCCTCCAAACCTCCAAAGAAGAAGATTCCATCACATTTCAAGGCACTGTGTTCCACTGTCAAACAGCTCTTATTGTTTATGTAGAATCCTCTAGATTGAATCCATTGCTTCATATCTTAGTTTCTGGAGCAGCAGAAAACAAGCTTGATCCATCTTCAATATGGCATCCCTTCAAATAGTTAAACACAGCCCTCATGCAACCCCTTTACCTTCTCTTCTCCCAGCTAAACATGTCTAGCTCCATAAGCAGCTCCTCATAGGACACGATTTCCAGAGCTTTCACCATTTTGGTTGCCCTCCTGGACATGTTCCAGCTTGAGTGTAATGTTTATCAGCAAGTGAGCACTCAGGGATTATTTAGACACCCTGACTAATAGTCTAATCCTAATAAATTGTTGTGGCCATCCTTTAAAGTTGTCCAAGTGGGAAGCCATCACTACATCTCATAGTAGCTTCAGTGGATGGTCCTAAGTTCTATTATTCTATTGTCTAGCATTTCCAGTTTCAATGTGGTTAAGTTATTTAGTGTATTTTATATCAGGATTTAGAAATGTGACTTATTTTGGACCAAGAGAATCTGCTAGTCACAGCATGGCTATTTGATGTGCTGGATGGGGGATGGGGGGAGTTTAGTAAACAAAACAAACAAAAGTAGCCTTTTTGGCCATACGGTAAGAGCCCTGGTGGCGCAGTGGTTAAATGCCTGTACTGCAGCCACTCACTCATAGACCACAAGGTTGCGAGTTCAATTCTAGCCAGGGCTCAGGCAAGACTCAGGCCTGCATCCTTCCGAAGTTGTTAAAATGAGTACCCAACTGTTGGGGGACAATGAGCTTACAGTTGTAAACCGCTTAGACATCCCATAGCGCGATATGAAGTGGTATATAAATGAAGCTGCTTTGCTTTGCTATATTACCTGGGAATTTCTGTGAGTTCTAGTGCAAAACAGTCACATTGTCAATTTCTGGTTTATATCCTGCCTTTCTGTCAATATATTCAAGTCCTCTTCCCCCTTTTAACCTCACAACAGCTCTGTCATGTAGTCAGGCTGAAAAAGAGTTGGTCCCAAGGTCAAGCAGTGATATTCATGGCTCAGTTGGAATTTGAACCTAAGTTCAAGTATTTCTGGGATTCAGAATTCTCTAGGGCCTTGTCTGCACTGGCCAGGGTACTCCAGAAGCAGCCTGGAGTATACTGGTCTCACAGCTGCCTCAACCTGCCCCCATAACTTGGCCCTGCATTTCAGTGCCATGGTGGGTGTCTGATCAGGCATTGAAACAGGATAATACCAGAACAGGAATGGGGGAAATGGAATTTTTGGCCCATACAATCAAGGCTAGTTCTCAATCTTGGCCTTCCAAATATTTTGGGTTTCCATTTCCAGAAGCTCCATCTAGTACGGCCAATGATGAGGGATTCTGGGAACTGAAATCCAAAACGTCTCATGAAGCAAAGGTTGAGAACCACCACTGGAGGTCACATACCATCTCCTGAAAAGCAACACACAAGCAGCTGCTTTTGTCAAGGTTTCATTAAATGTGAATCAAGTATTGTTGGTTACACCCTGAAACTACCCAACAATCAGTTTCGTGAGTGAAGAACTTGAATTAACAATACAGTCAGTTTATAAAGAGCTATTGGGAAGTCTCAAAATGGGAACAGATGACTTTCTGGCTTGATCTACGATGCTGCTAACAACTCTTATCCTGTATTCTGTACTGAAATGCTACATATAGAATCATGCTCTACAATAGCTTTTCTCTTCCTTATTGTGCTAGAAGCATATGTTTTACAGAAAAATGACCAATGGGCACCCAGCTGTCTTCTGAAAAACTGAAAGGACAGGTTTCTCCTCAAATTGAATTTTTTCATTAAAAACAATATCAAAATTGCTGCAGATTTGAGGTTGCAAACCTTCTCCCAAAGGGAATTAGAAAACAGAGCAATACTACAGCTGCAGATACTGAAAGACAGACACTGAACTTGATGTAGTCTGAAAGGGGTTACAAATATTCTTCAAATCTTCCTGTTTGCTAACAACCTTTTAATAAAGCTACCCTTCCTCAGAATATCATAACAACAAGCTGATTTTAAAAAGAATAAAAATACAATAGAGTAAAAATACAAAATACAACAATGCACACAGCTCATGGGAAGAATGTTTTTTTCATGAAAAGGTTCCCAGGTTCATTCCCTGGAATCTATAAGAAGGACTCTGAAAGTCCCCTGCCCCTGTGATCAATTGCCCATTAGTGGTTTCACATTTTAGTCTCCCCCACCCCTTGCAGAGACAGTACTGAAACACTTGTGTATTGTTCTGTTCCTTCTATACATATTTAGGTCTTCATCACATTATACAGTTATATTGCTTTCATCAAATTTTAACAGTAATGGTGGCTGCATCCTACAGAATCCTGGGATCTGCAGTTTTGATGAGGCACTACTGCTTTCTGGCAGAGTATTCCTCCTACAAAACTCCAAATCTCCAAATTGCAATAGCAATTAAAGTGGGATCCAAATGCTATAATTGTGTAATGTGAGACAGACCTTAAGGGAAGAGTTAATCACTCCTTTGTTGTTTCTGCCTTGGGGTATTCATCTCAGTTGCATATATCTTTTCACAGCAAAGGGTGCAAAATGTGGAGCAGCTGCTGTCAAAAAAGATTGACTATGGTGTTCTGAAAATTTTTTTAAACATAAGTGTGTAAATTTTATTTAGTTGTGTTTTATGTTTTCTATATCCTATAGCTGATGTAATTTATTTCTGATTTGATTTGTTACAGACGTATCTCTTTTGATTGTCATCCAATGTATTGCTTGCAAAGGCATATGGTTGAGACAAATAAACTTGAAACTTACTGGTTTCTCTTTGAAGCCCTTTTGTCCTTTAAGAACAGATAAAGAGTGTCCTGGGATTCCCCTTCCTCATGTTTAAACATTGCTACTTCTGATGTCAGATTTGTCCCAGGGAATGTACTCAGAGAAGGACACTGGCCAATGTGCTAATAGTGTGGGCAATTTGCTATAGGACTAGGCACTCTTGTAACAGTCCTCTCCAAAAATCAGAAATATTTGCCAGAATCTGAAACTCCCTTCTCTTCACTAGTAGCAGACTGTTGGAAGTTTAGTAGTATTACACTCAGGGTGCATCTACACTGCAGAAATAAAGCAGTTTGACACCACTTTTAAGTGCTGTTGTTCTATGTCATGGAATCCTGGATTTGTAGCTTTACAAGGTCTTTAGCCTTCTCTGCCAAAGCGTCCTGGTGCCTCACAAAACTACAAATCCCAGGATTCTGTAGGATGGAGCCATGACAATTAAAGTGGTGTCAAACTGCATTATTTCCATGGTGAGGACACACCATCACTTGTTAGCAGACACTGTGTCACAGAAGTCTGTGGATTGCTGTTCTTAATCTGGTTTACTAGCTATTTCATGAAAATAAATTCCATCTCCTTAGAGAAGAGGTGAAGGCCTAAATGTCCTGAAAGAATCAGGTCCTGTCTGATCTTAGAAGCCATGCACGGTCAGACTTAGTTAATACTTGGATTAGAGACTGGCAAGAAATACCAGTGTTTTAGGCTATATTTCAGAGGAAGGCAATGGCAAATATGTTCTGGGTATTTCTT
Organism: Phrynosoma blainvillii; assembly: GCA_026167975.1. Lineage (NCBI taxonomy): Eukaryota > Metazoa > Chordata > Lepidosauria > Squamata > Phrynosomatidae > Phrynosoma > Phrynosoma blainvillii. Next base: position 22,022,004 of record JANUYF010000004.1, on the reverse strand, counting down.
GCCTAAGAAAACCCTATGAAATTAGTGGGGTCCTCATAAGTTGACATGCACTTTAAAGGAACAAACATAAAGAGAAAATGAGTGATGGTTGTAATGTGCCTTCCAGTTGACTCCAGCTTATGGAGGCCATATCATAAGCTCTTCTAGGCAAGATTTCTTCAGATAATGTTTGCAATTGCCTTCCTCTGAGGCTGAGGAAGTGTGACTTGCCCAGTGGGTTTCCATGGTTGAGTAGAGATTCAAACCCTGGTTTCTTGGGGTTCAAATATAGCCCTAGTCCGATGCTCAAATCTTTTTATACTACACTGGCTCTACAACAGAGGTAGGGAGAACAAAAAGCACTCCCAGATACTTTGGACTTAAAGAGAATTTGCCCTGTGTTAGGCTGAGTCTAATCAGGAGGCCAAGTTGATGAATCAAGGATCTTACTTTATTAAAAGAAATGTACTTCTGTCTCACAAACTGACAACCAGGCTGATGTACAAAACAAGAGCCCTGAACCTATGGCTAATACACTTTAATATAATTTCCAGAATTTATTTATTTATTTATTTATTTATTTACTGTATTTATACCCTGCTTTTCTGCCAGAAAGGCTCTCAAAGAGGCATACAGATAGTTAATTAGACATTTCCCTACCCTCAGGCTAAACACAGACTCATAAACAAATCCACATATATGTACATTTAAAAAGAAACCTATAGCTCTAAAATTCTATATATGACTATCTTCTTAAACATTTTAACGCAACTTTAATCCACCATTAAGCATTAATGTTACAGATTATTTACTTAAGCCTCTCTTACATTTATTACCTCTCATCCTTATAGTATCTATTTCCATCTGTCCAATTGGATTTTTTTACTTCTCATTTAACCCATTTGAATATTTTAAATATGTATATTTATACTTACGATTTCCATTTTTCAACTGAGTTGCAATTCTTGCTATTTAGTGCAGTCTGTTGTATTCTTTCTCTTATTGATGTTATCCCATCCTTCTTTCTAAATACTTCATTGACTTCAGTTAAAGTTTTGAAGATCTGATAGATCTGACTTTTTTTTTCAATTAGGAAAAAAAGAAAAAGGAAAAGAAGCACCTTATATATTGCACATGTGCTGAGTTAATTTTCAAAGCTAAGTATTTCAGGCTGATGTTTTGGTTATGTAGCAGGCTAGGCATCAGACTGGACATCTATAGTTTTCTGTTTGAGTGAACAACTTATTTTATCAGGAGGGCCCATACTCTTCTGTTTCAAATTTGCTGCATGTAACAAGATATGCTGGGTGCAACTCACTTGTTATCTTAATAGTTTCTGGACAAATTTCCTTTTAGCGATGGCAAATATTATTATGTTGAAGCCTATAGCACCTTAAGCAAAACCTAAAGTGAAGCCATATTCTATTTCCCCTTCAGACTATTATTATTATTATTATTATTATTATTATTATTATTTATATCCCGCCCCTCTGCGAACAATCAGGGCAGCTTACAACAGTAAAATAGTACATAGTATAAAACAACTCAAAATCCCTCCCCCCCTTAAAACATTATTAAATCAATACAAATTAAAATCAACATATAATGCAATTGTGATTAAAAACCCTTCCTAGTGAGCAGGATCAGTTAGGAGCTCCAGAATCAACATCCAGAGGGGGGTTCCTGAGGCCGGGATTAACTATTCCGGAAAAGCCTGCCTGAAGAGATCCGTCTTGACAGCCTTTTTAAAGCTGTCTAATGATGTCAATAGATGGATCTCATCCGGCAGGCCATTCCACAATTTGGGGGCGACAGCCGAAAAAGCCCTCTGGGAGGTGGTCGCAAGCCTAGATCTTTGTGGCTGCAACAGATTCCTCCCAGAGGATCGGAGAGCGCAGGGAGGATTATAAGGGAGAAGGCGGTCCCTGAGATAGCTTGGACCCAAGCCATTTAGGGCTTTAAAGGTGATAACCAACACCTTGTACTGGGCCCAGAAGCTGATAGGCAGCCAGTGGAGGGACCTCAAAACCGGAGTAATGTGGTCCCTCCTAGGTGTTCCAGAGACAAGCCTGGCTGCCATATTTTGTACCAGCTGTAATTTCCGAACCAAGCACAAGGTAGCCCCATGTAGAGCGCATTACAGAAATCAAGACGTGAGGTTACCAGCGTGTGCACAATGGTCTCAAGATTCCTTACTTCCAGAAAAGGGCGCAGCTGGCGTATCAGCCGAAGCTGATAACAAGCGCTCCTGACTGTCGCATTCACCTGATTTGTCATCAGGAGCGACGAGTCAAGGAGCACCCCCAGACTGCGAACACAGTCACTGGAGGAGAGTGTGACCCCATCCAGGATTGGAGGTTGCAACCCAATTCTTGGTTTCGGGGCCGCTACTGTGAGCACCTCCATCTTGTCTGGATTCAGTCTCAATCTGTTTTTCCTCATCCAGCCCGTTACTGCCCGAAGACATTCATTGAGAGAAGAGATGCCATCAGAATTCGAGGCCGATGAATGAGATACGGAGAAATAGATCTAGGTGTCATCAGCGTACTGATAACACCCAGCTCCATAACTCCGAATGATCTCACCCAGCAGTTTCATATAGATGTTAAATAACATCGGGGACAGAATAGCACCCTGTGGTACTCTACAGGTAAGCTCCCTTTACTGGAGCTACTGTCCCCGAGCAGCACTCTCTGGGACCTGCCCGAGAGACTACAGCTCCCATCAGCCACAGACCCAACGGCAAGTGGCCAGTGATTGTAAGAATTGTTGTTCAAAACATCTAGAGGGCACTAGGTTGCAGAAATAGTAGATTGGAGCAGGCATTATTATTATTATTATTATTATTATTACTATTGCAAAAACAGTGATGGAAGTTCACAAATCTTGCTGCATTTCACTCTGTAAAATCTACTATGTCCAGGAGCATCTGTTTATTGATTTAGCACTTTCCATGTTCCCGCCAGATTCTGTTTCTTTCTTCATCTTCTTTCCTGTCTTTCCTGTTATGATTGTCATAAATCTATTTTCCATCTTGCCTGTCATTAGAATAACTGAATCTATAAATGGATCTGTACTTTCATCCTGCCTTCGATCTGGAAGAAAAACACATGGTGAAAGTGACTCAATGCACAGCAGGTGAATTTTATATAATCAAGGCAATTTAGTTTTTTCAAAAGGATATTTGCGGAGTTTAATCAACAAACGGCAGCAAAACAGTGGCTTTCCTGACTCCAGCTGCATCCTTGAAAATGACTTAATGAGCCAGGATTAACTCATATGCTTTGAAGCCCAACATGGGATGTGTCTGGCAGGGCCATCTAAATGGAGAAATCTCATTGGGATAGAAGGGCACATTGCTCAAGATTTCATTCCTCTGTGTAGGGCTGGTAAAGATTTGTGTTTGAAAACCTGGGTACCCAATGTCACCCAATTAGACCAGGGTGAGGATTCCTCAGCTCTTGAAAAGCAGATGAATTACTTTTCCAATCCTTTTTCATTATTGGTCAGGTTGGCTAATGCTGATAGGACTGGAGTTCAACAACATCTAGAAGGTCACCGTTTCTCCTGCTCCAATATAGAGCCTACTATGCTAGATAGGTGAATGACTTGGTATAGGCAACTTCATATATTTCATGGACCTCTTATACAACCTGTTACAACAGCCAAATGACACAGGAAGACATGAAAGTCAAGGAAGACTTACCAAGGACAGGGTCCACAAGAAATAGGAAACCTGCTTATACCTTTTCTTGTCCAGGAGGAGTCAGCACCCGGGTTAGAGTCAGTCAAGGGTGTAAGGTACTTCATTCAATCTTTAACCTCCCAGATATTTTATTCTTCTACTTCCAAAACCTCTGACCATTTGCCAAGAAGGCCAGAGCTTCTTGAAGCTGAAGACATCTGGAGGGTAAAAGGTTCAGAAACATTGTCCTAGACAGGAGTTACAAGCTGCAATTTAGTGGTTCACCATACAGGGTATCTGTATGCACATACCAGCATTGGCTGAAATTCTGCTTGTGCTAACTATCTTAGTTGAGTAGCTAAGTAGCACCTCCCATCCCTCCCTCCCTCCCTCCCAACCTACTTTACCAGGTATCAGCCACATGGAGAGAAGGATGTCAATTCTGCTGGCTATTGGGGTATGAATGGGTTGTATGATGGGGTTGTTAGCATACCTACATCCACATGCTGAATATGAGGTTTCATATTTTGATTTCTAGAGCCAGGCATGTTTTTAAGAAATCAAAATGACCTTGGCAGGCAGTTTCCTATGGGAAAGGCACTAGGCAGTTTCCTATGGGAAAGGCACGCTGACCTGAAAACATGTGGAGGATCTAGATAATACTAAATAAAGGTTAAATGGGTTCACTGATAGCTCCATCCTCCCTTGCTGTCCCTTACAGTAGGAACTGAGTCCCATTGCAAAGTGGTTAAATACCATATTTCCTTCTCATCACCTCTTCCTATCTCATTATCCAGGAGGTGTCTCAAATCCAATCAATGTTTTGTTATTCCAAAGTTAAAGCAGTCAGTCCTTCTAGAATTTCATTGTTGATGTCCTGGGAAGACCATCAGGTCTTTGTTACTGCAGGATAGCATCAGGTATCCCTTGAGGCTAGAAAATCAGATATAAACATCAGGCCCAGGCATAGACTCCTTGAACACAGTTTGTGTGCATGGAGAATTTCTCTTACTCACTGCGTCTCTCTCAGATGCTGTCTGGGCCCACTCCATTTCCCATGGAACTTCCTCTTCAGGACTCATAATTATCACCCTCTCTTACTACTGATTTCTTGGTATCCAACATTTCACACCTTTCTTTCTCTTAGTTCTGTATGGTTCTTGAAGTTGCATTGGTTTTGTGTGATTGTGTGCACCTTTGACATTTCTAAATAAAACTCTTTTTATTCATCAACATCCAAATCACTCTGCAGTTAGTTCTGACATGCATAGGTGTAAAAGATGCTTAAGGTTGCCCAATTCCCCCAAATAGCAGGAAGACATGGTCATTGTTGGCAAGGACCCCAAGTCCCCCTCACCTTTTAGGATAACAGGTCCTGCCTCTGATCATCACAGCCTCACTTGCTGAAAGGATGGGTATGTGTGGAAACATCATCCACCTACACCAATCACAGAAAAACACATTCCCTTTTCTCCATGTGGCAGATGCCTGGTAAAGTAATTCTGGCGGGACAGTTATAACCATGGCAATAGTGCCACAACTGTGACTACATAGGGACTGTGACTATAGATCCTTTACGGATGCATAATTCCAGGTTATGCATGCATAAGTCTGATACTGAATACTTTCAATGTAGGTCTTGGCAGTTCCTGACAATGCTGAAGAGAACTAAATAAGTCCACATAGCCTTAATTTGTAGTACAGATTTAATTTGTGGCTTTAGCCCAGGCAATGGCCATTCCTTTCCAGAATCAAAGCAATGGCCCACCCCTAAATCCAGAAGATAGAGCCTGTGTGCCTGGTAGTCATTTACATTCACCTTTCTGGATTAAACAGTTGTTCAAAGGTTCCTTACCAAAGGAATCAATTGATGTGGTTGATGTTGCTCTACTGCCAGAGTCTGGATTCATTTTTTGCAGAGTGCCCTTAGGGGAAAGGGCCATCTCCCGATGCATTCTTTTTAGTCTACATATCTCAGAAGTGAAAGGGTACATTGGCTATGGTGACATAGCATAAGTGTCCAAGAAATCAAATCTTAGAGGAAAGACTTTGTTTGCTCAGTGTCCTCTTGATCTTCTTGACTTTGGTTTACATCCCACAACGAGTGCTATTGAAGTGGGCAAGAGTCTCCCTACACTATGATTCAGTGTCTCCATCCACCCGTCACTAGTGCAAATACTCAACACACATGAACCTATCTGATAAGCTAGTGATGGCTGATGCCAGCATCAACATCTCCTCTGGTTACAAGCCACTGGTCCAAAACAAGCAGCAAAGTGTTGCATTTTTCTAAACATATCACAAATTAGGGACATGGAATTGATACAAGATAAGCTTTGGCCAGTATGCTTTCCTGAGGTTTTCTTTTTCTACCTCCTTTCATCTTTGGCTAATTTTTGCTTTATGGTGCTGTCATTGGGTTAACCAATTGTGGGAGAGTTTTGTTGTTTCAGGGATAGTCTTAGTCTGTCCATAATCTTTCTCTTTGTGGGCATTAAAAGAGTTCTACTCAGAAGCAGCTGATCAATACATTCTACTTTTGAGACCAAAACTCTCCTTCAGTATCTCCTCAAAATGCCAAAAGTGATCTGAGGCACATTTAACTTTGGTATAACTGTGGCTCTGTGTGTATGTGCCTTCAAGTCATCCATTGACTTATGCAACCTCATGAATATCATAGGGTTTTCTTAGGTAAGGAATCCTCAGACGTGTTTTTGGCCAGTTCTCACCTCTGAAATATACCCTACATCACCTTGTTGGTGGTCTCCCATCCAGGTACTAACCAGGACTGATCCTGCTTGGCATTTGAGATCAGACAGGATTGGTGCACTGCTGTGGTATTTATGTGCCATCAGGAATGGAGTGCCACGAAAAGTCTCTAGCAGGAATGGGGGGAGGAAAATAAGAAAATGAAGTGTAATATTTTCACTTCATTCTTTCATCACTTGCAATTCCAAATGTAGTTGCACCTCAGCACTTTCAATAGTCACCAGGGAGATGAAAATTTCTCATTTTTCCCCTTTGTGTCTCCAAATCCTACCCACATTCTGGCCTCACCTTTTGTTTGTATTGGGCTATGAGACAATGGCTGGCATCCTGTTGATAACATAACCAGGCATAACTGGTTTTCATCTTCCCTATCCACTACAACATCCTCCCTGAGCAATTTACTGTTTTTGGCTGGGTTCCTTTTCTCATAAGAAAGAAAGCATGGTATAGTGGTTTGGCTGTTGGACCAGGACCCTGGAGACCAGGCTTCAAATCCCTGATCATCCATTTAAACCCAATGGGTGATCATAGGCAAATCACATTTTCTCAGCCTCAGAGGAAGACTATGGCAAAAAAGCCAACAGCAAACAACCCTCTGAACAGATTTTGCCAAGAAAACCCAGTTACTTTAGGGTTGCTGTAAGTCAGAAATGACTTGAAGGTCTGCAACAGCCCTTTCCCATTGTCATGGAGGATACCAGGCAGGCAGCTGGCTCCATTTCTGCGGGTACAAAAGGTAGAGAAAGACATTTTACTGCCTCTCTCTGGAGGTCAGGAGGATGACATCTGTTAGGATGAAGTCCCAGGATTAAAACGTACAATGTGGGGAATAGCAGCAGCCATGATGACACAGCATTTGATCACTGCTGAGTCATGCTGAATCATGCTGTGTCATAGGATGTGACATCATGGGGATGGTCACCTGGTGCCGTAAAGCACACAAAACTGCTGCAAAACTGCAGAGTCACTCAGGTGAGTGACAGGTGTCCAACAGGAAGAGGCAGGCCTGAAAGCAATGTGGAGCCATGGCTATATAAGGCAGAAGCCTCTGGACACACATGTAGTTGGTGTTGTCATAGTGGATTGCTGTGGATCGCATTGGATGATTGCTGTAAATAGCCTTGTACATAGAGGAACTAAGATTAAAGCCTCATCTGAGAGACATCTGGGGGGAAGAAGACGGGTGGCATGGGGCCGCCCCGGGAAGCTGTGGATCGGGGCCGAGGTATCAGCACTCCTTGGCCCCAATACGCCGCTTCCCAGGCCCAGGAAGGAGCGCTAAAATAGCGCTCCTTCCACAAGACACCAAAGGTGCGCCACAAAAGGCCTCCGGCACACCTTCAGCGCCTCTTCCGCTGCAGCGTGTGCAGACGCTGCAGTGGATGTGCATCGTTGAAGTGCTGGCCGTGCGGAGGGCCGGCCGCTCTGATGACGTTTTCAGGAAGGGGTTGGGGCGCCCAACGTGAGGCTGCCCCTCCCCTTCCTGGCCTCAAAAACGGCACTTTGCACCATCTGCTTAGGCCCATCTGTCTGTGGAGTCTCTTTACTCTGTCTGGAAGGGGAGAGGTGCTTCTCCAGCTGGCAAGCTACCTGCCCCATCTGAGAAGATTGTGATCCTGGTGCTGCACATCTACATGGATCTTCACGCGCTGCGTAACAACACTAACAACAACTTCTTCTTTCAGCTGGTTGTACAAACAGAGCTGGCTTGGCCAGCTCATCCCTGTCCTCCCTTTAGCCTCTCCTGGCCACTGAATGGCTATGGGGAGAGGTCCCCAGGCAACAATAAAAAGATGAAAACATCAAAGACAGCATAATGCCAGTCCATAATGCTAATATGGCAGCTGATGGCATCCATTTCAAAGGGACAGTAGAGGTATTCTGGGCTCTAGTCTGAACCTTTAAAGAGCTATTCAAGGTGCTATTCAAGGCAACAAAACAGATAGGTCAAATATGTGGGAAATGGAGATAAGGCATAACTATACCTGATAGAACTTTGCTCTCTGCCAGTGAGATTTTTTTTTGTCTTTCTGCATTTCTGCTTTCTGAATTTTCTATAATTTGTTAATTTATTTGCATGCTCTCCCTAATGTACACATTCTGCATAACCAAGGAGGACCATAGACTGTTTCAGATCTTCCTTTCTGGGGCAGGATGGAGGACCAACCACCCCAGAAACTTCCATGGCCCTTGACTCTCTAACACTGGACCTTCAACATGTGTGGAGGGTTAAAAGAGGTATTCCATGGGCATGCCAGGTGAAGTTGTGGGAAAGATTAGATCCCACAGGATCTATAATTTTCCTACTCTTCAGGGAGAGCTATGTGCCATCCCTGCATCCAAAACAAGATGGCTGAGTTTTGGTATGATGCACCTTGACTTGTTGGTATGGAATGTGTTTTGAGGTCCTTGGAGTGTATATTACAATTTTCTCCCTTAATGTCTTTTTTTTTTTATGTTACTAAAATGTTACTCTCATCACATATACAATCATCCACAATTTTTTTGCCATTTTTCATTGCATTTTTCAAGATGCTTGGAGTGTATACTTCTACTTTCCACCTTCAAATAATTATAACTTTTTTTGATGTGACAAAGGTGTATATTTAATTGTTCATTTGCCTATGAATTTAGCATCTCAGGATAGATTTTTAATAGTTATACTTGTAGCAAAATGTTGAAGTGTAGAACATAGTTATTTGGGCTTTTAGCTGCTCCATTCATCTCAGATCTTGGAGTTCCCCTAAGCTTGCTGAGATTTCTGTCTTGTGCCTCTGTGGTGCCTCTGTGGCTACATATGCAATGGCACTCATGGCCTGAACATTGGAAACAGAGGCAATGATTGTGAGTGAGAGTGTGCAATGCCCATGAAAATCTAGAAGTGGGAGAAGCAATGCAGCCACTTTACTGCTGCAAACCATAGAACAATGTTTGCTTTCAGCCTAATTATTTTTGGTTTCAGTTGCCTGCTGGTGGGCATGTATGTGGGTCCCTCCTGCTGTAGATGTTTGTTTCTTGTGGTGTGCCTTGTTTTGTAACAGAATTTCAGGAATTCTTTGTATTTCCATTGGGAAAGCAGAGAAAGTATTTCCAGTCTCTCTCTCTCTTCCCCCCACCCCCAATGAACATTTAGCAAAAACTATTTTGCTAAAGAATGTTCTAAGTTGATGTAAGAGGGAAAACTTCAAGGGGAATTTGTAAGCATTACTTCTTTATGCATTTTCTGTCATTTCTTTCCTCTTTCTGTTACAGAAAGGCAGAGAAATGTACAAGAGCCATTTCAAATCAAGTTCAGGCCCAGTTTGGGTGCTGAGAACAGCTTGGTTACCCTGAGCATTTCAAGACTAATGAGCAAAACAGAGAGAAACAAAACAAAACAAAACAATCCTGTAATTGCTGGAGTTCTGTTAGAGGCCTACACACATGTACACTTTCCTTACACATGTGGAGGTCCCTTTTCAGGGCTGCAGGTATTTCTTTTCACCCTCTGCAGCACTCAAAACCTGCTCCCCTGTTTACTGAAAAGTCCCTGAAATTGCCCCACACAGCTATTTAGTGCTTCCCACTAAGCAGACAGCCATCTGACTACATCCCCATAGCCAGATTCATATTGAGGACCTCATAAGAGCTTAGCACTGATGTCATCACTTCATGTCTAGCTACAGGAACATAGCCAGTTGTTAATCCAATCCTGCCTGCTTGCAATGAAGCATGCAATGGTCATACAGGATGACTTCAGGGGCTTTCCAGTAAGTTTTGGGGGTGGGTATATAGCTCAGAGTTGCATAGATCCACATGAGTATATTTATGCTATGCTGAGGGAATGTTGGATTGCTACTTCTATTTGCTTTGCTTCATTAAGGACTACATTTTGTTTCTCTCCTGACTTCTGGCATGGATTGTATTCAAGGTAGAGATATTAATCTTCTCTTAAGTTTCTTCTCAGAAGAAACAACAAGAAATTTTATCCATTTTCATCCTGCTTCCATACAGTTCCATTCTTCCAAACAGTTTTCATAACCTATTCTGAATTCAGGACTTATCCTGCACAAAATTCACTTGTGGTTGTTTTGCACAGAAAACAGCATTTTCTACATAAGAAACAGCATTTTATGCCCCCAAAAATAATATTTCTGCAGAGAAACATTGTCCAAGATCCAGCATTAGAGATGTATCTACAATATTGTAGCTACACTATCTCCTAATCTGACCTCAAAACTCACTTTAAATGCTCAGCCATCCTGGGCAACAAAGTTCTGCTCTATCCACTTTTGTACTGTGTCTTCTAACATTTTCATTAGTTCTGCTAGTTCTAATCATGCAGCACTTAACAGGAGCACTATAAGGTCTTTATTTGGCAATCTTTCCTTTTCATTAAACTAGACTGGGTATTGAATCTTAGTTAAACACTGGTGATGGAGTAGTATCTTCCACCCATAGCTCTGTTTCCAATAGAATGAAACAGCTGGAAAGTTCAAGAGGAACAGTCAAGAAGTTCAAGAAGAACATACACAAGCATCTGCTGCCTGAGGAGTTGCCTTGCTCAGCTCAATGTTAGAGCAAACCTTGCTATTTCCCATGTTTCTACTCTGATGCCAAGTATGTACTGGCTAGGTCTCAAAGGCTACACTTTTTCCTCCTTCATATCATCTCAGCCATCTGTCTGCTCCCTGAGAGACACAACTGAGAGACATAATGTGCATAGCTGACGGTAGTTGTGTAATACCATGGCTTAGCAAATTTCCCTGAAGCTCAGTAGTCTGGAAAAGTCATTCTGCAACAAATTCACCAGTCCCTCTAGGAACTGTCTGAGGCATAAACAGAATGACTTTTTTAAAGCTGGAAAGAAACACTATGGCTTCTGTTTCCCTCTGTGGCTTTAGAAAAAGGGAATCTGACAGAATTGCTTTCTTATCCCAACATAAATCATGAATGTACATTTTCTTTTACAGATGTAGGCCTAAATCCAATTGTTAGTTTCATCCAATCCCCCTGTAGCTATAATGAATGGAACTTCATTGAATCTTTGGAACATACACAAGATTTCATTGACCCAATAGGTCTTCTCTAGTTGGAGCTAATAATTGGATTTAGGCCTTACCACCTCTGTTTATCAGGGAGTGACTCTATTACCAGTAAATCATTGCTTTCTAAACAGGTTTTGAAATGCCTTTTTAAATTTTTACTCTCATATGTGTTAAATCACATCCTGCTGGTAAAACCTCTGGCTGATTTGCAGTAACTGCAACAGACTTTTAGAAAATGACTGCAAGGTCTTTTCATAGTGTGGTGATTTGCTGATTTTTATTTGTGTGTGTGTGTTTTAATGGGTTTCTTTTAAATAGTTTTTCATTCATTGGGTAATTTAACTGCATTTCAGTAATAAATTTTATATATTTTTGCCTAGGTCTTTGTAAGTATTTTTAATTTGCTTTAATTTCTTAAGTCGCCTTATGTCTCAACAACAATGACAGCAACAACAGAAGGAAGAGTTTGGACCTACAACAAACAAATTTGGCCTGCCAGATCTTTGGGGACCATCATTCTTTACTCAGTGGCTTTGCTGGGTGGAGCTGATGGATGTGCATTCAATTGTTATAAATTGCCATTCATCACGAAAGTTGCATAGCACAATCAATGTGTAACTCTACATGTAAATTCACACTATGCAACCCCATACCCTCCAACTTTTCCCAGATGAAAACCAGGTTAAGCAACATCAGAGTGTGGTCAAGATGGCAAAAGGTATGAATGAGAAACAACAGACATACTAGGAAAGATGCAGAAGCTTGCATTTGCCTGAGTCTACTGGGAAGGGCAAGGTTCCACCCACTCCTTGTTTCTCCCTCTGGTGAACTAAAGTGAGTGCCAATTAGTTTTGTACTTAGAACTGAGTTTGCTGTAATTGAAATAAGCTGAGGACAAAGGGAAGAAGTTGGGAGAGAGAAATTGGGATATTTTAAAAGCAGCTGAAAAAATGACACGGCAGAATATTAATCAGGGCAGGTCTCTGCCAATCTGAAACATTTGAAGGATTTACAACACCAATGTAGGATTTCAACCTATATGAATTAAGACATCATCCTTCTCTCCCCTTTGTCATATATGTTGTTTAAAAAATGTCTTCGACAAAAAACAAACAAACCACCAGTGGCTTTCAAAACTTGCAGAGAATTTTAGTTGGCCTAATAAAGATATTGTTGCCTCTATATGGAATTTGATAATAGTATAAATCTTACAGCCATGTTTTCTAAAGCACTGTAGCCAGGGCAGTTTAGAACTACTAAACCAAAGCTTGGAAACATTAGGGGGGATGCAGATGGGCCCTTTAAGCAGAGGATCGTGGCCGTTGCTACCACATGCAGCGGCTCTGATTCTCCTGTTTGCCAGCCCGGAAAAGAGCAGCAAAATGCCACTCCTTTCAGAGCCGGCAAATAGGGCACCCCAAGAGCTGTTGTGCGGCTTTTCTGCGTCCTTTCTAGAACAGTACGTCAAGACACTGTGTTGGTAGGACATTCTGATAGTGTGTGCCGTACGTAATGGCATATGCCATCAGAATGTCCTCGGGGAGGGGTTGGGGTGGCCGGTGTGTGGCTGCCCCTCCCCTTCCCTGCCTCAAAGATGGCGCAAAGGGCTGTCTGTAGAGGCATATTAGTCTGTGTGTGTGTGTGTGTGTATGTGTGTGTGTGTGTGTGTGTAAAATTCTGGGGGATGAGTGCTTCTGAGAGCTGAAGTAAAAAAAAGTAATGGTTCCAAGTTCTTAACTAAACACATTACTCTCCTTGAAGCATACAGTATATGAAGCATTCTATTTGTTGCTGCTGGTGTAATACTGGACAACCACAAAATTATCAGACTATCGAAAAAGGGGAACTGAAAGGAACTCTACACATCTCTTTGCCTGTCTTCCTCTTGAGTTGGCTTGCTCTATTGTTTTTCCTCCTGCTGCATTTGCTAGGAGCTCAGATTGAGAAGTATTTGATAGGGCATTTGTGACAACTTGTGAAAGGAAAAAAGATTGCAAGACAGCTGCCTTGGAAAAATTCAAGAACTGGAGAACTTATTTTCAAAATATCTTCTTCTGATCATTTATTATAGCTACAGTGGGGTTGCATATTTATTTGGGAGGACTTACCCCTTTTGTAGTCTTTTTTCTCCTACTCCCCTATACAAGAAAATTTGGCATTGGGATTTTTAAACTATAATTATTTTAATGAAATGAGAGTATATAGAGGGTAGTAGTAACAAATGGGTAGGAAGTTATGCACGCCTAATCATACATGGTTAAGATACATACATAGCTATTGACCTGGTTACTGTTTTGAAATCATAGCTAGAATTCAAGTACTCAACCACCCTATGAATAAAATATCCATGGAAGCCCCCCTACCTTATTTTAGCCCTTGAACTGTAAGAAGGGTTTGAAACAACAACAACAACAACAACAGAAAATGTGTAAGTAAAGTTTAAATCTTTTCCATCTTTATTGAGGCTGCATATGCTCACTTAAAGATATAAAAATAAAAGTAATCCTAAGCTGCATGTGATATATTTAATAAATATCTTTAGCAGAGTTGAAGTCAAAACAAGAGCACAGGGTTTAGATCTTGCACATGGCCAGTGTCAGCTGGTTGTTCCAATGGTAGTAGAATCTTGCTCAGATGGCTGAGATCCTGTATCTTGGAGTGTAACATAAAATTTCCAAAGGCAGAACAAAGCTATAGCTCTCCTGTCATTCCCTACAGAACTCACTGTTTAGTTCTGGAGCCCCCCCCCCCCCATCATTCATGGCTATTCAGTTGGTGGAGGGGCACCATGGAGAAACATCTGGCTGTGTCACTGTAGCTAGATACAAAAAGGTGACATCATCTGATGAGATGTGCCAGGGTCTTATAAAGATTTCAGTGGAAGATGTCATCATTCTGTGTCTGGCTATGGGGACACAGCCAGACATTCTCTACCCCACTCTGCTATTTAGTGAATAGCTATGGAAGAGCTGTGGCAGCTGAAGAGTGAGTCCTGGGGGTGGCTTTGGTTATGGTAGATGGAGGAGAGAGATTGAACCTCTGCAATGAGCAAACAAAGACATATGCAGACTTGAGCTGGACTTAAACTTGCATGTGTCACTAAAAGGAAAACAGTGAACTTTAAAAGAGCTTTCGAAGGGCTAAACCTATTTTAGGAGTAGGCCAGCACATTGGATAACTTCTTTAAAATTCATACTAAGACTTGGAATGGATTCATTGTCCTATAAGACTGGAGCCACTGCATACAGTTTAAGCATTCCCAACCTATACTATTTTTGAAGCAAAAATGTTCACCTTCATCTTAATATGTTTCATCTTCATGATGGTTAAACTACTACTTCACAGACACTACAGAAGTTTGTTTCTTTTTTCTGAAGTCACAGAAACATAGTAGTTATGTGTGTTAAAATCATTTCTGACTCAAGACAATCCTAAGGTGACCCCAGCCTAGGATTTTCTTGCTAAGATTTATTCAGAGATTTGCCACTGCCATCCTCTGAGACTCAGACATTTTGATGTGCCCAAGGTTACCCAATGAGTTTCTGTAGCTGAATGGAGAGTTGAACCCTGGTCTCCCAGACTCAGAGATGCAGTGGCTCAAGTGGTTAAGATGCTTACTCTGTTGATTGCAAGATTGGCAGGTTGGCAGTTCGAGGCTCGAGTACTGCATGATGGGGTGAGCTCCTATCACTAGTCCCAGCTTCTGCCAACCTAGCAGTTCGAAAGCATGCAAATGCAAGGAGATAAATGGGTACCACTTGGGTGGGAAGGTAAATAGTGTTCTGTGCAATCATGCTGGCCGCATGATCACAGAGTAGTCTCTGACAGCGCTGGCTCTTCAGCTTAGTAATGGAGATGAGCACCGCCCCCTACGGTCGAACACGACTTGACAATCTTATCAATGAGGAATACCTTTAGCTTTAGCTTTACTCCTAGACCTCAAGTCCAATAGTCAAACCACTACACCACAGAGGCTCCCCACAGAAGTACAGGTTTCTCAAAAAGGACAAATATATCAAGCATGACCTGAGATAGATAATTAGCTAGAACCAGTGTCTCTGAATTCTGAATATGCTCAAGAAGAAAATGTTCTCACATTTCTGGATATTAGCTTTTCGGATGAGTTTATGCTTATCTAGGTAAGTACCCAGGACAAAATGACACAACCAAAACAAAACTTCTAATGCTGCCAGTGTTAAGAAGTTTTCCATCAACATAATATGTCAAATCATAGTGACACTTCAATTCTACATAGTATAGAGAGTCTACTTCTGGTTGGAACACAGCATAATGAAAAATGTGTTGCATTTTGCTTGTCAACTTTTCAATGGAAAAAATGCCAACAGTGAAAATGCATTTACTCATAAAGGGTACAGCAGCTAGAAAATGGCTGTGATAATGATTCAGGACTGAAACCTCAGGCTTCAAAGACTGTGTTACAGAGAGTTGTAGACAAACACACATGTGCAGTAGTTATTTTTGCTTGCCTAATTGTACATCGAGAAAATGTTTATAGGAATGCTAGCTTCTCTTGAAAGCTTTTGTTCTTGTTTTTCGTCTTTGCATTTGCTTCCTAACTGTCATATATATATATATATATATATATATATATATGGGATATATAATTAAATTCCATCAGCTCAATGAATATGCTTGAAATTATGAGAATGCATTTCAGAGGAAGTATTTTTATGTGGAAAAAGATAACATGAAATACACCATTATTTATCCTTTGCAAATACTCAGAAATGCACTGTGATGCTTCTGTGACTTGCCTTTTTTGTTGTTGTTGTTGTTTCTGTTGTTACTGTTGTTTTTAAACCCTTACAACATAACTGTAATGTTATTATGTCATTTTTCAGAAATAGGAATTGGGTCAGGGGTGTAGTGGGTAGGGACAAAATGAGGGCATTTCTCCCCCAGATAAGAATTTCCCCCCCCCCATGATTTTTTCCTTAACTCCTGAATTTCTAGTATTTCAATAACTTAAAACTTCAGTTGAGCATTTGGAAATGCAGTTTAGGAATCTGAAGAAAACGGGTTTGCAAAGTTATCAAGGGAATGTAGGATTTCTAGAATAAACTCTGCGATGCTTGAAATTTGGGGACTGCAGGGTAATTTCTTTAGGGGACAGAATTCCTATTGGGGGCAATGCCCTCATTTTGTCCCTACCTACTACACCCTCTGTAGCTGCATCCCTGAAAACCAGGGGCATGTGCATGACTACCTATCGAGAGACAAATGACATATGAAATACAAACAACTTCTGAGTGCCTCAGTCTACATCAGGACCATGACTAGTAGAAAAGGAAAAATATATTTCAGCCTCTGTCATAGTGAGCCCCTGCCCACTCCATGTTGCTGCTGGCATTGGGAGTGACGCCCGCATTAGCAATAGACTACGCCCACCTACAGATACTTGGTTGTTTTCAGTTTTTAACGTTATCTGTCACATCACATATAGGCTGCATCCACACTGCAGAAATAATTCAAGATGACATCACTTTAAGTGTCATGGCTCAGTGCTGTGGAATTCTGGGAGTTTTAGTTTGTTGTGACACCAGAGCTCGCTGACAGAAATGGCTACATGTCTCAAAAAACTACAGTTGCCAGAATTCCATAGCATTGAGCCAAGGCAGTTAACAACCTGGATTATTTCTTCAGGGCAGATGAAGCCGTAAGCTAAAATCATATATCAGAATTGCATACGATAAATCTTCAGAGCAGAGTGATATGCCCTCATATTGATTGTCAACACTGTGGAACTGAAAGTGAAATTGGATGTACAACCAGATGTACAACAGAATGTACAATCAAAGGTGTCTTTGTACACTGTGCCTGTGCCATTTGTGGGCTTGCCATCTGCAGACATGAGCTCACACAGACGGCAAGACCCCCCAGGCATTATAATGGTGCATGTGCCCATAAGGAAGAACGGGACTTGAGGTCCCACTTTTTTTTTTTTTTGCTTTACACGGGGGGGGGGGGGAGAACAGATCCCCCACATATAACAAGGGACCATTGTATGTGTATCCACATGCACAACAATGCCACGTATCCAGCTTCACTTCTGGCTGCCCACTGGATATGGATGTGGCATACTGGATAAAAAATGACCAACCCACTTCTATAAGGGAATAACATCTGCATCAAAAGGATTTCAGCCGTGGTATAGTATTTCACACTTCACAATTACAGTGCTATGATTCCACTTTAACTGCCATAGAAACATCCAATGCAATCATGAAATTTGCAGTTCACAGAATCATAGAATCATAGAGTTGGAAGAGACCACGAGGGCCATCCAGTCCAACCCCTTGCCATACAGGAACTCAAAATCAAAGCATCCCTGACAGATGGCCATCCAGCCTCTGTTTAAAGACCTCTAAAGAAGGAGACTTCACCACTCTCCAAGGGAGTGTGTTGCACTTTCAAACAGCTCTCACTGTCAGGAAGTTCCTCCTAATGTTTAGGTGGAATCTCTTTTCCTGTAGCTTGCATCCTTTGTTCTGAGTCCTGTTCTCTGGAGCAGCAGAAAACAAGCTAGCTCCCTCTTCAATATGACATCCCTTCAAATATTTAAACAGGGCTATCATATCCCCTCTTAATCATCTCTTCTCCAGGCTAAACATACCCAGTTCCTTAAGTCGGTCCTCATAGGGCATGGTTTCCAGACACTTCACCATTTTAGTCGCCCTCCTCTGGACACGCTTCAGTTTTTCAACATCCTTTTTGAATTGTGGTGCCCAGAACTGGACACAGTATTCCAGGTGAGGCCTGACCAAAGCAGAATACTTCTATTAATGTAGCCTAAAATTGCATTGGCCTTTTTAGCTGTGGCATCACACTGTTGACTCATGTTCAACTTGTGGTCTACTAGGACTCCTAGATCCCTTTCACATGTAATCTTGTTAAGCCAGGTGTCCTCCATTTTATACCTATGCATTTCATTTTTTTGTCCCAAGTGCAGTACCTTACATTTCTCAGTGGTGAAATTCATCTTGTTAGCTTTGGCCCAGCTTTCTGATCTATTAAGGTCATTTTGAATTTTCATCCTGTCTTCTGGGGTATTAGCTATTCCTCCTAATTTGGTGTCATCTGCAAATTTGAGAAGCATGCCCCCTATTCCTTCATCCAAATCATTGATAAAGATGTTGAATAGCACTGGGCCCAGGACAAACTCTGTGGCACCCCAGTGGTCACTTCTCTCCAGGATGAAGAGGAGCCATTGCTGGGCACCCTTTGGGTTCGGTCAGTCAACCAGTTACTAATCCACCTAACAGTTAAATGAGGGTATTTAAAATTCTCAGCTAGAGAGTTTGTGTAGTGCCTCATCAAACTATAAACCCCAGGATTTCATAGGATTTAGCTGTGACAGTTAAAGTGGAGTAATATTTCCATTTTATTTATTCCATAAAGTGGAATAATTGTGTAGTGTGAATGGCACCCATGGCCGAGACAAAGTTTGTGCTAGGAACTTTGTGCTCACAGCTAAACTACTAAACTGGTAGGCAACTCCTGCTCTGAAATGGCTTCTTAATGAGATAAGCTACTTTACAAACAAAGGATTGTTTCTACAGGGGGAAAATCACAGGAAATGGAAAGCAAATATTGTCTCTGGATGTCTCTTATGGTGTTCTTAACTATAAAGGTAAAGCACAAAAGTGTTATTAAGCATTGTTAGTTTAGTGGCAAATAAAAAGCAATTTAGGGAACTGAGGAAGTCAGATTTGGAGATTTGATTGGTTTCACCTCATATGGAGACATCACTGAAACCTAAATTCCAGTCTTGTGACATGCAGATTATAATGCTTCACAAGAATTCCATAGTCAGACATCTGGTGCCAGACCACACGTATCATGCAAATGCTTGCTACTGTCACCTTTCTTTCTTTGAAAATTAAGGGAAAGGAACTTGAGGATGCAATCTGGAATATAAAATATGGCACTTGGAGAAAGGGCTAGGCTGATTGTCACATTTTTTGAATATAATTCCCAGAATCCTCCAGCCAATAGTCAACTTTTTTTAGTAGCTTTTCCAAGCTTTAAGTATCCTCGTCCTAGAGATTCCCCCTATATGTGGCTGTCTAAATATTTGCTCAGGCATAACACTCAGGAGAATCTTATGATTCAATCTTACTTTGATTTGGCAAAGGTATTTTTTCCTAGCAATTCTTTGCCAAGAAATGGTGAAAATGTGTTTTACTATTAGGAATCTGGGAGAAAACGTGTGCTTTTCTATATTCCACCCCCCCCCCCAAAAAAAACCATGTAAATACTTTAATTGTTCTTGATCAAAAAATAGATTGCCCTCGACTTTTTCATTTACCAGTAACTGCTGTTTCTGTTACTAAACATAGTTATACCTCAACCAAAACTTTGTATTATGTAGGGCTATTTGGATATTACTTGTTGACTTTATTGCTTTTTCGTGTTTCTTTATCTTGTCTTGAGATCCTCTAAATTATGATTAAATGATGAAAATTACTTCAATTACTTTTGCCATTTGACAATACATAGCTTGCTTTATTCCTTTTTTGTACTGATAAAATCCCACAAAAGTATCATATACTCTTTTAAAGACTGCACAAGGGTTCTTCTTGTGTGGTGATTTCCTGTTGTACATTATATTCTTTTCCACTACTAAAATACCATTTAAAAAGGGGGGGAAAGACTTTTACCCTATCTGTTAGTTCAATCACATAATTTTTTTTTATTTTCCAGTGTTTTATCAATGTGCACATGTACTTCAAGATGATGTGTGTGTGTTTGCAAGGAACAAGGGCATATTCAAAGTAGTTTTGGAAAGAACCCCAATGGTCATTAATTAATCCAATTCATACTTTGCTTTGCAACACAAAATTAGGTGGATAGCTCTTCCCATTTTCTTCTGTTGTCATTCTAGATCTCTTGTGTAGACCTCTATGCTTCCGCTTCACTTTCCTCCTCCTTTTGGTGAAATCACATCCTGCTTCTTCTCCCAGCTAAAGATGCAGAGAACACATGGAGACTTGATCATTGGAACTTGAATACATTTCATATGTGGAAGCCAGCTTTAGGGGTTTCTTTATCTGAGGCTGAATCTATACTGCAAATTAATGCAGTTTGACACCACTTTAACTGGCATGACTCAGTGCTATAGAATTCCGGGATTTGTAGTTTTGTGAGATATTTAGTCTTTTCTGTCAGAGACCTCTGCTGTCATAACCAACTAAAAATCCCAGGATTCCACAGGATGGAGTCATACAGTTAAAATGGTATCAAAGTGCATTAATTCTGCATTGTTTTAATCATGATTTTAATATATTATTTAATTCTTTTTAAAACTTTTGTAAAAGGAGATTTTAATTTAATCTTGTTTTAAATTTCTGGAAGGTGCCTTGGATTCCATCCCAGGAGTGAAGTAGGGTATAAATTCACTGTGTATACACACACACATCCAGTGTAGGAAATCAACATCTACAGCATTTGTCTAAAATCTTTAGTGAAGAAAGTTCACCACTTCTGCTGCATCCTGTTCTGCTGTCCTGTTCTGCTTCTTCTTAGCATTTGACAGAAATCCCATTCTTGGCATTTAGTTTAGTTCTTATCCTCTCCTAGCAAATGACCAAGTATTTCTCTGAATATGAATCTAGATAAATTCTGAGGTGCACAAATCCAAAACAGATGGATAATGATTTGCTTGCTAAAAGGAATGCAACTTTAATGCCTGCATGGACTGGAATTACTCATATACTCCCTATGGCATTAATCCTAGTATCACATGGGGTCTGAAGCAAAGCTAATCCAAAGGGCATCTACAGCTAATACATATTAGTCCCCCGTATTTACACACGACGCTGCCCCAGAACACGGAGCTAATCCGTATTGTCCCCCGTGTTTACACACGACGCTGCCCCAGAACTCGGCAGAATACGGAGCTAATCCGTAAGGAGTAGGGAGATTTTGACATTCGGTTTGTAGAGGAAGTACCTAGGGAGCCTTCGCATTCATTGCGAATTGGTGGGCAGGGCGAAAATCCCAGCGAGGGGAAGGGATTGCCTTGGCAAAAGGCAAACCGGATTGGAAAGAAGAGGAGGAGAGGAAGAGGGAAGAGGGAAGAGGGAAGAGGGAGGCGATCTCTCTCTCTCCATGGGCTGCCTTCCCTTCTCCAGTCCTCCAGCCCTCCTCCTCCTCCCCGGTTCCCATGGCTGCCTTTCCTCCCGGCTTTTCGTGACGGGAGAGAAGGGAGCCTTGGTATTAATTGCGAAATGGCCAAAAGGGCGATATTCCCTTCGTTTCGCTATGGAACCGAATTTATTCCTACTTCTGTTTTTCTTCGCTTTTTCTTTGCTTCGTGGCCAGCGTTTGATAAGGCCCTATGAGTGGTCTTTTGTCTTTCTATTAAAGCATTGTTGTTGTTAACTGCCCTCAGGTTGTCCCTGACTCATGAAAACCCTGTGGATGAGACATCTCCAAGCCTTCCTGTCCTCTACTGCTCTGCTTAAGGGCCTTATCAAACGCTGGCCAGGAAGCAAAAAATAAGCGAAGGCTAACCGAAGCGGCTAACCTCCGCGGTCTTTCCATGGCCTTTCCCTGGCCTTTCCGTGGCCATTCTGGAGGAGGCAGAGGCGGCGGCGGCGGGGGTTCCCTCCCGCACCTCGCCCTCCCTCCGACACTTGCCAGGCCTCCAGCCAGCCAAGACACCGGCTGAGAGGCGGCTCTGGCCGCGGAGGAGGCGGCGGCGGAGGCTCCCTTCCGCACCTCGCCCTCCTCCGACACTTGCCAGGCCTCCAGCCAGCCAAGACACCGGCTGAGAGGCGGCTCTGGCCGCGGAGGAGGCGGCGGCGGAGGCTCCCTTCCGCACCTCGCCCTCCTCCGACACTTGCCAGGCCTCCAGCCAGCCAAGACACCGGCTGAGAGGCAGCTCTGGCCGCGGAGGAGGCGGCGGCGGAGGCTCCCTTCCGCACCTCACCCTCCTCCGACACTTGCCAGGCCTCCAGCCAGCCCAAAGCACCGGCTGAGAGGCAGCTCTGGCTGTGGAGGAGGGAGAGGCGGCGGCTCCCTTCCGCACCTCGGCCTCCTCCCAGCTGTACTTCCCCAAAAAACCGAATGTCAAAAGATCCCCTTTGACTTCGGTTCAGGGGGAGAAAAAACGTTTTAGCATTGGATTGCCTTCAGATATTGTGTGGACACAAGGAAAGGAAAAACGTTTTAGCTTTGGATTGCCTTTGGATATGTGTGGACACAAGGTAAGGAAAAACGTTTTAGCTTTGGATTGCCTTTGGATATCTTCTGCTTGGGACCCCGTGTGATAAGGCCCTAAGTCTTGTAGATTTGTACCCGTGATCTCCCTAATTGAATCTATCCATCTGGTATGCAGATGGTATGTCCTTCTCTTTCTACTTTGCCTTCCACTTTTCCTAGCATTATTCTCTTTTCTAATGAGTCATGATTTCTCATGATGTGGCCAAAGTATGACAGCCTTAATTTGATCATCTTGGCTTCCAGGGAAATTTCTGACTTTATCTGCTCAAGGACCCACTTTTTTGTTGTTTTGGTTATCCATGGTATTCTCAGCAGTCTTCTCCAGGACCACATCTCAAATGAGTTGATTTCTCTCTTATCTGCTTTCTTCACTGTCCAGCTCTCACATCCATACATGCTAATGGGCTTTGGGCTTTTCGAATTCTAACTTTTGTGCTCAGTTGTATATTTTTTCACTTCAGGATCTTTTCTATTTGCTTCATAGCTGCCCTTCTTAGTACTAGTTTTCTTCTGATTACTTGACTGCAGTCTCCATTCTGATCAATGTTTGATTCAAGGTATGGGAACTCTTTAACTATTTCAAATTCTTCATTGTCTAAGGGCCAATGCAGACTGTCCTAAAGGGCTGGCCTTGGGGTGGAGTTGGAGCAGGGTGACCGCACACTGGCTTCCCCAACTCTGCCCTGACATCGCCATCATGCCACATGCCCGATCGCACGGTGTGCAACGTCAGGGCGCCCCATTGGCACAGCGTGTAGACATGCTGAACTAAAGGGGCGCAAAAGAGCCATGACAGTGGTGCCACCCCAAAAAGGAGTGCCATTTGCCAGCTCTTTTTGGAGCAGCAAAAAGCCAAATCGGGGCCAAATCGGCGTGTGGTTGCCACGGCCTCAATCTAGCACTCCCAGGGATGGCACAAAGCTGCCCCTTAGGGGTCGTGTGCATCAGCCTTAAGTTGAATCTGTGTAGTTCCTCTCTGGTCATTATTTTTGTTTTCTTTATGTTCAGTGATAAAACTAGTATGGCTTAATATGCTTCTCCTTGACCTACCAGACCCTACTACTACTTTCTCTTTGGTGCTGTTTCTTTAACTCAAGATATCAACTGGCAGCCTGAAAGAGACTCAAGGTAGACACTTAAAAACAGCCCAGTCTTCCATCAAGCTATGGCTGGTTCAGATTTAGATGTCACTGTCAGTCTGGCTTAGATCTACATCTTGCTTTTTGACTAGACTCCACAAATGAGTTTAGTCAGAAAATTCTTTCCTTTCTTTTCCTGATTCTCTTACATAGGGGAGCTGGTCTTCCACAGATGCTGTGGTTGCTCTATAAAGATCCTGAGGCAACATTTCTCATTGCCCCCTGTTTTTATAATGATTTTCTCTTCCTTTCTTGTCCATTGGAAATTCTGTATCATTGGCTTGTGTAGATTTTTGCCTTTCCTACACATGTATTAAAACAGTAGATTTTCAACCGATTCCTTTAGAATTTATTCCAGATGTCATCACTTCATGTTAGTTCACTGTACACACACACCAAGCCTTTCTGCCTCAAATCTCAAATCATATCTTCATAGTGGCAGCTGCAAAACCTTGACATTTTTCATCATTTTTCTCTTTCTCTATTATTACAATTATTATTTGTATGAACTTTACTAGCATTTTATGAATTATTATTATTATTATTATTATTATTATTAATCATCTCAGTTTCAGTATCTAGCAGGTATTATTGACTGTGGTTTTAGACCATCACTGATTTGGATTGTGTCTAAGAATTTAGAAATTATTGAGGTTATTATCAGATGATGTGGCATGTTTCAAGTATTGTCATCTTTTGTTATTGCATGGTTGTGATCCTGCCTAGGGTGACTCTATTCAGCTATTTTGTCAGTTTGTTTGTAATTCCTCCCATACCACCACAACTACAGCTGTCTTTCCCCCATGATTTCATGTGTCCCATGACTGGGGACTGCTTGAAGATATTTTCTTTTTCTCAAGTGGAGAACAAGATGGAGCATCCTGCCACCCCATCTTAGTAACGGAAATGAGCACTGCCCCCTACGATTGGACATGACTTGACAACCTTGTCAACGGGGAATACCTTTACCATTTATACAGCAGGACTTGCAGAGGACATTTTCTTCAGCAATGGTGATGGGATAGCATCCACCACCAGACCTGAAGACAGCAGGTCCATTCAGGAGGCATAGGGGCAGATTACTTAGCATATGGCAGTTTCCTTAGGCTTAGTTCTTAGTTCTTCTTAGTTCTTGTTCCTGCCTTCCAGAATTTGCCACCAAAGGTAGGGCTGGTCCTGCCCAAGTCCTCATTGAAGACCCTCTTGCCATTTCATAAGCTTTGGGGACACATGAGTGAAAGCCTAAAACAATGGACGTTATCACATGGGGGTAAATCTGCTGGTTAATCCACACAAAACCCAAACAGAAACTGGATTAGTGCCCCGTGTTTTCACACGACATCACACAGAAACTGGACAGAAAGTGGACAGAAACTGGTGTTAACGGAGATCTTTTGAAATTCGGTTGTTTGGAGGAAATGCAAATGCGCAATTAAGGTAATTTCGCATTTGTCATAATGTGATAGCCAAATGCGCATTTGGAAACATTTCCCCTTAATTTCCCATGGTTCACTCCGCTTCGTCCTCCGTTTCCAGGATCGGCCCAAGAAAAGCTATCAGCCTCTGCCTTTCCTTGGGCCGATCCTGTCCTCCGTTTCCAGGATCGGCCCAAGGAAAGGCAGAGGCTGACAGCTTTCCTTGGGCCAATCCTGGAAGCAAAGGGCGAAGCGGGGCCATCCTCCGCTTCCAGGATCGGCCCAAGGAAAGCTGTCAGCCTCTGCCTTTCCATGGGCCGATCCTGTCCTCTGTTTCCAGGATCGGCCCAAGGAAAGGCAGAGGCTGACAGCTTTCCTTGGGCCGATCCTGGAAGCAAAGGGCGAAGCGGGGCCATCCTCCGCTTCCAGGATCGGCCCAAGGAAAGCTGTCAGCCTCTGCCTTTCCTTGGGCCGATCCTGGCATTCCACTATCTGCGCATGTGCTAGAAGCTCATTTCTAGTTCATTTATGGGATTTTCTCACTTGTGTGCGAATGTTAAATGCGGTTTCAGCGGGAGCTTACTTTAATTGCTCAATTAAGGTAATTACGTGTGAAAGCCATTTGCCGAATCAAGGTTTATTTTCGGGTTATTTTCGGGATTTGTCATTTCCAGTTTATTATCGCTTTGTGGTCCACGTGTGATAACGTCCAATGTTGGGCTGTCCTCAGTCCATACAAGATCTGAACCCTCTCTCATCCCAAATAGAATTGCTAGGTGAGAGCCAGCCCAGGCCCTGAGTGTCAAAATTGGAAACTTAGGAAGATTCCTTGTAAGGTCAAAGAGGGCAGGATCTAGCGATGTTACAAAGAGCAGCCCCTGCTGATGTCATTAAAGATGCTACTTTAAGCATTAAAGATGCTACTTTAAGCACCAACCATTGTTGTTGTTGTGTGCCTCCTATTTATGATATCCCTAAGGCAACCCTATCACAGGGTTTTCTTGTCAAGTTTCTTCAGAGGGGTTTGCCATTGCCTGAGAGAATAAATCACTCACTGGATTTACACAGCCAAGCTGGGATTTGAACCATGGTCTGATCCAACACTCAAATCACTACACCATGCTGTCTGTACAGAATGCACCATTCAAGAAGAAAATATCAAGTCTATCAGATGAAGAAAATACATCTACTTTCTTTTTCTAGACAGCTTTCTGACACCGAGATTCCTTCCCTTGTCCTAAGGACTAGAGAAGAGGGACCAGGCCCTGATATCTGTGAATGCTAATCTCAAACACTTTCCATGTGGTTAATGGGACAGTGAAGATACAGATCCTTCAACTGTATTAGAAGCCTCAGAGATGAGACACCAGGCCTCATTTGGCATCCCTAAAATTTCTTGGCAATGTTACTCTTTTGTACTACAGTTCCCAGAATCCTTCAGGCTGCATGGCCACTTTCCAGAATGCTTATTTCCAGAACAGGTCTAGAGCTCCTTGCAATATATGGTGTCTCAAGCTTATTTCAGAAATACTTTCACTGTGATCAGAATATGGGGTTTTCACTCGTATTACAGAAGCATTTTACGCATAGGAATTGCAACAATATGTTGTAGAATCTTCCTCTATGTTCTTAGCTGTATTGCTCTTGTTTTACATTTTAAGCTGCTTTGAGTCCCAATTTAGGAGGAATGGCAGTATATAAATAAATAAATAGATCTTGCTCTTTTTTTGTCCTAAAGGTCCCCCTCTTCCGCTTATCTACTAGGCCAGGGGTAGGCAACCTTTCCCCTTTAAGGGCCGAGGGACTTCAGCTCCCAGAATCCCAGGAGCTATTGGCCAACATGGGACTATTGGCCAACATGGCTGAGGATTCTGGGAGCTGAAGTTCCTCGGCTCTTAAAGGGGAAAGGTTGCCTACCCCTGTACTAGGCTCTGCAACAAAAAGTTGTAGTGTCCAATGCACCTGTTCAGGGTTCTAGCCAATCAGCCATGCCTTCTTCCAGGATAGTACCTTTCCTTTCCTTTCTTTTCCTTCCTGCTTTTTTCTTTTGACAGACAATGGGAATTCTGTGTCCACTGAGCAAAAAAACAAAAACAAACAAAAAAACCTCAAATAATTGTTGATATTTCTGCAAAAAATAAAAAACATCAGCTTTACTCTATGTATGCTGTTTCATGTTCCTGGGCAGCGTTGCCTTGCCAATGTAAAGACAAGCTCTCAGGGAACTAAGTTCACTGTTAATGCATACAGTAATCCTCCAATCCTTTTAATTTGGGTGAGTTTGGGTTTTATCTTTGTTAGTTTACATGCAAAATCATTTGTTTTACCCTTCTCATGGTCTTTGGGAAATTGTTATTTGAGTCATACTAGTACATGCAAATGCTGATATGCGTAGGTCACTGTTCATGTTTTGAATGGACTTGGCACACCTGTGCTGCCAATTAGATGTGGTAGCACACCACTGAAAGTGTGGCAATTGTAAAAGCAAATTATTTTCTCATAGATATTTCTGAACTCACTGTAGAAAATCAGGCATACTGGTTGAGTCCAGACTTCAATCTTCTTTAGCATGGACCAAAGGAAAGCAGAATAGTGCTCTCCATGTGTTTTAGACTACAGCTCCCACAGTCCCTGACCACTGGTCATGCTGACTGGGGTTTTTGGGAGCTGGAACCCCAAATATAGAATAATAGATTCTCAAAGCTGGAAGGGACCACAAGTGCCATATAGCCCAACCCTTTGCTATGTAGGAACACAGCGATAAAGCACTCCTGAAATATGCCCATTTGACCTCTCAAAGAAGGACAGTCCACTACCATCTGAGACAATCCATTCCACTGTCAAATAGCTCTAACAGTCAAGAAGTTCTTCCTAATGGAATCCCCTTTCTTGTAATTTGAATCCACCTGAAGGACACCAAGTCGCCTACCACTAGAGTATTTACCTATTTAATTTATACCCATTGTCCCAATCTGGGACCCAGATGTGGAGGGATGTATACACACTGCAGAAATAAAGCAATTCAATGCCACTCTAACTTTCATGGCACCATCCTGTGGGATCCTGGGATTTGTAGTTTGGTTAGGTATTCAGCCTGGTCTGTAAGACAGCTCTGGTGCCTCACCACACTACAAATCCCAGGATTCCATAGGATAGTCATTACAGCTAAAGTGGTATCAAATTGCTTTATTTCTGCATCACCCGTTGAAATCAATGAGACTACAATGCAGTGTGACTCTGATTTCAGTGGGTCTTTTTAAAGTATGATTACATTTGGATCCAACCCCTTGACTGCAATTCTCGTTGGGCTCCTGCCGTCATCATTTCTTGTTCCTGTAGACAGGGAGGGAAGCAATGTAGACTAAGATGCTTCTCCATTTAGCCTGTATATGAAATGTCATACATGAGCAATCCCCTAAGCAAGTACCATCCAGACATGCTATACTTCTCATTTCCTAGGATCAAGAAGGTAACAGGGGTGGGTGGGAAATCACCTCCCTTTCCTGGCAGTCATAATATGCATGACAAGCTACAATTAAAGCCAAAATACAGGTGTATTCTCAGAAGAAAAAAAGGAGACTGGAGAAAATTGATCCAACCAGTGTCAGCCTTCATGCTGCCTTTTAACATTTTCCACCAGCCCACCTGTATCTTGGCAACCAGATGTTCTGTCTTGGCATCTCACAATTTATATTCATTTGTTGGTTCCTCTGCTGGCATCAAGGGACACCAAAAAGACATCATTATGGGATTTTCCAAGATGTTGTTAGCTATATTTAGTGATTGTGTGTAGTGAGTCAAAGCGTCCACCTGTATCTTCCACAAATAGATGTTATAAATAGCACTGACTGAAGTGACTAAATCCCAGCTTGTGTTCTCCACTTTTAGCCTGAATTCAAATAGTGTTCTTAGTTCCAAGAAATGTAGGCCGTAAACTCTAGGTCAGGGTGTGTGCGGAATACTGGAATATCCACAGTCGTGAATCTTACTACTAGCTGTGGTGGGAAACAAAACTTAATTTATTCATGCTGTGATTGTTTCCTTCTTCTCCACTCATTTCAGTGTTGCCATATCAGTGTTGTATCCAGAGATGGGTGCATATTTCAGTTTTGCTTTCTACCAAATTTGAGTGGTTTTAGTCCAGTTCTTTTGGGTGAATTTTGTAAATATTGGTAGTTCGTTACAAAAACAAACTGATTGAAATTCTTAACCATCTGCTTGGGATAAGTTCAATAGGTAGAGCTATTTCCAGCATGGAGTGCCTACCTTGCATCTACTGTCCATGTAGCTATCAAAGATGAGGAGTCATTCAGAAAAAAGGAATTGGTGATCCTAACTTATCAGGACGAACAAAAATAGAATAAACAGGGATTCAAGGCTGTTCTTTTAAGAACCAAGTACCCAAAGCCCTTTGCATAGCCTGAAGCCCTTTGCGTAAATCTTTCAGTTTCTCTCAGTGGCTGTTGGTGGCTCTTATGTGATGGGTGGTGGTGATTCTACCCTGAGTTTCAGCCTGATCTATGAGGGAGCTGTCCAAATTGCTGAACCTATCGGCACCAATGTTAGTGGGGCAGTGTATCCTCTGGGTCTTAGTCCAAACTTAGTGGGGCACTCTGGGTCTTAGTCCGAACTTTAAAGGAGTTGTCCATGGTATTGAACTCTTCCTTCCAATAGGTTCAGCACTTTCAAGTTCTCCTTTAAAGTTCAGGGTAAAATTAGGAATGCATTCACTACCACCTTGATATGAGCCCTACCAGCTGCCACTATTATCTGAATGCTTATAAAAATGTCATTTTGTCAACAAAAAAAAAAATCACAAGTATTTTCTGGTGGATTTATGAAAGCATGCAAAATTTGGGGGAAATTCCTATCCAACAAATGAACAAAGTGAACTTTTCACTGATACCTGGTAGTCACCAGAGGGAGCCACATTTATGGTGCTTCTAGAGAGATGGCTCCCAGCACTACCAATAAAAATTATTGCACAGCTATTCCTTCTTTTCCTCCTTTGTAGTTTTTGTTTTCTGATAAGAAAATGGCCTCAATAAGCAATGTAAAAACAAGAGAGCACAATAAATCAAACATGCTGTTTTATCTTTCCTGCCCCCAAAAGCCCTGGAGAAATTCTGTGGACATTATCACATGAGGATTTTAAACCACAATTTAAAGTTAAAGAATACCATTTTTGAAAATACATATCACACAACATTGTCTCTGTCCTGTTGCTGCTATGCCTGTTAATGCATTGCTTTTCACTGATGGGGAAAATAAGTTCCCAATTATGTTGCTGTTCAATACTCCACATGTGCAAAATATCCCTTCTGCAGCAGTTCTGATATTAGCAGCCATGTGGTGTCAATATCTCCTCCTCTCCCCCTGCCCCCCCCTCGCTATTCCTGAGCAGGCTGTTTTCCTTTTTTCCTTTCTATTTATTTTCTTTTAAATTAAATCTCATTAGCATAACTCAAGGATTTTGTTAAAAATAAAACTATCCAAAAGGCACACTGGGTGGGGCATATAGCAGGTGGGTGGGGTTAAGGAGGAGTGTGGCCTTGAATCTCATTTTGGGAGAAAGGCGGGATATAAATCCCATAAATACATAAAATAAATTAATGAATCTAGCTAATCGAAAATAGCTGGATATATCACCACTGATTGCCTTGCTCTCTGACAACCCAAAAGTGACTGTGTGTATGGAAGTGTGATAATCTTCCAAGGTGAGTTAGAGAGAGGGGCTTTTGGTTGTTGGAACAGAATTTCAACCTATACAATGATTTAAAAAGTGAGGTGTGATGCTGTAAGGCAGCCCTACGACATCCTATTTTAAGTGATAACTGCGCTTGGCTTTTAGACCATGATTAGACCTAGAAAAAAAGCAGTTTTGGAGATAGTTGTCACATGACATCACTGCCAACTTGTAGCTCTTTCATCCACCAAGTGCACTTAGGGCATCCCTTTTCATTGACAGGAGAAATCTGTCAATGAGTTTACAATCATACTAGTGTCCAGGTGAGAAACATTACTGCCAGGACAGTTGCATTACTGGCAGCCATGTGGTGTCAGTGTCTCCTCCTCTCTTTCTGTCCCCACTTCTTCTCCCTATTCCCAAGCAGCCTGGTTCACTTTTTTGTTTTTCTTTTCATTTCTTAAATCTTAAATTGCATTACCAGAGCTGCAGAACTGAGTTTCAAATAATAATAATAATAATAATAATAATAATAATAATAATAATAATATAAACAGCATGCTTGGTAGGACATAGGGAAGGGAGTCAGGGTTAAGGGGGAGTCTGGAAGACAGTGCAATGGCAATAATGGTTGCTCACAATCTGGTATATTTGCATTTCATTAATTAGTACAACTGCACAAGAACATCCCCATTTCTTTTATTTTCTTTAAAAAACAAACCTTATATTGCAGTAGCAGAATTCTGGCATTGCAGAAAAACATGGAAATAAAAATAAAATAAAAAATCTGAAAGGTGTGCTGGGTAGGGCATAGGGCAGGAAGGCGAGGTTATTGGGGACTCAGGAGGAGAGTGCAATGGTGGTGGCATCCACAGTCATACAATTGTGAAGATGTGTGATAATGACTATTATGCAAACAGGTATAATTCTGTTTTTATTGACAGGCACATTTGTGGTGTGAACGGGGCTTGTCTGATAAAGCTCTAAATACATGAGAGTTTTAAATCTCATTTATAGAAGCTCAAATAATTTGGATTCTAAAAGGTGTTTTCACATGCTTGTCCATCTCTATGAACATGTTTGTTCAAAAAAGTTATAGGCAGGCCTATAAACATAGGCCTGAAGCAAGGCTTCCTCTTGCAAAGAGACAGTGTACAATTTATTTCACTGTGCTTGAATACAAGACACTGCTGTCATTTCTTTTCTGAAACCGTGTCTAATTAAATATTTAAATATTTATGTCTAAATCAGGCTTTTTTTTTTACACATCCCTAGGGCTGTTTCCAAAATAAAGCTGAAAGGTCACACATGTATTTCTCTAAAGCAATCACACAAGTGCTTTCACCTGGAAATAGTTCATGTGTATTAGTCAATAAAGTTTGGGGAAGTTTGTTTTTAGACTTTAGCTCCCAGAATCTCTTAAACCAGCATGGCAAGTTATTAAACAATTAGCTTTTCCCAGGATCTGGCTCCTAAGGGAACAAAATGTCAGCTAGAAGAGTCCAGCAGTTCAGAAAGTGTTGGACTTTAGCCACTAACCATATTGGCTGAAGGATTCTGAAAACTGCAGTCCAAAAAAGTAGCATTTCAAAGCTCTGGTTTTAGTTATCCATCCAGCTTTTCGGAGCTCTCTATATCTAAGAAATCTTGCAATACCCACATCCATATGGAAGAGTTCATGTGCCAGATGAAAGTCCTCTTATAGCTGAATGGTGAGGATTGTTTGCATTTCTCAGACATGGCCCTTTCCCAGTGCAAATCAAGAGTGCTCTTGTTTCAGAGAGTCTACCAGCTTGAAAGAAACAGGGTGCATTTCCCATAAATCGTTTCACCAATTACTAATTTACCCTTGGGCTTCAGCACTGTTAGGCTCTCAAAACACAGCAGCTCTTATAATAGTTCCAGCAATATTGCACAAAGAGATGGGAAGGAAATATAGAAGAGTGAGGCTTGGGCAGTAAGAGGACTGAGGTGGTTTTTCCATAGGGTGACATTCTATTCTTGCAAGAGGCATTGTTTGATCTCTTGTGAAGTGGTTTTCGAGTCAAGCCTGAGGGTCCCACTTTTAGCTATTCACCTGAAAGATACACACACACACACCCTGGAAGTCACATTGCATGACTGACTCGTGTGGTTAACATCTGAATCACCAGCAGCTTTGCTTCCTGTAGCACTATTTTGGAATCCTTTGAGAATTCCCATACACAGGAAGAAAGGAGGTGGAAAAGGGATGTAGCTCAAATGTGGAGCTCACATTTTGTTTGTAAGAGCTCCCAAGACCTGGTATCTCTAGATAGGGCTGAGAAAGTCCCCCACTTCTGGTTTTGAAAATACTGTGAGAACATCCAGGGGTTCTTTGGTTGTCCCTACAAATGACACTCTGGCAGTGTTTCCAACTAAAGGAAAAAATATTGTCTGTGTTGACAATTCTGACATGGGCCTCGGCAGACGGCTTATTGAGCCGTCTTGGAGGCCCGGAAGAGGAGGAGCCACTGCACGAGCGGCGCTCCTTCCTCTTCCTGAGGTTGTCCTGGGAGCTGCCGGCCCTCCGCATGGCCGGCGCTTCCCGGGCAACCTCCCGCCGCAGCGACCGGACGCGCTGCGGTGGAAGAGTCAGGGAAAGTGCGCCCACCGCTTTTAGGGTGCACTTTCCCTGGCATCTAAAAGGAGCGCCAATTTGGAGCTCCTTTTAGGGATGCCGCAGGAGTGCCGCGGTGCAGAGGCTCCGCTCCACCAGTGCTCCATCCGGCGGCGTCCCGGAAGCAGTCGTCTGCTTCCCCCCCAGACCAATGGTATAAGGCAGCTTCCTATCTTTCCAACAGAACTTGGTGTTTGTTTTAACTCTCAAAATCCCCCAAAGTAATTAGAAAAGGAACCTAGGTATGCTGTGTTCCTAAGGGAAACAAAGCATAAACTATGGATCTGAATCGAGAAAGTCCCGGTGATCAAACCTCACCTTGTCAAGAGCTCAGTGGGTGACTCTCCCAAGCAAAAGCAAAGTGCTGTCTCTTTCTTAACTTATCTGTTCTTCCTCATTCATAACATTAAATATCTTGACCATATTCTTACATTGCTTGGCTACACATGTCCCAGTTTTTAATCTGCAAAATGGTGGAGAGTATACATTTAAATAGGATCCAAGGTCCCCTCACATTGTTTCAATATAAAAAATATACAGTATTTTCAAAACTGGACATAGAGTTCTAGTAAATTCTAGTTTGGATTTTCTTGGGTAGATTCCCGCCCCCCCCCCCCCCCCCCGCATTCTTTGCAGTCCATGTGAGCCCAGGGAATCCTGGACCAAGAGACTGGCTCTGAACCTGCAGCAGTTTTCCACCCTCCACTGTAAAGCAAGGTGGCCAACCTTTAGGGCCAGACAGCTGTATTGCAATCCTCTCAAGCCTTTCAGGGCTGCCCCTCCCACTTGCAAAACTGAGCAGTATGCCATCCCCCCTCCAAAAAAAGGTAATCCTTTGAAGCACACAGTTTCACTTTAAAACAAAGCATTTTCAGGTAATGTATAAGTTGTTGTTGCTGTGTGCCTTCAAGTCATTTCTAACTTATGGTGACCCTATGGCAAACCTATCATGGGGCTTTCTTGGCAAGATTCATTCAGAGGACATTTGCCTTTGCCTTCTCTGAGGCTGAGAGCATGTGACTTGTCCAAGGTCACCCAGTAGGTTTCATGGCTGAGTGGACATTGAATCCTGGTGTCCAGAACTGCAGTCCAACATTCAAACCACTATGCTACGCTGGCTCTCTAAATCTAATAGAATCCTTTACTGGAAACTTTACTGCAAATACTGTTGGCTGGAGGCAGAGGGGAGAATCAAGTTATTTGTACTTGGAAATTTACTTGACATTATCCAGGTTAATGTTGATGTTGCTGATTTTGCTTGTGATTTGAATAAAACAAATGTGTGCCTGGTGGCACCTATAATTCTTGAAATTTCTTTCAGAGTAAGGTCCATAAAAAAAAAACAGACCCAAAACAGCAATTGTCCCTTTTCATATCTTTGAATGAACTTTGTCAGTTGGTCCCAAATGTACGCAAGAAACATTTGGAATGTCGACCTAAGTGTAAATATCAAGCTTGATCAAAATTGGTTCATATGTGTGAATTCTAGAGAAAGAGAAATACAATTTAAGTATTTGACTCACAGTCTTCATTTTGGTCCTGTTAGATTACATGCCAGGTTTACTGACTTCATAAGCAAGTGTGTGGACCGGTGTATCATACTAGACAGACAGAGATAACGTAGATGTCTGTAAACAGATTAAAGTTCAAAGAATTTGCTTGGAGAGTCCCCTTGCTTTGTGAAGAATCAGTTCTCTTTTGACCTGACTTCCTGTCTTACCTCATATATTCAATCCACCTCTAAACTACCTGCTGGATTTTAAATCAAAGTCTTAATTCCATTGTATAATCTACATCACCCACACTCAACTACTGTTTTGCGATATTCTCATTTCTCCAAACACCATAGAGGAAACAACTTTGTCTTCTGTCCATGTCACGCTGATAGACTTTTCCCTGCCTAGTTATTTCCCCATGCTTCTGCCACAGACAAGTATGGCATATTATATGGACAATACTGCAAATTCAATTGGATTCCTTTCGCTCTCTGGTGCCACAGAGGTGGCATAGTGTAACCCACAGGCTGCACTTTTGTGTGCCCTGAATCTTACCAACAGTCTCCAAAAGACCCCCAACCCACAGTATGATTTATGGGCAATTTTTACATGCAATAATGCAAAAGTGCTACAAAATCCTCTGCTACCCCCAGATATCTTTATTTTCCTCTGCCTCCATCTCAAAAGGGTGACAGGAAAGAATGCAGTGTCACTTCCTGTTGCCATTTTGAGAGGGACTGCAAAGGAAAGTGGAAGTGTTTGGGCTTATTGTGTGGAGATGTGGCCCACAGTGGATCTCAGAGGGAAATTTGCTCTTGTCTGCACCACTGTTCTGGGACAAAATAACCTTGTTGTTGTGTGACTTCAAGTTATTTCTGACTTACAGCAACTCTAAGAGCCTAATGGAGCTTTCTTGGCATAGTTTGGTCAGAGGAAATTTGCCATTGCCTTTCCCTGAGGCTCAGAACTTGTGACTTGCCCAAGGTCACCCAGTGGGTTTTATGGCCAAGTGAGCATTTGAATCCTGGTCTCCAGAGTCATAGTCCAACACTATGCCATTTTCCCAATATAAAAAGCAGCCACTCACTTAATGCTGACAGAAGGGTCAATGTGGTACACACCTAAGAGAAGATCTGCCTATGTCTTTGCATCAATATAAAACTAAATCTATGACAAAAGCATGAGTGAGGATATCCCTTAAAATGTTCCCTGTAGGAGTACCTTGACTGGGGTTTTTTTGGGGGGGGGGGTTGTGGGTTTTTCAGGCTATGTGGCCATGTTCTAGAAGATTTTATTCCTGACATTTTGCCAGCATCTGTGGCTGGCATCTTCAGAGAATTTTCTCTGAAGATGCCAGCCACAGATGCTGGTGAAACGTCAGGAATAAAATGTTCTAGAACATGGCCACATGGCCTGAAAAACCCACAAAAAAACTTGGATGCCGGCCGTGAAAGCCTTCAGTTTCCTTGATTGTTCAACAGTACTATACTTTCCTCTCCAGAATTGTATCTTTCCACAACTGTGTATGATGACATGGAAATTAATACACAAAGAAAAAGTCATTTGGCATTGGAAATATTGTTGCATTTTTCTTGCTTTGAATTGCACATCCTGAGCAATAGTTGCAGTTACACTGTCAGCATCAGACTAAATCATATTTGCATTTGCAGTTTCCTGTTTTGTCCTATCTGGTTTTTCAGAAGCTGGGGGTGCTTATAAAGGCAGAAAAATGAGGCAGCATTACTTAACTGAAGGTTTCAGGGTGAAATGAGTTTAGCCTAGCCATGGACAGGCAAGAGCATGTAAAGTGGCTCTTTCTGTTTATTCATTTCTATCCAGCCCTTTCCCCAAAACAGGGGCTCACATCTGCTTACAAAAATTAGAACACTGATAGAAGTACATACAAATGATGAGTAAAAATTTACAAAAAGGTATTATTAAAATGTAATTAAACTATCCATAGCATTATAAGTCATTAAAAGACAAAAGTGAGTGTACCATTAAAACCCCTTGCAGTCAATTCCTAAAAGCCTGTCAGAACAATAAATCACTTGCCTACCATAGGGATGCCAGAAAAAATAGGGAACAGGGCTTCTGTACTTTTAATGCAGCAATTCTCAAACTTTAGTCCTCCAGATGTCTTAAACTACACATTACAGAAGCCTCAGCCAATCTGGCCAACATCTAGGAATTCTGGAAACTGAGGTCCAAAACATCTGAAGGTCCAAAGATTGGGAACCACTGCTTTAATGGTTGTGTAGAAGAGGGATTTCTAGCAGGATGGAATTATGGCAGTTAAAGTGGAATCATACTGCTATAATTGTGTAGTGTGAATGAGGCCTTCCAATTCCAGTTCTGATTCTATTTCAAGTAATTTCTCCTAGACTTGGGAAATAGGTTTGTTTTTTAAATGAATACCCTGCATAACATCCACTTTCTTGCCTTCTTTCCCCCAAACCTTTTGTCTCATTAACCTACAATTATGACAGTTTATGGGAGTTGCTGCAGTATGCCTTCAAGTTGTTTCTGACTTATGGTGACCCTAAGGCAAACCTTTAATGGGGTTTTCTTGACAAGATTTGTTCAGAGGAAGTTTGCCATTGCCTTCTTCTGAGGCTGAGAGCATGTGACATGTCCAAGGTCATGACTGAGCATGGAATAGAACCCTGGTCTCTAGAAATGTAGTCCAGCAGTCAAATCACTACAACACACAACCCCCAAAATCTGGAGGGTAACAGTTTCTTGTCCCCCATTGAAACCATTTTTGTCTAGAATAATGAGTGTTGGCTAGTTAATTAGAATTAACTACCCATAACTTTAGGGATTTTCTGCATGAGCAATGAGAATTTTCTGTTTCTCACACCACATCAAAGGCAGAACATGTTAGAGTTAGTAACACTAGAATGCCTATCCTTGGTGGGTACTAGAGCAATGGTTCTCAGACTTTGGTCCTACAGGTGTTTTGGACTTCAGTTCCCAGAATTCCTGGATGTTGGTCAAACTGGTGAGGGCTTCTGGGTGTTGAAGTCCAAAACATCTGGAGGACCAATATTTGGGAACCTCCTAGAGTTAGCCTAGCATTCCACTTCTTATTTGTTAATCTTGCCACACTTCTTTTTTTTTCTGCATCTGATAGTCTCTGTCAGTCTGCAGTTAGTCTCTTGTTTTGTTCATCTTCCATATTTTAGTTTTCAGTCCATGTCTGAAGAGCACATATCAGCAGTCTCTTTCAGTACAGAATGATACCTTTTACACTAAGTCAATAAAGATAGCTTATACATTTTTACCAAAGAAAATTAAACCTGTTTTTTTCTCTCTGATAGACTAGCAATAGCAAGTACATTTCTATACCACTTATCAGTGCACTTAAGCATTCCTTAAGCAATTTACAATGTGTAAGCTAATTGCCCCCAACAAACTGAGTACTCATTTTAGTGATCTCGAAAGGATGTCAGGCTGAGTTGACCCTGGAGACTCACAACCTTGCAACTGTGAGTGAGTGGCTGCAGAACCAGCATTTACCACTGTGCCACCAGGACTCTATGGGTGTGGGTGTGGGTGTGTGGACTGCATTAACGTGCCAAGTTAAACATACCTAGCAGGTTACATATATATTACCAAAGAAAATTAAGCTTGTTTTTATCTATGTGTGTGTGGACTGGTTGTTGCTCATCTTCTGTTTGTTAAATTACACTGTTGTGAGATACACTACTATCTCTTACATTTGCTGACCATCTTGGGAAATAACAAGACCAGACACATAGAAATGGGCTGTAAAATGGGCTAGTTTAATTAATTCTATCCTTTTTATTGGCTCCTCCTTCAGAGCTGCAAAGGGATGGGGGAGGGAGCAACTTGATGTCCCCCAGACCTCCTCCATAGCTTGTCCTGGGTGAAAACACTGGAGCTCCAAGGAAAACCCAAATACGGGGTTACTCCCTGGCTGGCATGCAACTGGAAGGCCAGCCCAAGTTTCCCTTCCACAAGTCAGTGGACTTGCGGTGAAGTTTTAACCCTCAGGTGAGCCCCAAGGGAAGTCTTTCCTCCCACTCCCCTAGTCACAGAACCTAAAGTGACAGGTCCAGAGGCCTTACCTTCATCAAATGGGTGCCATAGGTGCTCACCAATACCTTACATCTCTTCCCACTACCTTCCAAGAGACCCTTTATTTAAGACACCACCCTTATCTTTGCATGTCTATACCAGACATGGAGGATTCAAATTCCTAGCAAAACAGGTATACAGCCAGCCCTCCACATTTGCAGATTTGACATTTGCAGATTTGATTATTCACTGATTTGATCAATATGTTCTCTCTAGGTCCTCCAGCGCAACTCTATAATCAACTTCCATTGGATTCTCTAGGCATTTGTAGGTCCTCCAGGTGATTTTATGGTTAACGTCTGACAGAAGAGAGATTCCTAGAGAGGTTTCTCAGGTTAAATATATATATATATATATATATATATATATATATATATATATATATATATGTTTTTTATTTGTGTTTTTTCCACTTTCACAGGCTTCCTGCTCCCCTAGCCAGTGAATGTGCAGGGCCCACTGTACTTGAAAAAAAAAATGCTAAGAACCAGAAAACCTTAACAGAAAGAAAGATATACTTGAGTTGGGTAGGAGAGAAGACCAGTGAACAGAAAGAAGATACTGTAGACATTTGGAATATATTTACTAGCAAATTCTTTTAAAATAAAATGTATCTTTTTCTGCAAACACTGCAAGTCTGCAGGGGAAAAAGATGTCCCTTGTGCCAGCCCATATAATTAGCAACAGATTATACAATACTGTTAAGCACTCCCTTCTGTCCAAGCAGTGAAAAGTCCAAGGATAACACTCTGACATTCTTTTTTCTTTGGATAGGCACTTCAAAAATGGTGTCTTCATACTATTTGTTTTATTCACAAATATACACAAGTAGACCCTTGGGGGATCAAGCAGGAAACAAACAACTGATCTAACAATGATTTATCCCCCTCCTCTGCAGGGACTCCTGCAGATTCACTGTTTTTCTTCAAGATAACTCTTAGTCCATCTAAATTTCAGTGCCTGTCCCAAGCAAAACTAGAACTGTTTATAGTTGGCTCATAATCCCTCCATCTCATGGGGTGTTGCATTTCCCAAGCTGGAGACAGATTCCATAAAGATGATTAAAAGCCCCCTTTAAAAAACAAAAACAAACTATAGTCGACCCTCCGTTTTCGCGGACTTGAAGTCTGCGGTCTCAATTGATGGAAGAGCGAGCCCCATTGGTTAAAATGGCCACACTCCTGTGGCATGTGCACCGCCATTCAAGCCAATGAGGCTTGAATATATGCAAGTTTCCATTTTCTCAAGGGGGTCTGGAATGGATCCCCCACAAAAATGGAGGGGTGACTGTATATAATAACCTCAAGGCCCCAGGGATGGGGTTTACACTCAGAGTACAATGTTTTATCACAGTCTGAAAAAAAATGGCTGTAATTCATTAAAGTAGTAACAAATGCACAACCCAGAGTTACACATTTGTGATTGATTCATATTCATGATCTGTATATATTCAAATAGATTAGAAAACAGATGGACACAGTGAATGTCCCCCAATGTTGCTGCAAGTGACAGGGATCTGTTTCCCTGAAGCAGATAACTGATGTTTCCACCTCCCTCCTGCGAATGACCTCAGGTGTAAGGGGTTAACGTCTGACCATAAAGAGGGTGTATCTGCACTTTAGAAATACTGCAGTCTTGACATCACTTTACTTGTCCATTCCCCAGTCAATTGGGAAGCAGCTGACTAAGCCCTCCTGTGAACAATCTCTGGTGCAACAACCAGAAGCAGGGGCTGGGGGATGCATCTACACTATAGAAATAATGCAGTTTGACATCACTTTAAGTGCTGTAGCTCCATCCTACAGAATCCTGGGATCTGTAGTTTTTTAGGCACCAGCACAATTTGGCAGCGAAGGCTAAAGAACTTGTAAAACTACAAATTCTAGCATTCCATACTTGGGAATGAACAAGTAAATTAGGATTATGGGGCTGGGAGACACTTTAGCTATGTAAGTAAGGCGGTTACATAACTAAATAGGTGATACAGAATTGTGGCTGGGGCTCTTGGGCTACAGTTCTCATAATTCTCAGCCAGCATGGACACTTTTTTTTTTTTACAAGAAAGTAAATTTTCCAAGCTGTGTGCCTTATGTCTTCTTTCACCAGCATTCCATATCAACCCTAAGACTTGTGTATCTTAAGAATAGCACCAAGGCTCTGGCTCTGTCACTTGGCTAAATAATCAGACTGCTCATCTCAAGGGTGGCCAGATGTCGTAACAGCAAAGAAGAACAAAGCACCACAAAATGGAGGATGTCACCTTACTCCAAGGGTCGGCCTCTGCCCACTTTATAAAGCCCAGACTCAGCATTTGCTCCTCACTTCGAGCATGTATCTCACCAAAGAAGACCTTGTTTGTGTGTTCTGTTGTTTATATGTTTTGTAGTTTTCCTTTTAATGATCAATTTTAACTGCTTTTAGTTTAATTACATTTTAACTGTTGTACAATGGTAAACATTTAGCTGTATCTGTTTTAAATTGTGTATGCCACCTTGAACACCAGATTGGAAACAAAGCTGGAGGCTGATCTTCACCATCTTACCCTGCCTGTCTTGAGATGTGCATCACTTGCTTCTTACTCTGTTTCTTGGCCTTTGGTCCATAATAATAATAATAATAATAATAATAATAATAATAATAATAATAATAATTTTATTTGTATACCGCCCTATGGCGGACCAATCCGGGTGGTGAACATAATAATTAAAATATACCACAATACAGTGTAAAACAACATCATTCCCCCTCCCTCCCTTAAAAAATTATTAAATAAAATCAATGTAAAAGTAGGTTAAAATTAACCCAATTATAAGTTAATAATTAATAAAATGAATAAAATTACATACAAACCAAAGCCCCTGCTAATGGGAAGTTAGCAAGTGCTTGTTAAGCACTCAATCACTGATCACAGGTCTCAAGACCGAGTAATTTAATCTGGAAAGGCCTGCCGGAAGAAATCCGTCTTGACAGCCCTTTTAAAGCTATCCAAAGATGTTAGTTGACGGATCTCATCCGGCAGGCCGTTCCAGAGTCTGGGAGCGATGACAGAAAAAGCCCTCCGGGAGGTCCCCGCGAGCCTAGTTTTTTGGAGCTGCAGCAAGTTCCTCCCAGAGGAATGGAGAGCGCAGGGAGGATTATATGGGAGAAGGCGGTCTCTGATATAACTTGGACCCAAGCCATTTAGGGCTTTAAAGGTAATAACCAACACCTTGTACTGAGTCCGGAAACCAATAGGCAGCCAGTGGAGGGACCTCAAAACGGGGGTGATGTGATCCCTCCTAGATGTTCCCGATAAAAGCCTGGCTGCCATGTTTTGGACTAGCTGTAGTTTCCGAACCAGACACAAGGGTAGCCCCATGTAGAGAGCATTACAGAAGTCTAAACGTGAGGTTACCGGCGCGTGCACCACAGTCTCGAGATCCCTTACTTCCAGAAACGGGCGCAGCTGGCGTATCAGCCGAAGCTGATAACAGGCGCTCCTGACCATCACATTAACCTGATTTGTCATCAGGAGCGACGAGTCGAGGAGCACCCCCAAGCTGCGAACACAGTCGCTGGAGGAGAGTGTGACCCCATCCAGGACTGGAGGTTGCAACCCAATTCCTGGTTTCGGGGCCGCTACCGTGAGCACCTCCGTCTTGTCTGGATTCAACTTCAATCTGTTTTTCCTCATCCAGCCCATTACCACTTGAAGACAGTCATTGAGAGAAGAGATGCCATTGGAATTCGAGGCCGACGAACGAGACACGGAGAAGTAGATTTGGGTGTCATCAGCATACTGATAACACCCAGCACCATAACTCCGTATTATCTCACCCAGCAGCTTCATATAGATGTTAAATAATGTTGGGGACAAAATAGCTCCTTGAGGGACCCCGCAAGTGAGTTCCCTCTTACTGGAACTACAGTCCCCGAGCAGCACCCTCTGGGACCAACCTGAGAGGAAGGACCGGAACCACTGCAAAGCAGTGCCCCCGATACCTAACCCTCTCAGGCGGCCCAAGAGGATACTGTGGTCTATTGTATCGAAAGCTGCTGAGAGGTCTAGGAGCACCAACAGGGTCACACTACCCCTGTCGATGCTCAGACGCAGATCGTCAGTCAAGGCAACCATGGCAGTCTCAACCCCAAAGCCAGTCCTAAAGCCGGTTTGAAATGGGTCTAGATAATCGGTTTCATCCAAGACTGCCTGGAG
The DNA here is from genome assembly GCA_026167975.1 of Phrynosoma blainvillii. NCBI lineage: Eukaryota > Metazoa > Chordata > Lepidosauria > Squamata > Phrynosomatidae > Phrynosoma > Phrynosoma blainvillii. The sequence continues at coordinate 21,978,624 of JANUYF010000004.1, read as the reverse complement.
CTGAAGAACAACCGCCCTCTCGATTACCTTGCTCAAAAATGGCAGCAATGACACCGGCCTATAATTTTTCATATCCAGGTGGTCCAGGGAAGGCTTTTTCAGAAGCGGCCTAAGAGCCGCTTCCTTTAAACAGGATGGAACATGTCCTTCCCTGAAGGATGCGTTGATGATGTCCGTAAGGAATCTCACCAATGCCTCCCCCCCCGGACGGCCAGCCATGATGGTCAAGGGTCGAGAGGGCAAGTCGTCTTCCTAACCTTACCAAGCAGCTTGTCCACGTCCTCGGTACTCACGGATTGAAGCTGATCCAGTAAAATCACATCGGCGGAGCCGCTGGACATCTCAACTAATGACTCTGTTACAATAGTGGCATCTAAGTCGGCTCTTATCTGAGAGATTTTATCTGCAAAGTAGTTGTTGAAAGCGTCACAGCAGGCCGTTGTTGGGTTAAGCAAGGGATTTGGCGCAGGGGGAACCTGCGTCATCTCCCTTACCACCCTAAACAGCTCTGCCGGACGAGACTCTGTAGACGCAATACGTGCAGAGGAGAAGGCTCTTCTTGCTGCACGCACTGCCTCCCGATAGGAACTAAGAAATTTCCTATGGCGAGTCTTGTCAGATAAGAGACGAGTCTTCTGCCACTTGCACTCTAGTCGTTGTCCAACCCGCTTCATTCTCCTAAGCTCTGGAGTGAACCAAGGTCTCCGGTTCGAAGCGGGATGGCAAGGACGCTTGGGAGCAATTATGTCGATAGCCTTGGTAAGATCGCTGTTCCAAGTATTGACCAAAGCATCGACAGGATCACCGGCATTCCCAACCAATGAACCCTCCAAGGCTTTCCGGAATCCAATAGGTTCCATTAGCCTTCGAGGGCGGACCATTCTAATAGGTCCACCACCCCCGGCGGGGCATACGTTGGCTCTAAGCTCCATCTTGACCAGGAAATGATCTGTCCATGACAATGCGGAGGTATTTACCACCTCCACCCATGGATATTCCTGCTCCGTACAGAAAACCGCATCGAGTGTATGACCCGCACAATGTGTGGGCCCGTTGACCAATTGAGATAGGCCCATGTTTGTCATGGTATCCATGAACTCCCAAGCTGTACCTGTTAAGCTGGTCTCGAGTGGAATGTTGAAGTCCCCCAAGACTAACAGTCTGGGGGTCTCCAACAGCAGCTCAGAGACCAGCTGCGTCAGCTCGGTCAGGGAGTCTGCTAGACAACGGGGTGGTCGGTAGACTAGCAGAATCCTTAAACTATCCCTGGTCTTCAGGCTAAGGTACATACACTCGAAGTGGATTGTGTTCCGGACAGGTATCCTGGTCAAGATCAAAGTGTTCTTATGGACTAGAGCCACTCCGCCCCCCCCCCGCCCACTTCCCCTCACCTGCTCACTGACAGAGTACCCAGCTGGGAGGATTTGTGCCCAGATAGCCGCACTATCCTCCCCCAGCCAGGTCTCTGTGAAGCAGGCCAGGTCAGCATCCTCATCCATTTTTAACCGACCTGGCATTGCAAAGGAGCAAGGTGAGGTTCTGTGGTATGGTTGGTTTGCTCTCCAAGCCATTCAGAGCAACAGAGGGAACTGAGGGTGGGATAGCTTTTCAAGCAGCGATCCCGTCCTCTTTTGTAACAATAATTCCCTCTGTTCCAGCCATATCTCCCTTTCCCCAGCACAACTCCGATGGCCGCTCCCAATTCATTCCCAGTCTTCAATGAGGTGAAACCATCTTGGTTTGCTTCCAGACTTTTTAACCTCCAGCTGGACCTTGATCTCAGCTAGCTCTGCCCTTGTTATTTCTTTCACATATGAGCAACTAGAACCATGGTAGAACCAAAACCTATTAGGTAGCCTAACCTCACTGGGCACTGACTTGTCAATGATCAGCAGTCATCGAATATGACTGGGCAGTTCATGGCTAACCCTACTATGAGACTACGGGCCTTTGCAGACTGCGAGAAATAAGTGCAAATTGAGTCCACTTTAAGGGTTAGGGTTAGTGCTAGGGAGTCATGGGAATTGCTTTTTTTCTGAGACATTGAGCCTTTTCTGTCAGAGAGCTCTGGTGCCACAATAAAATACAGTTCCCATGATTCCCTAACCCTAACCCTAAAGTAGACTCAAGTTGCACTATTTCTGGCAGTCTGCAAAGGCCCAAAGTGAGGTAGCTATCTCAGTCTCAGATGTTGTGAAAAGACATAAACTATTATTTACATAGGAGATTATTACACACAACTTTCAAGCTACGAGTATAACCATAAAATAGCACTTCTGGTGATACTTATCACATGACATCAACTTTGACTTGTCACTGCTGTTTATGCCAAGTGTGATTAGGGTGTCCTTTTTTATTGACAGGGAAAGCCCATCAATAGGTCCCAAACATGTGGCAGTCCCAGGACTCCTCCTGTGCAAAATGTCACTGCAACAGCAGTGGCAACATTAGTAATCACATGACATCACAGTCTCCTCCTCTCCCCCATCTCTTCTTCTCCTTGCTATTCCCAAACAGTCTGATTTGCTTTTTTTTGTATTTCTTTTCTTTTTTTTTTTAAAAAAAAAACTTAAATTGCATTACCAGAACTGCAACTTGCGTTTTAAAAAGTAAAAAATATCAAATAAAATAAAACAAAAGGCATGTTGGATAGGCCACAGGGCAGGGAGGCAATTTAAGGAGGAGTCCAGAAGAGAGCACAATGGCAGCAACAGTCCCACTTGTGTGATTGTGAAGCCGTGCAATAATGGCTGCTCACAGACTGGTATGTTTGTGTTTTCATTGATTAGTGCAATTGCATCAAGAATGAGGATCATGTGATAATGTCCTTAGTTTTCTATTTGTGTGACTCTTTGGCAATGCTAGATCATTACTTAGCTGGTCTTGGCTACAGTTGTTGTTGTTGTTGTTGTGTCCCTTCAAGTCATTTCTGACTTATGGTGATCCTTAGGCAAACCTATCATGGGGTTTGCTTGGCAAGATATGTTCAGAGTAAGTTTGCCACTCCCTTCCCCTGAGGCTGAGAGCATGTGACTTGCCCAAGGTCCCTTAGTGGATTTCATGGCCCAGCAGAGAATTAAACCCTAGTGTCCAGAGTCGTAGTCCAACAAACTATTACAGCACACCAGCTTTGGATTTAGGTGGGTCATAGCAGGTGACATTTGCTGTTCTGCCTCAGGCAGCAAAATGTCTTGGTTCAGCCCAGCATTCATTCATGCTCCTTGAGACAAACGTATATTAAGCCCAAATTGCAAAGACCAAAGAATAATATTGCTGGACAAACTAGCTTCTGTTAGCTTGTAATCCACACAAATTTACAACTAGAAAATTTGAATAACCATTTGATGAACAAAGCAGTATTTCATGGTTTTGCATATGGTGATACTTCCCTTTCTGTATAATTCTAATGTAAAACCCCTAGCTATTAGTTATTAATCTCAATGATCTTATCTCCATACTGGAATTACCCTCTTTTGTAGCTTTAGATTTTTGCTTTCCAGATCAAATGGAAAGAAGAGCAGTGTTATAGTATGCCCTGAAGGCCAGACTGTTGAATTACCCTTTATTAATGAAGATATACCAAGTGAGCAGAGCTTGGCAAATTTGCCTTTTTGGACCATAACTCTCAGAATCCTTCAGCCAATGTGGCCACTGGCCCAGCCAGATAGGCAAGGACTGGTCACAAAGATATACTCTCCAACATTTCATAGATGAAAACTCAAGCAACATCAGAGAGTGGTCAAGATGGCCAAAGTTATTAATAAGAAAGAACACACAGAGGAAAGAAACTGCAGCAGCTTGCATTTCCCTGAGTCTACTGGGAAGGGCAAGATTCCACCCCCTCCTCTGCTGAATTAAAGTGAATGCCAATTACTTTTGCACTTTGAAGTGAGTTTGCTATAACTGAAATAAGCTGAGGACAAAGGGGGAAAGTTGGAAGAAAGAAACTGGGGCCTCATTCACACTAAGAAATAACCTGGTTTGGAAGCCAGGTTATTTCCCTGTCATTCAGACTTGCACCAATTGTACTCAGTGTAATTTGCAGTGGGGGGCAACTGAAAAGCCCATTTAAACTGGTGCATTTGGCACCACATCCCTTAGCAGTTCTTTTTTTTTAAAGAACCACAATGATCTGCATCTTTGATAGTGTGAGTAAGTTATCAGATCAATTTGGATCGTGCAGCCACCATTCAGGAAAAGGAGGCACCTCCATTTTGATCCAGAACAGTGATGAATGGGAACATCAGACCAGATTTAAATGCCACAGAGGGATTTGCTGCCTTAAAACATAGTGGGAATGGTGAAGAGATTTTGAATTGATTCATTGATGTGAATCTCTCCACTCAAAAAACGTAAGTGTGACTGGCCCCAGGATCATTTTACAGCATCTAAAAAAATAAAAAAATAAAAATAAAAATGACTCAGCAGAGGATTAATCAGAGCTGTCTCTGCCAAACTGGGACAGTTGGAGGGTATGTAATATGGACCACTTAGGAGTGCTGATTCCATGCAAAAGACCCATCAGATGGGTTGGAGGTATGCATTGAGAGGCATTCTCTGAACATTTTGTCTAAAGCAGGGGTTGGCAACCTATGGCCCGTGGGCCGTACCCGGCCCGCGGACCCCCGCGGACCGGCCCCCCGACCCCTGCCGCCATCGTCAATGATGCCGACAACCCCCGCCACCGTGCGCTTCCACCACCGCAAACGTCGCAGCCGCCATTTTGTTTGCATGTGCAAACGAGTCGCGATCACCATTTTCGCAAACAAAATGGCGGCTGCTAGTGGGGGGCCTTCCAAAATGCGGGCACCATTTGGGAAGGCCCCACGGCGGCTGCGCAGCTGCTGTGGGGCCTTCAGAAGGCCGCACTGCGGCTGCGGCATGGGGGGAGGCAAGTGCGTGCGCGGGGGGCAAGTGCATGCACGCAAGCGAGTGTGCGCGCCTCCGGCCCTCTGCACCATTTCCCCCCCCTTCCCGCCCCCCCCCCCCCCGGCAACAAAGGTTGCCAACCCCTGGTCTAAAGCATGGCTCAGAATCATGTGACTCTCCGAATGTTGTCAAACTGCAATTTTGACCTTTTGTCACCATTGGCTAGGCTCATGATGGGGACTGTGGTAAGGGTGAGATGAGTCCCACTCTGCTCTAAAAGGTGCTAATATTAATGCAAAAAGATCTGAATTTTCACAGTTGCTTGGACTGGAAGATGTTCAGCTTTTTTAAACAACAATCTTATTGGACTGGTATCATTTAAATGAAAACAGGCCTCTGTAGAAATCTTGCATAATGTGGCAATGGAACCTGGAGAGGAGTAAGGAAAATTTAACACAAGTTATTAGTCTATTAAATATTAAATATGAAACCATCATCACCACCCCAGAGCACCATCCATAATTCTTCACGTTTAGATTAACGGGATACTGAGGCTTAATTGAATAATCTGTGAAACTGAACAAGGCAACAACCAACAGAGAAGTAAGCATGATTCACATACGGGTTAGTTTACTGCAATACTCTGTCTTTGGGGCTGGGGCCACTGAAGCACTAATACTATAGCAGGCAGCTCTGGAGGAGCAATGAGCTGCACACCCTCTATTTCTGATTCCAGCAGATCCCCCTGTGGTCTACACAAAGTCATTTTTGCTGAATTAGAAGAACTATTAAGGTCGAGGGAGTAGAATAGTGATTTGATGGAGAACCACACCTTCTGGGAACCTCTGGAGGAAGCACAATTTTCTAGTTTTAGTGTGTGCATGCAAACACATGGACACACACACACACACACACACAATCCTCATCATGGGGGGGTGCGAGCAGGTTGGCAGCTGTGGAATGCATGTGATGCATGAACTACACAGTTCTCACCTCTGTGCTATTGACTACAACTGATTCCAATGCACTTCCAAGCCCAATTTGAAATACTTGTGTTAACATTTAAAGTCTTGAAGCAACATCCCAGCTGGATCTGGGTGAGTCATACCTCTCCATTCCCTGCCCATGAACATTTATATAAAAATATAGGGTAAGATCCTGTATTGGGATGTACATCTATCTTTGTAAACTGGAGCCACAAATCAATATGTTGTACTGTGCTTCCAGGTCATTTATGATTTATAGTGACCCTAAAATGGGGTTTTCGAGGCAAGATTTGTTCAGAAGGGGTTTCCCATTGCTCTTCTCTGAGGCTGACCAGGTGTGACTTGCTCAAGGCCATCAAGTGAATTTCCATGGCTTGAGTGGGGATTTGAACCCTGGCTTCTAGAGTCAAATCTCTGCACCACATTAGTTTTCAAATAAATTAAGCCTTGTAAATTGTAGCATGATGCTGCTAGATGAGCTGGACATTTGCTCAGAGCCTTTTTCTCTTGCCTGGAGCTAAGCCAACCAAAACTGAAGAATTTGCACTCTTGTCTCCCATTTGGAGATGACCCATGAAAACTGGAGATACCGGCCCAGGCCCTGAGATCTGGCACTCTAGCAAGATATAAATAAAGGGATGAATGGTTTGATGGGTGGCATGGTTTGATGAATGGCATCAATGGTTTGATGGGTGGTGATCAATGGCAAAACATCCAGCTATTTTTCTTTATGAAATCTGTTTCATTCACTGAGGTAGACCTGTACATGGTTTTAGCCCCATTGTTTGCTCTCTTTTTTGTTATAAAGAGCTTTACTGCACTTTACCTTTATAGTGTGTTGATCCACTCCAGATCCACTGCAGAGATTCATGGGATATAAATGAATTGTACTGCACCTTGCTTTATTTCCACAGTAATCTTGCAATTAAAACACACTACACACAGATTTCTCTTCCACAGTACAGGTACAGTACAACATCACAGTCTTCACCCCATTTTACCCCTTAGGTTCATGATTGGTCCTCTCCCACATCTTTTATTCCTTATATGCCAGCATGCCAGTATGTTAGCATATCGGAAAGATATCATAATATCATCGTCTCATTGCGAGAGGTTGAATAGGAAAAGGTGATCATGTTGCCACAAACCATTTGTTTATTTCATGTGTGGATGAAACAAGTTGTCCTCACCTTTTCATTGGGATGCCTCTATGGATCCCTTTTTTAAAAAAAAAAATGTACAGTGCATACTTTCATATTTCAGGGAGTGCTTTGCTGTTGCGCCATTTTACTGTTATAGTGTTATGGTGTTTCGTCATTGTGAGGGTTTAAACATACCAATATGGGATTCTCATGGAAAAAAAGTGTGATCAGAGTTCCACACCCAAAAAACTACTGTTTTAAAGTGCAGAATCTAGACATTAATAGATTATTCACAACAGACAAAAATACAGATTTGCCATGATGGTATGACACCAGGACACATACAGCATCATTCAGTACAGCAGGTTGCTGCCAGTGCTATTGTGCTGCCATGCTGGCATACTGTTGTAATGCGATAAAGCTTGAAATTGTTATTGGGATTCCAAGTGTGCTTTATCAATGTTTTATAACCTCCTCCTTTAAAAATAATTCTTGTTAGTGTTATGTAGGTGTAAGTTCCCTTAGGCATGCAATTCAACATTTTTTGTTCATGGCATAACATCTCTATTCAGCTGAAGGCTGCAGAAGTAGACTTAAACATATGATACTGTTACGCATATTGTTCATTAAGCATTGCAATGATGTATTTAACATTTGTTTTCACATTCAGTTGCACACTCATGCACAATCATCATATAATTCCATCTCCTTGATGTATTATCTTGGCCAAATTTTATCATTCAGATAATACAGTCATACAAAATACATATAACATCACATTTTAAAAACCCAATAACTACAACCTTGGACAGCATTGTTATTGTGTGCCTTCAACTTATATTGTCTGTCATTTCCAACTTATGGTGACCCTCAGGTAAACCTGTCATGGGGTCTCTTGGAAACATTTGTTAAGAGGGTTTTTTCATATGTGTTCATTTGCCTTTTTCTGAGGCTGAGTGTGTGTAACTTGCCGTAGGTCACCCAGTGGGTTTCCATGGCTGAGTGGGAATTCAAACCCTGGTCTTCAGAGTGGTTATGCAATGTTCAAACTATTATACCCCACTGCCTCTTTGTACAGTTTACCTAGCTTCAAAAATATTTTTTAAAAGGCAATTACTTAAATTATCTGTTGATTCAAAATTAAGAAGAGTCATAGAATCTCAGGCTGAATTCACACTAAATAAATACTCCAGTTTGACACCACTTTAACTACCATGGTGCAATGCTATGGAATTCTTGGATTTATAGTTAATTGTGGCACCAGAGCTATCTGATAGAGAAGGCAAAATGTCTCAGAATACTACAATCTGTAGAATTCTATTGCATTGAGCCAAGGGAGTTAAAGTGGTATCAAACTGGATTATTTCTGCAATGCAGATGCAGCCTCAAAATCTTAGGGATCATAGGGGTCATCCCGTCTAACCCCCTGCTATGCAGAACTATGCAGTTCTGTTGCTTTAAGAGCATTTCTTTTCCACCCTACTCATTTCCAGTATTGGAATTGGGTAGAAAGATTAGATAAGCAACAGGGCACAGGATAAGAACTTGAAGTAACTTCAGTTTCCCCCTCATCCACCGAGTCCTTTTGGCATGAAAAAGCACACCCCTAACCTTCACACACACTCTCAGCCTTAGAGGAAGGCAATGGCAAACCTCCCCTGAACAAATCTTGCCAAGAAACCCCTGTGATAGATTCACCTTAGATTTGCCATAAGCAGGAAGTGACTTGAAGGTATGCAGCAGCATCAGCACCAGCAGCAACAACAAACCTTCTCACTTTATAGGCAGGCCCACAACTAAACAAGGATGAGTGCTTCAATCACATCTAACTTGTCTGTCACTGTGTGAGCCCATTATTTTTTTCCAAACCAAACACTCTTGCTTTAGCTCAAAAATTGCATTTACTTTCCTTGTTCTGAAATGAAGCACTTGGTTTCTTGGAAGTCTCCTCTTACTTAGCTCTCATGTTTATACTGATGACACACCTCCTGTCCTCTTCTTTCTTCACACCCACCTAGGAGAATTCTCCATTCCTTATGAACAATGAGAATCTTGTTTCAAGGATGAGGCGCAAAACTGGATTTGGAAGGAAAACTTTCCTGATGTACATTAAAGTTTTGGCTATGCTTTAATTCGGAGATGCAGAAAAATATACTTTGGCTAGTGAGATGGCAGTTTTCTCAGCATTAGTAGAAAGACAACAATCTCAGAGTCAAAAAAAGATTGTGTGTTCTCATGGATTAATCTGTTTGCCTTTCATATAATCTCTCAGATAAGAGCTGACTTAGATGCCAGTATTATAACAGAAACAATGGACAAGGTGTCCAGCAACTCCGCCAATGTAATTATACTGGATCAGCTGCAATCTGTGAGTACCAATGACGTGGACATGAGGAAAACAACTTGCCCTCTCGACCCTTGCCTATCGTGGCTGGCCATCCAGGGGGAGGGGGATGCATTGAGGAGGCTCCTTATGAATAATAATAATAATAATAACAATAACAATAACAATAATAATAATAATAAAATTTATTTGTACCCCGCCCATTGGTAGTCCTTATGAAGATTATCAATGCATCCTTCAGGGTAGAACGAACCCTATTCATGTAGCGGCAGTTAGACCACTTCTGAAAAAACCCTCCCTGGATCCTCTGGATATGGACAACTACAGGCCAGTCTCTTTATTACCATTTCTGAGCAAGGTGATCGAAAGGGCAGTTGCTCTTCAACTCTAAGCTGTCTTGGATGAAACCGATTATCTAGACCCATTTCAAACTGGCTTCAGGACAGGCTTTGGGGTTGAGACTGCCATGGTTGCCTTGACTGACGATCTGTGTCTGAGCATCAACAGGGGTAGTGTGACCCTGTTGGTGCTCCTAGACCTCTCAGAGGCTTTCAATATGATAGATCATGGCATCCTCTTAGACCGCCTGAGAGGGTTAGGTATCGGGGGCACTGCATTGCAGTGGTTCTGGTCCTTCCTCGCGGGCAGGTCTCAGAGGGTGCTGCTCGGGGACAGTTGCTCCAGTAAAAGGGAGATCACCTGTGGTGTTCCACAGGGAGCTATACTGTCCCAGATGTTGTTCAACATCTATATGAAGCCATGGGTGAGATTACATGGAGTTATGGAGCTGGGTATTATCAGTATGCTGATGACACCCAGATCTATTTCTCCATGTCTCGTTCATCGGCCTCGAATTCCGATGGCGTCTCCTCTATCAATGAATTTGGGCAGTAATAGGCTGGATGAGGAAAAACAGATTGAAACTGAATCCAGACAAGACGGAGATGCTCACGGTAATGGCCCCGAAACCAAGAATTGGGTTGCAACCTCCAGTCCTGTGTTCGCAGTCTGGGAGTGCCCCTTGACTCGTCACTCCTGATGACAAATCAGGTAAATGCGACAGTCAGGAGCGCCTATTATCAGCTTCGACTGATATGCCAGCTGCGCCCTTTTCTGGAAGTAAGGGATCTCGAGACTGTTGTGCACACACTAGTAACCTCACATCTAGATTTCTCCAATGCCCTCTACATGGAGCTACCCTTGTTCTTGGTTCGGAAACTACAGCTGGTGCAGAATATGGCAGCCAGATTAGTATCTGGAACATCCAGGAGGGACCATATTACTCCGTTTTTAGGGTCCCTCCACTGGCTGCCTATAAGTTTCCGGGCCCAGTACAAGGTGTTGGTCATTACCTTTAAAGCCCTAAATGGCTTGGGTCCAAACTATCTCAAGGACCGAATTCTCCCCTACAATCCTCCCTGAGCACTCCGGTCTTCTGGGAGGAATTTGCTGCAGCCACAAAAAGCTAGGCTTGTGGCTGCCTCCCAGAGAGCTTTTTTGGTGGTCGCCCCCAGACTATGGAATGGCCTGCCGGATGAGATCCATCAATTGACATCCTTAGACAGCTTTAAAAAGGCTGTCAAGACGGATCTCTTCCGGCAGGCCTTTCAGCGATAGATAATCCCAGCCTCAGGAATCCCTCTCCTAAGAGGGCTTCTAAATTTTTAGTCTTAAGAACCGCAGCCACATTGTGATCGTTTTTAAATTATTGTTGTATTTTATTGTATGTTTTAATTTATAATTGATTTAATAATTTTGGGGGGGGGGAATTAGATTTTACAGTTGTATGTATATTTTATTCTTGTTAGCTGCCCCGATTGATCTCAAAGGAGCGGGATATAAATAAACTTTATTATTATTATTATTATTATTATTATTATTATATAATGGGGATCACCTTAGAAATGCATTTCTGAGCAATCAGGTTCGTAAATTAAGCCCATTACTATTACTACTACCGTTATTATCCTGCCTCTCCCTATGGATTGAGATGGGAACAACAACAGATAGCATGATGCAAAGCGTTAATTAAAAGAACATATAAAACCAATACATATTAACATCAGTAACTTCTTGTTGTTGTTGTGTACCTTCCAGTTATTTCCAACTTATGGCAACCCTAAGGCAAAACATCATTGGATTTTATTGGCAGGATTTGTTCAGAGGTTTGCCATTCTCTTCCCCTGAAGCTGAGAGCATGTGATTTGCCCAAGGTCAGCCAGGAGTTCCATGACCAAGCAGGGAATCAACCCTCATCTCCAGAGTTGTAGTCCAACATTCAAACCACTACACCACATGGGCTGTACTTTCAAATACATAATTAAAACATATTCTGGATAGGCCTGCTGGATGAGACTGATCTTTATTACTGTTTTAAATGTAGACAGCATCGCTAGCAGGTGATTTTTTTTCTGGCAAGTCATTTCACAATCTGAGGGTGGCAGAAGAAAATGTCATCTGGGTAATAGTCAGCCTAGTTTTGGCTGACTGAATTAGATGTCCCCCAGAGGACTTGAGTGTACAGGATGGATTATATGGGAGGAGGTGATCCTGTAGGTAACCCTCCAATGACCAATCACAAAACAAAACATACTAAATACAAAACATGTCGATAAGGAAAAATACATGCTATAACAAACAGTTATCTTTCACTATTTGAGGGAGAACACTTTCCTCAAAAGCACTGGACATCAACTCGTTTGCAGATTGCAGAGGACTTTCACTTCCACACAGTCCCAGTACTCTGTATGTCTACGTAGGAAGGGAGGATAGGCTTGAAACTCCCCATTTTTGCACACATGCACTGTGAAAGTATGTGCATGTACATACATGCCTGGGTATGGAAGTTCAGCCTCCAGATAACATGGGACTGAAACATTTCTGTTTTAAGGAAGAGGTTTCATCAAGTGACTTATATTTTCTGGTCTTTCTTGAGGGTGCAATTCAAAACACAAGCTTGGAAATCACCCTGGTCAAAGAAAGCACAAACTGTTATGGAGACTTGCTCCCTCTCCCTTTGGGATAGCAACTATTTTCATAACAGCTGACCTTTGCAACATGCTGACTTCTTTGCCTATGCTTCTGCATTTTCCACTGGCCTCCAGAGCATCTGACCTAACTGTCAATAAAAAGCCTACAAACACAGTCAAGAATTTTGTTGTTCAACAGTTTCTGCTAACCGTGTTTCATACAGAGAGCTCCCTAGGGGCTTAACGTCCTATTAAAGGAACTAAACCTTTATTACTGGAAAGCAAGTAAACAAATATAAATCATACCTTGGGCCAAAGCTAGACATCATGCAGTAAACGGGAATTTCCCAGTGTTGGGTTTTCTACCTAATATAATAGCTGGACAGTAGAGAGAACATTTGTGTATAGGAGAGGGGTGTTGTTTGTTTTCCCTTGACTGCAGCTTTTGTTTGCAAAAATCTTCCATTTGACTTCTAGCTGGGACACCTTCCAGTCCTCAAATGCAACATAGGTAGGAGAAAGTAGCTAGGAGCAGCTTTATGAACAGTGTCAGGCATCTACATTTTTCTGCTTGAAGCAAAGAACAAGATGGCAGTCTCCATGAAGCACAGGGAAGCCAACAGGAGTAGAATGTGAATCTGACTTCAACACTGGTGATGAAACAGCATCCTCCATTGCTTCTGAGGGGAGCCAACTAGCTTAAGGGAATGCTGGGCAGGCCACATGGCAATCATACATCCTTTCAATAACTCATCTGCATCTTCTTGTCCTCCAGAGTCTACCTCCTGAGGCGGCTGCCTCAGTTTGCCTAATGGCAGGGCTGCTGCTGTACTGGGAGAAGCATTCAGATGCACAAATGTGCAAAGAGGTGTATACACAGAGAGTGATAAATGCATTCAAGCATTTAAAACCAATCATTATTGTGTGCCCTCAAGTCATTTACAAATTATGGTGAACCTGTTATGGGGATTTCTTGGCCAGATTTGTTTGCCATTGCCTTACTCTGAGGCTGAGTGTGGTTTGCCCAAGATCACCCAGTAGGTTTCCATGGATGAGTAGGATTTGAACCCTGTTCTCCCAAGTACTAGTCCAACAATCAAACCACTACACCACATTGGCTCTCAAAACCTACCACAATTAAAATTGATCTAAAAATTCATATACATCCAAATCCACTCATCAGCACAAAATCTTTCTAGGATGACAGTCTAATTAATAATTACAATAAGCAGAGCTACAAGTAAAGAAAAACAAAACATATACATTTATTTAAATAACAATAAAAGAGAAGAAAAGAAAGTCTTCAGTGCACATAGTGTAAAATCTCAAATAAAGAAAATCAACAATGTTACCATAATTCATGAGGCCTTGTTGGAATAAATCCAACAATATTATTATATTCCCATCAGGTTCAGTATATGCTACTAGGTTGCCGTGACCCATAGAAGAATATGAGTATGCACAAAGCTGTTAGAGTATTGATGGGATATATAGTCAATGGTGAAATGTAAAGATGTGTGTGTCTGTATTTTTCCATGAGAACATGCTTCTAGGCCGAACACAACAACTCAGTCCAGGTGTCCAAAGAGACAAAACAAAATGAAAACCACAAGATGGAATAGATGGGAAAGTGTTCTTGTTTATACAGTGAAAACAATAATAAAAGTTATGAGAAAATAGATCACATGGTAAAGGATGAACAACAAGAGGTTGGGTTAACATACGTCATGTACACAACAACCAATTAACCTGAGGTTAACACCCAAGAGGTAGAGAAAGGTTGGGCTGAGAAAATTGTGTATCAGGCATAGAAGTCAATCTGTTTTTGAACTTTCATTGGAATGGATTAAGTTTTCTTTATTTATTTTTTTGCTGGAGCTATAGCATGACTAACTTTTTCACAATGTAGCATTAAGGATTTGTAGTTTGTTCCTGATAGCCACATCTGCCTGATGTGGTGTTCTATTGGACCTTATAGTTTTTTACTCTGCATATGTTTTCTATAATAAAGCCTACTACTAGAAGCTTGGAGATTGCTCTGCGTAGTGTTTCTCTGCTGCAAGTTAAACTCTGTTGGATTTACAAATAAACCTGCTCCTCCACCACTGAACAAAAGCAAGGTTTTCTTGCTCATTAAAAAAAAAATAACATTTTGCAGTCTCTTCCTTCTTCAGAATTCACCCCAACAGCCAGTCTTAACATTTCTCAAAGTTTCATTCTTCCTTTCTCCCTCCCAATCAGAAAGAATAGTCCTCGAATGGCTATCAGTCTTACATCTACAGCTGTACCCAAGTCCTCACCAGGGCAATCTCTACAGCACTACTTCCACAAGAGTCCAAACATGCAGGTAGTTGTGTTGTGTGAATAATTTCTAACAGTCTCCATCTCTATCAGGAACACATATTTAATGAAGGCACTCCCATGGCAAATACACTTGCAATTACAACAGGGGATAGCTCATAGCAATACATCATTACTGGGAAAATCCATTTCCCCCCCAGCTACTGTGGGGATTGCAGCTAAACTCAAAAGGAATAGAGTAATGGGGGGCTGGAATATGGCAGAGGATCTCATAATCCACAAATATCAAAAAATAGATTTGACCCTGAGAGTCTTGGCTTCACTTTGGGCCTTTACAGACCCACCTAAAGGGGTGTCACAAAGCCGTCCCTGGGAGCGGCAGATTGGAGCTGCGGCAACCACACACCATGGTCCCAATCCTCCCCTTTGCCACCGTGGCTCTTCCATGTCCTTTTGGCACAGCATGTGTGCACGCTGTGCCAGAAGGGTGCCCTGTTGCTGCACGCCATACAGACAGGTGTGCGGCATCAGGTTGGTGTTGGGGTTGAGCTGTGGCAGCTGCCGTTCAGTTGTCCCGGCCCAGCTCCTCACCTAGGCCAGCCCTTTAGGCCGGTCTGCATAGCCCCTACATCACTGCCTATACAATACCCTTTAGCTGTCCCTAATTTGGCAGAGGGAGTTCTAATCAATCCTCTCTCATCCCACTTTTCAACTGTTTTTAAAATGTTCGTTTCTCTCTTCTCCCACTTCCCCCCTTTGTCCTCAACTTACCTCATTTGCTGCAAACTAAGTTCAAAGTGCAAACATAGCTTGCACTCAATTCAGCAGGTGGAAGAGGAAAGCGGGGTGGTGGTGGGTGGAATCTCACCCTTCCCTGTAGGCTCTGGCAAAAATAAACTGCAGTGGCCTCTCCTAACTTGTGTATTCTGCCTCGTTAATAACTTTTGCCATGTTGACCCCATTTTGATGATACTTTGCCATATGTGTCCTGGTTTTCATCTATGAAATTTTGGAGTGTGTGCTATACCCTTACCTATACAATCTCTGCTACCGTAGTGTTTGAGTGTTGGACCACAACTCTGGAGACCAGGGCTTGATCCCTCAGCTCAGCCATGAAACCCACTGTGTGGCCTTGGGCAAGTCACACTCTCTTGTCCTCAGGGGATGGCAATGGCAAAGCCCCTCTGAAGAAACTTGCTAATAAAATCCTGTCATAGGGTTAAGTCTGAAATGACCTTAAGGTGCATATCAACAGCAATATGATCTCTGTATTTACTTTTCTATCCTTGAGTTGTGTCTGGGCATGGAAAGGAAGCAGTTTGCTGGCGTTTTATGTATGTGCATGTTTTCATGCATCAGCAGTACAACAAAGATGGATCAACAGTATGCCAAAAAAAGACATTTTCCCAAAATCTCCCCAAGTATAGAATAAGAAGAGTGACCCTGGTAAATGGGAACAGCTAGCTGGGACACAAGTGAATCACATCTATTCCTTTTTGGCCCAATTTAAGGCATGGTTTATGTCCACAGCTGATGCCAAATGAAAGCAGGCACAGTAAGCTTCAGACTCCAGCAATAACATGAGCATCCTCATTTAAGTTTAAATTGCCATATGGAAACCACTGAAATGCCTTGCGATGGAGGATGACGTGCTCTTTACATTCTGCAGCCCTGCTCTGTTTTCACTCTAGCTTTTGGTTAGGAGGCACTGAGGGCCAACCATTTGTGCTTACTGCTGCAACTTCTCCCTTTTGAGTTGTTCCAAAGCTATTTGCATTGGTGGCTTTCAGTTTTCCACTGTCTCTCTAATGTGGTAAGATTACCAAGAGGTTGCCTGTCTCAATAAACCCAGTACTCTCACACCACCCAATCTGGGGCATCATTTAAAAAAAAACAAAAACAGCTAAGAAGAAATGAAATCCAGGTCCACCAGGGAATTCTGCTGTGGAAACCTGACTGAAGCAAATGTTAGTTTTGCCTATATGCACCAATCATTCATTTTAAGAGGGTTTGTTCAGACTGCAGGTGATGCTTGGGCAGAGCTCGTGAGATTAGTAGTTAAGACTGTGAGCAGGGAAATTCCCTTCTTCAAGTATTGCTGTCACCAGACTATGAGCTCACCATATAGCCTTAGAAAAGCCCCTATATTTGAATTTCAGTGCCTTGTCCACCTGCAATCTAAAGCTAATAAGCCTTCATAGCTGTTGTTATGTATGAGTGAGACTGTGTACATAAAACACTTTTCATACGCTTAACAAGGCAATCCTATGCATGTTTGTAAATCCCACCATATTAAATGGGGCCAACCTAGTGTGCATAAGGTTCCAACAATCTAAATGTAAAGTCGAAGGCTTTCATGGCCAGCAACCATAGGTTTCTGTGGGTTTTTTGGGCTGTGAGGCTGTGTTCTAGAAGAATGTATTCCTGACGTTCTTGTATTCTTCAAAAATGTATTCTTCAGATGCCAGCCACAGATGCAGGTGAAACATCTGTTGGTGTGTGGATGATGAGTGTTGTAGTGATGCCCTTTGGCACCCAGCAGAGTCTGCAGGACAAGCTGGCTGCTGTGATCCACAGCCACTGTGTAGATTTGCCATCAACTGGCTCAGCTTCTCTTCTCCAGCAAAACTGTCTTCCTCAGTCAAGAAGACACATTGTAAAGTCCAAAAGCATAGCTTTATTAATGCATATAAAAAGTAAAAATAAGATAACTAAGTAAAATCCATTGTGATGAACTTGTCCAGTTCAGCCATACAAGATTACATCTTTAACAATCCCAAAAGCATTAGGATCCAACTTGTTGCAGTTAAAACCACTGCATCCAGCCACACATACTCACATCTTGAACAATAAACAATTCTTAGACAAAGGATTTTCTAGGCCCTTCCCATACTCCACCTTCTAGGTGTTAACCTTATGTTAATTGGATAATATCTGTATGATGCATGCTAACCCAGCCTCTTGCTGTCCATCATCCACCACGTGACTATCTTTCCCAAGGTAACGATGTTTACGTATTTGATATATCTTTGTTATCCATAACAAAGTCTGGTTCCATTAGTTTTACCTCTGGGAAAATACATTGTTGATGTCTCTGTTACCACCTGGCATTGATTCACCCTGTTTCTCTAAATATTGTTTTGTGCTTTGTCAAAAAACTGTTCTCAAGTGGAAAATTACAGACACACACACATCTTTACATTTCACCTTTGACTATATATCCCATTCATATTCTAACAACATCAGGAATACATTCTTCTAGAACACACCATCACAGCCTGAAAAACCCATACAAACCTAATCTAAATGTACATCCTCCAACTGTCCAAATTTGGCAGGGACAGTCCTGCTCAATCCTCTTCTCATCCTACTGTTTCAGCTGCTTTTAAAATGTCTCAGTTTATCTTTCCTCTTCCCACTTCCCCCTTTGGCTGCATCTGCATTGCAGAAATAATGCAGTTTGACAACACTTTAAATGCCATGGCTCAGTGCTATGGAATCCTGGGATTTGTAGTTTGTTATGGCACCAGAGCTTTCTGACAGAGAAGGCTAAATATCTCAAAAAACTATAAATTGCATAGTATTGAGCCATGACAGTTAAAGTAGTGTCAAACTGCATTGTTTCAGCAGTGTAGATGCAGCTTTTGTCCTTGGCTTACTCTTCAGTTGCTGAAAAATGAGTTCATAGTGCAAAGATTCAAAACAGTTTGCACTAAATTAATTCAGTGGAAAGAGGAAAGGAGGTGGCAGAATTTTTCCCTTCCCAGTTGGCTCAGGCAAAACCATACTTATGTAGTCTCTCCTAGCCTGTCTATTCTTCCCCACAAATACATTTTACCATCTTGAGCACACTCTGAGGCTGTGTGGCATCATGTCTCCTGGTTTTCATTTGAAATGTTGCGTGGCATGTTATTAGAACCATACTACATCCTCCCCACCCTTTATGTAAGTTCTGATGTTTTGAATGTACAAAGAAGTGATTAATTAGCATATAAGACATTCTTAATTTAACTTGTTCTTGTAATTTGTTTCTGATATCTGCTTTTTGTGTTTAAAATAATTCATTGCTGTCAACTTGTTGTAGCATAACTGTGTAACTTCTTGTGTATCCATTGCTTTATGTTACTTTTCATTACTATTTTGCGTGCTGGGAGAAAGATATAAAAAGGGATGGGAATCATACAGGCCTTCAGATGTTATTGGACTGCAGTTCCAAGCATTCATCACCATTGATTTTTCTGGCTAGGGCTGCTGGAATTTGCAGTCCAACAAAATCTAAAGGACTGTATGATTCCCATCCCTAGCACAAAACTAAAAAATAAAATAAAATCCTGCAATAGGCTCCAATATTCCCCTTAAGAAGTAACTTCAAGAAGTAATGGAAAAAAATCTTACTCAATACATCAGTAAAGTGCCTTTGTTCTCAGTCATTACACTGCCATCAAAATATGACTTGGTTACAATCAATCCTTACCAAAACAAAGATAACTTCTTCTAGGTGAGACCATATCTCCATTTATGAGATCCAAGAGATTTTAAGATGATATTTCCTTCTATGAGCTTCCCTAACTTTTAAGATCTTTGGGACAAGGCTTTTCCCCTAGCCTGCCACCATCACAGGTGCATTTGGTGAGGATGAGAGTCTTCTTAGTGGCTGCATCCAAGTTGTGGAATTCCCTCCCATGGAACACTTGGTCGCCCACTCTCATTTATTCTCTTTCCACCAGCAGGTAAAGACTTTTTTTAAAAGGTAAGTTTTTGACTCCTAAGTCACTGTGGCAGAAGGATCTTTTAATGGGATGTGATATGCTTTTATTTTATTTCATTTTGGGTGGGGGGGCAGGAGAGCTGACAACTCCTTCCCGAAGCCAGCTTCTGTGTGCACATTCAAACATAAGCCAGATTCAGGAGGCAGTTGGCAGCCGTGATCTTTCATTTCCACTCTTCCTCCCAGAAGGCAGCATTTGGCAGTGCAGAAAACAGATCACACGACCATGGGTCACCAAAGCGCTACTGTAAGGAAAAGTGTGATAAGAAATTGTGCCAAATAATTGTGGTGGGACAGCAGGCTGGTGTGATAAAGTCCTAAGAGAGAAAGTTTGAAGATTACTCTCCAGGTGTTCCTATGTACTACTGGAAACAAAGGGCCGATGCAGACGGCCCATAAGGGGCGGCTCTGGGCCACCCCTCGGAATGGTGGATTGGGGCCACAGGAACCACACACCACAGCCCTGATTCTCCTTTTTGCTACCCCCAAAAGAGCGGGCAAATGCCGCTCCTTTTGGGGCAGCAAAAAGCTGCCCTTTGAGCTGCCGCAGTGGCTCTTTTGTGCCCTTTTGGTGCAGCATATGCGCATGCTGGGCCAAGAGGGTGCCCTGACTCTGTGCACCATGCGGATGGGCACGCAGCGTCAGGGCAAAGTCAGAGCAGCTGGCGTGTGGTTGCCCCGCTCCAACTCCACCTCCAAGCTGGCACTTTAGGCCGGTCTGCATCCCCCCAAATAGTTTGAAACTGTTTAGGAGAAGGCAAGAGAATGAGTTAATGTCTAAAGGAGAGTGGTAGAAGACAATTAGCTCTCTAGATGTGTGTTAGAAGAGTAAGAACTGAATGCCTTTAAGAAGACAAACTTTAAATACAATATGTTAAATTTTAATCTCATGCCTCAAGGGTGATTTAAATGTTGATTTGAATGTTTAAAAAATCAATATTCACATGCTGAAAAAGCTCCCAGTTGCTACATTCATAAAGTACTACAACTTGAAAAGAGCTGGAAGCGTAAGACTGGGGTGGTACTGTGTTCATTTGCAAATTACGCATTACTGAGGGCCAAATTACACATTATTTTTAATATGTAGATCACAAAAATATCTGTTCTTCCAGAAAAGAGATTCCACCTAAACGCTAGGAAGAATTTCTTTACTGTAAGAGATGTTCAATAGTGAAATAGATTTCTTAGAGGGTGATGGACTCTCATTATGAGATTTTTAAATAGATGTGTGTATTCCTGCATAGCAGGAGCTAGGGCTATGTGGACCTTACAGTCCCTCTCATCTATTATCTTTATTCAAAAGAAAGATTAGATGATCTTATCCTGACCAGGGGTGAATAATAAGAAAACATTAACAGTAATAGCATTTACATTTCTATACTGCTACATAGTGAAATAAGCACTCTCTAAACAGTTTAGAATTTGTAAGAAAATTGCAACAAGCTGGGTACTCATTTTACTGACTTATGAAAGTATGGAAGGTTGAGTCAACCTGGAGCTCTGGGATCGAACTCATAACATTGTGGCTGTAGTATGAGCATTTAACCACTGAGCCACCAGGATACCTCTTTCCTCCATGTAGTCCTCTCACCAAATTTCAAGAACTGTAAAATCTGGAACTACTTCACAACATTTGAAGAACTGTATCATAAAATTCAAGACCTATTGACTCTGAAAGGTCACTGTATGGAACCCCCTGCCTTTCTTTTGAATACAAAAACAAAACAAAAACACCCAGCTATAACTGTGTGCTATGTACTAAAACTTATTTTGCCTCTCTTTTTCTTTGGTACAAAATGGGAGCTTGTGAGGAAATGAGGAAAAGAAAATGGCCCTCCCTGGTTATATTTTAACATACAGTTGCCCCTTCATTTTCATGGGGGATCCATTCTGGACTTGCCCCCCCCCCCATGAAAATGAAAAACCGCAAATATTCAAGCCCCATTGGCTTGAATGGGCATGTGTAACAGGCACACGCACCATCATATCCTTCCCCATTTGCCAGTCCACAAACAGCAAGACCGCAGACTCAAAGTCCACAAAAATGGAGGGACAACTGTAGTTTCCAAATAAAGATCTAGTCACGTGGGATATTGGATGACATTGTAGAATTAGGGAATAGTTGTGAAAATTATTCAGAAGATTTTTGTTTGATTGTTTGTTTGTTTGTTTGGTAGGGGTATTTTATATTTCATTATTTTTCCTGCAGGACTCTGAAAGCATATTGAAAAGGAATTTTTAAACATATTAGATGAAATCTGTTCACTAGTAAAATTACTTGATGATCGGAGGATTAATCTATAGATAGAAAATAAACTTCTGGTGGGGAATTTGTTATCAGGAATAATGCACTAGGGAAACATTGGTTGATAACTGGTATCATCATCATGCCCTTTTATACCAAGTCAAAATATTGGCTCATTTTCTTAGTGCTATCTACATGACTGACAACAGCTCTACAAGATTTCAGGGGAAAGATTCAAGTTGAATCTGTAGTCTTCTGCATGATAAGAATGTGCTCAATTTCTGAACTACAGCCCTTGTTCTCTTATAATTAAGCTACTTTCAGTTCAAGAAGGAGCTTTGGTTTTATTTATGGAACAGTGCAGACACTGTAAATGGCACTAGAATAAAAAGCAACCCAAGAAGATAAACATTTTAAAAATGCATGTCAGTGTTGTAGGCTTGTAAACTTGAGATCTTATTTCATCAACACATTTAGATTGTTCAATTCATAATATTTTCTATGTATTCCTTTGAATAATGGTTGTTTCTCTTTCTTACAGATCTTGGCCAGAGTTTTTTTTCAGCTGTTTCATGAAACAGTTATAGATGAGTAAATCTAAGTAACTATTCTATATTCACTATTGCTACTATGTGAGAGCCAGTGTGGTGTAGTGGTTTGAGTGTTAAGACCAGGACACTAGAGACCAGGGTTCGAATCCCAGCTTGGCCATGTAAATCCACTGGGTAACTTCAGGCAAATCATGTTCTCTTACCCTAGATAGGATGGCAATGGCAAACCCCTCCCTGGAGAAACTTGCCAATACAACCCCATGTTCTACTTATGGTCACCATAAGTTGGAAACAACTTGAAGGCAGACAACAACAACAACAATATGGCTACTTATGTTACAATTTTGACACTATTGCCATGATCCACCCTCCTCTTATTTTACCAGGCATCAGCTGCATAAGGAGAAGGAGGTGCATTCTGTCAGTGATCATAGTTGAATGATGGCTTCCATCAGGTTTGGGTGGATCAGACCAGGAGAAGTTACTAAGTACCTGATACAGAATTCTGATCATTAAAAAAATAGCTACATGATCCATGCAATGCTTGCTGTTGGTCTCAAGCTTTGGTTATGGATAAACCACTGGGAACAGGAGCAACAAGTAGTAGGGCTTGGATGAGATGACGGGGGCTTCTCTTTGAACCAATGCTTGTTTTTAAAGCAGTCTGTGCCACTTGGAAGCATAGAAATTGTTACCCAGAATATGCAGTATTTGCTGAAAAGTTATGGCAGGCTGACTCACCACGCTCTTGATGTTGTGCTCCAATTAAAAACACTATAATTTGGTCAAGCGGTAGCCTTTTCAGTGGTTATCTTTCAGCCCGATGATTTGTTTTGATCTGGCAGTGAAAGTTTACCCAAATTGCACCACAGCTACTAGTCATGCCTGAGGGGACCATGTCATCTTGATGCCAAGTTCTTTGTACTATGATTCACAAAGCTGACTAACTCCTGTATCTGTCTAGGTCAAGAATTTGTCCTTGGAGTTGTTGCTATTGGATACTAAAGATATGAAGAAGCAACAAGTGATGTCAGGTCTAGAATTATAAGGCATTGCTGGACACTATGGAAACTTTTTACTCCATGGATCTTGAGTGGGTTATTTCAGTGCAGCAAGTGCAGAGGTTCATTGCCTAGTCCCAGCAGCTGGTGGGGCACCCTTCCTCCATTCCAACTGCCACTGCTATGGCCTCTGAGGGAGAGAAGAGCCATAAGGGAGAGACTGAGGACCACAGAGATCATCAGGGAGCTGTAGGAAGGAAGAGGCTGCTGTATTTCCTACTTCCTTGGACCTCTGCTTCCCTCAGATGTCTTGCTCTTTGAAGGACTGAAGCCTTCGCTCAGCAGCCACTGACCTCCACCCAGCACAGCTGCCTTTCCTGGCTGAATTATAAAAACCAGACTTCGAGAGAGGCCTTACCATACAATACCCAGCAGAGAGACTGAGGACCACAGAGACCATCAGCAGGCTGTAGGAAGGAAGAAGCTGCTGTGTTTGATACTGCATTGGACCTCTGGTTCCCTCAGTGGTCTAGCTCTTTACAGGACTGAAGCCCTGATTCAGCAGACATTGCCCTTTATACTTGCACTTTATTCTTGCACTGGGTATAGAGGGAAAGCATTTGTCCTTTTGCTGGACATAGACAAGGGCCTGTTACTTGCATTATCTCCTTGGCCTCAGAGGGAGACGCAGGCCAACTCCACCAGGCCTAGCCTAGATTAAGAAAGAGAGCCCTCCCTCCAGTCCATCTGCCATGGTCCAGGCCTGAGAGGAAGAGAAAAACCACTGAACCTGATCCTCTTCCCCCGTGCCATTCCCTTCTCCTTTTGTGTCATGCCTTTTCAGATTGTAAGCCCGAGGGTAGGGAACCATCTAATTAACTATTTGTAAGCTTCTCTGAGAGCCTTTGTGGCTGAAGAGAAGGGTATAAATACTCCAAATAAATAAATAAATAAAGATGGGTCACATAAGTAATTGTGTGATATAGCATATTCTCTGTTGTCACTGGGCAGCATTTGCATAAAATATTTATATCCCACCTTTCTTCCAGTATGAGTCCCCAAGCAGGGGTTAGGATTTGTTGTTGTTGTTGTTGTTGTTGTTGTTGTTAACTGCCCATGTCAATCTTGACCCATGGCAACCCAGTGGATGAGACATCTGCATGACTCTGTCCTCCACTATTCTGCTTAGTACACTCATATCCATGAGTCCATCCATGTAGCATGTGGCCTTCCTCTCTTTCTACTTCTCTCCACCTTTCCTAGCATTATTGGTTTTTTTCAGTGAATCTTCCCTTTTCATGATGTGCCCAAAGTATGACAGCTTAAGTTTTGTCATCTTGACTTCCAGGGAGATCTCTGGCTTGATTTGTTCTAGGACCCATTTATTTGTCTTTTTGGCTGTCCATGGCATCCTAGCACTCTTCTCCAGCACCACATCTCAAATGAATTAATTTTCTTCCTGTCATCGTTCTTAACTGTCCAGCTCTCACATCCATACATGTTAGGATCTTTTCTAGTTCTTTCATAGCCACTCTCCCCATTCTTAATCTTCTTTTGATTTCCTGACTGCAGTCCCATTTCTATCAATATTTGATTCCAGGTATGAAAACTCTTTTACTATTTCTTTTTTTGTTGTTGTTGTCTAGGTTGAATTTGTGTAGATTCTCTGTAGTCATTGTTTTTGTTCTCTTTATGTTCAACAGTAAGGCTGCTTTTGCACTTTCTTCATTGATCTTCCTTAGTAGTTGTTCCAGATCTGGAAAGTTTTCTGCTAATATTATGGTGTCATCTGCACATCTTAGATTGTTGATATTTCTTCCTCCTATTTTCACTCCTTCTTCTGTGATAAAGCCTGCTTTTCTTATAATATGTTCTGCATACAAGTTGAACAGACAGGGTGAAAGTGAGCCTTACCTTTCAATGTACAAAAACTAATCAAATTGTGTATGTGTCCTTCTATAGAAGATAGTCCTCTATTTTCAATTCTGTCTTTGAAAATGTCTTATTTCAAGGATTGTACAGTCCACGTCCAGACAATCCATAATGTTTCTGTTCTTCTGGGCTATTTTCTGAAAATTCATGATGGGTTTCTTTTTAATTCTGAGATATATCAGAAAACATTCTGCCTTCTCTATTCCTCCTCCTTTAAAAAAAGGATTTGAGTTATAGTGCATGAATGGTGTAGGAATTTTGCAATATAGCTCCATGACTCTTAAAAAAAGAGAAAATCTGCTTTTGAAATCATAGGACCACCTCAGCACACCATGCTCCAGATAATGTCAGACTACATCTCCCAGCATTCTTCTCCATTGGCTATGCTGGGAGTGCAGTTCTACAACATCTGGAGGGGTGCATGATTTCCAATCCTGCTGTAATTAAAAAACAACAAAGCGAAAAACAAAAATAAATGAACAAAGTAGGTAGTTAATAAGCTTAGGGTTGCCAGATTAAAATGGGAGAAGACTCCTGTAGCTTTAACAGTTGTGTAGAAGAGGGACTTTCAACAGATATTGCTTTTCACCAAGGCAATACCTGCTAAAATTCTCTCATCTATACAATGATTAAAGGTAGAGAAACCCTCTCCAGTTTCCACTCTGTCATTGTTGTGTGTCTTCAAGGCTGCTGCCTCACTGCAGAATTAATGCTGTTTCATACTGCTTTAACTGCTGTGACTATCCTATGGAATCCTGGGATTTGTAGTTTATTATGGCACCAGAGCTCTCTGACAGAGAAGGTTAAATATCTCCCAAAACTACAAATCCCCGGGTTCCAGAGCGTTGAGCCATGGTGGTGTCAAACGACATTAATTCTGCAGTGTCAATGCAGCCCAAATCCTTTCTAACTTATGATAACCCTACGGTGACCCTCCAGATCATGAGGTTTTTCTGAGGCTGAGATTCAATGGGTCTACTTTAGTTAGGGGCTAACAATAGGATTCAGGTCTCATGTATGAGAGCAAACTTTACTAAACACAGTTAACCTGTGTGAAATTATACTACTCATCTCATAGATGTGTCTGCAACAAGCAGGAGATGTCATGGAATGAGTGGGTAGCCTGATAGGAAGAGGAAGGAGAATAATATTTAAGTTTAGAGTGTCAGCTGGCTACAATGTACCACATCCAAGCCTGAGGCAATTTTTTCCAGTATGCCAATCAGATTTTAACCAAGTCATTTAACAAACACAATTTTTTTCTTTCTATATTTTTCTCATACAGAAAAGGAAAAACAAATTCTCTGTCAAAAATAAGAAATAGATAATATTAATTAATATATCTGTCTGGTTGCTTTCTTCACACATATGAATACTGAAAATATACATATTGAGTTATTATTGCATCTGCAGTAGGCCATTTCTTCCTGCCAACATGACACCAACTGCAAAACAAAGCATTATCCAGCAATGAAACAAGTATTAAAAATAGTCAGAAAATAGTCAAAGACATGTTCCTTGAGTGTGAGGAAACCTTGACGAGAAGAATCCTGGACTGATGAGAATCTATTCACTTCAGGATATATTAAGTGCAAAGTGTGCATGTAGGTTTTCTGCACAAAACAGCATTTTTGCTCAAGAACCAGTAACATGTCTTTTTTATACATAAAATGCTTTTTAATACACAAAATTTATATGGGGAAAAAACACAGGCACATGAAAATTTTGTGCAGAATACACTCCAAACTACAAATAGCAGCACAGTTTTTAAAGAGTTTCTTGCAGTGAGAAGAAATTCACTAAAACCACTCAGTGTTTCCTTTGAGAATGAAGTTTGTGAAGAATGACCTCTCTAGGCTGTTCTTCTTCCCCATGGGGGAACTCCTGGCTGCCTTTCTGTGGAGTAAAGTCATTTTTGTGAAAAGTGAGGCTGTTATAAACTGAGCTAAACATTCTTAATAGAATGTTTTGGGCCTGAATTTGGTATCTGGTGGAGTGATGGCAGTAAGATTTCCCAAAACTGTTGGTCCAGAAAACATCAGAGGGAGGACAATAAGCAATGCATCAGCCCAAAATGAATCAGAATCAGAGTGAGAATAAGAATAGAAAGTATGCTTTCTGCTCTTAGCCTGGGATATTTTGGATAGGTGAACTTTTGAATAGAAAAATAGTACCCAACAGCAGCAGACAATCTGAATGGTGCAACCAGTATGTGAAGAAAACAGTATGCACCTACTCACATCTCCATCTCCAAATTAGCTCCCCACTTCCCAGTAA
The DNA here is from genome assembly GCA_026167975.1 of Phrynosoma blainvillii. Lineage (NCBI taxonomy): Eukaryota > Metazoa > Chordata > Lepidosauria > Squamata > Phrynosomatidae > Phrynosoma > Phrynosoma blainvillii. The sequence goes on along the minus strand of JANUYF010000004.1, from coordinate 21,951,239 downwards.
TTTTGCAGCTTGTAAATGGTGTCATCAAATTTAGAATGATATTTAATTCAGCTCTAGTTGGCTGTGAGCCACCCCGATTGCTTAGCAGAGGGGCAGGATAGAAATAAAATTTATTATTATTATTATTATCACTGCTATTTTAGTATTGGGAACAATGGGATAAAGATTGTCATGAATTTAAGAATAACATCCAAGTTCTTAAACACACCATTGGATTTGTAGCTCGTTTCTCAGTTATTACCAACAGAGACATTCACAGGCCAGAGGATGGAGAGATGATGGAACGTGATGCCATGAAGGTCTTTTTCAGCAAAACAGGGGTGGGGAACAAATGGCCCTTGAGGTGTTTTGGACAACAACTTGCACCATGTTGGGTGTGGCTGAACATTAGACCCAAATACTTGGAAGGGCAAAAGTTCTTGAGCTCCACAGCAAAATATTTGTATACAACAGACTAAAGGCAATGTTAAGAAATCCTTGCTCCTGATTTTTAAAGTCTCAAATCCCTCATCTTACTGCAACACCTTGGAAAACTACCACAGAGGATAAAGATACACTTTGTCAGAGTGCCCAGTCCATATGAAAAAAAAATCTACATTAATGACACTGGGGTGTAGAGTAAGCCAAGTGCTGTACTGTGGTGGGTATCCCATCGCCCACACATGATGAGGAAAGACTGCGGCTTGCTGACTCATGCAGTTGATTCTCTTTAAAGAAGAACACACACACACACAAGGAAATTCTTCCTGGTGCTGACAAACACTCTTAGGATGTGCTTATGAAGTATGCTGGAGACCAGAGAGCAAGCTGACTATGGAACCACTATTACTTGGTGTTGCTGGAGGCTGCCAATCCAAATCAATTTCTGGTGGATACTGGCATCTTACAGGAATTGGTTGACCACACTTGTATGAAGATTTTGTCCCATGTTGCCCACTAGCTGCTCTATAGCCATATGTGGGCATTGCCTAGAACAAGTAAGGAAGAGTTCCAAACCCAGAAATATGGTTGTGGCTGCTTGGTTTACACTGGTGTACTTATATGGACATTAATGGGACATGCTCAGCAGCCTATTTACAACTTGATATGTACCAAAGCACAGGCAAATGACACTAAGTGGTCAAATCTACACCAGAGGCCTACAGTGGTTCCTTATGACCTAGAAGTGTGGGAGTAAGAGCTCTTTAAGAAGCAATGTTGCCATTCATCAAATTGCAACCCCCAGGTTCTTTTGGGGGAAGCCCCAAGAGTTTGTGAGGAACCACTGAATCCTCAAGGAGGAACCCACAGACCTGCTCTGTGCAGTGAGCCACTGAGCCTGCAGCAAGGAACAACTGCTGAGAAATAATGAGGTTGGTGTGTTCCAGAATGACTCTTAATCCACCCAGACTGGCTGTTGGCTCTCTGTACCAGAAAGAATGATTATTCTGAGAGTTACATAACAGTCCAACATTTCTGACTCATAGGTTTGACCTGGTGTAACCTCCTGGCTTGAGCCTTGGCTCTCACTTGACCCTAGTCTTGACTTTTGGTTGTTTCTCAACAACTGCTCACAGCCTAGCTCTGAAGCAGTTAGCCTGATATGAAAAAGATGTCAGCTTATAGAACAGATAACCTCATGAAGAATATTCCAGGCTATTCCAGAGTATTCTGGTCCCTGAGCTGCTGCAGAATACCCCCATTAACTCTGCACTCCATAGCAATGCTGGGCAGCCATCTACACACATGTCCCACTGTGTCTGGTAGCACCACCACTGGTATAAGATCAGAAACAAGGCACCCAGTGTTGATCACATGTCGTATGAGTTCAGAGGGAGTGACACACCAGTGGCAGCAATGGCAGACAACACAGTGGGATGCATGTGTAGACAGCCCCTATACAGTCGGACCTTGGTATCCATGGGGGATCCATTCTGGACACACACACCCCACAGATACCAAAAAAATATATGAAAAAAATTACAAGTCCTGTTGTCCGTAATGGTGGCATGACGTGTGTGTGCCTGGGAACAATGGGGCTTCTATCCGCAGATGCTTAAATCTGTGGATGGCAAGCCCACAGATAATCCTCTACTGTACTAGTTGCTGCCTAAATAAGAGGCCAAAATATTCCTTGTACATCCATTTCCTATCACTTATCTAGATCTGAGGAAATGTTGCAGGGGTAGCTATGTTGGCTATAAAAAAGCCATAAACCAAAATCCATCCCATGGCAATATCTTTATTAGGCTGACCAAATGGCATAAAATACATCACAGTAGCTTTCAAAGTTTCACTGGATTCTTCATCAGGCAGAGATGGTAAAAGAGTATGCAGAGAAAATGTTAATAACTATTATTCCAAAGAAGAGTCCAAACATGCAGGCAGTGGTGTTTCCTTTTTTCCAACAAACTAGTCCTGATAGTTTTTATCTCAATCAGGAGCAGGCATCTTGTAAAGCTAACAGTTTGTAATGGTCCATTCAAGACCAACCCATTCCAAATATATGACATTGAAACAGGGATAGTTCACAGCAATGTATATTCCAAGATATAGCTGGGTTAGTTTGGAAAATCAGTATGCAAAGGGATTTTGTAGCTCCTTTGAGACTAATTGAAAGTAAGGGCCTCTGCAGACCAGCCCAAAGGGCTGGCCTGGAGGCAGAGATGGAGAGGGGCAGCTGCACACCAGCCGCCCCAACCCCAGCCCTACGACGTCCTGACACGCTGTGCCAGAAGGGGTGAGAAAGAGCCACGCACCAGCTCTTAGAGCACCCTTTTGCCGCCTCTGAAAGGAGCAGCATTTTGCCACTCTTTTTGGAATGGCTAAAGGGAGGATCGGGGCCACAGTGTGCAGTAGCCGCAGCCCCAATCCTCCACTTCCCATGGCGGCCCAGAGCCGCCTGTCTGCAGTCGCCCCAAAGAAGCTCTTCACTCTGGACTTTCCACTCCACCCCATGCATCTGAGGAAATAGGCTCAAGTCTATGAAAACTCATGTTACCAGCTTCTTTCTTTCCATTAGTCTCAAAGTACTATAGGATCCCTTTGCGTAGCAATGTATATTATTGTGGTGGAGGAAAGGCACAAGTGACATTATCGCACAAGGCTATAAATGTAGAACTGAAGCAGGATAGTAGCATCTATGGCTGAACCTTATCACACAACATCATGACATGTCTGTAGCTGGTCTGTAATCCACCCATGACTGTGGTCAACCTTTTCATTACTGGGCAAAGCCTGTCAATAGCTGCCAATTGCACTGATGTAGCATTAACCCTCCTATATGATAAACTTCCAGCTGCAGTTCTGGGTTTTGACAGTGACGTGGTCTCAGTCTCCTCCTCTCTCTCTCTCCACCTTACAAGTCCCAAGCAGGATGGTTTTCTCCTTTTTACATTTTCTTTTCTTTTCTCACCCCTCCACTAAGTTATATTGCCAAAGCTGATAAGCCCGAAAACCCCACAAAAAACTACTGATAAATTTTGTTAAAAATAAAAATAAAAAAGCAAAGGGCATTCTGGGTAGAGCAATAGGGTAGGGAGGCAGGATTAAGAACCAGTCTGGGGAAAGAGTGTGGAACCATCCATCGTTGCAACAGCCCTAATCTCGTGATTGAATACAACGGTGAGAATGATTTCTTCCAAACTGATATATATATTCTTTCATTAACGAGAGTGCAGAGAGAATGGGTCTTGTGTTATAATGTCCCAAAGCTAAATTGCTGTGTGGATGGCAGCTATGTTTAGAGAGAACAGGAAAACTTGAGGTGGCGAAAAGCAAGTAATACCATTTTCCCTAGCAATCACTAGCACTTGGACCCTGGAAGCCCTGGCTCCACTATGCCCCTGATCACAAAACCATTTCCTAGGGGATTATAAGGTATCTCAGATGAGTTATGGTCAAGCAGCAGGAGATGAAACAAATATGCATTAAATAGACTTCTGCTGTATTTCATTCCAGACACATGCTCCTTTTTTGCTTTCTAGCAGAAGACAAATCATTGTTCCCATGGGACCTAGCTGGCTCTTGGCTTCTAATCAAATGCTGCATCCCTGCAAATTTGGCTCTGAGCTTCTCCTGTTTGGACTATATCTGCTATATTGATGTTTCTCCCATGATCTGACTTTGTAATGCCCCAACGGAATTTAGTCTTCACTAAATCCACCCTCCTATATCTTTGCCCCTAGCTGCTAAATTATAGTCTCTATGAATATAAGATCTGCCTTGTACGGATCAGCCCATTGAGTTCACTATTGTTAAGATTGACCAGTTAAACTTTAACTCAGACTCAAACATAGGGATGTTTATGCAGACCTATCATGGGGGTGGGGGCAGGGAATTCTAGAAAGATTGGGAAAGGAAAATCTGGGGGAGTTGGGGAACTGGCTGGGGGGGGGGGGTTGGACAGTTGTAGCCCAAAATGAAGTCCATATCCTGTGAAACTTTCACACAACTAATTAGAGATGATGTTATAAGAGAATAAATATTCTGAACAAGGAAGGAGGGGAGAATTCTTATACAGGAAAATTTAGAGTGAATATTTTGAGAGTCAGAAATTCCAGTACAACCACCAGAAATTATAATTCCCTGTTGGCATTTCCTATGCACAAAAAAAAATTGGGGGAAATGCCAAGATAGAAAAAAAGTTCTTAAAGTGCCCTGATTTAAATGCCCAATGCATTTCAGAAAAGCCTGAAGAAAACAGAAGTTCTCTACCAGCCTGCACCACAGAACGAACACCACCATCCCCACATTGCTGTAGGCAAATCTGTGCTTAAGTCTGTTCAGCAGTTCACATACCTGGGAAGCATCATCTCCTCAGATGCCAAGATTGACAAAGAGATCAATCACAGATTAGCAAAGGCATATAGCGCATTTGGAAGACTTTACAAAAGAGTCTGGAGTAACAAACACCTGAAGCGAAGCACAAAAATCAGTGTGTATAGAGCCATTGTACTGTCTATTCTCTTTTACGGGTCTGAAACATGGGTCACCTATCGCCAACACTTACGACTCCTCGAACGCTTTCATCAGTGCTGTATACGAACAATCCTAAATATACACTGGACTGACTATGTGATGAATGTTGCTGTCCTTGAGCAAGCAGGGATCACCAGCATTGAGGCCATGCTATTGAAAACATAGCTGCGCTGGGCAGGGCACGTTTCTAGGATGGAGGACCATCGCCTCCCAAAAATAGTACTCTACGGTGAACTCACCACGGGTCAGCATAAGAGGGGCGCTCCAAAAAAGTGATACAAGGACTCCCTGAAACAACATCTCAGGCTCGACCAAATTGATAACCAACAACGGTCCACCCTGGGCTCACATCGGGAGGCATGGAGATGCACTATCCACAATGCTGCAGCCTTATTTGAGAAGTCACGGCGAACAAGTCTCAAAGAAAAACGACAACGCAGAAAGAATCACAAGCCGGAAACATCACCCAAGGAGATCTTTTGCTGTGCCTTCTGCAACCGGACTTGTTTATCTCAGATAGGCCTTTTTAGCCATCAGCGCGCTTGCAGAAAGCGTAGGATGAGTCCTTCCTGAATCTTCGTTTGTGAAGAAAAGCCAGAGACAGTTTCTTTACCAGAGCAAAATGTAAACATAAAAAACAAACACATTCTATCCTTATTTTTTTTTTGTCTTCAGTGACTTCCCTCACCTGCATTTCACCCATCCCATCTCTTGTGTCCAAACAGGAGAAGTCAACAGTACCTGACATTCTGGGGCTTTTGCCATTCAACAAACCCAGGCTCTACTTAAATCAATGCCTTGCTGCCATCCCCCCAACACATTTAGAAGATGCTGGGTTGGGTAAGATGGTCATAGAGCATCATATAGGATTATAGCGATCAATGATGACTGACTGTGCAGGCAGTATTCTCAACTGTTCACTAACAAGTAACCTGGCTCCTGGATTCCTGAAGTTCTAACCAAAATTACTGATTTGATTCAGTTCAATTCACTGCAGCTAAAACACATTAGACCTGCTTCCGGCTTCCTAAAGTTGGCACCTTCCAAATAACTTTGAGCACAGTTTCTACCATCCCACCCACAATGGCCATACTTCCTAGTGGTTGTAGTCCAGCACATCTGGAAGGTGCCAGGTTGAGAAAGGCTAAATCCTAGAATCATACAATCATAGAGTTGGAAGAGACCACAAGGGCCATCCAGTCCAACTCCCTGCTATGCAGAAACACCGTATCAAAGCACCCTGACAGATGACCATCCAGACTTTGTTTAAATACTTCCAAAGAAGGAGACTCCACCCTCTCCGAGGGAGTGTTCCACTGTCAAACAGCTATTACTGTCAGGAAGCTCTTCTGAGGTGAAATCTGTTTTCCTGTCGTTTCAATCCATTGCTTCAGGTCCTATTCTCTGAAGCAGCAGAAAACAAGCTTGCTCCATCCTCAATGTGACATTCTTTCCAATATTTAAACAGAGCTATTATCTCACCTCTTAACCTTCTCTTCTCAGGCTAAACATACCCAGCTCCCTAAGTCGCTCCTCATAAGGCATGATTTCCAGTATGTGGATTTCACTATGTGTTGTTTCCTATTGACTTCCATTGGTTGGAAGCCTGCTGAATGGTTAGGAATGCCAAAGCTCGGAGTTTATCGCATGATCCCATTCTTGCTATAATCGTGTTAATATAGAAAGTGCGTACATATCATTTTTGGAGCATTCCCTATTGCACATTCCTTCATTAGTGCAACTGGGCTATTGCTGGCTTCTTGTGCTCTCTTCTGTTCTTGTCCTTAACCCCACATTCCTGCCTTATACCCTACCAGAGAGACTCTTTCTGTGTGTCTCTATTTAACCACTTCCTAACTTGGTCTCCTAAAAATGAAAGGAATGCCTGTGGGTAGGGCAAAACATGACCTCAGTGTTGTTCTATAGAGGGTTTAATTAAAAAAAAAAAAGGCAGAGGTGAGTATGCCCTTCAGGCACTGATAATGACTCTTGGATGGTCTGGGTGGTACTGAATGATGGAGATGGGTACACAAGACAAGGCTAATTAAGTATAGACATTTACTCTATCATTTTGCAGTAGGATCACAAAGCAAACTTTAAAATTCTACATTTTAAAACCTGGGCAGCAATATCAAATTGAAAGAAACAGCATAGGAAGTCAGTAGCCACCACCAGGCACCCCATGGACTGTTAAAATTTGGAAGAAGGGGCCAGAAGTCCACTTCTGTTTTTTGTTTTTTGTTTTTAACAACATTAATTAATGCTAAACAGTGCAGAGGCCCCTGCAACCTACTGAAAAGCTGGGCGTTTGCTCTGGAAGGCTTCTGAAGGAGACAATTCATTTTTTTCTGGACAGATAAAGGGCAGTTTAGGGAGGCTGAAGAGGTCAAGGGTTGCCAAATAGCCTTGTTATGAAATTCTGGGAACTATAGTTTGTTGTGTCACCAGAACTCTCTGAAAGAGAAGGCTAAATGTCTCACAAAACTACAAATCCGAACATTCCATAGCATTGAGCCATAGCAGTTAAAGTGGTGTCAAACTGGATTATTTATGCAGTACGGATGCAACTCTAGTTTCTCTCTCATCCTCCTACTTTCCCTCTTTGTCCTCTGCTTACATTACGCATGAACTGTTGCTATACAGAATGCACAATTCAGATTAAAAACACCAAGTATAACAAATCAGGAAAATGTATCTACACAAACATCTTATCCAATGTGTTCTTGTCCTGAGAATCTTCCCTCATGTACTAAGAATTGAAGAAGGTCCAGGTTTTTAGACTGAGCAATTCTTCTGACCACTCAGCTTCTGTGTGTAGATGTTATGTATATGATCTCCATCTTGCCATTTATGTCAGGCAGCAAAATGTCTTTGACCAGGCCTGTTTTGTTCCTCAATCAGGGATGTCAATCCCTCCAGATATTGTTGGACTCTATTTCCCATCAGCCCCCACTAATTGGGAATTTTATTTAACAGCCAACTTTGGGATTGTGTGAAGTGTAAACAAACAAGCAAACATCTGGAGGAACACAGCCTTATCCCTGAAAGTTTCCCAGTCCAAGCAAACTATTTCAAATCTTAACAGTTAACAAGAAGATATGTTCACTTTTCTCAAGGCAACATGTACTCCAGAAGGAATTACATAAATATTTACACAAACGAAGACGAAAATATTTTCCCAGGGTAGCCTTTTCTCTGCAGAGCTTTATTGGGTCATGATAGTTGGCATTTATTTTAAGCCAGCTGTCAATGGCTCCCCTCTCATTTGCAAATCTCTTAGAAGGAATAAGATGCCTTTCAAAGCAACTTAGCAGTGACATATACTTTATATTACTTTACAGGAGTGGGAATCTCATTGGCTTCCAAATATTGCTGAACGGCAACTCTCAGCATTCCACATCATTGGGTATACTAGCTAAGGATGTTGTGAGTTCCAGTCCAACAACATCTGGAGAGAGACATGATCCCCACCAATGAAAAAGTTAACTCTAACAGGGGAGAATCAAAACTCTAGCCCAAGACATTTTGCTGCCTGAAGCAAAGCTGGAAATGGCACCCAGTTTCAATATGTGTATTGCTCAGAATAAAATTAATATAGTTCTGAGTAGAAATAGAGACAGCTTGGTGCAGCCATTTGAGCATTGGACTACGACTCTGGAGACCAGGGCTGGAATCCATGCTCATCCATGAAACCCATTGGGTGACTTTGGGCAAATCACACTCTCTCAGCCTCTGAGGAAGACAAAAGCAACCCATCTCTGAGAAAACCTTGCCAAAAAAACCCCTGTGATACAGTCACCTTAGGGTAGCTATACTTGGAAATGATGCAAGTATGTGCAAGATGAAGGCACACAACCACAACCACCACAACAACAACAACAACAACGAGCTTGGAATTTTTTTTATTTTGTACTGCATTTCTTTTCCCTAGCTCTCTGCTTGAGGCAAAAAATTTCATGGGCACCTCTCTTTTCACTCCCCCCTCCCACCTGCCTTACCCCCAGAGAGAAAATATACAACACTGTCCTAGAAAGCAACCAACAGCTGATAACGAGTCCAAACAAATGCAAAAAGACTCCACACACAATTTGTGGAGCAAGATGAGTCTTCAAAGGCAGACTTACAGGCAAAGGCAGACAAAGTCAGGAGTCAGTCGAGTATAAGCCAGAGGGTCAAGCCAAGAGTGAAGTCAGGCTGTCCAGGCCATGGATTCAAGAAGAGCAGCATGGTCAGGTCAGTCCATAGTCCAAAGGTTCAAGCCAAGAAGTCAGTACTGAGTCAAGAAACAAGGTGCTTTCTCCAGAGAACCCAGATAGCTTCTGATGAAATCTCTGGCATCCTTCCCAGGCTTTTTATCATGAGCCCTCATTAGTGCAGGTGGTTTTGATGAACTGGCATTTTTCATAAAGCCTCCTCGAGTGCACACCCTTTCTAATCTTCTCTGGCTGAAGTTAGGTATGTTATCCTCCTTTATGTCCACAGTACTAGAAGGCTCTACTGCTGGGAGTTTTGGTTCCTGGTTGTTTTCTAAAGCCACAGCCTCTGCTGGAGCGGTCAGGGCAGAGCTAGGGCCAGGCTCAGATTCAGGCTGAGGCTCCAGCTCAGCCTCACAGTCCTCCCCGAGTCTTCAGCCAGGCTGGGCCTGACAAATGCTAACAAACTAAACAACTAACAATTTAGTCCATTTTCATCTGTCATGATGTACAACATCTGCCATCTGAGGCAGATGTCTCACTCTTCCTAATGGCAGTACTAATGGCTGTAGTAATGTGCTACAGATGAAGTGAGATCATTAAACAATATGCATTTAGTACCAACTACAGTTACTCACATTTTGCCATTCAAACACACAAAGAAAACATATTTTCCTATTTCAGGTGAAACAAAGGGATTAGTCCTTGTCACTTATTTAGGAAGTTGAGATAAGGAAACCAGCCTCCTTTCTTCTAGCCAGAAAAGTGAATATAAAGCAGAATGGAGGGTGAGCTTTGGTGTTACAAAAACCAGGAGGGAAGAAGGAAACTAACTAAGGGGCTTTGCAGACTGGCACAAAGGCCTGGCCTGGGGGTGGAGTTGGGGTGGGGCAGCCGCATGTCGGCCACCCCGACTCCACCCCAACCCTGTCCTGATGCTGCGCACCCATTTGCATAGCGTCAGGACACCCTCTTGGCTGTGTGCATCAGCCCTAAGCCTGCATCTGCACTGGAGAATTAATGTAGTTTGATAGTGCTTTAACTGCCATGGCTCAATACCATGGAATTCTGGGATTTGTAGCTTTGTGAGCTATTTAGCCTTCTCTGTCAGAGAGCTCCGGTGCCACAACAAACTACAAATCCCAGGATTCCATAGGATGGAGCCATGAAAGTTAAAGCAATATCAAACTGCATTAATTCTGAGGTGTGGCAGCAGTCTAAATAAATACATAGACCTCTGGAGCATCTTTTCAAGCTGGAGCAACAAATCAATTAAGCTTTGGAAATCAATTAAGCTTTGGAAATTATTCCAAACTGGTGCTCTACTAAATGAGCTGGAAATCTGCACACAGCCCTTCCCTTTTGCTTTAACCTGAGCCCCCCAAAACTGGAGAATATGTACCCTCCTCTTCTGTCTGGATGAAAACTGGAGACTCAGGCCCAGGGACTAGAGCAGGGGTAGGCAACCTTTCCCCTTTAAGGGCTGAGGGACTTCAGCTCCCAGAATCCCAGGAGCTATTGGCCAACATGGGACTATTGGCCAACATGGCTGAGGCTTGATTCAGTACTGGTGCCAAGACAGCATCCTGCATTAGGCTGCACCTGAAAGCAGTAGGCATTAATAGGAGGGCAGATCAGGCCACCCTGAACACACACAATACATTCCATCTTTTAACACACTCTAACTGCTTCCACGGAGGATTTTGATGAATTCAACCTAGATAATGAGGAAATTGAAATAGTTAAAGATTTCCCATACTTTGGATGCAACACTACAGTCAAGAAATCAGAAGAAGACTAGGAATGAGAAGCGCAGCCATAAAAAACTAGACAAAATCCAGACATACAGCTGAACCCTAAAGTTACTGTATTCTCCATCACCATGTACATATATGAGAGCTGGATAGTGAAGAAAACAGATAGGAAGAAAATTAATTCATTTGAGATGTGGTGCTGGAAAAGAGTGCTTAGGATACCAGCTAAAAAGACAAACAAATGGATTCTAGAACAGATGAAGCCTGAACTCTCCCTGGAAGCCAAGATGACTAAATTAAGGCTGTCGTACTTTAGCCACATCATGAGAAGGCAAGACTCATTAGGAAAGACATGATGCTGGGGAAGGTAGAGGGTAGTAGAAAGACAGGAAGACCACATGCTAGATGGATAGACTCGATCAGGGAGACCATGGACCTAAGCCTACAGGAGTTGAGCAAAGACAGAGTATAGGGAGTCTTGGAGGTATTTCATTTCACTGGGTCTCTATGACTCGAGGTTGACTCAAAGACTGCCAACAACAATTACTACTTTTCCTGCATAAACATCTGTTGCCTGGGGAAGGTGTCTCACTCTGACTCACAATAGGGCCATCCCTGTTTATGAGTGCACACAGAGGCAAGCCTATGTGGATGTTTACTAAGAGGAAAATCTGAACATCTTCAATGGGCCTTCCATTTTATGTCAGGAGCGTGGCCTTGAGATGCCATTGAACTGCAAATCCCAGCAGCTCAGGACAACATAACCAATGGTTTAAAAATGCCAATGGGGTGCACCCAAGGTGACAAAGGAGGACAAGGCACTGCAAAGTGTAGGACATTCAAGCTAAAAACACTAATTTAAATATAAATTCATTTCACATGGTTTATTTACAACTATATTACTGTATACTGTATTTTATGTACTCAACTGTATTTTTCTGATGAATTTATCTGAATTAAAATGCCTTGTTAGCTTGCAATATAGTTTTAGAACTCTGAGCAAGACAGATGCTTAAAATTATATTTTACTAGCAACCAACCCTTGACTGAATCTACAGTTAAACATTTCTTTCATTTCTCCATTGTGTTGAAAACCCCTTTCAGTGTTTGCATTGTGTCCTCAAGCAGCCCATTGCCTAACATGTTTACTATCCTTTTCCCCTCCAAGAAACAAATGTGCCCTGAGCTCTGGAGGAAAGTTTTGCCTCTTGGTCCTCCTAGGAAACAAAGAACTGTAGAAGGATCCATCCTATCCCCCTATCTGCAGCAAGGATAGGTTGTCAAGTAGACACATTTCTCAAAAGGTGGTGTTACTCAACGGGCCTCTTAGGGCCATTGCAGACTGCCAGAAATACTGCAAATTGAGTCCACTTTGTTAGGGTTAGTGCTAGGGAATCATGGGAATTGTGTTTGTTTTTTTCTGAGACATTGAGCCTTCTCTGTCAGAGAGCTCTGGTGCCACAAAAAAATACAGTTCCCATGATTCCCTAACCCTAACCCTTAAAGTGGACTCAATTTGCACTATTTCTAGCAGTCTGCAAAGGCCCTGAGTCATGCTCAAAATGGAGGACTTTTTGGAATTCTTCCTGGACAGAAGGTTGAAATGTAGGATATGTCCTGGAAAAAGAGGACATCTTGTCACCCTAGGTTCAACGCTGGGAGCTGAGAGGTTCAACATCTGGAGGTATGCAGGATTCCCACCTCTATGTGTTTTGATGTGTAATCTGAATGCTTTTTTTACCCTATTTCCCCAGTGAATGCAAAACTCCATTGCCTCACTTGCCAGCAGGCAAACACCAAAGCAGAAGCAAACTTATGCATTCAAGACATCTCCTTGAGCCTCTGCACTTAATTATTTCACAGCCAATAGATAAACTTTAATAAACAACTGTCACTACTGTATAAATATATTGCACAATGTATGATCTGTGAGGCTCCCTTTTTCAAAAAACACACTCCATTAGGGCCTCTTCAACACTGCCGTTCTTTATTTAGCTCAAGTCAAGTGGGATATTCCATTTAGTTAGCTCTCCAGAGTTATATGGGAAATTTTATTTTGGTGATTATTAAAGCTGGGAACAACGAAGGGCATTTCCTGTGGAGCTCAACAGCCAGCAGTATGATGAAGCTGCTTTGCAAACATGAGACCTGGCTCTTATTCTTGCTTGTCCTCATCCAGATCTTTGGGTTAGAGGATGACAGCAGCCGACCAACAACAGAGATCTGTTCAACACACACAATTTTACCTGGACCAAAAGGTGAGCCATTGATGAAACATCCAAGGCTTGTTTTCTTTCTTTCTTTCTTTCTTTCTTTCTTTCTTTCTTTCTTTCTGCAATAGCTAAATATATTTCCTGTGACCTAGGGGAAATCCACATAAAATTAATCATTTCCCACACCCACAGAAACTTTATGTCATGGGAGAGGGAATGTAAAGTTGCCATGCCAACTTTTCAGCTGATTCCGGTAGCAGTACTTTTAAAAGCGATTAATTGCATGTGGATTTGAACAGCTGATCTTGTTCATTGACAGCAGAGCACAGGATAGTTGCCTTCATTGTGCTACAACTCTCTGAGTCCTCCAACCATTTTTCTATGCAAAACATTGGTTCCAGAAACCCACATGGTGATTTTGTACAAATATCATGGATTTTGCTGTGTACAATTCACACATTTCATGCATATGCTTTTTGTGAGGGGGACCCCCACTGCAATCTTGGTCAGAAAATCTGTAGGTTTCTAGAAAAAAATTATGTGTGTGTGTATGGGGGGGGGGATCTTTTATACAAAAATACAATTTTCAGGCAAAAACACTTTCTTAAAATGTACTAATTTTGAACCAAATCACCTACTTGGCTACATGGAAAGTGTTTTCTGTGTAAACAATATGGGTTTTGTGCAAAAAAACATGGGCTGAGATTCTGCATTATCATTGGAATTATGGTGGATGACAGCCCCCCAAACACTACCTTTGCTCAAACCTAAGCATTTCTGAGATGCTGAAAGTAGAGGTATGGGAAATGTTGTCCACAGTACATTCTTGGTTCTGAGGTACCTTTGGAACAGGCAGCTGGAGAAGTTCCTTAAGGTCCCACCACAACGGCTTGTCCCCAAGCACCCTATGACTGGAAACATGCCCCAGACATCATTTCCTAGCACCTTGAATTCCAGCACCTCAGAAACATTTGGGCTGGGGGGCTGCCTGGCAGCAAAGGTAGGTTTAAGAGGTCACATCCAGCTGTTCATGACCATAAACCTGACTTCATGGCAGTTAGGCTATTGTTAAGTCTAGTTTATCATATTGTGACTGCTGAACAGGATGCCAGGCATGCTGTTTGTGCAAAACAAACCCTGTTTCCAGATAATCACATTTTGTGTATGTGCAAAACCCCCCAGCAGTTTTGCATAAAATACATTGACTACATGAAGACAATGACTTCTGTACCAAGAATGTGGTTTTTGGACAAAATCCATGCTTTATAGGTAACAAACCTAAATGACATATGTATTTCTGCACAGAAAATTTCTCAAAACCCTTTGGGATGTGCAGATGCTGGACAAAAACTGTGCAAAATTCATGCCATTGTGTTCTTCTTCCTGACCAGAGAAAACCATTGTTTGACCATGAAAGGTGATATTTTTCCCATTCCTGACAAGAACAAGCTGGCCTAGAATGATGATGATGATGATGATGATGATGATGATGATGATGAGGTCCAGTCATTTAGTAAGAATCCTTGAGGCAGATGATTAACAAATTAAGCCATGAAACAGTGCCATCCCCATTATAATTAATTCAAAGGTCAATTAAACAAATTAATACACTTAATCAATTCTTATTATGATCTAAGTATTTAATCTAGCTAGCTGCAGTGATCACAAATAAAAAGAAAGGTGAATAAGTGATGGAGGGGAAGCAAAAGAAGGTTATGTAGCATTTGTTTCAATTAAGGAGCTTAAGTGTATAGCAAAGAAAATCCATCCAGCAATCATTTAACTTTCTTTAAGGCCAAACTGAGTGGCACAGAGAGCCCAAAGAAATGTGGGGACAACTAATCTCTCTGCCCTATTACCTGGTCTCCAGCCACAATCCACAATTATGATTTCACTTCCATGGTAAATAAGCAGCATCACCCAATAGTTAGATTACTGGACTGGCAAATGAGACATCTGGGTTGAAATCTTACTTATTATGTGTTCCCCACCTTAACAGACCAAGATCTCTCAGTGTAATCTTTCTCACAGAGAAAGCAGCTAAAATACTGTTTTAGGATTTTTTGTAAGATGAATGAGAAGCCTTAAATGTTGGTTATTACATATTCTGTCATATGGCCTCAGTGGGAGGGTGGATTTGACCTCAATCTGTTCTGGATTTTGATCCAAAGTGTAAAACAGCTGTGCAGGATGCTGAACCCTATTGGCAAAATAGGTTTGGCATGGCTCCTTTAGACCAGCAGGTGGGACAAGCTATTGTAGTGGGTCTCCAGCAGCCTATTTTTGAGGCACCCTGCAACTGAGAATACATTCTGGACATCAGTTCCAGGTGCCCTGATCATTTGTGCCACTGCCAAGCTGTGAAGGTCCGTTTGAGGGAGCATCATCAGTCATAATTATGATGATAATGCAGGGTCTCACTCCATGTTTTTGCACAAAGCCCAGATCTTGCACACAGAAAACACTTTCCAGATAGCTATGTGGGGGGTTAGGTACAAAATTATCATGCTTCTAGAAAGTGTTTTTGCCTGAAAATTGTGTTTTTGTGTGAAAAACAGGTCCAGAAATGCTGATGGAGCTCCATAAATTCAGCAAGCATTTACATAATAGTACTAGTAGCAGACAGAACAGCCTCTGAATTCCATGTATTTAGACAGACATTATGGTTGTGAGAAAGATATGCACATACATATATATGACTAAGATCCTGCATGCAGGTGTGTAGCTCTCTGTGTGTGATGGCATTGATCCCCAAATATGCCATCAAATATAATTTCCTTTCATTTCCCAAACTGCTAGCATTGCAGAAAGCAAGACACTGAAAATAATTCACAGATAGATCATTTCTATTTGCTGTGTTTCAACTTCCTTGGCACCTTTGCCTGCCCCTATTCTTTGAATGTCTAGACTGTATTTCTAAATGCTAAAATGAAGTTTTAAGTTATTAGAGTGTTACATATTTGGGGGCTGGCTGAAAGAAAGTTGTGGGGGCAGAACATCCTGAGAGAAGTGTAATAAAGGGGGGTTGCAGACTGCCAGAAATAGTGCAAATTGAGTCCACTTTTAGGGTTAGAGTTAGTGCTACAGAATCATGGGAATTGTTTTTTGGTTTTTTTTTTCTGAGACATTGAGCCTTCCCTGTCAGGGAGCTCTGGTGCCACAATAAAATACACTTCCCATGATTCCCTAACCCTAACCCTAAAAGTGGACTCAATTTGCACTATTTCTGGCAGTCTGCAACCCCCCAAAGTTCTTTCATGATGGAAATGTGATACATCTCCCCCTCCCCTACTTCAGGATTAAGCTTCCTTCTGTATCCATACCAACCATGTATGGCCCATGGAGACTCAAGGGGATGTCCAAGGGTGCATTTACAATGCAGAATTAATGCCATTTGAAAACATTTTGACTGCCATGACTCCATGCTACAGAATCCTGGGGTTTGTAGTTTGTGAGGCACTAGCGCTCTTTTGGCAATGAAGGCTGAAAACCTTGTAAAAACTACAAGTCCCAGGATGGAGCTACAGCACTTAAAGTGGTGTCAAACTGCATTACAGTCAGCCTTCCGTATCCATGGATTTTTTTTTTTATCCACAAGTTCAACCATCCACGGTTTGAAAATATTCAAAAAAAATTATAAATTCCAAAAAGCAAACCTTGATTTTGCCATTTTATATAAGGGATAACATTTTACTCTGCCATTGTATTTAATAGGACTTGAGAATCCACGGATTTTGGTATCCGCGGGGGATCTTGGAACCAAATCCCAGTTGATACTGAGGGCCTATATATATACATTTCCCCAGCTCCCTGAGAAGCTTCTGGCTATGGGAATATAAAACATACAGTGACAGCCCCGAAGGAAGCCTTCAACAGTTGTGCATCTGCATAATATTCCCTGTGTCGTATAGTTACATAGTCAGATATTTCTCAGCCATGCAGACATGGTCTCTGCTGCCTACTGAATAGCTGTGAAGGGATGGGAGGCTGCATGAAAAGGGAGGTTTTCAGGAGGTTTTGATTATTCCATAAGGGAGACAGAGACTTCTGACCTCAATTCTGACATACACAGATGTAAGTTGGACTTAGAGCTGTGTATGCCACTAACCGGATGTCAGTCACTGCATGCCGAGTATATGTGTTTGCATTTAGCAAGTAAGTAGATGAAATCATATTGCATAGATTACACTGATCTCCCTGGCTTTAAAGTCAGTTCTTGATAAGAGTAGATGAATGAGTGCCCAATAAAAAAGATTGATGGTGCCATTTTCTGAATAGATGTACAAGCCTGCCCCTTTCTGGCATGTGCGATGCCTACACTTGTAAGGCATTACTACTCACAGTGAAAACTATTTTTTTCTTCCAGAACTCTTCCCCACCCCGCAACTTAGATTAAAAGTATGATTTATTTCTTAGTACAGAAATGAAATGACTAAACCCCTTTCAGTTTGCATGGATTCCCTTGGTTTATTTTTTCTTTTGTCATCTAGCTATAGAGGGACTTCAGATTTAAAAGGAGGAGGGGGGAGAATAGAAAAAGAATTATGGCAGCACCTTAAGTCTAACTGGTTTTTATTTTCCCATGAGTTTTCACGGATATAAACCCACTTCTTCAGATGCAGTACTTATTTATTAGATCTGAAGCAGGGCTGGGAAATCTTGGGCTTTTGGACTTCAATTTCCAGAAGCGATTGCAAGATAATAAAAAAAGAATATTATATGAACTGTAGTCCACAACATCTGGAGATCCTTATGGTAGCCTTGTCAAGGTGTCTTCCATCCAGCCATTGACATGTTTTGTACAATTACTTCTTATTCTGTTAGAAAGAGTCTTGTTTGTTTCTGCAGTGATTTACCAATTTCTACTGGAATTTGGGGCTTCTTTCAATGTAGATAAGATACCTGATTTATCCTACATAAAGGGGACTTCTGTAGGTCTGAACTATTCTATACCACTGAGCCATAATAATGAGTCTTTCCATATCATTCATAACTGTTTTTTAAAAATAAGTATGATACTTCTGATCTTCCATGGTCTTTTTTTACACTACACAGTTATAGGACTTTCATACCACTTTATCTGTTATGACTGCATTTTATGGAATCCTGGGGATTGTAGTTGGATGAGGCACCAGATCTCGCTGGAAGAAAAATCTAAGTATGTCATGCAATTACACTCATCTGTCCACATTCGCTGGGGTTAGGGGCACAGGACCCCTGTGAATGTGGAAAAACCACAAATAACAAAACACTATGTTTTTAACCTGAGAGAACACCTCTCTAGGAATCTCTAGGTCCTCCAGTGCAACTCTGTGGTCCACATCTTCCAGACATTGACTATAGAATTGCACTGGAGGAGCTACAAATGCCTAGTGGAGTGTTCTCTCTAGGAATCTCTAGGTCCTTCAGTGCGACTTTTGGTTAAAGTTGACCACAAAGTTGCGCTGAAAGACCTAGAGATTCCTAGAGAGAACATATGAATAAAATCTGTGAATAATCAAATCCGCAAAAGTCAAAGCAGCAAATGTGGAGGGACAAGTGTATAAATCCCAGGATTCCATGGGATGGAGCCACAGGTAACCTGTTATCAATGTTTAGGTGTTCCTAATGTTTAGGTGGAATCTCTTTTCTTGTAATTTGAGTCCCATTTTTTCAGGTTCCAGTTTCTAGAGCAGCAGAAAACAAGCTTTCTCCATCTTCTATGTGACACCTCTTCAGATTTTTCATAGAATCATAGAGTTGAAAGAGACCACAAAGGCCATGCAGGAACTCAAAAGCAAAGCATCCCCGACAGATGGTCATCCAGCCTCTGTTTAAAGACCTCCAAAGAAGAAGACTCCACCATTCTTTGAGGCAGTTTGTTCCACTGTTGAACAGCTCTCATTGTCGGGAAGTTCCTCCTAATGGAATCTCTTTTCCTGTTGCTTAAAGACAGTTATCATGTCACCTCTCACTCTTCTCTTCTCAAACTAAACATATCCAGCTCCTTCAATTATTCCTCCTAAGGCTTGGTTTTCACACCTTTGATCATCTTGGCCACCCTTCTCTGGGCATGTCTCAGCTTCTTGAACTGTGGAGCCCAGAACAGTATTCTAGATAAGGTCTGACCAAACCAGAATAGAGGGGCTCAAATACTTCCCTTGTTGGGGACACTCCACTTCTGTTGATGCAGCCTAGCATTGCATTGGCTTTTTAAAGCTGTTGCATCACACTACTGATTCATGTTTTGTTTGTGGTCTATTAAGATCCCCTAGATCCTTTTCACATGTCCTGCATTCAAGGCAGGTGTCACCTATTTTATATTTGTGCATGCCTAAATGTAGTACCCTACATGTATCGCTCTTGAAATTCATTTTGTTACTTTTGGCCCAGTTCTCCAGTCTCTCAAGGTAAATTTGAATTCAGATCCTGTCCTCTGATGTATTAGCTACCCCTCACTCCAATTTGTTGTTATCTGCATATTTGATAAGAGTGCTTCTATCCCATTGTCTAAGTTATTTTTTAAAAAAGAAAGTTAAATAAAAGTGGACCCAGGACAGACCCCTGGGGAACCCCATTAATCACTTCTCTCCAGACTGAAGAGCAACTAAGTCCTTCTTGAAGGCTTCTAAGAAGCCACTGAGGGAAACAGGATGCTGGGCTAGCCAGTCATTTGGTCTGGTCCAGCTCACCTCTTGTGCGCACTTGAAACAACTAACCAATTTATTTGTGTGGAAGATCTAACAGCCATGGTGGCTTGGAGATTTTGAGAGTCTAAAAGAGTACCTTTTCCAAACTTTGGTATGACATCCCCCCAAAGTGTTGTTGGCTGTGTAGTGTAGTCGCTGCAACAGACTAACACAGCTACCCCACTGGAACATGTCAAAGATATTACTGATTCAACAATAACCCAAATGTATCTCAAGATGACCTCATGGAACTTATAAGGAATTCCTGCTTTGAGGACATATTGAAGTAATTGCAGGATTGGTTTACCATGCCATAAATTTGTCAGATGGGGTGTGAATGGAGAGCAGGGGAGAGAAAGAGAAAGATATTTGACAAAAGTTGACAGGAACTTCAAAGGGATTTGAAATGGGTCCTAAGGGTTGAGTAACTTGCTTGGAAAGCAATTTGAAAGCTCATAATGGGAGCTTACCCTGTAGCAATGTGGTGTATTTGGTAAGCTTTCCTTTCATTACTCTGACAAATGTCAATTATAAACTCCTTGACATCAGTCCTTGCCTCTGGGTCCTTTTTCTTGTGGTCACCACTGTTGTTGCTGTTGTCCACTTTCCAAACCTAATTAATGTATTTGCCTAGTCTCCTTTTGGAAACAGGAATGGGCATATTCTGAGCTTCCTGGTAGAAATGAGGAAGGATTTCACCCTATCATTGAACCTGAGTGAACTGCTGTATCTGCCATCTGTATGACTGCCATGGCTCCTTTTCTGGCCCATGTTTAAAACAAACCTTGAATTCTGTGCCAAAGATGCAATGCAATGATAAAAGCCAAATTCTCCAGTCTGTATTATCCTGATTTCTGTGCAAAGTATTTAAAGAGTGCAATAACTTTTAATAATTTTTTTATTATTGTCACTCCTTAGTCTTCTCTTCACCAAGCTGAACATGCTCAGCTCTTTCAACCAATTCTCATATGTTTTGTTCTCCATACTTCTTATCGTCCCTCACTAGTGCTAACTTCAAATTAATGATACATTCTGCCTTAAATCCAGCTCCTAGTCCCAGCTACAGTAAGCAAGTACTGATTTAAAATTCAACAACTGAATCAAATAATCTAATAAAATTGGAACTAACTATTATATTAAGGCCTCTGTAAAGTAGGAATGCTATGTCTTTGATTATATCATTCTCACATGCAAGAGTTTATAATGGAACCTGCTGTGCAAGATTATAAAAATTCTTGCAGATTTTCAATGATTTTTCACACTCTGGGACTCCTGTTTGCAACAAAAACTTGCTTTTGGGCAAAAAGCAACATGGGGGGGGCAGGTATTCTGTGCAAGCTGAATTGTTTTCTGAGCAAAACGTTTTCCTCCACATTTTTTTTTTAAAGAAAAGATCTGAAATGAAAAAAAAAGAATTTTTAAAAAATCATGGCAGTTGGCTATTTCCTTAATAGGAAATCAAAACACTTTTCTTATTGACAAGAAAAATTGCAAGTATTTTTCCATTCCTGCTATGAAGAATAATTTTGCCAGTTAACTGCTTTGGATGAGTCCATGCTCTACTATTATTGCAGAACAAGAGCACACAGGGAAATCGATCTACTTTTCCCATAACATAATAATTTGATTAACAATCAAGTCAAAGGCAGAATGTTATGGTTTTGAATCAGAAAATACAAAAGACACCACACGAGGGCAGCAACACCCAAATCTTGATATATCTTCAGATGATATTTTGGCACTGTTTAATGTTCTTCTGACATGATATATTGAATTATTATTATTATTATTATTATTATTATTATTATTATTATTCCCCACCTCTCTGTAATATAATAATATATTATTATACCCCACCCCTCTGTCAAACAATCAGGGTGGCCTACAGCAATTAAAATTCCATACCTATCTCAGAATACACTCTAAAATCCCAAAACCCACCCACCCCTTAAAAAAGTATTAAACCAGATATCCATTAAAACAACATAAATAAAACACCAGAATTAAAATAAAATAGACCAAAAAAAAAAAAAAGAGTAAACATACAAAGGCAGCGACATAGGAGAGGTAAAATAGATAGGCTCCTAAGGCTGGGAATTCTAGTTAGGAAAGGCCTGCCGAAAGAGATCCGTCTTCACAGCCTTTTTGTAGCTGCTTAAGCTCATAATCTGATGGATCTCATCTGGCAGGCCGTTCCATAGTCTGGGAGCGCTTACCGAAAATAATAAATGATATGAGATGATAAAGCATCATGGTCATGATTTAGAGACATTTTTTTTTAAAGTAACTTTTCAAGTTTCCACCTAAAACTTAGGAAGGACTTCTTTACTGTAAAAACTGTTCAGTATATGCTGACCAACATATGTCAACAGATATGGAAAACAAAATGATGGCCAACAGATTGGAAGTAATCAATATACAACCCCATCCACAAAAAAGGAGACACAAGAGACTGCAGCAACTATAGGACCATAGCACTGATCTACCACGCAAGGAAAATCATGCTCAAAGTTCTGCAACATAGGCTCCAACCATACATGGAGAGAGAAATCCCAGAGGTCCAAGCAGGGTTCAGGAAAGGAAGAGGCACAAGGGACCACATGGCAAACATACAATGGCTAATGGACCACACCAGGGAATTCCAAAAGAAAATCAGCATGTGCTCTATAGACTATAGCAAAACCTTTGAATGAATAGGTCATGAAAGGCTATGGAATGCCCTTAAAGACATGGGAGTGCCAACACATCTGATAGTCCTAATGAGGAATCTGTACTCAGGACAAGAGGCTATTGTCAGAACAGAATGTGGAGAAACAGAATGGTCCCCTATTGGCAAAGGGGTCAGACAAGGCTGCATCCTTTCACCCTACCTGTTCAACTTGTATGCAGAACATATTATAAGAAAAGCAGGCTTGGTCACAGAAGAAAGAGGAGTGAAAATAGGAGGAAGGAACATCAACAATCTAAGATATGCAGATGACACCATAATACTAGCAGAAAACCTCACAGACCTGGAACACCTACTAAGGAAGATCAGAGAAGAAAGTACAAAGGCAGGTTTACTGTTGAACATGAAGAAAACAAAAGTAATGACCACCGAGGACCTTCACAAGTTCAACCTAGACAATGAAGAAATAGAAATAGTAAAAGAATTCTCATACCTGGGATCAAACATTGATAGAAATGGGGATTGCAGTCAGGAAATCAGAAGACTAAGAATGGGGACAGTTGCTATGAAAGAACTAGAAAAGATCCTAAAATGCAAAGACATACAATTCAGCACAAAAGTTAGAATCATACAAGCCATTGTATTCCCTATTACCACACATGTGTGTGAGAGCTGGACAGTTAAGAAAGATCATAGGAAGAAAATCAATTCATTTGAGATGTGGTGCTGGAGAAGAGTGCTGAGGGTCCCTTGGAAAGCCAAAAAGACAAACAAATGGGTCCTAGAGCAGATCAAGCTGGAAACCTCCCTGGAAGCCAAGATGACCAAACTGAGACTGTCGTACTTCTGACACATCATGAGAAGAGAGGACTCTTTGGAAAAAAACAATAATGCTGGGGAATGTGGAGGGAAGTAGGTTGAGAGGAAGGCCACATGATAGATGGATGGACTCTATTAAGGAGATCATATGTATGGTTTGCAAGATTTAAGCAGAGCAGTGGAGGACAGGGGGTCTTGGTGGTGTTTCATCCATAGGGTCACCATGGGTCAAAATCGACTCAGTTAACAACAAATATGCATCTGAGGAAGTAGACTGAAGTCTACGAAAGCTGATGCTGCCAATTTCTTTCTTTCAGTTAGCCTCAAAGGTGCTACAAGATCTCTCTACATATTGGGGGGTTGCAGACTGCCAGAAATAGTGCAAATTGAGTCCACTTTTAGGGTTAGGGTTAGGGAATCATGGGAACTGTACTTTATTGTGGCATCAGAACTCTCTGACAGAGAAAGCTATATGTTTCAGGGGGAAAAAACAATTCCCATGATTCCCTAGCACTAACCCTAACCCTAAAAGTGGACTCAATTTGCACTATTTCTGGCAGTCTGCAACCCCCCATTGATTCGACAGACTAATATGACCATATATCTTTGATGTTCAACAATAGAATAGACTGGCACAGAAGGTGGTGGAGTTATCTTCTTTGGAGGTCTTTAAACAGAAGATAGACAGGCATCCTACAGCAGTGCTTTAATTGGTTTAGGAGTGTTGCAATTGTGTATTCTGTGTGGCAGGAGGTTGGATTAGATGGCCTTTGCAGTACCTTCCAACTCTGAAGCTGCTGCCACACTGCAGAATTAATGCAGTTTGATGCCACTATAACTGTCATGGCTCCATCCTATGAAATCCTGGGATTTGCAGTTCATTGTGGCACCAGAACCCTCTAACAGAGAAGGCTAAATAGCTTACAAAAATACAAATCTCAGAATCCCATAGCATTGAGCCATGGCAGTTATAATGATGTCAAACTGCATTAATTCTGCAGAGCAGATGCAGCCTAAGAGTCTATGAGTCTAAAACTGTAAACTAAATCCAATTGTAAGTCCCAGCTTGATAGATCCATTGAATCAATGAAACTTCCAGAAGAGTTGGTTCTCTGTGGCTGGAGATAACAACAGACAAGTGGGTCATACAAGTGATGACTACAGGCTTTGTTGTTGTTGTTGTTGTTGTGTGCCTTCAGATCATTTCCGACCTGAAGAGGAGACCCTAAAGCAAACCTATCATGGGGGGTTGGGGGGCAGGAAATTTTAAAATTAAAATTGATATCGGAGAGAAAGCCTACAGGATCTCCTGAGGTCGCCACAAACTCAATGCATTGTGTCCTTCTGGCTTACCAGTTTCACTTTCTGTCTGCTCTAGTTGGTACTCAAAAGTTGATTTAGGCCCTAATTATATTCAGAACCCAGCACTGCTGAGGAGAATCATTAACTGTTGTTAATAATTGTGCAGTTTCAACTGCTCTGGAGACTGAATGCCTGTCTCTTTGGGTGCTCAAATGTTCTTCATCTTGAGCATTGGTTATAGGTGCCCTTGAGATGGCATACCTCTACCAATACATTTCCAAACACACTCTTTTGCATGAGTGAAAAAATATCTGGGGATTCCTGCAGGACCTCCCCAGATTGCCAGGTGAAATACGACACATTATGCTATATATTTAAGAGTTGGGCACAAGTTGGAATTTCAGCTCATGATACTTGTCATTCAGACTTTACCTGCTTAAATTCCCTTTTCTACACAGCCATTAAAGGAACAAGAGCCTATTTCACATGGCAACTCTACTGTCTTGCCATTTTCCCAATGCAGTAACAGATTGAAATTTAATTTTATAGTTATGTCCAACTATAAAACATTATTTTTTGAACTTAATTCATCTAAAAAATTGAGATGTACCACACTACTATGTATTTTTTAAAATAATAATAATAGTTGGGGTGCCCCTCAGCATCTCTTACCATGTGAATTTTGTGCACACCACACAGCAAACCTTTAAATCAAACCATCCCAAACATGCCCTCAAATCTGATGAAAATCCAAAGAAGCAAATAATTTGGTGCAACCTAGGGGTCCCCAAAATGGATTTAATGTATGCTATAGTCTATATTTTAAGTCAGATCATCCCAAATGTACCTTCCAAATTTGATCTAAACCATTCCAGCAGTTTTCATGTAATATGCTGCTGCTGCTGTTATTGTTTGTTGTTACTGTGTGTCTTCAAGTTGTTTCTGACTTATGGTGACTCCAAGGCACCATATTATGAGGTTTTCTTGGCAAGTTTCTTCAGAGGGCTTGGCCATTGCCATCCTCTGAGGCTGAGAGAGTGTGACTTGCCCAGATTCACCCCATAGGTTTCATGGCTGAGCGGGGATTTGAATCCCATTCTCCACAGTCATAGTTTAACATTCAAACCACTACACTACTCTGACAAACATACACACAGAAAATTATTTTAAAGAGAGAGATTATGTTGCTCATTATTCAAAAGTAACTCATTACACATAACAAGATTACTTGCAACCTCTTATTTCCAGGCTCTGACATAGGCATATAACCTGCCACCATCTTTCTCAGCTTCTATTTGCACTCAGTCACATCTGTAAAAACATAACAATTGCCTTGGGCAATCCCTTATCTCATTGCTGGTGTCTTCAGGTATTGTTTCTTCTGCTCTCCTCTGTTCTCCTTTTGTCCTTACAAGAAAATAGATTGTTTGTTTATATATATATATATATATATATATATATATATATACCAGGTCACCACAAAAGATGCTTAAAAATGACAACACAGTGCAATTTTAAAACGTGATTTAAAACACCACATTTATACACATTAATATAACAAGTCAAAATTATAAAATCCTCAAGAATACTAAATTAAAAATAAATTTTAAAAACCCACATTAAAACCATACCAAAGCAAGAAGAATCCTCCCCAGGTGCAATTCTGTATTAAAAGTCTGCTTGAAAAGAAAAAGGAAAATCCTGCCAGCGAAAGGAGACCAGGCAGTGGGTCACACAAGCCTCCAGCGGAAGGGAATTCCAAGGAGTGGGATTCCACTTAAACATTACGAAGAACATCTTAACTGTAAGAGAAGAAAAACTTCAGCAGTGGATGAGATTGCCCCAGAGGGTGACACATTTTCCATCTTTGGAGATCTGTAAACAGAGGTTGGATGGCCATCTCTCAAAAGAGCTGTAGCTGTGTATTCCTGCATGGCAGGGGGTTGGATTAGATGGCTCTTGTGGTCCCTTCCAACTCTAAGATTTTATGTTTCTCAATCAGCAGTATATCCTAACAGTTGGGTGGTGACTGGGACTGGTGATTCTTAGTGTGCAGAAATAGAGGTGTTCTATGTACACCAGTATCCCACTTTATGTTATTACCTGAGGTAGCTTCAGAATAGAGTCATCTGCACTGATGGTACTCAAAGTGGTGGTCCCTGGATGATATCGATCTCTGGGTCATTGACTGCCACTCCCTGGCAAGTTTCCAGGAAAGAAGGAAACCATTGTACCCAGTGGACACAAATTTAGTGTCGGTCCCTGGCACATTGGGCAAAAAATAGTTGCCAGTCCCCCATATCAAATGCTCAAGCACTGTATGTTTTAAAGGTCAGGCCAGGCCATTTTTTTCTAAATACAGTGGGCCCTTGTTATGTGCTGGGGTTTGATTCCAGGACCCCCCCCCCTCCCCGTGGATACCCAGATCCATGGATGTTCAAGTACTATCAAATATAGTGGATAGCAAAATGCTGACCCTTATATAAAATGGCAAAATCAAGGTTTGCTTTTTGGAATTTTTATATTTTTTCCATATTTTCAAGCCATGGATACTTGAACCCATAAAGAATTGATGACTATGGAGGGCCAACTGTACAGTTGTGATCTATAACTTCTTTTCTTCTTTCTTTCTTTCTTTCTTTCTTTCTTTCTTTCTTGTTTCTGAAGGAGATGAAGGTGAGAAGGGGGACCCAGGAGAAATGGGGAAACATGGAAAGGTTGGCCCAATGGGACCCAAAGGTAAGGAATGTGTAGTTGTTTGTTGTCCTGTATATACATATAGGGCAATGTCTTGATCCTACAATGCTTGCAATGCATGGGGAGAATTTTTCACATGCCCCAGAAGTGGTTTTGCCTGTCCATTCCTCTGACATCTAGCCTACATTTTATTGTTGTTGTGTGCCTTCAAGTCATTTCCAGCTTATAGCAACCCTATCATGGGGTTTTCTTGGCAAGGTTTGTTCAGAGGAGGTTTGTCATTCCTTTCCCGTGAGGCTGAGAACCCCCATACTCACCAACATTTCAAAGACAAAAAGCTGGGACATGTGTGGCCAAGCAACAGCAGAATGTGTTCACAATGTCAAACATTATTAATGTGGAAGAAGAGACAAGTTAGGAAAGGATGCATCAGTTTGCTTTTGCTAGAGTATACTGGGAAGGGCAAGATTCTGTCTCCACTCTCCTCCCCTCTTGCTAAGTTGACTGCAAACTATGAGGAGGTATTGTAAAGTTTTAATTATCACCTTTAAAAATTGACAGAAAGTTTTTGTTGTTGTTTTTTATTTGTGTTTGTTAATTTATCTCTACATAGTCACCATCCAGATTTACACATTTTCCCCAGTGTTTCTTGATCGTCCAAATACCATTATTGTAGACGTCTGCAGATTGTGCCTTACAAGGTTTTCACACTTTAGTCACTTCTAACCTGCCACAAAAATAAAGGACACAATGAGCTGATTTTCTCAAGATCATGCACTTAGGGACCAATGAGGACACTGACAAAATTTCATCAATATACCATGATAACTTCCAGCTGATAATTATTACTTTATGATACCCCCTCATAAGGCACAATCTGCAGACTTCTATGATATCAGGTATTTAGAGGGTCAAGAAATGCTGGAGAAAATGTGTAAATGTGGATGATGACTATACAGAAATAAGTTAACAACTACAAATCAAAACCAACTTTCTGTCAAAAAAATTAAAACATGATAATTAAAACTTTACGATACCCCCTTGTACCTTTGCACTTTGAACTCAGTTTGCAACAACTGAAGCAAACTGAGAACAAAAGGGAAAGTGGGAGGAGGAGAGAGAAACTGGGACATTTTTAAAGCAGGTGAAGAATTGGGACAACAGAGGATCCATTGGGACCATTCCTGTCAAATCAGGGCAGTTGAAGGGTATGTAATAATCCAGAAATTTGTAATTTACTAGAGCAAAATGCTACAAAGTGCAGTCTGAGTTTTAATGGCCTTTCAACAATAATGTATATTACGCTGGTAGCCCCAAAGACCACTGTACAGGCTGGCTATGTATTTCAAAACAAATTTTCACAGCAAATAGCTTCATATTTCAGTCAGCTAAGCTGTGCTCAGATCATGGTTGTATAAAAATTTGTCCACACTTTTACAATGCTCTAAATGCTTTAAGATTTTGATCAATAGAATTTTATGACTGAAGTCCATTCAATACACAGTCATTTTTTTAAAAAAAAATCTCTTGTGTGAGTTTGGCTCATATTAGAAAAATTGGGTTTGACACAAAATGAGAATGAATATGCAGGGGAGAAAAGATTGTTTGCCATGTACTTTTATTGGCTCTTTAAAAACACAACTGGAAATCTCTTCAAAATTGAAACATCTGAATAATTTAGCCAGCTGGTTTTCAACATTAAGCAATGCCCAGGGAAAATGCTGGGCACAGGGTTGCAAACATGTGTGGGAACAGAGCTAATTTTTGGGGAAATCACAAGGCTACTACTGAACATCATATCCCCACTCTGGGATTTCCCCTTTTCCATGCACAATATATGCACAGTAAGTCAGTTACTGTGACAGAACGCCTATCCAGGTTGGCCCTGCAGTTCCAACCCTTGGGCTCCTTTTATTCAGCTTGCTTTTTTACTCTCAAGATTTCTCCCTGGATCTGATCATCGGGCTTCAAGGTAACCTCTCCACTGGACAAATGGCTGTATTGATCAATGGATCCAGTGTGGTAAAATGTGACCAGTTTTCCTTATCATTTGTTTGAATTGCTATCTTGTGTGTGTGATTGCACTCTGCATTTTTTCTAAATAAATAGAACCTTAATTCACCCAAAACCTGGAGTCTTCCCAGTTAGTACTGGTATATATTGGTGCACATGATCCAAAGATTACTCAAGCCTCTTGCAAAAGTAAATTTCTCCAACATTTGAAGTATTGTTTTCAGTTGGTGCCCCCCTGTCCCCCCCCCTGTTGTTTGGGCAATAGTATGATACAAAGAGGACAACATGATGACATAATGATAGCCTCAAGTACGAGTGTGGGTGTCCTTCTTTGGAGGTTTTTAAACAGAGGCTGGATAGCCATCTGTCAGGAATGTTTTGATTGTGTATTCCTGCATGGAAGGAAGTTTGACTGCATGGTCAAACTTGTGGTCCCTTCCAACTCTATGATTCTAGATCTTCTGCCCATCATTGTGACAGCATTGCGCTCCCAAGCAGTGAAGTACTGAGAATAACATAGAGGGAGTTGTGGATTAATTCAGTCAGTTAAAAACAAATTCTGAATAATTCTTGAAAAGAATGTTTCTGGGACAAAAATATGATGCCTTCAGGCATCTCAGTCAGGAGCTCTTCATTAGGCAAACAAGCTTTGAAACTTCACACTATTTCTTGGGCAACAAGGTAGGGGTAACCATCTGCTACCAGTTGGCGTTATAACTCCAATGGCACCAAATCAAAAACTATGGTTCTTCAAAATTGAATCCAATTTGTTGGAATGGGCTGTCAAAACATATGTGAAACCTACTGCTATGCTGGAAAGCGGGGAACTAAACAGGCACAAAGTTTTAACAGTTTGACACTTACACAGATGGTCACATTCATGGCTAAGCACTGTAATGCCCAGGTCTAGAAATAGCAGGCTTGGAATGGTCAGGTGCTATTTTATTTCCTTAGGGGGCTCCTGCACTCCATATGACAATCAGAAATGTCATAGTGGAAGCTTTTCCCAGAATCTGGCAGCAATTTGTTAGCAGTGCAGTGGTTTTAAAAAGAGCTTATAAGAGCTCTTTTTGCAAAATATGGGTGAATCTACACTGTAGAAATATGCAGATTAACACCAGTTTAAGTGCTGCAGTTCCATCCTATGGAATTCTGGGAACTGTAGTTTTACAAGATCTTTAGCCTTCTCTACCAAAGTGTGTTGATGCCTCACAAAGCTACAAATCCCAGGGTTCCATAGGATGCTGCCATGGCAGTTAAAGTGGTGTCAAACTTCTATATTTCTACAATGTAGATTCACCCATATTTTGCAGTGTAGATGCACCAGTTTTCATGTAATGAATTATCTTTCCTCCTAATTTTTCTCATCATTTTTGGAGGTGTAGAAATGCTTTCTGGGTCATTGTACATATTTTTTTTCTTTACATTTGAGGCCTTTTCTCTTATTTTTAGATGTACTTTGTTCATTCTAAAAGGAATTGTTCATGTAGCGAGAAACAGAGTAACAGTAAAGTGTTACTTTTTTTACTTGTAACAACAGCAGTTCTTTTTTCAAAGTAACTTTTCAATGCTCTGGCCTTTCCCAGCATCCTATCAGAGAAGGGCATGGTCCATTGATAGCAGTATCTGGTGGCTTCCATCTTGGTGGAGTTGGGAATCTACTTTGGGTTTGGGTCTGAACTTGAAAGGAACTGTCCAAGTGCTGAACCATATCCTCAAAATAGATCCAACCTCCTGAATACCTCCTTTAAAACTAAAATTGAACTCATCATACCATTGTTATGGGAGCCAGCATCTGTCACTGCCTGTTGAATCACTGCCTGTCACACAGCTGTTAAAAGAACAGAAACTCACTTAGATGGACCCTAGTCTACTTGGCTGCTGCATTAGACTACTGAGATCCTGAGGTTGGCCAGCAATGCCACTCAAGAAAACATGAAGACTTGTAACATGGTCCTCCACTTGCAACAGTGGCATCTCTGTTTCTCAGTAGCCACCTATTGATCTTATCCATAGCCTCTTCCACTTACCATGGCTGCCAAAATAGCACAATGGTATAGATGTACATGGTCTTCTACAGAAGAAGAGACCAGTCGTTGAGAAATGAAGATGTCTGTCCCTCTGCTGCAAACCCCATATGCTTTTGTGAAGGCTAGTAACTTTGGGAGATGCACCCTAAACACACTAAAAGGCACCAGATCTTGTCTGATCTTGGAAGCTGAGCAGGGTCAGTTTTGGTTAGTACTTAGATGGGAGACTACCAACAAATACCAGGTGCAGTAGGCTATATTGCAGAAGAAGAAATTGACAAAACCACTTCTTGAGTATTCCTTGCCTAAGAAAACCCCATTAAATTAATGGGATCACAGGTATATAGAAAGAACTGCTACGTTGTAAATAGCCAGAAAATACTGTTCTGAAACTTAATGAAATGAGCACTCTTTTACTCTCTGTTTCTTTTGCAGGCGACAAAGGAGCAGTTGGCACTATTGGTGACCAAGGAATGATGGGTAAAATTGGACCAATTGGCAGAAAGGGTATGTTTTCTTTTAATCCTCTGTCAAGCCTTTTGAATGTGCTGTAAGGCACAGAACACAACGTGAAACAGCTGCTATTTTTACTTCCAAAATTAAACAGATGGCTTTTATTTCCAGAGCAAAAAAAAAGTACTGGGAGTTAAATTGGAGTTGATGCCTCCTACCCACGGTGAATAAAGGTGATGCCCTGTGACTAACCAGGCATTGCCTACAAGTTTTCAAAAATATCATCGCAACAGTTAGAGCTAACTTCAAAGGCTAAAAGACTTTAACTACCAAAAGGTTTAGCATTACATAAGTGCCGATGAATTAAAAGCCATTTTATCATGGGGAAAGAAAGTTGCATACAGTCATGGACCCCAGAAAGTGGGCGAGACAAGATAACTTTCGCCCACCTAAGAGTAGGCTGGGGGTTAACCCTAGAAATGTTCAGGGGAAATTGGACCATGAAGACTGCTATGTGGCTGAGCCTCTTCAGGCATTATCAATCAGAAGTGTACTAAAACCATCAAGCAATAAGAACTATTGAGACCACTATGTCATTGAGACCTCCCAGGAATAAGAAAGGCTGCCTGCAATCTGTTC
The DNA here is from genome assembly GCA_026167975.1 of Phrynosoma blainvillii. Classification (NCBI taxonomy): domain Eukaryota; kingdom Metazoa; phylum Chordata; class Lepidosauria; order Squamata; family Phrynosomatidae; genus Phrynosoma; species Phrynosoma blainvillii. The sequence goes on along the minus strand of JANUYF010000004.1, from coordinate 21,918,831 downwards.
TGTGCATGCTTACTTGGAAGTAAGCTACATTGAACACATGAGGACACTTCTACGTACAAATTGTGCTTGTACAAGTCTTCATATTTAAAGATGCTTCAGGGATGGGATGGGAAAAGTAATTTGCCCTCCCGCTGGCAAATAGGCAAAATTAATAACGACGTGCCAGCCAAAGATGGCATCCCCAGCCTTAAAACAGTTCTGGGGTTCCAGCCTACAGTGCTTATAGGGGGCAAAAGGAGAAAACAAGGCTAAAAGTCTATGAAATATAAAAAATACAAGGACTGTTCTGATACTGCTTCACACATACCTTCAGTGGATATGTGAGAAAATAATAGGACTGTGCCTGTAACCGCATAGCTCAGTGGTGAGGAACATGCTCTGCATATAGGAAGCCCACAGTTCAGTCCTTGCCATCTCCAAGTAGGGATGGAAAAGAATATCAGGGGATTCCAGTTTCTTGCCATTTTGCACTCCCTGTGAGGCTGCGACTTCTTGTATACACCTTGTTTTAGAGGCAGAGCCAAACTAAATGAGCTGCAAAATATTGTTACAAATTACACTTTGGGGCTCATTAAAATCAACAGTGAGCATGGAGAGTTGGACTTTCCTTGGGAATACAGGGTGTGAGACCAGAAGGTTTTGCCTGCTCTTATATTCCTATTGAAGCACTTCCCAGCTGCTGCTAGGTGTTGTTTTTAATCCCATTGACACAAGCTGTCTTCTCCCTGCTGTCAATGCCAGCTGCTGGCAACTATGTTAGTGGGCCAGTGAATCCACTCTGGGTTTTAGTACAAATTTTAAAAGAAGTATCCAAGGTATTAAATCTGTTTGGGGTGGGGATAGTTCAGCACCTTGAACAGCTTCTGTCATGTTTGGTTAGGCTAAAACCCAGAGTGGATTCACTGCCCTACTGACATGCAAATCAAAAGCCATAGTGCAAAAGGAAGGTTTTCTGAAGGTCTACAGCAGGGAACAAAGAATTAAAAATCTCCACTTCCCCAACCCAGTGATTCTAATTTTAAAAAACCCTCCTGCGCCAGCTGTTGTTTTTATTCTAAAAATAATGGCATCTACATTTTTTAAAAAACCTTCACTTTAAAAAGTGCAGATGTAGCATGCAATTTGGCCTTTAATAGTTTTAACACTTGTGAAACACAATTGGTCAGAAACAACAGCAAGATCCAATATGAAATAGATGTGTGTGTTGCAGGAAAGTATTATGATTCTCTCTCTTTCTCTAGTATCGTTCAGCTTCCTTACAGATTGTTATCTATCTCCAATGTTTGCTGCTCATCCATGCAAGAAGGAAGTACCAGGCACCATCTACCCGAGAAGCCTCTGAACCTTTAATGGGTCAGCTATTAAAATTTGCAGCTCTGTTCACCAAAACAAAAACTTGACAGGGCAGTTCTACCGACACTTACTCAGAAACAAGTCCCACTTTGTGTTCAGGAGAATTTACTTGCCTGAGAGTGTTTCCAGGGTTGGTTGAAGTATTTGATTTGGCACATCCACTTGTGCAGCCTGCTCTGTTTCTTCAAATCCACTCAGCAAATGTTGCTCAATCAAGCAAATATATTTGCCAGTTTGTGCACTTCTGGATGTAAGGACACACTTTTTCCTCCTTTTATTCAGGTGACAAAGGACTGAAGGGCTTGTCAGGTGTGTCTGGAGGAAAGGGCAAAGCAGGTACACAGTTTGTTTTCCTTTATATTTCCTAAGCAATTGGTGTGTTTTAGAACTTAGAGATGTAACCATGTCATCCTGGGATATCAGCATGCAAAGGAATCTTGTAGCACCTTTGAGACTTTGCTTGGTTAATTTCAAAGATGTTACAAGATTCCTTTGCATACTGGAGTGTTTAGGTAAGGGGCGACAGCTTCCATATAGTGTCTTTTTCCAGGAATTCAGGAGTAGAAATAATATTTTATTACAGCAGTTGAACCAAGCTTGGATAAATGATTTTTCAAACTATAAGTCCTATAATCCCCTATTTGACATGGCCACTGGTCATGCCAACCTGGGGATTCTGGGATATTTACTTTAAAAAAAACACCCAAATTTTTACAAACTTTGCAACTGATACCTCCAAAGTTTTCAGATTACACAATAATGTTGACAACAGCTAGCTGTAAAGCAGGAGTGGAGGACCTCCTGCCATATGCCAAATGCAGACTTCCAGGCCTCTAGGCACAGCATGGGGAAGGAGAACATTTGAATGCAAATGTGCTTGTTTGTTTTTTATAAGGGTTGCACCTGACTCCATCCACTTTTGGCTCTGATCCCATCTCTTTTTTGCTCAGATCCTGCTCATGGGTGCAATGCAAAACTAACAGATTTCAACTAAAGTAATGCAGCCATAAATAGCAAAAAGGTTTGCCACCCTGTGTAAGGCACTCCCAGTTATTAAGCACATAATAATATTTAATATTATTATTAAATAATATTAATAATATTATAATATTTAGTATAAATATATGCATTCAGTAGTTCAAACTGCATCTTCTTAGAATCATTAAACAAGGTAATTTAGTATCAGCATTGTTTCTCTGGAGCCAGAATTACATAGTTGTTTAAGTGTTGGACTACAACTATGGAGACCAGGGTTCTATTTCCAGCTCAGCCATGAAAACCCACTGGGTGACCTTGGGCAAGTCACATGCTCTCAGCCTCAGGAGAAGGCAATGGCAAACCTCCAGTGAACAAATCTTGCCAAGAAAACCCCATGATAGGTTTACCTTAGGGTCATCATGAGTCAGAAACAACTTGAAGGCACACAATAACAACAACAACATTGTTTTTCTGTTGGGGTAAGAAGGACAAAGTTGTGTGTGTGTGTGAGAGAGAGAGAGAGAGAGAGACTACCTCTGTTAAAATCATGCCAATGGTAAGGGCTTTGTGATTTGTAGTTCTGTCCCTTAGTCACCATGCAATATCATGGCCTAGGTTGTATCATTGCTTATGAAAACGTTCCAAGCATATTATTTAGCAATCTCAAACCACCTTCCCTTCATTCCCCAGACATGTGATGTGCATGAATGCAAGGAGGGGACGGGGTCATGGTTTTGACCCCATTCCAGATTCCACAAATCTGTATGACCTTTTCTACTCTGACCATTACACACACAGCCAGAGGTAGACAAAGAGGCACCTTAGTGCACACAATAGCGCATACCTAAATGGTCTTTTTAAAAATGTTGGGTTATATGTGTGAAAGTCAGAGGCAAAGTGAAATATCATATTAGGGAGGGTCAGCAAACAGTCTTACTCCCACATTCTCTTTTGATACATGAACTGAAATCCTACCTTGTGCTTGTTACATGATGGTTGCCCTGGACCACTCTTCTGCTGAATATTGACATTGTGCATCTGCCAATGTGCCTCTTTATTGTCTTATGCTACAACGAGGAATGCACTGTAGCTGTTTCTGCAATCTCAGTGTATAAAGCGGTCCATTGCAGGCACTTATGCACCACCCAAGACTGTGCAACTGCATGGCTGGCTGCCTGTTAATTCCCACTAGACAAAACCCATTCAGACAATTCTTGAATGGTGAGTCAACATGTGGGTAAATCCAATAGATTCAATAGCTCTACTCTAGTTGAGACTAGCAAGAGGATTTAGACCATGTGCAAAGGAATTCCGTTTATGCAGCCATGAAATGAATTGTTTAACAGCTTTTTTAAAAAGTACAACCACATGTGTAAGAAAACCTACCTATGTGTCTGACACAAACAAGATTCCAGCCATTGTATGTGCAGAGTTAGCTGAAGTTTAGCAACTCCTATCGGTTACTGCTTGCATGGAAGACCTGGACAAAACCAAAAGCCTTCACCATGGCATTTGTGCTGGTCATACACTCGATGCGGTCTTTAGTACGGAACAGGAGCATCCGTGGACAGAGATTAAGAATATCTCTGCCCTATCATGGACGGATCACTTTCTGATCAAGGCAGAACTTAAGGCTATTATTCACCCTCCTGGGGGTGGCGGACCCATTAGAATGGTCCGCCCTCAAAGGCTAATGGAACCAATTGGTTTCCAGAAAGCCTTAGAGGGTCTAATGGTTGGTAACGCCGGTGATTCTGTCGAAGCCCTGGTGGACACTTGGAACATCGGTCTCACCAGGGCTATTGACACAATCGCTCCCAAGCGTCCTTTCCAGCCCGCTTCGAATCGTAAGCCCTGGTATTCCGAGGAGCTTAGGAGGATGAAGCGAGCTGGACAACGACTAGAGTGCGAATGGCGGAAATCTCGTCTCCTATCCGACAGAACTCGCCTTAGGAAACATCTTGATGCCTACAGGGAGGCTTTGCGTGCAGCGCGGAAATCTTTCTGTTCTGCACGCATTGCGTCTGCAGAGTCTCGCCCGGCAGCGTTGTTTAGGGTGGTGGGGGAATTGACAAAGGTTTCTCCTGCGCCAAACCCCCTACTTAACCCAACGATAGCCTGCTGTGAGGCCTTTAACTTTCACTTTGCAGATAAAATCTCTCGGATAAGAGCCGACTTGGACGCCATTGTTTTGGCAGAACCCGTAGACGAGGCATCCAGGAACTCCGTTGATGGCACTTTACTGGATCAATTACAATCTGTGAGTACCGATGACGTGGACAAGCTGCTTGGAAGCGTGAGAAAGACGACTTGCCCCCTCGATCCTTGTCCATCTTGGCTGGTTGTCCAGGGGGGGGACGCGTTGAAGGTGTTCCTTCGGGACACAATCAACGCGTCCTTCAGGGAAGGCAAGGTACCATCTTGTTTAAAGGAGGCGGCGGTTAAGCCACTCCTGAAAAAGCCTTCCCTGGATCCCCTGGATAGAAACAACTACAGACCGGTCTCCTTGCTCCCCTTTTTGAGCAAGGTGATCGAGAGGGCTGTCGCTTCCCAACTCCAAGCAGTCTTGGATGAAACCGATTATCTCGACCCATTTCAAACCGGCTTCAGGACAGGATATGGAGTGGAGACTGCCATGGTTGCTCTGACCGATGACCTCTGCCTGAGTATCGACAGGGGTAGTGTGACCTTGTTGGTGCTCTTGGATCTCTCAGCGGCCTTTGACACTATAGATCATGCCATCCTCTTAGATCGCCTGAGGGAGTTAGGAATTGGAGGCACTGCCTTGCAGTGGTTCCGTTCCTTTCTCTCGGGCAGATCTCAGAGGGTGAGGCTCGGAGACAGTTGCTCATCCAAAATAGAGCTTAATTGTGGCGTCCCCCAGGGCGCCATCCTGTCTCCGATGTTATTTAACATTTATATGAAGCCGCTTGGTGAGATCATTCGGAGGCATGGAGCTCGGTGTCTTCAGTACGCTGATGACACCCAGATATACCTCTCCATGACCAGATCATCGTCTCAGACTTCAGATGGCGTCTCTCCTCTCAATGACTGTCTTAGAGCGGTAATGGGTTGGATGAGGAAAAACAGATTGAAGTTGAATCCAGACAAAACGGAGGTACTCACAGTGACAGGCCCGAAACCAGATTTGGGAATACAGTCTCCAGTCCTGGATGGAGTCACACTCTCCTCTAAGGACTGTGTTCGCAGTCTGGGGGTTCTCCTTGACTCATCGCTTCACATGACTAGTCAGGTGAATGCGGTGGTCAGGAGCGCCTGCTATCAGCTTCGGCTGATACGCCAGCTGCGCCCTTATCTGGATAGAAGGGATCTGGAAACTGTGGTACATGCCCTGGTAACCTCATGTCTGGATTTCTGCAATGCACTCTACATGGGGCTACCCTTGTGCCTAACCCGGAAACTTCAATTGGTACAGAACATGGCAGCCAGGCTGGTTACTGGGACATCTAGGAGGGAGCATATAACACCTGTACTCAAATCCCTCCATTGGCTGCCAATTAGTTTCCGGGCACAGTACAAGGTGTTGGTTTTGACCTTTAAAGCCCTACATGGCTTGGGTCCATCTTATCTACGGGACCGCCTCTCCCCATATGATCCCCCCCGTGCCCTGCGGTCCTCTGGGAGGAATCTGCTACAGCCAATAAAAACTAGGCTGTCCCAGACCTCCCAGAGGACCTTCTCCGCAACCGCTCCCAGACTTTGGAATGGCCTGCCGGATGAGATCCGTCTTATTACCACTCTTACTGCTTTCAAGAAAGCAGTAAAGACGGATCTCTTTCGGCAGGCCTTCCCGGAATAACGGTCGGCCCACGGTTGGGCCCCACAATCTGACTCCCTGGGTTAGAATTTGTTAATCTATTTTAATTTGTTTTAATGTTGTATTTTTAATTTAATACATGGTTTAATCTTATTTTAAGGGGATGGGGGGGAGGGGTTGCGGGAAGGGGAAGGGAATGTTTTAATTATGCTCTGTTTTAACCTTGTTGTTCCCCGCCCCGATTGCTCTGCAGAGGGGCGGGTTATAAATAAAAATTATTATTATTATTATTATTATTATTATTAAAAGAGAAATATGAATGAAATAATATGAACATTAATGGAATATAATGAAATATGAAATGGAATATGGAAGAAATGAACAAAAGAACAGTTATTGATGGCCACTTACAATTTTAAAAAATGGTCCCCATGGGCCTAAATCATGCTGAGACATATGTCAAAATTGTTTCTAGACAGAAAGTTTAGGGTATGGGGGGGAGGAGAATTGAGGTCCTTGGAGCCATATGCATCCTATGGGCCATGTGTATCCCATATACATCCATACTCTGTACATAGTCTGTCATAAATAACTAGTAAATGAAATATACAAAATGCATAGAATTGACCAAGTTAAAACCTGGTACAAATTAAGTTCTGTTTTCTGCTCTCAAGGCACAGGATGTATTTCTTTTTTTAATCTGCTAATTTTTAGTGATGTTAATTACTTTTCCTATTTAAATCCAGTGCTTTCTTAAGGACACTTTTCAGTCTCATATTTATTGTGTAGCCATTGCAACATACATAGTACATATGCAGAACTATTAAAACACAATGCAGTGTAACAGACAATAAAATGAGCAGTTGCCATAAATTCAAGGTCAAAATAGGCAATTAAACAAGAGGCAAAAACCTTAAATTAACTCATCCCCTGTAGAAACGATACCACAATTTTTAAAACACACACACAAACACATAAATGAGTGACACATTCAGATATACGTGGGTTTTAATCACTTAATAAAACCTGAGAGTACACTCCACCAAGGAATTCATAGAGCCCTGTAATATTCAAAACATCTGCCTAGGTGTGTCATAAACTGAGCAGTGCAATAGGTAATGAGTTAAATACTCTGCTTTACCAGTCCTACGTGGACAGTGCCTTTCTTCCTGTGCCATGATACTTTATTTATTATTTATTTGATTTATGGGATTTATATCTTGCCTTTCTCCCAAAATGGGATGCAAGGTAGCTTACAATATAAAAAGATAAAAGAGATGCTAAAACACAAAACATGCCTTCTCACTGGTGCTCTCTAAATTTGTTGAACTGCAGTGCAGACAGCAAGGCTTTGGGCCTGTAAAGAAGCTATAACACAGTTGAATCCTCCTCTAGGGAAGTACCTCTAAAATAAGGAAATTAGTAAAAATAATGTTTAAGGAAAGAGTCAAGCGAGCCACTTAAATCTCTACAATATTTTTGGGGATACTCAAAACCAACTACAATTAATAGCACAAATCAGGAAAGCTAGTATAAAGTCCAAGAGGTCACCAGGATGTGAAGTCGTAGGCTTTCATGGCCGGCATCCATAGTTTTTTATGGGTTTTTCGGGCTGTGTGGCCATGTTCTAGAAGAGTTCCTTTCTGACGTTTCGACAGCATCTGTGGCTGGCATCTTCAGAGAATACTGGAATGGAAGGATTTGGCCAAGTTTCTGGCCACACAATTACAAACCCATATAGGGCAACCCCCCCCATTACATCAAGGACTCAACTCACTTCATAAGAAAAATCAATAACCTTGAACTTAAACCCGGAGACATACAAATCAGCTTCGATGTGGTCTCCCTGTTCGCCAAAGTCCCCATAATGGACACCATGACACTCATCCGACAAATTTTTCCAGAGGGCATCACAGCCTTGTTTGAACATTGCCTCACCACAAGCTATTTCCAGTGGGACAATGGATTCTACGAACAGAGAGATGGGGTAATAATAATAATAATAAGTTTTATTTTTAACCCGCCCCTCTGCTTAGCAACCAGGGAGGGGTACAGCATGATTAAAACAAGCAACAGTTAAAACAAACCATCAATCCACTTTCTCCCCCTCCCACCCCTTAAAATTAACTGAAACTAATTCAAGATTTAAAAACACTTAATACATAAAATATGATAAAAACCAAATGGGGCAACAGGCAATGGCAGAAAGGGGGCGGGTAACAATCACTTCCAGTTGAGCCGGGGTTATTCCGGGAAGGCCTGCTGGAAGAGATCCGTCTTTACTGCTTTTTTAAAGCTAGCAAGAGTGGTAATAAGACGGATCTCGTCCGGCAGGCCATTTCATAGTCTGGGAGCGGTCGCAGAAAAGGCCCTCTGGGAGGTCTGCGACAGCCTAATTTTCATAGGCTGCAGCAGGTTCCTCCCAGAGGACCGAAGTGCGTGGGGGGGATCGTACGAGAAGAGGCGGCCCCGGAGATAAGATGGATCCAAGCCATGTAGGGCTTTAAACGTTAAAACCAACACCTTTGCAATGGGAAGCCCTCTAAACCCATTGATAGCAAACTTTTACATGGAACACTTTGAAAAACAAGCCCTGGAAACAGCACCGAAAAAGCCCACAACTTGGTTCCGATACGTGGATGACACTTTCACCATTTGGAGCCATGGAGAAGAAGATCTGGCTGGGTTCCTGAATCACCTGAACAACATCCACCCTAACATCCAATTCACTATGGAAAAAGAAAAGGAAGGAACACTGCCATTCCTGGATGTCCAAGTCATCCGCAAACCAAACCAATGTCTGGGTCACACAGTATACAGAAAACCTACACATACAGACATCTACCTGCACAAGAACTCCAACCATCACCCAGGACAAAAAAAGAAGCACAATAAAAACACTGGTAGACCGGGCAAAACGGATCTGTGAACCCCACTTCTTGGAAGAGGAATTGAAGCACCTAGACCGGGCTCTACAGGCAAATGGTTACTCCAGCTCAGACATTAGAAGGGCTGCCAGACCCAGGAAAACCCAGAGGAGTGAAGATGAGCAGCCACCCAAAGGGAAGGTATTTTTACCATATATCAAAGGGGTCACAGACAGAATAGGGAAAGTGGTGAGGAAACACAGCCTCCAAATGGTTTACAATCCAACCAAGAAAATCCAACAAATGCTGTGCTCAGTGAAGGACTGGAGAGACCCTCTCACAGATGCAGGAGTTTACTGCATACCATGCAGCTGCGGACAAGTCTACATAGGGACCACCAAACGCAGTGTACAAACATGAGTCAAGAACATGAGAGACACTGCAGACTGGGCCAGCCAGAAAAATCAGCAGTAGCAGAACACATTATAAACCATTCTGGGCATAAAATGCTGTTTGAAAACACTGAAATTCTGGACCATGCCAACAACTATCAGGTCAGAATGCACAGGGAAGCCATCGAAATCCACAAACACTTGGATAACTTCAACAGGAAAGAAAAACCCTTAAAGTAAACAAGATATGGCTACCAGTCCTACAAAATAAGAAAATCAGCACTCAGCAAATGCAAATGGAAAACCAATCAGGGTCAGGGGCTTTCCCAGCAGACAATAGCAGACAATATCCTTGAGTGCATATCCTCCCACCCTGGAGCCATGCCATTAACAACAGAACAATACCTATTCAACACAGAACAATACACAGTTCACATGGGAATAGCAGACAACATCCTTGATTGCATATTCTCCCACCCTGAAGCCATGCCATTAACAACAGAACAATACCTATTCAACAAAGAACAATACACAGTTTACATGGAAATCACTCCTCCCTACCCAGGGTCTCACAGTATATATAGACCCACTCTCTTCCATTCCAGCATTCTCTGAAGATGCCAGCCACAGATGCTGGCGAAACATCAGAAAGGAACTCTTCTAGAACATGGCCACACAGCCCGAAAAACCCACAAAAAACTATGGTCACCACAAAAAACTATGGTCACCAGGACAAACAGCATAAATGAATCACTTAGAGGAAACAATGGTTCCTTCAGGAAGTGGAAGTCCTACCCAAATGAAGAAGACAAAAAATGCAAATACACAAAAGAAATGCAAGCAACCAATAATGATGACCAAAAAAATAAAAATAAAAAAATTCTAAAGGAATATTTTGCTCACAGCTTTATTATGCTTTACTTGTTAATAAATAATACTTTAAATACATAAGGAACACAAGAACAGGAAACCAGCTAAAATTTGTGAACACCTAGTGTAGCGGTAATGAATTGGGTATCTTTGTATGTAGTTCAAGTCAATTCTGATTTATGGTGACACTATCAGAAGGTTTTCTTAGCAAAATTTATTCAGAGGAGGTTGGTCATTGCCTTTCTCTTAGACATGCCCAAGATCACCCAGTAAGTTTCCACAGGTGAGTGGGGATTAAAACTTGGTCTTCTGGATCCCTAGGGTACAATTTCTACATTGTAGAAACAATGCAGGTTGACACTGCCATGGCTCCATCCTATAGAATTCTAGGATTAGTAGTTTTAGAATTCTAGGATTAGTAGTTTTAGAATTCTAGGATGTTTTGTGAGGCACCAGCACTCTTTGGCAGATAACACTAAGAGCTGTCTAAAATTCCAAATCCTGGGATTCCATAGGACAGAACTACAACACTTAACATTTTCAACTGCGTTACTTTTACAGTATAGATACACCCCTAGTCCAACACTCAAAAACCATTACACAACACAAGCTCTCATTTTTATAATTACAGTATAGCAAAGGTGGGCATCTGCAGTGGATCAGGGTGATTTTTTGTTTGTTTGTTTCTGAGATCCACAGACTGCCCCAAAACAAACACAATCCAGATGAGTTCCAAAGTCTACTTCTAGTTTTCCATTGAAAGATGAATCACCACTCCTAGAGGTGTCCATAGGGTTGTCAGACTGGATATAAAATTTGGATTCTATAACTATAATCCTGAATGGATCATGGGCCGACCAAGGTTAGGTACTGGAAAATAAGCAGGGTGAAAGCACTTATTCTCTCTTACCTTTCAAGCTCCAATTTTCAACTGCAGATTTCCCCTCCCAATATGGCCATTACCTCCTTGATGAAGATCGGGGAACTAGCCAAGGAGGAACACACAGTTGTGTTCTTATTGCTGGCACTTCAATACCCCTGCATCCCCCTCAAGGTGGTAAGAGGCATGTTGGGAGCGGATGGCTGCAGCTGAAAGTCAGAGTGTGGAAGAAAAAAGAGGAAAAGATAGGTACCTTTGACGAAGTTTTATGATACCCAGTCCCGCTTCATGAACCATTACAGAGACCTTGTCCAATATCCAGCCTGGCAACCCTAGGTGTCAGGGAGAGGCAATTCACTGTTGTTCTTTGAGAGGATGCAGAAAAATGTAATTTAGAGTCTTTGGAAGGGTTGAGGGCTGCAAAAAGAGGCTTAGGGCTACACTGCCCCTCTGTAATCTTCCTGTAGGACCAAACTAGAACACAATGAAGTTCAGCAGATAAAAGAGCACAAGAGAATTTTGTACTGAAAACTCCATTGTGGGAATAATTGTTGTTGTTATGTGCCTTCAAATAATTTATGACTTCTGGCAAACCTATCATGATGTTTCCTTGGCAAGATTTGTTCAGAGGAGGTTTGCCATTGCCTTCCCCTGAGGCTGGGAGCATGTAACTTGTCCAAGGTCACCTAGTGAGTTTGATAGCAGAGCCAGGAATCGAACCCTGGTCTCCAGAATCAGATTTGGGAATAATAGTAGAGATAAATTACTCCTCTCCTAAAGCATCCTTGCTCCCACACTTTTCCTCCTTTTGCTTTTCCAGACAGGGTAGCATGGGCAAGCAGAACTGGGAATGAAGTGGCAGTTTCTCAATAAAGCAAAGCAGCTTCATTTATATACCGCTTCATACCTCGCTATTGGGTGTCTAAGCGGTTTACAACTGTAAGCTCATTGCCCCCCAACAGTTGGGTATTCATTTTAGCGACCTCGGAAGGATGCAGGCCTGAGTCTAGCCTGAGCCCTGGCTAGTATTGAACTCGCAACCTTGTGGTCTATGAGTGAGTGGCTGTAGTACAGGCATTTAACCACTGCGCCACCAGGGCTCCTAGCATTCTGCATTTTCCTCCAAAACAACTTCTCCCATTTCATTTTTTTAAAAGAAAGTTATTTTTATCTTGCCTACTCCCACAAAGGTTAGAGACAGCTTGTATTCAAAGCATTGCTTGAGGATAATGACAAAAGCCTATAAAACACAACACATAGTAAAACAAGACAGAGGTCACACAGCAGCTATAAATATGCTTTCACCAAAATAGCTGGCACTAGCTAACCCTGCTAGGCCACTATGGGAATTCAGACATGTGTAAATACTCAAAATTTGGCCGTATTTCAAGTCAGAGGCCCATTTCAGATAAGAATGGGAAAATATGGTTTTCTACTATACAAATGAGCTGTGAAGAGCTAAAATGGGTTCAGCACTTTGGGCAAATCTTTAAAGTTCAGACAAAAACCCTAAACAGACACAGTACCCCACTGAAATGGAACTTGCCAGCTGCTACAGAAGATGGTTAAATAGTTAAAGATTTTTCATATCTTGGCTCAGTCATTAATCAGAATGGAGACTGCAGTCAATATGAGGAGAAGACTAGGACTTGGAAGGGCAGGTTTAAAGGAACTACAGAAGATCCTGAAGTGTCAAGATATAGCATTGAATACTAAAGTCATTATTGTCCTTGTTATCATTTTTTCAATTTCTGTATATGGTTGTGAAAGCCAGGACAGTAAAGAAAGCTGATGGGAACAGAAGAAGATCAACTCATTTGAAATGCTGTGCTGGAGTAGTATTCTATGAGTACCATGGGTGGCCAAAAAACAAATCAATGAGTCTTTGAATAAATTATGCCTGAACTCTCCCCAGAAAGAAAGTCTGATCATGTGAGTCCCAGCCTGCAGTTTGAAATGTTACAGATGCAGGATGCCTCAAATCGGAATGAAAGCTTAACTTACGTGGATTGAATGAAAGCCACCTATGTGGTCTTGTGACTAACTTTTCAAGCTTCAGCCGCTGTAGTTTACTGAAATTGCTAACAATCTGGAGGATTACACACTTCTATGTTGGGTGTCCTAGTCTTTACAATCTGATGGGGAGGACTTGCTCTCCATCCCATGCTGGAGAAAAGGCAGGATACACAATACATAAATACATAAGTACCATGGTTGCTTGATCTTTATTTGGGTTGGAGGATGGAAGAGGGCTTTTTTCATACTAGTGCACACCATGGAGAATGATCTCTCTGGTGAGAGTGGGGAGCTCTTAGTGTCCAGTGGGGGAGCAAATATTTGCTTATTTCATTTTTTAATGACAAGAATATCATGTTTTCTCTCCACTGGGTGAGATTATGTGAGTTTTTGCACATTCCTCTATGAGTTTTGACATTTTGAGATTCTTTTGGCAAAGGGGGGGGGGGCAATTGCTCAAAGAACTTGGATTTTGCACAAACCCAGCAATCCACAATTCATGCTGTCTTTTGCACAGAGGACACAGTTTTCTGCCCCCCAATATTTTTGTATTGCTTTGGAGCAGGGGCCGGCAACCTACAGCCTGTGGGCCGGTTCTGGCCCAGGGCCCCACGCTTAACGGCCCAGGGGGACCCCTGCCACCACTGCCATGCGTTTTGGTTGCCGCGCGGCTGCGCCCGCCGCGGCCACCATTTTGTTTTCCAAAATGGCAGCCACAACGCGTTTGCGCATGCACAGGAGTACTTCGGGGGATCAGCCCCCGGCTCAAAAAGGTTGCCTACCCTTGCTTTGAAGAAACAAGATTTTTTAAGGTATTTCTCCCCCCCCCCCCCCCAGTCCCAAATGCAAAAATATTCTCACGATGATTTAACAAATTATATTAGCTTGCCCAGGAATTCTCTTGATGATTGGACATGTCAGCTACCCAGGTTATGCTGAATGAGACATTTAATTGCTTGGATCTTTCATTGATGGGTTTTATTGTATTGTGTTTTGTGATTTTGTGGCATCTTCAAGATTAAAAGGCACACACTTTTGCAGACTGCAGCTCACTCAGTTTCTTTTTCTACCTCTACTGTGTTTTGTTATTTTTAATTTCTGAAGTCTTTAGACTTTTTAAAATTAAAAGCAACCTATATATAAAGTTCCTTTAAAATGAATGGATGGGTGAAGGGATTAATGGGTGATATTTTAGTGATTGCAAAAGGTGCTGATATAGGTAAACATTTTTGTCACTTCTGACACCATAACATAAATACGGGCCTCCCTGAATCCTTACTTTTGTTTCAACTGATAGGAATCCACCAAGTTTCCCTTTATTCAAGGGAAGGAATGCAGTACAATTGTGAAAGAGTCACACTAATATTGAGGAGATTCAGCCTTGAAATCCAGAGCAGCCAGGCATTGCTTTATCATGCCTTGGCCCCAGTGGATGGTGAGAGCTCTTCCCTCCTGATTCCAACTACCATTGCTCTGGTCTATGAAGGAGGGAAGAGAAGCTAGCATCTGCTTTGCACAATTACAGTAGGATAATAGGTGACAGCCAAAAAGACAAACAAATGGGTTCTGGAGTATATCAGGCCAGATATCTCCCTGGAAGTCAAGATGACAAAACTGAGGCTATCGTACTTTGGACACATCATGAGAAGGCATGAATCATTACAAAAAACAAAAATGCTAGGAAAGGTGGAGAGAAGTAGAAAGAGAGGAAGGCTGCATGCTAAGTAGACAGACTCTATTAAGAAGGTCATGAGTATAGGTTTGTAGGAACTAAATAGTGTAGTGAAGGACAGGGGGTCTTAAGAGATGTCTCATCAACAGGGTCGCCATGGGTAAAGATCAACTCAAGGGCAGTGAGCAGCAACAAAAAATAGTGTCTTTGGAAGGTACTTATCACACAACTTTGTGTCTCTCCTGTTGCTGCTTTGCCTATTAATCCTTTTCCTTGTGTGTCCTGTCTTATCTAGATGGTAAGATTAAGAGCAGGAAAATATCAAATTAACTATTTGGAAGCTACTATGGGAGACTTTTTGACTAAAGGATGGGTATCATACTATCAATCAATCAATCAATCATAATAGCCACTCACTATCTCTCAAGCTAACATACATCAAAAGGTTTTATGGAGGACAAAAATGGGAGTCACCATGGATGTCAGCTTGGTGTCCTTGAGAGAAAGGTGAACCTATAAGCTTTTGCAGTGGCTGCTCCCAGACTCTGGAGCTCCCTTCCTAGGTAGGCTAGCATGGCCCCTTCCTCAATGTCCTTCCATTGCCAAGGAAAGATCTTTATTATTCCAACAGGCTTTTGAGAACTGGGATGTTGTTTTTTAAAGAAAGTGTTTTTAAGAGGGTACTCTACACCTTGTCTACACCATCTTACTGTTTTTAACTGCTTTTTATTAATTCTTTGGTTTACATTATTTTTTATTATCATTGAAAGTGTAATTACATTTTAATATTACTTTTTTGTATATTTTTACAATATTGTACTTGTTTTAATTTGCAAGCTGCCTTAAGTTACAGTTAGGAGGATAGGATATAAATAAAGATGATCAAAGATAGATAGATAGATAGATAGATAGATAGATAGATAGATAGATAATTTCTTAGTCTTGTTGATTTAATAAATGTGGTTTAAATCTAGTTAATCTGACAAACTGATTTCTAATTTTTTTGCGATGCAAATGATAGGTGTGATCTCTTGAACACATCTATACTAATAAATCCTTCTGAAATAGTTTTTTTCTTTAAATTGTAATATATACTTGCACATTTTGGTGACTTAACCTATGTTGCTAACACATCTGTATCGAGTTAGGTGCTGTCTGTGACTGTGGGAAATACCGCAAAGTTGTTGGACAACTGGATATTAATGTGGCTCGACTCAAGAGTTCCATCAGATTTGTAAAAAATGGTATGTTTCATATCCTATAATGTATAATTGCAATTTATTTCTTCCAACAGGTTGTTGTTTGTTCTAGGCCCAGATTGGGGGAATTAAGAATTCTAAACTCTGGGAATTAATTGTTTTAGTTCCCTCAAAGGACTGGTAGTATTTCCTATGGAGTAATATGTTTACTTTGTGCACAACACTTACAAGGTGAGAGTCAAAGTAGTGTCACGGTTAGAGTACTGGATGGGGCTTGGGAAATCCAGGTTACAACTCAGCTTTGAAACTCAGGGGATATGCAGACGGGCAGCCATGGGCTGCCCTGAGAAGCGGTGGATTGGGGTCGAGGCTGCCTCACGCCTTGGCCCCAATCCACTCTTCTGCCAGCCCAGGAAGGAGCACTAAAATAGTACTCCTTCCTCAAGGGGAGGAAAGGGCACCGGAAGAGGTGGCGCATGCCACTTCTGTGCCTCTTCTGTCACAGTGTGTCCATCTGTAGAGGTCCTCACTGAGTGACCTTGAACCAGTCATTCTTTCTCAGACCTACCTCACAGGGATCTTGCTAAAGAGGTATTATTTTGACAATAAAAACTATGCTTGCTCTCTTCAGCTCCTTGGGATAGAAAAGTAAATAACATATATGTAAACAATAAATAAATAAATGAACTGGCAAGTCTATAAGGAAGATTATTAATATAACTAAATGGAGGAGTAGTGGAAATGGTAACTGATGAAAAGCACAAGGAGATGAATACATTTAGGCAGGCAAAAAGAAAATAGATAACAGTCAGATCAAGAAGTATATTCACGCTTCACAACTGACAAATTGCATGCGTGTTCTGGAATCTGTCCAAGTATACAAAATGAATCACGTCTTGATCATAAAACAATGCCAGCTAGAAGGACAATAATTATCCACTCTTTAGAATTAGGAAGACTGGGTGGAAGCTACCTACAAGAAGCTAATGCTATTTGACATTACAAGGCTGGATCTACCCCTAGGTAGAATTCAGCAGCACCCTGGATGGCAGACCCTTGGATGTAGTGGTGGCAGTTATTCTGTGTCTGAGAATACACCTGTGCAAACTACACAAGCTCTGCTGGGCTTACTAGATTCACCAGCTGCCTCACAATAAACCAGTGCAAGCAACATTGTCAGATGGACACTGCTGGGCCAACCAGCTTCTGTAGATGGGAAGGAGGCACCATTTTGACTTTTACATCAGGCAACAAAACATCTTGCAATAAATCTTGGAAACATTGAGGGGGGGGGGTTGTTGTTGTTTTTGTTTGTTTGTTTGTTTGTTTGGTTGGTTGGTTGGTTGGTTTTGGGTTTTTTTTACTACAACTGCCCATGCTAGCTGAAGATTCTGCTAGCTGTAGTCCAAAATGTCACTTTTTCAAGGTTTGTCCCATAATTACTAATTGGAACCCTTAATTTAAGAAAAGAGAAAGAAATCTTAGCTGAGGTATCAGAAGATTCTGACCATATTGTAGTAGAATTCATGGGCCAAGGCTGCTGACATAAGTGGCCAACTTGCAGGCTATTCTAATCCCCAGCTATATTGCATGTTCCTAGCAAGATAATTTCTTAAATGAAGCAGAGTACCATAGACATCCTGGAGAAGATAGTAATGATGATCATGGTTGTTATTGTTACATATTATTACTAATTTATTGAAAAGGTATTTTCTTCTCCTCCCCCCCCCCCCCCCCCCCCAAAGTGTTAGCAGGAATCAGGGAGACAGAAGAGAAATACTACTACATTGTACAGGAAGAGAAAAACTACAAGGAAGCCCTCATCCACTGCAGGATTCGGGATGGGAGCCTTGCCATGCCAAAGGATGAGGCCTCCAATGCTGTGATCTCAGACTACATCTCCAAGAGTGGCCTCTTCCGAGTATTTATTGGACTGAGTGACCTGGAGAAAGAAGGCCAGTTTATGTATGCTGACCATACCCCTTTGCAAAACTATAGCAACTGGAAGGATGGAGAACCCCAGGATGTCACAGGGGAGGAGGACTGTGTGGAAATGCTCAGCACTGGGAAATGGAATGATACAGAGTGCCACCTCACTATGTACTTTGTCTGTGAGTTTCCAAAGAAGAGGAAGTAAGGAGGAGGAACCAACAGTGAACCATAGGTTCACCATTCTGTTCTGGTCAACTACCAAGTCAATCATTTAGGGTTGAATCCTTACCACAATCCCTATGACCACTTCCTATGGTGTCCTCAAGATCCCTTTCCTCTCCTACTATTTTTAATTTTAAAAAATTAGTCTGGATGTCTGAAAAGTGAGGTATTTGACCTGTAGCCACATGCCATTCATTCTACACCTCAAAATGCCTCTGGGTCCCATGTGAATTCCTAGAGAGTGAAGATGGTAAGTAGCTGTAGGTTAGGTGCTTCATTTTATACCTCACAACCCATATGGCAATTCTTTCTCAAGTTGTTTTAGCTTCCATTTCCTGGGTGTTTGTGACTTGATGCACCCAGTACAGCAGCCATATTGTGAATAGGCAAGCCCTGTTTTCCATTGCAGCCATTTTGTGGTATTGTGCCTTTTGGCCACCAGTCCAAGAAGACTGGGAATCCCTGATCTAAGAAGAATCTAGTTCCAATCATCAGTGTCACATTTTACTTCCAAATGAATATTTTAACACCACAATTCAAGATAGAGGTTTGTGGCTTCTGCTAAGTATCACTTGTTAGCAGGGGCATCACCAGGGGAGTACAGGGAGTACAAGTCACACCAGGTGACAACTTAAGGGGGGGGGTGACACCACTGCTCCCCAAACATCTGCCTTATGGCAGAATGGTGCTGTGCCGTTGAAATGCTGGAGCTCAGCAGAAGTGGTGTGAGTGGACTGAGGCTCAGTGGAAGGAGAAAGGGGAGACCTCAGATTTTTTAAATTTATTTTTTTTTAAAAAAAAATCTTTTTAAATTTTCTTAAGAAATATAACATTTTATCAAATTTTCACTTTAAGGACATGAAACTATGTACATATATATACATTTAAGCTGTGCATATGACATTGTAATTTAAAGGTACAATTTTAATTTTGCTAGTTGTTTATGCCATTACATTCAGTAATATATGGAAATTATGATATATGAGTAACATTAGTAAAAAAAAAAAACATTAGTAAGGATTCTGTATGGTTTGGTATGGGAGAAAGTCACAGGGGGGGCAGACACAATGAGTTAGATCACTGGGTGACGCCATCCTTAGTACTGCATTACCTTCATATTGAGAATTCTTTCTATTACTATGCTTCTTGCTTCTTACATAAACTCAAGTACCACTAACACTGGTGTTTATAAAGAAGAGCTGCCAAATGAATACTAACAGGAGCCTACAACAGAATGAAGAAATGTCAACATGAACACAGCTCTTATCTGGCACAGATTCTCAGAATATTTACATTCAAGCCCTACAAAAATGTAGCAATAGCAAGTATATTTCTATACCGCTTATTAATGCACTTAAGCACTCCCTAAGCGGTTTACAATGTGTAAGCTAATTGCCCTTAACAAGCTTGGTACTCATTTTAGTGACCTCAGAAGGATGGAAACCTGAGTCGAGCCTGAGCCTCTGACTGGTATTGAACTCACAACCTTATGATATGTGAGTGAGGGACTGCAGCACAGGAATTTAACCACTGCACTACCAGGGCTCTTCGGTTGGAGGTATGTCCCAATGTCATCAATGAGTCTAAGGTCTGGCCTGCTACAAATGCCAAAGAATCATAGACTCATAGAATCACAGAGTTGGAAGATACTACAAGGGTCATCCAGTCAATCCCCCTGCCATGCAGGAACTCTCAATAAAAGCATCCCCAACAGATGGCCATCCAGCCTCTGTTTAAAGAGCTTCAAAGAAGGAGACTCCACCACACTTTGAGGGAGCCTGTACTTCAATGGAATGAAGCATCAGAGGAATGTGGTGGTGGAACAGACCACACCATTTCAAATGACTGGCTGGGGGGGGGGGGCAAATACAAAACTAAGCAGGCAAAGGTCAAGCTAGTTTGAATGGATTAAGTGTGCATCTATGGTAGTTTATTATGGTGATCATGCAAAACTGGTACTTCTACCACACATTTCAAATGGTACAGTATGAAGTGATATAGTCCATGTACCACCCTGTAGGGGTGGTTAACCCTTTTTGGGCTTCAATCCAAATTTTAAAGAAGCTATTCAAGGTGCTCAGTCATATTCCACAAAATAGACGGAGTTGAGCACTTTCAATTTTGTTTTGTTGTTGAGTTGCCTTTGACTCATGGTGACTGTGAATGAGAAATCTCCATGTCCCCCTATTCTCAACCTCTCTGCTCAGAACTTCACAGAACTTTTGTGAGAACTTTTATTTTGGAATTAACTAAGAACAGCTAGAACCCAGCTTCTACTTACCATCTAGGAAATTATTATTTTTCTGTTTTCCTTTGGGTCTTTTACCAAAACTAATTTAATTTGTCTTGGCCTCAGAAACAAGCTGAGGAACTTGAATTACAGGTAAGTTTGGGAGATATCCTTTGAGTCACAAGTGGAATGAGTGTTCTGTATCTGGAATCTTAGTTCAGTCAAATTGACACCACTGAAAGAGGTGTTGAAAAAGAGAGGATGGGAGTGACTCTGTGGCTTACAGCCATTACAGCAACAAGCAATGACCTAAGAGCCAAGAATTATCCAAGTCTACTTGATCTTTTATCAAAAGGATCCTTGTGCAGAATGCCCAAAGGAAGACAAAAAGAAGAGACAACTGGAAATCTCATCTGTTATATGTTGAGTTAAATGAGCATTCCTTTTCTTCAGGCAACTGGATAGGATGAATGTTAATACAGCAATAAATCTCAGTGGCTCCAACAGAGCTTACCCTCAAGTTAGAGTATTATCATGTGACAAAAGAAAGCTGACATGCAGCAAGAGAGAAGTGGCTTTCTTGTTGCTTCTCCACATGACTTCGAAGCACTTCCGTTCTCTCTCCAGAGAGACAGCTGTAAAAGTGTGCCTTTTGTTCATTGGCAATAGGGATGGTTTTATGACCATCTCCCTCTGGAAGGAGAATCAAACTGCTTTGATGTCATGCAGAGAAGCAAGAAGAAAGCTGCTTCTCTCTTACTTCATGTCAGTTTTCTTTTGTCATGCAATAAGGCTCTTTAGTTCTAAGACTGCTGCTTTGCGCTACTTTCACAGGCCATATAATTAATATTACATCAGCCAAAAATAAAAGTCCATCTCCCTATCAGACATCTGGAGCAAATATAATCCATGCGTTCTTTCCCATGATTCTTGAATTGACTATATTTCCCATTTGTGACTTCCTTGGTTTCATAATGGATGGGTGGATGAATTCATTCATTCATTCATTTTTAGTGCAGAAAGATTCATACTTGAAAGAGAAAAGAACACTGAGGCAAATGTTCTACCTCCACACACACACACAAAAACACAAAATAAAGACTAAAACTGAGAGGGAGGAGGAGCCAGTGTGTAGTGCAATGCTTCTTGTCTATATGATGTATGGGACTGGTAATTATTCCAATGTGCCAAGAACTGGTAATGCATTTGTATCAATTTATTATTAACAATTGTTAATTATTTAGTATAATTATTCAGTAAGATTTTCTTTAGCAATTATTCAGTATAATTGTTTCTTTCCTGGAAACTTGCCAGAGACTGGCAGGCAATGGCTCAGGGACCAGCACTGGTCTGGCACTGGTCCACTTTGAGTAGCACTAGTGTAGTGTTTAAAGCACTTAAATCATTTGTAATGCAAATAAGCATTCTGCCCAATATTACAATTATACACCAGGAGCACAGGTGGTACAGTGGTTAAAAGCCAGGACTGCAGCCACTCACAGCCACAAGTTTGATCCTTCAGGGCTCCAAGGTTAACTCAGCCTTACATCCTTTTATAGGTCAGTAAAATGAGTACCCAGCTTGTTGGCTTACACATGATATATCATTTAGGGAGTGCTAGTTCACTGATAAAAATACAGAAATATAAAAATAGTATAGAAATGTACTTGCCATTGCTATTGCTACATTCATGTTACTCCAAGGATTTGATATTTTTGGGAGTTAGAAACTAAAATGTTAGATTATATAGAAGAGGTGCTTCCTCCAGTTTTGAAAGATGTGTGCCATATGAAAATTGTGTATTCAGTCAGTATATAGCACTTTGCATCTTTGTTACGTACACGTTTTGCATTTAGTGTGATTGCCTTGTGATTGGTGAAACATGTGAGAGCCAGCATGATGTAGTGGTTTGGATGCTGGACTAGGACTCTAGAGACCAGGGTTCAAATCCTCTCAATCATGGAAACAAATCCAATGGGAGAAACAGAAGCAAGCTACATTCTCTCAGCTTTAGTAGAAGCCCATGCCAAACTCCCTCTGAGCAAATCTTGTCAAGAAAACCCTGTGGTAAATTCACCTTAGGGTCTTCATAACTCTTCTCCAGCCCCACATCTCAAATGAATTGATTTTCTTCCTATCTTCTTTCTTAACTGTCCAGCTCTCACATCCATACATGGTAATAGGAAATGCAATGGCTTGTACGATTCTAACTTTTGTGCTGAGTTGCATATCTTTGCATTTTAGAATCTTTTCTCATTCTTTCATAACCACCCTCCCCATTCTTAATCTTCTTCTGATTTCCTGAATGCAGTCTGTATTTTCATCAATGTTTGATCCCAAGTATGGGAATTCTTTTACTATTTCTATTTCTTCATTGTCTAGGTTGAACATGTAAAGGTCCTCGTGGTAATTTTTTTAAATTTCTTTATGTTCAACATTAAGCCTGCCTTTGCACTTTCTTCTTTGATCTTCCTTAGTAGGAAGACCATAGCCCTTGTGAAGTCTATTCAGTACATACTCAAACAAGAGCTTAGGTTGGAAGTTACTTTTAAAAAAATAACTTACTACATAACTTGTTACAAAGCCTTAAAAAGTCATATTGCCACTAACAATGCCACATCTTATTATTACTCATTGTGTTACTCATTACATTTTGCATTACCAGGGCAGCTGAGGCTGCCATATCAGCTGGGCAGAAACCTATTGTATTTTGGAGAGTGTCCAGCATCTGATATTTCCATTAAAGTTCTGACTAAAATACAGACTTCACTTGCTATCCCACTGAAGTGGAAGCCCAATGAGAACACTTTTCATTGTTCCATTATTATTATTATTTTTTAAATCTATAGAATTTAACAACTAGTTTAAAATTTGAAAGGAAGAAGAACCCTCAAAATGCCTCAGAAAGGGCTAATTTGCACTGCAGAAATAATACAGTTTGATACTGCTTTAACTGTCATGACTGAATTCTATGGAATTCTGGGGTTTGTAGTTTTGTAAGATATTTAGCCTTCTGTGTCAGAGAGAGCTTTTGTGCCACAACAAACTACAAATCCCAGCATTCTATACCATTGAGTCATGGCAGTTAAAATGGTGTCACACTGCATTATTTCTGCAGTGTAGATGCAACCAAATACATTTTTAGCCTTCAAAAAGCAGTACGTAAGCATAACATGTTTTGGAGAAAAGGGGTGGGTGTGTTATGTCTGCCATTCATACTTAAACACAATAACAATGTTGTTTTCCAGCAAATTAATGAGAACAATTATACTTTGGGATTGTTTACTACAGATCACTGCAAGCAGTGTTGCACATAAATTTTGCTACACAACCCTTGCATTTTGGCAATATTGCAAATGTGCAATTGAATACACAACCAAATGTTTTGTCCACATCCTTGTGTACCATTGGACAATACACACCCAGGCATAATGGCTGGGACTTCATCCAGTCAATCTGAATCAGACAAAAATGTCCAGCTGCTTCCCTAGATAAACCTATACATGTGTTAAGATACTGACAGGATTCTGCACCGTGTGTTACAGATAATGGCTGGCATCCTGTTGAGCAGTTATGAATTCATATGTGATTCCCAAACTTTGGTCCTCTAGGTGTTTTGGACTTCATCTCCCAAAAGCCCTAGCCAGCTTGGCCAGCAGTCCAGAATTCTGGGAACTTCCAGATCCAAAAGACCTGGAAGATCCAAAGTTTGGAAAGCACTAAGGCTTACATATTTGCAACCATTTTGTTCTCATGTTTATAACTGTAGTACTATGGTCATAATTACAAATGCCACCCCAAGTCTACCTTATCAGCAGCAGCCACACTGAGTGATGGAAGTCTGTTCTGCTGGCAATTGGGGCATTGCAGGATGGTGTTTCCAGCCCCCTCTCACCAACAATTCAATGTGCAACAATCAGAAGAATGACCCTGTTATAACTCCTTGTCACATCATAAATCACTGGTGGGAGCAGCTGGAAGTCTCATCCTGCTGCACCACCATCGCCAACAGAACCAACTAGTAAGGCTGCTAGCTGTTAAGATAGGAATGATATGCATTTATGCGTCTGTAACTATGGACATTAAACTGCATGTGGCTTCTAAACTTCATAGAATCATATAATCATAGAATTATAGGATGTTATCACACGTGGGCCAGTTTCGTTGTTAAAGAGATAATAAAGTGGAAATAAAGCACCCTGAAAAGAAAGCAAAAATAGAGCTTAATTACGCAAAAGCTTTTTACACGTAATTACAGTAATAACGGAATTAAGTTAAAAGCGAAAAAAAGACGTTTTTAACTTTCATACACAAGTGAAAAGAACCTGTACATGTACTGGAAATGGGTGTGTTTCGTGACCAGACTCCCCTTTTTTCCAGGGTGGGTCCTGCATTTCCCGGGGGAAATGTCAGACTGTCCTATGTTTGGGGTCATGTCCTCCTGCACAGGTCCTAACCCCCTTCCGTTGGGGTTAGGACCTTTCAAGAGAGAGGAGGAGGAGGAGGCGGAAGAGGAGGAGGAGGAGGCTGGAAAGGCAAGGCAAGGCAAGCCGAGGCAAGGGAGGGATTGAGAGGGGGAAACTGGAGGTAGCTCCCATGCCCCTCCCCCATAAGCCTTTCCCCTTTGTAGGATCTGCAGGGCAGAACATCATGGTGAGATGGATCTCCAAGTTGCTCCACAAGCACACCGCACACTTGCATCCACATCCACCCACAGCTGTTGCGAGGGAAGCCTTCTTTCCCCTCCTTTTCCCTCCATCCCAAATGCCAAACTTCTCCTCCGACCCAGACTTCCCTCTCCTGGGCTGCCTTCCCTCCCCTTCTCTGCATGGCACTGAGGAGGAGCCCGGGACTCTCCCTCCCTGGAGGCCCCTCCTCCTCCTCCTCTTGGCCTTCCTCCAGGTTTTAAAAGAGAATTGTCCGTGCGTATTTGCTTTTCACATTACAGTAAATGCAAAATTACTGTAATTTCGCAAATACATTTCCTCTAAACTCCCGAAATTAAAAAGATCTCGGATAATACCAGTTTCTGTCCAGTTTCTGACCAGTTTCTGTGTGACGTCGTGTGAAATTGTGAGGCGCAAATTCAGTTTTTGTTTGGGATCTGTGTGGATTAACCAACAGATTTCCCCCGTGTGATAACATCCATAGAGTTGGAAGAAACCACAAGGGCCATTCAGTCCAACCCCCTGCCATGCAGGAACTCCCAATCAAAGCATCCCTGACAGATGGCCATCCAGCCTCTGCTTAAAGACCTCCAAGAAGAGGCTGGATGGCCATCTGTCGGGGATGCTTTAATTGGGAGTTCCTGCATGGCAGGGGGTTGGACTGGATGGCCCTTGTGGTCTCTTCCAACTCTATAATTCTATGATTCTATTGCTTCAATTACAATGGGAAAGACTTCAATTACAATGGGAAAGAAATGGCTTTGACAATACTCATCACTTGACAACACCTCTGGCCCATAGCTGCTTTGTCCCCCACCCATTCCTTTTCATTAATGGGGGGGATATCCATGAATGACCTGGTAATTGTGCAAATCCATGAAATGCAGTTGTGCAATTGCCAGACATATGGTGTCCTCTCCCTTGCTATTCCAACTCTGATTCTGGTTAAAATCAGACAATGTTATCACATTAAAGTTAAGGGCTGCAATCATTACTAACATGATCACCATTTGCTTTGCTTTGCCTTTTCATCCTTTTTGACATGTGTGTACTTTCTTAGTCTTTCCTGTGCCTTGTCACCTCTCTCATCCATTCCACAGCTGCAATTTACCATAGTTTGTTCTTCATCCAGTCTTTAGGGTGAGCGTAAACAGTTATGCTTGCTGGAATTCTGTGAATTGTTTGTGCATTATTTTCCTTTGCTTTATCCTTTACATTCCTCTAAGTTTTGCCCTCAGCCACTTATCCATGGCTGATAGCAAAATCCATAATTTTGGCCCCAAAACCTGCCCATGACTTATACATGAGGTCAACTTATAGTTGAGTATATACGGTAGTACTTTCCTTGTCCAATTCCTTGGTTTTAAATACAGTCGAGATCTTTAGATGATACTGATCTGCACTGTGGGATGGGAGAACTGCAACCTATATTAAAGGGCTGTTCCCCCACCACCAACACTTCAGTTCTCATTCCTGGTACTGCCTGATAGTCTTCCTGCTCCACCCTTAGCCATCCCGCAAATATTTCTCCATGCTCATGTTTCATCATACAGTTTCAGAGCCAATATTTCACTCTCTGATTTTCATTAAAAGGGTGGAGTTCATAATAACTTGTACAATCTTGTTTAACAGAAAACCATGCACCAGGAAGGAATCATAAAAGGAACCAGAAAGAACTCTTCAATAAGTATTGCAGTGAAGAAGCTGTACAGGTGTGTACAAAGGCCTGTCCATTTTAGGCAATGATTCAGCCCTTACGTCTATGTTTAATTTTAAATATGTGTTTGGTGTCTCCATGCAAAATGCACAAGGAACAATCCAGTTCCTTAAAGCCACCTTAATTTTGATAAGCAAATGTAGCTAAAACTTAAAACTCTCCCACTGAAATCCTTGGGATTTTAAAAATGGTTTATAATAATAATAATAATAATAATAATAATAATAATTTATTTCTTATATCCCACCTTTTGCCTAAGCAATCAAGGCAGCTTACAAATATAAGATACAGATTAAAAACATACATTACAATAACAGTAATGCAATACCCCCCCCTTAAAAGACTAAATACTAAGTTGGTAGGGTCTTGTCTATTGTACAGAACTCATTTCTACAGAACTTGGCATATACTTATATCTGGTCTACTTTTGCAGTATAATAAAGAGGTAGAATATTCATGTACTAGTACAGATTGTACCAGTGGCATCCTCGCCCAGGGTGTCACCTGGTGTGGGGAGGTGGGGCTTCTGGGGGCAGAATCATGTGGAAAGTGATCCCGTAGGCTGTGGAAACAGCCACCAGCCACCCACCAGGCCCAGAGACCCCTCCCCAAGGCCCAGAGACTCCCCCGAGGCCTGGGAAAATGGCCACGCAGCAGAGAAAAACAGCGGCGCAGCTGGGAGAACTGGTGGTGCAACTGAGAAAACATGCCACACAGAGATGCCCCCAAGGCCCAGAGACCCCCAAGGCCTGGGAAAATGGCTGTGCAGCCGAAAGAATGGCGGTGTAGCTGGGAAAATAGCTGCCTGCTGAACAGACATCCCCCCAAGGCCCAGAGACTCTCCCAAGGCCTGAGAAAATGGCCATGCAGCCGAAAAAAATGGCGGCGAGGTCCAAGAAGACAGCTGCCCCCCCGCCCAGACTGGAGACCCACAAGGAGCACCTGTGGGGGGCGGGAGGCCAACCCTCCTCTTCTGTGGTGTCACTCCCCTTCTGGGGGTCACCTGCTGCAACCCACACCCCTCCAGTGATGCTACTGGATTGTACCACTTCAGACTACTGAGAGGATTTGCTGTTTTAAAATTGTTTGGCATAATAAAGCAGCTTCAAACCAACTTGAATCCTACCTGTCCTGATGGCATATGATGCGAAACTAGGTGAAAAGTGACGTGAAGCCACCTCTGGGGTTAAAAACTAGAGCAAAAAGAAGCTCTGGTACTCTGCTTTAATGCAGAAAATGTACATCAACGTGTCATACAAACAGGATGGTGTGAGTGCGGGGAATACAGGAAAGCCCAGGCAGCATAGGGAAGCAGTCTGGAGCATGGGTCCTGGGACCAGTGAGACGCAGCTACTGGTGCCATTGGTCATCATATCATTTTTTCAGTTTAGCATACAGGTGCATAGCGGCCAGCTGCACCATTGACCCATCACACCATCAACCTGTTACACACTCCATGATGCAAAACATGGCAAGCCGCCAATAATGCAATAGATGTAATTAAAACATACAGAAACCAGACAGTCCCACAGGGGTCATGGGGGGAAGGGGGCATGTATGGGGGCCTCCATGATTGTGCTTTGCCAATGTGTCACTGGGCACACCGATGCACTGTATGGATGATGTATCACTTGTGCAACTGTGTTGCTAGTCATGAGGCGTCCAAGAGGATGGCAGCTGGATGGGAAGGGGGAGGTAATTTCTAATCTCAGGTGGTGTGGTCATGCAATGGTGTGCATAAATGGGGGGGAGGCAACCCCCCCAAGAGTTGACACCACATGGTGTGGACTTCCTGTGAGTGTACAGCCTGCCTTCGGAGTGGCTGTGCAGACAACGGGCTTCCACTCACTTTCATAAAAACAAGGATAGGCTTGGTTTTTCCTGTCTGTCTGCTCAGTCCCCATGTAAACTATTTCCCCAGTGGAAAGGAGAGTCAGAATGCTTTGGGGGAAAAGATTTTAGGCTGGTCTACTCCTTACTATACTAATTTTCTACTCAAAGAAATTCTAATTTATTATTATTATTATTATTATTATTATAGCCTCAAAAATCTAGGCTTGCGGCAACCTCCCAGAGGGCTTTTTCTATTGTCGCCCCCAAACTCTGGAACGGCCTGCCGGACGAGATCCGTCAGTTGACATCACTGGACAGCTTTAAAAAAGCTGTCAAGACGGATCTCTTTCGGCAGGCCTTCTCAGACTAATCACCCCGGCCTTGGGTTCCTTGACTTCTGCGTTCCTCTCGTGGCCCCATCAGTTGTTGATGGATGAGGAATGCAGTAGAGGTTGATTAGGGGTTGGTTTTTCGTTTTGGAGATATGTTATATGGATTTTATTGTAAGCCGCTTGGATTGTCTGGCAATAAGCGGGATACAAATAAACATCATTATTATTATTATTATTATTATTATTATTATTATTATTATTATTATTTTGCCCTGCTTCCAAGGGTTATTCAGATAGTGAAAAAAAAGCTAGGGTACTTGTAGTGAATCTCTGTTGTTCACATGCATTTCTGATAAAGTTTGGGGGAAAGGGCTGCCAAAAAACCCACTTCACCCAGGATAATTGATCTCAGGGTTTTTTCCAGAGTTTTTTTTTTTTTAATTGCATTGTCAGCAGTGTGAATAACCAATGCAAATAGACCTGGGATAAAACCTGTTTCAAGTACCTCCACATCATTGATTCTTTCTTTATTCACAGTGCTGACACATGTGAGCAACAGAACTTGCAGAGATGTGGAGAGGTGCAGTTCCAACAAAAAACAGTCTGAACAACAAAACCACAATGTGTGATTGTGTGAATTTGCATAGTTGTGCCAAAAAAGCGAGATCTGAATGATCTCCCAGGACGTGCCCTTGGAACCAGAACTGGTATTTTTGTGTTTTCACACAAAAGGCTGAAATTGCTTTTAAGCCTCTTTTAACTCTATTTATATATGCACTTGATTGTGTAGTATAGAAAGCAGAGGTAAAGCACCAAAATTATGTATGAGGTCACAGCTAGAGATGAATGAATATTGAAAGCACTATCTTAACACAAGAGGAAAGCCTCCTGGATCACATCAATAGTCGATCAGACTGAGTATTCTGCCTTTGTCAGTGACCAATAACTGATGAGATACAAAGAATGAATAACAATGATAGCTGAACATTTTAATTGGTAGATTAAAATAAGAATCTAGGTCTCTGTGAAGAAGAGCAGGGTGGAAATAAAATGAAAATAAAATAAAAATAGATTTCTTTCAGGATACATTAGTTCTCCTTCAAAGGGAAATAAAAAGAAAATATTTAAAAATAGTCTTTCCTTCTGTGGATTTACTTTTCTTCTAACAGGAAAAAAAAACATTATGGTAATTAAAATAAATAAAACACCACACAATCTAGAGTTCGATGGAGGTGATTTTGATGAAATCACTGCACACTTCAGCAAGGCAGATCACATTTTCAGAATAGCGTCCTAGTTTAATGAAACCTCTTCACAGTAATTTCTGAGCAAAATTCCACCCAGCATCACAAGACAATTAGGTAAGAAGCCTATATCATACAATGTTTTCTTAAGGAATTGTTGTTGCATGCCTTCACATTGTTTCTGACTAGGAATTTATCATATGGGGGCAAACTGCAAAAATCCCGTGCAGAAATAGGATTTAAAAACCAGGAAAAATCTGCAAAAGTTAATAGTTTTTCACACATGACAGGGTTAATATGACATTAACCTGAACAGAAAATAGACAAAACCTCTTTTACTTTCGGGATTTTCCAAAAGTAAAAAGGAGCAGTTTTTGTCTAGTTTCTGTTTGGGTTAATGTTGCGTTAATTCTCACTACCACTAATGTTGTCTGGAAAGCAACTAGCTTTTGTGTGTTTTTTTCCTACTTTTTGTTTGGTTTAATCTCAAACATTATCTGAAAAACTACCCGCTTTTGCGCGGTTTTTTCAGTTTAAATGCTGTTTCTGCATGAAATCTGTCCCGTATGATAAACTCCCTACAATGATCCTTGCCAAGAAAACCCCCCTCATGGAAAAGAAGTAGTGGTGGCAATTATTTGCCTTCAGGTGGACTCCAATTTATGGAAACTCTATCATAGGATTGTCTTGGCAAGATTTCTTCAGAGAAAGTTTTCCCTTGCCTTCATTTGAAGCTGAGAATGTGGGACTTGCTCATGGTCACCCAGTGGGTTTCCATGGCTGAACAGGGATTCATATCCTGGTCTCTAGTAGTCCAACAACCAAACCATCACACGACACTGCCTCTTTCTTAGAAAATGCTTTCCAATATTTTCATCCAACAGTGAAATCACTGAGCAATAAGAAAAGAAGCTGCTCCACATTGTTTTTTCTAAAGGAATTTATTATAGCATTACAAATTATAACTCCTGTGCCATGCATAATTTTTACTCCTCTGTGAGATGAGACATGCTAATAAGAAGAATGTGGATGAACTGGCTTACCTTTCAGCAAAGGACCAGCAAAATCAATCCTGTTTGTTTATTTTTGGATTAAAATATTCTTGATCAAGTGGTTTAGCATGCCACTCCTATTGACAGCAGAGAAAAGTCAGAACTTATTGCATAAGTCTCCTGGATTTAGAACTGTTTTCTGTAACCTAATTGTAGTAACATCATATGGCTGTGGTTGCAAAAATGATTAAATGACCATTCTTCTTAATGGATATAATACTCAAGATATTTACTAAGGTACATGGATGTAAATATCTATGTTATAATTTTCTTCAGTTTCTATAAATCTACAATGGTGTAGAAAAATGGTATCCCTTATATAAAATGGCAAAATCAAGGTTCGCTTTTTGGAATGCATATGCACACATACATACAGTGTATTATTATTATTATTATTATTATTATTAAAGATTTATTTCTAAAGCACTGTCAATTTACACAGCGCTGTAAAGAGTAATCATTTAAGTTAAAATAAAATAAAATAAAATAAAATAAAGATCTGCCAGAGGCGCATATTCTAAGAGCAGCAATTACAGGTAGTACATATTAAATAATAAACTCTATAACAACACAAGTTAATAAAACATAGACCGGAAATCATGTTGTGCCAGGGAACATTGGACCCTTGGTATCCTCTGGGGTTTGGTTCCAGAACTCCCCATAGATACCAAAATCCTTGGATGCTCAAGTCCCATTAAATACAATGGCATAGTAAAATAGTATCCCTTATATAAATGGCAACATCAAGGTTTGGTTATTGGAATGTATATATCATAGAATCATAGAATCATAGAATCATAGAGTTGGAAGAGACCACAAGGGCCATCCAGTCCAACCCCCTGCCATGCAGGAACTCCCAATCAAAGCATCCCCGACAGATGGCCATCCAGCCTCTGCTTAAAGACCTCCAAGGAAGGAGACTCCACTACTCTCCGAGGGAGTGTGTTCCACTGTCGAACCGCCCTTACTGTCAGGAAGTTCCTCCTAATGTTGAGGTGGAATCTCTTTTCTTGCAGCTTGCATCCATTGTTTCGGGTCCTAGTCTCTGGAGCAGCAGAAAACAAGCTTGTTCCCTCCTCAATATGACATCCCTTCAAATATTTAAACACGGCTATCATATCACCTCTCAGCCTTCTCTTCTCCAGGCTAAACATCCCCAGCTCCCTAAGTCGTTCCTCATAGGGCTTGGTTTCCAGACCCTTCACCATTTTAGTTGCCCTCCTTTGGACACGCTCCAATTTCTCCACATCCTTTTTGAATTGTGGTGCCCAGAACTGGACACAGTATTCCAGGTGAGGCCGGACCAAAGCAGAATATAGTGGCACTATTACTTCTCTTGATCTAGACACTATACTTCTACTGATGCAGCCTAAAATTGCATTGGCCTTTTTAGCTGCTGCATCGCACTGTTGACTCATGTTCAACTTGTGGTCCACCTGGATTCCTAGATCCCTTTCACACGTAGTCTCATTCAGCCAAGTGTCCCCCATCGTATATCTGTACTTTTCGTTTTTCCGCCCTAAGTGCAGTACCTTACATTTCTCTGTGTTGAATTTCATTTTGTTAGCTTTGGCCCAACTTTCTAGTCTGCTCAAGTCATTTTGAATTTTGATCCTGTCCTCTGGGGTATTAGCTACTCCTCCTAATTTGGTGTCGTCTGCAAATTTGATAACTATGCCCCCAATACCGTCATCCAAGTCATTAATAAAGATATTGAATAGCACTGGGCCCAGGACAGAGCCCTGTGGCACCCCACTGGTCACTTCTTTCCAGGTTGAAAAGGAGCCATTGTTGAGCACCCTTTGTGTTCGACCAGATAACCAATTACAAATCCATGTAACAGTTACTTTGTCTAGCCCACATTTTACCAACTTGCTTGCAAGAATGTCATGGGGAACCTTGTCAAAGGCCTTACTGAAATCAAGATATACTATATCCACAGCATTCCCTTCATCTACCAAGCTGGTAATTTTATCAAAAAAAGAGATCAGATTTGTCTGGCATGACCTGTTTCTCTGAAACCCATGTTGACTTTTTGTGATTATGAAATTATCTTCCAGATGTTCACAGACTCTCTGTTTAATGATCTGCTCCAGAATCTTTCCGGGTATTGATGTCAGACTAACTGGACGATAATTGTTGGGATCCTCTTTTTTCCCCTTTTTGAAGATGGGGACAACATTTGCCCTCCTCCAGTCCGCTGGGACCTCTCCTGTTTTCCAGGAATTCTCAAAGATTATTGCCAATGGTTCTGATATTACATTTGCCAGTTCTTTTAATACCCTTGGATGTAATTCATCTGGTCCTGGAGACTTATATTCATCTAGATTAACCAGATGTTTCTGTACTATCTCTTTACTTATTCTGTGATGAAATTCTCCTATTCTGTCCTCTGCTCCATTATCCTCAAGTTGAGCACCCTTTGCCTTTTCTGAGAAGACTGAAGCAAAGAAGGTGTTGAGTAATTCTGCCTTTTCTCTGTCCCCTGTTAACTTTTTGCCATCTTCTCCACACAGTGGCCCTACCATTTCCTTCTTTTTCCTTTTGCTACTGACATACCCCCAAAAGCCCTTTTTATTGTTCTTAACCGCTCCAGCAAGCCTGATTTCATTCTGCGCTTTAGCTTTTCTGACTTTAACCCTACACGTGCTAGCTATTTGTTTGAATTCCTCTTTTGTGATTTCCCCATTTTTCCATTTCTTATACATGTTCCGTTTAAAACATAGTTCAGTTGCAAGTTCCTTAGTCATCCATCCTGGTTTCTTGAGACACCTCCCATTCTTCCTCCTCATTGGCACAGTTTGAAATTGTGCCTTCAGTATCGCCCTTTTGAGAAACTCCCATCCATCTTGAACTCCCTTCTCTTTTAGTATTCCTGTCCATGGGATCACCCTCAGTATTTCTCTAAGTTTAGTAAAATCAGCTTTCCTAAAGTCTAGAATGCATGTCTGACTATGCCTGGCTTCTCCTTTCCACTGTATAATAAACTCCAGGAGGACATGATCACTCCCGCCTAAGGATCCAACCACTTGCACCCCATTAACTAGGTCTTCCCTGTTAGTTAGGATCAGATCCAAAATAGCTGACTCCCTCGTTGCCTCTTCCACCTTTTGAACAATGAAATTGTCTTCGAGGCAAGTGAGGAATTTGCTAGACCTCAAGGATTTTGCCGAGTTTGACTTCCAGCAAATATCCGAATAGTTGAAGTCACCCATCACTACTATATTTCTCCTTTCTGAGTGTGTGGTCATCTGTTCTAGAAAGGCATCATCCAGTTCTTCTGCCTGAGTCGGGGGTCTGTAGTAGACTCCCACAATAACATCCCTGTTGTTTCTTTCCCCTTTAATTTTTATCCAAATGCTCTCCACCTGGCTTCCAGGATTGTTGTCCTGGATTTCTTCACTGGTGTAAATATCCCTGACATATAATGCTATTCCTCCTCCTCTCCTGTTTGGCCTGTTTCTCTTGAAGAGGTTATACCCCTGTATTTTTACATTCCAATCATGAGACTCATCCCACCAGGTTTCAGTGATGCCTATTATATCATATTTGCTTTGTTGCGCTAGGAGTTCAAGTTCATCTTGCTTATTTCCCATGCTCTGTGCATTAGTGTAGAGACATCTAAGACCATATGTCTCCTTTACTTGCTGCCTTAGCACGTTTTTTTGCCTCCCACTGTTGGGTCCCTCTACTGTTTGCTTTGTTTCCTCTATGACAGTTTGACTATTTTTTCCAGTCCTTTTGTCTTCCAGGGTGCTGTCTCCCTTCCCCACATAACTCAGTTTAAAGCCCTCCTTATTTTATATAATATAGGAGGGCTCCTTAAAGCCCTCCTATATTATATAAAATATATATAAAATATATATTTTAATATTTTCAAGCTGTGAACGATTGAATCCAGAGATTAAAAAATCCGTGGATATGGAGGGCCAATTTTATATGTATACACTGCATATTTTCAGACTGTGGATAGGGAGAACTGCATGTACTAATGGGACAACATCATTTCCACTCCTTACATTATTTTTGAAATGTAATTCCATTCCACCTCCAAGCATCTTACAGCAGATAACTATATATTATTCCCAAGCTCTGGGTTTAAACCTCCACTACTTATATGCAGCAGAATTGATCCATTTGCTGTCTCTGTTCTAACTTTTGTAAGACACCTTGAGTCCCAGACATGGAACAAGATGTCTTATAAATCAATATTATTATTATAAATGTGCTTAATAGAAAGAAATTCAGAGAGATTTCCTTGCATGCTATATATTTAATGCAGTGTCTACTTAGGCCTTCTCTCCCAGGGCACGTCTACATGGGCCATTTACACCACTTTCCCCCCACACTCATGTAACTCTGTCCACATCACACAGGGCCAAAGTCCACATTCAACCATGGAGTGTCTTCATGAGGGAAGGCCCAATCCAAAAAAGTAATTTTTAGAACCTCTCCTATTCATATACAGCACATCCCTTGGGACATGCAGGGATTTTGCAAGAGAGAGGGTAAATAGTAATGCTGGCAACCCAACCTCAGTTTTGGGACAGCATCTGACTGTTCTTCTGGAATACCTTTATCTGTGCTTCTGTACACAATCTGACTGTTATGATAAAGAATGAATAGAATTCCACAGTATTAGGAATGTATGCCAAAGGCACAAATTCTTTGTCTTTAAAGAAAAGGGAAGGAACTTTTGACCTACATTGAATGTTACTATAGCAATCATGAGGCCTAAAGCATATAACCTAAGCATAACAAAGGCACAGTTTTTATTGCAATTTAAAAGCATACAATGCTAGACCTTATACAAGTTTTGAGAATCATCTTTGAGATGATATATCTGCCACATTCACTCCGACTGGGTTTTGATAAAGGTGTCTATATCAGTGCATGGGAGTACACTCTAATGCTTCCATGATAGAAGGGTTCACAGCTGAGTACCAAAATTGGATCCCAGTGTAGATAACGCCCTGGAAAAATGGATGGATGAGCTGGTCTGCCTTGCCAAAGCTTGTGCAGTTCTTGGTCTGTACAGAAATGCTTGTGTGAAATAGCATTTACATTTACTGATGTGGCTTGGTTTGTGACAATGGAAGAAGACGGATGATTTCACATGATCAGACTCTGCACAAAACCAAGGATTGGGGGATTTGAGTTATATAGGCAAAAAGTTTGTCTCCCTGGTTGCCACTGTATCATCCCTACCAGAGTGTGACACTTTTAAGGAAATCACTGCCAGATGACTGCAACATACAGACTGATATAAATGAAGCCTTCCTTCCATTTGGTACCCATGTCCTAAGTCACAGAGGGCTTCGGCACTTTAAACAGCGGTCACCTAGCCCTGAACAGGAATATGCATCACAAAGCCCATGCACCAGTTTCTATAGGGCTTGAATGAGCATTACAGTATGAAGACACATGTCTATATTGCACATGGGCTTCCATATTTCACATCTGCCTACACACTGCAAAGCTCATTTGGCGCTCAGTGAAATTACTGGGGAAACTTAGATATACACATGGATATCTCCTTTCCAGAACCAGGGCAAACATATGTATGTGTATATATGTGTCCCACAGTGAAATAAACATAACAGTATGCCGACAATATTCCATTTATCTATTGACTCTGTGGTTATTTGAACATTTCATGGCCCACTTTCATATTTATTTATTTATTTATTGCTAAACTTGATAACCAAAGCCTCCAAAGTTTTTGCTTATATGATGATCAGACATAAATTATGCTTCATGTTCAAGTTACTGGAGTTTCAACAAAGTATCAAAGTATTATTTCAAATGTGATGCTAAAGAACTCTATAGAATCATGGACTGCTAAAAAGACAAATGAATGGGTCTTAAGAGCAAATCAAGACTGAATTTTCACTAAAAGCAGAGATGACTAAACTGAATTGGTCATACTTTGGACATATATCATACTTTGTCTCATCTGAAAAGACAACGATGCTTAGCAACGTAGAAAGCAGTAGGAACAGAGGAAAACCACAGGTGGATAAACTCAGTCAAAAAAACTCAGACCCAAGTTGAATTGTTGATGATCAGGGTTCTCCTTCATAGGGTTACTGTAAGCTAAAGTTGACTTGATGGCAAATAACTACAAACAAATTCATTATTAAATATAATGAAATCAATATAAATGAAGTTAGACATGACCAACACGTTTTATTGATTTTGGCTGTTTCATTCTAGACAGAAGTCAGTTTGAATCCAACCAAATATTTGGATATCAGATTTTATTGCATGTGTAACCCTCCTCTGACTCTTTTCACACATTCTTCTAGTAATGAGGTCTGTAGAACAGAACCGAGCAAAGCAATTTCCCAAATTCTAAGTGTTGGAAGCAGAATTCTTGTTGATAAATTCTAAAATGCTATTTGCATTTTGCACCATAATATCAAATGATTGACTTTGTGGTCCATTCTAATCTCCAGATCATTGGGAGAAATGTTGCTGCTGTTGTTTACTTCTTGTCCAAGCAGCTAGAAATCAGATTCAGGCCAAGAAAAGATGAGCATCTCTGCTTCATTGTACATACATCCTCCTAGAAGAATAAAATGATACAATATTCTTCAGATACATGCAGGAGAAATTGAGATCACAGCAATCTAACTATTGCTTTTCACTGTGCAAAATCTCAGTGGTAATATTGGGCTACCATTAAATGTTTACTGCTTAATAAACTAGATGTCTCAAACAACAGAAAAGGCTGGCATGGAGTAAATGACTATCATTTCTTTCCAGTTCTATGGACCTTATCACACAGAGGAAATCCTTCTGTAGATGGTAGGGATTTGAAACTGGGGGAAACCCACAAAAGTGGATTGATTTTCACACACATCACTGTTAAAGTGTTGTTAACCCAAATGGAAAGTAGTCAGAAGCCACTTCTTTTTACTTTCGGAAAATCCCATTTTGGGATCTTCCGAAAGTAAAAAAAAAAAAAAAAAAGTGGCTTTTGACTACTTTCCGTTCGGTTTAACCACAGGTTAACATTCATGTCGTCTGAAAATCTACCCACTTTTGTGGGTTTTTTCTATTTAAAATCCCATTTCTGCATGGGATTTCCCCCATGTGATAAAGTCCTATAAATATTCAATGTTGAATATCAGTGGTCAATTTATTTATTTATTTATTTATTTATTTATTTATTAAATTAAACAACAGGGAGACATAGCACAGAAAATTAAGGACCAGATTCTGTGGGGCATACCAACTGCAAAAGACTCCCATCTTAATGCTCAGAGCATGTGCATTCCCAGATCAATTGTCCAGTTTGGACAGACCCACGACTGCTGTGTGCTACCTGAACACCATAGAACAGCTGCCTACCATCTACAAAAGGAATCTGTCTGATGACATTCCTCACTTCTATTTGTGTGTGTGTTTCAAAAAAGACTTTGAACTTGATGCAACAAGCAGTACTGCTGATAATGTGGGAGCATGAAATTGCATTCCATTAGATTGTCTTTTCCTCCAGCAAAAAAATTCCACTCCTGCCAAAAAACAAAAACAAAACAAAACAAAAAAAAAACCCCTCAAATCCTGAAACTGATGAACAGGATCAAAATACAGATAAGTATTTTGAATAAATTCACCTGTATTTCTATCAGTGGTGGGGTGTTTTGAGTGTTGGATTATGATTCTGTGTTGGATTAGGTTCAAATCTTCTCCCTGCCATGGAAACTAGTTATGTGACTATGGACAAATCATACTCTTTCAGCCTTAGAGGAAGGCAATGGCAAACCCACTCTAAACAAATCTTGCCAAGAAACTCCTATGATAGGGTTGCCATAAGTCAGGGCCAACTTGAGGGCGCATAACAACAAGCAGTTTCTTTCAGAGAGGCATATATCGGGGGGGGGGGAATCTTAATGGACAGGGTGGCCATTGCAAAAGAGGATAGGGCTCTTACAGTTTTAAAGATTTGCACAGAAGGAAGGGCATTAAGAGGGGTCTTGTGCACCTGGACTCAATCTCGTCCTTAGTGTTTCTGTATTTTGATTCTCTGTTGTTTGCATGACAAGTAACACCTTTGAAATCCTGTCTTCTGCACATATATTCAAATTGCTCTATCCTCTTTTGTGTGTGGCGATTCTACCAGTAGATCTGGCCCTACAGTGCAGATCTTTCTGCTGTTCATGATTTTAGCAGTGCTCCAAACATGTTTCCTAAGGGAGAAAACTCATGTTATGTCTGTACAGAATTGCCATTCAGAGCTTCCAGGTGAAGACTATAATGCTTTAATCACAGTGGTGTAGAACAGGAATGAATAGAATGAGGTGACAAGAACTACATATGACATGGCAAAATGGACTGCATAATTTCAGAAGGCAGACAGTACTCTATTTTTAAATGCTCTCTCTCATGGAAAAATAAATACTGTATTGCATGCCAAATAAATATTGCCTATCAGAGACAGAGGTTCAAGCTCAGCTTGTTTCCTGTTATGCTATCTTTTAAGTAAGTGAGAGCATTCCAAAATGTGATACACACAGTGTGACTGTACCTGAAATGGTACAATCCACTCTACTATCTGAGAACTCTACCACCTCTTTCCTTTGCTTGTGTTGACTACACCTAACCTTTCTATTAGGACTAATTAGGCACACTGATATAGATAGCTGAATCTTTAAAATGTAAGAGCGCTGCTGGATCAGACCAAAGGCCTATCTAGGGAACATTGTTCTCAGTGTGAACTATCAGTTGTCCCAATGGAATAAGTCCAACAGCAGGACACTGTTGTTGTGTGCCTTAAAGTAGTTTCTAACTAATAGCATCCTTAAGGGGGAGCCAGCATGGTATACTGGTTTGTGTGTTGGACTACGACTATGGAGACCAATATTCAGTTCCCAACTTGACCATGTAACTCACTGGATGACCTTGGGCAAATCACATGCCCTCAGCCTCGGAAGGCAATGGTAAAGCTCCTGGGAACAAATCTTGCCAAGAAAACCCCATGATATGGCAACTTAGAGTTGCCATAAGTTGGAAATGACTTAAAAGCAAATCATGGGAGTTTCTTGGCAAGATTTGTTCAGAGGAGGGTTGCTATTGCCTCCTGAGGCTGACAGCATGTGACATGCAGAAGGTGACCCAATGGGTTTCA
Organism: Phrynosoma blainvillii; assembly: GCA_026167975.1. Taxonomy (NCBI): domain Eukaryota; kingdom Metazoa; phylum Chordata; class Lepidosauria; order Squamata; family Phrynosomatidae; genus Phrynosoma; species Phrynosoma blainvillii. The sequence continues at coordinate 21,878,464 of JANUYF010000004.1, read as the reverse complement.
TGGCCGAGCAGAGAATCAAACCCTTGTCTCCAGAGTTGTAATTCAACACTCAAACCACTACTCAGTTTGAATCCTCTAGTCTAGCTCATGTCCTCCAGTCACTGACCCATAGACACATACTGCCTCTGACACTAGAATGATGCAGGAATATATCTAGTCTGTTAAAACTCATCCAAGTTGGCAGCCATGCATACATCTTGTGGCACTGAATTCCAGTTTAGCTAGGGTTGGTGTGAAGATTGACTTCTTTTTATCTGACCTGAATCCATCTACTTCCTCTTAGTGTCACAAGCACTTAATCATGAACCTGTTCCACCTTGATGGCATTTAAAAAATGCATGCAGTTTCCCGCGACATTCATATTTTTGTAGTATTTTTTTAATGTAGTTTTAAAGCTAAGGACTGCATCACAGAATTTACAAATGATAATAGTGTTTTCAGTGTGTATATTACTCCTGGAAGTATGGGTTTGTTTAAAATGTTTATTTTATTTGAGATACTTTACCGTGGTATCAGATAAAAATATTTTAATAAATGGGAAAATGGATTATTTCTGCTTTAAAATGCAGATTTAAAAAGGCTCTTCTATCCCTACACACTGATACCTTTCATTCAAGAAATGTAAATTGCACCTTACCTACTAATATGCTATCACATTTTTCACCATCAGTAGACCAAAGCAAAATATTTTCTCTGCACACTTTTGTACTACAGACTTCTGCTCTGAAACAAGCTCTTTAACCCAGTCTTCAAATGCTGACATTATTTCATTGTTAATAACACAAACTTTCCTCCTACAGTAGAAACCAGATCACATCCCAGTTCAAAATCAGAGCTGTATTATCATTTGTTTCTTTCAGGCATATATATTGCAGTATCAGTGTTGCTTACATTACTCTGCAGGCCAGATACTGCTATGCAGTCAAACAAGAAAATACTGTGCTGGTTTGGTACAGTAGGGTGTAGGTTGGATAATTTTTTAAAGGATCATGAAACCTGATATACGGACATAGATGCTCATTATAGCTACACCTACTAGGGTGTGTAAGCACTGAGTAAAAACAGTGAGAGAGAGAGAGAGAGAGAGAGAGAAATGTATGGGAGGTCCCTGAAACCCAGAAGAGTTCCTAACAAGACTGGAGAACAGGCATTTGATTCAAAGTATTTTTTCCCTATTTAAATACCTTAAAATCATTGACAGTCACTTCCTTTTGGAAAGCAACAAAATAAATACAGACATACCTCAGTTAACAAAGCCTCCAACTGTGAAACTTTTTAACAAAGGATTTTTACATCCCTCCCAGTCCAGATATCATAACCACAAAGGAGAACAAGACACCACAAAATGTAGGATATTACAAAATAAAGCTAAAAACACTAATATATAAATTCATTTCCTAATGTTTATTTATAGCTATATTACATATACTGTATTTTATTATGTACTCAACTGTATTTTTCTGATGAACTTATCTTCATTAAAATGCCTTGTTGGCTTGCAATATACTTATAGAACTCTGCTTTACTAGCAACAAACCCTTGACTGAATTTCTATTTAAATTATTCCTTTAATTTGTCCATTGTGCTGAAATTAAGGGAAAATGCTTTCAACATTTCCATTGTGTCCTCAAGTAGCCCACTCTGACAAACAAATACACCCCAAGCTGTGGAGGCAAGTCTTGTATGCTGATCCTTCTAACAATGGCATCACCTTAGAATTGTACACTTTTACAATTGGAAGAGGTGAGCCAGGGTGATTATAATTAACCAATTTATACAATGTATGGACACTGGCTGAGGCTTTTAATGCATTCCTCTTTATCTGGGGAGACCAGGAACCTGAGGCTGAAAAAACAGTAACTGGTAAATAATTATAGGCTCTTACCTGTTCTATTTCTTTAGAATCAATAAACCATTTATGACAGGTCCTCCTTTTGCCAAAAATTACAATTTTTAAATTTACTGTTATTAATTACCAAGTCATTTTGCTGGCAGTAACACTGAATTTTCTCTACTGTCTGCGCAACCCTACCAGAGTTGTAGAAAGTAGAATCATATCATCTGTGTACAGAAGCACATTAACTGGTCTCTCCATCTATGAAGCAGAAATTTGGAGATTTGCTTCATTCAAGAATCCAGAATATATTTTTAAGATTTATACTGGGAGTGTAGGCAGCCATTTCAGACCTATGTCTCCTTAGGTTATTTAATTACTGAATTAAATTATCCCAAATAAATGATGACAGATTGTCCAAGATATGTTTAAATGAACAAGCACTCAAGCCTACAAGTAACTCCTGGCCTTCCAATTTTGAAAAATACTTTCAAAGCAGGGCTTGAGCATTGAGGCTGTTAGTTTGTGCAAGTCCAATACCAGAAGCATGTTTAAACAAAGAGTGATGGACACTAGAAGACAATTAGATCTAGCTACACGGTCTTCCATAAGATCTCTGAAATGGTTAGCAAGGGCCAAATCTTTTTTTCAAGAAAAAAGGATATTTGTCCTTTGCAATGAAAAGCGACTTGTGCACAGCCTTTGTACCGGTTTGAATAAAATGGAAACTGGGATGTTGCAAGGGCGTTATCAGGGTATTCCTGTCCAAGACAGAACCTGCATATGTGGGATTTCTGCCATTGAAGATCTTGCCCACTACTTATTGCATTGTCAGCTATATGCTAACATCAGAGACCACTACTTCAACCCATTTCTTGTTAAATGGAGGGAGTGGGATGACAAGTCCAAACTGACTTTCCTTTTGGAAGGTGTTAATCCTTTTGTGACTCAGAGTGGTCCTCTTCATGTATTATGCAGCTAAAATGAGGAAGCAAGTAGTAGATAAAGGGTCTGCCATGACGGCTTATGGGTAACCTCTTTTGTTCTAGTGATTCAGAAGGGTTTTAATTTTTCAATTTTGAAAATTGTTATTTTATTTGTATATGCTCTGTATTTTATATTTCATATCTTTATTACTTGTTGATGTGTTTTCTTGCTGATGATGCCATTTTGTTCTCTCTTCCATGCTTCAGGTTTTGTTCCCCTTTTAATTATTTGATATAGTCTGTAAAAGGTAAAGGTATCCCCCACTGACAAGGTTGTCAAGTTGTGTCCGACCATAGGGGCCGTGCTCATCTCCTTTACTAAGTAGAAAAGTTAGCATTGTCAGAGACTACTCTGTGATCATGTGGCCAGCATGACTGCATAGAACGCTGTTTACCTTCCCACCAAAGTGGTACCTATTTATCTATTTGCATTTGCATGCTTTCGAACTGCTAGGTTGGCAGAAGCTGGGACTAGTGACAGGAGCTCACCTATCATGCAGCATCCGGGGCCCGAACTGCCAACCTGCCAACCTTGCAATCAAGAGAGTCACATCTTAACCACTTGAGCCACTGCATCCCATTTCTGTAGAAATCATAATGTAGTCTGTAGAATGATTCAGTAAAGATTTGTTGTTGCTGCTGATCCTTCTAGGAAAAAAGAACTTTAGAAAGACCCATCCTATTCCCTGACTTGTAATGAAGACAGGCTGCCAAGTAGATAAATTCCTCAAAGAGGAATAGTAATCATGGTGTAACTCAATGGGCTTCTTAGCCATGCTCAAATGGAGGACATTTTGGAATTCCTCTTCTAGAGGGTGATGAACATTTAATGAGCATTACAGACACCCAAGTTGAATTCTATTGTGTTCTTGACTGTCCATGTCTGACATTTTTTTCTACCAAATGAGCTAGAGATATTAGCTTATGTTCACTTAATATAATACTGGTTGTCTCTCCCTTATACAAAATGCTTGGGACCAGAACTGTTTTGGATTTTGGAGTAGTGGGGTAGAATATTTGTATTAGCATATATATACATAATGAGATATCATGGAGATGGGACCCAAGTGTAAACTCAGAATTCATTTATGTTTCATATACATCTCATACACATAGCCTGAAGGTAATTTTATACAATATTTTAAAATAACTTTGTGCATGAAACAAGAAAGCAAAGGTGTCACTATCTCAGCCACCTAGGAAAAAGTTTTGGTTTTTGGAGTATTTCAGATTTTGGAATTCCAGATAAGGGAGATGCAGCTAGTGCTCTTGATTTGGAAGGATCAGGCAGTTAAAATGATGGCTTTTCTACACCACTGCAATATCGCCCTGACTACCATGTTAACAAGGCATTTGTGGTAGTTACCCAACATGAAGTGCCACTGTCAATCCAGCAAGCTTCTGTATGTAGAATGAGAATGGTGCCATCATTTCCTCTGCTTCCAGCAGCAAACTATCTTGGTCTACCTTGGTTCTGAGGTGTATGCTCTCCAGAACATGATGCAAAAGATACTTGTGTGGAGCTAGACCCAGGTTGCAAAAGTGAAGCCCTCCAGATGTGGTTGGACTGCATGTCTATGCATTGCTCATCCTTGGCTATTCTTGAATAGGACTGCTGGGAAGTGCAATCCAGCCACATCTAGAGGCAGTGGAGTCACTAGAGTTGGTGTGACCCGGTGGGGTAACTCATGGTGTCACACACAACCCATTGACCTCCTCTCATACCACACCTTACAGAATCCTTAGTAATGTTTTTTGTACTAATGTTGCTCAGAAATCAGAATTCTCGTATATTACTGAATGTAATGGCAATCGCTGGCATTGGACATTACTGCACTACACTCTTATAGTGCTGCTATTCCACTTTTACTGCTATGGCTGCCTCCTGTGGAATCCTGGGATTTGCAGTTTTTTTGGGGGGGGAACATTCAGAATTCTCAGCCAGAGAGCTCTTAGGCCCCGCTGAACTACAAACTCCAGAATGCAACAGGAGACAGCCAGAGCCTTCCACACTCTTGGAAAAGCCTCATTTCCATTCCAGACCCAATAAATTTTGCCATCTAAATACAGTAGCCCCTCCCAATTCATGGGGGATACGTTCCAGATTCCCCTCCCTGCGAAAATGGTGACTCGCAAATATTTGAGCCCTGTTGAAAATAAAGGTGCACATGGGTGCATGCCACCATTTTATCTCTCTCCGCTTGTACCTCGCACAAAGAGCGATACCATGGACTCCAAGTCCACGAATGGGAAAGGGATGACTGTATATTCAGACTCATGGCTGGCTGTTCTGTCCACATCTTTACCTATTTCCTCACTCCACTTAAAGGCAGAACTAGAGCAGAAACACACAAACAAGCAAAGCAACCGAACCAGTAAGTCTTATTGATGGTGCACGTGCATATATTGTATTTACATACCAAGGAGGACATTTCTCCTCTGGAGAAGCCAGCTCCTTCAGGTTTCACCACCACTCCCCAAGTGTCATCCAGCTCCCCAAGATTTCAGGTTTCACCACCCCCACGACTCCACTAAGCTGACAAATCTCACAGCTTTGCAGAAAAACCTACACCTGAGTCTTCCTTTCTCATAGCAATCCACTTTTTTTCCTTTCGTGGTCTGTCTTTCTGCATCACAAACCTGTAAGGAACATTATTTCACCTTTGTTGTTGTTAACCTTCATCAAGTGGGCTTTGACTTGTGACTGACCTCTCCACTGGACAACCTGAATCTCAAGGGAAGTTACTTTTCACACAGGTTTTATTACCTGTCTTTTATTAACTCAGCCAATACCCCTGTAATGTGGTCTTCCTCTTGTCCTACTGCCTTCCACTTTTCTTAATAATATCATCTTTTCTAATGACTTATGTTATCTCATGATATGTCCAAAGGATGATAGTCTTGTTTAGTCATTTTATCTTTACCAGTTTGTAAGCTGTTCTGAGAAGACCCAGTGTGGTGTAGTGCTTTGAGAGACTCTGGAGACCAGGGTTTGAACCAGCCACAGAAACCCACTGGGTGAACTTGGACAAGTCACACTCTCTCAGCCTCAAGGGATTGCAATGGCAAACCTCCTCTGAAGAAACTTGCCAAGAAAACCCATGATAGGTTTGCCTCAAGGTTGTCTTAAGTCAGAAATGACTTGAAAGACACAGAACAACAATATTACATATACAGTCAGCCTTTCATATTCACAGATTTTTTTAATCCACAGATTCAAGCATCCACGGCTTGAAAATATATATTTTTTAAAAAAATAAATTCCAAAAAACAAACCTTGATTTTGCCATTTTATATAATGGACGCGATTTTACTATGTCATTATATCTAATGGGAGTTGAGCATCCACAGATTTTGGTATCCACAGGGGTCCTGGAAATAAACCCAGCACATACCAAGTACAATACCCACTGTACTGTATTATTTCTTGAAAGAAAACAGCAAACATGGTGTTCCTCGATGGGCTTCTTAGTCCTGCTCAAAATGGAGGGAATTTGGGGAATTCCTTCTGGCCAGGAGATGGAAATGTAGGACATGTCCTGGAAAAGGAGGGTGCCTGGCCACCCTGCTCATACTCAAAATGGAGGACATTCCAAAATAAAATTTAAAGACACCACTATAAATCTAAAGTCATGCTTCTTAGTCCTGCTCAAAGTGGAGGGCATTTGGGAATCCCTTTTGGACAGAAGGTGGAAACGTAGGTCATGAAAAGGGGAAAGGAGGGCATCTGGTCACCCTGGCCATGCTCAAAATGTAGGAGACTCCACAATAAAAGCTAAAAACACTCATCAAAGTATAAACTCATGCTTCTTAGTCCTGCTCAAAATGGGACTTAGTAAAAGAAATTACAGTCCAGTCCTTGCCCATAGGGAAACCATACTTGCCCATAGAGAATCATTGGAGAATACTTGCTGATAGAGAATATAGAGGCTGGGTTGCTAAAAACACCAAAAAAGGAATCCATAAATGATTTTCTATGGCAGGTCTGCACAACGTATGGCCTGGGAGCCGCATGCGGCCCGCCAATGGATTTTGGGCGGCCCATGAGGATGTGGAACGACTTCAAGGCTCCTTTGCTGCTTGGCTTCTCCTGAGGAGAGGGCCATGTGGAAGAGGAGGAGGAGGAGGAGAGGAAGAAGAAGAAGAAGAAGGGTGCATGCTCCAGCCCCTGGCTTTCTCCTGAGGAGAAGGACAGGCAAATGCTTGCCCCTCAGACTTCTCCACTGCCTGGCTTTCTCCTGAGGAGAAGGCAAGGTGGCATGGCAGACAAGAAGGACGGCCAAACACCCGCCCTGCAAGGCTCCTCACTGCTCTGCTTTCTCCAGAGGAGAAGGATGGGTGGAAGAGGAGGAGGAAGAGGGGCAAACACTCACCCTGCAAGGCTCCTTCTTTACCTGGGTTTCTTCTGAGAAGGGATGTTATCACACGGGGTCTAAAGCAGTCCCATCCCCGTCGCATCCCCTTCCCATTGCGCTTCCTTTCCCCGTGTCTTCACACGATGTCGCACCCATCCCCGTCGCATCCCCGTCCCTTTGCGGCATCACCCGGCATCATCCCCGTTCTTTTGAATGCCGGTTTCTTTGGGAATTACATTTTGCCGCGACCAGAATGATATCGGAATGATGCTGCTTTCTGTAGGCCGGTAAGTTCTGGATTGAAAAGGAATCGCAATGGGACAGGGATGCGACGGGGATGGGACTGCTTTAGGCCCCGTGTGATAATGTCCAAGGCTGGGAAGCAGAGGAGGAAGAGAAGCAAGTGCTTGTCCCTCAACGCTCCTCTGTTACTAGCCTTCTCCAGAGAACTCCAGGCAGAGGAGGAAAAAGACCGGCAAGGCTCTTCTGCCACTCACCTTTCGCCTGAGAAGAGGGCTGAAGCAGAGGAGGAGGAGGAGGGGGAATGAATATTAATTTTAATTAATATTATTAATTAATAAATATTTCATTAAAACCTATCTGCGGTCCCGGGTTTTGTTTTTGTTTTTTTGTTTATTAACTGCCTTCGCTTCGATCTTGACCAGTGGTTGACCTTATGGATGAGACATCTCCAGGCCCCCCTGTCCTCTACTGCTCTGCCTGGCTCCTGTAAACTCATATTCGTGGTCTCTTTAATAAAGTCCATCCATCTAGCATGTGGCCTTCCTTTCTTTCTACTTCCCTCTAGCTTTCCTAACATTATTGTCTTTGCCAACGATTCATGCCTTCTCATGATGTGTCCAAAGTACGACAATCTAAGTCTTGTCATCTTGGCTTCTAGGGATATCTCTGGCTTGATCTGCTCTAGGACTCATACTTATTTGTTTGTCCTTTTGGCTGTCCATGGGATCCTCAGCATCCTTCTCCAGCACCATGTTATCTCAAATGCATTGATTTTCCTTTCTTCTTTCTTGACTGTCCAACTCTCACATCCATACATGGTAATAGGGAATACAACGGCTTGTATGATTCAAACTTTTGTGCTGAGTTATATATCTTTGCATTTAAAATCTTTTCTAGTTCTTTCATAGCCACCCTCCCCATTGTTAGTCTTCTTCTGATTTCCTGGCTGCGGTCCCCATTTCTATCAGTGTTTGATCCCAGGTATCCCTCTTTCACTATTTCTATTTCCAAGGAAGTTTAACCTATGTTTGATCCCAGGTATGGGAACTCTTTTACTATTTCTATTTCCAAGGAAGTTTAACCTATATTTGATCCCAGGTATGGGAACTCTTTCTCTATTTCTATTTCTGAGGAAGTTTAACCTATTTTACTTTTGGCCCCTACTACCAACTGCCAAATTGTGCAGGTCTGCTCTCTGGGCAAGTGTTCTCCTGTTATTCTCTCTGGGCAAGTATGGTTCCCCTGTGGGCAAGGACTGTCACTTATTTTGATAGGTCCTGCTCTAAATAGAGGGCATTTGTCTGGGCGGGGGGCGGGGGGGGGGGGAGTCCCTGTTTCCTGGAGATAAGATATGCAGGGGTAGCTGTGTTGGCCATTTAGCAAATTCAAACAAAAATCCATCAAACAGTGATACCTTTATTGGCCAACCAAAATGCACAATATACTTGTTGCAAGCTTTCGAAGCTCCACTGGCTTCTTCATCAGGCAAGATGCTACAAACCAAACAGGAGAAAAAAATGGAGATATTAGTCAGATGCCTGCATTTTGATGTTTCTGTCCTGTTTGGTTTGTAACATTTTGCCTGATGAAGAAGCTAGTGGAACTTCGAAAGCTTGCAATAAGTATATTGTGCAAGAACAGCGGTCCTTGAACAAAAGAACTAGAAAGATAGATTGGAAAGAGAAACAGCAGAACTGGAATTTATCCACAAACTACAGTCCCTCAGCAATGGATTGAACAAAAACAATGGTTTCCTGACTCACTGCAAACACTTCAACACTATCTGATCCCATCCTCACAGGGATGCCCTACATTCATCTATTCCTGTCCTATCACAAAACTGGATTTGCCAGTTCAGCTCCATGCACAAAGACTAGTTTCCTATGCCTTTGTTCACTAACAACCATCCTTAAGACTGGACCGGACACTTCATTTCCATACACAAAGGATTTGTCATTTGAATTGACATCCTCATATGTGTGTGTGTGTCCCTGGTTTTCACTCCACCAAAGGCATCTGAGGAAGTAGTCTGAAGTCTACCAAAGTTCATGCTGCCAAGTTCGTTCTTCCAGTTAGTCGCAAAGGTGCTGCCAAGTTTTTTTATTTCAGTTAGGGCCTGAACAGATTTGCCAGAAATAATCCAGCTTGAGACCACTTTAACTGTCCTGGCTCAGTGCTGGGGAATCATGGGAAGTGTAGTTTATTGTGGCATCAGAGCTCACTGGCAGAGAAGGCTCAATGTCTCAGGGAAAACAAACTACAGCGTCCATGATTTCCTAGCATTCAGCCAGGACAGGTCTCAAACTGGATTATTTCTAGCAAGTCTACAGACTGCCAGATATAATCCATCTTGAGTACACTTGAACTGCCCTGGCTCAGTGCTAGGGAATCATGGGAACTGCAGTTTATTATGGCCCCAGAGCTCCTTGACAGAGAAGGCTCGATGCCTCAAAAAAACCTACAATTCCCATGAATCCCTAGCATTGGGCCAGGGCAGTTCAAGTGGTCTCAAGGTGGATTATTTCTGGCAGTCTGTAAAGTCCCTAATGAATCTGTTATTGTTAATGAATCTGTTATTGTTTTAATTGATATCTGATTTAATAATGTTTTAAGGGGGGAGGGAATATACTGTTTTATCTTTGTTGTTCTTTTAATTGTTGTAAACCGCCTAGATTGGTTCGCCATAGGGTGGTATAGAAATAAAAATTATTATTATTATTAACACAGGGGTAGGCAACCTAAGGTCCGGAGCCGGATGCGCCCCCCGAGGCCTTTGGATCGGCCCCAGGCTGGTCCTGCTGCCGCCGCCCGCCATGATGATATTGATTATTGTTGTTATTACATGTTCTTGGGTTTTCTTGGCAAAATCTCCACAGGGGTTTTGGCACCATGGCTTTTCTGGGGCTGAGAGAGTGTGCATGCATATTTTTTAAATTTAATTTTTTATATTTATTTATTTATTTATGGTGCTTCGTGCCCCCTCCCCCCCAATTGTCTGAGGGACAGCAACCCGACCCTCCCCCCCACTCAAAAAGGTTCCCTACCCCTGCCCTAACATGTCTTTGAATTGGGCAGTCTGGCTGACCAAGAAAGGGGATCTCTGGTGTGTGTTTTTTTTTTGGGGGGGGGAGAAATTGAGATGGTGGGAGTGTAGAAAAGGAGGGGGGAAAGGAGGACGCCTGGGAGGAAGGAGGAAAGGGCAGACAGTGCAAAGGCAGGCAAGGCAAGGCAAGGCAAAGGAGGCGGGCGATGCTCTGGGCGGCGCCCAAGAAAGCGCACAGAGGCTGGCTGGTGGCCACCTGCGGCTGCTGCTGCTCTGGGCTTCCCTGGCTGGTCCCTCCTCTTCCTTCCTTCCTTCCTTCCTTGTGTACCTGTCGGAGGCTCCTCTTGCTCCCTGTCCTCCTTGTCCTCCTCCTTGTCGTCCTCCCAGCCATGCTCCCTGCCCGCGGCGGGGGCTCCATGCCGCCTCCCCCCAACGCCACCGCCTACTACCCGCCTCCGCGCATCACCCTCCCCTCCGGCTTGGAGATCCTCCGCACTTACTCGGGGGCCTTCATCTGCCTCGAGATCGTAAGTCTGGGGGGCGACTGGGGGGAACTTGGGGACTCCTGGCTGCCCGCTCCGCACCGCACAGATAACCCGCTCCGACGCCGCTTGAACCGCCCTGCTGCCAGTTCTGGGCATGGGGGTGGAGGGGGGCACCAGAGCTTGGCGTTGCAGACTGCCAGAAATGGTGCAAATTGAGTCCACTTTTAGGGTTAGGGTTAGTGCAAGGGAATCATGGGAATTGTTTTTTTTCTGAGACGTTGAGCCTTCTCTGTCAGAGAGCTCTGGTGCCACAATAAACTACAGTTCCCATGATTATCTAACCCTAAAAGTGGACTCAATTTGCACTATTTCTAGCAGTCTGCAACCCCCCCACCCTCGGCTTTTTCTCCCCCCCCCCCCAGGGTGAGAGGGAGGGTTTGTCTTGCTTTGCCCTGAGGCTGAGAGAGTGTGACTTGTTGCCCAAGGTCACGCAGGAAAGGGTCCCAAGGCGGAGCAGGGATTCGAACCCAGAGTTGTAGTAGTCCAAAAGGCTCAGATAGATCATCTGTTGTTGGTGGTGTTGTTGTTACAACTGCCTCGGACCCATGGCAGTGACCTTATGGATGAGACCTCTCCAGCCTCCCCCTGTTTGCCCAGCTCCTGCAAACTCGGATTCGTGGACTCTTTAATAAAGTCCATCCATCTTGTGGCCTTCCTCTCTTTCTATTTCCTTCCACCTTTCCTAACATTGCTGTCTTTTCCAACGATTTATGCCTTCTCATGATGTGTCCAAACTACGACAGTCTAAGGGCCTTTACAGACTGCCAGAAATAATCCACCTTGAGGCCACTTTAAGTGTCCTGCCTCAGTGCTAAGGAATCATGAGAACTGTACTTGATTGTGGCACCAGAGCTCTCTGACAGAGAAGGCTCAATGTCCCAGAAAAAAACTACAATTCCCATGATTCCCTAACACTGAGCCAGGGCAGTTAAAGTGGCCTCAAGCTGCACTTTTCCTTCCAAGTCTTGTCATTTTGGCTTCTTGGGATATTTTTCTGGCTTGATCTGCTCTAGGACCTATTTGTTTGTCCTTTTGGCTGTCCATCGGATCCTTAGCACTTTTCTCCAGTTCCCAGAATGACAGTTCCCAGAATTCCATAGCATTCAGCCAGGGGGTTAAAAGCGCCATCGAAGGGGGTTATTTCTGCAGTGTGAAACAAGTAGGTCCCTGGAGATTTTTCAGGTTTTGTTTTTTCTTTCCTTGCTCGGTGTGTCTCCCCCCAAGAGAGCCTCAGTGGGTGCATCTGCACTGTAGAAATAGTGATGCACTTTAACACCACTTTTAGGGCAATTGTTCCAGCCTATGAAGCCCTGGGATTTGTAGTTTTGCAAGGTCTTTCACCTTCTCTGCCAAAGAACGCTGGTGCCTTTTTGCAGATCCCAGGATTCTGTTAGGATAGAGCAGGGCAGGTAAAAGTGGTGTCGAACTGCATTGTTTCTACCGTGTAGACGCTGCCCTTGAAGTTTGGAGGAGTCTTGCGCCTGGAAGAACTGTGCATCGCCTGGAGCTCTTGCCAGAGACACATCTGATATGCTTTTCCAGGAGGAAAATACTTGGCATATGGAACTTTTTAACTTTAACAACAACTGGTTGATTTCCTTCTCTTTGCCCAAGCTCTTCCCCACACATTGCAATTCTTATTATTTTTATGGTTGCCAGTTTTCCTCCTTGCAAGAAAATCACTGCTGATCATTTTTTCCTCTCACATCCCCATCTGTCACTGTCACATGGAAAGAACCTGGTTGTGGTTGTTGTGGTTATCGTTGAGCACCTTCAACTGGTTTCTGACTTATGGTGACCCTAAGACAAACCTATCGCAGAGTTTTCGTGGCAAGATTTGTTTGGGGGGGTTGTTGTTGTCTTGTTTTCCTCTGAGGCTGAGACAGTGTGACTTCTTGCCCAAGGTCACCCAGTAGGTTTCCATGGCTGAGAAAAGATTCAAACCCTGATCTCTAGCCTTGTAGTCTAGTGCTCAAAAACTACTCCATCACAGGCTGGCTCTTCTGTATGGAGGACTTTTATACTCATATAATGCACACACACACACACATATAATATACACACATATGTGTGCGTGCGTGCGTGCGTGCGTGCATGCAAAATGCCCCCAAACTCAAGGGCTGCATATATATATATATATATATATATATATATATATATAAAATACACACACACACACTTTGAGTTTTAGGATGGAAGACTGAGGGGGGTTGCAGACTGCCAGAAATAGTGTGAATTCAGTCCACTTTTAGGGTTAGGGTTAGAGTTAGGGAACCATGGGAACTGTATTTTATTGTGGCATCAGAGTTGTCTGACAGAGAAGGCTCAATGTCTCAGAAAAATAACAGTTCCCATGATTCCCTAGCACTAACCCTAACCCTAAAAGTGGACTGAATTCACACTATTTCTGGCAGTCTGCAACCCCCCTGAGTTACAGTGTACTTTTTCAAAAGAAAATCCTGATGCTAGGCAGAAAGGTACACCTGTTGGATTTCTGTCCATTACCCCAGAGTTGTTATGCACAAGAGAAAAATATATCACAGACAAATTCTTATTTTCTTTCCCACCGTGTCCCTCTTTCTGAGTCACATGGGCTGCATCCACACTGGGGAAATAATCTGGTCTGACACTTGGCCTTCTCTGCCAGAGAGCTCTGGTGCCATGACAAACTACAATTCCCAGAATTCCATAGCATTGAGCCATGGCAGTTAAAGTGGTATCAAACCAGATTATTTCTGCAGTGCGGATTCAGCCATGCTTAGGGGTTGTTCAATTTTTTTTTTCCAAATGGTGGTTTCATTACATTACCTGAATCATAAGCTGCTGACTTTTTAAATATATATATATTATCTTTAACAGTGGAAGGCAAACCTATCATGGGGTTTTCTTGGCAAGATTTGTTCAGAGGAGGTTTGCCATTTCCTTCAAGGTAGGCTGCTGCCACAGTGCCAAAATAAAGCAGTTTGACACTGCTTTAACTGTCAAGGCCCCATCCTGGGATTTGTAGTTTGTTGGGGCACCAGAGCTCTCTGACAGAGGAGGCTAAGTATCTCACAAAACTGCAAATCCCAGAATTCCATAGCATTGAGTCATGGCAGTTAAAGTGGTGTCAGACTGCTTCATTTCTGCAGTGTGGACACACCCTTAGAGGGTAGTGAATCACAAACACACTCTCTCATCCTAACCCAACCTCTTAGGATTGATGTGAGAATAAAAGAAGAAGTGAGCCAAGTCTGTTGTACTGAGCTCAGCAGAGAAAGGCAGGATATGATATAACTAATACTGTATATATATACCATTTATTAAGAGAGTTCCTTTTTCTACCTGCTTTTCCAATCAATCCATTTCTCTTTTCTCAGTAACAATGACATTTATGACGCCCTTTCCACCAAAGGGCCGAACATCAAACATGTAGGATTAAAAAATGGATAATAAAACACAACACTATAAAAATGCTAAAATAATATACCAATATACTACAATAGAGTACTCAGCCTGCTATAAATATCCTACTAGTGCCCTACAATATACTACTCCATCCCATTAAATTCTACTTTAAGCTCGTAATCCAGGGACGGGAATTATGAACTCTTCCTGATGTTTGTGAACTGCAACTCCCATCAGTCCGACCATCCTACCCAATGGTAAAGGATGCTGGGAGATACTCAACAACATCTGGAGGGCCACACAATTCCTATCCTACCCTAACCCTTTAGTTAAAAGCTTCCCATTGGACTCACTTGCATCAGCCATTCTTGGAGCAGTGCTAGCTGTGGATGATGGATCTCGTGGCTAACATATTTGGAATATGCCAGATTTATTTTATTTACTATTTATTTATTTACTTATATCCCACCATTTTCCCAAAATCTTCCAAAATGGGATCCAAGGCAGCTTGCAATAATTTTTAAAAGATCCAGCAAAAACATTAAAAAGGAAATGTTTGGGGGAAGGCTGGCCGCTGCATTTGCTCTCCTCACTAAAATAAGCAAACTAAAAGCTACTTTGGATCAATTTCATAGCTGATCCATTAAGCCCAGTGATATGGTTGTTTCTTTAACTGTTTCATTTAAACATTTGTATTATTCATTGTTTTAACTGTGAGCCACCTAGGGCCCCATATTGGGAGAAAGTTGGGATACAAATTAAATAAATCAAAGAAATACAAAGAAATAGTATGCGACTGGTAGCCCCTCCACTGTATTTGAAATTGAATCTTCTACCCAAGTCTTGCTGTTGGGATTTGCATGATTAATTACCACCCCATCCTACACTTTTCTTTCTTTTTTTTTTCCTAAGGAGACCTGTTCGAAAGATACCGCCTATTCCTTTCTTAAACACACCTGCATCACTGAAACATCTCTCCTTATTGCAATGCTTTCCATTCCTTCCTGTCTTGATTCTTCTGAATCATCCATTTGTTCTCTTTAAACTTCTCTGTTCTCACGGACTTGAGATCAGTGGTTTTTAATATTCACGGAGGGGTGACCTCCATTAAGATCAATGGGGTGTGCTCCTGTGGCGCATGCCTGTGTGTGCCCATGGGGGTGTGCCCCATTCAAGTCTATGGGGCTTGAATATTGGCGAGTCTCCGTTTTTTTGGGGGGGGGGTCTGGAACGGATGCCCTGCGAAAATACAGTGCCGACTGTATTTCTCATTTATTCAGCAGAGGTACCAGCAGGATTTATCTACCCCAGTCCCTGATCCTCATATCCTTAACTGCTGTAAAGACAAGCACCAGAAAAGCTACCTGATGGAAGCTTTCTGGTGGCACATAAAGTGGGTTAACCAGAGCAAAGGTGGGATGCATCTGCACTGAAGAAATAGTGCAGTTTGACACTGCTTTAATTCTGAGATTGGTACCGTAGTTTGTTGTGGCACCAGAATGACAGAGAAGGCTAAATATCTCGCAAAACTACAAATCCCTGGATTCCATAGCATTGAGCCATGGCAGATAAAGCGGTATCAGACTGCATTATTTCTGCACTGCAGATTTCCTGGTAGACACACTATAAGCCCTGGTTTGATTTTCTCTGCAAATGATTGTGTTCAAACCTCTGCCAAGTACAGTTCATTGGACAGAATGAGAAAAAGGATGGTCCTTCTACTCTGGGCACAGGCCTCACCCTTTGGTTCCATCCACCAGAAGCATGTAGCCCCTAGTATATTGGCCCTGAGGTATTTACTTGTCAGTCTTTAACATAAAACTATATTCCTTGATCCTGATTTAATGTGTGTAATTAACACAGTGGTGAATGCAAATTTGCCTTCCAACTGTCTAGTTAACAATCTTGCATGGTGTTTCAGTTAATTGCAGCTGTTTTCATCTTGTGCATCTGTGCCTTCAAGTCCTTTGATGATGTATGATAGCCCCATGCATTTTATAGGGTTTCCTTAAGCAAGGAATACTCAGAGACGGCTTGCCATTGACGTGCACATCCAAGTACTAACCAGACCTGACCCTACTTAGCTTCCAAGAACAGACAGGATCTGGTGCCTTCAGTGTACATAGACAGCCCTTTTCCTGCTAGTAAGGGCCTTTACAGACTGCCAGAAATAATGCAACTTGAGTCCACTTTAACTGTCCTGTCTCAGTGCTAGGGAATCACTGGAACTGTAGTTTATTGTGGCACCAGAGCTCTCTGACGGAGAAGGCTCAATGTCTCAGAAAAAACTACAATTCCCATGATTCCCTAGCACTAAGTCAGGACAGTTAAAATGGTCTCAAGCTGGATTATTTCTGGCAGTCTGTAAAGCCCCTTCGTTGGAGAAGAGTAAGGACAACAGTTTCAAAAACTGTTTACATCAAGGTTCCCTTTTCACAATTTTTGAGCTTGTTTTCATATGAACTGATTGGCTTTAAAAAATGTAACATACTGATTTGCATCTAATTACAGTATTGATAGTATATTGGAGTAATGGATGCATAGATCATACAGTCATATGCTTTTTGTTCTTGCCTTAGGGAGAATGGTACTGTTTTAGAGATGGGGCAAGGCAAAGCACAAAGAAGTAGTTATGAAAGTGTGTGATTTCTGTTTGGCTGCTTTTGCATCTAGCCAAGAAGTGCTAAATAAGATCATCTGCTTAACAAGTTAAATTGGCAAACCCAAACCCTATGCAAATTACCAGCAATAAGCCCCAGTGAGTAAAATGAGACTTGGTACGCAAGCATAAGATTATGTAGTACATAAAATAAATAAAATAAATAAATACATAATAAACAAAATATTTTTATCCTGCCTAGAACTTTCTGGGGTGGCATATCTTCCAACATTTCACAGATGAAAAGCAGGACACATGTGGCCCTATCCAAGTAGGTTAAGATGGCAAAATTATTAGTTAAGAAGAACATAGAAGCTAGGCAAGGCTGCAGCAGTTTGCTTTTGCCTGAGCCTTTTGGGGATGGCAAGATTCTACCCCCTCCTCTCCCCCCGCTAACCGTTTAATTTAATGCAAACTACTTTTGCCCTTTGAACTCAGTTGGCAGCATTTGAAGTTAGCTAGGGACAAAGGAGGAAGGTAGGAGGAGGAGAGAGAAACTAGGACATTTTAAAAGCAGCTGAAACAGAGGGACAACAGAAGATTAATTGGGGCTGTTCTTTCCAAATCAGGACAGCTGGATGATATGAAACACGCTTGTGCTCATTAAGACTGAGACAGTGTTTCCTCTATGTGAGATAGAAAATAAATTAGCTTCTTGTTTGATTAGTGGGATTGCAAATATTGAAATGAGAAGCAAACACACTGCAAAGTTCAGGTACTTAGAGGGCACAAAATGTATGCACCCTCCTATGCATGTGAGTGGAGGAAGTTGAGAAAGATACTAGGTAGTGACTCCTGGATCCTAACTAGGGTAGCTGGATACAAAAAGAAGACAGCAATCCTGCACCTATAATAACTGTGGGAATTTCAGCGGATTTATGTCAGATTTATGGAACTTATAAGTGGATGATTAAGAATTGAAATAGGCAAAGGTTCTGTATACTTTGGCTCAGTGATAAATCAGGCTGAGACTTGGAAGTGCAGTTATGAAGGAGCTAGAAAAGGTTCTCAAGTTTGAAGACATATCAATGTCTACAAAAGTCATCCATGCCATAGTATTTCCACTTTCTATGTATGGATGTGAAAGCAGGGCAGAAAAGAAAGCTGACAGGGAGGTCAGCTCATTTAAAAATGCGATGCTAGAGGAGAATTTGACAGATTCCCTGAAGTGTCAAAAAAGACAAATGAATGGGTCCTAGGGCAAGCCAAGCTTGAACTCTTCCTAGAAGCAAAATGATTAAACGGATGTGATTGTACTTTGAACATATGATGATATGACATCACTCTTTGGAAAAGAGCATAAAGTTTCCTAAAGTGGAAGGCAGGAGGAAAAGAGAAAGAACACCAAACTGTTGGATTGACTCAGTTAGGAAGCCATAGTTCTGGGTTTGCAGGACCTAAAGAGTGCTATAAATAATTGGGAGACTTAGAGGTCTCTCAGTCATAGATTTGCTATATGTCAAAGCCAACTTGATGGCAAATAACAATGGCAAAGCTCATCTAGGAAGCTATATCTATTGCAATTCCCTCTTCTACGCAACTGTTAAAGCTTCAGGAGCCCTTTTCAATGTTACTATTTGCTCAGTGGTTACAATTATGTTCCACTTTTGTTCCAATGGGCTCAAGGTGGAGTATATGGCTCTCCACCTTCTCCCAGCCTTGTGGAGTATAAGCAGGTAGATCAGACTAAGGTCCAGAACACACTGCAGAAATAATCCAGTTTGAGGCTGTTTTTACTGCCCTGGCTCAGTGCTAGAGAATCCTGGGAATTGTAGTTTATTGTGGCACCAGATCTCTCTCACAGAGAAGGCCAAATGTCTCACAAAACTACAATTCCCAGAATTCCCTTGCATTGAGCCAGGGCAGTTAAAGTGGTCTCAGGCTGGATTATTCCTGCAGTATGTTTTGACTTTGACTGACTCAAGATCAATCAATGGTTTTCATGGCTTACTGTTTACTAGAACCTGGATTTCCCCAAATCCCAGTCCAATTCACTACACTTCTAGTGCCCCTGTTAACTTGACCTCTTTCCTAAATATGACTTGATACTGACTCTGACCATTGGCACTTACAACCCTACTAAACCTGAGCACAGCTGGCAAAGATGCTTATTGTCTTTCCAAGACCCTTAAACTGGAATATTGTGTACTTAGCCCATTAAAACAGAACTTGAAAGAGTTACTATGGAGGATGAAAGAGTTACTATGGAGGACTGCAAAATCCCTGCATCCTCCATCCAACGTAGCTATAAGAAAAACCAAAGTCTAATCTGCCCCACAGAAGTAATGCAGCTTGACATGGCTTTAACTACCATGGCTCAATGCTATGGAATTCTGGGATTTGTAGTTTGGTGAGCTATTTAACCTTCTCTGTCTGAGAGCCCTGGTACCACAACAAACTACAAATCCTAGAATTTCATAGCATTGAGCCATGGCAGTTAAAGTGGTGTCAAACTGCATTATTTCTGCTGTGCAGGTGCAGTCCAGGGCTTGAAATGTCTGAAAGGCAAAACAACCAATGGAGAGTTTTAATGTCTCCAGTGTGTGTCTTAATTTTGATGAAACTAAAGCTTCTCTTGGTCTCATCAGAACTTGCATGGGGACCATTTGAAAAAAGTGATCCCTTAATGGAAGTTGCCTGCAAAGATGCTCACAGTTAAGGCTTATAAAACTTCCAATTTAAATGCCTCTCTGGCTGCATCCACACTGCAAAAATAATCTGGTTTGACATCACTTTCACTGCCATGGCTCAGTGCTGTGAAATTACGAAAAGTGTGGCTTGTTGTGGTACAAGAGCTCTCTGAAAGAGAGGGCTAAATGTCTTCCAGAAACACAAATCTCAGAATTCCATGGCATTGAGCCCTGGCAGTTCAGGTGGTGTCAAACCGGATTATTTCTGCAGTGTGGATGCAGCCGGAGTTGGCTTTCTCAATCTGTGTTTTCTTCCCCTTCTCTGCTTTTCTTCAGTGCTGTTTCTTTCTCCATTGCTACGTAAACCCTACCAATCAGGGAGTACATAATGAGCATGATGATCCTCCAACTCACTGTAGCCAATATGGTTTGGCAGTACACCCTGATGACGGAGGGCTAACAAAGCGACATTGCGCTCCTGGCGTAGGAGGATGGGGGCATGCCCCAGTTGCTGAGACAACCAAGCTAATGTTCCCTGGCTTTTTGTTGTGATTTCTGTCATGCCGTGACTGGGATCTTGTTGGTCCTGTTTCCTTCGCAACAGGGACATCTATTTTTTTAATATTCTCTTTCGAATCTTCATTGGAAAAAAATGAAAAAAAAGTGTGCAGTTTTCAGGGAGCATGAAGGAACAACAGCAGCAACAAAATCAAGTAAAACAAAATCACTGCAAAGTATGCCCTGTTTCCTTTCCCCAGGATTCATTGTATGTCTCTTACTGAAACTGACTACTCTAAAGTCAGAGCTTACTCCTTCCCGTTGCACAGTTATAATGTTATGATTGCATTTTAGCTGTCATGGTCCCATTCTGTATAATCCTGGGATTTGTTGTCTGGACTCAGCTCTCTGGCTGAGAATTCTATATTATTGTTGTTGTTAATTGCCTTTGAGTTGACACCAATTCATGATGACCCCCATGGATGAGACATCTTCAAGACCTCCCATCTTCCACTGCTCTACTCATGTCCAGTAAATTTATACCCCTGATCTCTTTGCTTGAGTCCATCCATCGGGTGTATGGTCTTCCTTTCTTTCTACTGCCCTCCACCTTTCTTAGCATCATTGTCTTTTCTAATGGGTTGTGCCTTCTCATGATGTGTCCAAATTCAACAGCCTCTGTTTCATCATCTTGGCTTCCAGCGAGAGTTCAGGCTTGATCTCTTCTAGGACCCATTTGTTTGTCTTTTGGCCATCCACAATATTCTCAGCATGGTGTCCTCCATCACCACATCTCAAATGAATTGATTTCCTTCCTCTCTCCATTTTTCTCTGTCCAGCTCTCACATCTTTGCATGGTGATGGGGAATACAGTAGCTTGGATGATCCTAACCTTAGTGTTCAGTTGTACATATCTTTGCGCTTTAGGATCTTATCTAGTTCTTTCTTTAGCTGCCCTTGCCATCCCTAGTCTTCTGATTTCTTGACTGCAGTCACCATTCTGGTCAATATTTGATCCAAGGTTTTGGAAATCTAGAATTCTATATAGCTCTCCCTAATCTGAAAATCCCAGGATTCCACAGGATGCAAACAAAGTAGTTAAAAAATAATCATAGCACTATAAGGATTAGAGTTCATAATTAATACTGCTCATTTTCTCCACTTAGAAAAGATGGCAAGCTAGTGTATGCATAATCAAGTGAAATGCCTATTGAATGATGTGGAACCTATATTGGAGTCTGTCTTCATAAAAGCTAAATAGCTTCTCAAGAGAGTTTCCTTCCCATAATAAATCTTTTAAGTTAGCAATACCAAGTCTTCAAGGGGGGGCACTCCTATTTGAAACATTGGTTTCTTTTGGCTACACTCAGTTCTTTTTGGTAGGCTTGTTTCATACAAGGAATAAAGTAAAAATGTTATAATGTATACCACATGCTTTTTTAAATATATATATATATATATATATATATATAATATTTTATAGCAGAGGTGATTCAAACTGAAAATGGTAATTTTGAAGCCATTTCACTCACATCAAAATGTGTCATTTTGATTGCTCATTTTGTCCTGACAAAACAATAAAATATACACGATCTTGTGAAAATCCAAAAGTCTTTTTCAAAAACACAAAGGTTTAAAATATGGTAAGGAACCAGTAGTTTTCCTGAAGTTGTCAAACTCCAACTCTCATCATCCCTGCTTGCTGAGTTGGATTTGGGGTTTTACAACATCTAGAGGGCTATAAGTTCTGCCATCCTCTGCCATATTTTTGAGGAGTATTTTTCATTATTGAGTTTTAATTAAAATATTTATGTCCAGCCTTTGAGCAGAAGATCTCCAGGAAGCAAACAGGTATTACCAGTATAAGCAGATGAAATTTTGAAACAATAAAAATAATTTAAATAGACTTAAAACATGTTAAACAAGTTGACAAATTAAAAACAGGTCAAGAAGGTTGAAACAGTTTAAAACCATGTACATAAAACATCTGGGAGTAAATCAGTTAGGCCTCCAAGACTTTAGTGAATGGACATGTTTTTACAATCGTCCCTCTGGTATTCACAAATTCTTTATTTATGGATTCAACCATCCTTGGCTTGAAAATACTTTTAAAAATATAAATTCCAAAAAGCAAAGCTTGATTTTGCCATTCTATGTAAGGGACACCATTTTACTGTGCCATTTTATTTAATGAGGCTTGAGCATCCATGCATTTTGATATCCATGGGTGGGGAGAGGAGTCCTGAAACCAAACCCCAGTGGGTACAAAGTGTAGACAACATAGGAATTAATCCATCCTCCAAGCTGAGAAGGCCCTCTCCTACCTCCTCACCCAAAATATTGACCTGATTTGTGGGACACAAAGGATGGCAGGCCTATTTATATAGGGTATGTCCCTCCTTCAAGTATCAAAGTCCCAAGCTGTTTAGGGTTTCAATGTCATCACAAGCACCTTGAATTCAAACTGGAAGTGTATGAGAGGAAGCAATTCTTTTACAGCTGGCGTTGTATGATGTCTCTGTGTTATTCCAATCAGCAACTGAGCTGCTGTATTTTGCATTAGCAGATCCCAAGTCATCTTGAAGGGTAGCCCTGCATTATAGTACAGAATGAGCCTCCCTTATCCATAATGCTTGGCACCAGAAGTGTTTTGGATTTTGGATTTATTTATTTATTTATTTATTGGATTTTAAAATATTTACATATACATAATGAGATTATCTTGAAGAAGAGACCCAAGTCTAAACACGAAATTCATTAATGTTTCATATACACCTTGTACACATATAGCCACATGTAATTTTACACGCAATCTTTTTAATAAGGTGTGAACAAATCTTGCCAATAAAACCCCATGATAGGTTTGCCTTAGGGCCGCCATAAGTCAGAAACAACTTGAAGGCATGCAACAACGACAAGAAGCATGAAACAAAGTTTGTTTACACTGAACCATCAGAAAGCAAAGGTGTCACTTTCTCAGCCATCCATGTGGACAGTTTTGGATTGGGGTTGTTTTTTTTTTTGGAATTTTGGATAAAGGAGGTTACCAGTGCATGAGTTATTCTAGCATAAGTATCCTTGTCCAAATAAGGCCATAGCTGCTAAGCGAGTCAAAGTTGGTGATGAGGATGGATCCAGGGGTAGTCTCTCAAGCTGCATACCTGTTCCCTCATGAGAATATCCCACCCCATCTAAGGGCCTTTGCAGACTGCCAGAAATAGTGCAAATTGAGTCCACTTTAAGGGTTAGGGTTAGTGCTAGGGAATCATGGGAATTGTTTTTTTTTTTCTGAGGACCTTATCACACGCAGGCCACAAAGCGATAAGAAAGCGAAATAAGAATAAATCCAGGAATAAACCAAAAGAAACCCCACAATACGTAAATGGCTATCAGACGCAACTAGCATCATCGCACAATTAAGGAAAGCGCGATGAAGTGCTCCCGGGAACCGTCTTTGCTGTTCGCACACAAGTGAGAAAATCCCGGACATAACCAAGCAATGATGCCCTGCACATGCTCAGTACAGCCGCGGCTGTCACTTGCCGCGGCTGTCAAACACACCCCTTCCCAAGCCGGCTGTCCCCCAAACCCCTTCCCAAGCCGGCACAGGGTCCGCACTCCGAGGAGAACGTCCTCAGAGAGGTGCCTCTCTGAGGACGTCCTCCTTGGAGCTCGGACCCTGCACGGGGCCTGAGCTCCGAGCAGAACGTCCTCGTCCTCCTTGGAGCTCGGACCCTGCACGGGGCCCAAGCTCCAAGGAGGACGTCCTCAGAGAGGCACCTCTCTCAGGACGTTCTCCTCGGAGCGCGGACCCTGTGCCGGCTTGGGAAGGGGTTTGGGGGACAGCCGGCTTGGGAAGGGGTGTGTTTGACAGCCACGGAGCACAGGCGGGGGCGGGGAAATGCTCCACAATACGTATTGGGGGAATGCTCCCCAATACGTATTGTCTTTTCAAACTGATAAGGTCCTTACGGTAAAAGCGAAATGATTCCCGTTGCGCACTTGTACTTCCTGAAGAAACCGAAATACAAAAGATCTCGGTTCTTGCCGCATTCTGTTGGGGTTCTGAGCAACGTCGTGTGGACACATGGAAAAATAATACGTATCAGGTCAGGATTTCGTTTGGGTTCTGACTGCTTTGGGCCCCGTGTGATAAGGTCCTGAGACATTGCGCCTTCTCTGTCAGAGAGCTCTGGTGCCACAATAAAATACAGTTCCCATGATTCCCTAACCCTAACCCTTAAAGTGGATTCAGTTTGCACTATTTCTAGCAGTCTGCAAAGGCCCTAAGACAGGCTGCTTACCAATTCCTGTACCTGAGAGCTTCTTTCTTATGAAGATTCAGCTTCAGTTTATTGGCCCATTATCCAGCCCATTACGATATTCAGGCACTGGTCCAACATAGCCCCAGTTGATTCCAATGACAAAAAGAAGTAGAGCAAGCAGTCATGAATAAACTATTGGTACTCAACTTCAGAATTCCTTATGAGCTCACTCACTGACTTTATACAGATATTAAATTGTATGGGGGATAAGACGAAACCCTGTGGCACCTCACAGATTATTAGCCATGATGCTGAACAGGAATCCCCCAGTGCCAGGCTTTGGAACCAACCCAGTGGGTAGCTAGAAATTAAAAGTGCAACCCAGTTCATGTCTGTTCAGAACTAAACCCATTGAGTTTGATAAGAACTATTCCAAAGTGAGCATGCTGGGGAATCAGTGAAATTAATTATTGAAACTGTTTCCTCTTGAATTCTTGGGTCAGTTTCATTATTTTTTTTAATTAATAGCTGTTTGTCACTGACTTCAGTGGGGTGTAAGATGTGATTAGAATTACAGCACAATCCTGTACATGTCTGCTTATGAGTAAGCTCATTGAATTCATTGCGGCTTTCTCTCAGTGAAATGAGGGCCTCGCAGTCTTAATTTTTTTCCTGACTCTTTTTAAGACAAACAGCATTGGAAGTTTTATTTCAGTCTGTTTCCAAACTATTTACTACATGTTACTAACAGGTGCATCCACCATTTGCCCATGCTGGAATTAGTTGTGTCATCTGATGTGGAATTTATGGTAAAAGTAGAGCATGCCCCATATTTGCCAACGTGCCTTTTCTGTGTTTTTTGTTCAAACAATTGGACTATCGTATGTTATGTTTACTTGTTTTTGGATAGCACACCTCCAAAGCAGGAAGAGAGGCTTTTGAAAAGGAGACTGATCAAACTTGTTATGTGACCTCCACCCTGCTCATTTCCATAAAAATCACTTCTTTATTTCCAAACCCTGTTTCTAATGCAAGGGGGGGGGGGGAATGCAGCCCTCTAAGGCTCTTGAACTCTCCCTTCTCTTGAATCCTCACCATCATAGCCAATGGAATTATGGGAGCTGAAGTCCAGCAAGATCTGAAAGGCTATTTTTTGCCCATCCTTGCTCTAATACAGGGCTGGAGAGCCTTTAGCCATCTAGATCAGGGGTAGGCAACCTTTCCCCTTTAAGGGCCAAGGGACTTCAGCTCCCAGAAGCCTCAGCCATGTTGGCCAATAGTCCTATGTTGGCCAATAGCTCCTGGGATTCTGGGAGCTGAAGTCCCTCGGCCCTTAAAGGGGAAAGGTTGCCTACCCCTGATCTAGATGATGATAATGTTTTTTTGTTGTGTGCCTTCAAATTGTTTCCAACTTATGACAACCCTAAGCGGAACCTATCATGGAGTTTCCTTGGAAGGATTTTCTCAAAGGGGTGTTGTTTTTGCCTTCCTCTGAGGCTGAGAGAGTGTGATCTGTCCAGGGTTTCCATGGCTAACCTGGAATTTGAACCCTTATCCCCAGAGTTGTCATCCAATGCTCAAACTACTACACTACATTGATGTTTATATATATCCCACCTTTCCCCCAGTTTGGGACTCAAAGTGGCTTGCAGTAATTAAAACAATAGCAAAAACATCCTTTAAAATTTAGAAATCAAAACATAACCATGAAAAAGAAAACAGCAAATAATCAATATAGCAATTATGCAAGGCTTGTTCTCCTTGAGCCATCAGCCTTTAAAGTCCTGCCAAAACAAGAAGGTGTACACTTGCCTACAGAAAGATTGAAAGGAGGGCACCAGTCTAATCTTTCTGTGACGGAGTTCCATGGCTGTTGGGAACAACCACCCAGAAGGCCTGTGTTCCCACCAGAAGTATCTGTGAGGGTCATGGGACAGAGAGAAGGTGCTCCCCAGAAGATCTCCAAACACAGGCAGGCTCATGTGGAAGAATGCAAGCCCTTCAGATAACCTGGGCCTGAGCCCTGTAGGCTTTGTAGGTCATAACCAACAATTTGAATTGTCCCTGGAAACAAACTGGCCGACAGTGAAGCTGTTGCGACAAGGGAGTGGGCTCTCAGTATCTGCTGGGTTTTGGTTCCAGGATCTTGTGTGGATATCAGAACCCATGGAAGCTCAATTCCCATTATATACAATGTCATAGTAAAATTAAATCTCTTATATAAAATGGCAAAATCAAGCTTAGCTTTTTGGAATCTTTTTGTGTGTGTGTGAATATTTTTGAACCGTGGTTGGTAGAATCTGTGGATGCAGAAATGTAGGATAATTTTAAGTTTCCTAAGGCTTCAGCGTTTGATAAGGAAACAAAATGAAACTTGAAAAAGGGGGAATAGAAATGATCTTGTATATGGTGACTGCAGCATGCCTAATTTATGCAAAATATTGGAAAAGACGAAATGAATACTTACTTGAAGAATGGATAGTTAAAGTGAATGATTTAATGTTAATAGATAAATTAACAATGGCAATTAAAGGGAAATCAGATCAATGCCATCTTAAAAAATGGGAAAAAATTAAGAAACTTTGGATCTAAGAAAGGAAGGAAAATTATATGTGATAAGGAAACTAAGGACATGTCTCTCTTTCCCCTTCTTTTTCTGGGATATAGAAAAAGGTGCCACCAAAATACTTATATAAATATGTATATAAGCAATACATATAAGCAAAATGAAAACATATTTAGCTAAGAATGAATGCTGAAGAATAAGCTTGTATTTATTGGATATATATATATTCTGTATTCAGTGTTAAAGAATAAGATGTTATTTCTTTTTATTTCAATAAAAAAGGAAACAAACATATTAAATATCAAAAAGTCAAAGCCAAGCCTGCTACAGTCTAGCTTCAAATTTGCAGAGTAGCAGAAATGTGTCTTTGTCTATGCTTCCCTAAGAACTGAGACTGACTCAAAAAACAACAAACACATAGCTTGTAGTTTAAAACAAAAGTTTACTAATGGCTTTAATCTATATATACACAAAAACTATGTCCTAATCTAGCTAGTAAATAGTCCAGGTAAAAAGACATCTTTATTTCCAAAGAAACTGGAGAGAGGAGGAAGATGGAGGGCCAACAGTTCAGTAGAAAAATCTTTGAGAAAATGTCTGTTAATCCCAAAAGGGAGAGTGACCTAAATCACATGGTTTGAATGAGAAAGGGGGGGAGGGTTTGCATGCAGGAAATCCCTATCTATCTAAGGAGGGGGAAAGAGAATGCAAAAATCTTCCAACAAGAATCCATGGATACAGAGAGCCAGTTGTATTTATATAAAGGCATTGTGATCCAAAACCTCTGAAGATCAAAGGCTCCTCAGACCTGCTCTAATGCAAGGGTTGTTATTTATCTTCCTCTAAAAGCAGGGGTGGGAATTATGTGGTCCTTTGGAAGTTGGGTGAACCGCACCTCCCAGTATCCCTATTTGTATAGTTAAAGATGGGGAGTGCTGGGAGTTGTTTAACAACAGTTGAAGGGCCACGTGATTCCCATCCCTATTGACAGCAACGTAATATATGAAATTACAGTGGAATCCAATACCTATCTACTAAAAAATAAACTCCTTTGAGTGTAGTAAAGCTTACTTTAGATAAGTGAGGTTGAGATGAAAACAAAGCAGTCCTGCCCTGAAGATAAAATGTAAGAGGAAGCACATCTACCTAAAGTCTTCAGAACAGACTAAAGGCAGTAGAAAAGAGCCATGTGTAATCTAGTTTTAATTTTATTTTCCTTGGCAAGAACCTTATCAGCAACTGTATGGCAAACAGAAATGCATAACATGATTTTGCTTCCTGCTGTGTGAAGAAATAGATACCGACTGAATTATTTGCTGCCACCTGTGTATTAAAGGGACATGGACCCTTTTCTTTCACACCAAGCCCCCCAAGCAAACAAACAAAACCCCACTCACTACCTAATGCTACCTTGATGAAACTGTTGATCCAATTGCTGAAATGGAGAACATGTTGTTATGTATCTTCAAGTTGACTCTGACATATGGTGACCATGTCATAGAGTTTTCTTGGTAAGGTCTCTTCAGAGGAAGTTTTTTTTTTTTAATTGCCTTTCTCTTAAGATTGCAAGAGTATGATTTACCCAAGGCTGAGTAAGGATTTATGTCTGCCATAGTTTTAATCCAACACTCACACCAGTACTCCACACTGGTTCATAGGGGAACATTGCAAAATAAAAAATAAAGTACATGTATGGCCAGAATTCAAAGACATAACCATGTTAGTCTGGAAAATCATTATACAAAGTGATCTCGCAGCACCTTTGATACTAACTGAAAGAAAGAAGTTGGTAGCATGAACCTTTGTAGATTTGAGTCTACTTCCATGTACAGCTAAGAAAGTAGACTCAAGTCTGAAAAGTCATGCAGCCAGTTTCTATCTTTCAGTTAGTCTCAAGGCTGCTACAAGATCCCTTTGCATACTGATTTTCGAGCGTAACACGGCTGTCTTTGAATACAAATGCCAGGGTCTTGCCAAAATGACCAGAAAAAACAATATAATGAAAGTAACTACAGTGTGGTGTAATGGACAGAGCATTGGACTACAACTCTGGAAATCATGGTTCAGTTCTGCACTTAAACCCACAGGGCAAGTCGCACACTCTCAGCCCCAGAAAACTCCATAATAGATTCACCTTAGACTAGAGTCATGATAACTTGGAAATTGTTCAATGGTGCACAGCTTAAGTAAACATCACACCCCAGAAGATGCAATGTTACCAGTTATGTTACTGTTTTTTAAAAAAATTAACAGTGTTAGTAAATCATTATATGAAAATTGCTGTTACAGATATGTTACAGATAGCATCATTGCTTATAATATGTTACTTGTACACTTTATTCTTTTATCATGGGTAAAGAACTGAGAAGCTGGCAAATGCTAATGTTCCTAATCCCAGAAGGTTTATGCTTCTCCTATGGTAGGATTTTTGTTGTTTTATTTTTTACTATATTTTACACATAGAGACTTAATATATTTTCAGTTTTCAACAAACTTATTTTCTATCCCCCTCTCCCTTTTTATGTTCTTCTACAGCTTTTTGGAGCAATAGTTTGGATTTTAGTAGCTGCAACCAAAGTCCCCTTGCCACTGCTACAAGGATGGGTAATGTTTGTGTCTGTGACGGCATGTTTCTCCTCCATCGCCTTCCTCTGCGTGTTTCTCTTCAGTTACAGAGAGAGAATTTCTATTGATTGGAACCGTTTGGTAAGCATTTAAAAGGCACATGAGAAAAACTGGATTTTCAATGGATGAGGATACATATATTGAAATGCTATAATTGAAATCTCTGGATAGAATCTTGATTTTTGTAATGCTTAACGTATGCTGTTCTGCTCTTTCAACAACCCTAAGTGAAAATAGCCTGGACAAGCCCTCCAAGGTGCATCTAGCCATATTTTAACTCAATTTTGTGCCCTTAATAGCTACATGATGGTCTGCACTGGAAATGGTAGAAACTTATTCTATTGTTTTCATGTCATTTCAGTTATCCTGAGTCCATTTTAAAGAATCCTTAGATCTGTAGTTTAATGAGGTACTTAGAAGTCCCTGTGAGGACTTAAGTGAGGTTGCATCTGCACTGCTGGTATAATCCAAGTTGACACCACTTTAACTGCCATGGCTTAATGCAGTGCAGTTCTAGGAATTCTGACAGAGGCAACTATTTATCTCACAAAGCTACAAATCCCACAGTTCCATAGCATTGCACCATGGCAGTTAAAGTGAAACTGGATTATTTTTGCATTGCAGATGCAGCCTAAGGTCCAAAACACACTGCAGAGGCAATCCAGTTTGAGACTGCTTTAACTGTCCTGGCTCAATGCTAGGGAATTCTGGGAACTGTAGTTTTGTGATAGAATTCAAAGATATAGCCGTGTTAGTCTGAAGAATCACTATGTAGAGAGATCTTGTAGCACTTTTGTAGTTTTGTGAGACATTTAGCCTTCTCTGTCAGAGAGCTCTGGGGCCACAATAAACTATAGTTCCCAAGATTCCTTAGCATTGAGCCAGGGCAGTTATAGCAGTCTCAAACTGGATTATTTCTGCAGTGTGTTTTGGACCTAAGTCACCAAAATGCAAATTCCCAGATTCAGTAAATGGAGCTACGACAGTTAAAGTGACATGAAGCTGGTATAATTGTGCAGATGCACCTCCTCTGTTGTGAAAAGCTTCATTTACCAATTGCTGCATTGAAGCAGCTGTTAAAGGCATCTGAACAGAGCAGGCTGATTTGGTTTGATTTTTGGGTCACTTGCTGCTCTACATTGGATTTAGTACGGCTCTATGCAGTAGTAACTTTCGCTTCTCAGCTTTGCACAGACTAACAAGAGGTTCAGAAATACTATAGGCTGTCTCTTCTCCTTCCCCAGACTTGTTTGATTTCTATCACATACCAACAAAGTATAAGCAAATAAAATATTTGTTCATGTTCTTTTTCCAGGTATGAAACAATGAAGTGAGAGGGACAGCTATTTCCCAAAGGGGTTTCATATGTTTTATTTGGAATCACCTAGGTGTAGGACAGGAAAATTGCTAAATTGCACTACCATCTAGCATTCTAGCATTTTGTGGAAGTAAAGGGAGAGTGCTGCTTCTAAGATAGCTCTTGTTGCAGCATGTTTGCCGATCATCCCATCCCCATTCAGAACCGACATTTTGTTCTGGTTTATTCAGATTTAATCAACTAATGAATCAATTTATATTCAGGGATAACTGTGTTGATTGTACAGCCAAATACAACAAAAATGCACAAGCAACGATACGTTTATTAGGCCAAGTGCAAAGCATAAAATACATTATGCACACTTTGGAAGTTTCATTGGGTTCTTCGTCAGGCAAAGATGTTAAAAATCATACAAGATGAAATGGTGATGATGTTAAGAGTCAAAGGTCTGCTTTCTGTCTTAGATGTCATCGGTTAAGATAGTATAGAGGGATTTCAATGCAGGGTGAGGACACTCCCCTTATTGACCATGTGAAGATTAGAGGCAATGGATGAATCCACGCTGCAGAATTAAAGCAATTTGAGATCACTTTTACTGCCATGACTCTATCCTACATAATCCTGGGATTTGTAGTTTGGTGAGGTATTCAGCCTGGTCTGTCAGGGAGCTCTGGTGCCTCACCAAACTAAAGTTAAAGTAGTCAAGGCAATTAAAGATGTCAAAAAGCTTTAATTTTGCAGTGTGGATAAACCCAAACAGAAATAAGTGACAGGTAATAAAATTTCAACTCAATTACAGCAAAGTAACTTCTCTTGAGATCCAGCCTCTCTTTGTCCTATACAAAGCTAACTACTCCTTTCCTAGGCAAAGAACATCAGATTTCTCAAGGGGTCTCTGCACTCTTACATCTGGACAAACTGCCTAACATCAGCACCATTTACATCCTGTATGATTTTTAACATCTTTGCCTGATGAAGAATCCAGTGAAGCTTTGAAAGCTTGTATAATGACTCAATTGAAGTGTAGATCATCACTCAGTAATAATTAGCTTATATAATTCTGAAAGACTTGCTTATATAATTAGCTTATATAATTCTGAATGAAAAGAAAAATGGTTCATGTTTGTATACTCATCACATAAAGACAAATTACATTGGGAGCCCCCTGCTGAATATATTTTCTTTCTTGGAAAAGAGGTTGTTTTTGTATCACGACTGATTGTGTGCAAATTTGGCTTGTGGGTGTTGATTTGTGATATCTCATTCATGCTTATGTAAATTGTTAACATTTTCAATCAGTTGTAGCATCTTCAATCAATGAGTGGTGAATGTGCTTATGCCCTTGGCTTGGAGCTTAGAAATGTTACTCTTTTGGACTACAGCCATGCTGCCTGGGGGACTCTGT
Source organism: Phrynosoma blainvillii (assembly GCA_026167975.1). Classification (NCBI taxonomy): domain Eukaryota; kingdom Metazoa; phylum Chordata; class Lepidosauria; order Squamata; family Phrynosomatidae; genus Phrynosoma; species Phrynosoma blainvillii. The sequence goes on along the minus strand of JANUYF010000004.1, from coordinate 21,846,105 downwards.
GAGCTGTAAGCTTGAAAAAGTAACTTTTCTAAGCTCTGTCTAAGGTATCTGGAAATTAGTCTGGTGGTCTTAAAAACTTTGGCTATGAGCAAGCCTGCTTGAGATAGTAGGAATTTGGATCAGGGGTTGATAAGTGCTGACCTACTGGGCAAATGTTGCAATTTTAGCTGTTTTATGTGGTCTCTCTTATTGATGGATGGATGGATTGAACTGGTATCCCACCTTTCCTTCAGGAATTTCAAGGCAGTTTACCTGGCTCTCTTCCTTTCCATGCTATCCTCACAACAACCTTGTGAGGTAGGTTGGGCTGAGAATGACTGATCCAAGGTCACCTGTGAGTTTCCTGGCTCAATGGAGACTTGAACCCAGTTCTCCCGAATCCTAGGCCAACACTTTAACCACTACACCACACTCTTTCTCTCACACATTATTAACTCTCACAAAAAGTACTTTGAACACAATTTTACTTGTATGGCAGTCAAAATTCTGTTGAATAATTATGAGGGTAGAATTCAAAGGTACAGTCATGTTAGTCTGGAAAATCAGTATGCAAAGGGACCTTGTAGCACCTTTGAGACTAACCGAAAGAAAGAAGTTGGTAGCATGAGCTTTTGTAGACTTGAACCTAGGCACAAGTCTATAAAAGCTCATGCTACCAACTTCTTTCCTTCAGTTAGTCTCAAGATGCTACAAGGTCCCTTTGCATATGAACATGAGGATTGAGGATCAGTTGAGACTCTCATTCATAGGGTCACCTTAAGTCAAAGCTGACATGACAGTAATAAAAAAGGAAACAACATTTATTCATTCATTCAAGGTTTGTTTTAATTGCCTCTGAAACAGTATGGCCTCCAAGATGATGCACAGTTGGTCAAAACATTTTTAAAACAGTAAATAAATAATTTTTTAAAAATTAAAAGCATCTTGAACTCCTCTTTTAAAAAATTCTAAAACCAGACAGGAGTTCCCAGCATCCCTACACCACTGGAAGATTTGAGGGTTGCAATCCAACACACACACACACATTTCCAAGCTCTGAAACGACTCTTCTTGAACAGATGCAACAGACTTTGGAATATCTGATGCTGGAGAAAACCAACCCCACTCGGCATTGTCTGTGGATTGACTGGAGGCATCCAGATGGACAGTGTTAGGAAAGGAATTCTAACCTTTGTCTAATTCAGTGCCACTCAAAGCTGTGGTCCATGGCTGGTTCACAAGCTATTGAGTGCCAGACCACAGAGAGTTTCCAGGAGAGAAAGAAACTATTTTAGCCAATGGGCACAAATGTGATGCTGATCTCTGGCACATTCAGAAAAACACCCTTTCAGTCCCCTGCATCTAATCCATCAAAAATAAAAAAATACAAGTCTTCTGATTTTAAGACAAGGCTTTGGCAACAAGCCCTACAGCAAGTCGGTCTGGCAACTGTGTAGAACAGGTGTGGGCGACATATTATCATTCCTTGCCATTGCCTCTGCTGGCAAGGACTGATAGGAGTTGCAGTCCAGCAACATTCCTGATACATGATATAAGCCTCATGAGTGGTTGCTGAGAGGAGAGACCCAGATCTAAAGGATTTAACAGTGTTATAACACCAGCAGGTGGGAGATGGCACTGGAAATTAATTTTAATTGTGGATAACCTTGTCAGCTTCTCTTGCTTCAAGTTTGTGCTGGCATATCCATTTTGAAATGTGCTGTGTTTTGTTTGTTGGCATGCATGCCCTTTTTTATATGCATGCATGTCCTTTTTTTAAATGGATGTATTGTAAGAGGACACCTGATTTGGAAAGTAACAGATGCTTTTGTTGTTGGTGTTGTGTGCCTGCAAGTCATTTTTTTTACTTATGGCGAACTTAAAATCATGGGGTTTTCTTGGCAAATTTTTTCAGAGAGGATTTGCCATTTCAATGTCCTGAGAGTGTGACCTGCCCAAAATGCTTACAGTAATCCCACTGTGTGTGTGCAGGCCTTCATATTGACTTATGGTGATCCTGTGATTTTTCATAGGATTTTTTTAGGCAAAGAATACTCAGAGGTCTTTTTGCCTTTTCCTTCCTCTGAAATGTAGCCTACATCACCTCAGTGGTAAAGCATAGGCTTTACATTCAGAGTGGTTTGTGGGCATTTGTTGTTGTTGTTGTTGTTGTTGTTGTTCTTTTTAAATTTAAACCTGCAATTCCTTTCATCCTAAATATGAAGACATTTGCAGACTGAAATGAATGAAAGCACCACTACCCCATTCAGAAACCAACCAAAGCAGACTTCTCAGCTATCCTTAGTAGAGTCACTGAGAGCTAGTGTTTATTCATTTTTGTCTTACACAAGATGCTAAACAAGTATGGACTATTACAAGCCCAGACCTGCTTGTAGTGTGGCTTGTTGCTAAAACCTTGTCTTAAAAACAGAAGAACAATTTTGCTGGATTAAGACAAAAGGTCAACACTCTTTTCCCAACACTGTCTATCTGGATACTTCCAGTCAATCAACAGATAGCACATACAGTGGGACCTTGTTAGCTGCTGGAGTTTGGTTCCAGCATCCCCCGTGGATACAAAATCTGTGGATGCTCAAGCCCCATTAAATATAATGTCAGAGAAAAATGGTGTCCCTTATATAAAATGGAAAATCAAGGTTTGCAATTTGGCATGTATACTTTTTTCTGAATATTTTCAAGCCGTGGATGCTTGAATCCTTGGATAAAAAAAAACAAACTGCAGATAAGGAGGGCCAACTGTAGTATGATTTATTTTTCTCCAGCAACTGATAATCCAAAATCTGGTGCATTTGCTCATGAAGGGTCTTTTCAGAGCTTGAAAGTAAGTGGGGGGGGGGGGGGGAGAGACTGCAACTCGGGAAATCTCCCAGGGAAATTGAGAGTTCTTATAAATAAATAAATAAAAAAAGATAGCTTTTTCAAGCTATGGCTCTTTTTCTACTGTTATGGCACATATTAGGGCCAGACTGTAAAATGTAATCCTGCTCAGTTTCCTGATCTCCCATTTCTATGTCACTTTAATTTTTCTAAAATTCTGCACAAAGATTTGTGTGTGTTTTAATGCACATGTCTCCTAATATCTGCATTTCCCCCTGCATCAGAGCTATCAGCTCACAGTGAATGTATGTAGGATGATGAATCTCTTTGGGAGCAACAGAGTTCAGCAGTTTGGGTAGTTCTTTAAAACCCAGAATAGCTCCACCACCCTACTAACATCCAAACTACCAGCCACAATGGACAATTTTTTAGGAAAGGGGTTTGTTTTGTTTTGCTAGCAATCTTTTACTTAATGAACTACATTTGGTGCATGCTTCCCTTTTTCCAGCATGTTCTGTATGTATTCATTAATGTCTTAGGAGTCTATTCTGCTTTAATATTTTTTAGGGTATGGGTGGGTTTTGGAGGATTTTAGATTGTATTGGATAAATGATGCATTGTATGGAATTTTAACTGTTGTAAGCTGCCCCAATTGTTTCAACAGAGGAGCGAGGTATAAATATATTTTATTATTATTATTTATTATTCATTCTACCTTCCTATTGTTGCTGCCCTTGCTTGTGTTGCTGTTTGTTCTAATCTGTTTATTTTATTTTTGATGTTTTATTTTAAATTGTTTTAATGGATATGTGGTTTAATATTTTTTTAAGAGTTGGGTGGGTGTATCTTGAGACAGGTGATATTGTATAGAATTTTAATTGTTGTAAGCTGCCCCGATTGACAGAGGGGCGGGGTATAAATAAATTTTATTATTATTATTAACTGATAAACTGTGTTGCAAAATGCAGAAAAGTGCCAGCTGAACTCTGGTTGGTGTGTAGGTTTAGGAAATGCAGTTTTTGTATCCTTGGCAGAAGTACAAATATTTATCTGTATGCAATGATGGAGGAAAAGTTTTCAGAAGAGCATATATAACTCTTTCCAGTGAGATAAGTACATTTGGGACTGGAAAGTGGGCTCTTAAACTCTGCAAAGAGAGGAAAGAAATGTGAAGCAGGTTCAGGAGAAAGGAAACATGACTACTAATGTTTCTTTAGAATAGATCTCTTCAGGCAGGAGCCAGTCTAAAATAGTGAAGGCCTAAAATCTCAAGCTAGCAACAGAATTTGGCCTCGGGCAGGGCAGAAAAAGTTTGTCCCCTGCAAGATTGTTAATGTACCCCTGGATTTCCCATCCTCCAATAAATTTTTGGCAAAAAAAAGTCCTAAAGCCTCAAAGAATAATGATTCACCTTAAGGGCCTTTTGTACCATTTTATAATTTTAAAAAAACACACACCAAAAGTCTATTTTGTATAGTAGGAGAGTTGTGCAACTCATGAAGCTTTACAAGGGCAGAAAATTGGCTCTCCAAACCATTAAAGTCACCCATCCATGGCCTAGTGAGCAGGAATGGTCTGTTTGAACAAAGAATGAGGTTAAGAATTTCAGTAGTTACTGCCTAGTTAGTATGTGTTGGTGGCTGGCTTAAAGGAAACCTCATAGAATCATAGCGTTGGAAGAGACCATCAGTGACCATCCAATCCAACCTCCTGCCATGCAGGAGTACACAATCAAAGCACTTGCGACAGCTGGCCATCTAGCCCAAGGGTAGGCACTTTTCCCCTTTTTAAGGGCCGAGGGACTTCAGCTCCCAGAATCCCAGAAGCTATTGGCCAACATGGGACTATGGCCAACATGGCTGAGGCTTCTGGGAGCTGAAGTCCTTCGGCCCTTAAAGGGGAAAGGTTGCCTACCCCTGATCTAGCCTCTGTTAAAAGCCTCCAAAGAAGGAGACTCCACCACACTCTGAGGCAGCATATTCCGCTGTCAAGCAGCTCTTACTCTCAGGAAGATCTTCCTAATGTTGAGGCAAAATCTCTTTTACTGTAGTTGGAATCCATTGCTCCGGGTCCTAATCTCTCCAGCTGCAGAAAACAAACTTGCTTCATCCTTATAACCTGAACTAAAAGGGATAGAATGGCAGTGAAGTACAGTGGCATGAGCATCCTGCTACCAGGGTTGGCCCCTGGTTTCAGAGGGTTCTCATTGGGTCCCACACTAAAACTAGCAAGGCCCCCAAGCTGTTCTTACTGTTGCTATTTCATTTCCCTACAATGCACTGGCCTATTAAAATGTGTGGACAGTCATTTCATAGAATCATAGAGTTGGAAGAGACCCCAAGGGTCATCCAGTCCAACCCCATTCTGCCATGCAGGAACTCAAAATCAAAGCATCTCCGACAGATGGCCATCCAGCTCTATTTAAAGACCTCCAAAGAAGGAGACTCCATCACACTCCTAGGCAGTGTGTTCCACTGTCGAACAGCTCACACTGTCAGGAAGTTCTTCCTAATGTTGAGGTGGAATCTTTTCCTGGTCAGTTCTGTTCTCGTAGTTTTCTCGCTTTTACCGTTTTGAAGTAACAATATGTTATAAAGCTGTAATAAACTGGGAGCTTAATGCCCTGACTTGTGTCCCCTCTAGGAGAGGTTTCTTTCTTGGTTACCAAAGTCTTGAGTTTTCACTTCTGCTGGTGACTGAGAACTCCATTGTAAGAGTTGCCAAGGGAGCAAAGGAGTTCCAAGTCAGGGCAACTGGGCAGAGGAAATGAGATAATCTGCCTCCTAAATCCTGCACACACTGTGCTACTCATAAGGATGTGTACGCTTCCTTCATCCATGAAGGTGCCAGAAATGTGGGCAAAGATGGTGTACAGTAGAGCGCTTGACAGCCTAGAACATGGTTCTCTTAGTCCATATTTATTACAATATGCTCATTATGCTCTGTGTTTTGGGCGGGGGGGGGGGGTGTTCTTACAAAGGACCCTGGCTCCACTGTGGAAGCCACAGTGGAGCCAAAGAGCCAGGAACAGACTGTTTTTAAAAGTTGCTTGACAGACTAGTTTGCTTCTCTTGATTTTTGTTTATGCTAGTCTACAAGAATACCCTTTTGTGTGGCATGGGGAAATTTTGTATGCCCTGTATATTGCAAGGATCCTGGCCAGTGCACTGCATCTCTGAGCAGTCTCAACAGAACTTTAGAAAAGTGACTCTTTCACAACACAAATGTCCAAATTTCACAATGTTGGGATAAGGGACTGTGGGAATTATTAGCTTTTTCCATGCTCTGCATCTTGCACTGAGGCATATAAAATACTAAGGATGCAAATATTTGTTTATTTTGTTCTTGCCCACAAAAATAGAAAATTGCAATAGTTTCCCCACACACACTGGGTTGGAAATACAAGATGGAAAGGCTTTGATGCCTATATCTGACATAGAAGTGTAAAAAAACAACGTCAGTTTCATTTTTCTCTGAATAGCACCAATGTTCTTATCCCACCCAAATTCCATATTTGGTTGCAAAACATCTTTCTTTCTTTGCAGAATTTCTTGTGTATTTTCATATCCACTTTTCTTAACACGTGCATTTTTATATAGTGACTAAAATGTTTCCATGTGCAATTTTAAAATATACACATATTTACTCAAGTGTACTTACTTGCCTATATAATTTGAAAAACGAGAAAAAATCTGGTGGTTACAGTTTCCAACTGTGCATTGGGGAAACATGGTGGGTAGGGAAGCAGGTAACAAATACTTCTATAGACAAAAACAGCCAGTTAGTTAAAACAGATAATGCACATTTCTTTTCCACTCTTAATTTGCAGAAGAGGTTGCTTTTAATCTTTTCACAGCTGTGTTTACAATTATAGCCAGTTTATTTTGCCCTATAGAACAAAGATGTGGAACATGTGGCCCTCCAGATGTAACTGGATTGCAGTTTCCACCATCCCTTACCATTATCTGCTCTGGCTAGGGCTGATGGGAGTTGCAATCCACAAACATTTAGAGTGCCACTGTGTTCGGCACTCTTGCCTTAAAATACAGATTTTTCACTCAACTCAAACCAACCCTGTATATTCTTTTCTCTTCAGGATTTTCTTTACCATGCAGCCGTCTTTGTCTTTTATTTTGGGACCTTTCTTCTACAAGCAGCCACTACCTCTTTGCACGCTTATCCATTTAAACTGGCCTTCCACAACGTCTCCCACCCCACCACATATGAATCAATCCTAAATGAACACGAATACAACTTGAGCATATCTGCTGCTGTAAGTATTACACGCATATATTCCGTACTCAGTCAGGCTTCTTCAAAAATCAGGCAGGCAAGATGATGAAGTAAGAGCTTCTAAATCTCTAAATTTTGAGAGTCGGGTGTATTCCTGTCTTGCCCTAGTTGTGAGTACAAGTCAGCAGGGTACAATGATGGCAAACAATGGCTTAGGCAGCCAAATATGTTGGTTTAGGCTAGAACTGAAGGACTTTGGATAGCTCCAAACAGACCACTTGCTCCAAAGTCTTGCATTCACTAGAAGTGTTTCAAAAAAATCCTTCTTTGGGCAGACCTGGATGGGGAACCTTTGGCTGTCCAGATGTTTTGGGCTCTAACTGTCATCAGCCATTTAGCTAATTTTAAGGCATTTTGGAAATTGTTGTCCAAAATACCTGGAGAGCCCATGTTTTCCCCATTCCAGTGCAAGGTTACACCTTCCAATCTACCTCCCCTTGTTCCTGAAGAGCAGAGAGTCCTAAAGGGTTAGTCCTGGTTGTGTTGTGCTTGAACTGATGAGTAAGCACCAGAGAATGTGGACACCCTGGTGTAAAGGAGGAGAGTTTCTTAGGTGCTCTCTCTGAGGGTTCCAGATTGGGGAGAGGTTCTTCTCCAACAGGCTCATGCTCAGGCAATCCTTGGATTCAGCACCACTGTGGCATCTGGTCTTCCTAACTGAGCTGGTTTTTCCTTGCTCCTCTGTGTCAGAGTCCTAACTACCTGTCTCAAAAGGCCTACCGCATTATTAAACAAACCCAACAAATGAACAGACACGTGTGTTTTTTTCTTTCCCTTTACATGAATCTCATTCTCTTCAGGTTGTAAAAGCATGAGAGGCCATTGTAAAAGCATCATTTTTGCCAAATGGATTATTTCAGCTTGGCAAATGGGACACTTTTACGACCCTATCTCTTTTGTACAATTAGAAAAGAACAAAAGAGAATGATGTCATGTGGAGAGAGGGGGAAAAAACATCTTTTTATTTGCCTTCCAGGTTTGTTTAATAATGTGCTAAGCCTCAGAGTCAGTGTTGCTGTTGTTGTTATATTTACTTGTACTCCACCTTTCCCCCAAAATTGGGACTCAGAGGGGCTTATAGTCTAAAAACGCAGTACAAATAAAAATTTACAAAAGTGACAAAATGGGATTAAGCTATTGCAGTGTTAAAACAGATCTGTTGTTTAAAAACAGAATACCATTTTAAAAAGATAAAAGCACTTAAAAACATACACTGTAAAATAATGCAACACCCCCAGGACGTTCTTTTAAAACTTTCTGTTTTGAATGCCTGTCTGAAGAGGACGGTCTTAGCTTGCCGGCAGAATGACAACAAAGAGGGGGTAATTCTGGTCTCCCTGGGAAGGGAGTTTCAGAGTCTAGGGGCAGTCACCGAGAAGGCCTCTCTTGCATCCCCACCAACCATCAATGGTTATGCAGAGTTTGTAAAAATCACTTTTTTGAAGTGCCACTCCAGAACCCCTTAACCATCATGGTCACTGGCCAAGCTGACTGGAGGATTCTGAGAGCCATAGCAGGCATTTGAGAAGGCTTTTAGGGGCAAATGGTTTTGGGCTGCAGTTGGAAGACTGTGGTCCTCCAAGGTCTCCTGGGAAGCCAGTGCAGCCCCTAACCCTTGACAGCTGCCCACATCTGGCTTAGACCCAAACCCCAGATGAGTTCACTGCATCTCTGGCAAGAGAATTATCAACCCTCACTGCTTTTCTTGGTTCTTGTTGTGGTATTGTTTAGATGCAAAAGGTGAGCTTGGGGAAAACAAAGAACTAGGGTTTATTAAAGGAACTTATCTAAAGTAAGAAGGTTACTTAGCATGCTAAGAAGAGAGGAAGTGAAATCATCCCTAATACCAGTCTGCCTTAAGGGTGGGACACAGAAGTTATTGGACTACAGCTCCCAACATTCATCACCTTTGATTGTGCTGCCTAGAGCTGCTGGGAGTTGAAGCCCAGCAACATCTGGAGGGCTGCATAATTCCCTCCTCTTCCCAAAGAGAATAACAGAACAGGTAAGCAAGGGAAAATCCCAGATGGCCCCAACCAATTACCCCCACTGCTTCTGGTTTCCAAAGGATTTCTTGGGTTTTTGTACAAAGCAGTGTTGAACCATTCTCCACTGCCAGCATCTTGAGGCATTCCTTCGATTACTTTAGGAGGCTATTTCCTATACTCCTCTGAGTTCTTTAGATGTCAGTCCTTGACTCTGTCTTCTGTCCCCCTCCACTCTGCATCTGAGAACATACCAATACAGCAAATATACATTGGATTACCCCAGGAAGCTATATTTGTCTCAGGAGGGTAAGGAATTTCTATTAGAGAATACTACAGGTTGAGTCTCCTTTATCCAGAATTCCAAACTGCATAATACTCCAAAATCCAAGTTTTTTCACGGGTGGCTGAGATAGTGAAACCTTTGCTTGCTGATGGTTCAGTGTACACAAACTCTGTTTCGTGCACAAAATTATTGAAAGTATTGATCACTTTCAGGCTATGTATATAAGGTGTATACAAAATATAAATGAATTTCATGTTTAGACTTGAGTCCCATCTTCAAGATATCACATTATGTATATGCAAATATTCCAAAATACAAATAAATAAAAATCTGAAATACTTCCAGTCCCAAGCATTTCAGATAAGGGATACTCAACCTGTATTACCAGACTAATGATTCCCAAGATTCCTTGTGAGAGAAATGACCAGTTTGTGAAACCAAAACAAATCACTGTATTTGCACCTTGTGACTCACAAGTCGTAGGTTCTAATGAGAAACTGAGATCTGTTTTCCTTTTATAAGAATAACCCATAGACTGCAATCCTAACCATACTTACTTAAGCATGCCTTTTGAATTTAGTCAAGTATGTGTCTGGCTAAACTTGTTTTTGGAAGAAATGAACAAAACAGAGAAAACTGAGGGTTACATTATTATTTTCATATTATTATTACCATTCCTCCACTATGCTCAAGATAGCAAACATGATTCCTCTTTTCTTAGATTTTTATACCCCACAAATTTGTCCTGGAAATAAGAAATGGTAATTGGCCCAAAGTCACTTAATGACCTTCACAAATTAGCAGGAATTTGGACCCAGATCTACCCATTCCTATTTCAAGAAAATATGATGAATCACATGAGATTTTTTAAAATTTTTGCTTTAACTTTAAAAGGCTGCTTACACCCTGTAAGGTGCAAGGGCTTTATTGCCATCAATCATCATCCAAGCTGAGACTCAGGGTATCTTGCAAAATAGAGACAATTACAAATAAGAACACACATGGTTAAAACGTGCAAAAAGTTGTGATTAAAATAGTATTTAAACTACCAGCAAAATTCAAACCATTTAATACATTTATTTAAAGCAAAGGATACAAGCAATATAGCACACTGAAAAAATCAATTTCTTGCAAAAACATCAACAGCCCCAAAATAAAACCCTAATTCATTCCTGAAAGTCTGCTAGAATTAAAAGGTCTTTCCCTGCCCTCCCCCCGAAAAAAAAAGCCAACAAAGAGGGAGCTAGTCTATTCTCCTTATTAAGGGAGTTCCAGAGTCTGAAAGCAGTCACAGAGAAGCTCCTCTCCTACAACCCCAACAAATATGCCTGTGAAGAGAGTGGATCAAGAGACAAACACACACACTCCACTTCTGAGTGTGCTCATAGGGAAAGATGCAGTCCATCACTTAGCCTGGGCTGGAGCCACATAAGGCCATGTATTCACCCACATCTTGAGCTGTTTCTACTTTTTCTACTATTTCTACTTTTTGGTAGAAAAAGTCTTTCCCAATTAAAACAGGAAGAGGGGTGAAATGTTGCGAAATCTTTTTCCTGGACCACCTAGAAAGAACAAGGGGCCTTTGAAAGTCAAGACAAAAGAGGAGTATTTGGGAGCATGGAGCACATCCTCTGTGGTCCTCAGGGAGGTCTCTGGAGCCCCCCAGACTTCTGGAAATTTCCCACTCCATCTTACAGGGATGTCAGTTGTTGCCCTCCACTTTGGTTCTCCTTGTATGTTTTGGAAGAAAGAATATGTCTATGGGGGGTTGCAGACTGCCAGAAATAGTGCAAATTGAGTCCACTTTAAGGGTTAGGGTTAGGGTTAGGAAATCATGGGAACTGTATTTTATCGTGGCACCAGAGCTCTCTGACAGAGAAGGCTCAATGTCTCAGAAAAAAAAACAATTCCCATGATTCCCTAGCACTAACCCTAACCCTAAAAGTGGACTCAATTTGCACTATTTCTGGCAGTCTGCAACCCCTTAGTCTCTAGTGTGTAATCTGTTTCATCTAAATCAGGATGTGGCCGTCCAAATGTTCTTGGGCTTCAACTGCTAGCATTCTTCCCGCTAGCTGCATTGGCGAGGGTTGATGGGAATTGCAATCCAGCCACATCCACCCCTGACCTAAATGAAACCAAGCACAGGACTTTCCCTTGGAGACACTGATCACTATCACTTATAAGAATGCTGTGAGAACCATGGCATAGGAGAAATGTATGGATAGCCCAATTTGATGTGAAACTCACTTTGCTCTTTTTCCTCCACCTCCTTGTAGATTTTTGCTTTTGCAACAACAGTATGTTACGGATGCAGCACAGCCCTCGCTTTAAGAAGATGGAAGTTATAGCACTAGGAGAGAGACAGCGAGAGACAGAGAGCTCAAAAGCATCCCATCTGCTTTGTGTTCCTGTTCAGATGATCAAAAGGTGTCCAACGTGCTTATCGAATAAGAGTGGCATTCCAAAGGATGTTTGGAATACATTTATATTTTTCTAAAACTGTAGATAGGGAAAAAAATAAAAGTCCATGTCATAATTATTACCTTTATTTAACAGCAGAAAAACATGTTTATTGTAAAGCTGTTTCAAATGTGCCACTTTTGTTTCATGGCATCATTTCCATCTTGCAAAAATGGAGTAATGGAGAGGGGGGGGGAGGATTGACCATTTTCTTTGAAGCCAGAGGAGAAATCCTTAGTTTTTGGACCATGGAGGGGGCATATCTTGACAGACATTGTGACAGCAGCAGTGATCTTTGCGTACAAGATTTTTAAAAAGCAAAAATTGCTCATTATCATGAGCAGCTGCCATCTTCCCCTTCCCACCCCCATGATGATACGCCTAAAGCCTTATTTCATGTGAGGAACATGGCAACCCATCATGACCCCAATTAACATTTACATTACTAATAATGCATAAGCAGAGCAATTTGTTAAAGAGAAAATACATGTGTGAGCCATTGCTGCTATCAACATTTTCTTCTCCTTTCTCATTCTTCTACCCTTTCTCCTCATTCTCTCTCCATTTAAAATAAAACTCACATAATTTGGGACTGGAAAAATACTGTGCTGAATATTTCTGCTCACCTTCAGTTTATTTAGTTAGTTAGTTTTTAGTTCCTTATTCTAATTGAACTCCCAGGAACATTATCCTCTGCTACACATAGTATTATAATAAAGCTGAGTGAGGGTTATCATTAGCAGACAACTGGATTTTTGGTGCTAAACTAATGGTTGCAGGAAAAATTAAGAAATCTATGCAGATGTGTTGCACACTGCACACACATGCAAACACAGGAAGGCAGCTATAAAATGCTCACTGCAATCCTTCAGGATGAGATACTGAGCAATCTCTTTTCATTTCAACAGAGCTTGCATGGAACACAAGTTGCCAGGCTTGTTATCAATATTCTTGTGTGAATCTGCTCCCTCTTTTACCCTCTGTTGTTCTGTTATTCAAAGGTGTATAATCCAGAATTGCACACCTTTGCTAATGTCTCACATATCTGATGTTCCTGTTTAGCTGATATCATCATGAGTCTGAGACTTTGGATTTCCAAAATCTTGGCAGCCCTAGCACGTATCTCCCTGGACTCCCATGTCAATCTGTTGAAATGAATAGAGATTACTCGGTAGCAGCAGTTGGCGAATTTATCCATTTCCTAACACTTCTGCTCTTGATGTCCATGCAGAGCAGGGCCAAGGGATTTTGTACTAGTTCTCTTGTGTAGTCTTATGGCTTCCCTTTTTTTAATAAGTAATTTTTGGGAGAGGAGAAGTGCTTAATATTCATTCACTACATACAGCTGTGGTTAGTAGAGTTCTTCACCTGTAAACCTAACAGCACCTTATGGGAAAGGTCATTATAATGGCTCTGATGAGTGATTATAGCAGAACCTGTACTATTGGCAGAAAACAGAAGTGTACCTTTGTAACTGATTTTTGATTTCTTGCTTTAAAACAACTGAGAATATCTGTATTAGAGATGAAACTGTTTAACCATGGCAACTACCTAATTCATGAATCTCATAACTCAGAAAACACAATTTTTACCAATTTGATTTCTTTTGGAACACTAACCTGAAAAATGTGTTCTGGGTTGACACTATTATGTTAAGTGTTTTGTTTTACACTTCTAGACTGAGCCAACATATTTAAGTCCTTTTAATGGTTTCCCTGTGTATTAGTCAAGCAAACATGTTGTAAGTACCATTTCTTATGTGTACATCGCTTAGTTCCATAACCCATATAGAGATCAGTTCACAAAATGGATGCCTTACCCATCTCAGTGGGTGCTGCATTAACACAAATATGTACTTACATATATGTACAAGTCTTAGTGCAATAATTTGGAATTCCATCCCAAGTTTTGAAAGCACAGTTTTACAGATACACTTTTCTTTCTGTGCCAATATTTTTTAATCCTAACTCATAATTTCTAATTTATAATATATTTTCCTATCTTTGTCTGAAACAACCTTAGCTATTTAAAAGCCTATAGCTTCTTATGTTGGTAGATTTCATTATAGCAAATATATTTATATTACAGAACACATCTAATGCATTTGTGTTTTGAGTGTAAAAATGTATATTTGTGGCTGTTGTGTGGATTTGCTTCCTATGATGATAAATGTTTGCACTACTTTATATTTGAAGCTCCAGGTTCTTGAATCAAGTACTCACAGGTCACAATTGCATTTGTATTTTCTTCTAGTGCAAGTTCTTGAAAGAGCATGCAAATGGATCTGATTTCTTGTAATATCTCACTTTGTTGCATTGTAAGTCCCATCTCAAATCAAAGGTATTGTTAATAAATGGAGACTCATATTAAGAGGGATGCTGAATCCAGGCAAGACATGACACTTCATTTGGAGTGAAACTTTGAGATTGAAAGGCAGAATCATATTGACTAAACCACAGGTGGTAAATTACATAAATGTACTGGTTTCCTGAATCAACACATGCAGGATTCTGTGAATGTCTGGTATTTCTAAATAGAATGGGACCAATAATGAACATGATTATTGATGGCCACTCAACATTTGACCATTTGCTGGATTAAAAAAGCAACAATCTAAATATAGCACTTAGCAATAACTTATAGGAAATTGATGGAATGACTCTACCATGTCTAATAATTAACTAAATAACTTTACAGCTGAAATTGATGGGATGACTCTACAGTAAACTCAGTTCAAAGATGCCTAACTTTTGAGATTAAGCTATACAAAACCTGAGCAACCTTGGAAACCAGTGGACAACTCTTTTGTTTTTTGCCATATCCATATCCAGGTATCTTTGCAAATAATATTATGAAACCTTATCTCAAGTGAGATAGTCGGAGAATCTAAGGAGCTTATCGCTCAGGCAAAAGAGGCGTCTTACCTCTTCCGGGTTCAATCCTCAATCAGGGATACACTCAGATGTTATCACACATAATTCGCTACTGATTCTACTGCAATGCCGCTGGCCGAATCCAACCCAGGTGGAAGCCACACTTAGCTGGCACTTTTTCAAAAACAGAAATTGGACCTTGGCTGGATTTGGCCAGCGGCATTGGGGCAGAATCAGCGGTGAATTATGTGTGATAACATCCAGTTGTATCCCTGATAGAGGATTGAACCCGGAAGAAGTAAGACACCTCTTTTGCCTGAGCGATAAGCTCCTGATTCTCAGATGAAAAAGATTTGACCATGAAAACACCAAAAATATAAAACAGAGAGGAGGAGAACTATCTAAACAGTGAATTCCATCATGCAATGAAAAGCTATTTTCACCAAAGCTATTTAAGGTTGAAATATTAAGCATATTTGTTAGGGAGAAAGAACCATTGGAATCAGTGAGACTTCTTGTAATTATATGATCAGGGATGGGCTGTGTGTGTCTTAGACCAACATGATACCAAAAGCTTTTGTACCAATTATCATTTATTATGAAAAATGTAAACAAGTTGTATTTCACACAGTATTCGAGCAAGATTCATGGATAGGTACAGAACTCGAAGAGGTCTGTAGACTAGCCACCGGCAGTTCTTTAAAACTGGACAGCTAGGAAGACTAAGTAGAAGATTTCAGGAAAGAAATGCAAAGAAGATAAAAGTCACCCATATGGAGAACTAAAGCCCACCCAAGATCATTATTTTCAATTTACCATCTCACCTTTCTAACTCCAAAGTATTGTAAACATTGTTTTTTAAAAAATCCTGTCCGTGTACCTTAAATTTGTACTGGTAAAAGGGGGGTGGAGGTGAAGGAGAATAAGAGTGAGCTGTCACTAGCTCTCCTGCCTGAAAGTTAAAAATGTGTTTGTAACTAAATCAGTTTACACCCAGAGGAAAAGGGAATTACCATTTTAGCTGTCTTGGCCTTTGGCAGTAAATAATAGATTAGTTGCAGAAGCATTTCATTTTGGGGTTAGGAGTGCCAGAAGTCAGTTACTAAAAACTCTGAGATGAATATTCCTCCACTTCATAGTCCTGCTTCCAAAGGACTTGTACTTCAAAGTATTTGTGCCAGTAAGATGGGAAGGCTGGTGGTTTTTAGAAGTCTTTAAGCTTGGAAATTTAAAGGCATGGGGCAGAAATAAAACCAGAGTTCAAACAAGTTCTCTGCATGAGTGTATGGCCATGCTAGCTAGAGGATTCTGGTAGCTGCGGTCCAAAAAAAGGTGGTGTTTCCAAGCTCTGGAAGTGCAAATGCTTGTCAAAAAAAGGACATTTGACTTTCTCACATTGAAGATATACATACATATAGCTTTGACAAGTAACTTTTTTGAATAACAACTCATAATCCCCAGTGATTATCTGTGTGTTGGGATGTGCAGTTCAAAAAATGATTTTTCCCTATATGTCTAGTACTGATTTGTCATTCATGCATTAAATCATTAATGCCACTGCAATATTGCCAGTCTCCTGGCATTAGACTGACATTTATTTTTTCCAATTTGCATATTTATTTAATTCTTTGTGCATATCCAAACCTTGACAAACGACTTTTTTGGTTTCCTGTCCAGCAATATATATTGCAGAATTCAAAATGTTGACTATGCTTTTGTTTTGTATAACACTGAGGTTCTTTCTTCTCTGCTCTTCCTGTTAAAAATCTGTGTTCTGACCAACATTAAAGTTACTGATGAATCCATGGTCAATATGAAAAGTGGGCTCATGAGCAAGTGATTTTTAAAAAAGTTAGGAGATCAAACTGAAAGATTAAAAGTTTTGTCAAATGTATACAGCTTTGGACATAGCAGGAACCTGAGCAAAGATTATCAGAAATAACCTGAAATAATCAGAAAAGAAAGTGATTCAAATAGAGTGCTAAACTTTGATCTTGTGTCCTCTCACACAACATACACACAGATACACATATTCTTATGAAACCATCAGGAATCCCTATCACCTGCCAGTTATGTTTAAACTTAAAGCAAGGATGTGCATTTGTGATCTCTTAAAACTCAGTGCATACTCTGGTTGTAAAAGCATACTTCACCTCTTTTAAGTGCTGTAAGTGCAAACTTAGGTTCTTCAGTTCTTAAGAAATCACTTGCAGGATCAGAGCAAGGTCTACTTAGCCCAAAGCTGTGTTCACATACATTCCACTTCAAGAACCTCTTAGCTTTTCATATTCTGATTGGTGTCCATGAAATAAATACATTTGCAGTTTTTAAGTGCATTCTTCAATGCTTTTGAAGCATTCTATAAATTTTGTTTCAGTTTGGTTTTTTAAAAATCAGAATTTACCAACATTCATAAAGTTTTTGATATATGGAATAGAAAGAACAAGGATTTTAAAAACCCACAACCCTCAGATGTGGGAAAAACTGAAACTGACATATTTGTCCCCAAACTCTCAGTATTTAGAACATCAAATGCCAGTTTATTCAATTATTTTAGTGACAGTAATTTGGGTTTGTCAACTGTTTTGGGGGATGAGGCTCTTCATCTTTTAAAAGTTCTTTAAGAGAAAGCCAGTGTGGTACAGTGGTTTGGGTGTTGGACTAATAATAATAATAATAATAATTTTTATTTATAGTCCGCCCCTCTGCTCAACAATCGAGGCAGGTTACAACATTAAAACAAACAATGAATTAAAGCATTCCCTCATCTAGGACCACAAAAGACTAGGGTTTGAATCCCTGCTTAATTATGAAAACCAGAAGGTGACCTTGGGCAAGTCATACTCTCTCAGCCACAAAGGAAAGCAATGACAAACCTCTGAATCAATCTTGCCAAGAAAATCCTAGGACAGGGTTGTTTTAAGCTGGGAGTCTAGCTGAAGGTACATAGCAATGGCATCGTTTAAAGGGCTATGTGGTAAAATGGTACAATATGACCCTGTCCCTCCAAATTTAACTAATGCAAATGGAAAAGAATGTTGTTTCAACTTGTTTCCCAGAGAGGCCAATGAGATATTTGAATAGGGAGCCTAGAAGCAGGGCATTAACAGAAGAACATCTTCCCAGTTCTGGTGCCCAGCAATTGGTATGCAGGGTTATGCTCCTTTTCTTACAGGAGCTCATCTGTAGTCAACACGACTAACCTCTCTCTCTGGTCTAAAAATATTGCACCATCAGCCCATGAATAACAAGCAGCGGCAGTATATGATTTCCAGGTCGATGGGGTGGCAGATCTGCTCTGAGTTTACAGAATTAATGCAGTTTGACACCACTTTAACTGCCATGGCTCAGCACTGTGGAAATCTGGGATTTGTAATTTTGTGAGATATTTAGCCTTCTCTAGTTCTACAACAATTGACAAGATCCCAGGATTCCATAGCATGGAGCCATGATAGTTAAAGCAGTGTCAAACTGCATTAATCCTGTAGTGTACATGCAGCCTTACTCTGCATATTAAAGGAGTTGTCCAAGCTGCTTATTCTTATTCTCAAATAGATACAGCAACTTGGATAGCTTCTTAAATTAAAGCTAGAACTTTAGCATGCATTCACTGCTCCACCTACTGCCAAATTTTTGAAAACCTCTACCTGAGATCCTGAATAGCATAGTAGACAATACAGTGAGCCCTTGGTATTTGCTGGGGTTTGGTTCCAGGACCCCTGTGGATAGCAAAATTTGTGGATGCTCAAGTCCCATTAAATGCAATGGCATAGTAAAATGGTGTCCCTTATATTTAAAAAAGGCAAGATCAAGTGTGCTTTTTGGAATGTAACTATTTTTAAAATATTTTCAAGCTGTGGATGCGTGAATCTGTGGATAAAAAATCTATGGATATGGAAGGCTGACTGTACTGAGCTAGACGACAAAAAAGTCTTCACCATACCACTGACACTAGGACCATCAACTGCCATAGTTAGTGTTTTATTTGTGATTTGTTGTGAGCTAGAGTTTGTGAGATGCACACCAATCCTCACTTACATGAAAAGAAATTGATTGAATCACAAAGATACTGTCCATCATTTTCAAGCACCAGGTCAAATTAGAGTCAAATACACATCGGCTTATACTTAGATAAAAGGATCAACTGCAGCAGGACAGTTTGGCCAAGGAAAATCATTTTTATTCTGTGCCTTCTCCTTGCCTTATATGAACAACTATGTTTCCTATTCCTCCTCCTCTGTGCATTCTGACCTATCTGCCTTCATCCTATAAATCTCAGTGCACCTACCTATGTCATAGCAGCCTTAGGAAAGAGGAAATACTGAAGTGATGCAATCTCATAGGCATCACCTGCCCCCATGTCTTTGGCTGTGATGCAGGGAATGGACTGAGGGTAGATGCCCTGTGTCCTGTCACAGTTCTGTAGAGGTGACAAAAGACACTTTTCCTGCTGTCTACTCAATACCAGTACCTCGCAACAGCAGGCAAATTTACACCATCAGGAGGTGGCAATGCCATTCCAGATTTCTGCAGAGGTGGGCCGGATTCACATCAAGTTTCAAAGTCCTGTTCTTGGCTATATTCAGAAAGTATATGCCAAAAAATACTCAGGGTGCTTTCTGGTCAAGTAACATTTTGTTATCTTTTAATAACTATAGCAAAGGCAGACTGTTACATGCATTTTTTGCAATTTTTTTACACATAAGAAAGAGAGCCAGCATGGTTTGAGTGCAGGATTACAAATCAGAAGACCAGGGTTTGATTCCCAGCTCAGCCATGAAACCCACTGTGGGTGACCATAGGCAAGTCACGTGTTCTCAGCCTCAGAAGAAGGCAATTAAACCCCATAGTAGGTTCACCTTGGGGTCACCATACCACAGAAATGTCTTGAAGGCGCACAACAACAACAACAACAAGCATGCAGAAACAGCCAGTATGTTGTAGTGGTTTAAGCACTGGATTACAACTGTGGAGATTAGGGTTTGATTCCCCGTTTAGCCATGGAAACCCACTGGTAACCCTGGGCAAGTCACACACTTTCAGCCCCAGAAAACCCTGTGATAGGTTTACCACAAGTCAGAAACTACTTAAAGACACACAACAAGAATCATGCAGGGGTCCACATACCATATTCTTTAATGAAAGTTGCCTCTGTACAACAAACCATTTACTCCCATGAAGAAATAGCTATGGGCTCAAACTGCATCTTTCTGACATGTTCCTATGCTTCAACCCTCCCTGTACATGCTCAGAGAAACAGATGGACAAGAAGAAGGAACCTCCCCGAATGCCATTTTACTCCATTCCAGTGTCTTCTAGTGAAGCAGTCTACTTCTTTAGACCGAGGTATAGGTGTTTTTTTTTAATGTTTTCCAGCTAATCTGTATCTGTTCGGATGACCCTTTCATCATCATTTGGTCACCTGGGTTCCCAATTTGTGATCAATTTTATAGTCCAAACTAGAAGAGTTAGCATCAACACTCCCTGTGTTGGATTACTGGAATATTTCATATGGGAGAAGAAACAGGCTGTTGTTAGTCTTTTTGTCTTATTAAGCACAGCAATAAACACACAAATATGCACTGCCTTCGGGAAGAAACATAGACTTTTCATTATCTAGGCACATCACGTATCAGTTAACCTTACATTGTGTATACGGCATCACACATCCTACATCATATCAGCATCTCATACATTGTTAGGTAATGTGGATAGACTTGCATTTTGTCAGAAATGCTTCTCCATTTGCTTTTTTTCATATTCATCTTATCAACTTTCACTAAGAGGCATTGTACATTGGTCTCACACTTGTAAAACTTCCGGTTTCTTTCTAGCTGACATTTGTACTTAACACATTGAGGAACAAGCAGCCTGCTTAAACTAAACATCTGTGGATAAACATATAGGCATCCATGAGAGATAATATCCTTGGGCATTGCTATACATAGGATCTATCTATCTATCTATCTATCTATCAATCATCATCTATCTTATCGATCTATCTAGTCATAATAGGCATCCATTATATTCATAATGGGCATTTATCTATCCAGATAGGAATTATATCATTATTATATCATTATTAGGAATTATATCATTATTATTATTAGCCTGAAAACAGAGGTTCTGTCTTACCAACATGGTTTGGATATTCATCAACCAGCAGCAGTATTTAATGTCTGAGCTGTTTTATACAGGCCTATCCGCATGGGAAGTTGACTATAAGTCAGCCTGGGTTTTGTTTTTCCAGAGCTGTTTTTATAATATAGTTGCCCCTCTGTTTTTGTGGACTTGAAGTCCATGTCCCTCACCCATTTGGGGGTGGGAAACAGAGGGGGATAAAATGGGGGGGCACCTCCATTCAAGCCTATGGGGCTTGAATATTTGCAGTTTTCCATTTTCATGGTTGTGTGTGTGTCCAGAACGGACCCCTTGAGAAACTGAGGGGCAACTGTATCTCCAGTTCTTCTTAGACCAGTCAAAGACAGGTCTTTACTAGCCCCCACTAATGTAAACAATTATTTTCATCCAATCAGAAGTTATATCTCTGAGGCTGCATCCACACTGCAAACATAATCCAGTTTGACTCCACTTTAACAGCTCAATGCTCTTGAATTCTGAGAACTGTAGTTTTGTGAGACATTTAACCTTCTCTGTCAGAGAGCTCTGGTGCCACAACAAACTACAATTCCCAGAATTCCATAGCATGGAGCCAGGGCAGTTAAAATTGTATCAAACTGGATTGTTTCTGCAGTGCGGATGCAGATGCAGCCAAAATTATCCTGAATCCACTGTTTCCTGGCTGCCTGTTATCAGATAGTAGTAACTCTCTCATACCAATTCAATACCTGAGGCTTATAACAGGTCACTCATTTGTTTATGTTTTCTTTCAGGCCATTTATCTTATCACACTGTTTTCAGTTACATTGGCTTCATGCCTAGGACTAGCCAATGCTTGTGCTTTTAATGTGCCACACAGACATTCTGACTTTGGGCCTTTGCAGACTGCCAGAAATAGTGCACATTAAATTGAGGCACTGCCCTGGCTCAGTGCTAGGGAATCATGGGAACTGTAATTTATTGTGGCACCAGAGCTCTCTGACAGAGAAGGCTCAATGTCTTAAGAAAAAAAAATACAATTCCCATGACTCCCTAGCACTGAGCCAGGGCAGTGCCTCAATTTAATGTGCACTATTTCTGGCAGTCTGCAAAGGCCCTTTGACTAGATACATATACCTCTTTACTATTTAGGTTTTAGAGGCTTACATTTTGCAAATTAAAACCTCAAGCCTGTGTTCAGCCCATTACTCAATGCAGGAAGGTATTTCTTTCCTGGACTCCTAAAACCTTGAAGATACATTATCACTCACCATGACTTACGGTAGATAATGGCTTTTTGAAAGCAGAGACAGATCCTCAGAAGAATGAAGCCAATAGTTGGACCAGACTGACCAAGCCTTCAGAAGGTCTCTGTATCTTGCTGAAGCAACAGCTCTCTTTTTACAGTCAAGAAAACCACAGTCAGCACTTTCCACAGTGCTCTGTCCATTGGTATTGCTGTGCCTGCCATGTTTCTGTTGTGGTCAGCTACTCCTGAGACTTTTTCTTTTAATGGGCAAGTAAACCAATCCATGAGAACCACTGTGGCATAGTGGTTTGAGTGTTGGACTATGACTCCAGAGATCAAAGTTCTATTCCATGCTCAACCGTGAAATCCACTGGGTGATCTTAGGCAAGTCACATGCTCTCAGCCTCAGGAGAAGGCAATGGCAAACCTCCTCTGAACAAATCTTGACAAGAAAACCCCATGATAAGGTCATCTTATGGTCACCATAGGCCAAAAACGACTTGAAGGCACACAATCACAACAACAATAACAACAAATCAAACCAGATATTTAATGTATTTTCTAGTCTGGACCTCCATGTATAAATGTATACAAAAGCCAAGGCTACCCAGGTAAGGGAATAATGGCCCAGATAATGTGAGTTCTGTCCCTCTTCCAACCTAGATGTTTAGTCAGTGTGGCATCAGCCAATCTTTAGATATCTGGTTGCTTCTTTTGATTGTCTGGTTTGTCCATTGCATGTCATCTATGGTATGAACAGATCTCAGTGCAAGGGAAGTGCAAGGAGGGATCTATAGGAAGTCCATCTCTCTCCAGCCCCCTTAAGTAGTGATCTAAAACAGTCCTTCTCAAGGTATCTCACATATGGGACTGGCATTTCTCCCCAACCTACTTTACTGGCCATCAGCTGCATGAAGACAAAGAGGTCCATTCTGCTGGATGAATGATGTTTCCATCAGGTTTGGGTGAGTGGAGTGGAAGTCAGGCCAGGAGAGGTAATTTAATAAAGTATATCTAACTAAATTGCTGATATAGGATTCCAGCCATTATTTTTGCACAGCAAGAAAACACAGAAGTACTTCTAAAACTGTAACTATAACAAGAACTGATTGCTGTGGAGGGAGGGCCTTGCAATAATAACAAAGTACTTTTTAAAAGTAACTTTCCAGGCTCTGGGAGTATTAAATCAGTAGTGTGTTCTTCCCATTTAACAACGTTAGATGGAGCTCTAACCTTAGCTGACACTTCATGATACACATTCTCTGTAGTTTATAGGAGACTGTGTTAAAAAAAAATGGACACAAAATTAGTCTATTAATGAATTCATGGGATACAAACAGTTCTTTTGCTTGATTCAGAATTTTGGTGATAGATTAAAACTTTCTAATGAACTGTGAAAGCAAAATTCTTCAGCCAAAAATCTTTGCTCTGTTAGAATAGAATTGTACCCCATGCATCATGTCTAAGTGCATTTGTAAGAGAAAGAAAAAGTCTAGAACAGTCGAGTTTTTCTCATTTTTCTTGGGCATAAATTTATTCAGTTGTTCTGAAGCTGCAGCCATGAGTGCATTGGGATAAATAACCATTTTGATTAAATAATAAATAATCATCTGTGTTGAACTGGGAAGTGAAGAGAAACAATTGTGTGTGTGTGTGCGTGCACACGGACATGCACATGCACATGACTCCGGACACCAAGGTTCAAATCTTTTCTCCATGATGGAAAACCACTGGGAGACACTGGATAAGTCACACTCTTTTACTGTCAGAGGGAGGCAATGGCAAACCCTCTCTAAACATGTTAGTTTTCCTTAGGGTCACCCCTGTGTTAGGTTTTCCTTAGGGTTACCATAAGTGGAAATAACTTAAAGGCACAAAAGAAGTGCACTTCATACATGTTTTGGCTTTAGTCAGGCCCCTCTCATCTTCCCAATTTTACATCTCCCCACACTTACCCCATTAGTCTTGGGTCTGTTCATTCATTTAGAAATGTAGAGCCTTATCACATTTGAAAAGAAAGGCAAAACAGGTCAGGACACAAGCTGCTTTTTCCTTGCTTCTCTACATACCATCAAAGCACTTCCATTCTCTTCCAGAAGGAGATGGTCATAAAAGCTTGTCTTTTGTCATGCTGGAGAAATCTGTTTGGCAAAAGGCACACTTTTACAACCGTCTCCCTCAGGAGGGAAAAACAGAAGTGCTACAACATCATGCAGAAAGGCAAGGAAAAAGCTGCTTCTATCCTACTTTGTTTTGGCTTTCTTTTCTCATGTGATAAGACTTTTATGATGTCATTCAGTATTACAGTTAGGGATTCAGTAAGAACACATAATCTTACTGTAAAACTATGTAAATGCCATTTCAGCCCACCTTTAGAGCCAGCATCTGGATAAGGTGAAGCTGGGCTATTCAGCTTCTAGTCAGGGTGCATGGAGGAAAATGTTTCCATCTCCTTTCTGCCACACCAGGAGACGGACCAAGAGAAAGCTGTCCTCTGAGAATCTCAAAACTCATGCAGACTAATACAGGGAGATACCATACTTCACATGTGTGATTCTAATATAGTTACTGCTACATTTTATGAAAACATCTGGAGAACCGGTAGGTAAATCCCCATCTGGGCAACCAGGAGCAGTTTCATGCCCCAAAGCACAGTGAGAGCTGGATCAGGACCAACATCTGCATGCACCCTTAGGATTCATTGTGATATAACCCATTTCTATATGCCCTGGGAGTATATGGGAATGTTTCCCATGGAGATATAAACACGGAAAACTTTACAACAGAGTGGAAGATCTTTCTATCCATCTGTGGCTATTTCTAGAAAGATCAGTGAGCAGATTGCTCATGGAATGGTTGCTGGCTTCTGTCCATTTGTCTTTTCCTCAAAGCCAACCTGGAGTTTTCATTTTTGAAAAAAAGGTTTCAGTCACTGCAAATTTTGTTTCAGTGAAAGAAAACTGTGGTACTGAAGCCATGACTTCAACCTTGCAACAAAGTTATATGTATTCTGCTATGTCTTTATCACAAAGAAACTGGTCTGGAGTTAAGAAGTCATCTTCCTGAGAGTATTAGTTCCCCTTTTTTATTGTCAAGTTTCTAGCCCATAAGGCTGTGAAATATGCGGTCAGTTTGCTGCAGGTCCCTTTTTCCAGCAGACATACATGTCAATAGCATAATGTTCCTACCAGAGATGTTGACATCTGTGGTCTCAGAATATCCACTCTGTTCAGAAAAGACACATCATTAAGCAGCTCAAAAGTCCATCTTCATCTCTTCCTTCTTCACCTGGCCTGGGCAGGATTTGGGGAAATAGTAGAAGGAAAATGTAGTGTTGGCGAGCATTTCACAAGCACTCACATGGAACACATTCTCATATTTTATATCTTGCATATGTTTTCTGTGTTGGATGTCTTTTATGCATTCATATTGCTTCCAAATATGTTCCTAGAACATTCAGAACAGATCCAATACCTTTTGGGAGACACCGCAAGGATGCTCATTCTACTCTAGTAATATGGAGTGAGACTTTACTATGTTAAATCTTTTTTCAGAAATGGAAATTGAGCAGCCTTACAGATGTTGTTGAGCTGTCACATCCAACAGTCCTAGGCCCATGGTGAGGAATGCTGGGAATTGCAATTCAACAACATCTGGTGGGCTACACAATTCCCACTCCTGCTATTTATTAATTCCAACTAGAAACCCAATGGATCAATGATAATATGATAAGTCAGAACTAAGTCTGCTGATCCAATGGCCTTAATGTAATTGACACTATTATTCAGAGACCATAAAACAAAATTTCAGGGCATGGTGTCAAACTGAGATACATGGCACAGGGGCTGCATTTTGTCCCTGTCACTGTCATGGCTGAAATCAGTGGGGCTGCCACCATCACTGGCATAAACATGCCCCCCAAATTAATGCTGGCATCAAAAGGCTCAAAGAATCACTCAGTCCCACATGTATGGAGCACTACTACAGTTGCTAGTGAATTTTTGTGGCAACTCTGGGAATGAGAACAATCTTTGTGGCTGGCTGCCACCAGTTTCTATGGCAGAGGCAGTGGTACAGCCCCACAGTAAATTTGTGTATGGGAGGAGCTAATGTAACCCCTCATGCAGGAACAGTTGGTCAGAGATGTGGGGTATCCACTTTGAGTTTTATTCCAGACTTCAAAGGTTCAGCTCCAAAGTTCAGGATCTTATCTCCAAAATAAGAAAAAGTTGTTGAATAAGTTCACCAACATAGATAGTTCCTTTAAAGTTTGGAATAAAATCTAAAGTTGATCTGTCACACTCTTGATGTTGAAGCCATCGGTTGCTGATCTATGGGAGATTCTAATGCAGCCTTTCATGTTAGGAAGTCACACAAGACAGCAACTGTAATCTAGAGATGTGATTCTTATTAAGTTTCTTTACAGAGGAAGCAGCAAGAAACTTTAGTGATTTTCTTCCCCCTACAATAAAGTTTTTGAAAACTATACAACTTTCAAAGTCTATTCACAATTTGGGATATATACCATGCAAAACTCACATGTAGATATTTTGCACAGAAAATACCTTTTCTGCACAGGAAATAGCATTTTGTGCATATAAAATTATATTCCTAAGGAAATTGCTGTTTCCTTTGCAAATCACCCATGTGTCAATTTTGTACAAAACAGCTCCTCAATTAGAGCATTTCCTGCACATTAAATAATAGTTATATGCAGGATTAATATTTTCTGCATAGAAAATGGGTTTTCCTGCATGGAAAATGATGTTTTGTGCACAAAACAACCACATGCAAATTTTGTGCAGAATAAGTCCCGGAACAGCAAGTCCTGAACAACAGATTCTCAACTGTCCAAGATTCTTCTTATCAGGTTTTCTCAACACTCACAAAATATGTATTTCAGCAATTTTTCCCCAAAATATTCTTTCCATGTCTATTGTAACTTTGATGAATTTCTATAAGACACAGTTGCTGCATCGTGTTCAGCATGCCTGTATCTCTTCACTGCTTGGATAGGAGATGGCAATGTCTGTGTAACTTGGAATACCATGGAAGAAAAACAGATAATAAATCCTCCCCCCCCCCAGGTGAAAAAAAACCAAACTCCCCCAACCTTTAGAATGTTTCCAAGTTCCCCTCCATATTTTTTCCAACCACCTAAGGAAGGAATCTTATCACTTATGCCATTAGAGTCTGGAGCCAAAAATATGTATTATGTTATACTTTGCAATCACAGATGTTGGAGTGTCTTGGTGAGGAATTTGGGGTTATCATCTTGCAACATTTTGACTTTGGGCATTACCAAATACATACAGCCTCACCCAAGGACTGATCTTTCCACTGCTCACGAGCTGCAAGGAGAGAAATCATGTGTTCTTAGTGACATCAGTGCTTCAGGTAGGTGCAGCTGCTCAGCCAGCTTCAGCTTAGAGTGCTGATGAATAGCTTCTTCTTATGAGCTGGACTTAGCTGCAATTGCTGCCGTAGATTGCTGGCAACTGTTAGCAGATAGGAGAAGGGTGGAGTGTTATGAAGAAACAAATCCAGCAAAGTCAAAAAGCAAGAATTAAAATATTTCCTATTGCTAGGATCTAAAAAAATATTGACTGTTCCAAAGGCTTAAATGTTATAGTGTGACCCTTGTGGTTTTCTCCACAGCATCTTTCCAACTATTTCCTTTGATGAGTTGCCTGTAGAATAACAAACTTTGGCAAAGGGATGGAAGAAAGGAAGAAAAAAACATACAAAAACTCCAAGCAGCCGGTCTTCTTGAAAGCTGTGAACAAGTTGAATGGAAGCATGGTCTGAAATAACGGACTTTGGGTGCAATCGATTACTTCTAACCCACAGGAAGGTGGTGCAGATAAGGGTTTGGGTGAAACTGCAAGAAATATGCCAACAGACCAATCCAGATATGCCAGTGGAGCATTAGTCTGGGACCATTCCTTGAGCTTGTGCTGTGCCTGTACTTGCAAGTGGCAGTGATGTTGGGGAATACTTTTTCACAATTCCATTTAGTGCACCACCTAAGACCTTTCCTTAGTCAGCCTGACTTGGCAACAGTCATCCTTGGTTACTTCGTATCTTGACTGTTGCAATATGCTCAGTATGGGGCTACCATTTAAGAATGTCCAAAGTATCATTTGGTACAAAAAGCATCAGCTAAGCTACTAACTCAGAGGTAGGCAACCTAAGGCCCGGGGGCCAGATGCGGCCCCCTGAGGCCTTTGGACCGGCCCCAGGCTGGTCCTGCCGCCGCCACTACCGCCCACCATGATGATATTGATTATTGTTGTTATTACTTGTTCTTGGGGTTTTCTTGGCAAAATCTCCACAAGGGTTTTGCCATGGCTTTTTGGGGGCTGAGAGAGTGTGCATGCATATTTTTTAATGTTTTAAAAAATATTTATTTATATTTATTTATTTATTTATTTTTGGCGCTTCGGCCCCCCAATTGTCTGAGGGACAGCAACCCGGCCCCCGGCTCAAAAAGGTTGCCTACCCCTGTACTAACTGATACATGATACTGAAAACAGCTATTTCCATGGTGCTGAAAAGATATTAATGTATATGTGACGCAAACCTTGCTAGGGAGAGAAATCCGTACAACGGAGAAGGCCTTTTCCTAAGAACGTTTGTAATTATTCATTCCTGGGTTGAAAAATGTCAGGAATAAAAATAGATCAATAAGAATTTTTCACAATTTTATTTTATTTGGTATCCCAGAGAGCCAGCATGATGTAGTATAGTGCTCTGAATGTTGGAGAAGGTTTGAATTCCCACTCCACCCAGTGAAAACACACTGGGTGACCTTGGATAAGTCACACACTCTCAGCCCCAGAGGAAGGCAAAGGCAAACTCCCTCTGAACAAAACTTGCCAATAAAATCCCATGATAGAATCACCATAAGTCAGAAACAACTTTAAGGCACACCACAACAATAATTTGGTGTCCCAATGTGTTGTATGGGAATTATTCTGTTCTTAAGTAGAGGTTTGAGGGTTTTTTCATTAAAAAGACCTATTTTGTGCACATTGGCCCATGGATAAGTCGAGGTCCAGGAGAACCAATAGGGACACACTCCCCCTGCCCAGTTCCCTGTGTAAGTCATCCACCAAGGCAACCAAGGTCATCTCTGTTCCATAACCAGGCCTAAAACCAGATTGGGGATGATTTGGGTGTGAGTTCCTGCATGGCAGGGGGATGGACTGGATGACCCTTGGGGTATCTTCCAACTCTTTGATTCTATGAATGATGTACAGAAAGGCTTACCAGCTTGGTGGAATCTACCAGAGCTTGCCTTCCACTATCATAGTTTTCAAGGGCCAGCATCATCTCCAAGAGTAAGATTTGCAGGATAGACGTTCTTGGTACCTTGGGCAAAACTGAAATCAGACTTAACTAATGAATTTCACCTGAAGTGAATTTTTGAGGTGAATCTGGAAGTTTCTACTTAGACATGAGTAATTCTGTGGAAAGCTTGATAAGTGAGTGAAATTTCCCAGGGAAAGTTCTGCACATCCTCAAATAATTATTAGCTGGAGGAAGGAAAAAGAAATTTAAATGGGATTCAAATAGCAATAGCTAGCAAGAGAAATGACACAATTTCTTCTCAGCGGGGCTGACAGAAATTATTGCTTTTGTGCTTTGAGGGGGGAAGTAATTGTTTGAATTAATGCCAGTGTCAGTTTCACACCCATTTGATGTGGCTTTGCTGTAGGCCAGCTCAGCAATGTGCGGAAGGGGAATGTTCATTGCTCCTGGAAATGCATGTTGTTTGGCTGGCCTGAGGCCAATATGTGACTTCACTTTTTTTTTCAGGTGCAATTCCACAGGGCTAAACTAATAGGGCTGCTGAGGTTTATCAAGATGCAAATGCATCCAGGACAGCTGCATATTTAGCTAACGGGCTGCTAACTTGAGCTGATTTCAAGTTAGCCGAAACTTGGCTAAACTCTTACAACAGTTTCACTGTTAACATCAACTATTACAATAGCTTGGCTGACTAATGATCTGCCTCTAGGAACAATTCAAAGGGCTTGTTATGGCCTATACAGTTTGGGTCCATTGGTTCTTTGTTTGCTTCTACAATGTATAACCCTTGGAGGTCTATCTTCCATTGGCCTTGCCCAGGTGAGTGTGCACCCCACGCCAAAGGTGTCCCTATATATCCAGTCATAAATAG
Source organism: Phrynosoma blainvillii (assembly GCA_026167975.1). NCBI lineage: Eukaryota > Metazoa > Chordata > Lepidosauria > Squamata > Phrynosomatidae > Phrynosoma > Phrynosoma blainvillii. The sequence continues at coordinate 21,815,855 of JANUYF010000004.1, read as the reverse complement.
CTAGCGATAGCCTGGGTAGAATTAGTTGTATGTGTCAACTCAATTTCCAGCCTATTTTACTGGGCATCAACTGCACGAGGAGAAGGAGATCCAGTCTGCTGGTGACTGGAGTACAGGTGAATGATGGTTCTGTCCAGTTTCGAAGGGGCCAGGCCTGGAGAGGTTAGTTAAGTATACTTTACTAAGCAGCTGATACAGTATTTGTATGGGTTGCCTTGGGTCCCTTTCTGGGAGAAAGGCAACATAGGAATGAAATAAAAATACATACATAAATACTTAAGTGGGTGTATATGCATGTCTTTGTTTGTGGGGGTGGGGGAGGTATTCATATTTGATCAGATTGAAAAAATAAAATAAAATAAAATAAAAACACCAGACACCCTTTTATTTGAAGTTTATTCATTTTAAGTGTTTTTAAAATTATTATTATTATTATAAGTAAACAACTATGTACAAAACATGTCACAACAATAAAGGAAAATAAAACCATTCATCTCACAACTTTGAATTATGTTGCAGGTCTCCTTCTTGGGTTCTGTTCAATGTAAGTGGTTATTCTAAAGTCAGTGCTGTCTTTGTGTAAATCTAATCCAGAATGTCCGACCAAAGTTTCAGATGAGATGGAGGTTGTCTTCTCTTATTTCTGTCTTTGTTCATGAAGTCAATGAGTGGGAACCATTTGTCTATGAAAATTCCTGATTTTGGTTGTCCTGCATAACTTGCCATTCTGTCAGACAGTTTTTCAAATAACCATAGGTCCCATACCTTTTTCCACCACGTATCTAAAGATACCTCCCCTGTTTTCCAGCATCTGGCAATTTCTACATGGGCTGCTGTAATGAAAAAATCTGTGAGGTTTTTATGTTTCAAATTTGAGTTTGTATCCACATATATTGATAACAAAAGCATTTCTGGACATAACTTTACTTCTTGGATGGTAATCAATGAAATTTGTTCAAGTACCAATTCCCAAAATGTGTTTATTTAGGGGGCAGTCTAGCCACATGTGTAGAAATGTGCCATTATCATTACAACCATGCCAACATTTGGAGGAAACATTTTTAACCATTCTGGCTAGCTTCACTGGAGTCAAATACCACCTGCATATAATTTTAAGGTGTTTTCTCTAATCATTGCTGATCTGGATTTAAAAGGGGTGGAAGACCAAACTGTAGTCCATTTTGCAATGGGAATTAAAAGATTCAAATCCATTTCCCAGGTTAGTTCTGGGTCATGGACATTTTGGTAAGAGTGGTCAATCAAACAGTTGTAGATTAAAGATGTTAGTCCTTTGATGCTTTGGGAGGGGAGAATACATCATGTGTCAAATAAGGTAAATGATCTAGAAGTCTTCCTATTTCCTTTAATTTGTGTGTAAAAGCAATTATCTGATGGAGGTGAAACCAACTAGCCTTTAATGGCTCTAAATCTAAAATTAGTTCATCAGTTGTTTTTGGTCTGCCATTATGAAAAAGGTATCAGACAAAATATACACCTTGTTCTTCCTATCCCTGGAACTGATTGAATCAGGGGAATAGAAAGGTTGTAGACCAGGAAGGGGCAAATAGGAGTGGGATCTGGCGCTAGAACTTGCTTCATCTTGACCATATCTTTACTGACCTTTGTAGCAATGAGTTTTAAATGTTTTTAACTACTTGAGAAGTGGGTTTATCAAAGAACAAAGCAAGATCAATTGATGGTGGGCCATTCATTTTCATGTTAACCCAGTGTATACTCTGATCTTTGTTAATTAAATTAGGGATTTGACTAAACTAGAATGCAGCAAAATATAGTTCAAGATCAGGCATTGCTAGCCCCCCTTTTATGTAAGAGAGGTGTCATGTGGATTTCCTGAATCTGGGCCTCTTATGGTTAAGAGCAAATTTATTGATGACATTTTGCCAAAGTTTGAGTTTTGTCTGCGATGGTTAAGAGGGATAGTTTGAAATAGAAAGGATAGATGAAGGACAATAAACATTTTAATGAGGGCTGTTCTGCCTAGAATAGAGAGTTTCAATCTCTTCCATTCTAATGTTTTAGAGATTAACCATTTAGTTATTTTGTTGTAGTTTCTGGTGATTATCTGATTGAAATCTTTTGTAATTGTGATTCCTAGGTAAGCAAATCCTGAGGGTTTTAACTGGAGATTGGTAGCTTTTTGAATATCTAGTTGGTCTTCATGAGCAATGTTGAGACACAGCAATTTAGATTTTGAGGAGTTAATTCGGAAATCTGCAAAAGTATCAAAGGCTTTTAATATGGTGCATAAGGTAGAGATGGATTAGTTGGGTTGTTTTAGTAAGATGATCACATCATCTGTGAAGAGTTTTAATTTATGGGTTGTTCCTCCTATTTTGGGTCCCCATATGTTTTCATTTTCTCTGATTGAGGTGGCTTAGGGTTCTGTTGCAACAGCAAATAACAGTGGGGATAAGGTACGACCTTGTTTAGTTCCCCTTTGGAGCCTAAGGTCCAAAGGTAGAGGAGTTCATTCTATTGACTGTCACTAAGGCCTCTGAGTTTGTGTATAGGTTTTCTAGCATACTAATAAATTTATTTCCAAAGTTCATCTTTCTCAGTACTCTAAATAAGTACTGCCAGTTCATTCTGTCAAAAGCTTACAAGGCATCTAGGGACCTAAGGGCATTTAGGGTTTTTGATTTTGAGACACGATGGATGACATTTAGGACTCAACTAATGACATAACCTATGTATGTCTTTAAAACTGCCATCACTCTTTCATTGAAAGGGGAAATACAATCAATATATGCAGTGGATCAGGAGCAGGCCTGCATAGAATTACGGTACATAGCTGATGTTATTCTTCATGAGCTGCTGACAGTCCAAAGAAATCCACATTTCTTTTTCCTTCCTTTAGCCACCAGATTATGTCTCCTCCAATTACAACCTCTTTCAAATGAAAATGGCAGCCAAATGCTTAGATTGGAGCACCTATTGTTTAAAATAGTTTCTAGTTATTACAGCGGTTCTGCAGAATGGCCAGAGAGTATTTTCTCTGGAGAAACTAAAGTGCCTTCATTTATTTGAATCCCAAACATTTAGGAGTACAATAGCTGAAAGCAGCAATTTATTTGCATCAGAATAGCCAAAGAAAAGGAAAAGAAACCCTTTTAAAAAAGAAGGTGCAGTGTCATTATGATCTTCATTTAATGATCTCCACAACATTATATGATCTTTTTGGTGGCTGATGGTTCCAGAAAAATCAACATTTATCTCAATAAATAACAAAGCAGAGAGGAGAGGCCCAGTGATTAATCCCACTTAACCAATAACAGAACACAACCACTTGCATTATCAATAAACTAATTCTAAGCATCATTAGACTCCAAAGACTTCATCCAACTCCCTCCTCCCACCTGAAGCTGCAAGGAGAGGTGGGAAAAAGACTTCATCCAGCCCCCTCCTCTCATCCGAAGTTGCAAGGAGAGGCGGGAAAAAAGACTCTATCTAATCCCCTCCCAGCCACGTGCCTTCCAGAAAGAGGAGAAGAGAAACAGCTGGGAGGAAAAGGAAGGGAAATGCCAGCCACGTGAGTCCATCTCAGCCCCAGCACGGACCATCCTCCAGAGGGAGGACAGGAGAAAACAGAGAGGATGGGCAAGGAAAATCAAACAAGGACCAGAAGACAGACGAAAGACTAAAATAAAGAAGGTCATGAGGGGGGAATGGAAAAGGACGGACATAAGGAAACAACTACTGGGCAGCAGCAGTAGTGGTGGGTGTCACTAAAATAATGTCACTAAAGTGAAGAATAGCAGTGACATCATAGCTAACATGTGTTAGCACTGCACACAGGGAGGTTTAGGCGGTCCTCCTTGTGTAACCCCCCACCTAGAAAACCGTATGAAGAGACACTGAAAGTGTCACACAGGCAGGACAAGAGCACTAACAAAGAGAAAGATAGAAACTAAAGGAAAACACACTTGCAAGAGCAGCTAAGGGCAGTCAAAAATGGTGAAGCAAGCAGGAAACACTCTCAGAAAGACTAACCCCATCAGAAGCAGCACCACACATAAAATAGGGACATGGAATGTGAGAGGCATGAGCCAAGGGAAGCTAGACTTAGGGCCTTTGCAGACTGCCAGAAATAGTGCAAATTGAGTCCACTTTAACTGCCCTGACTGTGCCAGGGAATCATGGGAACTGTAGTTTATTGTGGCATCAGAACTCTCTGACAGAGAATGTTCAATGCTTAAGAAAAAAAATACAATTCCCATGATTCCCTAGCACTCAGCCAGGGCAGTTAAAGTGGACTCAATTTCCACTATTTTTGGCAGTCTGCAAAGGCATAGTGAAAATGGAAATGCAATGCATGAACATAGCAGTACTGGGGATGAGTGAGTTAAAATGGACAGGAACGGGCCACTTTGAATCAGACAACCACACAGTGTTCTACTCAGGGAATGAAAAGACAAGAAGAAATGGGGTGGCTTTCATTCTAAGATGTTACAAGAGCAGTCAGAGGATACAATGCAAAATCAGACTGAATCATTTCAGTAAGGCTCCATGGGAAACCTATGAATATCACCATCATTCAAGTATATGCACCAGCCATTGAGGCAGAACAAGAAGAAATTGATAGATTTTATGAAGGAGTACAGCAAGAAATTAACAGCACACCAACACAGGATGTCAAGCTGCTTACTGGAGATTGGAATGCAAAGGCTGGAAGTAAAGAAGAATCAAAAATGGTAGGCAGATTTGGACTAGACAATGAAGCAGGTGAGCATCTGATAGATTTTTGTGAAGCCAACAACCTATTCACTGCAAACACATTTTTCATACAACCAGAGAAAAGGTTATACACATGGACATCACCAGATGGCCAACACAAAAAACAAATAAATACATAATTGGAAGTAAAACATGGCAAAGCTCCATACTAGTGACCTAGACTAGAGCAGGTGCTGATTGTGGCACAGATCATAAACTACTCATTTCAAAAATAAAAGTAAAACTCATGAAGAGAACAAAACCAGTCATCATACCAAAATATGATTTAAACAACATTTCCACAGAATTCATTGACTTTATAAGGAACAGATTTGGGGTACTAAATATAATAGATCGTGAAATGGAAGAGCTTTGGTCTGAAGCCAGGGACATAATAAAAGAAGAATGCATAAAGACACTTCCAGCAGACAAAAGGAAAGTGAAGAAACCATGGATGACAGATAAAATGCTACAAACAATAAAGGAAAGAACAGAAACAAAACAAAAAGGAGATAGGAATAAACTACGAAACTTGAATGCAACAGCTAGTGCGCAAAGATAAGGAAAATTACTACAATGATAAATGTAGAGAAATAGAAGACAATAACAAAAAGGGAAGAATGAGAGACCTATTCCACAAGATTTGAGAAATCAAGGGAAAATTCAAACCAAGGACTGGGATGCTCTACGACAATAAAAATAACATAATTCAAGACCAGGAAAGAATAAAAGACATTGGATACAATACACAGAAACACTATACAAAAGAGATGACAAAATGAAGGACACATGGCGTGAAGAGCCATATGAAGATGAAATCCAAATTCTAAAAATTGAGGTGGAAGCTGCAATAAAAGAAATGGCAAAAAAACAAGACTCCAGGAACAGATGATATACCAATAGAACTGTTGCAATCCACATTGACAGAGTCAACTCTAGTACTAACCAACATATGTCAACAGATATGGAAAACAAAATGATGGCCAACAGATTGGAAGCAATCAATATAGATCCCAATCCACAAAAAAGGAGACACAAGAGACTGCAGCAACTATAGAAGCATAGCACTAATCTCCCATGCAAGCAAAGTTATCCTCAAAATATTGCAGCATAGACTCCAAGCACATATGGAGAGAGAAATCCCAGAGGTCCAAGTAGGGTTCAGGAAAGGAAGAGGCACCAATATACGTTGGCTAATGGAGCATAGCAGGGAGTTCCAAAAGAAAATCAGTGTGTGCTTTATAGACTATAGCAAAACCTTTGACTGCATAGATCATGAAAGGCTAAGGAACACCATTAAAGACATGGGAGTGCCAACACATCTGATAGTCCTAATGAGGAATCTGTACTCAGGACAAAAGGCTACTGTCATAACAGAACATGGAGAAACAGAATGGTTCCCAACTGGCAAAAGAGTCAGATAAGGCTGCATCCTATCACCCTTTCTGTTCAACTTGTATGAAGAACATATTGTAAGGAAAGCAGGCTTGGACCATGGAAGAGGGAGGAGTAAAAATAGGAGGAAGAAATATCAACAATCTGAGATATGCTGACAACACCATAATGCTAGCAGAAAACTTCACAGAGCTGGAACACCTCCTAAGGAAGATCAAAGAAGGAAGTGCAAAGGCAGGCTTACTGTTGAACATAAAGAAAATAAAAATAATGACCACAGAGAACTTACACACATTCAAACTAGACAATAAGGATATAGAATTAGTGAAAGATTCTCATATCTGGGATCAAATATTGATCAAAATGGGGACTGCAGGCAGGAAATCAGAAGAAGATTAAGAATGGGGAGGGCGGCTATGAAAGAACTAGAAAAGATCCTAAAATGCAAAGACATACAACTCAGCACAAAAGTTAGAATCATACAAGCCATCGTATTCCCTATTACCATGCATGGATGTGAGAGCTGGACAGTCAAGAAAGAAGATAGGAGGAAAATCAATGCATTTGAGATAATGTGGTGCTGGAGAAGAGTGCTGAGGATTCCATGGACAGCCAAAAGGACAAAAAAAAAAAAAAAAAAAGGGTCCCAGAACAGATAAAGCCAGAGATATCCCTGGAAGCCAAGATGACAAGACTTAGGGGCTATATAGACTGGCACAAAGGGCCGGCCTGTGGATGGAGTTGGGGCAGGTCGGCCACAGGCCGGCCACCCCAACTCCACCCTGAGGCCGTCCTGACATCGCGTGCCCCTCCGCACAGCGTGCAGCGTCAGGACACCCTCCTGGCGCAGTGTGTACACACGCTGCACCAAAAGGGCATGGAAGAGCCAAGGTGCTGGCTCTTAGGGTGGCCTTTTGCCACCTCCAAAAGGAGCGGCATTTTGCTGCTCTTTTGGAGGTGGCAAAAAGGAGGATCAGGGCCACAGCATGGGGTTGCTGCGGCCTCGATCTGCTGCTCCCCGGGGTGGCTCTGTGCCGCCTCAAACAGGCCATCTGTATCGACCCTTAGACTGTCATACTTTGGACACATCATGAAAGGCATGAATAGTTGAAAAAGACAATAATGTTAGGAAAGGTGGAGGGAAGTAGAAAGAGAAGAAGGCCACATGCTAGACAGATGAACTTTATTAAAGAGACCACAAATATGAGTTTGCAGGAGCTGGGCAGATCAGTAGAGGACAGGGGGGCCTGGAGATGTATCATCCATAGGATCGCCATCGGTCGGGACTGTTGCAAAGGCAGTTAACAAAAACAACAACAACAAAGCATCATAACGGAGCCAGCTTGGTGTAGTTGTTTGAGTGTTGGACTACAACTCTGGAGATCAGGGTTCGATTCCTTGCTTGGCCATGGTAACCCACTGGGTGACTATGGCCAAGTCACATACTCTCAGCTCAGAAGACCACATGATAGGTTTGCCTTAGGGTTGATATAAGTCAAAAGCGATCTGAAGTCACACAACAACAAAGACATCATAGTTAATATCACTTTCCTAACCTGTTTTAAATAAAACAACTATTGCTTCACTGTGCAAAGGGATGGTTTCTGCTACTGATACCACAACGGTTTCATAGACTACATCATCCTCATCATCACTCTCCTCCCCCAATATGTCTGTATAGCGGCAGTAATGGTCTTGTATGGGGTACAAGAGACCAAGTCCATGCCACAAGGATCTTATAATCTGAAATCCAATAAAGGGGCAGCCAATGGGAAAAGCAGAGAAAGAGCAGGAAAAGAATAAATGAGGAACAAATATGTGATTGTTCTAGGATGGTGGAAATGGAGGTCACAAATTATTATAGTAATGATTGTTGTATATGTCACATTATGTAGAATGGCCAGTCAACAGCATACATTACAGAAATGTAATGGGACAGAACTCAAACAAAAAACATCCAACCTGTTTTAGATTGCAAGTGCTGTAAATTATGTTGCCAAAAATTTATAATGTATGTTCCAGAGGGAAGTAGCAACAAGCTTGAGGAAATGCAAGGTCTGAAGAAACACAGAAGAAAGCAGAAGAAGAGGGGGAGGAAAAGAAGAACCATCACCACTACCTTTGTGGGGAAGAACCCTAAATAAGAGAATCAGCCCCCTGTCTAATGAAGACTGACCATGCCCAGTGGTCAGATAATACTCACCGACAGTTGTGGGAGAGATAAAAAATGTGGAACTTGATGGAGGGGAATGGCTAATTGAGTGAAACACTAAAAAACAAACACACAACTGGCACTTCAGTGCTTTGCTGCAGGTCCTACCTGTATCCATCTGTGCTAAGGATGGAGAAAGTGTGGTTCTTTACAGGTTGTTAGACTGCAACACCCATCAGCTCTAGACAGAATAGCCAATAGAAGAGAATACTGGGACTCACAGACCAAGAACCCATGGAGTGCCACAGTTGCCCACTCCAATCTACAGCAATTCTTCCCTATGTGGTCACCAATGCAGATGACATAGCTGGGGACATGACAACAATGCTGAAGGCAGGTAGTGAGAAGGAGAAGCAGCAAGAGGCAAAGCAAAGCAAGGTAATCACTTTAGGTACCAAATGTAGGGTCACAGCAGCAAGAGAATTCTGTGGCCTACTCTTTGCCCACCCTGCCCTCCTATACTGCCTTCAGGTATGGTGGAATACACTGTGCAATTGTCAATACTTGAGCTATCACTCAGCTTTTGCACATGTAATGGAAGGGGTGCCAATTTGTTCTTTCCCTCAGAAAGCTAAATTTCTAGAAAGTGGGAAAGGAACAGGAGGGATGGTAGAATGTATGCCACACTATACACGTGCATATTTTGGAAAGTGTGACATTCCAGACTAGTTATACTAGATTAGTCCTTCCAGCCTCAGATTAATAGCTATCCAAGAGACGATCCTCATGTGGCCCCATCAAGTGATGAGAGGTTCGTCGCTCCAGGCTTATGGAGTCATTGGGCTGGATGGTTTAATATTTTAACCTCAATAGTTGTTTTTATATTGTTTTGATTTAATTCTGTTTTAAGGGGGGGGGAGGGTTCGCTTATATTGTATGTTTTATTCTGTATTGTATGTTTTAATTGTAAGCCACCCGGATTGGATTACCAATGGGTGGGATATAAATAAATTTTATTATTATTATTATTATTATTATTATTATTATTTCATGCAGAATAGGAAAATACTACCATATATACTCGGCTGTTAGTCGACCTCATGTATAAGTCGAGGGCAGGTTTTGGGGCCAAAATTATGGATTTTGCCATGACCCCTGGATAGGTTGAGGGTAAAACTTGGAGGCTTCTTCAGTGTGTGTATGTGTGCACGTGGCAAGAGGGACTCTATTGAGGCTTTTTGTTTCAGTGTTTCAAGTTTTGTTTCAGCCTTCACTCCTCAGATAATGTGTGTGGGAGAGGGTCTCTGTTTGTTTGTTCAACAGCAATCAGTCACCCAGGACTCTTTTTGCTTGGCTCAAGACAATCTTCATAGGGCATGGGGAAATCTGAAAGAGCTACTATCATATTACCATACTGACCCATAAATAAGTCAACCTGGGATTTTGGGGTCAATTTTTGAACATAAATGTTTAGACTTATAGATGAGTATATACGCTAATTCCAGAAAATTGTGACCACAGCCCAAGCTAAAGTCAAGCTCACTTCAGCCCATTGAAATAAGTGGGTTCCAGCATTCATGACCCAAGTTTAGTTGCAGCCTATACATTTATACAAGTTTGGCATTCCATGGCTTTCCACAAAGAACTGTGGAAGTTATAGTTTTCTGGTGACACAGAGAATGTTTCTTACAAAGCGTTAAAAAGTTACTTTGCAAATATGGGCTAGAACTCTATTGCTGACATATGCAGATATAAATACAGGTGTCCCTCCAGATTTGCAGGATATACATTCTGCCCTCCTGCCCTCTAAGGATACCCATGTGGTTTGACTATTCCCCTCCCCTCCCCTTCCTTCCTTCCTTCCTCCCTCCCTCCCTCCCTCCCTACTGGCACTAGGGCCTGTAATCAGCCCCAGTCACTATCAGGACTCACTTTCCCAGAGGTGTTCAGGGTCCTGTGTGTGCATGTCCTGCCCCTCTTCACCACAGCCAATGGGTGTGTAATACGTCAATTGGCTGCGGTGGAGGGGGTGGGGCATGTGCACGTCAGGCTCTGAATGCCACTGGGAAAGTGAGTCCTAATGGTGGCCAGGGCCAATTACAGGCCCTGACACCGCGGGGGGGGGGGGGGGTTTGCGGGAGATGCCGGTAAGGGAGGGAGGGGACAGCTGTGAGCTTGCCATTCGTGAATGATCACAACCATGAATGGCAAGTCCGCGGATACAGCGGGATGCCTGTAAGTCCAACCATTCTGGCAGTGGGAGCCTCCGAGGGCTGCACATACTGCCAGAAGTGAAAAACAAAAACATGGAAGGGCCAAGAAGTCTGCTTCTAGTTTTGAAGAATGCATTTAATACAAAAACAACAACACTTAATGAAGGCATCCTTTGTAAAATCTTTAAAAGGCAAATTGCCACTCCTGGAGTTGTCCAGAGACATACCAATTTGAGTCTTAAGGGATTGGAAAACTTCATGGGCCACACATGAACCCCAGGGCAACACCTTGACAATCTTTGTGCTCTGTAAATGTGTTAATACAGTAGAAACCTTGGTGCTCTAGATGTTTGGGACCTCAGCTCCCAGAATCATAGAATCTTAGATTTGGAAGGGATTATAGCAGGTAACCCTGCTACACAGGAATACACAACTAAAGCATTCTTGAAAATGCCCATCAAAATTTGTTTAAAAATCTCCAAAGCAGGAGAGTCCACTACTCTCTGAAGCAGTCTACTTCACTGTTGAACAGTTCTTACAGTAAGTTCTTCTAAATGTTTGGAATCTCTTTTCTTATAATTTGAATCCATTGGTTCATGTTCTAGTCTCTGGAGCAGCAGAATATAAGTTTGTTCAATCTTCAACATGACATTCCTTCTGATATTTAAAGGTCTCAGTCTTCTTTTTTCCAACCTAAAAATACCCAGCTACTAAGCCATTCTTAAGAAAGCTTGATTTCCATACCTTTGATCTTATTTGTTGCCCATCTTGGACATCCTCCACCTTGTCAATATCCTTCTTGAATTGTGATGCCCACAATTGGACACAGTATTCCAAGTGACCAAAGCAGAACAAAGTCGCACTAATACTTCCTTTGTTTGGGACACTATACTTTGTTTGGGACACTATACTAATTGCATTAGCTTTTTAAACTGCCACATCACATTGTTGACTCATGTTTAGCTTGTGGTCTACTAAGACTCTAAAATCTATGGCCATGGGCCAAGATGGCTGTGGCTTCAAGGAGCTGAAGGCCTGGAGGACCAAGGTTTGTATTGTTCTAACCCATTGTTAGTCTTCACTATAAATATCAGATAGTGCCAGTACTTGCTTTCTTCTTTCTGGGGAAGGAAGAGATAGAAATCTATGAGTCCAAGAGTTATAAACCCCACTCCCAAATGTGGACTAAGGAGTGTATGCTTTTGCTTATTGAAAAAGCATGGTTCAATATGGTGCCATTTTAGAAGCACTGCTGCAGGCACTCAAGCCAAAGCCTATTTCATTCTTTACCCCAGGGGTAGGCAACCTGTCCCCTTTAAGGGCTGAGGGACTTCAGCTCCCAGAGTCCCAGGAGCTATTGGCCAACATGGCTGATGCTTCTGGGAGCTGAAGTCCCTCGGCCCTTAACGGGGACAGGTTGCCTACCCCTGCTTTACCCCATGCTCATCCAAAGATCATGATGACACGGTCATTATTCAGCTGAAATGCGCTCCTAGTTTGTTTGGAGTTCTTGATTTTATGATAGATTGATAGCTCAGCCAAGTCACATCCACTAACAGCCAAGGAGCATGCTTTTCTTTTCATTTTAGGATCCAAGATACTGTTTTCTTTTGCGCTGGATTATTTATCATGGCAGCCAAGGCTATGTCTTACCCTCGTTGGGATGGAATGGCACAGAAGGGAAGTGGAATGGCTGGCACTGATTTCATCCCATAAAAAAGGTGTTTGATATTATAGAACCATAGTGCAGGAAATAGTCCTTGAGATATGCCATGTCCAAGCATCTGTTCTGAGGGCAAAATCTCTAGATTTAAGTTTTCACTGGAAGGAAGTTGCATAATATTCCTGTCAATTTGATCCATGTGATATAGTCAGTTAGCCTGAGATAGATAGATAGAAGCATTACAGTGCAGTCCTAACCACATTTATCAGGAATAAGTACATCCAAATGCAATCAATGGAAGATAACTTTTGATGCCCTCATAGCCTACTTATGGCCGTCCAGTATTCCTCTGATGGTGCTGGTGCAGGTAATGGTGACTATTTTCTTTATTTATAGCCACCTTTCTCCCCAAACTAGGACTCAAAGTAGTTTATAAATCAAAACAATTATAAAAAAACATACAAAATGCAAAATTGTGATGGAATTAAACAATTAAGCAACACTAAAACAGTTGAAAATGAAATTTAAAATGTTAACAATCATTTTGAAAATGATACAGTTAAAACTGTAGAGAACACTATTAAAATCTTTCTTTTTTTAAAAACCCATACTGTTCTTTAAAAACTGTCACAATAAAAAAAATCTGGTTGGCCAATATGAGAACAAAATGCTGCACTAGATAGGCCTTTGATCTAATCCAGAAGGGTTTTCTTTATGCATTTGTGGAAAAAGGAAGCTATGAAGGAGCTAGTTATGAGGAAACTAGGCAAGATCCTGACATGTCAAGATAGCTCATTGAATACTAAAGTCAGGATTGTCCATGCCATCACATTTCGAGTTTCTATGCATGGATAGTGAAAAATGCTGATAGGAAGAAAATCAACTCATTTGAAATGTTGTGATGGAAATGTGGTTTTCTGGATACCGTGGACTGCAAAAATGACAGATAAATGGGTCCTTGAACAAATCAAGTCTGAAATCTCCCTAGAAGCCAAGATGATTAAACTGAGACTATTGTATTTTGGTCGTATCATGAGATGAAATGACTCACTGGAAAAGACAATAATGTTTGGTAAGGTAGAAGGCAGAAGGAAAAGAGGAAGATTGTATACCAGATGAAATAACTCAATCTAGGAAGCCTTGGCCCTGAGTCTGCAAGGCCTGTTGATAAAGAATGACTTGGGGGTCTCTCATTCATTGGGTCACCATATGTCAAAGTCGACATGATGGCAATTAACAACAAACAGCAACAAGCATATACTCCAACTGTCCCAATTTGGCAGGGACAGTCCTGTTAATCCTCTATTGTCCAACTGTTTTCAAAATGCCCCATTTTTTCCTCTCTCCTCCTAGTTTCCTCCTTTGTCCTCAGCTTACTTCAATTGGTGCAAACAATTTATGCTTAAGTTAACTTGTGGAGAGGGAGGGATGGAGATGACAGGAGGGAGTATAGTCTTGGCCTCTCCAGCCTGCTGCAGCCTCTCCTAATTCCTCACCAATAACTTTTGCCATCTTGACAACATTCTGATGTTGCTTGGCTACATGTGCTTATTCCTCATCACCATGTATGGATGTGAGAGCTGGAAAGTGAAGAAAGCTGACAGGAAGAAAATGAACTTATCTGAGATGTAGTGTTGGAGAAGAGTGCTGAGGATCCAGTGGACAGCCAAAAAGAAAAAACAAATGGGTCCTTGAACAGATCAAGCCTGTACTCTCCCTGGAAGCCAAGATGATGAGACAGATGCTGTCATACTTCAGCCACATTAGCTAAGAAGCCCTGGTGAAGCAGTAGTTAAATTCCAATACTGCAGCCACAAGGTTGTGAGTTTGATCCCAGGGCTCTAAGGTTGACTCAGCCTTCCATCCTTTGGAAGGTCGGTAAAATGAGTACCCAGCTTGTTGGGGGCAATTTGCTTACAGATTGCAAACAACTTAGAGAGTGCTAAGTTCACTGTTAAGCAGTATAAAAATGTAAATGCTATTGATATTGCTAAGGCATTGCTGCAAAGATTACATAGGTTAAAAAAAGAGCAGGACAACTGGAGAGAGCTCTCTGATGTTAAAAGAAACATCATTACCAGAGCTGTGTCCAAGCTCTGCCTTAAATTGTGCTGCTGGCTTCAAAAGTGATAGAATATACTATCCAGGGGCCCTTTTGTAAAACATGCTGCATGTTTTATTATAGTGCTATGGTTCCACTTTAACTGCCATGGAAACATCTTATGGAATTCTGATTATTTATGCAGAGCAGATTAAAACCCGATGTGGGATTTTGATCTCCATTTTATGTAGGACTGCCATTTCAGGATTACCCCGGACTCTGAGGTTTAGAGGTCAAAACCTGAGACAGAGAGACAGCTGCTGGTGATGTCACTGAGCATTATGCATTTAGTACCAAACATAGTTGCTCACAGCTTATCATTCAAACACACACAGAGAGGACATATTTTCCTGTTTTGAAATGGAGACTGAAATCTTAGCTAAAGCAGCTGCTCCCAGAGCAAGGTGAAATGAATACTTCATAGGGAGACAGGAGAAGGAACACTTAATCTAGCCTACTTATTTCAGAAGGTGCATACAGAACAGAGCAGAGAATGAACCCTGACACTAAAACAACTGGGAGGGAAGGAAGAAGCTAAGTAAATAGAAGACTCTCTGGAGAATTTTTGCAAGTTGCAGAACCAAATTGATGAAGCCTTGCCAATTACATCTAGCTGTTGCTTTAATAGCTGAGCTTGTACACAGTTCTTTCCTCTTGCCTAGAGTTAAACCCTCCTCCCCAAATTGAAAAATCTGCACTCTTGCCTCCTACCTAAAAATGATCTATGAAAACTGGAACTCAGGGCTAGGCCCTTACATCTGACAACCCTAGATTTATGTTACGCTTCATCCCATTTTGTCTTCTGCTAAGGCCTTATAAATAAATCTTACCTACATAATCTGCAATCAGAAAGCTTTCCCATCTAATATTCAGTCTAAATATGCCAATTCAGTCATTCCCCATATAGCTTACAAATAAGAAGCGGAAGCAGCCACTGGTGAATCTAATTCACTGATGTAGGGGTGGAACAAATGGGCAAGAAAGAGTGGCCCAAGTCTTCTCCAGCCGGAAACAGGTCAGAACCCGCTGTCCACACAGCCTGCTCCCAAAGCAGAATGTGGATGCAGCAGTGCCAGGAATCAGACTATGCTGGCTCCTTTTTGCTCCAGCCCTAAGGACTGGAGAGCGGTTTTGGTGTGGCTTCTGGCCACTTTGGAGGCTTGCATTGTTTAAACAGCATGCTTCAAAGCATCCAGAAGCTGCTTCATTTGGCCCACCTGTTCAGACCTGTGGTTTCTATTTGCTGAAACAGCCATGTTGGCTTCCAGTTGACCTCTCATGATATGTGACGGATCCACAGCAACATTGCAATTGTTCAGGGCAACATCTTGGTTCGCGGGGTATGTTTTATCTATTGTTTTGGAATTTTAATGATGTATTCTTTGCATTTTAACCTGTAAGCCGCCCAGATTGGACTACCATGGGGCGGGGTAGAAATAAATTTTATTATTATTATTTATTATTCGTGCTGCCCAGCCAACACTACTGTAGGTTAGAGTAACTAACTGCAGACCTTTCATCTGTGGTTTGTGTACTATCAGATCCAAATCTGGTAGTCTGATGTATGCCTTCCATGATGAGCCAGAGAAATAAATATAGAACAAACTATGGGTTATTTGTCTGGCATGCCAGGAGGAGAGGCAACTTTTCAGCAACATTACATTATTCAAAAGGGGAGACTGCCATCTGAGGTCTCTTGAATCTACTCAGAAATAAGATCTTTATCCCAGGTGTTCCTTGTTACTGGTCACATTAGCTGGATCATTCTGAGAGTTGTAGTCCAGAAAAGGAACTTTTCCAATCTCTACCAGCAGCCTTATTGAACATTGTACATAAGAAGCTCCCTTAACCAAATTGAGCTATTAGTCCAACTAGCCAAATACTTTCTACAATGAGTGAAAGCTGCTCTCTGAGGTTTGATGCAGCTATACCTTGAGAGAGAGAGAAAGAGCATCTATCCAGCTACCACTGGGAACATAACTGAAAGCAAAGCAAGCAAAGCATCTTCATTTATATACCGCTTCATATCGCACTATGGGATGTCTAAGCAGTTTACAACTGTAAGCTCATTGCCCCCCAACAGTTGGGTACTCATTTTAGCAATCTCGGAAGGATGCAGGCCTGAGTCTAGCCTGAGCCCTGGCTAGTATTGAACTCGCAACCTTGTGGTCTATGAGTGAGTGGCTGCAGTACAGGCATTTAACCACTGCGCCACCAGGTCTCTTTCACACTTGCATTCAAACCTGTTCCCCAGTCACATTGATGTGGGAGAACAGAATCGATTCATTCCAATATGTAGTTCACACTATGTTTTCGATTACCGAATGCATTTGTGTCTATTTAAGCACAATTCACATTCACACTTACTTTTGCACCACTACAAAATGGATTCTCAATATCGGGCATGATCGATCCATCCCAGTTTTTTGTAAATGTCAATCATATGATGCACATGGATATGCTTCTGGTTATAGAAGCACTCGGAGGTGTGGCTGTACGTATCAGCTGTCGCTATTTTCATGGGCCACTGTGTGTGTATGTATTTGTGTGTGTGTGTTCTCCTCCTCCTCCTCCTCTGATCCACTGATCCAGTCAGAAAAACACATGCACCTTCCCATGCCCAAGGGCTACTCACCTGGGCAGGGGCTTGGGGACCTGTCTGAGGAGGGGTCTGAGTGGGAGGGCGACAGTCCCCAAGAACTGTCTGGTCCCACCAGGGTCCACTGCCAGAGGCCCATCCTGAGGAGGAGCAGCTGGGAGTCCCGGGGGTCCCAGATCCAATGGTGGGAAGGCAGGAAGGAGGAGGAGAGCCCTGGGGTGACATAGAGCCTCTGCTGGCCCAGCTGCAACTCCAACAAGAGAGGGGTAGTGACCCACGAGGAAGAGGAAGGCTCCCCTTTGGTCGGGAGACCCCTTGCCCCCAGGACCCCCACCTCCACATGGGTCAGGAATGAGGGGGGTGAAAGCAAGCGGGAGAAGGAGGCTGGGAGGAGGAGGAGAGCCTATCATCTGCAATGCTCATCCTCCTGGGCACTAATGTGACAAAAGGCCACCCAGAAGGAGGAGGAGAATACAAAGTTACTCTTCTTTCCTTCCTTCCTTCCTTCCTTCCTTCCTTCCTTCCTTTTCTCCACTACAGCCTGGCACCACCTCCTCTTCCTCCTCCACAGCCAGAGCAGCTGATGCAGACCCAGGGGAACTTTTATTTCTATGGGGGCAACAGCTAATTGGAGTCAGAAAAACACACACAAGTGCAGCCAATTGCATAAACTGTCATTTATTTTTTAAATTTTTTTAAAATAAGTTTATTGAGTTAAAAACAAATCATCCGTACCTACACAGACACTAAATCTACAGTTATACAAAAAAAACCTACAACATAACAATTAACAAACAAAATAGCATACTAACATATAACATCACTACCACACTTAACATTAACAAGAACATAAATCAGTCTCACCTGCAATTTCCTGAACCCTTTCCAAGTCCTTAATTTGAAATAGCCATATACCTTTCTTTCCTTTGTTTCAGGTTGGGCATAAATTATATCTTTTTTCTCAATTAGAGACATTAATCTTTATTGTTATTGGTTCAACTTATCTTACTCTCTATACCGCATCCCCCGTCTCTGTCATTCTTTCCCTAACCTCATCATCTTACATATTTGTATACTCATGTTTCGGATTGCCTTTAGCATTCAATTTACATACATAATCAAATAACGGTTTCCAAGTTTCCATGGTTTCTTCCCAATCCTGATCTCTCATCATATTAGTCCAGTTATCCAATTGAATCCAATCTAACAATTTATGAAGCCACTCTTCTACTGAAGGGACAACGTTGGTTTTCCATTTACTAGCGTAGATAGATCTCGCACTGGTGGTAATATACAATAAAAGTTTCCCGTATTCCTGTTCAATCTTTTCATTTTCAATCATGCTTAAAAGATAGATCTTAGGATCCCTTTTTATATTGATTTGCAAGATTTCTTTTACTAATTTATGGATGTTAGACCAAAAATTGTGTGCCTTCTTACAATTCCACCATATGTGGTAGTAAGAGCCTTCTTTTTTTTTCACATTTCCAACATTTGTTGGATACCCCCTTAAAAATTTTGGCTAATCCGACCGGTGTTAAATGCCATCTATACTGCATTTTATAAAAGTTTTCTTTTAAGTTGTAACATGCAGTACATTTTATTATTTTTTTCCACATTTTCCCCCAGAGATCTAGCCCAATGTTTTGTTTAACGTCTTGCGCCCATTTCACCATGTGTTCTTTTACAACTTCCTCCTCCATATCTAATTCCAGCAAGACCTTATAAAAAAGGGCAATCTTATGTGTATTATCTGAATGAAGGCACTCTTCAAATTTTGTTTTCTCCGTTCTTATTTCTGTTGTTTTTGAGTCCATTAAGAATCTTTCTTTTAATTGTCTGTGTAATAGCCATCCTTTAGAATAGCCTTCTTCCAGAAGTTGGTCTAACTTTTTAAACTATAAGTTTGAGTTAATTGGGGATTTGGTCACTAAATCATTATACGTGATCCATTTATCATGTATTATCGTTTCTCTATTATGGAACGCCTCATGTATAGAAGTCCATAGTGGCAATTTGGGACAGATCCTGACTTTATATTTTGTCCAGACCTTCATCAGAGAGTTCCTAACAAAATGATTAGTAAAGTCTTTATGAACCTTTTGTTTCTCATAGAATAAATAAGCATGCCACTCAAATCTTGATTCGACACCTTCTAAGTTAAATATCTTTTTGTCTCTTAATAAGAGCCATTCCAAAAGCCAATCTAAACAGTTAGCTTCATGATATACTTGAAGATTGGGTAATGCAAGACCACCTCTTTCAATAGCATCTTGCATCAGTTTGAATCTAACTCTTGGTCTCCCCCCACTCCACACAAATCTAGAAATTTCATTATCTCACACCTTAAACAGTTTATTATTAGTTATCACTGGTATGTTCTGAAACAGATACATAAATTTGGGGAGTACTTTCATCTTTATCACTGAATTTTTCCCCAACCAGGACAAATTTATTCCACACCTTAAAATCTTTTCTCAGATCTTTAGTCAATTTATCATAGTTGTTTTTATATAAGTCAATATTTTTAGATGTTAATATGATACCCAAATATTTAACCTTCTTGCCAATTTGATAGCCATATTTCTCCATTATTCTCTGCTTTTCCACTTTAGATAGGTTCTTAGTCAAAACTACAGTTTTTTCTTTATTTATTTTTAGACCCGAGACTTGGCTAAATTCTTCTAATGTTATCAGCAAGTGTTCTATGCTTTCCTCAGGTTCAGACAGAGTAACCAGCAGGTCATCAGCATAGGCTTTCAGCTTAAATTCAGCACCTCTGCATCTAATCCCTTTTATTCCTTTATTTGCTCTTATATTATCATCTAATATTTCCAACACAGTAATGAATAAAAGTGGGGACAGGGGGCACCCTTGCCTTGTTCCATTCTGGATTTCTATCTTTCCTGTCTTTTCCCCATTGACAATTACCCACGCCTCTTGTTTTGAGTAAATCACTTCAACCCAACTAATAAAGTTATTACCTGCTTTAATCTTTTTCAACACTGATATTAGAAATTTCCAGTTTACTCTGTCGAACACTTTCTCAAAATCTATAAAAAAACATTGTCAGTTTATTATTAATTTTACTTTCATGCCATTCTATAAGGTCTAGTACAACTCTTAAATTATTCTTTATTCTTCTACCTGGTAAAAAACCACTCTGATCTTCATTAATCCCGTCTTTTAAAAAAAAATTTAGTCTTGTTGGTAATATCACTGCAAAAATCTTATAATCACCATTCAATAGCGAAATGGGTCTGTAGTTTCTAATATTCTGTCTATCTTTATCTTTCTTTGGGATAAGTACAATATTGGCCTGACCCCAAGTTGGGGGTATATTATTCTCTAATATCTCATTCATCACTTTACACAAAGGTTGCGCTAAATGCGATGCAAATTTTTTATAATGCTCAGAAGGAAACCCATCTGGGCCAGGTGATTTCCCCATCTTTGTCTTATTAATCTCCTCCATTACCTCCTGTATAGTTATCTTCCTATTAAGATGTTCTCTCTGTTCTTCAGTAAAAGGAGTTATTGAGCACTTCTCCAAATAATTATACATATTTACCTCTTCTATCTCCACTTTTTTATACAATGAATTATCGAAATCCTGGACTATTTTTTAAATCTTATCCTGATCCATGTATATATGGTCATTCTCTTTTAGGCCGATTATTTGTCTCTCTGATCTTTCTTTCCTCGTTTGGTACGCCAACCACTTACCTGGTTTATTGGCCCCTTCAAACATCTTTTGCTTTATATAATTCATTTTCTCTTGAAGATGCTCTGTTAAATATAAATAAATTTGTTGCTGTATCATCTTTATTTCCACCATTAACTCCTTATTGTTTGGATTCTGTTTTAATCTAAATTCTTTCTCAGCTAATTTATCTTGTAGATCTCTTAATTTCTGTGTTTTTAATTTCTTAATTACATACCCTTTTTCATATAAAATCCCCTAATTACAGCTTTCCCGGCTTCCCAGACTATATTCATGTTCACTCCATTATTATTTTTAAAAAATCCATGCTGGAGCATACCACTTGACTGCGATGGAGACTGAAATTCACATCCCCTTGTAAGCTCAGTCACAGCCCCACAGCAGTTCTGGGAGGGGGGAATGACACTTTGCCCAAGCCCTGTGGTGGGATGGGTATCACCACTCTGCTCACCCCCTGCCCATTGTCCCTCCCCTCCAGTGTGCTCCAATTGTGATCAGAAATGCATCCAAGTTTGTTCAACACACTGCAACACAATTCTTTTCAAAAGAATCTGTAAAAGATCCATTTACGATTCACCATGATTCAGAATGAACACAGTTGGGTCTGAAACTGATTCAAGTGTGAATGAGGCACAAATGAACCGGTTTGCAGATTAGTTTATATCATAGTGTGAATGACCCCAAAGATAGAGAGGAAGAAGAAAGGGAAGTTAAACCTGATAATTTTAGTTGATGGGATAAGGAAGCAACAGAGCAGACAACACAGAAAAAGAAAGCTATTGGAGACCCACCAACTCATGGTCTCTACCTCTATAACCCCATAGTAGCACATCATCACTTGTGCAAGCCTAGTTGCACTTTCCCTCAGTTTCAATAATGCTACATATTGAATCTTGGGCCTTTTGCATGCAAAACATGTACAATGCTGAAGCTGGTTCCTTATTCCAAGTTCCAGTTCTTTATTTGTGTATTTTTTTAAAAAAATACACCTCAGTCACTTAGCTGCTTTGGGATGTGCACCTCAGCATTGTCAAACATGTACTGTGCTGCTCAGCTACAGTCTTTCTCCTGGTTTCATTGATGCTTTCCTGATCTACCACAGTCTTACTACCCAGAGTCATAGGACTGGAAGAGACATCTGAAAAGTCATTTGGGCCACTTCCAAATCTCATTTATTGATGCTTCTATCTTGTGTTGATGGGTGGTGGTGATGGCCAGTGAAGCTGAGACTTGTCTAGCTGGTCGCATAAACAGGGAATGAACCCATGCAAATAACAGGATGGAGAGCTTGACATGTTATTTTTGAATTACAGCTCCCAGAATCCCCTGTTTTACATGGTCAATGGCCATACTGGCTGGGGAATATGGAAGATGAGTCTAAAAAATAACTTTTCTAGGCACTGGCATAATGACTGTATGGTGTTGACATTCCACTCATGAATAAAGTGAAGCTGATGTACACAGGGATTTCCCCCACCATAAACTAACTTAACATACTAAGAGAATACTATCTCATTTTCCTCCCTCCCCCTCACCATGACTCAGATCTCTACTTATGAGAAATTCCACACTGGTGTGCTAACTTTCTGAGTAAGTTAAGGTAACAATTTAAATAACTAACAGGGGTGGGGAAGAGATAACAAGAAAACTTAATTTAAGATGACATTATGCTCTTACTCTTTAGGTATGCTGGGTAAATATTTACTCAAAGAAGTGGGGGAACCCCAGAAATATAAAAGGATAATACAACATCTGGGCCTAACTTGGCTATACATGTTAAGGACTGTTGCAATCTTCAAATACCAGGAACAAAAGGGAACACCTACTGGCATGACTTTAAGGCAGGGGGGAGGGAAGGGAACATTTTTAATGAGCAACATACTATTTAGTCTTTCAGTCATTTCCATGGAAGCCAAAATATGTGTATCAGCTTCTCTTGTGCATATGGCAGGGTTGTAAATATTTATATTCTCCAGAGTCATCCAGTGTTCCAGACTTTGGATGACATATAGTTCATACGGCATGGATGGAAAATATCTGCATTGTCAGAAGCCATCTGATTTTCAGACTCTGGCCCATTAGCTGATGTAGCAATGGTGAAAGAATTGCATTGACCCCCAACTCATTTCAAGCACAATTCAAAAGGTTGGCACTTATTATTAAAAACCTTGTGTCTTGGGAATTTAATACCTGGTTGAAGATCTGTTCCCATGGAGGAGTGAGAATTGTGCAACATTTTGTTGATCACAGTTAGCATATTATAGAATCATAGAATCATAGAGTTGGAAGAGACAACAAGGGCCATCCAGTCCAACCCCATGCCATGAAGGAATACACAATCAAAGCACTCTCGACAGATGGTTATCCAGCCTCTGTTTAAAACCTCCAAAAAGGGAGAGTCCACCATTCACCAAAGCAGTGTGTTCCATTATGAAATAGCTCTTACCATCAAGAAGTTCTTCCTAATGTCTTGGTGGAATCTCTTTTCCTGTAGCTTGAATCCATTGCTCCAAGTTCTCTGAAGCAGTTGAAAACAATCTTGCTCCTTCTTCCATATGACATTCTTTAAAATATTTAAACATGGCTATTATGTCACCTCTTAACCTAAGCATACTCAACTCCCTATGCCGTTCCTCATAGGGCATGGTTTCCAGACCATTCACTATTTTGGTGTATCCTTTGGACACACTCCAACTAGCCAATATCTTTCTTGAATTGTGGTGTCTAGACAGAACTTTCACCTGGAAAGTATGCCAGGTGAAGTCTGACCAAAGCAAAATAAACTGGCACTATTACTTCCCTTGATCTAGACCAGTGGTCCCCAAACCTTGGTCTGCCAGATGTTTTGGACTTCAGCTCCCTGAAGTTCTAAACAGTTTGTCCAACAGTCAGAAATTCTGGGACCTGAAGTCCAAAACATCTGGAGGACCAAAGTTTGGGAATCACTGATCTAGACATTACACTATATAGCGATATCTATGAAAATTATTTCTTCTGCACAGGAACTCTGGTGTCTTATATAATGGTACAGGAACTCTAGCCTCTTAGCTACAGCTGATGAAATTCCCTTTTGTGTATAATTCTTAAAAGTACAATAACCCTGTCTTCTTTTACTCTTTCCACCCTCTCTCCCTCTCAGATTCAGCCCAGCTGATGGAAGGAGCTTACTGTCTCACTTGTCCCTCTGGTGCAGGGGTGATGGGTGACTGCTAATGTCCTTGGACACCATGAACCAAACACTAGATGGATCCATTTAATGGCATAGGCTTTGGTATCTCAGCTCCTGCTCTGATGAGAATGTGACTTGTATGAAACAACAGTGTAAACAAAATCCTTCTGCCATATATAACCCATAGTACTATCAAACAAAACCCAGCATGGTGTAGTGGCTTGAGCATTGGCGTACTGTGCTGCTCAGCTACAGTCTTTCTCCTGAGAGCAGAGTTTGAATCCCCATTCAGCCATGGAAATCCACTGAATGACCTTAGGTAAGTCATACTTTCTCAACCTCAGAAGAAGGCAAAAGCATTTGCCTCTGAACAAATCTCACCAAGCAATCCTCATGATCGGGTCGCCTTAGGGTTGCCATAAATCAGAGCACAACAACAACTATCAAAACCAGCATGTCATTATACATAAGTAAACTTCATATTCTGTATTCTAAATCTAACTGCAATATGTATCAAAGACACAAATTTCCATGCAGCTATTTTTTAGAGACCTCTGATCCTGGCAAGGTCATGCATCCCACTGAAAATCCATCCCCTCCACTTCTAAAGCCAAACCAATTCTAATTTATTTCTCCTCACCCTCAAACTTTTTTCTTTTTTCTTAAAAAAAACCTAAAATAGTTTTTTGTGGGTGTTTCGGGTTGTGTGGCCATGTTCTAGAAGAGTTTCTAGAGAAAGAAACTCTTCTAGAACATGGCCACACAACCCGAAAAACCCACAAAAAACTATGGATGCCTGCCATGAAAGCCTACAACCCCTAAAATAATTAAGCCTAGACCACTATTTGCTAGTGACACACTTGTGGTTTCCTTGTAAATCACAGCGGATTTTACTGCCGAGAAGTTCAGGAGGCTGGAGGAAGAGCTGATTCCAAATTTAGCTGATCCATAAAAGGTGAAGATGAAGTCACATTCTTTCTGAACGAAAATTGTTGTTTTGTGCCTTCAAGTTGTTTCTGACTTATGGCGACCCTAAGGTGACCCAGCATGGCTTAGTGGTTTGAGCATTGGACTTCAACTCTGGAGACCAGGGTTCGATTCCCAGCTTGGCTATGAAACCCACTGGGTGACCTTGGGCATGTCATAAAGCCTCAGGAGAAGACAATGGCAAACCTCCCCTGAACAAATCTTGCCAAGAAAACCCCATCATAAGTTCACTTTAGGGTCACCATAAAGCAGAAACAACTTGAAGGTACAGAACAACAACAAGGTGACACTATCAGAGAGTTTTATTGACAGGTTTCTTCAGAGTGGATTTTCCATTGCCATCCTCTGAGGTTGTGAGAGTGTGACTTGCCCAAAATCACCCAGTGGGTTTACATACTCGATCCGGGATTTGAACCCTGGTCTCCAGGGTCATAGTCCAATATTCAATCACTACAACCACCCTGCCTCCTCTGAACTAAAATACCATGCCCCTTTCTATGACAACCTGGAACTTTCTCAAGTATACAGCAGAGTGGCCAACATCTCTTCTATGAAGGATGAGCTTCCTTCAGGGCCACAGACTGTGAGTGGGTTTGGAGGTCTTTGCTAGGCTGCCTGTGTCCTTGCCACCTGATTGTAGACTGAGAAATCAGACTATCAGAATAAGGAAGCCCTTGACATTTGTAAGAGAGCCTCTTACACCTACCCTGGGTTTGCAATCTACTGGCGAAGCCCTCCTCTGTATTCCTTCACTCAGGGCAATGCACTGTTGGAGGATATGAGAGAGGGCCTTCTCTGTTGTGGCACCCCAGTTAGGGAAAAATAGCCACTTAGAAGCCTAATTAGAATCCACACAAATCACTGGTCATTCCAGGTCCAAGTTAAAACATAGCTGTTTATTAAGGTTGCATTTGCAATGCAGAAATAATCCAGTTTGACACCACTTTAACTGCCATGATCAATGCTATATCCCGGAATTTGTAGTTTTGTGAGACTTTTAGCCTTCTCAGTCTAGTGCCACAACAAACTATAAATCCCAGGATTCCATAGCACTGAGCAGTTAAAGTGGTGTCAAACTAGATTATTTCTGCAATGCCAATGCAGCCTAAAACTTTTGAGGCAAGACTGATTTCACCAAATTTGCCCATGTGAGTCTTTTTAAATTGTTCTAACTGCTTTTAAAATGTCCAGTTGAAAGTGCTAAATATTGTGTGATATTTTTAGCTTTCAAAACATTTTATTGTTTTAATTTTTTAAAGTATCCAAACTGATTTTATTGTTCCCCAGCCTGAGATCCATTTTAGAATATGATACAATCTCATTTCTTCCTCTTAGGGCACAAGGAGAAAGTTGAGAGGGGAGTGAGTCTGAAATACATATTTGAGCTAACAATAAATTACAGCATGTGAGACATTTATTTCCAAAGACAGGGTAGAGATGTTTTGCTCTCTAATCCTTTGGCACAACTTGATTCAGAACTATCACCACAATCCCAGATGTGTTATGCATGGAGACAGGTCAAGGAAGCAAATATTCAGTGCTGGATCTAGATTAGGTTTAGGTTGGGTAAGGCAGTGTTGTGGTTTGGAATCTGCTCCGCCATTGCCAGGAATCTCACAAATGACTCCTATGTGATTTCCACCTCTTTCTCAAACAGGAGTCTTAAAGACAGGCAGGAGATGGAAAACCTCTTGCATGCAGCAATCAGTCATTTCCTGGTGCCATTGCCCTTGTTCTGAGGCTGGTAATAGAGAAAAACAAATATGCAAGGGTCACATTTTACTTGCATGCTATCAAAGTTTGCAAGATTTATTTGACAACATTACATCCAGGGTGGGCAATATATGTGTGTGCCTTTAACTCATGTGTCGACCTATGGCAACCCCATGAATTTCTTAGGTTTTCTTAGGCAAGAAACCACTCAGAGGTGGTTTTTACCAGTTCCTTCCTTCTGAAATAAAGCCTACACCAGGTTTTCACTGGCTGTCTCCATTGAAGTACTAACCAGGCCTGACCCAGCTTAGTTTCCAAAATCAGATGGGATCTGATGTCTTTAGGATATTTAGGCCAATGGTTTCCTCTCCAGCTATTGCTGGAATGCAAAACAGCCTTTGCCTCCCTGGGTGGGCTTTAAAGCCAGGAGAGTGTGCATGATCTCTGGCTTTCTACAGCCCACCTATCCAGAGAGTCATGTCAGTGTTGTTTTCCACAGGCCCTACTTCCTACCTTTTGAATGTGGCTATGCTTCAAAACAGGGTTTGTGAAGGAGGATAACAGGAGATGAACATCCTGTCTGAAGAGATGTCTACAGACTTGATGGTGCTGGACCTGCTGGCTGGGATGCTGAAGTCACAACCTCTTCGTGTCATATTGTGTGCCTTCAATAGTTTCTAATTTATGGTGACCCTGAGACAAACCTATCACGGGGTTTTGTTGGGAAAATAAATTCAGAGGATGTTTGCCATTGCCTTCCTCTGAGGCAGAGAGAGTGTGACTTCTCCAAGGCCTATGGGATTCCATGGCCAAGTGAGGATTCATACCCTGGTTTTCCAGATTCCTAGTCCAGCACTCAAAACACCTGGTATCTTATGCATGTATAATTTCCCTTATGGAAGTGGTTGGACATTTTTACATCATCCACATTCAGTTCAAGGTTGTTAAAGTGGAGTTGTGCATGTGGATGCACATTCCTGATGAAGATGCACCCACCTGCCCCTGCTGAAATTGGAAGTAGCAATCCTTTGGTTGTGTATTTCATTGTGCATTCAGTAACAATCTGGCTGCCCATTCCATTGTGCATTCAGTTGTGCAGTGATGCCAAACAAAAAAAAATGTATCCATAGCACAATCCATGAGAAACTCCACAGGCAGGGATTTACACTACACTAAAGATTCATTGAAAGTCTGAAATTTCCCTGGAGGCAAAGATAACTAAACTGAGGCTGTTGTACTTTGGCCACATCATGAGAAGGCATGACTCATTAGAAAAGACAATACTGTTAGGAAAAGTGGAGGGAAGTAGAAAGAGAGGAAGGCTACATGCTAGATGGATAGACTGTATTAAGGAGGTCATGGATATGAATCTGCAAGAACTTAGAAGAATAGAGGAGGATAGGGAGTCTTGGAGATGTCTCATCTACAAGGTGGCCATGAGTCGAGATCGACTTGAGGGTGGTTAACAACAACAACAAAAGACTCATTGTAGGACCTTGGCCTCAGACTGATGGACAGAGGGCTCTCTAGGAAAATTCTGTGTGCTGTACACATCAGCAATGTAGTTGTACAGGTGGGAGGGCTGGAAATATGCTCTTGTCCTTGGCAGTGGGGATATATGTGGCTATCAGTACTGGGGCAACTTCTGATTGGTGAGCACTGCTACTATTTCTCCAGGGCCACTGACACCACCAGTCCAAAAGCTTGGAAAAGTTAACTTTTTTTTGGAATATAACTCACAGAATACCATGGTGGGTGGGGTGTTGTGGGAGTTGTAGTCAAAAAAGTAAATTCTCTCAAGCTTTGATACTGGTGACATCTTTGACTTTTTCACACCAGTATGCAAAGGGATTTTGTAGTACCTTTGAGAATGACTGACTGTGCAAAAGATATTGTATCATAAACTTTCATTGACCTGGTCTACTTCTCAGTTGCATCTGAAGCAGGGATGTCACTAAAGGGGGTATGTGGAGGGGGGGTGCGGACCTCAGCAGGTGACACCCTGGGGTAAAGAAATGTTCAGCAGCTGACACTATACAGAAGCCTCTTTCTATATACCTATATCTATATATCTATATGGTGACACCATTGATTTCCAAACATATGACTTTTGAAAGAACTTTTATGGTGTTTGCCTTTTTAAAAATTAATTAATTAAATAATGTTAATTTTTTAAAAAAATATTTTAAAAAAATCTTTAAAGACATCACATCTTACCAAATTTTTGGTAATTTAACCACATTAATTTAACCACATAAAACTTTGTATATGTGAATACATTTAGGCTGTGTGTATGATATTGTAATTTAAAGGCATCACTTTGATTTTGCTAGTTGTTTATACCACTGCTGTTGTTGCCATTACATTCAGTGATACACACAAATTATGATTTATCAGTATCATTAGTACAAAAAACATTACTAAGAATTCTGTATAATATGGTAGAGGTCAATGGGGGGAGGGTGCAACCATGAGTTGCCACACCAGGTGAATGCCAACCCGTGATACCACTGATCCAAGGAAGCAGACCAAGTCTACAAAGGCTTATGCTACATCATCTTTTGCTCAGTTATTCTCAACCATGCTACAAGATCCCTTTGCATACTGATATCCCAGACTTAACACAGCTTTGTCTCTGAATTTTTTTATACCAGTTTGGGATTTTCTGGTTGTGCATTTCTCTCGGCTGATCACATACAAAATAAGCTTCTCCTTTCCACTGTATAAGAAACTCCAGGAGAACATGATCACTCTCACCTACGGATCCCACCACTTGCACCCCATTGACCAGGTCATCCCTGTTGGTTAGGATCAGATCTAAAATAACTGATCCCCTTGTAGCCTCTTCCACCTTTGGGGCAGTGAAATTGTCTTTGAGGCAAGTGAGGAATTTGCTAGACCTTAGTCTGACTTCCAGCAAATGTCAGTATAGTTGAAGTCACCCATCCCTACTACATCTCTCCCTTCTGAGTGTGTGGTCATCTGTTCTAGAAAGGCATCATCCAATTCCTCAGTCTGACTTAGGAGTCTGTAGTAGACTCCCACAATAACTTCCCTGTTGTTTCCTTCCCCTTTAATTTTTATCCAGATGCTCTCCTGATTTCCAGGATTTAAGATCCTGATTTCCAGGATTTAAGTTCTGGATGTCTTCACAGATGTAAACATCCCTGACATATAATGCTATTCCTCCCCCTTTCCTATTTCTCTTAAAAGGTTATACCCCTCTATTCCTACATTCCAATCATGAGACTCATCCCACCAGGTTTCAGTGATGCCTATTATATCGTATGTGCTTTGTTGTGCTATTGTTCAGGGCCTTGTACTATTATAACTTCCTTGGCAGTCATCTAATCCAACCCCTTTCTTAATGAAAGATGTACATCAACACATCCCTTGACAGATAATAATCCAAACTTTGCTGAAATACCTCCAGTGAGAGAGAGCCCACCAGTTCCCAAAGCAGTTTGCTTCACTGGGTCAAACTCTTTCCCAACTTTTAGCTGTTGCTATGTGCCTCAAGGCATTTTCACCGTTGTTGTTGTTGTTGTTGTTGTTGTTGTTGTTGTTGTTGTTGTTATTGTTATGTGCCTTCAAGCTGTTTCCAACTTATGGTGACCCTAAGGCAAAGCTATCCTGGGTTTTCTTGGCAAGAGTTGTCAGAGGTTTGCCTTTGCTGTCTCCCAAGGCTGAGAGAGTGCGACTTGCTAGTCACACAGTGGTTTTTTATGGCTGAGTTGGGAATTGAACCCTGGTCTCCAGAGTTGTAGGCCAACACTCAAACCACTATGCCACCCTAAGGTATCAAGTTTTCCTGGCATGCTTTGTTCACAGGGGGGTTGCCATTGCCTTTCTCTGAGGCTGAGAGGATGTCACTTTCCCAAGCTCACCCAATGGGTTTCCATGGCTGAATGGAGATTCAAACCCTAGTTTCCCACAGTCCTAGTCCAACCCTTAAATCCTAAAACCACACTGGCTCTCAGCTGAAAACTACTTCCTTAACATTTTTTGCAATAGTTCCAGTCCAGCCCCATGGAAGAACAAACAGGGGGCCTTTCAAACTATGCAATTTGAAACAGGGGGCCTTTCAAACTATGCAATTACATCCAAGGGTATTAAAAGAACTGGCAAATGTAATATCGGAACCATTGTCAATAATCTTTGAGAATTCCTGGAAAACAGGAGAGGTCCCAGCGGACTGGAGGAGGGCAAATGTTGTCCCCATCTTCAAAAAGGGGGAAAAAGAGGATCCCAACAATTATCGTCCAGTTAGTCTGACATCAATACCAGGAAAGATTCTGGAGCAGATCATTAAACAAAGAGTCTGTGAACATCTGGAAGGTAATTTCATAATCACAAAAAGTCAACATGGGTTTCAGAGAAACAGGTCATGCCAGACAAATCTGATCTCTTTTTTTGATAAAATTACCAGCTTGGTAGATGAAGGGAATGCTGTGGATATAGTATATCTTGATTTCAGTAAGGCCTTTGACAAGGTTCCCCATGACATTCTTGCAAGCAAATTGGTAAACTGTGGGCTAGACAAAGTAACTGTTACGTGGATTTGTAATTGGTTGACTGGTCGAACCCAAAGGGTGCTCAACAATGGCTCCTTTTCAACCTGGAAAGAAGTCACCAGTGGGGTGCCACAGGGCTCTGTCCTGGGCCCAGTGCTATTCAATATCTTTATTAATGACTTGGATGACGGTATTGGGGGCATAGTTATCAAATTTGCAGACGACACCAAATTAGGAGGAGTAGCTAATACCCCAGAGGACAGGATCAAAATTCAAAATGACTTGAACAGACTAGAAAGTTGGGCCAAAGCTAACAAAATGAAATTCAACACGGAGAAATGTAAGGTACTGCACTTAGGGCGGAAAAACGAAAAGTACAGATATACGATGGGGGACACCTGGCTGAATGAGACTACGTGTGAAAGGGATCTAGGAATCCAGGTGGACCATAAGTTGAACATGAGTCAACAGTGCGATGCAGCAGCTAAAAAGGCCAATGCAATTTTAGGCTGCATCAGTAGAAGTATAGCGTCTAGATCAAGAGAAGTAATAGTGCCACTCTATTCTGCTTTGGTCAGGCCTCACCTGGAATACTGTGTCCAGTTCTGGGCACCACAATTCAAAAAAGATGTGGAGAAACTGGAGCGTGTCCAAAGGAGGGCAACTAAAATGGTGAAGGGCCTGGAAACCAAGCCCTATGAGGAACGACTTAGGGAGCTGGGGATGTTTAGCCTGGAGAAGAGAAGGCTGAGAGGTGATATGATAGCCGTGTTTAAATATTTGAAGGGATGTCATATCGAGGAGGGAACATGCTTGTTTGCTGCTGCTCCAGAGACTAGGACCCGAAACAATGGATGCAAGCTGCAAGAAAAGAGATTCCACCTCAACATTAGGAGGAACTTCCTGACAGTAAGGGCGGTTCGACAGTGGAACACACTCCCTCGGAGAGTAGTGGAGTCTCCTTCCTTGGAGGTCTTTAAGCAGAGGCTGGATGGCCATCTGTCGGGGATGCTTTGATTGGGAGTTCCTGCATGGCAGGGTGTTGGACTGGATGGCCCTTGTGGTCTCTTCCAACTCTATGATTCTATGATTCTATGATTCTAATTATAGCACTGAGATTCCACTTTAACTGCCATGGCTGCATCCGATGCAACCTTGGGTTTTGTAGTTTGGTGAGGCACCAGATCTCTCTGGCAAGGAATTCTAAACACTCTTCCTTAAACAGCAAACCCCAGGACTGCATAGGATATTGTCATGGCAGTTAAGTTTGAACTGTAGCATTACAATTGTGTAAAAAGGCCCCAGATCTGCTCTGTCTTCTGTGTGACTTCTGTTTTGCAAATCAGTATGAAAATCAGTATCTTATTGTCCAAGAGAGTGAGTGTGGTGTAGTGGTTTGAGCACTGGACTATAACTCTGGAGATGAGGGTTCAAAACCCTGCTCAGCCATGGAAACCCACTAGGTAACCTTGGGCAAGTCACACTTGCTCAGTTTCAAAGGATGGCAAATCCATGCTGAAGAAACATGCCAATAAGACCTCAGCTAAGCTCCTCAACAGGTCAGAGAGTCCTGGGCTGGCAGGAAATTATGTGTGCAAGGAAGAACCCAATGCATGCAAAGAAGAACCCAAACAGCCAGAGACTGTGGGGTCTCCACCTTTCAAAAATAATTGCTCTCCAAGTGAGAAAGCAAGTTACACAGAGTTAGCTAGAACATCACTGATTCTTAGGATAAGGACTGTGGTGTGTA
The DNA here is from genome assembly GCA_026167975.1 of Phrynosoma blainvillii. Lineage (NCBI taxonomy): Eukaryota > Metazoa > Chordata > Lepidosauria > Squamata > Phrynosomatidae > Phrynosoma > Phrynosoma blainvillii. The sequence goes on along the minus strand of JANUYF010000004.1, from coordinate 21,783,141 downwards.
TCTGTAGGATAGTCAATAGCTCTCTCTGACCAAGAACTAATTTGGTGGTTTAACAGGAAAAGTCCTGGGGTTTGCAGTTTAAAGAAGAGTGTTTAGAATTCCTTGCCAGACAGATCTGGTGTCTCACCAAACTACAAAACCCAAGGTTGCATCGGATGCAGCCATGGCAGTTAAAGTGTTAGGTAGGGGATTCTGGGAATTGTAGTTTTAAAAATAACATAACCAAGCTCTTGTCCAGATCTCATGATCTCACATATCATAAGATACTCTAGTTCAGTCTTCCACAATTTGAAAAACACTCCAGATGTATCAGACTACAGATGCTGCCACACTGTAAAATTAATGCAGTTTGACAACACTTTAACTGCCACGGCTCCATCCTGTGGAATCCTGGGATTTGTAGTTTGTTGTGGCACCAGAGCTCCCTGACAGAGAAGGCTAAATATCTTGTAAAACTACAAATCCCAGAATTCCATAACATTGAGTCATGGCAGTTAAAGTAGCGCCAAACTGTGTTAATTCTGCAGTGTAGATGCAGCCCAAATCTCCCACTATCTATATCCTGCAGGGTAACTGACCATGCTGACTGCAGATGTTGGGAGCTGGATGCCAGCACATCTGGAGTGGGTCAGGTCATAGGAGGCGATTCTAGTTCAAGACTCCCTTGGTGCTTTATTGTTAACTGGGATGACATGTGTGAAGTGCTATGAGCACTCAGCAAGTTTTCCAAGAATGTATGCATTTACCATCACACCCAAAATAAAACTGCACTTTCACCAGAACTTTTTCTGGCCAATAACCTCTATGCTTGGAGCTCCCAGATGTGTATGAAATCACAAGTCTCCCATCTGGTATTTAAAAAAAATGCTTTCTGAGAATGTGAAAACAGTAAATAATGTACTTTTTGAAAATGCAATTTTGGATTTTGAAATTAATTTTTTTTAAAAGGCCTCCTCTACATTTATTTATTTAGTTTCAGACAATTTGACTTTCTATCATTTCTATTCCATAAGTTGTTTTCTCTTGTCAAAGTCTCTCTTTTATTTAAAAAAAAAAACCAGCAAGACTTGTATTCTAAATATACTTATGTAGAACTTACAAACTCTGGCATAAACAAATACTGCACAGCAGAAAGGAATCCTGTGGATTTCACACATACATTTAGTACCAGAATGTATTTTTGGACACTTCTTCTGGAAGCACTGCTTTACATCACAGCTAATGTTAAACCCAATCTTCCCTGTTGTGCATCAGTCCATTAATTTCAACAGAAGCAGCTGACAGATTTGTTCTTTTTCCTGACACCCAGGTTGTGATGCTGTAGCAGGAGAGCTACACTCCATTTGAGCAGCAGGGGATTTCATTTTATAGAACAGCCTGCATCAGAACAAGTTGTGAGACAAAATAAAAATAAAATTCATGGGATCAAACTGTACACAACCTTAAAATCAAAGCAGTACAGTGAAAGGGATGCTATTGCTTGTTTTGAAAAAGTGCGGTTCCTCTCCTATACCATCACAGACACATTGGAAAAGTCCCTATTTTCAGCCTCACAATTTCTATCCATGAAATGGGACAGGGAAGAGGAGTAATAATTTTCTGGGTTCATGTATGGGACATGCGGGAGGGGGGGGTTATACAAAAACACATCCACACAAACATTGAAAAATTCCATAGAAAATATTCATAATAAAAGAAAACTGTTCCTTGTGGGTCTTAGCAGCAGCTGCATTGGTTTTAAAGCTATTTTTTAAAAATCGATGGTCATCCAATGGTGCCATGTGAATTAAAAAGGAATGGGGATTCTCTTGATCCCAAATTGCACTTTTAATAACATCACTGTGTTAAGCAGCTGAGGAGGTTGACAAAGATGGTAAAAGGTCTGGAAATCAAGCCCTACGTGGAACAAATTAGGGAACTGTGTATGTTAGCTTGGAGGAGAGAAGACTTAGGAGTTTATCACAGAGGAAATCCCATGCAGAAACGGGGTTTTAAATTGGGGAAAAAACACGCAAAAGCGGGCAGATTTTTCAGACGACGTCGCTGTTAAAATGGGGTTAACCCGAACGGAAAGTAGTCAGAAACTGCTTCTTTTTACTTTTGGAAAATCCCGAAAGTAAAAAGAAAGCAGTTTTTGATTACTTTCTGATTGGGTTAACCTCATTTTAACAGCAATATGTGTGAAAATCTGCCCACTGCTGTGGGTTTCTCCCACCTTTTAAATTCCGTTTCTACACGGGATTTCCCCCGTGTGATAAACTCCTTAGAGAGGATATGATTGCCGTATTTAAAATACCTGAAGGGATATCATGTGGAAGATGTAGCAGGCTTGTTTTCAGAGACTAAAACCTGCACTGATGAATTCAAATGGCAAGAAAAGAAATTTCACCTACAGCATTCTTGACTGTAAGAGCTATTCGACAGTGGAATAGGCTGCCTAGGGGCCTAAGTAGATGGATACCACAAGGCAAGGCCATAGTATCCTGCTCCTGGTTCTGACCTAGGTCATTCCCTGGGCTGGCACAGCAATGGGCAGGTGTTTACATGCATGCTTGCCACTGCTCCATGGAGCCACTGCTGCTGTGCACCCCTTACCTGCCACCGCTGTTGCTTCTGTCTCAAAGGCCCCTGCCCTGATGCAGCCCATAAGGGCAGAAATGAGGTGCCTGGTTACACCCATGTGGCCAGGTACCCCATTACAATGTCAAGGGCCAAGGCAGGGACCTTCAGAACAGACATGATGACAGTGGCAGGTAAGAGGCATGCAGGGCTGTTCGGTGTGCCAGCAGTCACTGCAGAGTTTCCTGGAAACTACGTTGCAAACAGCTGGTCTTTTTGGACTGGATTAAGGCACCTTTGGGCCAGGATTAGGCCAGGACTGTTGGATTGGCGTCCAGACTGGCCGATCCTGTCCTGGGGATAATGGTCTACATATCCCAGACAGGATGATGCCAGGCTGAGGGGAACACGGGCCTTTTGGTTCATGTGTACAGGCCCTTGGAAGATACCGGACTTTCCTTCTTTGGAAGTCTTTAAGCAGAGATTGGATGGCCATCTACTTGGAAGTGCTTTATTTCTCCATGGCAGAGGAGTTGGACAAGATGATTCTTGCAGCCCCTTCTAATTTTATGATTCTATAACTGAGGACTTTATTGCAAAGATTATAAAACTGGTTTATCTGAGCCAGCTTAAAATTTAAAACGGGTAGCATTCTGATGTCATCAGAAGGATTTAGCCACCGAATCTGCTGCCTGGGTCCAGACTGGGTCCATCCCTGCTCACAAGGGCACTCCAGTGGCCATTTCCTTAAGCCGGGAAACTCCCAGCTTCGAAAAAAGGTGCGCTGGGTGCCCCTGAGAGTGGACATGGACCCGGGAGGGATGAGATGTTTGGTGTAACTATGCCAGCATGGGTGAAGATGGAAGGAAAAGGCTGTGGGCACATTAAGGAATTAAGGCACTGGAGAAACAAGAAGCTCAGAGCCAGCAGATTTTGTCTGCCTCCCCTCTGCAGGATCTCAAAAAAGATGCCTCTACTAGCACAGGGCACCCAAAACGATTCCAGCCTTTAAATTCTGCCTTGAATCCCAAGCACAGATGAAACATATGATATCAAATAAAAATAACAATAAATGCTTTATATGCTATTTATCCAGGGCGGGCAATTCCATGGGGGCCAGGGACCAATATTCCACTCCCTGACCCCTCTAGAGTGTCAAAATACACTCGTCTCTCCATTTTTGTGAACTTTGGGTCTGCGGTTTCCATCCTTCGCAGACCGGCAAGCAGGGAAGGTTAAAATGGTGTGCACACCAGAGTGTGCAGCCATTCAAGCCTATGGGGCTTAAATATTTGCAGATTTCCATTTTGGGAGGGCAATCCAGAACAGATCCCCTGCAAAAATGGAGGGACAACTGTACCTGTTTTCCTCCTTTGTCTCCTCTAAAATGGCAACTGGAAGTCACATCACATTTTGCCATTTTGGAAGGGAAATAAGGTAGAACTGGGGCATTTGAATGGATGAGGGGGTCTGATGTGCTTTGTGAGCTGGGGAGAGGGCTTTTGCTTGTTTGTTTGACATTTCCAGGCATTTTGGTGGCTTTTGGCATGAAGCACAAGCAAAAATGACCTGAAAATTGTACTGGGGAAAATCTGGGGGGTGGGGGGCTGAGAGATTTCACAACTGACAAAATTGGGTCCATGGGTCACACTTTCCCCATCCTTGTAATTCATATGAATGGTGATATGGTCCTAAAAACACACAAACAAAGTTCCAAAAGAACAACCAAAAGTCTCCCTGGAAGCCATGATGACTAAACTGAGATTGTCGTACTTCTGACACATCATGAGAAGGCTGGATTCACCAGAAAAGACATAAATGCTTGGAAAGGTGGAGGAATGTAGCAAGATAGCAAGACTGCATGCCAGATGTATAGACTCGATCAAGAAGGCCATGGCCATGAGCCTTCAGGACCTGAGCAGAGCAGCTGAGGACTGTAGGTCTTAGAAGTATCTCCTTCACGGGGTTGCCATGAATCAAAGTCAACTCAAGGGCAGTTAACAACAACAAAGCCCATACTGGCTGCTCATTTTAGGGTGCACCCCACATTAGAATTTTTACCCTTTACTTTAGCTGCATGAGCTGATTTCAACAAAATTGGAAAATACATGGTAAATTCCGATTGTGTTCTGAAAAATAACTGATTCCCCCGGCCCATGGAACACCTACTAAGGAAGATCCGAGAAGAAAGTGCAAAGGCAGGCTTAATGTTGAACATAAAGAAAACAAAAATAATGACCACCGAAGACCTTCACAAGTTCAATGTAGTCGTAGACAATGAAGAAATAGAAATAGTAAAAGAATTCCAATACCTGGGATCAAACATTGATAGAAATGGGGACTGCAGTCAGGAAATCAGAAGAAGACTAAGAATGGAGAGGGTGGCTATGAAAGAACTAGAAAAGATTCTAAAATGCAAAGATATACAACTTGGCACAAAAGTTAGAATCACACAAGCTATTATATTCCCTATTTCCATGTATGGATGTCAGAGCTGGACTGTGAAGAAAGAAAATAGGAAGAAAATCAACTCATTTGAGATGTGGATCTGAAGAAGAGCATTGAGGATCCCACGGACAGCCAAAAGGACAAACAAATGGATCCTAGAGCAGATCAAGGCAGAAACCTCCCTGGAAGCCAAGATGACCAAACTGAGACTGTTTACTTCGGAAACATCATGAGAAGAGAGGACTCTTTGGAAAAAACAATAATGTTGGGAAAGGTGGAGGAAAGTAGGAAGAGAGGGAGTCCACATGCTAGATAGATGGACTCTATTAAGGAGGTCACTTTGGGTATTAAGGGGTTGCAGGAATTAAGCAGTAGAGGACAGAGGGTCTTGGAGATGTCTCATCCATAGGACCGCCATGAGTCGAGATTGACTCGAGGGCAGTTAACAACAAAAATGGCAGAAATCCTTATTGTGAGTTCTGTGAATCAGACTGCCAACCAACAGGAGCTTAACACAGACATAGAACCATATTTCATGTAGCATTCATTGCATGCTCCTTGCAGGAAGAACCTCATTTTGCAGCAACAGAATGACACATACACTGAAAAAATGGAACTACCATGTAATTAGCCCAAACTATTAATATTTATAGAGACATGAAGATACCCATTACCCCCTAAACTTGCTTCCAACCCAACACTAGCTGCATCCAAACTGGCTGTAGTTTCTTTCCTCCAAGAATGTGGGGAAATATAGTTTGAATTAGTGTTACAGATTGCTTCACCATGCTCAGCTCCCATGTTTCATTCCCCATGAAGAAATAATTATTGCAGTATGTATTATTTCTTGCTGGCATTTTTATCCCACTGGGGATAAAGTGGAAAGGTCATTGCCCTGTAAAATAAGAATTCTGTCCTGTCAAACCAAATTGTCCATCATTCTCCAAATTTCTAACATTACAGTTGAGCATTCAGTATATATTTTAGGCATCCAAAGAAAAGGGGCAGACAAAAGGACCAAATAATGCAAGGGAGTCAATATGAGTTTCAGGTGGGAATCATTTTCAACATCTCACTCTCTGGCAGTGTTGCCATGTTTTCAAAACAGCAACAAAGGGCAGCTGAAATTCATGACAGAGGTTGCATGTGCACTGCAGAAATAATCCAGTTGGACGCCACTTTTAACGGCCATGGCTCAATGCTATGGGATTCTGAGAATTGTAGTTTGTTGTGGCACCAGGGCTCTGACAGAGAAAGTAAAATGTATTTTGTGGTTGTTAACTGCCTTTGCGTCGATCTCAACCCATGGCAACCTTATGGATGAGACATCTCCAGGCCCCCCTGTCCTCTACTGCTCTGTCCAGCTCCTGCAAACTCATATTCATGGTCTCTTTTATTAAAGTCCATCCATCTAGTATGTGGCCTTCCTCTCTTTCTACTTCCCTCCACCTTTCTTAATATTATTGTCTTTTCCAATGATTCATGCCTTCTCATCTTGGCTTCTAGGGATATCTCTGGCTTGATCTGCTCTAGGACCCATTTGTTTGTCCTTTTGGCTGTCCATGAGATCCTCAGCACTCTTCTCCAGCACCACATCATCTCAAATGTGTTGATTTTACAAAACTACAATTCCCAGAATCCCATAACGTTGAGCCATGACAGCTGAAGCGTCATCAAACTGGATTATTTCTGCAGTGCAGATGCAGAGCTGACAATCAGAAAGCAGCTGTTCACAAGGTCATGTTCTACCCCAAGGGTAGGCAACCTTTTCCCCTTTAAGGGCCGAGGGACTTCAGCTCCCAGAATCCCAGGAGCTATTGGCCAACATTGGACTACTGGCCAACATGGCTGAGGCTTCTGGGAGCTGAAGTCCCTTGGCCCTTAAAGGGGAAAGGTTGCCTACCCCTGATCTACCCAAACACTAAATGAAAGTACAGATTTCAATTAAGCGAGCCATGCCTTTCTCTGTAAAATGAAGATACTGTCCACATTTGTAAATTACATGATGCAAACATTTGTGTTTTTATGAGAGGTCCACACCCCAAAATATTGTTTTTAGGGTTTTTTTGGCAATCTTGTTCAGCCTGTATAAGAGGAGACAGTTTCCAAAGGACATCCCTTTAATAAGGGACAACTTTTCTGCCACTCAAGTAAGGGATTTCCCTTTTAGCAAAGGACACCCGGAGGGCCAAGGTGGTTTGAGTCTTGGACTACGACTCTGGGAGACCAGTCTTCAAAACCTTGCTTGAGCATAAAAAAACAACACTGGATGACCTTGGGAAAGTCACACTCTCTCAGCCTCAGAGGATGGCAATGGCAAACCTTCTCTGAAGAAAGTTGCCAAGAATACCCTGATTTCCCTATGATGAAACCATGAAAACCCTATGATCGCCTTAGAGTCGCCGTAAATTAAAAATGACTTGGAGGCACGCAACAACAAAAGACACCTGGCAACTAGAAATTTGGGGACTTTGGGAAAAATTTCATGGTGGGGGTCAGAATTCTTATGGGGGCGTGTGCAATGCCTTCATTTTGACACTTGCCCACCTGTAGCTCCCCCCTTGTACCTCACCTTTCTTTCTTCGTGGATATTAAGTTTCAGTTTGTATTCTGCCAGTAGTCTTCTATCTAGGTCTCAGGCGTGCCTGCTTTGCAAGATTGTTGTGTTGTTCACCTTTCCTTCCAGCCAAGCACCATCTGGAACTTGAAAATGCCTCAAGCTCTATACAAAATACAAAAAAACCAACACCATTTTTTTACAGATACTCAGAGGATGGCAAGGGCAACGCCCCCCCCCCCCCTTGGTTCCAGCGTTGAACTATGACTCTGGAGACCTGGGTTCGAATCTCGGCTCTGCCAAGGAAACCCACCTTGGGCAAGTCAAACTCTCTCAGCCTCAGAGGACGGCAAAGAGCAACCCCCTCGCCAAACAAATCTTGCTAAGAAAAACCCCAGATAAGGTTGCCATAATCTGAAATGACTTGAAGGCATGTAAACGTTTTACAGAGCCCCAGTTTGGTATATGACTCTGGAGAGCAGGCTTTAAATCCCCACTGGGCCATGCAACCCCCCTTGATGACTTTAGCCAAGTCACACTCTCTCAGCCTCAGAGGAGGGCAACTATGAACTCTGGGGCCAGTGAGATGTAATAGTCTGAGCGCTGGACTGGAAGACACTGGGAGACCAGGGTTCAAATCCCAGCTGGGCCATGCAAAGCCCTTAGGTGACCTTGGCCAAGTCACACTCTCTCAGCCTCAGAGGAGGGCAACTATGAACTCTGGGGCCAGCGGGGTGTAATGGTTTGGGAGTTGGACTGGAAGACACTGGGAGACCAGGGTTTGAAATCCCACCTGGGCCATGCAAAGCCTGTGGGTGACCCTAACCAAGCCACACTCTCTCAGCCTCAGAGGAGGGCAACTATGAACTCTGTGGCCAGAGAGGTGTAATGGTCTGAGCGTTGGACTGGAAGACATTGGGAGACCAGGGTTCGAATCCCAGCTGGGCCATGCAAAGCCCCTGGGCGACCTTGACCAAGTCACACCCTCTCAGCCTCAAAGGAGGGCAAAGGCAAACCCACTCGAGAAAAAGCCCAGGTCGGAAAGGACTTGAAGGCACACACCCAGCCCTCCTCCTCTTGTTTCGGTGCTCAAAAAAAGTCTCCGGAGGCGTTTTTGCCGGCTGCTCCTGAATGCGGATTGGCTCCGCTTGGCTCCGAGGCAGAGGCGGCGGAGGCGCTGCCTATAAAGGGAGCTCAATGGCGGAGAGCGCGGGCGATGCGCATCCAGAGCCATGGAGGGAGGCCTGGCGGGGCAGAGATGCCCAAGGAAGGGGCGCCCCCCTCTGGCTGGAGTGGGAAGGAGAAGAAGAAGAAGAAGAAGATGCCCTTGGGACCCTTCAGCGCCTCTCCTCCTCCTCCTCCTTCTCTGCACGGTGAGTGAGGCCCCTGCGCCCACACTGCAGGAATAATCCGCTTTGACACCGCTTTAACTGCCTTATGGGAGCCTGGGGTTTGTCGTTTCTTGTGGCCCCAGAGCTCTCTGACAGAGAAGGCTGAAGCCCAAGTAAAAGTACAAACTCTTAGTTTCTGGTTGCATCCACACTGCAGGAATAATCCGCATTGACACCGCTTTAACTGCCTTATGGGAGCCTGGGGTTTGTCGTTTCTTGTGGCCCCAGAGCTCTCTGACAGAGAAGGCTGAAGCCCAAGTAAAAGTACAAACTCTTGGTTTCTGGTTGCATCCACACTGCAGGAATAATCCGCTTTGACACCGCTTTAACTGCCTTATGGGAGCCTGGGGCTTGTCGTTTCTTGTGGCCCTCTCTGACATGGCTGGTAAAACTGCAAACCAACTACAAACTCTTGGTTTCTGGATGCATCCACACTGCAGGAATAATCCGCTTTGACGCCGCTTTAACTGCCTTATGGGAGCCTGGGGTTTCTCATTTCTTTTTCGTCCCATGACGCCTTATTTTAATTATGCTTAATTTAGTTAATTTTATTCGTTGAATGTATTTTATGATGCTGTGTTCGTTTTAAATTGGGGCAAGGGGATTATGTTATTTTACCATGTTGTTTTATAGCTGTATTGTTGTATTTCATGATTGTTACCTGCCTCAATCCTTATAAATAAATTATTATTATTATTATTATTATTATTATTATTATTATTATTATTATTATTATTATTATTGTGGCTCCAGAGCTCTCTGACAGAGAAGGCTGAAGCCCAGGTAAAAGTACAAACTCTTGATTTGTGGCTGCATCCGCACTGCAGGAATAATCCGCTTTGACACTGCTTTAACTGCCTTATGGGAGCCTGGGGTTTGTCGTTTCTTGTGGCCCTCTCTGACATGGCTGGTAAAACTGCAAACCAACTACAAACTGTTGGTTTGTGGCTGCATCCTCACTGCAGGAATAATCCGGTTTGACACCGATTTAACTGCCATGGGCTATGGGACCCCTGGGATTCGTTGTTTGTAGTTTTACAAGGGCTTTAGCCGTGAGAGAGCGCTGGTGCCAAAGCAAACGACAAGCTAACTATAAACTACTGGTTTGAGGCTGCATCCGCACTGCAGAAATAATCCGGTTTGACACCACTTTAACTGCCATGGCTCCATGCTATGGGGATTGGAGTTTGCTGTGGCACCAGAACAGAGAAGGCTAAATATCGTATCAAGCTATACAACCCAGGATTCCATAGCATGGAACCATGGCAGCTAAAGTAGTGTGAAACTGCACTATTTCTGCAGTGCAGACCACACTTTGTTGTTTTCTTATAGTTACGTTAGATGGAGGTTTCAGGGATTTTGTACTTCAGACAGACTCCAGTCTCCAAAAATCCATAGCATGGAATAGCATAGCATAATCCAGTTCGACACCACTTTTAACTGCCATGGCTCTATATGGCATGCTGTGTAATTCGGGGGAAGTGTCATTTTTTATTGTGTCCTGTTTATAAACAATTGATCTGTTTTAATTTTGCAACAGTTTAACTCTATTTTAATTGTTACTTTTGTAAGTTTTTTAATGGCATCAATGTATTTTAATTGTGAATTTTGAGACTGCAAATTGCTTCGGGTCCCAATTTTGGGAGAAAAGTGAGATACAGATTGTTGTTGTTGTTGTTTGCTGTGGCACCAGAGCTCTCTGAGAGAGAAGGCTAAATGTCTCACAAAGGTACAGTTCTCAGAATTCCATGGCACTGAGCCAGGGCAGTTAAAGCGGTTTCAAACTGGATTATTTCTGCAGTGTGGATGAAGCCAGTTCATGTTTAGCTCAGCTGATGGGCTCCTGGTGATGAGCCACCTCTCTTATTTTTTATTCCTCTTCCAGGCGCCTGGCCATGCTGAGGAGCCCGAGTGCCCCCTGCCCTGCGATTGCCCCTCTGAGCCACCCACCTGTGCCCCAGGTGTGCCCACCATCCTGGATGGCTGTTCCTGCTGCCTCACCTGCGCTCGGCAAAGAGGCGAGAGCTGCTCGGCCAGGATGCCCTGCGACCAGAGGATTGGCCTCTACTGTGACCAAGGGGCAGGGGCCCATGCTGGTTTGGGCATCTGTATGGGTAAGGGGGAAGGAAGGGGGACTTTCTTGGTCAAAAGCTCCAAGAGCCTTGCGCCTTCTGAAAGACTGTGTGCCTTTAAGTCGTTTCCGACTTATGGCAACCCTATCATGGGGTTTTCGTGGCAAGTTTTGTCGGGGGTGCTGGGTCACCATGGCTGTCCTCTGAGGCTGAGAGAGTGTGACTTACCCATGGTCACCCAGTGGGTTTTCGTGGCTGAGCTGGGAATCGAACTCTGGTCTCCAGAGTCATAGTCCAACGCGCAAACCACTACACCATGCTGGCTCGACTAACCCAGTGGTTTTTATATCCAGAGGTATCACTATGTTGTCCCTGTAGGAAAGTACAGTATCATCCAAAATCCACAAAACAGGGATACCAACAAAAAGGCAAAAAAACACATACCAAAGTAGTATTGGACTTGTCCCATGCTGAAACCATCACTGTGGGGGTTTTGTTTGTTTGTTTTTAAAAGATTTTCTATATTCATGAAGACTAGAAGTTTTTTTAAAGTGGTGCACTGCATATTTTATCAGGTATATCTGACTGAGAATACTGTACCTGGATGTAATAACTTGTAGTCAAAAATGCTTAAATGGAAAGTGGGAATATCGTAGTTATGTAGGCAATAATATTGCTCTAACTTATCCTCAGTGAGCAACTTGTGAAGATGACTCAAAGTGTGGATAAATCTTAGCCCTTAACAATAAATTTAGCTGGCCTGAATATCCTAAAAGCACCAGGTCCCATCTGATCTTGGAATCTAAGCAACCCTGGTTAGTACTTGGATGGGAGACTGCCAACAACTGCCAGGTGCTGTAGGCTATACATCAGAGAAAGAAACTGGCAAAACCATCTCTGAGTATTCCTTGCCTAAGAAAACACTAAGAAATTCATGGGGTTGCCATAGGTTGACATGTGAGTTAAAGGGACACACACATAGAGCATACACACTATGATTTAACCCAGTTTTCAAACTGGGTTAAAAGTGCCTCATTCACACTCAAACCAATTTCACCCCTGAATGTATTCAGGGTGAATTGGGGTGAACTGGCACAAAGCCTCTTATCCCGGGTCATTTTGAAATGATTTTTAAAACGCTTCTTTTGAAAAGACACGGGTTGCTCAAAATGTGAATAATAATAATAATAATAATAATAATAATAATAATAATTTATATCCCGCCCCTCTGCAGAGCAATCGGGGCGGCTTACAACATTAAAATTACCATACATATATATTAATACAATTTAAATAGAAAATAAAAATCCCAATTCCCACTCGTCCTTTAAGGGGCAGTGGGCAGAGGGTGGGCAGAGGGGTGGAACATACCCATCCCAAAAGTCGTTTCAAACTGCCCCTTTCCCTCCCACCCCAGTGCTCTTGGAAGTTCCATGGGGCTCCTTGTGATTTAAAAATTTCCTGCACTGTCAAAGTGGTCCCTTTAAATCACTATGCAGCTGCTTTCCAGGTTCTGCTGGTGAATTGTTCCCTTTTTTGATGTGAGGCAGAGATTGGGGAAGTTGGGGAGTGGGGTTCCTGGGGGGGCATGGTGCGGTGTGGGTCTGTCGGGTCATGGGTGTGGATAGTCATGGGTGCAGTGGGAGAAAACCTGCCCTGGCATGCATGGATCCATGGGTGTAGTTTTCCCCCATCGCATACATTGATCCATGCATGCCAGGGCAGATTTTCCCCATGGTACCCACGTATCCATGCATGCCATGGGAGAAAACTGCCATGGGGGAAATCCGTGGGTGCCATGGGGAAAATCTGCCCTTGTATACATGGATCCGTGGGTGCAGTTTTCCCCCATGGCATGCACTGCGTCCATGACTCTCTACACTTGTGAACCCACGGACCTGAGATCCTGTGCAAGATTTGTCATAGTTTTTTTAAAAAAACATGCCCCCCCATGATTTCCCCCAACCTCTGCCCCACAGGGAAAAAGGGAACAATTCACTAGCAGAAGTGGAAAACAGCTACATGGTGATTTAAAGGGACCACTTTGACAGTGCGGGAAATGTGTAATCACAAGGAGCCCCACGGAAATGCTGCATGCGCTGAGGGGGGGGGAAGGAGGGGTTTGGCAAAACCTTTAGGATGGATATGTTCAACCCTCTGCCTACCCTCTGCCCATTGCCCCTCCCTCCCGGGTGCTGGCTCCGATTGCCATTCAAGTGTGAACTTTAATGGGAACACGGACAGATTCGATTGTGGAAAATGTAGTGTGAACATCACTTCAGTTTTGAATCACTTTATTGCTTCGAAATGACCCAGTTATGAAACCAGTTTATCCCTAAGTGTGAATGAGCCCATATATTGCCCACCCTGGATGTAATACTGTCACTCTATGAAAACTCTGTGAAATTCATGGGTTCACTGTATGTCCACAGGTGACTTGAAGACACGTACAGACACACAATGATAAATTTGGTTTGCTGGGTTCAAATTGGGGTATAGGAAAACTTGTTTATCCCCTGCCCAATGTTTTCATTTTAATTAACATTTTAATTAACATGGGCAATGCAAGCCTATCGATGTCTTCTCAGAAGATCTGAGACATGTTGGACCAAGAGGATTCCACCTAGACATTAGGAGGAACTTTTTTCTGTAAGAGCTATTCTTCCGCAAACCAACTGCCTTGGAGGGTGGCAGCCTCTACTTTGGAGGTCTTTAAACAGCTTGGATGTGCATCTTTCAGGAATGCTTTAGTTGTGTATTCCCACATGGCAGGAGGTTGTGTTAGATTGCCCTTGTGGACCCTTCTATGATTCTGTGACTTGCTCCTAGAGATGCACAGAGCTTGGAAAACTTACTTTTTGGATTCTAACTTCCAGAATCCATTAGCCATCTTGGCTAGGTCTATCCTGGCTGGGGGATTCTAGGACTTGCAGTCCAAACCAATAACTTTCCCAGGCTCTGGATGAATGTGTGGCCTTAGCCATCCAGGACTTTGTATTCCTGCCAAACCTGGAGTTGGATGCAGTCAGATGTGGACATCCTAGCGCATACTCAAGCTTCCATTCTGGCTCCAGTTATGTGATCACTTCACAACTGTGGAATGTGCTCTGTGCTTGTTAACATGCATGTTCTGGGAATCTTGACCCAGTTCCCAAGCTGAAGATCAAGAATCTTGTATAGATCTCCCAAAATCAACAACTGCAGTTTGTTTTCAGCGATGCGAGAGCTATTAAATTCTGTTTGTGTTTTGTAAACTGAACTCAGTGGAAATTTTCAGAAGTGATGTTTGATGTTGGAGCAACATTACATCTGGCTTGCGTGAATAGCCAGAGCCTGGGAATGTTACCTTTTGGGGACTAAACCCCCCTAGATTCCCCCAGTCTCCATGGTCATGCTACTTGGGGGGTTTTGAGAGTCAAAGTTAAATTCTCCAACTCTTTGCATAGCCCTGTCCTTGAGTGACATTTGCGTCTGAAGCTGTACGACAGAAGACTTCTCTGCAAAGGAGGTGTGTTTGCTCTCAGGTTGCCATAAATCCCAGGAACAAGATCCACAGGATACTTTAGTATCATACTCCCCCCAACAGGTGTGTTAGCTGACCCACTGCCAGGTGACAACTGAAACATTTCTATTTAATGACATAGCCTGTTGTGAAAACTGCAGCATGGGGATCATTAAGATCATGGATATGTAAATGTGACCCACCAGATGTCAAGGGTCTACAACTCTCATCAGCCCTAGTGAACATAGCAAATGGTGGGGTTTGTGGGAGCTGCAGTCCAAAAATATTTGGAGGGTCACAGTCGTCTACCCCTGGTTTAGATAGAAGGATGGGCTGTGAATCTTTCAAATGTTCACTACTGCCAATGGTAGGGGGTTTCCTTCCCTGCTACAAATGCAGATGTCCATGGGTTTCCTGCTTTTAGTTCAAGATTAGAATACGTTTGTTTCAAGAATGAATACTTTTAAGGCTGTTTTCGCAGCTCTTGACACCCTATTGCTGTGTGCCTTCAAGTTGTTTCTGATTTATGATGACACTATCATGGGGTTTTCTTGGCAAGTTTCTTCAAAGCGGGTTTGCCATTGCCATCCTCTGAAGCTGAGAGACTGTGACTTGCCCAAGATCACCCATTGGGTTTGCATGGCCGAGTCAGGATTTGAACCGTGGTGTCCAGAGTCGTAGTTGAATACCAAACCACTACACTGTGTTGGCTCTCTTGACACCATAGATCACCCTTTTATTTTTATTTTTCAGAAAAGGGTGAATTGCCTCTAGGTGTGGGAATGCACTTTTTTAATAGGTCACAGGATCCCACTGCATCAAAAAAAATGCATTTCAACACTTTCTGGTAGCTTTCTGCAAGGTGGCTTTACACATGCTTGTGTTTTGTTTTTTTCTCATAACAAGCAAGCTTCATTACTTTTCTTCTTTGCTTCAGACCTTGAAGGAGACAACTGTGTGTTTGATGGAATTATTTACCAGAGTGGAGAAACATTCCAGCCCAACTGTAAATACCACTGCACATGCAGAGATGGACAGATAGGCTGCGTCCCCCGATGTAATCTTGACCTCCTGCTTCCTGGTCCAGAATGTCCCTTCCCAAGAAAAATTGAAGTCCCTAAAGAGTGCTGCGAGCAATGGTCCTGTGACTCCAAAGAGGACGTAGATGTGGGAGGCCTTGCAATGGCTGGTGAGTAACTTATCTGCTGAAAGATAAGTTTAATTCTGTTTTAAGGGGTGGGAGGGTTTGTGGATTTTGGATTGTATTTTAACATTGTATGGAGTTTTAATGCTGGGAGCCACCTTGATTGTTTGACAGAGAGGTGGGATACAAATTATTATTATTATTATTTATTTATTTATTTATATTTCCCGCCTCTCCCTACGGATCGAGGCAGGAGTACAAAGATAAAATGTACAAAATGTACAGTAGTACAATCAATAAAAAAAAGAAAAACATAACAATAAAACCACAACAGTAATAAAAAGAACAATAATAAAAACAATAAACCCAACAGTAAAAACAATAAAATAACAGCAATAATTAATACAGTAATAAAATTACAATACAGGTCTGTGCCGTGAGTGATATAATCTTTTTTCATTTTTTATTATTATTATTATTATTATTATCTTTTTATTTCTTATCTTTTCATTTATTATTATTATTATTATTAAAGCTACTTCTGCAGAACACATGGGTTTCAAATTTCATCCTACCACATGTTGCTTGACTCCACCTCCCAACAGTCCCAGTCAAAATGTCCTGTGGCCAGAAAGATTGCAAATTGTTTTTTGGCCACATCTGGAGGGCCACAAGATCCTCATGCATGGTTTATGGGTCTCTCTTGCCATTGTTTAATTTGACCCAAGATATCAGACTTCGGTCATGCTTGGTGTAAGAGTGTTCTGCAAGGGAAACACCTAGGAGAATATCACATCAGCTTTAAAAGCGGCTTACCTGAGCCAGCTTAAAATTAGAAGCAGGCGGCATCCTGATACTATCACACACATTTAGCTGCCAAAATTGCCACCTGGCTGCAGCCCGGCTCCATCGCTGCTCCAGCGGCCATTTTTTTTCAATCCGGAAAACTTACCAGCTTCGAAAAGAGGTGTGAGGAGCGCCCTTTGGAGCAGTGATGGAGCCAGGCTGCAGCCAGGCAGCGATTTCGGCAGCTAAATGTGTGGGATAGTATCAGGATGCCACCCACTTCTAATTTTAAGCTGGATCAAGTCAGCCACTTTTAAAGTTGATGTGGTAATTTCCATAGTCTCTACAAGCAGGTGTAAAAATTTGAGGGAGGCAGAACTCTGGCTGGGCACTGGGACATCAGAAATGGCTCACTGTTCTCTTTTGGTTCAACATAATCTAAACCAGGAACTGAAACAGGAATGCCTTGAGATTTTCCAAAGTGCTTTTGTAGCTCTTGATCTCTCCAGACTCTCCAGAATACTCCTTTCCTAGCCCCAAATAGTGAATGCCTCTGCAGAAACCCTCCAGAAACATCAGTTCACTGTTTAAATAGATTACGGGCACTTCCAGACTGTATAACATAAAAACATACTGACCATTCAAAAAGAGAAGTTGGCTTGGCTTCCAGAGACTTCTGGTTCCATATTCTTCATTCTAGGGGCATTTGGGACAATAAGTGTGACCTCTGGAGGGTCCCAGGGCAGAAAAGTGGACCCAGGACCTGCCACAATTGACACCCCTGATCTAAATGGACACATAATAATACAAGGAATAATACAAGGACCTTGGGATTATTGTTGATAAATTGAGCCAGCAGTGTGGTGCTGCATCAAAGAAACTGAATGCTATCTTAGGCTGCATAGTTTCTAAGGCAAAGGAAGTAATAGTCTATGTTCTGTTCTGGTCAGGCCTCAGGAGATGGGCTTGTTAAGCTTGGTGAAGAGAAAGCTGAGGAATGACAGGATTGCACTCTTTAAATCAGGGGTAGGCAACTTTTTTGAGCCGGGGGCTGGGTTGCTGTCTCTCAGACAATTGAGGGGCTGAAGCACCAAAAATAAATAAATAAATAAATAAATAAATAAATATGTTTTAAAAAATAAAAAAAATAAAAAATATGCATGCACACTCTCTCAGCAAAGTCATGGCAAAACCCCTGTGGAGATTTTGCCAAGAAAACCCCAAGAACAATTAATAACAACAATAATCAATATCTTCATGGCGGGGGGTGGCGGCGGTGGCAGGACCGGCCTGGGGCCGGTCCAAAGGCCTCGGGGGGCCGCATCCGGCCCCCGGGCCTTAGGTTGCCTACTCCTGCTTTAAATATTTCAAGGGCTGTCACAAAGAGGAGGGGGCAGGCCTGTTCTCAGCTGCTCTGAAGGGTTGGACCAAGTGTAATGCTTTAAAGTTACAGGAGGGTAGATTTCGACTGAACATTAGAAGGAACTTGTTGACAGAGCCGTTCAGTAATGGAACAAATTGCCTAGAGAGCTTTGTGATCTTCTTCTCTGGATGTTTTAAGTTGGAGAGCCAGCATTGAGCAAGGGGTTGGACTCCATGGTCCACAAGGTCCCTTCCAACTCTGTGATTCCATGTCTCTTTGCTCCAAACCATTAGCACAATTACGAGATTATCACACACACACATACACACACGTATAATCATATATATATATATATATATATATATATATATATATATATATATTCCTATCTTTTTATCAAAAATGAGACTCAAAGCAGCTTTAAAGGAGAGGTCCAGGTTACTGAAAATATTCTGGGGATAATGTTCAGCTCCAGACTAAAGCCAAGAACAGGTTTTAAGCTGCAGTACTATGGAAGCCATCACTGTCTGTGGGACTGAATTAAGAATCCATGCTGTCTGACTGCCTATCTGTCTCTCTCTGTATAGATAGATAGCAGTATGAATGGGCAAAAAAGATTGTATCACTTCAGATTGCATGCAAGCTGAACATGAATGTTCAGCTGAGTTACATTTAAGACTACAAATTCTTCCTCTTCATTACTTCTCAAGACAAGATGTGGTTAAATGATTTTATAATCAATTCTCTGTGCCTGTCAGGCTGACAACTGTTTCCCTTTCCAGACTTTTGTTGTTGTTGTGCGCCTTCAAGCCATTTCTGTCTTATGATGACCCTAAGGCACACCAAAGCTATCAAGGGGTTTTCTGGGGCTGAGAGTGTGTAACCTACCTGAAGTCATCCAGTGGGTTTTCATGACCGAGTGGAGAACTGAACCTTGATCTTCAGAGTCGTAATCCAACACTCAAGCTATTAGATCAAGACTACTTTTTTGTAAAACCGTGCCTGAAGATCTCTAAACCTAATCCACATTTTCATATTGTTCCTGGTTGTCCAAATGATTTAAATACGGAGTTTGGCATTTTTCTTACAGCCAGCAAAGGCTACCTTTCTCCTCCTCCTTTGTTCTAACCTTGATTTGGGTAAGGAGAAAACTAGCACTGCCCCAGGGAACGGCTGAGGTTAGAATATCCTAACTTTTCAGCTAAAACCCAAGAGAGATTCAGTGCCCCACTGACATAGAAGTCATCAGCTGCCATTTCCCATGGAGCAAAGTATAAATTCAGATCCCTGATTCTAACCAAGCAGAGTCCATCAAGGGACTTAGCATTTCTTGATGCCATTCTTATATGGGAGAGACCCAGGGAATATAGTTTGTTGATTTCGGTGTGACAAAATGATTTAAATCAGACTCAAGGATCAGTCCCAAGTCCAAATGTACCTATTAAAAGGCATATGGAATAACAGCCATCTGTAGTCTCAAGCACATTCCAAACTCAATCCACATTTTTATGTTCTCTATTACATTCTTCTTCCTATAAAGTTGGGTAATGTTTACATTCATACAGCTGTGTATGATATGATGTCAGTGGGACCCTATCATAAAGCCTTACTTCGTCACGATAGAGGAAAAAAGCTTACATAAAAAAACTTGTGCCATAAAAAGTATTTAATGAAATTGCTTTATGATGCCAGACATAAAGCAATCAGGTTTTTACTATCTTTGGGTAAATCATAAAGGCAGACTTTGTCTAGAAGTATAAAAGTGTAGCTTGCATCTGTTGATGCTTGTACAGCAGTGTGTGTGAGTGGGTGGGAGTCTCAGTATAAGTCAAGCATACTTTCCTTGCAAAAATAGATGTAGGAAGTATATCAATGGAAGAAGTAATTGATTATTTCACCATTCTAGAATGTTGAACTGCACACCTGGGAAACTGATACCTAGGGTACATCTACACTGTAGAAATAATGCAGTTTGATGCTACTTTAAGTGCTGTAGCTCCATTTTATGGAATCCTTGGATTTGTAGTTGTAGCCTCGCAAAACTACACATTCCAAGACTCAGTAGGTTGGAGCCCTAGAAGTTAAAGTGGTGTCAAACTGCATTATTTCTACAGCGTACATGCACATTGAGTGTGGAGTCTGGCATTTTGATTCCAGATCAGGAAGAAATTCTCAAAGATCACCTCTCTTCCCCATTCTTCCAGAGCCAGTAGAACTTTGCTAAGTGCTATTCTGAAACCAGCCCAATGAATTCTTAATTCTCAACTTTTATTTTCTTGATTCTCAACTTCTAGCATGTAAGGTTGTCAAGGCAGGTTTGGAAAATATGTGTGGTCAACTTCTGAAGCCAAATAGTAGGAGATCCTCTGTGGTGCTTTCCTCATTATTAACAGAAACAAACTAAATACGTAGTTGGATTAGCTTGCTTAGCATATTGAATGCTGAGCCTTTGTGCTAGCATCAAGAAGCCAAATAACTTCTAGATATTATCTCCTACTTTAAGTGGGAATTTTGTCAAAGCTGTACTGATACTTGGTTGAATCCTGACCGGCAATTCTGTGAAAGGAAGGGCCCTTTCCATTTGCAGGAATTGCTGAGATCTAGCAGAAGCTCCCTGCTGGAAGAAATTGGTGGGTCTTCACTGACTCTCTCTGGGCCATTTCCCACTTACATTTAAATTGGTTTGTGAGTCAAATTGACGCTGGGTAGTTGAATCAATTCAGGCCGATGCATAGTTCCCACTTTGGAAGTGAATTATTCCAAGAATACCATGCGCTCATGTCTTTTTTGACATGCTTGTCATTCACACTAGCTGTTTTTTGTTTTTTTAAAAATGTCAATCATATGATGCACATTGGTGTGTCATTGGAGCCAATGGGCTCCAGAGCTCCCAAGCCTCCCAGGGAGCAGGCAGTCTGGGGGCTCTGGGATCGGGGGGCGGGGGCAATGCCCAACAGCCTCAGCATGAAGACCTTGGGAAGGTCACACACTCTCAACCTCAGAGGAAGGCAAGGGCTTCCCCTCACACACACACTGACCTTGCACAGAAAACCTTCAAGTCATTGTTCTGCTGGCCCGAAGGCCATGGGGCTGCCTTGCCAAGCCCCACTCCCTTCACTTGCTGCCTGGCTTTCTTGCTCTGGCACTGCCTTTCCCTCATCAAGCCCTGGCCCCACTTGTATCCAAAGAGAGATCCAGTGTGGGTCAGGGAAAGGACCCCCAATCCCCACCCACCTCCTCTGCTCAGCTGCCCTCAGCTCCTGGTCATGCAACACCTTGGGCTTCTTCTCTTTCCCTTGATAGCATAGCCCTAGCAACCTGCCTTTCTCCCCCTCCCCAGCTCCTATGGCAGGTCCTCTGACAGGGCGGGGAAAACATCTCCAAGGATCGGGGGGGCGGGGAGGCAGGCAGACCCATGAGACCTCCGGAGGAGCAGGCAAGGCTGAGCAGCAAAGCCTCAGAAGGGCCGTCAATGTCCGATTCCTCTCACTCTCTCAAGTCCCTCTCCTCCAGTGCAATGCAAAGCAAAGCAGCTTCATTTATATACCACTTCATACTGCGCTATGGGGTATCTAAGAGGTTTACAACTGTATGCTCCTTACCCCCCAACAGTTGGGTACTCATTTTAGTGACCTCAGAAGGATGCAGGCCTGAGTCTAGCCTGAGCCCTGGCTGGTATTGAACTCGCAACCTTGTGGTCTATGAGGGAGTGGCTGAAGTATAGGCATTTAACCACTGCGCCACCAAGGCCCCACCAATTTCTTCCAGCAGGGAGCTTCTACTAGATCTCAGCAATTCCTGCAAATGGAAAGGGCTCTTCCTTTCACTGATGCGAATCAGACCTATTGTTCACACTTATTGAACACACTTCAGAATCTGGTCTTTTCAAAAGAACCACCAAAAAACTAATGTCTAAAAAATGAGGGGGGTGGGTAGGCGGGTTTGCATTTGTCTAACTTTAATGCGACTCTGACCAAACACAGTCAGCTCTGAACCAGTTCCCAGTGTGAACAACACACATATAACCCAATCAGCAGCAAATCAGTGTATATCATAGTGGGGAAAAGCCCTCTTACTCCTGCATCACTTCTCATCCTCCTCTGGTAATTGTCCTAGCCATTTAGGGGAGTTTCTTTGTTAGCAAAGAAGATTTGGGGAGAGCACACAGATAAACTCTCTATTCCTTTCCTTCAGAGCAAGTAGAACCTGGCTACTCCAGAGCCAACCCAGTGAATTGCTCTTTGATACCCTGGAGACTGGTACCCAGACATCACATCTCACACTGACAGCCCTCTTGCTGTTAAATCACTCTCTTTAAGCTGAAGGTGACATCTCCAATTTGGACTCAGGGAAGCTAAATCACTCTGTCTTCCACTGCAGTTGAGGGAGGAAAGTCAGTTTAGGGCTACAAGACAGGCCATATAGCAGATACCATTCTGTCCCCAAACATATGCCACCTAAAGAAGTTGCTTCATTCTGTCAAATGCTCGTTAGCCTGTCATTTCTGCTTCCAAATCAAGGTGTATAGCACCCAAAGCCAAATCATTGTGATACATGAAGCAAAAAATCCTATAGGTACCTTTCCCACACCCCTGGCAGAAAAAAATATACAGTAATAGAAATAATAAATAACAAGTAATTTACTGTGCTTTCATCACACTGAATATCTCTTTATCTCATGGTAGGGTTTGTCCTGCCTCTTTTTCGAGTTAGAAAAGTTTGAATTCTGAAGTTGAAATGTAAGAGCAATTATTGTATAAGCACAAATATCTACAATTGTGAGCCACCTTGGGTCTCTTTCCAGGAGAAAGGTGGTATATAAATGAAACAAACAGACCCAGAACTTCCATGGCCAAGTAGGGATTCAAACCCTGTTCTTCAGAGTAATAGTCCAACACTCAAACTACTAAACCATGCTGGTTCTCAGTGGGGTCTTATATTAATTAATATCTTGCCTTTTCCCTCAAACTGGGACTCAATTCAGTTAAAAGCATTCCAGTAAAGAAATACAGTACCCACCTGTTATAAGTCCCTTGTTCAGTAACCAGTCAATTTCCCAAAGTCTGCCTGAGTGACAAAGTTCTTATAGAGTGCCTTATGTCTGTAATGCAATCCAGTTGGTATGCAAAGCATATATTACAACCATTATAAAGGTAACAGATGGAGGACTAAAACTGTCTAGAACAGGGGTTGGCAACCTTTTTGGAGGAGGGGCCGGTCCCCCTGTCCCCCGATGCCCCCCGCGCCATGGTGGCACGCGTGGGCGCACACACACTATCAGGAGGGCTCCCTCGGCCCTGCCGGGCCTCCAAGAGGCCCAGCGCAGCCGCGCCCCCCCCCCCCGGAGAGCCTAGACCAGGGGTCGGATTCAAAAATGGCTCCCGGAGTCTTGCGCGATCTTTCCCGTGACAGGAAAGGTCGCGCGAGACTCCGGGGCCCCATTTTGGAATCCAAAATGGCGCCCCGGAGGACCCCCATGGCCGTCATAAGGCGGCCGCACCAGGACTGGGCAGGGGCCGGTCCGAGGGCCTCCGCAGGCCGCACCCAGCCTACGGGCCTTAGGTTGCTGGCCCCTGGTCTAGAAGAAGAAATGCAGAAATCAAGGCTGCATCTACACTGGGAATTAATGCAGTTTGACACAACTTTAACTGCCATGGCCTTATACTATGGAATTCTAGGATTTGGGGGAATTTTTTTTAGGTATTTAGCATTCTGTGAGAGAGTTCTGGTGCCACAACAAACTACAAATCCCAGGATTGCATAGCATTGAGCCATGGTAGTTAAAGCAGTGTCAATCTACATTAATTCTGCAGTGCAACAGCAGCCCAAAAGAGCCAGTGTGGCATAGTGGTTTGAGTGTTGGACTATGGTCCAAGACACACTGCAGAAATAATCTGGCTTGAAACCAGTTTAATTGCCCTAGCTCAGTGCTAGGGAATCCTGAAATTTTAGTTTATTGTGGGACCACAGCTCTTTGATAGAGAAGACTAAATGTTTCACAAAACTACAGTTCCCATAATTCTCTAGCACTGAGCCAGGGCAGTTAAAGCAGTCTCAAATTGGATTATTTCTGCAGTGTGTTTTGGACCTATGACTCTGGAGACCAGGGGTCAATTCCCCACTTGGTCATGAAACCCACTGGCCCTGGGCAAGTCACATGCTCTCAGCTTCAGGGGAAGGCAATGGCACACCTCCTCTGTACAAATCTTGTCAAGACAACCCCATAATATGTTCGTCTTAGGGTCAACATAAGTTGGAAACGACTTGAAGGCATACAACAACAGCAGCCCAAGAGCAGAATAGAGATAATGTGCAATAGTCAGCAAAAGCTAATCTAACCTCCAAAATCTAGAGTGCTACCTCAGCAAAGCCCCTGTTTTACAGTCCTACCAACCTAACATAACTAGGGCCTCAGATGCATTTGTAAAGTATGGAAAAGTTTGTATGAAGGGAAGACAGTCCTTTCTGGCCTGAAGAGGCTGAGAGCTTTACAGTTACGAGCCAACACTTTGATTTTGATTTTGCAGCTGATGAAGTATAATAGCCAGTTTATGACCAGCATAGCGTGGTCATAAACCAGAAAATAACATGTCCACAGAACTTTGTACGAGCTGTAATTTTTGAACAGTCTTCAAAAATAGCCTCACATGGGGCTGGCATTATGTTAGGGACATACACGCATATACATTTTCCTTACATCTGTGTATGTCCTTTTTTTGGGTGCTGCAAAGGTTGATATTTTCTTCCTCCTTTAGCAGGGCTCCCCCCTCCAATTTATAATACAATTTAGGAGCCCTACATGTGCTTCTGTGCTTCATGGGCCGAGGATCAGAGAAGCACCTGGCTATGTCCCTGTGGCCAGACTTAAAATGATTACCTCAGCACTGAGACTTCCCAAGGACTCTGGCTCATCTCATGCTGTAATTGTTTCATGTCTCAGTGCAGGGATGATACAGGGACATAGCCAGATCCCTTTCTGATCATCTCTGCTCCTCATGAGGCATAGATGGATCATGTTGGTGGGGAAGGAGATTTTTGAAGCTGTATAGTAACTCTGGTGGAGGCAGGGTCACCAGATGTCATAACCCCACAATGGAAGACAGGGCATTGCAAAATATAGAACATTCAAGAAAAATGTAGGGCATTATCAGATACAAGCTAAAAACCCTCATATAAATTTGAATTCATTTCATATGGTTTATGTACAGCTCTGTTACATATGCTGTGTTTTATCACCTGTATTCACCTGTGTTTTTCTGATGAATGTATCTTCATTAAAATGCCTTGTTGGCTTGCAAGATATTTGTAGAACTCTGAAAAAGACAAATGCTTAAAATTGTACTTTACGAGCCACAAACCCTTGACTTGAATCTACATTTAAATTATTCATTTCATTTGTCTATTGTGCTGAAATTAAAGGGGGGGGGGACTTTCAATATTTGCTATTGTGTCCTCAAGCAGCCCATTGCCTAACAAGTTTGTTGTTCTTTTCTCTTCCAAGAAATGAATATGTCCTTAGCTCTGGGGGCAAGTCTTGTCTGCTGCTCTTCTAGGAAAAAAGAACTCTAGAAGGATCCATCTATCTCTTATTTGTAATGAGGACAGGCTGCCAAGTAGACAAATTTCTTGGAGGGGAACAGCAAGTGGTATTACTCAATGGGCTTCTTAGTCATGCTCAGAATGGTGGACATTTTTGAATTCTTCTTGGACAGAAGATTGACATGTAGGACATGTCCTGAAAAAGAAAGACATCTGGTCACCCTGGGTGGAGGGATATATGACTGAACCCAGCATAGTGGACATATGGAACTACTTCACTTTGCTGAGCCATATAGGATTACAGCTAGTGTCTGTTGTAGTAGTCTGTAAATGGGAGGTGACCAAGGCATGTGTCATCAGCCGCATCTGTCTTCTCCAGTTACACAATTGCACTTTATACTGAATTTTACTATATTTTGTTTGAGTCTACCATGGAACAGTGTTAATGGGCAACGTCTCTGTTGTAAACTTTGCTTACAGCATACAGACAAGAAGCCACTCTTGGAATGGATGGTTCAGATTCGAGTTCCAACTGTATTGAGCAGACAACGGAATGGAGTGCATGTTCCACAAGTTGTGGAATGGGTATCTCCACTAGGGTCACCAACAAGAATCCAATGTGTGAGATGATGAAAGAGACCAGGCTCTGTGAAGTACGGCCATGTGAAAAGAGCCAGTTGCTGAAAAAGGTATGACTTGGCCTCTGGCTGACAAATAAGCAAGTCTGTTGCATAGTGTGCTAACACTATATAAACCATGGGTGGGAAGCTGTGATCTTCTAGATTTTTTGAGACTCACAGATGGTTTACAGCTCTTGAGAGCCTCACCTGTATGACTTAATTGTGGGGTATGATGGGAACTGCCATTCAGATAAATCTGGCCCCCATTTTTTTTGAGACTTGTAGGTGATTTGTGAGCCAAAACCATCTTAAATAGTGGTGAAGAACTATGGGAGTTGAAATTCAAGAACATCTGGAGGGCCACAATTGCCAGCCCACACTATAAACATGAGAAAGCATGGTGTAGTGGGCTTAGGGTTGACAGACTCCAAGAGACATGGGTTTGGGCAAGTCACACTTTCCTCTTGATCTAAGAGGAAAGCAATGACAAATCTCCTCTGAATAGGTCTTTCCAATAAAACCACATATTAATAGTCACCATAAGTCAGAGTCTATTTGAAGGCACATAACAGCAGTAAAAAATGTGCTTGGGGGAATGGTTGGCTTCACAGGGAATCACATTCCTCAGCAGCTGTTACACAGAACTACATTCCAGGTGGCATCCTGTAAGTAATATAAGCAAATGTAAGTCCACCTTATGCTTGTATATGTATTTTTTGGTCCAGAACTCATCATTGTGCTGTGATAGGATCCCCTGCCCAGCCATTCTGTTGCTGGTAAAGAGCAGAGGGGATCACAGAAGCATCTGGCTATGCTCCCAGAAACAAATTCACATTGATGATATCATGTGCTGAGACCTCTAGAGGACACCAATAGATCTTGGTGTGACATATCCTTGGTCTGCATCTGGCTATGGAGACACAACCGGTCTCTACTCTGAGACCAGCAGTGGAGTGGTACTCTGTCTGTGTTGGTGTCTTGTGGGAGGGGGTTGACAAATGACCGGTAGCAGAGTTCTGCATTAAGAACTCTTAAGTTATGCTCCATCATGTTGGATCTTGGCCTTCCTTTGGGAGAAGATAATAGCCATCTTGACCAGTAGCCATGGATGGCCCTAATTTCCAAGTTTGTGACTAGCTGGTTACTTCCTGTTTCTTGTGACTAAACATGACTGAAACTTCAAGTGGGGTGTGAAATTACATTCGGAAGGCAAACCATGACCCCCATGGGCAGAGGTCAGGCTTTTTAAAGTACTGGACTGAGGGGCAGAGGGTTCTGGGAGCTGCTTGGAGTGTGATGTAACAAGAGGGTTGCAGTCTGTTGTTGTTATGTCATGCCTTCAAGTCATGTCTGACATGGCACCCCTGAGGCGATGCTATCATGGGGTTTTCTTAGCAAGATTTGTTCTGAGGAGGTTTGCCATTGTCTTTCCCTGAGGCCGAGAGAGTGTGACTTGCCCAAGGTCACTGAATGGGTTTCCATGGCTGAGTGGGGAATCAAACTCTGGTCTCCAGAGTCATAGTCCATCACTCAAACCACTATGCCATGCTGGGTCTCCTAAATAATAATAATAAAATGGTGTAACAAGTGTTTTGCAGTCTGTTACTGCTCCCAAATCCTTTGGGAACTTAAAAATGTTTGAAGCCTGCTTCAGGGGTATTCCTGAGCTTTCAAGTGTGTAATTTCCTCTGATGCATGGGCAGAGGACTAATTCCCAGAGTGCTATTTTGAACTATAATTCCCAAATCCACCACTTCTGCACAAAAGGAAATGTTAATTTCAGCCTTCAAAAGAGGCATCTGCTAGCTAGTTCCTAACCCAAAGGCGCCCTCTGCTGCCTCTCCATACCATCCACATGCATCAAGATTTGACCCTTTAGGTCCCCCCTTCCTTTTGAGTGGTATGTTGTGACCAAAGGCAGATCTTCTCAAAATAGGCTTTGTGTGCCCCAATTCCTGGGGCAGAGATAGATTTTTGCCTTGCAGGGAAGGGAGATATTTTATTAGAATCATGAACCAGTTTCTAGTAGAGTATCAAAGGCAGATAAATATAGTGTAAGAATTTAGGAACAGGGTGACTTTGAGCACATGCAGAGAGCAAGCATGTATGAGAACCAAGTTCCTTTTACACACACACACACACACAAGTATCTGCCAGGGCTGGATCCAAATTTTTAGGCACATGCAACTGGGCTGGTGGAAGCACACGTCGCTCCCTATTCCTGTGTAGAGTAGTGTAGTGTCTAGATTGAGGGAAGTAATAGTACCACTCTGTTCTGCTTTGGTGAGACCTCACCTAGAATATTGTATCCAGTTTTGGGTACCATAATTCAAGAGGGTTATTGACAAGTTGGAGTGTGTCCAGAGAAGAGGGACCAAAATGGTGAAAGGTCTGGAGCACGGGTAGGCAAGCCTCAGCCATGTTGGCCAATAGTCCCATGTTGGCCAATAGTTCCTGGGATTCTGGGAGCTGAAGTCCCTCGGCCCTTAAAGGGGAAAGGTTGCTTACCCCTGCTCCAGACCATTCCCCATTTTAATATGCTGCTCAACCCAACACTAAATATTCCATGTTTCTTCAGCCTTCCTTTACCATCCAACACTGCTAAAAAAAAGAGGATGAGAAGACAAAGGGGGACCTGGGTAGGCATAAAAAGGTGCTTTGCTTTCAGAGACTTTGGTAACTGAGGGGTGTGTGCGCCTTCAAGTTATTTCTGACTTATGGCAATCCTAAGGCAAGCCTATCATGGGATTTTCCTGGCAAGATTTGTTTAGAAGAGGTTTGCCATTGCCTTTCCTTGAGGCTGAGAGCATGTGATTTGCCCAAGGTCACCCAATAAGTTTCATAGCTGAGCTGGGCATCGAACCCTGGTCTCCTGAGTTGTAATTGAGCACTCAAACCACTATGCTACACTGGCTAGTTTGATTTGTCTCGTCTCCACCATGTGTTATGGATGGTCTTGCAACTTATTAAAAACTCTGCTAGCAAGGTGCAGCAGTATTATGCTACCTGTTAATTTGTGTGACTGTTCTCTCTTAGAAAGGGAAGAAGTGTGTCCGGAGCAAGAAGTCTCTAACAGCTATCCACCTGGAGTACAATAACTGTACCAGTGTCCAGAGGTATAAACCCCGTTATTGTGGCATCTGCAATGATGGACGATGCTGTACCCCACACACCACAAAAACCATTCAGGTTGAGTTCCGTTGTCCTGAAGGCAACCTCATCAAACACCTTGTGATGTCCATCTCTACCTGTGTTTGTCATGGAAACTGTCCTCAAGATAGCAACACTTTCTTTCGAAAGCTTGGTTGAACAAGCCAGTCAATAGTTTGAAAGGAACTACTTCAAAAGGGAAAATATTTTTAACATTAATATCTAAAATTGAAATATCCAACTGGATAATGTTGTTTTGTTTCCTTCTTCACAATCTTTGATGGAGTTGGATTGAGGAAATGATGTACTTAAAGATCCAATCTCTTTTCTATTTGCTTCATGTGGAATTCTTCAGAATCTTTGCTTGCTCCAAGTATTGTCAAACCATCCAAAAATTACCATGGGACATTGGCTGGGGGAGGTAATATAGTATTCCAACATGCCTGTCTTTATTAAATTTAAGGTTTCTTAGAAATGGTGAGCACTAAGTTCTGGTCCCTTAGTTTTGTGTGCTGATTTCACATTCTTCTTAAAGAAGTGTAAATGCCATGCACAAGAAGTTTGTATTCAAAACGGCCTTACCATTGCACCATTATATGCATCCAAGTGTTGACCACAGCAAGTGTCTATAGAGTAAGAGACTGAAATTCTTAATACTGAAACAAAACCATGTTAGGCAAGGGAGTTGTTCTCTGATGGAAGCCAAAGACAGTTCCCAAGAAGCACAAAAGTGAATGCATTTTTCTTTTCTGGCAGATGAGCATGACTGTGTAAGATGTAAAAACTCTCCACTTTTCCCCCCTGTCCCTGTCAATCAGTGTACCTCTATACCATTTCACTTTTTGTTCCAGCCCAGAGGCTGGCACTAGGAAACATGTACAGCCTGTCCATTGCCACTTTTCTTTCTCTACTGATATTTGAAGTATCTCCAAGATGGCAAAAAGCTGGGAAGATTGCAAGTCTTGAAAGATCACTGACAAATGCATTTATTCATGTTTCTTAAGTATGGTACCATCTGGAAGACTCTCCCATGGCCAGGAGAAAAAAGGAGTGAGGCAGTGGCAGATGAGCACTGACCATTGATGAATTCTACATGAACACACACTGTCCGTTTCCTTCTTGATCTTGGCTTGTGAACTGGTTTTGTGGCTATTCCAATGTGCTCTGACAAAAAGCAAAAAGAAAAAGAAAGTCAGTTGCAGAGAATGGGAGTTGCGATTTTTAAATATGTGCGGCAGTAGTCAGTGCACTGAAATAGACTTGCATGCACGTGAAGGCAATGCTGTCATGCTCATGTGAATTTAGCTCTTGAGATAAATCTGCTTGAACTAGGAGTATTGCAGACCCCAGTATAGCATATTTCAACTTGTGTTTCGTAGCCAATTTTTCTACAATCATATTTAGTATGACAGAGTATTCACTTTGTATTCTGTGCTGCAGCTTAGGGCTGGACTTTGTTTTTGTGGTGAGAAAGCAAACAGTGTAAATCTCTAAAATTAGATCTGTGTTTTATAGAAATGGCAATGTAAATAGAACGTATACATAGGACAGTCATGTCCCCCCCTCCATAAATGTTCAAACATTACTGAATAAAATTTATCTTAATGTGTAATAGTGAGAGTGCTTCAAATCATCCAGAGGTCTCTTCTTAAGCTAAAAGTGCTTGGTTGGTCTGCTGCAGAAATGAGGCCCTATCTAGTACAATCTGCTTATTACATATATGTCACAAAAATGTCTGTGTGTGTATAAATCAGAGCCAGTTAGATGAATGACCCATCCAGTGAAGTATCAGTGTTTGTTCCTTTTTTTTTCTTTTTCTTTTTCTTTTTTTGGATTATAACTCACAGTGGCCAGTGATTGATTTCACATCCCTCCATTCTCCCATTATTAGGACCCAAGGCAGTTAACAATAACACATCCAAAACTAATCTGTTATGACACAGAAGAATGCCATTAGTAAAACAAAGCACTGATTTAAAACTGTTAAGTTTTAGAACTTTGGGACCAAAGAGGCTTTTAACAGTCTTTCATTTTAATTTGCCGTTAGTTACCTTGAACCTAGTCCTGGGAGGGAGGTGGGATACAAATTAATTAAATAAATAGATTTTTTTTAAAAAAAACAACACAAGTATTTGTGCACAGTATTTGCACGTGCAAATGTATTAAAAGACCCTGTTGTATCAACCAGTTAAAGCCTGTCTGAACAAAATGACCATTCTTCATCTCCTTTCCCTTGCTCAGCAAAGTCAACATTCCTGCCCAGTAATGAGTAACAGGCAGACAATTATTCCCATTTCACTGAAAAGTAATGGACTACAACCATGTGCAACATGTAATTCTGTTCCAGCTCATTACTACAACAGGCCCTTGATATCTACTAGGTTTTGGTGTCAGGACCCCAAGAGATACAATGGTGTCCCTTGTATAAAATGGCAAATGAAGATTTACTTTTTTCAAGCCATGGATGGGAGTTGTAGTAGGTTTTTTTCATCTCCCAGAATCCCTATCCAGCACAGCCAATGAGCCATGTTGGCTGGGTGATCCTGGGAATTGTAGTTAAAAAAAATGACCTTCCAAATATTTTGAGCTGCATTCCTGACAGACCCATAAACACAGGATTATGGGAGATGCAGTCAAAAAGAGGAAGGCAATGAGTTGTAAATTGCATGTAAATATAAACTTGGGGTGCGCAAAGTGCACCATTCCAGATGCTGGAGTGCAACTCCCAGCATTCCTGGCCTATGGACAATGCTGGCTGTGGCTCCTAGTAGTTGCAGTCAGCATCTGGAGAACCTCATGATTCATTCCCCACTTTTTTGATATAGATTCTAAAAGGTGTACCTTCAACTCAACTTATGATGACCTTCTGTTAGAGTTTTCTTGGACAGGGTCAGCTCTGGTTAATACTTGGATGGGAAACTGCCAAGGAATCCATATACTGAAGGCTTTATTTCAAAAGAAGGAACTGTCAAAACCACTTTTTCAGTATTCCAGAAACTCCATCCTCAGACAGTTTGGTGGTTCAGGATGATAGGAGTCATAGTTATAAGAAGAGCAGAGGTTGGAAAACTCTGAGATTGAGAGCGATAGTTATTTCTGTTCAGTACTTTTGGTCTGCACCTGGATATGAGAACATAGCCCAAAGCATTGATCCCCTCCATCTAGAACAGAATGGCCTTTGGGGGTGTCTAGCGCCAATGTAGTGGTTTGAGCATTGGGCTATGACCAATAGCTGGATTTCTTGCTCAGCCATGGAATCCCATTGGGTGGTCTTGGGCAAGTCACACACTCTCAGAAAACCCTGTGATAGGGTCGCCAGAAGTCGGAAACAACTTGAAGGCGCACACAACCAAAAAATCTCAGCAATACAGTGAGTTGGGAGGAGGAGTTTTTGTCATTGGAGAGGGTGGAAGAGAATACCAACATCCACAATGATTTTAAAAAAGACATATGTAGGTGTAAAGTGGACCTATACCTGCATATTCAAACAAAAATCCATCAGTGATCCCTTTATTGGCCAACCAAAATGCACAATATACTTCGCTTCGAAAGCTTCGCTTCAAAAGCTTGCAACAAGTATATTGTGCATTTTGGTTGGCCAATAAAGGGATCACTGATGGATTTTTGTTTGAATTTGCTAAATGGCCAACACAGCTACCCCCTGAATGTTTTCTATACCGTTTTCTATACCTGCAAATGTCACTAATAGTATGCCAGCCACAGTTACCATAGCTGAGATCCTACATCGTGTTGGCAGATTATAAAGTTTCTCCAGGATTACATCTTGTTTCCCTTCCTGCACAACCAACCAACCAACCTTTCTTACCTGACTGGACATCCCTCCTCACAGCTATTCGGCATCCAGGGAAGAGAAGGACAAATCTACGTACAAAGATGCAAGTCCCCAAAAGGATTCCAACCTAAATTTTTAACTTTTGTATGATGTGATTTTTTTTTTGCTCTATTAATTTTAACCTTAATTAAAACCTTTAACCTTGAGTCCTAGACTAGGAAAAAGGTGGCAAATAAATAGATCCATAAATAAATAAAACTTAAAAGTCAAGCTTCCAGGAGAGACAATTCACCATGGAATTGGGGACAGAAAAAGGATACTTGAGGGCATTTGAAGTGATATGTTTTGACCACCTGTGATAGAAACAGTGGAAGAATTTTTTTAAAAAAACAACAGTAACATTTTAACACACAGCAATTAATTATGGCTTTCATGAATGTTTTAATTTGTGCTGGCGCTAGATGGTGTACCATAAGCATTCCATTTGTTTCTGTAGATGTTTTTGTATTAAGTCAAAGCCATCAGCCAGGAGACTTATTCTTTTCTACAGCAATCCTGACATATCCATCTTTGAAATCTGATGCCAATGGTAAAATCCTCAGTTTCATTTATCCAGAGTGTTTGTGTACTCTCTCTCTCTCTCTCTCTCTCTCTATATATATATATATATATATGGTTTTGAATTTGTTTGGGTTTGGGTTTTTTACAAACTTCATATTATTTTTGTTTGAGTGTCTTCAGAACAGTAAGGTACAATGAAATGGAGCAGCAAAAATAATTATAATTATTGATTAAGCAGTCATTCTCATCGAGGTAAATACTTCATTATTATGAAGTAACAGCTGCTGATGTTTCTGAGGTATATTAGGACAGTATAAAGAGTTTCCCCTTCACTCAGTTTAACTCTGGGATGATTTCAATGAACAGTACAAGTACAAATCAAGGAAAGCATTGTTGTTATTGTTGTTGTGTGCCTTCAATCATTTCTGACTTATGGCAACCCTAAGGCGAACTGATCATAGGGTTTTCTTGGCATGTTTCATCAGAGGGATTTGCCATTGCCATCCTCTGAGGCTGAGAGAGTGTGACTTGCCAATGGCTGAGCTGGGGTTCAAATGCTGGTCTCTCAATGTCCTAGTGTCAAATCACTACACCATGCTGGCCCTCAAGGAAAGCATTGCAAAACATAAATTGGTGTGCTGTTAAAATATTTACATCCCACTCTTTAAAAAAAATATTGAAATATTTTACAATAAAGTCATCATAATGCATATTGCAGTGTTGGAAATAGAACATGAAAGGGAGACCTACAGGAGGGGGTCAGAAATACAGATGGGCCAAAGGTTGGCCAAAACCAGAAGCATATCAAGCAGTCATTGCAGGGTACCTTAATGTTGGCAATCAGGATTCAGGTTGGCCTTGCTCAGTAGATATTTCACACTTTAGTGCCACTGAAGACAAGGCACCCTCTCAGTGGCCACTTTCCCCTGAAGGCCCTTGGATCTCTCACTGTTTTGAGAGAAATGTTGTTGGAAATGCAGGTGTGATGAAAGCAAAAGAAAGAAAAGAAAAGAAAAGAGAAAAGAAAAGAAAAGAAAAAGCAGACTGAAAGGGCATTTCCTCCCTTTTCCTCATACCATTTTTTTTCTTCTAAGTGCCCTTTGCCACCTGCAAAGATACTATTAAGTCCCCCTGGGATGACAGGAAACATAATACATGCTCCCTGCCTCCATCAGGCTTGATAGTGCTGAGAAATGTCAGAGACAGTACTATACTGCTCTGGCAAAGGAATCAAATGTAGGCGGCATAGGAACAGCCACCAGTCCCATCCCTACCCACACAAGATTTAGCAGAGAAACAAAATAAGCTTAGTCTTCACTACAAAACATTGTAATGCTTTTAAACAAAGCTTTTTTAAAATAAAGCTTTTCTTGTGAATTATTCATGCATAGTCTTATCAAAGAGAGAAAATATGAGAGAAAATGCATGTTAGAGTGATGTAGGGAGAGAGTTGGGGTGGCAAAGATAACAAAAAGGAAGTCTGCAAACTTGCAATGAACAAGCATAGGCAGGCAAATGTGGCTAAGTCTAAGGACATTATCACAGGATGCTAAAAAAAAAAAAACAAAACAGTTTTTGACCCATGCGTCTCACACAAGGTTGTGTCTGTCCTGCTGCTGTCTTGCATTCCTTTCATTACTGTAGTGCAGTGGTATCATGAGGGGGTTCAGGGGGTTTGGGCCGTACTTGGTAACATCTCAGAAGATGGGTGACACCCGGATGAGTGCACCCCCTTCCCTACTGTGCACCGTTCTACTCATGAGTAGAGTGGCACAAGGCAGTGATGTGAGGGGGGCATGCCATTTTGGCCTCACCCCTGGAACCCCCCCCCCCCCACACACACACACACTGGATGGCACCCCAGGCCACTTTGTAGTGCACCTTTTCACTGATGGATAAAATCCATCAATAGGCTCTCAGCCTTGCTGCTGTTCCATGATAGGTCCCTTCCGTGATAGTTCCATTTCTCATGTAGTGTGAGTGGGCATGATTTTGCTCCTCTGCTTCTTTCCTCCCTCCTCATTGCAAGAATCATGGCTGCCTTGCACATTCCCATAGCAGCCGGCTTCAGGAAGGTGTTGGCAGTTGGGACCACTTGTCTCCTCACTTCCTCCTGAAGCACGAGGCCGCTGTGTGGAGGAGTTAGTTGGCAGTGGATCCAAAAGTGTGAGCCCAAAGCAGCAAGTGGCAGACTACTGGCCTGGAGATGCTTTTGCTGGCTGCTTCTGCTGCCACTTCTCTGGCCACACTAAAGGAACAGAGTCCATGTCTGCCCACCATCAGCCATGCCCACCTGTCCCTGCCGCCTTCTTCTCTTCCCACTGTGCCCCCATGCATTCCCAGCCCTGCCACACAGTGAATACAGGGCACCCTGAAAGTGCCTCCTGGGTTTGGCTGTACGGAAAACAGATCATGCAACCATGGATCACCAAAGCACTATTGTGGGGGAAAGTGTGATAAGAAATGATGCCAAACTGGTATACTTCCATTCTTAAACTACGGTAGTAGGATTGGGGTGGGACAGCAGGCTGGTGTGATAAAGTCCTGAGAAACAAGGCTCAAGAGGTGGAGAACTCCAGTCAGGACAAACTATATTCCATAAACCGTGCCACCGGTTTGATCAAATTAGAGGCCCCACCCATGGCTGCATGAAAGGAAAAAATAAAAATGAATCAAAGAATCTGTGGCTTGGCCTTCAGAATAAAAATGGAAGTTCTTAACCCCTGTACCTTTGCATTGGAGTATTGGAGAGAGGTATTACATCCAAATTTTCAGCCTGGGAAGATTTAGGCCTGCTTCAGAAATGTTCTCCCTTCACAATTGCAGGACTGATGCTGTGTTTCTTTTTTAAAAACTAAAATAAATAAATCTGTAATACAGTTGCAACTGTATTAAATCTGGTGAAAAAAAATTAAATATTTTTACTACTGAAGAATTCTGACCCCTGAAATTTATTTCAAGTATGAGAACGAAACAGAATCTGCAGTCATCCCCACCCTTTGCAAATCCATGTGTGATGAGGGGTTTTTTTTAGACACCAGACTTTTTTTCACTGTGACAAAATTAACCAAAAGTTAAGGCTGCATCTGCATGGCAGAAATAGTGCAGTTTAATCCCACTTTAACTGACATGCATCAATGGTATAGAATTCTGGGATTTGTAGTTTTGTGAGATATTTAGCCATCTCTTAGAAAGTTCCGGTGCCACAACAAACTACAAATCCCAGGGTTCCATAGGATGCAGCCATGACAGTTAAAGTGGTGTCAAACAGCACTGCATTATTCATTTTTTAAAAAAAACATTCAAAAAATATTTTCATTGCAATAGTAAAGCAAAATATTATCAATATCATCATAACAATTAAAAAAACATAATATCCATTCACATCTCTTATAACATCATTTCTTCTTAAAGAAGATACAATGGACCCTTGAAGATGTTTTTACAAAATCTTGTTTGAATAACCCTACCTCCCCCTTGTTCTTGTTTATTATTTATCCCAAATTTTAGATATTCTCTAACTTTCCCCTTTAAGGGCCGAGGGACTTCAGCTCCCAGAAGCCTCAGTCATGTTCGCCAATAGCCCTTGTATATTCTACCGATATTTTCCATAGAGCACCAGTTTTAATTCAATAGGGACTCCCACTGACCTCTTGCGTTATTTAACAATGTGTTTAATAATGGAATTGCATTATTTCTGCAATGCAGACGCAGCCCCAGTGACACCTTAAAGACTAACAAGTATTATTTGGCATAACTTTTCCCCAGTAAAACATTACACCAGTATAATCTCTCTCTCTCTCTCTCTCTCTCTGTGTATGTGTGTGTGCATGTGCATGCAGGAATTGTTGCTGCTGTTGTAAACAACAAGAAGTCCCTTAAGAATCTTTTCTGATCTATTGTAAAACATGCAGAGATCTGTCTTCTGCCCACCACTGTCTTAAGAATTCAAAAAAAGGCAATCAAGTCCTGCAAAGATCTTCCAAAGCCTGTTTAACCCTAAATCCTGCTATAGCTCTCTCCTTTCCCTTTGCTTTTTATTGCATTCTCCGAAAATCAATATGCCACCTGTGAGCAGCTAGATGGACAAAAGGAAGCCCATTTGCAGAGCCCAAATGCAGAAAGGTACAATTACTTTTCCAGACCACCGGTGCACAAAAGGCAAGGGAAATTGATGGATATTCCGTGAAAGGCGGGCCTCAGACCTATTTCTGAAGATCAAAGGTTGTTTTCAGTGTTTTATACGCCTGCTTCTGGAAAATCAATTGGCAGTATTTTTACTGCCGGCTTAGGAACTGTACTGTGTGAGCAAGCGACAGCGCTTGTTGCCAAGAACATGGTGAGACAGACCGACTTTGAAAACTGGAAACTGTGGTTGCCGTCCAAAGGCGAAGTGTATCACAGCCGCTCCTGGCACCTCTCTGTAGAGAGGTCTGTGCTTTTCATCCAGGTTTGTGAGCATCAATGGTCACTTGAACCGGAGCTCTATAATCACTGGCCCACTGGGACATCTCCTTTAATAAGGATTACTCAGACCACTGAATGTCCTCAGAAATGGAGAATATTTGCAGTTCACCCCATAAAATAGTGAAAGGCGCTGGCTAATAATACAGTAGACCTATCAGATGGACAAATCCCTCATGCGCTACCAAAGAACACTCAGTGGCTACTAGTCATTCAAGGGTGGCCGCATGGGCTCTTTAAAAGAGGATAGTCCCATCTTTTATGAACTGCCAGAGAATAGTCTCTTTCTGAAGGCATCCTCATTTATTTATTTATTTATTTGTGCTGGCTGGAGGCATCCATAGCAATTATGAATGCATAATCTTGGCATAGCGGTTTAAGCATTGGACTACAACTGTGGAGACCAGAGCTTGAATCTCAGCTTGGCCATATAAACCTACTGGGTGACCTTGGGCAAGTCACACTCTCCCAGCCTCAGAGGATGGCAATGGCAAGAGTAAACCTCTGAAGAAACTTGTCAAGAAAACTCCATGGACCTTATCACACGCTGGCCACGAAGCGAAAAGTAACCGAAATAAAAATAAATTCAGTTCTATACCGAAATGAACTGAATTTCGCCTGCACGGCCATTGCGCATTGATTCCAAAAGCTCCCTTGTACTTCCCCGAAAAACTGAATGTCAAAAGATCTCAATTCGTTACGGATTAGCTCCAGGTTCTGTCAAGTTTCGGTGCAACGTCGTGTGTAAACACGGAGAAACAATACGGATTAGCTCCGGGTTCTGTCGAGTTTCGGTGTAACGTCATGTGTAAACACGGGGAAATAATATGTATTAGCTACGGATACCCTTTGGATTAGGTCTGCTTTAGACCCCGTGTGATAAGGGCCCTAGATAGGGTTGCTTTAGGGTCGTCAGAAGTCAGAAACGACTCGAAGATACACAACAACAAACCTAGAGTTATGCACGTGTGAATTACATATTCATGATCCCAGGAACCGTGAAAGTCTTTCAATCCATACTCACTGAGCAGCATCCACTGCAATAAATGGAGGTCTGGGAAGGGATGGAAATCAGCAACTTTACTTCCCAAGCAAAAGGGGAACAGGCCCCCATCTATCACAGTGGCTGCTGCCCAGTAAGTGGGGATTAGAGACGATTAGGTCGGGATTCACTGTGTAGTACTCTAACTTACCACGCTGACTGGTATTGCTATGGGCTCATCCACACTTGCATTTAATCCAGTTCCTGAGTCGCTTCAATATGGGAAAACAGAATTGATTCAAACCAATACATAGTTCACACTACGTTTTCCATTACCAAATGCATTCATGTCTATTTTAAACATGCATCTCGTTCACACTATTTCCTCCACTTCAAAATGAATTCTTGAGATTGATCCATCCTGCTTTTTTTAAATGTCAATCATAGGATACGCATGGTTTCTGGTTACGCAAGTGTGGCCGCGTGCATCAGCTGTCTCTATTTCTATGGACCTCTGTGAGTGTAGTGTTTATGTATGTCTATGTGTGTGTAAGATGCACACCCTCCTTCTCCTCCACTTTCCCTCTGTGTGTGGAAATGGGCTCCTAGAAGCTGAGAGCGTGCAGGGCTCTTTCTATGGGGGCAAGTGCTGATCATACACAAGCACCTCTCTCCTCCACTTTCTCTCCCTGTGTGGAAATGGGCTTATAGAGAGAGGCAGTGACCCCCAAGGAAGGCTCCCCTTTGGTCCAAAGCCCCCTCACCCCAGGACCCCCACCTCCACATGGGTTAGGAACCAGGGGGCTGAAAGTGAGAGGAGGAGGAGGAGGAGGAGAGACCATCATCCGCGATGCTCATCCTCTTGGATGCTCATGTGGCAAAAGGCCAACCAGAAGGAGGAAGAGGAAGATGCAAAGTTATTCATCCTCTCTTCTTTCCCTCCCTCCCTCCTTCTTTCTTTCTTCCTTTCCTCCACCTTAGCCTCGCACCTCCTCCTCTTCCTCCTCCTGATGCAGACCCAGGGGAACTTTATTTCTATGAGGGGAACAGCTGATTGGAGTCAGAAAAACACACACAAATGTGCCCCATCACATAAACTGTCATTTTTTTAAAAATCCATGCTGCAGCACACCACTTGGCTGCGATGGAGATCAAAATCCACAGCCCCACATAAGCCCAACCACAGCCCCACAGCAGCACTGGGGGTGGGGGTGGGGGGTGGAATGGCAGCATGCTCAAGACTTGTGGTGGGATGGGTACCCCCCTCTGCCCACCCTCTGCCCATTGTCCCTCTCCTCCAGTGTGCTCTTATCGTGATTGCAAACGCATTTGCATTTGTTCAACACGCTGCAAAAGAACTACCAAAAGATCCGTTTCTGAAATAAGTGATTCTTTTTGGAATTGTGTCGCTTCACCACGATTCACCACAATTCAGACCAAACACAGTTGGGTCTGAAATCGATTCAAGTGTGAACAAGGCACATATAAACCAATCTGCAAATCAATTCAAATCATAGTGTGAACAACCCCCATGTCTCCTCCCAAAAGCCCATGTGCACTTATTGGATGCTTTTAAATGTATTGCACTTTTAAATTGTAAGCCACCTTGAGTCTTTTTGAGTCTTAGAACTCTGTTTGTAACAAATGAAGTAAGTCTGGGACAACTTCTAACTGGGGAGTTAGAAGAGAAACTGAAATATTTTAAAAGCAGCTGCAAAAGTGGTACCACAGAAAATGAATTGCTCTTTTAGACTGTAAGCCACCCTGAGCCACAACAACACTGCAGAAATAATCCAGTTTGAGACCGCTTTAACTGCCCTGGCTCAATGCTAAGGAATTCTGGGAGCTGTAGTTTTGTGAGACATTTAGCCTTCTCTATCAGAGAGCTCTGGTGCCACACTAAACTACAATTCCTAGGATCCTCTAGCACTGAGCCAAGGCAGTTAAAGCGGTCTCAAACTGGATTATTTCTTCAGTGTGTTTTGGACTAGTATTACATTAACCAGTAAAAGAGCCAAAACAGAATAAAAATCTTAAAATATTAAGATGTTAAAGTGATAAGGTGGGAATTTGGTGGGTCCTTATTAATGTGTTCCTACATCTCAGTTTTCCAACAAATCTACCCTTGTCCATGAAGCAATGTTTCATGAAATTGGTCATTCCCTCTAATAGTGAATAGTGGATGATCACATGTTGATCTTTTCAGAAACAGGTTCAGAAACAACACATAAATGTAATGTTTTTTGCATATGTAGAGTTTGTTAATTTGCAAACATGCAAGGAGTGGAAAGGTAATGATCCCAGCACCCACAAAATATGCAGGGTGCATCAGCTGGGGTGGGATGGGGTGGGTAAACATAAAGAAAATAAGTGCAGGAAGAAAGAGAATTGGACAATATGAACAACAGAGTCCTGAAGTGGAGTTAAACAGATGTGCATCATGAGTTTAACCCTTTCACCTCCTACACTAGAATAGTCCTCTACCTGGTGCCCTCCAGAGGTGTTGACCCATGCCCCCATCATTCCTAGACAACATGGCCAACATGTAATCCTTTCAAAGGTGAAGCTACACTGTAGAAATAATGTGACACCACTGTAACTGCTACAACTCCAGAATCTTGGGATTTGTAGGTTTGTGAGGCACTAGTACTCTTTGGCAGAGAAAGCTAAAGACCTTGTAAGATCATCATCCCAGGATCCCAAAGGATGGAGCTACAGCACTTAAAGTGATGCCAAACTGCATTATTTCTACACTATAAATGCACCCAAAATCTGGTTTTAATGATGTTTTTAGCCACGTTGAGCATTATTTGTAGTGGAAAAGAAAGGCAAATTTAATAATAGCACAGCAGTCTGAATCCTGTTGGTTAGCCTCAACTAGAACAGGCCCACTGAATTAATTTCTGAATGATGAGTCAACACATAGGTAAATCCTATTGATTCAATGGGTCTACTCTAGTAGAAACTAGAAACGTGATTCAGATTACTATAAGGCGAAGGAGCTGCTCTTCCCATTTCTGGTAGCTGGAATGCTGAGGTGGAGCACTTGCAGTGGGCAGCTTAAAAGACAGACTGCAGTATTTTGTTGAGTGTCCCTACTTGTGTAACATCATTGTTATACAATCCAAGTCCCCATGAAGCCTCTGGTCATGGAAGCTTCAATTCTATAAATGGAAAGAATTGCTTCCTTTCTTACAGGAAAATGAGAAGGCCACAAACAAAACACATAGATAGGTTATATATGAGCCTGAAGGATTGCCCAAAAATATTTACAAGCTAGCCATTTTTACAATTGTTCCATAGGAAGGCAGGGTAGGAGAAGGCACTCTGAACATACTACGGATGTCCCCAACCTACTCCACAAAGCCATATAAAATAACATAGTGCCTATTACAAATGTGAATTTCCCTAAAGTCCTCTTTGACCATTGGGAGAGAGGGGAAAACAACCATAGGAGAACAGAAAGAGTCTGTTTTTTCTTCTGAAGAACTTGGAGGGATGGTGATGAATAGAACTTTGGACAGCATGCCCCTAGGTGGTGAACTGTGGCCCTTTAGATTTGTTAGACTGCAGCTCCCATCATACTTCACTGTTGGGTATCTTGACCAAGGACAATGGAAGTTGCAGCTGAACGTCTAGCCAATATTCTGAATCCTTTTTTAAACCTTATCATTTCAGAAACGGAATGACAAATAACAGCACATTCATCATCAAATACAGCAATGTCAGAGGATATGGGTAAGTATAATAGAGTATAATAGCCAGTGAGATGAAGTGATCTGAGTGTTGGACTAGAACACTGAGAGACCAGGGTTTGAATCCCTGCTCAGCCATGGAAACCCACAGGATGACTTTGATCAAGTCACGCTCTCTCAAGCTCAGATAAAGACAAGGGCAACCCCCCCTCTAAACAAATGCTGCCAAGAAAAACCCACGATAGGCCTGCTTTAGAGACACTATAAGTCAGAAATTGCTTGAAGGCACCCAGCAACAAAATAGAACAACTTAATTATGTCCTGGTGACATTTTCTGTTTTCTGATATCAGATTTGCCCATTATTACTAACTTCCACAGATATGGATCCCTCTTAAATCAAAATGTTTTTTATAATATTTCAAATGATCATGCTGTGGACTCCATGCAGCAGCATAAGCAATAAACGTATACACAGGGTTCTGTCCTGGGTCCAGTGCTATTAAATATCTTTAGCAATGACTTGGATGAAAGAATAGGGGACATACTTATCAAATTTGCAGATGACACCAAATTAGGAGGAGTAGCTAATACCCCAGAGAACAGGATGAAAATTCAAAATGGTCTTAATGGATTAGAAAGCTGGGCCAAAGCTAACAAAATGAATTTCAACACAGAGAAATGTAAAGTACTGCACTTAGGGCAAAAAAATGAAATGCATAGATATAAGATGGGGGGCACCTGGCTTAATGGGACTACGTGTGAAAGGGACCTAGGAGTCCCAGTAGACCCCAAGTTGAACATGAGTCAACAGTGCGATGCGGTAGCTAAAAAGGCCAATGTGATTTTAGGTTGCATTAATAGAAGTATAGTATCTAGATTAGGGGTCGGCAACCTATGGCCCAGGAACCAGATCCGGCCCCCTGAGGCCTTTGGACCAGCCACAGGCCAGTCCTGCCGCCCCCGCTGCCGCCCCCGCCGCATGTGCTGCCACAGCCATTTTGGAAAACAAAATGGTGGCCACGACTCACTTGCGTATGCGCCGAGTACTGTGCATGTGCAAATGAGTCGTGGCCGCCATTTTGGAAAACAAAATGGTGGCCGCAACTCACTCGCGCATGCGTAGTACACCGGAAGTACTGCGCATGTGCGAGTGCACATGCGCGGTGCCATTCTCCCCCACCCACCCTTGGCCTGTGGAAGACCTGGGGACCCCCGGACCGGCCCCAGGTAAGAAAAACTTGCCGACCTCTGATCTAGATCAAGGGAAGTAATAGTGCCATTGTATTCTACTTTGGTCAGGCCCCACCTGGAATACTGTGTCCAGTTCTGGGCACCACAATTCAAAAAGGATGTGGAAAAACTGGTATGTTTTGCTTTAAAAAAGGTCATTATTTTCATTCATTTGTGCTCTGATTTGACATACAGTGGGCCCTTGGTATCTGCTGGGGTTTGGTTCCAGAAGCCCCTGTGGATATCAAAATCCATGGCTGCTCAAGCCCCACTAAATATAAGAGCATAGTAAAATACTATCCTTTATATAAAATGACAAAATTATGGTTTGCTTTTTGGAATGTATATGTGGATACTTGAAT
Organism: Phrynosoma blainvillii; assembly: GCA_026167975.1. Taxonomy (NCBI): domain Eukaryota; kingdom Metazoa; phylum Chordata; class Lepidosauria; order Squamata; family Phrynosomatidae; genus Phrynosoma; species Phrynosoma blainvillii. The sequence goes on along the minus strand of JANUYF010000004.1, from coordinate 21,738,922 downwards.
CAGTGGGTACAGAGGGCCAACTGTACTAATTTTTCAAGTAGTTCAGGTGTTTTGGACTTTGGTTCTCAGAAAACCCATAGAACAAACCGTTAGGGATTTTGAAAATCAAAATATCTCAGGCCCCAAATATCTGGAGGCCAAAGACTGCAAATCTCTGGTCTACAGGACTATAGGTTTCCCCATCCTCACCTGTGGGCTGATTTATTTGGTTTAGATTCTGCCTTTCCTTTATGTAGAACCCAAGGATTTGACTTCTGTGGAAACAACATCTCTCCTTTCAGTGACTGCACTGGGACAAAGGATAGGAGAGTTACTGCCAAAGTGATGCAGAAAACAGGAATAAACATTCAGAGGAAACATTTATTGAAAATTTTCTCCCTGGCATCAACAGAAACTTCCTTCCCAGAATGACTAGCAGCTTAAAGAGGAGAAGGCAGTTTCCAACAAACTACAGAAGAGCAGGGCATTAAATGCCAGAGTCCAGATCTTGATGCTGGCTATTTACATTTGAAAAACAAACAAACATGAAATGCACGCATGTATATTCATTTATTTAGCAGATGAAGGGAAGCAGGGAAGGAAACAGAGAAGAGCCTTTAGAATTACTTGGCTTTTCAACAGATAAATCTCTCAGTTCCAAACAAGGATTTTCACTTCCTCCACTTTCACCCTGCAAACCAGAGGTGTCCAAAGTGCAACCCTAGAGGTACATGTGGCCCCGAGCCTGTGTTTTGTGGCCTTTGATTCTTCCAGACTGCATGGATTTTTCTTTTTCTGAGTCCTAAAGGGTGAAATGCATACCCTCCAACATTTCACAGATGAAAATATGGACAAGTGTGGCCAAGCAGCATCAGAATGTGGTTGAAATGACAAAAGTTGTTAACTTAGGAGAGGTTGCAACAGTTTGCTTTTGCCTGAAACTACAGGGAAGGGTACAATTCTGCCTCCACCTCCTCTCCTCTGATGAGTTAAGTGACTGCAAACTATTTTTGCATATTGAATTCCATTTGCAGCAATTGAAATAAACTGAGGTTGGGGTGAGTTGTAGGAGAGGGAAACTGGTCTTTTTAAAAGCAGCTGAAGAAGTGGAAGGACAGAGGATTCATTGGGACTGTCCCTGCAAATCAGGACTGTTGGAGGCTATGGAACTAACAATTTACCTTTTAAATAGGGTGGAAGGCCCCCCTACAAATGGTGGAACATAAAAAAGATTCAAAACCAGAGGGGGACTTGGGGTCACTTTTGCATTTTTCTTTTTGGCAGTGTATGTAGCTCCCAAGGTTTCCAGAGAAAAAAAATTGTTGTCCCACTTCCCACCATCAATTGTCTATCCTGATGTAAAATATGAACTATCCCTCCTCCTCTTCTCATGCCGGTTTGTCCTATGCAGGAACAGGCTGTATATAGAACATATCTTAAATTTACGTAATAGATGCAAAGATGTAAATAGATGGGGAAGAGTAACAAACAAACGGCAAATGTTAACATTCGCAGAGAAGACCCTCTCTGGAAGCAATGGCATGATGGTAATTTTAGACTCTGAATTTAAGAATCTAATAGTTCTGCAACCCCTTCCCACGCTTTAGAAAGTGGTTTGGACAGCACTGTGCTTACTTGCTTTTACCTGATTATCCACTCTGGCTGCATTTGGATACCTTCCTGTTCATCTTCTTGAATGTAGACTTGGATCTAGGCCCTAACATCCTACCCTCATGATGCCACTATTTGGAAGCAATCCCATTTCATTTTGAAGGTCAGCCCAAATGTACCTTTCTATCCCACACCTGAGCACATTGGAAATAAGATCTTCAAGTCTGTAACCAAAGCCGGCTCTGGACTTTAATCACACAAGGGAAATCCCGTGCTGAAACAGGGTTTTAAATTGGGGGGGGGGGGAGAGATCTGCAAAAGTGGGGAGGTTTTCAGACTACGTCAATGTTACATTGTTAACCTGAACAGAAGGTAGTCAAAAGCCGCTACTTTTTACTTTCAGAAAATCCTGAAAATCAAAAGGAGAGGCTTTTGATTACTTTCCGTTTGGATTAACAACAGTTTAACAACGATGTGTGTGAAAAATCAACCGGCTTTTGCGGGTTTTCCCCAGCTTTTAAATCCCATTTCTGCATGGGATTTCCCCCTTGTAATAAGGTCCTCTGTTTGGTTTCTCCCCTCTACTTTCCCCCAAGAATCTTCTGCCTGCCTCAGTCCCCAGAGAGATTTTTTTCCTCTCCCACTATCAGACACACATTTCTTTATTTTAATAAAGCAGTGACCAAAAGGATAAATACATGAATTTTCATATGGAACTCCACAAACACAACAATGATTTCTCATTCACACCAGAGCCCTCAAAATACATTTCCAAGGGGAAGGAGAGAGAATGATGGCTAACATCTTGTGCCTTGGGACATTTGGATTCAAATGCTTCTTCCCCATTAAAGGAAACACTTAAGAACAGTTTTTCTGTTCCTTTCTGACTCCAGGTCTTGACCTCATCCATTCTTACCACCCACAAAGCCAAAGAAGAAAGAAATGCTAAACATAAAGAAAACAAAAATAATAACCAGAGATGAACTACATACATTCAACCTAGACAATTAGGAAATCAAAATAGTAAAAGAATTCCCGGACCTTGGATCCAACATTGATCAGGAAGGAGACTGCAGTCAAGAAATCAGAAGACAACTAAGAGTGGGAAGGGAAAATATGAAAGAACTAGAAAAGACCCTAAAGAGTAAAGAGATGCAACTAAGCACTAAAGTGAGAATCGTACAAGAGATTGTATTCTCTATTGCCATGTATAGATGTGAGAGCTGGACAGTGAAAAAAGTAGATAAGAAGAAAATCAATTCATTTGGGATGTGGTGCTGGAGAAGAGTGCTGAGGATACTGTGGATGGCCAAACAGACAAACAAATGCGTCCTTGAACAGATCAAACCTGAACTCTCCCTGGAAGCCAAGATAATCAAACTGAAGCAATAATGCCAAGAAAGGTGTAGGCAAGTAGAAAGAGGAAAAGACTGCATGCTAAATGGATAGATATTAGGGAGGTCATGGATATGAATTTACAGGACCTAAGCAGAGCTGTGGAGGACAGGGGTCTTGGAGATGTTTCATCCACGGGGTTGCCATGAGTTGGGGTTGACTTGAGGGCAGTTAACAACAACAATCCTCCCAGAATCCTCAAATGCTAGCTGGGGGATTCCTAACATTTCCAAGCTGTATCCCTCCTAATAATGCTGGATTAAGTTGCTTCACCTTGGAAGTGGGATGAGGACCTTCCAGAACAGCACAGGATTACCTCCTCGCATTATCTAATAGAATAATTCCAACTGGAATTATAGTAGAAATAGGGGTTGGTGGCATATGTTGCGGATGAACTATACAATTGGACTTCCACTTACACCAAGTACATTTGGATAGAAGTCAGAACACTGAACCTAAATTTTAGACCAAAGTTGAAAAATTTTCCTTTCGCATTCTTTTTGTTGATCTAGCCAACATAGCCAAACAATAACAGAATCAAAGTAACTGGAGTTTTAAAAATATGTATTTAGAATAAAGTTCACTTGTAGGAACAGCTGATGTTTCAACATTTTTGAGACACAAATAAAAATGTTAAGTCTGTGGATTGGAGCCAGAGGAAGGTCCACTGAAATCCATGGTTAGGACTGATTTGAATGCAACTAAAAGTGTGATTAATCAGGATCCTGGCCAATGCATTTGAGATTTCTCACTTTGTTACAGATTGCTGTTTTGAAGCATTCAACAACTTTGGCCAGATTGCACTCAACATTTCTACAGACGGATACTGACAACCCAGGATACACAGTTTGGATGTGTCCATAAGAATGACCGTTTTCACAGGAAGCCTGACTATAATGATATATCTTCTCTGCTGACCCACAATAAAATAGTCATCCATTGGCTGGGGAACTTGAGCATGGTTGCTCTATGGCAGGGGTAAGACTGATGCAGCACTTCAGATGGTGGACTACAGCTCCCAGTATTCCTCACCATTTTCTATGCTAGGAATTGTAGTCCAACATCTTCTGGAGGGTCACATGACTCCCACATCTTTGTTTCAGAGAAGATGTGTCTATGTTCATGTTCTCATTTCATATTCTTATAGTCTTTTTTTAATCACTGGGAGACTAACAAACAGAACTAAAAAAAGTAATCTAATTTCAGCTTTCACCTTTTTCAGTTTTTGCTAAAGACTGAGCCATATCCAAAGTGGCAGCTTAGAACATTCTGTTTTTGGCATTCTTCAGTGGATAATGGTATTATAATCTAGGCTTGAGGCCATATGAAGTCTTAGAATAATAGAATTTTAAGAATCAGAAGGGACTGCAAGGACCATATAGTTCCATCCCTGCCATGCAAAAACATACAGCTAAAACACTTCTGAAAAATGTCCATCTGACCTTTGTTTAAAGATCTGGAATGGTGAGAGATTCCACTACCCTACAAGGCAATCTATTTGACTATCTAACAGTCCTTGAAGTAAAAAAAGAAAGAAAGAAAAGAAAAGAAAAGAAAAGAAAAGAAAATGTCTTCCTAATGTTTAGGTCTTAAGTCAGTGAATCCAGAAATTCTTCCTTTTGTCCAAACTGCATGAAGAAGATGGCACCTCCATACCAAACATGGACAAATCAAAGAAGTCGTGATGTTCTCAACTAAAATGCATGTTCACTGGTTAGTCTAGCACACTGGTCAGGATTGCAGACTTGTGGTTACTGAAGCACATTCTGTCAGTGTCTGTGTGTGTGTGTGTGTGTGTGAGAGAGAGAGAGAGAGAGAGAGTTCCTTAATTTCTTCATATGTAGCACGGGCAAAAAATCTCAAACTGAGTGTGGGTTAAAAACAGACACTGCCATATTTCTCCATCCAGACCCAGGGCTTTTGACTGCTTAACTGAGCCAAGATACTACAGCCGCATGCCCTGGCCCAATGCTCTACCCACTTACCTGTTTGCTTTTAAAAACAACAACAACAGAAGTTGGAAATCTAGGCCTTCTGTATATATGTACAAATTCAATCTGCTGCTTTTAACAATCATAACGTAAACTTTACATTTGTGCAGTAGATTGTGCCCTGTTTGTGCACAGGCTAGAAACACAAGCCAGATTAAAAGTTAAACACCTGATTATTAAAAAAAATACTGTGTGAGAAAGGAACACAAAGTAAAAAAAGTGAATGTGTGATTTTATTATATTTAAGTTTCTATTCTCTATGGAGCTTAAATATGTCTATCACATAGTTAATAGTAATTGTCATTTTACACGTTTGATACACAGTACAGGACTAAAAAAAATGAGACAAGGGAATTTTGGAAAAAATTAAGTTTCCTCCAAGTAAGTAACTGATTCTGCAGCACCATTTTAGAAAGCTTTGACCAAGAGGCCCCAAGAGTTCTCTTCCAAGAAGACCAAAACCATATGCACTACATTAAAGAATCAAGAACAACTGACACAACTTTTAATATATTTAAGATTTGATGCAAGATTATTAAAACACACTAATGTCCTGTTTCAAATTAATAAATATAATATAAAAATATACACCACTTCATGAGAGGATGGATGGACTGACTGAGTTTAAGAGCAGGTTAAATTTCACTTTCAAACGTATGCAGATATGTCTTTAGAGAAAGGATTTCTGTATAGCTTCGGCTAGTCTTCCGGAAGAAGTCCAAGCTGGTAAGCTGCTCAATGTCACGAACTCGAGCCGTGTGCATTTTCAACAGATCTTCAATCCAACGGGATTCATCCTCAGAGAAATTCTGGAATGGAAAGGAAACTTGATTTAGGCAGGATTCTCACTTCAAAAGAGGATGTCCTTTTCATAATAATGTGTTTGAAGCATGGTATTTATCAATACAGATCATCATTTGCTGAGAAGAACATACAGTAAAGTAGGTATTGAATACCATACCCTCCAGTGTTTCACACACATGAAAACCAGGACACATGTGGCCAAGCAACACCAGACTGTGGCCCAGAGGGCAAAAGCTATTAATGAGAAAAAAATGCACAAGCTAGGAGAGTACTGATAGTACTGAAGTCAGTACTATCAATTCTTAGTACTGCAGCTCTGCCAGGTTTCAGAAAAGATTCTTTTGAAGCCCTACCTGGACATCTCTGGTCTCCTATCCAAGTACTACCCAGGTCCTGCCCTGTACAGCTTCCAAAACAAGATTGGATGTGTTCAGGGTGATATGGTACTTGCACTTTATGAGGACTTTCTCTTCTCTCCCCATAAAATGAAGTACCACCAAGTCACAACTACAAGGCAGCCTTTTGAAAACATTAACAAGGTCCCAAGTTTACTCAGAGGATATCCTAACTTGGTCTAGAAAAAATTGTAGCTTTGGAGAGCCTTTGCCTGTCAGCATTGAGCTTGATGGATCAATCCTTTGACCCAATGTGAGCCACTCCACATCTTTTGCCACAAATTCAGTAAGTTTTTGCTGCAACACAAGTTCTACTTCAGCCAGGTGTTGTTTTAACCCAGTTCTTTTTAAAAAAAGTTTTAGAAGTTGGTATTAGACTAGCACCCTAAGAAAAACAGGAGTGGGAGATAAAAATCCTTCCCTATCCTCCCTTTAGGATAGGTATTGAAAATCCATGGTCGTCCAGATGTTGATAAACAATTGCTATCATCTCTCACAACTGGCTGTGCTGGGAATTAGAATCCAACATCTGGAAAACTATGGGTTGCTCAGGCTTGGATTAAGTATACTTCCTGCTCCTCCTCTGACTTTAACATGAGTGGGTCTGTTTCTGGCAACATATACAAGCAGGAAACTCACTGTTCCACATTCTTTCCAGTTTGAAAATCATATTTAATAAGATGTTTATTATTGAAAAATCTCTACATGTGAAGCTTCAAGTTAAAAAAATATATCACATGACCAGGAAGTGGAGCAGTGTTATTACTGCTGTTGGACAATAAAGTCTGGCTTCACCTCATGGCCAGACTGAAGATGACTGATTCCCCATATGGACGCTAGTGCCATATTGGGAGACAGTATACATGGCCACTAGGTGGTGCCATGTTATTTGAAACCATCTTTAAAATCCAAAGCAGTTTGAGGTTTAGAAAGTCCTCTATGCTTTAGAAGTTTGATTTCATACATGAGGATGACTCTGTCATTTGGTTTAGCTATCCTACTTAAAAGTAGAGGCTTTAGAATATGGTAATACAGTTGGCCATCTGTATCCATGGATTCTTTACCCCCAGATTCAACCATCCATGGCTTGAATCTATATCTATATCTATATTTGTTGTTGTTAACAGTCTTCGCATCGATCTCGACCCATGGCGACCCTACTGATGAGATATCTCCAGGCCCCGCTGTCCTCTACTGCTCTGCCTGGCTCCTGCAAACTCATATTCGTGGTCTCTTTAATAAAGTCCATCCATCTAGCATGTGGCCTTCCTCTCTTTCTATTTCTCTCTACCTTTCCTAACATTATTGTCTTTTCCAACAATTCATGCCTTCTTTCTCATGATGTGTACGACAGTCTAAGTCTTGTCATCTTGGCCTCTAGGTGTATCTCTGGCTTGATCTGCTCTAGAACCCATTTGTTTGTCCTTTTGGCTGTCCATAGAATTCTTAGCACTCTTCTCCATCACCACATCTCAAAAGAATTGATTTTCCTCCTATCTTCTTTCTTGACTGTCCAGCTCTCACATCCATACATAGTAATAGGGAATACGATGGCTTGTATGATTTTGACTTTTGTGCTGAGTTGTAAGTCTTTGCATTTTAGGATCTTTTCTAGTTCTTTCATAGCCACCCTCCCCATTCTTAATCTTCTGATTTCCTGGCTGCAGTCCCCATTTCTATCAATGTTTGATCCCAGATATGAGAACTCTTTTACTATATCTATTTCCTCATTGTCTAGTTTGAATATGTGTAAGTTCTCTGTGGTCTTTATTTTTGTTTTCTTTATGTTCAACAGTAAGACTGCCTTTGCACTTTCTTATTTGATCTTCCTTAGTAGTTGTACCATTTTATGTATTATGGTGTCATCAGCATATCTCAGATTGTTGATATTTCTTCCTCCTATTTTCACTCCTCCCTCTTCCATGTCCAAGCCTGCTTTCCTTACAATATGTTCTGCATATAAGTTGAATAGGTAGGATTATAGGATGCAGCCTTGTCTGACTTGACAATTGGGAACCATTCTATTTCTCCGTGTTCTGTTCTAACAGTAGCCTCTTGTCCTGAGTACAGATTCCTCATTAGGACTATCAAATGTGTTGGCACTCCCATGTCTTTAAGGGTGTTCCATAGCCTTTCATAATCTATGCAGTCAAAGGCTTTGCTATAGTCTATAAAGCACATGCTGACTTTCTTTTGGAACTCCCTGCTATGCTCCATTAGCCAACGTATATTTGCAATGTGATCCCTGGTGCCTTTTCCCTTCCTGAACCCTGCTTGGACTCTGTGATTTCTATATCTATATCTATATCTATATATTTATCTATATTCCAAAGAGCAAACCTTGATTTTGCCATTTTATATAAGGGCACCATTTTACTATACCATTATATTTAATGGAACATAGCATGCACAGATTTTGGTATCTATGGTGGATATCTATGGGGGTTCCTGGAACTAAACCCCAGCATATATCAAGGGTCCACTGTATGCCAAAATCCCCACTCAAGATATTTATGTCTTGCAGGGGAAAACCAAGGCATTAGTCGTGCCATAGCATACCAGTCAGAATGGTTGGGAATCAACACTGGTGACAGAACATTCTCCATTACACCTGAGGGCAGCAACCTTACTTAGAGGCTTGGGGGCAAGAACATAAAGCACAGACAGCTTTGCCCTTCAATACGTCATAGTTGTTCCCCATGACACGACGTGTGCTGCCTGAGGTGGCTGTTTCACTCTATCTTATAGCTAGGGTGCAGAATAAGTTTGCTTGATGTTCTGAAAGTAAATGCAGCTGTTGGTTGTCCATCCACAAAGAACTGATAACATTTGTATCATTACACATATGTGTCTTCATTAGTCAAGCCTTGTAAGTAATTCCAAAGAGTGTCTATAAAAACACCCAGTTGTCTACTTAGTCACTCATGCTTGTTATTTGTGACCTTTATTTATATGGGCTTCATTACCCATTACCCATAAGACAGAAAAGGCAGCCTGCTGCTAAAGTACATATAACTGTACTTGCATTCATGCCTTCTCCGTCTTGCTTCCTCTTTCCACTTTGGAAAAGAACTAGAGAAAAAAGCACTCTAGAGATTAATAATAGCACTATTTATAGTGATTAATTATTATGGAGCTGCATGTCTGTAATAAAGTTCTGATGGATGCGATTTTAAGTAGCTCATCCAAACTCCTAAAGCAGAGCACAAATCTCTCTTTGCAACTTAAGTCAATAGAAACAGATGGCAACAAGCAGCTGCCTGGTTGACTGTCCCAATGGAAAACCCTTACTGCGTAAACACAGTTAATGAGCACAACCTGTGAAGAAAGCACATCAGAGACCCAAAAGTATTTAGTAAAGCTTGGGTATGTGTACAAATGCCCATATGCATTTTATATACATATACAGAGAGAGAAAGAGAGAGTAGAATATAGTAGAATAGAGTGTGGGTCCCCTGAAGTTTATGATTATGACAAGCAGCTCTTTTATATGTTAATATGTCATAGAACTACAGTTGGAAGTCCACCCTCTTGTTCAAGATAGAATGTAATTACTGCCAACTCTCTGCATGTTGATGGACTACCATAATCCATAACCACTGTCCATACTAGCAGGGGCTGATGGGAGCTGGAGTCAAATATCTGCAGAGCCTCAGCTTCACCATCCTCAAACAATGGCACCCTTACTGGAAGGTGGACCAGTCTGTGCTCATGTATTTCAGTACAAATTCCTCTGAAGACAAAGAATCCAACAGTCACTCTAGAGGGTTCTTTTCATCCTGGTTCCTCTTTGAAAAGAATATCATCCAGGTATGGAAACAGGTATCCCGCCAACAACCTGGTATTCTGAAACAAGCTATTAGTGATGAATATTTCTAAAAGGTGAAACGCATTTTTCACCCAATTTTGGAGCTCTGAGGCCTTAAAATTCTGCAGAGCTCTGTAATTGCACAAAAAGTTGAAATAATAATAATAAAAAACCCTAAAGGCATGCTGAGTAAGACATAAGGGATGGAGGGCAGGGTTAAGGGACAGGATGAGAAGGGAGTGTAATGCCAGCAGCAGCCTCAGTTGTGCAAATGGAAGAAATGCAGTGGTGGCTGCTGCAAAACCTGTATTTTGCCATTTTATTTTAGCTTTGTGGATTGCAGTGCAAAAGAAGCTGGTGTAATAACAACCAAAGAGTGTCATTTTCTCTGTGCTGATCCTGAATGCCAATACCCTTTTTTTGTCTATTTCTTGACCTGTTAAATATGTTTTTAAAATTCTGCTTCTGCTTCCAACTCAGGAATTTGTCAGCTGACAGTTATTTGACTCTGCTGTAAGAGTGGCTCTTTGATTCCAAATGCTGACTATAAGTGGGCCACTATGATAACTTTCTTCTGTCCCTTGTTTCCCCTTTGACTTTCTTTTTTATCCTTAGTGTCTTCTATTGTAATGATTCAGAAGAACTGAAGGAAGAGGTGGAAGAATTTTCAAAAGAACATTTCTAGACAGAGATTTGAATGACAGAAAAACTACTCAGAGATACCCAGGAAGAAAGTGAAATTAACCAAAATACAAGGAAAGAGACAACAGGGGAAGACTGAAAAGCTCTGGTCTTTATGAAGGCAGGATTGAAAAACTGAAGGGGGAAGAACAGAAACTACACAATGTGACTCCTGTCTCTGGACTGGTATCGCAAGGATTAGCTCATATCTATTATGAGCTATGTTATGTAGCAGATTTCTCTGTGAATGTTTTGTAATGTACTCCACCCTTGTTTGGATTACACTACAACAGGATTGTCTAAAAGTTTTATTTTGCAGGACTTTAGGCCAAGAGGACAGTACTGCGTACTTAGTAAACCTGATTGAAAGATATTACTATACTTTTGTTACTGTATATTGGTTTTTCAAGAAAAAAAAGCAACAGGAATTCACTTAAACTTACAGTGCAGCTCTCATCATTGTCAGGCCGATGTGGGAATATATATGACAGAACAGATAGTGGCCCATCACACTTGTCAGCCGGCTGAGTAAAATCTAAACAGCTTGTTATGATACTGTAGTAGTGCGTTGGAACTGGGATTGAACTTCCTTCCACATACCTAGAAGAAAGGATCCATCCATTATTTAAATATATGTTTAATAAGCACCTCTGAAGGAAGACATCTGGAAAACTTCTGAGGAAAAAACTCCCACAAGTTAGATGTTATTTTCTTATTATGCAGAAAGAAGGCAAAATCCTCTCACACAAAAAAACCTTATTGGAACAGATGTGGAAAATCACTCAGACAACAGAGAGAAGCCCACCACTGCAAGTGCCCCCCCCCCCCCGCCCTCAAGTTACAAAGCTGTTTTGGCTTTTGGCTTCAAGGAAGGTTGCCAAATTATTAGAGATGTCAGCAAAGTGTACTAGAGTCAGAACTAGGAAGGAAGTGTTGCAAACCCTCCAAATTCTTCTCTGGCTTGGATTTAAAGTTAATTCCAAGCCAGAAACTAATTCCCTACCAGCGAACCTTGAGAGAAATCAGGGGATGGAATCCAATTACTAATCCCAACTAGATAAGAGCCATTGAATCAATTGCTGAAGATAAATGTACATTTATGCAAATCATATTGATTCTATTGATCTGTTCTAGTTGGACTGAGGCAAATACCTCTCCAGGGTATTCATGGTACTCCATGAACTCCTTCTGTTCTCACTACCACTGCCTCTAAATCTAATTGAATAAATCTGGATTGACAGCATGAGAAAAGGAGCTTGGAGAGATTGACTGGGCCTGGATGAATACGTGGGGTGCCTTTAGAAATTGGATTGGCACAGAAAAGAAGCAGAAGACATTTCCATATCCTATTGTAGAATTATTTTAACCATCCTGTCACCAGCATTATGGCTGGTAAAGGTCACCAGTGACCAGTTTGACATGGTCAAAGGTGATACACTCCTCTCATGAAGAGAGTATAGACCCATCTACTTTGAAAAGAAATATCATCCTTACTCTCTGCTGTTTGTTTTTAAAGAAAAAATCTTTGGTCCGTATATTACAGATAATTATTGGACATAGTTATTCAACTCTAAGGAAGGCATGTTTGTGGGGGCTGGTGGTTCTGCTCTAGATTTCCTATTTAGGTCTGTTCCAGTTTGGCCAGGTTTTAGAATGGAGACTGTCTTAGTAGATGACAAACAACAACTTCTTATCCGCCTCTTTCTTTCCATTTATTTACTGAATTCTTTTATCCTGTTCTAGTTTTTTCTGTATGAAATTAATTTTACTAATTTTGACTACTCAGACAGAGGCTATATATGATAGGCCTTTTTAAATATGTGAAAGGATGTCATATTGAGGAGAGAGCTCACTTGTTCCAGAGAGCAGGACCCGGAACAATGGATGCAAGCTACAGGAAAAGAGATTCCACCTCAATATTAGGAGGCACTTCCTGACAGTGAGAGCTGTTCGAGAGTGGAACACACTCCCTTGGAGTGTGGTGGAGTCTCCTTCTTTGGAGGTCTTTAAACAGAGGCTGGATGGCCATCTGTCAGGAATGCTTTGATTGAGATTTCCTGCGTGGCAGGGGGTTGGACTGGATGGCCCTTTGATTCTATATATACTATGAACTTTTCAATAGCTAATTTTAATTTCAATTATAAATAAACGTGGGGTAATTCTGATTATTTCCTGAGCCATTCTGATGTGATTTTGGGGACATTCATTCCTCTTTACAAATAAGTAAGAATCTCACCAAGAGGAATATATTCCTCTTCACATTCCCTGGGAGTAAGTGCTGTTGTATTCAGTGGAGAAAATGCCTAGATAAGCATACATAGGATTTCATTGTAAAACAGAAGAAATTCTTACAGTTTTATTTTGTCTGGTGTGTCATGCAACCCATCAAAATCATAATCAAAAATTGGTCCACTTATAACATTGACTCCATTCCGCTCAATGGCATATCTCTTCACCAAAACGCGTTGGAAGTAATTCCACACCTCTATATTTAAAAACAAAAAACAAAATTATCTTAAAATCAACCACAAAGCGTTAAACAAATGTCAAATGCACTTCCCCTAGTGTTGTTGTTTATGTAGCCAAAATGGCACCAACTGTATACAAGAGAGCAGGGATCAGCAGGTATGGAGGATGGAAGCCCAAGGTTTGAACAAGCAGAAGAATATTTTTGGGAAAACTCCTTACCCCAAAATCTAACTCAATGAAGACTGAACAGAGAAAGAATGGAAAACCAAGGAAGTACAATACAACTAAGTGCCTAAAATCTAGATCCTCACACTACTACAACATTTTGTTCAGATGCAGCTTGTGGTTTACAAGAGCAGATTCTTAACATACTTATGTGATCAAGACACACGGTAAGAGCATTCTTGGTTCTTATGAGCAAGATTCACCAGGGGAAGAGAAAGAGGTTTAGTCCTTAAAAATATCTCCAATGCTACCCCTTTATTCACATGGAGGATGGCAATTCCCTTACTTTAGATAAACATGCAAAGTACAGTTGACCCTCCACATTTGAGGCTTTGACTTTTGTAGATTTGATTACTCACAGATTTGATTAATATACAGTCGTCCCTCCCGATTCCCATTCCGGAGCCCCTTCCCTGTGAATCAGGAAAAACCTCAAATATTCAAGTCCTATTAAATAAATAAATAAATAAAATAGCGGTGTGTGCCCACAGGTGCACGCACCACTTTGTTCCTCCTGGCTTCCCGTCCTCGGAAACTCAAAACCATGAATGGGAAGTCAGCGAATCCAGAGGGACGACTGTATTCAGTTTAGGAATCTCTAGGACCTCCAGTATGATTCTATGGTCAACTTCTGCCAAACGTTGTGCCAGAGGATCTAGAGATTCCTAGAGAGAACATTTCTCTAGGCATCTGTAAGTCCTCCAATGCAATTCTACTGTCATCTCCCAGCAAATGTTGACCACAGAGTTGCCATGGGGGACCTACAGAGTCCTAGAGAGATGTTCACTCAGGCAATATATATATATATTCTTATTTGCAGTTTTTTCACTTTCACAGGGATTCTGTGCCCCAAACCCCAGCATATGTGGAGGGTCCACTGTGCTGCGCTATTTAGCATAATGTATCTAGTGTTTTTTCCAATATGCTAAAGGTAATGTCCTCTTTCCCACACCTTTTTGTCTCACCACAACAACTCTCTGGGTCAAGCTGAGAGAGAGTGACTGGCCCTTGGTCACCCAATGAATTTCACAGCTCAGTAGGGATTAGAATTTAGCGCTCCCAGGAACTCCCAGTCCTTCAACCACTACATCATGCTGGTTCTCACACTTGGAGATACTGTTGTTTAAGTGCCAAGACAACAATGAATGACTCTCAATAGAGATCCCATACAGGTGCAGTGTAGCTCTGCACACTAATTGCAAATGGAGCATACACCTTAGAGATTGTTTGGAATTTATTGGCCAAATTATCATATTCCCCCAACTCAACTTTACAATGAGCATTTTAGTAATGTATAAGAAAATGAATTAACAGTACTACCCTAAGAATTAGATATGGTATGAAGATTTTCTGTATCTTTGGAAACAAAATGGGTCTTTCAGCAATTTCCAAAATAAATAAAAGAGTGTTATTAGCATACTTATATTAATCTAAACCAGGAGTAGCCCGGGGGCCGAATGCGGCCCCCCAAGCCCTTTGGACCAGCCCCAGGCCGGTCCTGCCACCGCCACTACCGCCCACCTCCATGATGATATTGATTATTGTTGTTATTACTTGTTCTTGGGATTTTCTTGGCAAAATCTCTACAGGGGTTTTGCCATGGCTTTTCTGGAGCTGAGAGAGTGTGCATTCATATTTTTTAATTTTTTTTAATTTTTATTTATTTATTTATTTATTTATTTTTTGGTGCTTCGGCCCCACAATTGTCTGAGGGACAGCAACCCGGCTCCCGGCTCAAAAAGGTTGCCTACCCCTGATCTAAACTTTTAAAAGCCTCACTTCCTAAGAAGGAAGTTAGCATAGTGATTTTT
Source organism: Phrynosoma blainvillii (assembly GCA_026167975.1). Lineage (NCBI taxonomy): Eukaryota > Metazoa > Chordata > Lepidosauria > Squamata > Phrynosomatidae > Phrynosoma > Phrynosoma blainvillii. The sequence goes on along the minus strand of JANUYF010000004.1, from coordinate 21,723,753 downwards.
TTAAAAATGTAGATCAAGTGTTATTTATGGCTGTATTATTACGCTAATTTGAATATGTAAATTAAACAATAATTTTTAAAACTCAATTAAAATAATTCTTTTAAAAGTAAGTGAAACAATCATTACCATTTCTGGATTTATGTGTGTGTGTTCCAAAGTACTGGAAGTGAAGATATGGAATATCTTCCTTTTGGGGATGGGGATAAGGAGTAGAATATGAAAGATAAGCACATTTTACAGTTTACTGCATGTTTATTTTATTCCCCTATGGGAAACTGCCATATTTTGCTCTCCCACTTTCCTCCTTTAATCTAAGCTATAAACAAAGGAAATACACAGTGTCATTCTGTGACTGGCATGGGCATTATACAGATGCTTCATTGTTTACCCTCTGCAAAAGAAGATGGGGTTCCTCTTGTTGTTTTTCACATGATCTTATGGACACAGCCACACATTTACACCAACTAGTTCTTTGAGACTGTACTTTTAAATAATCTAAATTAGGTCAATTGTGTCATTTGCCACACACGATTTATTTTTAAAGGCTCTCAAAACTTTCATAATGCATACATGGTCAGAAAACAAGGGACTATTCACTTGCCTAATATTGCATGGTAAATATTAATCTTTTCTCTGAAGATGCCAGCCACAGATGCTGGCGAAACGTCAGAAAGAAACTCTTCGAGAACATGGCCACACAGCCCGAAAAACCCACAAAAAACTATACATAGTAATCTGATTCTATTATATTTGTGGTATTATATACAAGAGCTGAGGAATCAATGACCGATGAAATGGTATTGGACTATAATATTCATAATCATGGCCATGCTGGCTGGTGCTGATGAGATCTGGCACTTGATCTATTAACCTCAGAAGGACCACTAGTTCCCCAAACCTGTTGTAAAGCAAGAACTTCTGAACTTGTCTAGGGATAAGAAAGTGAGAGCGAGACATTTTTAATGCAGAAAAACACTGGCCAGCAATGTTTGCGGTTTGTTTTTTTTTAAACAACCCATTAAAGTAAGAACTACATAACTCAACAACACATGACAGTAAAAGGTCTTGAAATGCACTAATTGTTCCCTTACTAGATCTGATGAAGATCCATCTAGTTAAGCCTCCCACTACCCCCAATGTGGTGCTTTCCAGCTGTGCTGGATTACATCTCCCATAAACAGGGGTTATGGGAATTGTAATCAAACAAATCAGGAGGGCATTAGACTGGGAAAGGTTGCTTTCGTTCTCCATTTTGTTTCCACCATCTGGGTGGCTATTGTTTGAAACATATTGTTTCACATTTTTCTCATGTTGGTTGAAACAATGTTAAATTAAATAGATGTTGCATCGATGAGCAAGCCAAATCCAACATTATTAGCCACTTTAAACGTCAGACATGAAAGTGGCCATTAGATGTCATTTAGCATGACTTGTATAAGCTTACCTGTTTCCCTACCTAGAAGCTGCTAAGAATCTCCACCATTATATGATACAAAGTAGTTAGTGATGACCTACAATACTAGTAGAGGACTTCTCTGTATTTGTCTTCTGCCTTTAGAATGACCCTCCTGTTTGCTCTTTCTGGTCTCTTTTTTACCTGGTTAGTTTTTTATTTGTTTGTTTCATTTCACTTCTATCCCACCTTTCTCCCAGAAAGGGACCCAAGGCAGCTCAAAAAATGCCACCTGTATTCCAAACTCTGTTGGCACAGGTGCTGGCACCCACATGATAGCCACATAACCTTTTTATTTCTGATGTTGCTTTTTGTTCATTCTTCTTCTTTAATGTTTATGCAAATTGCTTTATGGTGATTTAAAAAAAAAAAAACAGTAAGTGAACACCATAAATACTTAAAGTGCATGTAAAGATCTCAGGCTAGCATAGCATAGAGAAATATCATTACTTAAGCATGTGCATGATGTCTTTTGGGAGCACAGTCCCTATATCATCTGGAGAATATCTCTTATGCCAACAGAATTTGGAATATAGTTGACATTTCTTCATTGCTAACCAGGTTAGAAATAAACTAAGAATTCTAAGGGTTACCTTAAATCTGCCCATGTTTGCTTCTTTTAGGGATTATACTCTTTACTGAAATATTGCTATTTCTGCACAAACATGACCTCTATAACATATATATGAGTGTAAATGGGCTTGAAACTAGGTTCTTTCAAAGCAAAGCAATAAGAAGAGGGTACCTACTTTTGAAGGCAGGATACATTGGAATGACATTTGTTATTAAGAATGCATCATATTTTGCTTCTGCTGAGGAACTGAGTTCTGAAAATGAAATAAAAGTAAACATCATATATGGATTCTGTTGAACAACTAAGTCCCGCAAAGACGTTGGCATGGTTTACTTGAATTACTTGCTAGCTTCAGCAGCTATGTATAGATAACAGAAAATTCTCTAGGGATCCGAGTCTCTACTTGTGTTAGAAATCTCATACAGTTGTAGAAAAATATTTGGGAGTTGAAACAGTCCACTATTATGCTCTCCCAGAATAAACACAGCCAAACAACAGTAACAAACTACAGTTCTCTTCAGCTTTCAGATAATATTTCAATAACTGAATATAGCATTGTAGGTGAAGGGAAGGAATGTGAGTTTGCCTTCTTCCAGTGAAGATAAGAGCCTCTCATGTTGGAAGACTCTAGATAGATTGCTTCTGTATTCTAAGAGCATTCGGGATAGGGTATTCACAGTTACTGGGTCCCTTTGCCTGCTTCTTCCCTGACACCACTTCTTTTGGTAGCAAAACATGGGCAGCTCCTTTACCACAAAATATCCCAGAGAAGGAGAATGTTTCTCTGAGTGTGTGCATCATAGGAAGCTGCCTTATATGGAATCAGATAATTTGTTCATCTAGCTCAACTATGCCAGGCATTGGAGGTTATCACACGGGAAGGACAGCGTTCTTCTCCCATCCTTCTCACATGGGTAAAATGTCATGGAGCTGTCATTTGGTATTAATGGGCGTTCCCATTAATACCAAAGGATGGCTCCATGACACTTTACCAGTGGGAGAAGTGTGCAGGGGTGTGATCCCTGATTGTGTGGTTAGTCAAGTTTAAGGACAGGAGAAGGATGTCATCCCCCCGTGTGATAATCTCCATTGACAACTGGTAGAGGAGAGTTCTCCTCCAGGACCTGTTGGTGGGCTTCACCTCCTCACCGGAAATTGAAATGAATTTGTAACCAGAAATTGATGAATTTGTGATAAACGGTGTCACTTAATTTTTACAGTAAACCATGAAAAGGCATTAAAACTAGTAAGAAATACTTTTGAATAACTTCTAGTAGCTTGTCATTTAATTTCAGCAATGTAGTTTCGGGGCAAGGGGAGGAGCTGGGGCTAGCTTTATCCATCCCTGGTCCATGTTGATTGCCAGCAGTTCTCCAGGGTTTCAAGCAGGCTCCCCACAGCTCTCCCTCAAGATGTCAGGCATTACAGCCAGGCCCCTTAACATACATTGTATCTACTACAAGGCTGCAGCCCTTGCCCTGTTGACATATATCCTTAGAGTTCCATTCCTTCACCTTTTTATCAGCAAAGGACTCAGCCCTTCCTCACCAACAAAAAAGCAAGGGAGGAACTGGGCCCTGCTGATGTATGCCAGAGGCACTTTTGGAGCTGAATTTCACCCCACACCAAATATGCCTATGCTAATGAAAACGTCCCCAAAGATAGATGCATAGGTGTATTAAAAAAACCCTGTGTACTGTGTATGTACTGCCTTTGATACATGACTTTGGAGTCCAGCTTCTACTTCTTAAAATACAACCTGACCAATTTGGCCACAGTGGTTTCAGCTCATTGTTCCAGTGATCATGAGTCCCTGCCTGTTAAGTATAATGCAGTAAGTATGGGATTCTTGAAAATAAGGATTACTGCTTCTTCTCAGTTAATTCTCATTTCCAGTAGCTTTATTAAACTGAACTGTAACTATTTTCATCCATTTTAGCAAAACAATTTGAATAAGGTTTTTTTCTTTCCCTAGCAACTGCTAATGTACATTCTTTATAATCTCAGTACAATCCCAGAGGAAGCCTCTGTACCCATTCTACTTTATGAAGGGCAGCTTCAGTCTAACATCATAGGGGCTTGGGGTGGGGGACATGAGATCCAAAGAACTTATATTTCCTCCTATGTAAATTGTGTGTGTATGTTTTAATTTTTTTCTCTCCTCCTGCAATTCCCACTTTGCCAAGGCCAAGGAGATACATTGCTGTTCAGGTTAGGTGATGGCTTGCCCTATCAACCATGGAATCTACACCAACAAAAGGGAACAAACTCTCTGCATGTTCATCCCTTCTTTGAATCCCAGTTTTATGCCAATACATATTGACAGCAAGCAACAAATCTGTAGACACTGTGCCTTAGAGCCTAGTAAACAAGCTTACGTGGTGGGAAAAGGAATCCATAAGACATTTGTCTGTCCACTCTGTATGCTGTACAACTCTGACTGTTGCTTGGAGAAATGCGCAGGTCAGGCCTTACACAACTAACCAAGTGCTCTGGGACTCCAGACACCTCTGTCTGCATTGAGAAAAGAAAAAAAAATCTTTCCATTGTTCTTCACATATAGATCAGTCTCAGCATATAATAACAGAGAACTCCATCTTCAGGTGAACATTAACTGAGAAGACTGAACTGAGTTTAGCTAAAATTCCTGCCATGGATGTGTTAGGCTGCTTAGATAAAGCATACTCTATGAAACAGTAATACCACCACCAGATGATGATGATGATGATGATGATGATGATATCCAAAAGCTTCTGCATTGCCACCTCTTCATTGTGTGGAGGTAACTCTGGACTCTCAAAAACTACCGGTGGAGCAAAGGTCTGGCAGGTTCTAACAAGCTGCTAAAGCTCTGATACAGCTCCTTTGAAAGACTGATGTTGACTGTCCAGGGACCAGCGCAGTCCTGGTCATCACCAGAAGCCTGACCACCAGGCATCAAATTGGCCATGGTAACTATGAACACAATAGAGCTTTTGAATAGTTATGATCTGCATCAGTGAAGGGAGTATTTGGATGAATGAAACCACAGATCTTCAAGGTCTTCACAGTACACAGGAGGCAGACTTTTTTTCTCATTTGTTTTCACAGAAAAAATTACTGGAATATATACAGTGCACCCACGCCAACCACAGACTTGACATCTGTGGATTTGAGCTTCTGAGGATGGCAAACCCAGGCTTTTAAAATGGGCACATATGTGCATGCACCCATTGAAAACAGTGAATTTGAGCATCCACTTTTTTGCGATTCTCAGGGCTGTCTGGAACCGATTCCCCTGTGGATAGCAAGGGCCGATTGTATATCATATTGCATTGCACTGCATAAATATTACAATCTCTACCCCAAAGCTTCAGATTGCTGGGGGGAAAGTGCTTGACTAGTCTATTATTCCAGCTATTACCATTTTTATCCATCTTAAAGACAAATTACACACTGTCTTTGCTGCATGGTTCTGACCATTATTGCAGGGCAGAGGTTGAAAGAATACTCAGAAATTTTCTCATCTTGACAAGGAAGAGTGTCTTCACATATTAAGAAATCTCACTGAAAAAATATTCACCAACTAATCATGAGATTTCTTTATTTTCTGAAAAATTTGTTTGCGCTAAAAGTCTTGTCTTTTACACAACAGCCCTTGCCTTTAGTGCAACCCCCCCCCCCAAAAAAAAAAAAACAGTACTGAAAAGTCTGGGCGGGAGGAATGGTCATGCATGGCTCTTGTGTCAAAGAATAAATATGCACAGATTTCTATTCCTATTGTTGGGATGTTAGAGGTGAGGTAGACTGCTTTAACACCCTTCTTTAACCCTGCTTTCCCAGTTTGGGATATCTTCCACTACTGCACAGGTAACATGTTTTCATGTTTTTAAAAACAAAACAAAGCCCTGCTCTCAAAAGCTGGAATTACACAGCACAAGTAACATGTTGCTTGGTCCTTAGAATTTAGCAACACTTTAAGGGGTAATTCTCACAATGTTTTGTATCTACAGCACACACACATTTATTTGTTTATTTATTTATTTTATTGGTGTTCCACCTTTCTCCCAGAATGAGACCCAAGGTGTCGCTCAGAGAGCCAAGGCTCTTCTCAATCCAGGGCCATCTAATACTGTACATCAACCAGTGAACCAGCATGCTTTCAGAAAGTTCACATGTTAGGCAGAATAGAAGCTTCCTTTTCCTGCTCACTTTTTCTCTTTAGGATTATACAGATCTACTGTTCCCATCATGTCCTGAAACAGCTACCAATGAATCTATTCTCCCTAAAGCTTTCTAAACTAGAAGACATTCTAACTTCTGGTGCTAGCCAATGCCAAAAATGAATTATGTGATGTGTGAAATAGTTATCACCATATTTCCTCTAATAAAAGGGTTCACATATGTAATTTCAGCTCTGCTGCCAAAAATATATATATGCTGTTTTCTACATACCAAATTGCTAGCTTCTTTCAATGGGAAGAAAATTTCTAAAATTATTCATTGCTTTCTTTCTAAATGAAACTAGTGAAAAAAGACATCCCTATTGCCAATCATATTTCACAGATGAGTGCAATACCCCATCCTTCAAACCCCTTCAAGGAAGCATAACAACCTGTTTTGAAATAGTATAAGATGTCCAGAGAGGCATCATAAATGTTTCACTGTAGCCACTTTCAAAGTCATGGTGATGCAAGATGCTGTATTTTGTACGATAAAGAACAGCAGGACGTCCATAAAGGAGGTGTTTGTCTGTAAATTAAAGGAAGAGTGTGCTTGGAATGAAGAGGCTAAATACATATCTTTATAAATACCTCTATCACCATAATCAGAAACACATATTTCTTACATACGCACACATGTGCCTATATACGTTCTGCTGCCTCAAAACTTTGCCACACTTCTGTAAGCCCTAATATATTCTTCATATATTACATTAAAAACTCAAAATCAACTGTATAATGATTGGTAACAAAAAATGGGTTTCCCAACAGTTAGGAAACTGCCAGGAGAAATAATAAGCCAGCAAGAATTTTGCCCATTTATCTCCCGATGTTTGAATGTCCCAAAGTGTTATGATGGGATTATTCTACAAAGAAAAACAGATAGGTTTTTTGCACATAAAAAAAACCAACATGTTTCCTGGATTCTTGCACACGCAAAAACCACATGTTTTTCTCCACTTCACAACACTTTGGGACATTTAAATATGTGGAGAAGACGAGGAAGGAATATTTGATTTTCCCCCCTCTCCACCAGGAAGAAAACAACCACAGTCCAGGATTCCTATATTATATGACCCACATTTTGACATCAAGGATATATTTTCATCCGAGAGTGAGAGGAGAGGTTGCTGGATTGGTCTCTGCTACCTCAGAGGGTAGGGCCAGATGTAATGGAAGTTACAGGAGGGTAGATTTTATTGAACATTAGAAGGAACATCTTGACAGTAAGACCTTTTCTACACTGGAACCAATTACCTAGAAATGGTGTGGTCTCTTTCTATGGATGTCTCAAAAAAGAAGCTGGACAGCTACGTGCTGGAAATGCTTTAGTTCAGTGGTTCCCAAATTTTGGTCTTCCAGATGTTTTGGACTTCAGCTCCCAGCATTCCTGACTGTTGGCCAAGCTGGCTAAGGCTTATGGGAATCAAAGTCCAAAATACCTGGAGGATCAAAATTTGGGAACCACTGCTTTAGCTGGGGATTCTATTGTAAGCAGGAGGTTGGCCTCAGTTGCCCAAGAGGTTCCTTCCATAGCTCTGACAAGGGTGCGTCAGGCAACTGGTGTGCAAACTATATTCCACTTTAGGAGTTCGCTTTAAAATTAAATATAGAACCACTTCTAGGTAAACTTAAAGTAACATCAGCCTGCTTGCTGAGTAGCAAGGCTTAGAGGAATGGTATATAAGAGGCACTTGGAATCATCCTAATGTACTGTGCAGACTCATAGATCGGAAGGGTTCTCAAAGGCTGTCTAGTCTAGTCTAGTCCAGTGCAAGAATCCATGGCTAGAGTATCCCTGAGAGGTGGCCATCTAACTTCTGTTTAAAAACTTCCAACTGTCAAACAGCTCTTACCACCAGGAAGTTCTTTTTAATATTTAGTTGAGTATGAAAATAAGAACATCCGCAGCTAATAAGGAAAACCTCAAATAAGAAGTGAGCATTATATACCCTGACAAGACATCCTCTAACCCAGCCTACTCCCAAACCTACACTGATGGAAGTCAATATATTTGATTTCCAAGCCAATCTGACTAAGAATTGGGAGAGGCTCAAAGGAGAGCTCACATATTTAAGGCTACTGACCTCCAAAGAAAGTAGGAAGAAAGTTTTGTTAGTTAATTGGGCAGTTAAAAAACAAAAGTGGATCAAGATAAATACATTTATTTATTACCATCACTGATATTTATGGGGCTTTTTTTGTTTTTGTTTTTTACATTTTAACAGATCTCAGTAGTTATTGTGAATGCACCCAAATAACAGACTAGAATCTAGCAAGAACAGCAAGGCTAAATTAGAGCTCTAGCACAAAACCCTGGTCTTAACCAACTCTTTTTCTCTGCATGACCAACTTAACACCTTTCCAGATTCGCATTGGTGCTATAGCAGAGCCAGAGCTCAAAGGGTCAAAGATGAAGCCTCAGTACCTTCTGATTAGCAGAGATTATGGCATTGTCTGTACCTTCATCTGCATCCACACTGCAAATAATCCAGTTTGATACCACTTTAACTGGTATGGGTCAATACCAGTGGCATACCCTGACTTGGTGTTACCCACTGCAGGGGGGGAGGTTTGAGGCTTCTGGGGTTGGGGCTTCTGGCGCGTGTGCTGGAAATTGCATGCTTGCGCCATGCAGCACCCCAGGAAGCCCCACGGCAGCTGGGAAGGTGGGCCCCACACACTGCCAGATGCTCAGGAAGCCCTGTGGCAGCCAGGAGGGTGGACCCAAGGCCCCGGGAAAGCCCCCACAGGGGGTGGGGGACTGACCAGGTGTCACCCGGTGTGTTCCACACACTCTGCACCCCCCTAGTGATACTACTGGTCAGTACTATGGAATCCTGGGAACTGTAGTTGTTGTAGCACCAGAGCTCTTTGACAGAGAAGACTAAATATCTCACAAAACTACAATCCCCAGAATTCTATAACATTGAGCCATGGCAGTTAAAGTGATGTCAAACTGGATTATTTCTGAAGCGTGAATGCAGCCTTAGTTCAGTCCTCACAGATCAGAGCCTATCCATCTGATCCCATGATTACATCAGCATCATGCCGTATCACAACGCAAGACACTAAAGAGTGGAAAACACATGTAAGGGGGAGGGAATGCTGATCTACATATATATGTAATTTTAGTTTATTTATCCCCCACATCCCACAATAAATTTGAGACAGAAAAATATATATATGAATAGTTGGTTGCAGGGTGTAATTACTAGGTCTGCCACATGTCCTTACCTTCTGTTCCTTTGACATGAAGGCGCCGATAGAGTTCATCCAGTCTATTCTAAAGCCAAACAAACCAATACATACAAGATCAGGAGCCTAACTCAGAGAGCATTTCCTTATTCCCTACTCCAATATTTACATAGCAAAGGAGCACTGACCTTGTCAAAGGGGTTATTGGAAACACTGCCTAAAAGCCATATTGTGCCAGTTTGTTGCAAAGCATATTACTATAATTTTGCAAACTAACCAGATCAAAAAGGATTTCCAGAATTACTTTTGCCTCAAGGCTTCTCTTCCTGTGCACATGAACAATTTTCTATTCAGAAGAATGTCCAGGCCTCTTTAGGTATATTCAGATGTCCAAACTAAGAAACCTGATCATAGGGCTTGAATAGATTTGCATGATCTTCAGTGCCAACAATTTACCCAAGAAAATAAACCATTTATCACCTTAGGGTCACCATAAATCAGAAACAACTTCATGGAAATTGATAAACTAGCCTCCTTGGGAAAAAAGGGAAATCTTGGAGATATTGTATAATAGAGTAGAAACCATTTGTAAATTTTTTGAAAAAAGAACGGGGGAAAGAATTTTTGTTGGATTACCATAAAGGAAGCAACAATGAAATATGGATGGTGACTTAATATAGCTAATCAGTTTAAAGAAATTTAATAGCATTTTGTGTGGTAATATAGAGTATACAATAATATTTGTATTTTGTATAGGTTAAAAGTTTATAACTAGGCAGGGGGAGATATGTGTTAATAAAAATGAAAAATCTCTAAAGCAACAAAGAGATAGGTCTAGAGGGAAGCTCAGGAAGTCACAATTTATGTGTTAGTAAAGAAGAGTGTTTTGTTTTGTTGTCGTTCCTATCTGTGGTGGTGGATAGTATGGTAGTGGAGTGTATGGTGATATATGTAATGTGTTGTGTTTTTATATGATGTACATGTACATGTATATGTAATGTATGTGATGGAGTGATTATGTTGTTTTTAGGAATTAATAAAATATATAAAGAAAAAAAGTAACAACTTGACAACACACAACAACAACACTAGAAAGGGTGGCTGACAACTGGTTATTTGAGCTGAAACTCTAATTCATGCAGAGGCATTAAGAAATATCTTTATCAACCCTTATGAGGAGATGTAAGTGATAGGGGAGAGTTTTTAATTTTGAAGCACATACTAGCTTTTGGTGGGTAAGGGAGAAAGATTTAATCCACCTCCACACATATTTGTCACAATCTGGAACGGGGCTAAGAGCAAAGAAGATCTTGCATTGTAGAAATAAATAAAGGACACATTTAACATACTATATTAACCCTTCCACTGAAAAAGGAATGGCAGTTTGCCTTCTATTCAGTTTTCTTCCTCTATCCAAAGCCTGATTCAGCATGCCTAATGCAAGGCAGAAGTAGGGTGCTGATGTTAACCCTTTATTCTGCCATGGTTTATCAGGTTATGACGAGAAATATAGTGTGTCTAGATAATTTTCTCTTCTTTGAGTATTTAATGAAACTGAGGGACTTTACAGACTGCCAGAAATAATGCAGCTTGAGTCCACTTTAACTGCCCTGGCTCAGTGGTAGGGAATCATGGGAATGGTAGTTTTTTTCTGTGACACTGAACCTTCTCTGTCAGAGAGCTCTGGTGCCACAATAAACTACAGTTCCCATGATTCCCTAGTACTGAGCCAGGGCAGTTAAAGTGGACTCAAGCTGCATTATTTCTGGCAGTCTGTAAAAGCCCTGATTTGACAAATCTGGTTTTGTTTTCAGTTACAGTTTTGGCAAAACGAAAAGAGAGAGAGACCAGATTGGAGTGTCTTTCCGTGATATAGTCAGCACTGAACAGGTCCAGATTATAATTACAGAGATCATAAAACCAAGAAGAAGAAGAAGAAGACTCTCAAGGGGGGGGGGGTAACAAAATATTTAACATAGTACAGATTAAAAAATATACAGAAACTTCAAGACAAGTATAAATATAAAAACATAATTAAAATATAAATACAAAATGTATTTAAACAACAAACAATTCATGAAGTTAAAACCATTTACATTCATTAAAAGACATTATGCAAACTATTAAGCAGCATAGCTTTAAAAGCCCATCCCAGACAGTTTTTTAAAGGCCTGATGATTGCTCCAACATGCTGGTGGAAGGAAAGTGAGGATGGGGCAGTCCTGATCTCCCCAGGGAGGCATAAAACATGAAGCAGCCACCAAGAAGGCCCTTCCCTTTATTCCCACCAAATGAGCTGAGAAGGTGGTAGGACAGTGAAATGCACCTCTCCAGAAGATCTCAGAGCTCTAAGGGGCTCTCATAAAGGGAGATGTGGTCCTTCAAATAGCCTAGATCTGGAACACAGAGAGCTCTATAATTCATCCCCAGCACCTCAAACTGTGCCCTGAAATAGACGAATAGCCAACGAAGGTGTTGCAAAAAGGGATTTGTATGATCCCTGTACCCAGCCCCAGCTGCAGCTCTCTGGACCAAGTGAAATCTCTCTATATTACTCAAACACTGCTCTGTGTAGAGCACACCAGAGCAATCTTAATCGGATGTAACTAATGCATGTGTTACGATGGCCAGATCTGACCTCTGCAGGAACAGTTCAACTGGTGAAACACCTTTAATGATGTTGCTTTCACTGCAAGGGAGTGGGTCCAATGCACAACTGGTACAGTTAGGTATTTTCATCATTTCTGACAGACATTTGAATATAACCACATTATGACTTTCCACATATCATATGGGTTTACCTTGTCATCACATGTGCATCCCAGATCATAGTCAGATGAAGGTGTTGTAGCTACAGGATAGAGTGGCCTAGCAACTTCATCTGGCATCACTGGCTTATATGTACTGCTTCGCAGTAGATGGTTTAAGCTTCCATGGGTGCCATTATTAGGAGCAGGCTTTAATCCAAGAAGATCTGGAATGGGGTTTAAAACACAAAAGAAAAGGAATTATAAATAGAACGCATTTTGCTTAAGATTTCATAGATTAACTTGCTAACTAACTTACTAACTTGCTGCTGTACTTCCAAGAATGATAAGATGATATTTACGCTACTCTGGTGAAGCAGAAACACATATTAATTCCCTTTCTCAGTGCATAGGCCAAATATACGTCACCATTGCATACAAATACATCACTACTGCTGCATGTTACTACACAAGTAACAGCATATTCGTTTTCAAATACCATTATTATTTAAATTGGGGCCACTTACCACACATAACATTGTAAAGTTCTATATTCTCAAATGGAGGTACTTTTGCCTTGTGTTTAAATGAAGGTCCATAGCCTACGAAGACTGTCTGAACAAAGAAAAAGAAATTGTAATTAAGGTTTGGGCAATTTTGTAATTCTACAAGCAAAGCACAACACATGGCTTTTTCTGTGGTGGTGCCCTGATTCTTGACCAGCTTCCCTGAATCCAATTGCCTGGTAGATCTATTGTGCTATCTTTTTATGAGCCAGTTTTTATCTGTCCTCTTTTCCCAAGCTTTTGGGAAGTTATGGTTCAGCACTGTTTCAATGCTGAGCTGTTTTCCCCCCTTTTGATCTTAGCTTCATCAAAGTTTTAAAGTATTATATTGTCTTAAAATAGTTGTACATAAACCACTTTGAAGACCAATTAAATCAAAATGTTTTTGCTGAGAGCCTTCAAGTCATTTTCATTTTACAGTGGCCTTAAGGCAAACCAATCATGGGTTTTTCTTGGCAAAATTTGTTCAGAGGGAGCTTGCCATTGCTTTCCTGGAGTCAAAGACCAATGCTCAAACCACTACTCCACACTGGCTCTTAAGTCAAAATATAGGGAAGAATTAAAAGCACTGACATAAATGCTTTAAATATATCTACATATAATGGTTTGAGTGCTGGACTATAACTCTAGAGACCAAGGTTCAAATTTCAGCTCAGCCATAGAAACCCACTGGGTGATCTTGGGCAAGTCACACTCTCTCAGCCTCAGAGAATGGCAATGGCAAGCCCCCTCTGAAGAAACCTGCCAAGAAAACTGCATGATAGGCTTGCCTTAGGGTTGCCATAACTTGGAAATGACTTGAAGGCACACACCAACAACAAACATTGTGTCTTACTCTATTTTTTCCATGCAGGTACTATGTTGCATTGTGGCATTATGGATAATTATAATACAATTATATGACATCAAAGATACCTAATACAACTTAAGCTTCAGAAAAACCATCCCACCTCTAAGTATTCTGCTGCCCCCTACCTGCATGCTACTGATCTTGTTGTCATAGCCATGGTCTCCTTGGAAAAGACATTTTCCTGTTGGTTTCTTATACACATCTCCAGGCTTCCTAGAAGTTTAAGAATATGCTTTAGCATACTGGCAAAAAAATATCCCTTCATATTATCCTCCTAGAGGAGTTGAGAAAGAATCTACTAAGACAAATATAATGAGACCAAGATGGTCAGTTGCTCCGCTCTGAGCAGAGCTTGTAAAAGTTACATTTAGATTGCAAGTCCCATTATTCCACTGTCAGTTTCACCACTGTCCGATTCCTGCAATGTACCTTTGCTGGTGTAGCATTCCCTTGGCATATCTGGAGCATTCAGAACTTGGAAAAAGTATTTTCAGGTTTTAACTTCCAGAACCCTCTGAGGATTCTGGGAGCTGTAGTCCACCCTCAAAAGGACTTTATCCCAGCTCTGATTCTGAGACGCCACTTTATTCATCTCACAGTGGTCTGGGGACCAAGAGTATATCATCCAGCATAACCCAACCCCTCTCTGTGTTGGGTTTGAATTTATCAGTCTCCATCATAAAACACACAACTTGCAGTAATATGGGCATTGTATTATAACATACAAAATTTTAAGAGAACTGTAATATTAAGAATCTCTTCTAAGTTTGAAAAAAAATCTTTAAATATTTTCCTTACAAGCAAGCTATGGACATATTTTTGTTGATACTTGTGGTCAAGTTGACTTCAGCTTAGGGTGGAACTATTAATGAAATCCCTGGCCATCAGCTGCCTGCTCAGGCCTTATAAACTCAGGACTGTGGCTTTCTTGACTGAATCTATCCATCTGTAATGCAGGCTTCCTTGTTCCGACTGCCTTCCTTTTTACTGAGCATTATTATCTTTTTAATGATTCACGTCTCACAATATGTCCAAAGTACAACAGACTCAATTTAGTCATCTTGGCTTCTAGTGAAATGTCAGGCCTGATTTGATCTTGGATCCATTGACATTTTTGAACAATTCAATAAAATCTAGTGGAGCAATTGAGGGCCAGGAAGAAAGGAAATTTCTCTGCAGATTAAATTTGGCACCCAGACTACAACTGAGAACCCTGCTGGGACAAGAAAATTTCTTCCAACTAAAAAAAGTTTCTTCCAACTAAGTCCTGGGGGGTGGGTGGGAGAGAATCTAATAAGAGACTATGTCCAAACCTTGTGATAAGTCACAATCACATTACTGGAAGAGAAACTTGTGCAATGCTGGCAATATTTTTCAGTCTGAATAATAAAATGTATATTTCTAGCATTATGGATCAGGCTTCTCCTTTGATTACAACAGAGGAACTCTCACTGTCAGTAGTCATGTATAGGCCTGGTGCAGAAATAATGGAACACAGGTGATCTTAGCCACAGCTAGGACCTAAGGGGATTAATCATTTTTACCAATTTGTCAGATTTGCTCAATGGGAAATATAAATGAAAAGGAGAGGAAAAATCATTTTGATAGGGAAATGCCAACTTACTTGGCCACATGCCATTGTCTTTCTACCAACAAATGAATATCTTCGATCCTTCGGTTATTTGCATAATGCAAACGCTTGGGAAGATGTTGCTTCAAATAGGGCTTGAAGTGCTGGTCAATCTTCTTGCACTGGAAAAAAAAAGGGAATTTCAATGGAGGCCTTTCTGGCCAATGTCACCTCCCAACTGCTAACAAAAGCAGGGACCCTACCTAAAGCAAACCTAGAAAGGTTACCTTGGACTACAGCTCCAGAATATCCCACCAGCATAGCCACTAGAATTCTGGGAACAGTCCTCCAAAAAATAACTTCTCTAAGCTCAACTGAAGGCTATTTTTGCTTAAAGATAATGGATGCACATACAAACATGTCCACATACACATCAAATGCTACAAATGGTTTTTGCTCATTGGCTATACTAGGGGTGAGATCAGTGCAGTCTTGCAGATGTTGAGGAACTTGAACTTTCAGCATTCCTCATCTTGGCTGGACTATAGGGAGTTGTGATCCAGCAACAACTGGAAGTCCACATGATTCTCACATCTGACGTACATCTAGATCCTATGTTTAAAAGTGAAGATGCTTGGGATTGAACCTGTAACTTTTTACAGGAACATGAAAAGTACATAACTCAGACATGTAAAGCTGCATATAGCCTCTTCCCCAGTCCTGAGGAACCAATACCACAAAAAATCAGCAAAATATTCATGCTTATTCACACTGGTAATGGCTCTGAAACCAATACTTTGGGTGTCAAGCAGTTTAACAGTGCTTCACTATTGACTGAAATGTACTATACTCTGCTTGTTTAGTATCTTTTCTTTTCACTATTTAAAAAATTGAGGTGGTGAGAAGAAGTGGAGAGAAAAAGACAATTCAACAATGTGAGAAGTCATTCAAATTCCATTACCCAAAGGGCAAAATCTCAAGTCCAAACACATTTTGAACAGTAATAACCATTAAAACAAGAACAACAAATTCAAAGGAATATCATTTTTTTTCACAAGAGCACTGACAAAATATTTACTCATAAAATAGTATTTTCCATTTCCAGAAGAGGGGATAAATAGACTCTGTTCAGAGAATTAAGGCACCCATTTGCAAGTAATCCAGCAAAGTTATAAAAACCTTTTACCAGCAACAAACAGTGGAAATCATGACAAGCATTCTTCCACACTTACAAAGTCTCCTATTTAAAATACTTTACATAGTCTGATGGTCATCATCTTAACCCAAGACCCAAATTAATAGCAGTGACTTATGAACCCATAATTTATTAGTATAAGAAAATGTAAGTTCTAAATAGAAGTGCATGCTAAACAAATACCTACCGTGAGATTGGCTACAATGGCTTTTGGGTCATCTGTTAAATGGGTACAGGAAGAGAGGGGAGGAAAGAGGAGAAGAAAAGGTCAATTCAGTGCAGGAACTACTTTTTCATATAGCTTGGCATTTGCTTTTAGGCTGGAGCCACAGGTACAATCTTGGATATGGGATGGATCTTTCACTCCATAGAAATTTTGTATGCCATGTTCTTGAGCACTGTGTCCAGAAAAAGATACTAAAAGCTAAACTTTGTTTTCTTTACATATGTAGAGAGGTCGTACCTTCCCTGCAATGATCTCAATGAGGCATACAGGGCTTTCTTTCATTCCCAATTTATCCTCACCACAACAGACTCCTGAGGTAGGACAGGATGAGGCACAGTGAGTGGCCCAAGGTAACCTTGTGAGTTGCACAGTCCTAGAGCCCATGTCACCAAAGTCCCAGTTCAACATTCTAACCACTACACTGCATTAAACATATGGACATAAATTAGGCTTTACCCATCAATCAATAACAATTGTCATTCCAGAGAGTGAACAGATGCAAATTTGTGCAAGAAAGTTAAGACAATTAACCATCAATGCAAATGTCCAAAAATCTGCAGCAATGCGCATAATACATTTATGTGTAGGTTAACCCTGAGATGGAATTGATCTCCCTGCTACTACTAAACCTAGCAGCTGGGGATAGGGGAGGAAATCAGGAATGGCATCAAGGCAAAAGGTGACTATTATAAAACCAACTTACATTTAACATTAGTATTAGCTTTGGGACGAATACGGCCCAGTGTTCCAGGTATCAAAATTATGTCATCCACATTAGACAGATAGTTATTCAAATATTCAGTTCTGTTACAAGTAGCTTCTTCCATTCCTGAAAAATAATTAAAAGTTAGTTTTTCAGAAGAAAACAGATGTAGCTTTTTCTCATTTGATAGCCAACTGATGGCAAGGGGAGGGGGAGACTCTTGTGGCTCCTTAATGTTTTCATACTCTTCATCTCTGAGCATGTACCCACCATCCAATAGGCCTGCTCTCTCCCAGCACAAATCGAGAGTACCTAATCTTTAAAATTTTACCAAGAATTTAATGATAATTAAAGTGAAAAGGCAAAACATTATTTTTAAATGCATTTATGGGCATAATTGTGTAGAATTGTAGCAAACCCACTAAATGTCTGGCAACAATTTCCTAACAACAACAACAGACTTCCATGCAATCTTAAACCATACTAAAAAGTAAGTATGGTCCAGTGAAATGGCAATTTTCCCTTTTTTTCTTAGTAAAATTCCAAAATCCATGTTGTGGTAATATCTTTAGGGCAACCAAAAAGAGACAAAATCTGTATTCAGGTTTTTGAGATCAAACATCTTTGGGGGGAAGCACACCAGGGCGTCGGGGACGCCCTGGGACGGAGCGCCGCGGGACCGCAGCCTCCGCACCGCGGCGCTCCGGCGGCGTCCCTGAAAGGAGCGCAAAAATAGCGCTCCTTTCAGAAATCAGGGAAAGTGCACCCTAAACGTGTAGGGCGCACTTTCCCTGACTTTTCCGCCGCAGCGTGTCCGGATGCTGTGGCGGGAGGTTGCCCCCGGAGCGCCGGCCGTGCGGAGGGCCGGCTGCTCCGAGGGCAACCTCAGGAAGAGGAAGGGGCGCTGCTCATGCGGCTGCCCCTCCTCTTCCCTGCCTCCAAGACGACTGTATTAGTCGTCTGCCAAGGCCCTTTGTCAAGAATAGTTTAAAATAAAGAACAAGCATGAGGAGTGGGTCATGTTACAAATCTGCAAGTCAACCTAACCCAGGTCAGCTCTAGTGACCAAAGTCATGATATGTTTCATTTTACATCTTGGCTGGGTTCAGAAGTGATTAATTGGCCACTACTCTGTTCAAGACTTTTCAAAAAGAAAATGTAAAATAAAAAGGCAACAAGTTGTTAATGAGGTCAATTTGTCTGCCTAAAAAGGTTAAATATTGTTTTAATGTTCACAGCCATCTTAAAGCTGTACCATGGCATTGCCCATCAACAAACTATGCTCACTCAATTATTTATTTTATTTATTTCATTTGTATGTCACCTTTCCCCCAGAAGGGACCCAAGGCAGCTCACAGATAAGAACATTTAAAAATCTCAATAAATTCAAAACAATTAAAATCATCTACAGACAATATAAAATCACAATAATATAAAATCACAGGAGTTACAAGTCATCCTTCACCATTTACCTCTGTGGCCTGACCCAAATCCATACTGTCAACCCATACTTGTTTTATCTATATAAACAGAGACATGATTTGACAACAACTTAAATTAGCAGGCTGATATGACCCCTGCCGAGTCTTTGGCATGGAAAGATTCACTGTTGCTGCTCTTGTGTGCCTTCAAGTTGTTTCTGACTTATGGTAAACCTAAGGTGACCCTATCATAGGGGTTTTTTGGCAATATTTTTTCAGAGGTTGTTTGCCATTGCCATCCTTTGAGGCCCAGACAGTGTGACTCACTCAAGGTAACCAAGTGGATTTTCATGGCTGAGCTGGGATTCAAACCCTGGTCTACAGAGTCCTAGTCCAGTGCTCAAACCACTATGCCATGCTGGTCTCTGAAAATATTCATACATATCCTCTTTTGGCCAAAAGGCATTTATTATATTTGAAAAGTTCATCTCCCTGCAAACCATTTGACACATTTGTGGTAGTCTATATTAGAAACTAAGGGTTAAATCCAATTTCTGGTCCTGAGTAAACACAGTAAACCAACTGCTGAATGGTAAGTCAACACTACGTAAATCTCAAAACTGAGTACAAATCACCAAGGAAAGCTACTTCTGAAAATATCAAAAAGTTTGCCAAGGGAGCTCACTGTTTGAAAGTAACATATTTGCTACCTCATCTTCTTTAAATCTTTGTTTTCATTCATCTCACTGTATTTTCATTAAATTCCTTTTTTTATCTTGTATCCATGAATGATATACCAATGCTATATAAAGACTTAAAAGACCTCCTATGAAGTCATTTTCATTGACTTGCCATGTCTTGACATCTTTTGCTGGCTAGAAGCCTTAAAATGACTAAGCATAGTATAACACATTTTCATTATTATTTACCATGATCACCAACGAAGATAATGTTGACACAGCGGTGGAGATTCAGCTGCTTCAGTCCATCCATTAGTTGCCCCAGTATCTTGTCAATCTCTCTTAGTGTATGATGCAACATCTATACATACATATATTTACACAAAGTGAGAATTAGTTTTTTCCCCTATATTTCAATATAAATTTGCATGGGCAGTCCCCTTCCCCTTGACCTGGGATGTTATTACTATAGCCATTTAATTATAATGTGCTCTCTCATTAATCCAGAAAATTATAAAATACAAGAGAATTATTCAACCAGACCAGAAACCTATTTAGTTCAGTATCTTTTTTTCTACCATGGTTGGCCATTTATCTATAGGAAGCCCACATAGGAAGCATGTGGCAGTAGCATCTTATGCTATTATTGACATGCAAACTCATATTCAAAGGTATGTTGTCTCTGGTCTTGAAGGAAATATATAATCGTGTTCAATGGCAATTGGTGGCTTTTACCTCCAAGAACGTTTAAATTTTAATCTTCAGCTCCTTCGTGTGCCATGTCTGCTACATGTTTAGTCACACTTAACATATTTGAAACACAAATATTAGATTTTCCATGACATCCAGCACTCAGGGAACTCACTATATCTAATGGCATTAAGGTGAACATACAGAAACATTAACAAGTTCATGAACACACATACAATGGTTGAGTCCACATGCAGCAGTAACCCAGGCTGTGGTTCATTGCATGCTGACCTCTTGCTCTGTCCAAATCTCTCCTTTCAAAGAAACAATGGTTTGCTCACAAAACATAATTGGAAGTCATAAATTGTTGTTGGCTTATGAACTCTGGCATGTTTAAACCATGTTTTGTTCTTACATCTGAACCTAGAAGTGTGTTTTGCTCCTGTTCCCCCCCCCCCCCCAGCAACCCACCTGAAACAGAAGCTGACAAAATGTACAGGAAAGAAACAGGCCAGAAATAGGGAAAACAAATGGTAGTTTCTTTGGCCACTTCTGGGACAATTCATGGTTAAAGCAATAAATCATAACTAACACAAAGTCTTAGCATGATGTGTAAATATTGTAACAAGCCTTGAATATTAGGGATGGAAGGAATATTCAATTATATTTGAAAAATGGTCAAAAATGTGTTTGTCAAGTATAGGAAAATCCTGACAAGGAGAATCCTGATGAGAATTGTTGCACATTGTTATGTGCAAAATTTGTGTGTAGTTTATTTGGTGCAGGAGTTAGTAGTTTCTCCACAGAAAATGCTGTTTCCTGCATTTAAAAATCTGAGGGTTTTTTTTGTTTTGTTTTTGTTTGTACAGGGTAAAAAAGAAAAAAGAAACAGATGTCTTTTGAAGAAAATAAGTCCACAACCTCAGCATTTTCACCTCAGGAAGCAGCATCTTATACACAGAAAATAGTTCTTCTACACAGAAATGTTTTTTTTCCATGCAGAAAATGCTGCTTTCTGCACACAAAAATGCAAATTTGGTAAAGAATAAATCCTGAACTACCAAGTCTTTGGAAAAGGTGCAGTTTTCAAATGCATTATCATAGCAGAAAGAAAAATGCTAAAAAATTGTTTTCTTTGAGAATGAAATTAGCAGAAAATTAAATCCCTACTGGATAAAATTGGAATACACAAACACACACACACCCGTCCCTCCCTGTTCACGGACTTGGAGTCCGCGATCTCACCCATTTGCAAATGACAAGCAGGGAGGGATAAAAAGGTGCACATGCCCGCAGCAAACACACAGCTATTAAAACAAATAGGCCCCCAATATTTGCAATTTTCCCAATTTGCGGGTGTGTGTGTCTAGAACAAATCCCCTGTGAATCGGAAGGGACAACTGTGTGTATATATATATGAATATTAGCTATACTGGAAAAAGAGACATGTGCTATATCATAGAAAGCTTATGTTTGAATCCATCTGAGGTAAATCAGTCCCTAACCTATATATCACTACTTTAAAAAAAAAATCCTTAAACTACAGTGGTCCCTCCACATTTGCCAGGGTTAGGGGTGAAGGACCCCCATGAATGTGAAAAAAACCACATTTAAAAAAAAATACTGTTCTTTTTATCTGATAGAACACCTCTCTGGGAGTCTCCAGGTCCTCCAGTGCAAGTCTATGGTCACCATCTGCCAGAAGTTGATTACAGAATCATGCTAGAGAAGTGTTTTCTTTAGGAACTTCTAGATTCTCCAGCACAATTCTATGTGCTGGAGGACCTAGAGCAGGGGCCGGCAACCTACAGCCCATGGGCTGGTTCCGGCCCAGGGCCCTGCACTTATCGGCCCAGGCAGACCCCTGCCGCCACCACCGCTGCCGTCCACCACCGCCGCCGTGCTTTTTGGACGCCGCGCGGGCCACAGCCGCCATTTTGATTTCCAAAATGGCAGCCGCAACACATTTGCACATGCGCAAACGTGTCACGGCTGCCATTTTGGAAATCAAAATGGTGGCCACGACATATGCGGAGGCGGTTGCGGCAGCGCGTGCAGCAGCGGCGGCGGTGGTGGTGGCAGGGCAGCAGTGCGCGCAGGGGGGTCGCACGCGGCAGCAGGGGTCGCACACATGCGCCACCATTCCCCCCCCCCTCGGCCCACCGGAAGGGACAACTTCGTGGGACCGGCCCCCGGCTCAAAAAGGTTGCCTACCCCTGACCTAGAGATTCCTAGAGAGACCATAATAATCAAAACCACAAATAATCAAAACTGCAAAAGTCAAAGCCGCAAATGTGGAGGGCCAGCTATATATGAATTATAGATTGCTAAATCCCATATTTTAAAATAAGCATTAGGCATAAAGCCAAATAACAGCTCTGACACAAAAGAAGGCATTGCTAACATCCAATAAGAAGTTCTTGCTGTGAATTTTCTCCAGTTCTTTTCTAAAATTGTGCTCATGTTAAATAAAATTTGGTTCTCTCAGATTTCAGACAAGCTAGAAAACTAATAAGGGGAGAAAATGTACCCTGAAAGTTATACACTGCTTATCTGAAAATATGCTTTAAAACAAACTAAAGTATCTGCCTATGCAAGAAAGAGAACCACTGGACAAATGCTTCACACTGATACAATACTATATTTTCTCTATGAATTACCAAACCATGACACAAAAACTGAAACTTCTCTCCACCACCACCCTTCCTTTCAACGTATAAGCCTTAAACAAGGGGTATAAATGGGAAGTACACATGAATTTCAAATGAGTAGCCTGGGGTGGTTCCAGTTTGTTTATTTTTGTGGAGAATATTTGCTTCTGAGGAAAAGCACAACAGTACTGCCAAGATGAAAAAGATGACTAGTCACATACATTTATAGCCTCTGTCCAAATTCACCAAGTTAATTTAAAAAGACATTTGAGACAGTGAACTAAGTACAACACACACAAACTTCAAAACCCATATACTTCTGCAAGTCCACAGCTGGAAAAGCTTGGCCAAGCCACCACTTTCTCCAAATAAATGTAAGTCACTTCCAGCAGCTATTCTGAGCCTAAAACTATAGTGAAGGCACCCTATGGACACATTATCTCCCTACAAATTGCTAATAGTAGTTAGTGAATCCTCAAATAAATAGACCTCTTTTATCATTTTTTGAATGTTGGTTTTTGTTTAAAAGGTTCAAAAACGTTAGTCTCCCCAAACATGAAAATAAGATTTACAGACCACTTCTTATGAAAGCAGCTTGCTATTTGATGTCTTTTTCTAAGAGAATCCTAATACTATCCTCATGCCACATTATAAAAGAAAGCAACCTAGTTTTCAATAACTTCCAGTTCATTACTAGTAGAGTATTCCAGATGAGCAGATACTCATTTTCAAGAAATACATTTGAGCTGAACAGGATAAGATAACATATTATTGAATTTGATTTTGAAGGCTAATCCAGACTTTTCCACCTGTGGATGAAGAACATGGATGAAATTTTGCAATAGAATGTATTGCTGTTGCCTCTACTTTGACTTTTAAAATAATGATAAGGAAAATAGACTTTACTAAACAGACAAATATAATTCTGAAAAAGAGAAACAGAAGAGAGGAGAGGAGGTGTCACACCACCCTTGAAGGTTAACCAGTAGCAGTCTGTTGATATATAATTCAAGACGGCTGAACAGGTACCTTTATTTTGCAGAAGAGAATTCCAGAGTTGAAGGGAAAAATACCAAGCTGTACAAGTGCTTCAGAATTTGATATGTCAGTTTTGGAAACTTACTTTGTTCCGACGGGATTCCGTAGAGTATTGTTCCGCTCTAGGTACTTTTCTTCTTCTCTTTGAAGAATCAACACGTCTTTTCTGTCTCCTCTTAGGACTGATCTTTCTCTTAGGTCTTTTAGATGGAGTAAGTGGTAAGCCAAAACTACTCTCCTGTACTGGCGGAGAGAGATGCCTGGACTCAGAAAAAGCTCAGCTAACATCAGATAGTTGAAACTATCTGCCTGTGTCAGCAAATGTAGGAACCTCTACACCTACAGTTGTGGTTCAAGTCACCAAACATGGTTCAAAAGACATATCAGGGTGAAGACTGAAAGGCAGGAGTTAGTCATCTATATGAGCACCAGAGCCTATAAGGAGCATCCCTCTGAAAGAATGGCCACCTTTTTTTTACAGAGAGAAAAAGGCCCCATTTCATGTTTATGTTTGATTATGGCTTTTAGTTCATCAGATGTTCAATACACTTCTGCTTTAGAATATTCCTATAAGGCCATAAAAGCTTTTTCATATAAATGTCAATATGGCCAGTTTTTGAGTCAATCTGAGTTCTTTTTTTAAAAGCAGCTCAGTAGGTACAATATTCTCATCTAGCCTGTTTAAGCAGAAGTTAGCACTATCTTAGCCCTATTTTTTAAATCTTTCCAGTGTTTCCAAATGAAAAGAAATCCCACGATTGCTACCTATAGAATGCTGAATATACTTTTTTGAAAAAATAAAAATAAATCAATAGGCTAGTAGATCATTTATTCTTCAAAATGACTACAGCATCTGATGGGGAAGGTCCTGAAGAAAGATTGTGGGGGACCAGAAGGGAGTGAATTGTCCATGTATTAAGAGAAGGGAAAACCATTTAAAAAGAAGAGCTGTAGAACCAAGCAGTGCAGAGTTGTTGGATACTACTTTGATCTTAAAAAGAGGCCACGTTGCATGCAACTCCAATTGACTATTCCAATGAGAGTTCTTGGCATCTTTTAGGATCAGATTCTCAGAAGAGTGCAGCTAATTCAAAAAAAATGGAGAAGAAAGGAAGCATAGCCGAAGGGGGTTGAGACTCGGCACTGATTTACAACGCCATTTGTTCCTATTCGCTTAGCCATTCTCTGTCTTTGTTGTTCGAATTGCAGAGCCCCGTTCTTGGAAGGAAAAACAGTGTTACCATCTGCCATGCTGTTTCATTGCTTCCTAGGCAAGCAGCTGGAAGGGAGATGCTAATCCAATTCCATTTGTCTCTCTCCAGAAAGCAGCTTCAGAGTTTTCTTTTTTGGGGAAAAAAAAGAGAGGAAGAGTTCAAGCTTCGTGCAGTCTTGATGAGAGGAGCAGCAGGAAGGGAAAGGAAGGATTCTCACAGTTTACTCACTCTTTCCAAAAGAAGCGCAGCCAGAGCTTTAACTGTGCCACTGAGTGGTTCTAATAATCAGGATCGCCATCTCAGAGTAGCATGTTAGAGGAGCAGCAAAACAGTCCTTAAGCATAGGAGTTTGTTGTCCAGTTCAGAGCTCACAGTCACAGTAAACTTGTGCATTCACAAAGTGATAGTGTCTCTTTCTAAAGAAAGTTAGAACTAGGAAGAAAGCCAAGTCTTTATTAACCAGCCAAACCTTAGCCTCACTTTGAGAGAAGGAGAACAGGTTATCAGTACAAGCGAAGGAGGAAGGTGCATGAGATCTCTTGCTTTGTAGAAGAAACAGTGGTGGGATCACAAATAAGGCAAGAATCAATCAATGTTGGAGACTACCCCAACAACCCCCAATATCATCCACCCTGCAATGAAACACACAGGTGTATGATTTAGGGATACTTCTCCAATGGAAGATTTTTCAAGGATCACCAGACACCTGTAACTGGATCACTCAAAACATTTTATCACGAACAGCAGAGCAGCCACAGGGGACTCCAGTTCAGAGAAACTATTAAATATAAAAGTGGTTGAAAGATCTGGTTGTTGCTTTCTTGTTCACTTTTTGTTTTGGTTCTCATCATTGTGAGCCAGTATCTATTTGCCCCACAGGAACTATCCACATTGCCAGACTTACTGCTACTAGCCCAATAAGCACAGTAGAATCTAGCACAGGGGTTGCCAACCTGGGGTGACCATATTCCCAGGAGGTGTGAGATAACATTTCAAGGGGTGCAACAAAGATTGACTTGTGTCTTTGAGTGATGAGTAGTGAGTCATCATTTGATATTTTTTTCCTGAATTAAATTAGAATCTAATTGCTCAATTTAGATTTACGTTTTAGTCACTGAGTTAAAAGCTTATCTTGTTTTGGGTTCAATTTGTTCACCTGCAGTATTGTGTGTGGTTCAATTTCTGATTCAAAAATTAGAAATTAGACTTCTTTATATTCAAATGTGACATGACTTTTGTAAATGGTGCATACATTAATTAAACATTACCTAGGAGTGTGGGCATAGAAATACATTGGGAATGACTGGTCTAGATCAGGGATAGGCAACCTTTCCCCTTTAAGGGCCGAGGGACTTCAGCTCCCAGAATCCCAGGAGCTATTGGCCAACATGGGACTATTGGCCAACATGGCTGAGGCTTCTGGGAGCTGAAGTCCCTTGGCCCTTAAAGGGGAAAGGTTGCCTACCCCTGGTCCAGATGAATCAATATGGGCAGGAGTTTATTGGGTCACCAGTACCTGGAGCTTACCTGGAGCACCATCAAGAAACAGGGCCAGATTATCAATTGTTAATTTGGAGCAGTTGCTCCAGGCATTTTACAGAATATGGGCCTAGTACTATGGGGAAAATGCATAGTTTGCTTCCTTTTTTTCCTGATTCTCCCAATATTTGTGATATAATCTACATTTTGTGTATTACTTGAGTAAAAACATGCAGGAATTGGGCTATTTGTCTCACTGAAGTTATAGGATTAAATATGAGTTCACAAATGAAGATTTTTGTTCTGCTACTAGCATTCGTTTTCTGTACCATGCTCAGAATAGGTCCAACATGTCCAAAAAGGGGGGCCTATTTTGGGAACTGTTCCAGGACTCCAACCAGCTTAAATAATATTTTTGTGCAGAAATATTCTGCACAGAAAATTTGCTAAATTGATAAAATTGCTAAAATTACTCGTTGCTTGAGAACGAAATCACCAAAGATTTGCATCCCTATAGAGGAGTTGCCAGTCCTCAGAAGGAGTTTATAAGGATAAAATGAGGAAAGCCTTCCTGAATATGGAAAAGAGGTATTAAAATCCTCTGACTTTAAGGAAATGTTACAATTCAACTGAACACATTTTCCATGGTTGCTAGAGCAAACATATGGCCCCAAGATTGTCCTGGCCCCTGAAGAGGCAACATAAGCTCCTACTAGCTTGTGTATGAAACCAAAAACCAGACATCGCCTGCTAGCATGGAGGCATTCTGGAGCTGTCTCCTAAAAGAGGCAGTGAACAGTAAGCCTATCATGTACACTATCCTGATCAGGGCTTAGAAAAGTTATCTGGGAATTATAACTCACAGAAAGTCAACAATGGTCACACTGGCTGGAAGCTGTGGAAGCTGTATTGTAAATAATAACTTTATCAACTTCCTGTGTTTTTGCTTCTTGCAAGTAGTCAGATACAAAATGAAGGCACAATTTTTTGATCCATAGAAACCTATTTAATTCCTGTGATCTTAATCCTGCAAAGGCACTTTAATGGCACCTATGAGTAAATAAGCAAATAAACATATCAGATCTGAAAAACCTATGTCTCATCATCTCAACAACTGCATCAACATACAACAAATCTTGTGTTGCCTCTAGTGACTTACTTGTGTTTATTAACCACCCTCCCACCTCCTCCATGCTCAAATGTTTCCAGTGGAGTAATCAGGAAATTACCATGTGAAATTACACAAAACCTCAGTATTTTATGCACATATTTATGTTTTTAGAGAAGCAACAAGTGGAAAAAACATAAATAAGAAGCTGACAATCTTTCTGTATAACTGTGGTATTAACATAAAACAGCCGTCGTATTAACTGCAAGTCAATACAATGATTATTTTTATTAGATATTTGGGTCTTTATGAACCACAAGGGCCATCTAATCCAACTTTTTACCATGCAGGAAAACATAACTAAAGATGCCCACCCAACATCTGTTTAAAAACTTCCAAAGAAGGAGAGACTAGTAGTCTACCACCCTCTGAGGCAGTCTGCCTACTGCCCAACAGTTCTTATAGAAAATAAGTTCTTCCTAATGTTTAGGTGGAATTCCATTTCTTGTAATTTGAACATAATGATTGCACTGTGATTCTACTTTAACTGCCATAGCCACATCCCACTGAATCCAGAGGTTTGTTGTTCAGTGAGGCTCCAGAGCTCTGTGGCAGAGAATTCTAAGTGCCCTCCCTTTAACTGATGCTACTCCACTGCACAGAATCATGGGCTTTGCAGTTTGGGCTTTATAATGTGTTCCCAAAGAGGTCTAGACCCACCCCAAATTTATATTTCTTATAAGTTTGAATTCCTTAGGATGCAGCTATAGCAGTTAAAATGGAAACAGCACTAAAATTGTGTCAAATGAAAGGGCCCTACAAAGCAGAATATTCCACAGGCTGGAATATCACTGAACACTTTATTACAGAAGGATATACGGTAAATCACTGATTGGTGGAACATTTTACAGAATATTTGGGGGTACCACTTTGGAGTTAGTGATGATGATTCAACATGTGTAAGAAGTTTTAAAAATACAAATCATTACATTGGGCCCTTGGTATCCACTGAAGTTTGGTTCCAGGACTCATTGTGGAAACCAAAATCCGTGGATGCTCAAGTCCCATTAAATAAATTGGCATAGTAAAATGGTGTCCCTTATATAAAATGACAAAATCAAAGTTTGCTTTCTGGAATTTATATCTTAAAAATATTTTCAAGCCATAGATGGCTGAATCAGTAGATAAAGGAGATCATCACATTAATTGATCCTGTTTAAAATTTAAAGTGGGTGGCATCCTGATATTATCAGAAAGATTTAACCACCAAAATCTCCACTCGAGTCCATCCCAGGTCCATTCCTGCTCCCAGGGCCGCTCCGGCAGCCATTTTCTTAAACTGGAAAACTCCCGGCTTTGAAAAGAGGTGCATTGAACACCCCTGCAACCCAGGTGGTGATTTCAGTGGCTAAACCCTTCTGATATATCAGGATGCCACTCACTTTAAATTTTAAACCAGATCAGGTAATCCGGTTTTAAAATTAATGCGATAATCTCTTTTATCTACTGATTCAGCCATCCATGGCTTGAAAATATTTTTAAGATATAAATTCCAGAAAGCAAACTTTGATTTTATCATTTTATATAAGGGGCACCATTTTACTATGTGGATTTATTTAATGGGACTTGAGCATCCACGGATTTTGGTATCCACAATGGGTCCTGGAACCAAGCCTCAGCGGATACTAAAGGCCCACTGTAATTATTTGTATTTTTAAAGCTTCTTACACATGTTGAATCATCATCACTAACTCCAAAATGATACCCCCAAATATTCTGTAAAATGTTCCACCAATCAGTGACTCTCCGTATATCCTTCTCTAATAAAGTGTTCTTTACCGGATCAGGTAAGCCAGTTTTAAAATTAAAGTGATAATCTCCAATGAATCCATGGATATGGAGGACCAACTCTATTTTGCTCCCTAATGCTAGCTTCCAAGCTTTAATGTGTTGTTCAAGTACCATATGGAAAATGGGGGGGGGGGGGGCTTAGATCTGTTCCAACTGCTAAAAAGTGCAGCCAGCTCAGTACAAAGGAATGGAAGATGAGGGAAGATTTCATGCTATGCCCAAACTACCATGATTACTAAGCAAACAACCCTAAGGGAGTCTCTCCACTGAAGTCTTCTTTCTAACTGATTTATGAGACATTCATAGCTCCTTAAAAACTGGAAAAGTTAAGAGGAACATTAAATACTTCCTATCCTTTTTGTAAAAAAGAAAAATGAGGAAACCTTTCTAGCAGTAAACTTGATCATCTGTGGAGCTTGCACAACAAAATATATCAAATGTACATTTAGAAACTTGAGGGCAAACCTGCTGTGGCATGGAATATCTGGGTATTTATCCCTCCAGACTCAAAATAACAGCTTGCGAGTGGGACAAATATAAAAAGCAAGTAAATGGTAGAGAAAGGTTAAATTCCCTACTTTCTCACAATATTGCAGCCCTAACCAAAAAACTCCCCTCTGGATGCTTTTAAGTAAAGAAGTTGTGTGAGCTCCAAGATTGTTATCTTACACATTACATCCAATTTGACCTTCAGTCACTTTGACACCAGCAACATGTTTACAGGCTAATTCTACCCAGGAGTTCCATAAATTTTGGCTGATCTTTGGTCCACCAAAAGAAAAGAGGACTGGTAAAATACAATAGAAGGGAAGTAGATAAGAGAAAAAGTATCTATAAAGATGGATGTACTCTTAAGTCCATACCATCATTTCATGGTGAGGTGTTATCCACCCACACATACATACAACTGTCCTGGCATGTTAAACATCATCAACACCAGAAGTACAGCCTAAAGCTCACAAGATGTGAAGCCAACTACATATGGTTTGCTACCCAACCTCCTCCCTTTCATAGTTTTGGGGGTCCAACCCCACTTTTTCTCCTGGCCCCTGATTTTTTAAAGAAATGGGCAAAGGAATTGGGAGAAGCTTTTTAAAAATAGGCAGTCAACCAAATGCCAGCACCATTGGGTACTTGGGAGGACATTTTTGGCCAGTGTTTTGCATTTTTAAAAAAAAAAAAACTTGGGGTGCTGGGATGGCATGAGGGCATCAAAAAGGCCTTGGATGCTGGATTTCTCCACTCCTGGTCTAGATACACCTTTTCCCATCGACTGGGAAGAGTACTGGGAGTCAGGTGGGCAGTGCAACATCTGCCCAGATTGTAGGACCATCTCTTCCTTTACTTCTGGCCAACTCACTGATTCTACACAGTAAATGCTATCTCCAAATAGTTAAAATCAGCCTGGTTATTATGTATAGATGTCAAAAGCAAAAATCTTTTTTCTTAAAATAGCAGGGAGAGAATACTAAGTGATTAGAATTAAATAACATATTCAGGTTATTATGAAGCATAAATAATAACCACATTAACTGTTCTTTTCATGCATCATCTTTCCTTTTAAACCACTGAACGTATTTGACAGATGACCCTGTAAAACTTTACTGATAATCTTGCTTGCTTCTTGCCCCATCATCACAAAGTGACACTCCTAAGGAAAAATAACAGCTTGAAGCTTTCAGAAATGTCTTTCTGTACATTTAATGCTATAGACTCCATATATTCAACAGGGCCCTTTCCCTTCTTTGGAGGCTTACAGAGATGAGTGTGCTGGGAGGAACTATGCTGTCAAAAGTTAGTATTTTGCCAGGTTTTGCTGTAATGGAGTGAGCACTGATATGTGGGTTCCACAGATAGGAAAAGAACTATACTAACCTCAGTGGGACCATATCTGTGACCAGCAATATCTGGCTGATCAGAGTAGAATGCATAAGCATAAGGCCTGAAAGAAAAGGGAGGGGAAATGGTTGTCAGAACAGTTTGTCTTAGCAGGTTAGCGCGGCTCAAGCCTTTTCAATTCCCCTTGCCTTCTGTGGGGGGAAAAAAGGGAGGGAGAGCAGACTGTCCTCAATCATAAGTTTTCCACAGTCAACTTAAACAATTAATTGTGCCATAACTTCATTAAAATATGGGAAGGTGTGCCAAGAGGTGCACAGGGGGTGGACAATCTCATGGAGAAATGTTCCACAAGTTTCATAACAGGGAGGGAAATGGGTACAACAATTCTAACCAGACCATGCCCTCTGTCAGGTTATGGTGCCATGTGCCCTCAACCAGTGAATTAAAAAACCTTGACAACCACCCAAATCGCAGGAAGCAATGCTTGTTAAGACTCATTAGACTAAACACATTTTTTAAAAGGATTGAGGGGAAAAACACCAACCAATATTACCATGCGTAATTAAATGTTCCCTAGTAATAACAGCACATTCACGTCATGGAGGACAGACGTGGCTGATCAAAGTTAGAAGCCGTCAAAGGATACTGGGAATGCTGGCATTCCAGTCCTTGCTACAAAGCAAGATTTCAGATGGATGGCAAACAAAGATTGCTTACCTTTCATTTTCTGGCAAAGTTAGCCACTGCAGTATAGTTAATATTCTGCGCTCGTAAGGGATTATGCTAGAACAGAAGATAGAAAATAGTGTAAGACACTAGCTAGCTGCTAGATCATGAATTTAATCATATAACAATCTGTCCCATATAATCATCTACTTTAAGAAAATGTCTGCTCTATAAACATATCTGCCTCTCAGATTAGTGAATGAAAGAAATACATAAGGAGGAGTGAGCACATTACATACCCTCCACATGTCCCTACATGGCAAGGACAGTCATGACTAATCCTTCTGTCACCCAACTTTTTCAACTGCTTTTAAAATATCTAGTTTCTCTTTCCTCCTGCCACTTTCCCCCTTTGTCCTTAGCTAACTTTAAGTTCAAAATGCAAAACCAGTTTGCACTCAAATTAACTCAGTGGAGGAGAAAGGAAAAGGTAAAGTAGAATCTTGTCCTTACCTGTAGGACCATTTGCTTCATGTGTGTGTGTGTGTTTCCCCCCCCCCTCAAGATTTCCTAAACTCAGTACATGAATTCCTTAGTTTCTTTGTTTAAAACTGTAGATTGTGTGTTTTTTCTTATTAATAACTTTTGTTCTCTTTTGACAACACTTTGATATTGCCCAGCCACACATGTAGTGGTTTTCCTCTGTGAAATGCGGGAGGGCATGCAGTAAACTCAGGCAAAAGCAAACTGTTGCCACATCTCCTAGCTTGTGTGTCATTGCTCCTTAATAACTTTTGTCATCTTCGCCACACACTGATGTTGTTTAGCCACATGTGTATGCTTAGCTGCATATACTCTGAACAATTCATTCATTCATTCTCTCTCTTTCAACTTCCTTCCTTCTTTCCTTCCTAATTTAATTTATATCCTGACTTTCTATTGAGATGGGATCAAAGGCAGCTTATAACAAGGGCAAAACAAGATACAACTAAATTTAATTTAATCTAACTTAAAAACAGTTTAAAGTGGCTATTACACTGAAACTCCAATAATTTAAACCAGTCTACAATCATTTAAAAAGCATAACAATAAAGATAATGGTGCATCACACAACTTTCCAATAAAATATTCTTGCATTACAAGTTACTCCAAAAATGCCTGTTTAAACTATAAGGTCTTTACCTGCCAGCATAAGGAGAGCAAAGAGAGGACCATCCTAGCCTTCTCTAGGAGGGAATTCTCCAGCTTGAGAGCAGCCAACAAAAAGGCCCTCTCCCACATTCCCACCAGACAAGCCTATCATGGTAGTGGGACCCTCACTTTCGATATTGGGCACCTTATTCAGTATGGAAAATTGTTGTTCTCATATTTCATATCAAGGGAGACACCAGAACTGGGACACAGACTTCATAGTTCTATGTAATATTTATGTAATAATCAAAATGTTCATTATTTTACACCCAAAGGAAACAGAAAGAAATAGCTGCTTTTGCAGATACTTCCAACATACAAGGGTTATTTATTTATACAAGGGTTAAATTATATA
This sequence comes from Phrynosoma blainvillii, assembly GCA_026167975.1. Lineage (NCBI taxonomy): Eukaryota > Metazoa > Chordata > Lepidosauria > Squamata > Phrynosomatidae > Phrynosoma > Phrynosoma blainvillii. Next base: position 21,690,286 of record JANUYF010000004.1, on the reverse strand, counting down.
GCCAAAACCTTTACTGTGCCAAATGTACATTAATTTTTCACACCAAAAGCCCTCCAATGACTTTTCATTTACTGTCTACCACCTGTCATATGTGATCACATGGAACAGAAGTTGAGAATCTGTGGCTCTCTAGACATGGTTGTACTTTCATCAACCATAGCCAGCATCATGGATGGTCAAGGATGGTGGGTATTATAGTTTCTCAATAACTGGAAAATCACTGCATTAAAAGATTACAGTAACAAGATAGCAATGGCATATTTTGGAAAAGCATTAGGTATTGATCAAAGAGGCTCAGCATGGTGTAGTGGTTTGAGTGCTGGAGACCAGGGTTCAAATCCTGGCTCGGCCATGTAAACCAAGTAGATAACTTTAGGCAAGTCACACTCTTGCCTCACGCCATTGCCTCAGAGGATGGCAATGGCAAACCCTCTCTGAAGAAACTTGCCAAGAAACTCCATGAGTTTCTTAGAGGTCTTAGAGTCACCATAAGTCAGAAAGGACTTGAAGGCATACAACAACAAACTATCGATGAAACATTCAGCACATGTCAGCATGATTTTAAAAGTTCTAAAGCAGTGGCAAAAAAAGAGTCAAGTAGAAAGAGTAATGCTGCCCAGTTCAAAAGGTGGATGGAGCTAGACAAAGTAACTGTATAACTCAGTTCAATCATTACTCAGAAATAAGATCTGGCAGTTTTTACAGCATTTACTTACAAGTACCTATACTCAGAAATACAACTATGCTATTGATTTTTTTAGCATGTACTCTAAACTTTCCTTTTTTTAAAAAAAAATGAAAACTACTTACTTAGACCAAAAGAATGTACCTGCTTTCACTCCTTGCTTGACAGCCGTAATCCATATCTAATTAGGAAAACATAAGCAGATTACAAAGGACTCAAGACTTTTGATTATAAGGAGGAACATTTACTAAAACAAACAATTATTAAAAAATATTTCCACAGTGTTGGCTTCTACTTCTTCACCTTAGAGATTATGCATTTGCATCCAATTGACATAGTTATCAGCATCAGTGTTTCATATATTAGTGACTTCTGAATGAGGCCCCATAACATAACGTTTTCTGACACAAAGGTAATTTAAATAGAAAAAAGAGAACATAAAGTTTCCCAAATCATAAGTGGCATTTAAAAAAAACCCAAGAAACAAAACTCACAGCAACCTCAAACTTAAGAATAAAAACTTTACAAATAAGATGCCTAGACCAAGCAAGTCATACCCTCCAATTGACCTGGTTTAGCAGGAGAAGACGCAGTTAATCCCCTACTGTCCCATTTTCTCAGCTGCTTTTAAAATATCCCAGTTTCTCTCTTCTCCTCCCACTTTACTCTTTTGTCCTTATATTACTTGAGTTGCTGCAAAATGAGTTCAAAGTGGAAAAGTAGTTTCCACTAAGGCGTCATACAGATGGCCCCTAAGGGGCAGCTCTGTGCTGCCCCTGGGAGCACCAGATCGGGGCCACAGCAGCCACACACCACTGCCTTGATCCGGCTTTTTGCCGCTCCAAAAAGAGCTGGCAAATGCTGCTCCTTTTGGGGGTGGCAAAAAGCTGTTCTTAGCTCTGCCACCATGGCTCTTTTGCGCTCCTTTGGCGCAGCATGTCTACATGCTGTGCCAACAGGGCTCCCTAACACCATGTGTCATCCAGTTGGGTGTGCGGCATGATGGCGGCATCAGGGTGGCCAGTGTGCGGTCGCCCCGCCTAACTCCACCCCCAGGCCAGCCGTTTTGGCCAGTCTGCATCAGCCCTAAGTTAATTCAGCAAAGAGAGGAAGGAATGGATGCTTGCCTTTGCCATAGACTCATTTGTTTTTCTCTTTCCCTTTTTTCAGGCTTTCCTAAACTCAGAACACACATTTCAGGGTTTATCTACCTAAAATTGTAGTTTTATGTACTTCTTCATTAAACACTTTTGGTCTTTTGTTGCCTAGCTACACCCATTTGACCACACTCTTGAAGTTGCTCAACCACATTAGTTAAACCTAAGAGAAGGGGATAACTGTCAGCATCCATAATGAAGCGAGGTCTTTTGTTAGTGGGGAGAATAAATGCAACCTGAAGAAGATCTGGACAAGTCTTCAAACTGAGGCAGCTACACTCCTTTTTCCATTTCACAAGGAGTCTTTGCATTTATAAAACTAACTGTCACAAGGTCAGTTAGGAGTTAAAAGGGAAAATGATAGGCTGATATGAAATGCAGGCTATGAAATGAAGTGATGACCGTATTAACACTGGAAGCACAAGGAAGATTTGTAGCAATCAACAACAGCTCTACAATTAGGAAGGATGAGGTAGATTTCCCAGGCAGTAGATGGTGGATACTGGCTGGCAGGACCCCGCCACCACCCATTTAATACTATGCCCACAAGTCAGTCTGTTGCTCTCAGATAAGGTATTATTATTATTATTATTATTATTATTTCCCGCCTCTCCCTACGGATCAAGGTGGGAGTACAAAGATAAAATGTACAAAATGTACAGTAGTACAGTCAATAAAAAAAGAAAAACATAACAATAAAACCACAACAGTAATAAAAAGAACAATAATAAAAACAATAAACCCAACAGTAAAAACAAAAATATAACAGCAATAATTAATACAATAATAAAATTACAATACAGGTCTAGGCCGTGAGTGATATAATCTTTTTTCACCCGGGAGGTCCTTATAAGATGGTAATGTCTAATCCAGGGGTAGGCAACCTTTCCCCTTTAAGGACCGAGGGACTTCAGCTCCCAGAATCCCAGGGGCTATTGGCCAACATGGGACTATTGGCCAACATGGCTGAGGTTTTTGGGAGCTGAAGTCCCTCGGCCCTTAAAGGGGAAAGGTTGCCTACCCCTGGTCTAATCTTATGTTCAGTTAGGGAGGTCAGGTGGATAGGTGGTGGATGCATTCCTGATACTAGTGTTGGAATAAAATTCACCTGCCATCTCTCTGTATGGAATAAGTGGTTGCTATCTTGGCCTTTGCCTCAGATAGGCATTTGCAAAGTGCCTTAGCCCAATCCTGCTAAAACAGCACCAGGTATTTAGAAGTCAATAATTTACATATCATTTTCCAGAGGGGTCACCATATATTGTGGCAGAAAAAACTAGCCTTCTCCCATGGGAGTAACAGCAACAACAACAACAAAACATTGCTTTAACAAGAGTTCAATGTCATCTCCAAGAACACAACCCAAGAAAAATCTTCCTTTTGGCTTAAAAGTGGGACATTGCTTTCCCTTTATGAAAATACAACACACTGAAATATTCCCAATGCACCTTATTGAAGTTTCCCATCAGACCATAGCTAAATTAACAGAATATTGCTGTGACATTTTGCATTCATCAAAAATATCTTGATGCATGACAGCACTACCACACTGAGTTGGAGCTGGGAAAAGTTCTTTTTTTGATTCACCTATGGGTTTCACCTAAGGCCTTTTGTAACATGTTTAGACAAAGGGGGGAAACTGCATCTTACCAATATGGTAGTGTACCACCACCACAGGGGTTATTGCTTTTTCTTTTCTTTTCTTTTTTTTAAAAAAGTGAATATAAACTTTTTTACTACTAGAGTACTAGAGATGTATAAACCATGGTTAAAACTATGGTGTCCTGGGAAGGGCAAGGGTCCCAGGCCATCCTCCCATCAAGGTCACCAAGTCCCAAATCTCTGCCATGGCAGGAGGACGAAGGGGCAGAAATGAGGAACACAGTTGTGGTGGCATCTACACACTGTTAAGAGAGAAGGAAGAGCAAGTGATTAGGAGTTTGGCTATTGTGTTGAATACCTGCTAAACCCAAACCACCATAGTTGTGGTGGAGGGACAGGGGAGAAAAATAACCTGTTCCACAACACAGGCAATTCCCCCACCCCAGCTTCCAGTTATTTGGCTCTACCAGGTATTGAAATCCATAGTCAGACATCTCATGAACCTTGCTTCCTTCTCTCTCAACTGGCTGCTGCCACCACCATATTCCATATTTTCCCTTCTTCTTTCTTACACATTCAGGGAGGGTGCAAGTCAGGGTAGAGGCAGTGGCATCATTCTGCTGGTCTGCTTGAACCAGTTGTTCAAACAGTTAAAAGACATGGAGGCTTTGGAAGTTAAAAGGGGAGCCAGGAATAATGAAGGGGAGGAGAAGGAAGAGACTGGAGTTGATGTGAAGGACAGAAATGCAAGAAGGTCAGAGAACAGGAAAGGTCTGGATCCTCTGGAGCCACAGGGAAGACTCAGGGACATGAACATAACAAGTGTCCCACTATCCAGCACAGCTGCTGCTGCAAAGAGTCTGGAGGAAACATTGGCCAGATATGGAGCTGGGGAACAACACTGTCAGCAACTAGGATCCCCCAGCAGGGAGGCAGCAAAACCATCCCCAAACAAAGAGAGACTAGTTAGATGCATTGACACATCTACACATTTTTGAAGAAAAAAAACCCATAAAAATAGAATCTATTGCTTGGATGATACCACTGGGCAGAGGTGGGTGTGTAAGTACATGTGGATGTGTACATGAGCAGGTTTTCCAGGTCTTTAAAAAAAGGGGGCTACTACCTAGTAGTTGGAGCAGTGTGGATGGGGGGGAGTGACACTTCTACATCTTTCTCCTGTTGTAACCTCACCCCTTAGTAAAGGTCCTAGACCAACTTACTCAGTTAAGATCCTGCAAAAATGTACTAACACAGGAAAATCATAATGAGATGTATAAAAACATAAATCCACCCCAGGCCAAAAAAAAAAGAGAGAGAGAGAGAGAGAGAGCAAAATAGAATGAGGCTTCCTTAGGAGCCACATCACAAACACACAACTTTTTTTAAAACTTCCTATAGCCTAGAATGAAGCCAGGTTGAAAATAAAAAAATAATGGACAAAATATTGAAGCATCCTGCAAACAGACAACTCAAGGTATCAACAACTCATGCTTCCCTCTGTTTATGATCAAAAATAAAGAACACTTTAAAAAGAAGGATTGAAAAAGGTTAACAAAGGGTTTGCTCTGTCTACAAGACAAAAGAGTAGTAAATCTCTCATCAGATATCAGAGTCCTAAAGATATCTGACTCCCCTCCTCATAGAACCATATTTTTCTTGAAAGATGGTTAAGAAACCTATCTTTCTTTGAAAGTTTTGTCACCAAAGACACATCTCTAATTTCATAAATCCACAAGATACCAGTGGTACTACTTCACATATACTCAAAGTTAGCCACACCAGGGCCAACCTAAAACATGTTGCCACATATGAAGAATAAGATGGAATGCTCAGTTCATTCCACATAGAGAATCTGAGAAGATTGAATCTTCCATCAGAACTGAGTGGCTGAATCTTTATAACCCATCCCAATTCAAAATCATTAAAATTATTGAAATAAATAAAATACCAACAAATAAACAGGTAATATATAATAACCATACTAAAATCACATTCCTTCAGCACTGGTAACAGGGCAACAGGCTAGCCTTTGGGGCACACACAACTTGGTTGTCATGGGCCTCATTCCCACTACAATTTAAAGCAAATTGCTGATCGGGTTATATGACCATCATTCCCACTTGAAACTGGTTCCAATCCTATTGAGCTCGGTTTGAATCGCAATGAAGCAAAGCAAATGCAAAAAACCTCGCTGTTTCCTGACACTAGTTCTTTGGCGGTTTTTTGAAAAGAATCAATTCTGAAGCGTGTTCAACAAGTGGGAACAATGGATCTGAATCGGATCATCATGGAGGGGAGGGACTAATGGTAGAGGGGTGTTTACCATCCCTCTTCAGTTTTGGAGAAATCAACCACCGCCCCCCAGCGCTGCCTTTGTGGTTGTGGTGTGACCTATGGGCTCATCAAATATATATATGACAGAATATGTGATCCACCGTATTTGCAACTACTTGCATCACCAATGACGCGCAGATGATTGACATGCATTTTGAAGTGGCACAAACTAGTGGGAATAACAATCATGCCAAAAAAAGAAGTGATTACAAGGGAATAATGAAAAGACCCGCTTTCATAGTGGGAATGATGGATCTTTTGGATTCGATTCACCAACATGGAGCGAAGGTGAATAGCAAACCGGTTTAAATGTAAGTGGGAAAGAGCCTAACACTGAATCACTGTTATGTACCTCCCCAACCTCTGCAACCTGAGGTGGTTATCTCAAATGCCATGGGATGCAACTATACTGAAATATCTCTAACATTACTCAAGACCAAGTTCACCAATTTATTTCATTATTTATTTTTTTGTTGTTGACAAGTTACTATGATGTTTCATTTCCTTCTATTCCTAACCCTCTTGTTTTCCAACAGTTTCTTTGGCTGCATTTGCACTGCAGAAAATAATGCACTTTGACATTACTTTTATCTGCCATGGCTCAATGCTATGGAATTCTGGAAATTGTAATTTTGTGAGACATTTAGCCTTCTCTGTCAAGAGAGTTCTGGTACTACAACAAACTATAGTTCCCAGAATTCCATAGCATTGAGCCATGGCAGTTAAAGTGATGTCAAACTGGATTAATTCTACCGTGTTGATACAGCCTCAGTCTATGGCAGGTTCAAGATATGCATATGGTACTGTGTACTCAAGATCAGAGCTTGGAAAAATTTCTTCCTCCCTACCCCCACCCTGACAACAATCACAACTGTCCAGCAATCACAACACCATGCTAACTAGGGGATTCTGGGGGTTACAGTCCAAAATTGCAACTTTTACAACTGTGCTCATGATCACCTTCACAATAATGGACATATTGAGCCATGCCTGGAATACACTATTGAATCAAGCTTGGAGTTCAGGATCCTGTCTGCAAGTATGGACATATTGAACAATGTCTGGAGTACAATTATATCTGGATATGTTATATTGGTTTTAGAACAACCATAGCATTAGATGGGCAGGTATTTCCATTACTCCACAATGACATCATACCACCTTAGAAGCTTTTCGTTCTTCATTTTAAAAAGTAAAGAGTTGATGAACCAATGTGGTATAGTGGTTTGAATGCTGGGCTAGACCTCTGGAAGACCAGGATTCAAATCCCTGATCAGCCATGGAAATCTACTGGGTGGTCTTGGGCAAGTCACATTCTTTCAAAGCAATGGTCCAAGGCCCAACATCACCACCCAGCACCACAGGGAAAAAGCTAGCATATCAGTGTCCCATCGAGACTAATCAGTGCTGATCCCTTCTTTCAGCATCAGGCAGCTATGTCTGCAACAAGCCTTCATTTCCCCCAGTGCCTTGGAAGTTACATTGGGGAATTATGAGAAAGGAAAATAGAAGCACTCACACCCCTTGGAGCACAAGTAAGCCTAGCAGAAGACACCTAGAGACAGCCATAGCTGCTGTGTAAACACACACACACACATTCACACACAGAGAAGCCTAAGAACTACAGTTAAGGGGAAAATGCATAATGCTTCAGACCTTTCAGGCATTGAACACAACGGGGGATAGGGAGCAGAATCACAACACACCAGTAGGGATACACTGCTTATATGAATATTTCTATTTTTATTTTGTTAAAAAATATATTTATCAATGTAAAATGTAACTCCATGCAATAGTCCTGATGTGGGTAGATATTAGTTGTGATTCATTCCCATTCAAACCAAGGGTCAAGTTATATAAGTATAAGAGACCAATACTTTGTGTCATAACTTTAATTTGACAACCCTTGATCCAGCAACAGTGGAGGAGAACCAAGAAATTCACTCTCTCTCACTCACTCACTCTCTCACACACACACTTTTAAAAGTATGATTACTTTTGTATGCAAATTTCCTAAAGCAAAGAACCCCAAACTTACAGGTTGGCCACCCCACCATCTGTGGTTGAATTTTTCCCGGCCTCGAAGGCTGAAGCCAGCATCAAATACGGGGTCATGCATTGAATTTCCAATGATTCCATGAGATTCAGGATACAGCCCCTATGTGCAAAAACAAGCTAGAGTGAGTGAAGCATTTTACACAGTATGTACATTCCTTATTAATTTCTTTTAACATGAACAGCACATAAGCAAAGAAGTCTTTAACACTGCTTGGAAGTATTAGGAAATTAAGCAGATTATTAACTATGCAACATGACTTTATACAGTTACTTCTTTCAGTAAAAAGCATTACTTGCTTTGAAGTTCTAATCGGCAAAATTATTTTGCTTTTTCTCTCTCTCAAGGAGTACAGGCCAATTTATAATATCTCCATGATTGTATTTCACAATGCATCCTTTAGTTTAGAGATTTGGAATTGCTTATAGACAATCTAGCACAAGTGCTCAGAATTTATATTGGAAAATGAAGAGGGTGCCTTAATAAAATGCAAACTGTTCCATGCTTTGACTTCTCCTGATTTTACCCATGTGCATCATATTGCAGCCATCTAAAACAATAGCTAAAGGAACTCCTCCACCCAACCCTCAATGCTTCCTCTAAGATTTGAGCACAGACCTGAAGGAGAAAACAATAATGATTTCACTTGAAACATTTATAGGCATAAATCAATCTTTCAGGCTTGCTGCTCCTGTTAAGCAGTGATTAGACTAATAATGTAAGGAGGTACTAAGGAAACATTAGATAAATTGTTTTGCACCTTACATGGGAGTGGTGCAGAATCATGCAAGACAGTTTCACACATGTTTATTTTACTGGCAAGACTCTAGAATACCATGACTGGGAATGGTGAGGCAGTGAATCTGTTCTAGGGTTTCAGTTTCAACTTTGAAGTTACCGAACCTATTATTGGGGGGGCTATGGCTAAAAACCTTGAATAACTCCTTTAAAGTTCATATTAAAATGTAGCTTGGCCACCTCCATGGAATGGAAGCCACCAGTCATCAATGACTGGCAGTGCTTTCCTTACACACATCAAAATAGGCATATCATATGGAGTTGTTGTTTACATTTCACCAATTGAGTTCATCAGTGCAGGTGACATGTGCCACATGAAGCAACCTGAGAGCTAGCAAAAAGCAGGAGAGAGAGAGAGAGAATGCAGTTAATGGTTACTTGATTTGAGAGAGTCTGACTCTGCTTCAAAGGGGGGGGGATGTAATTCTTCACTAATCTTATTCTTAAAAGAAACAATGAGTAATTTAGAGATTTTCTTCACACTGCAAAAAAAAAAAAAAAAAAAAAGCCTGTGAAAACCACAGTTTTCAAAGCCTTTTCACAATTTGGGACATATTCTCTGAAAAATTCGCACATGGTTGTTTTGCACAGGAAATAGTATTTTCTGCACAGGAAATATCCATAGGGAAAAAATTCTGCACGCGCACGCACACACACACAAAATGTTTTCTATGCAAATCAACCAGCTGCAAATTCTGCACATAATAAGCCCCAAACTGAAAGATTATCACCAGTCCAGGATTCTTCTCAGATGAAATTTTAAAAACAATTTTCAAAATTTTTAAATATTCTTTCCATCCCTAGTTCAAAGTAATGTAACACATGATTCTGCAGCTTTATTTGGTGCTCGAGTAGCCAATCTGCTGTTTCTAACCATTAACACTTTCCCACTCTTTTCTACATGCTATACAGAATTAACAGGCTTAGGACATAGGGGCTTGACAGATGGCCCTGATAGAGCGGCCTCTGGCCACCCCTTTCCTCTCTGGATTGGGCATACAGTCCCCATGCCCCCACTTTGCCCCGATGCTGGCTCAAAGTGCTGGTCTGTACAGCCCCTTAGTTAGAATCACAGAGTTGGAAAAGACCACAAGGGCCACCCAATCCAACTCCCTGCCATTCAAGAAGACACAATCAAAGCACACACACACCCAATAGACAGCTATGCAGCCTCTGTTTAAAAACCTCCAAAGTAGGAGATGCCACCACTCCTCGAGGCAGTGTGTTCCATTGTTGAACAGTTCTAACTATCAGGATGTTCTTCCTAATGTTGAGCTGGAATCTCTTTTCCTGTAGTTTGAATCCATTGCTTCAAGTCTTATTCTTTGGAGCAGCAGAAAACAAGCTTGCTCCATCCTCAATATGACAGCACTTCAAATATTTATACAGGGCTATCGTATCACCTCTTAACCATCTCTTCTCCAGGCTAAACATACCCAGCTCTCTAAGGCTCTCCTCATGGGGCATGGTTTCCAGACCCTTCATCATTTTGGTCACCCTTCTCTGGACACACTCCACCTTGACTCTATTCCAATATAGTAAAAGTGATGTGAGTTTAATCTCATGGCATGCTTCCTTCTCAGTTGTAGCACTTATTTCTAGATACTCTGAACCAGAAGTGGCATACTTGTGGCCCACCAAATGTGGTTGGGCTACAAATCTCCAGTGGCAGCTGATTGCTTCAATGTCGCTGGGTGGTTAATCAGACCAAAATGTTAGTTGGGACTTTAAAGGAGTTATCCAAGGTGCTGAACCTATCTCCAAAACAGGTTGAAGGACATTAGACCCAAGATAGGACCCAAAAGCTTAACGTCAAAAATTAAGCTTTTAAAGTCAGTACTAAAATCCAGAGCAGATTCACTGTTCCACTGCATCAGAACTACCAGCTGCCACTGCAAATTTCATCAGAACCAGCCAGCATCTGAAATGGTTAGGCATGATGAGAGTTATAATCCAGCAAGACCTGAAAGGTCCCAGGTTTCCTGTACTTGCTTTAATGGTTAGGACAAGGGTAGGAATTGTGTGGCCCTCCAGATGTTGGTTGGCCTGCAACTTCTAGCTTTCTTCAGCATTGGCTATGCTGGCAAGGACTGATAGGAGTTGCAGACTCACAACATCTGGAGATAGGTGATTCCCTCTACTGCACTGGGATTGAAGCACATCAATTTCCTCCTTGGATTGTCTTTTTGTTTCCACCTTCCTTCAACCATAAACATAACTGCTAGACACAATTAGTCCATTTATTACAGATCATTTTTCTCTTCCACACCCCGTAATACCAGATGCCTATAGCAAACAATAAGATGGCCCAGGGTTTAAATACAGCATACCATGACAAAGCTTAGCTGATTAAATACTATTACTCCACCAGCAACCTCTGGTGTTTGCCAAAAGTCTGCAATTTTGATTTTTGAAATTGATTACAGTTGATCCTCGTCTTTGCAGGGGATCCGTTCCAGACACACACACACACCACAAAAACAGAAACTCACTAATATTCAAGCCCCATTGGCTTGAATGGCCACACGCTCCCACACGCAGCCATGCACGTGTACCATTTTAGCCAATGGGGTTTGCCCCTCCACAAAGAAACTTTTCTTCTCCAGCACTTTTCAAATGGATTTTTTTTTTCAAATCAGCATTTTTCCTATCAACTCATTACTTTCCTGCTTTTTCAAAGTAACTATGATTGTTGCTGTTTATTGCTTTAAAAAACACATCTTGACTGCTACAAACTGGCCAATGGCAGAAAACACACTTTCCTTGTGTCCATCTTGCTTCAACACTCAGAACAGATAATAGTGGAACAGGAGAAGGCACAGCATGTGCCATCACTTGAATGGTGGAGGGTGGTATTGCAGAGTGGCATCCTCTACCGTTTAGCATGGATAACACATAACAGAAAGGTTACAACTGCACTACAAAATAAGCAATGCTATCCATCATTAAGTTACAGTCATACTGTAAGCAAGATATGCCTCATATATTGAAGAGGAGGAAAAATTCCAAGCTCTGGTTTATTAATATAAACGTCTAATGTTCCATAGTTCTTCAGATTATATAAGACTTCCCTGTGGACCTTCAGACTGTAATCTTAAACTCATTAAACTGGTCTCCTCTTGGGCACATTCAAAAGCTTCTTCTTCTGGTTCCCTATTTCACATTTGCAGAAAGATTATTAAAATTGTCTCACTGTCCCATAAAAATCTGCAACAAGACTTACCGTTGCCAAAGTATACAAGTTAGGGAAAGTCTTTGTAGGATAGACAGGTCTCATATATGGAGCATGTGTTCCACAGGTTCCTGAAAATACAAAACTCAGTATTATTACATCTTTCAAACATCGAGTTCTCCATGGCACTTTTTAAGCATAACAACACCCATTCCTGCCCTGAGGACCTTACTACCTGTCCAGCCATACCCTCTTCTAGGGTACTCCTCCTTATTCCTCTACACTTCTGCTCTTTTTCACCCCAAACAGGGTAATAATGTACATTTATTTCAGTTACTCATAATTTTATTTAAACCAAACTGCAGAATGGGACTAAAGGATTTTCTCTGAGGCTTTATAAAAACAGTGAGTTGAGAAGGAACTTGATGGCAGAAAGAGAAGGCATCCCAGAGCTAAGCTAGAGGTAGGTATGAAGTCATCAAATAGCAGAACTCAATGAACCAAAAGACCTATGCAAATGACCCACTCTCAATGAACCAAAAGATATGCTTTCTGTCCCACTCTTCTTCTGCATAATTTTTGCCCCACTCCTTCATGAGGAAAACAATGAATTTGAAGAAGAGAGACTTCATTATCTATGGAGATTCTCCATTTGAATTAGAAAAGCAGATTTCAAATCAAACGGAGAGTTTTCACAGATAACAGTGACTCATAGGTTCATACTATCTCTCTCCATCTATCTTTCCCAGGTGAGGGAAACCTGCAAAAGTGGGCAAATTTTCACACACTTTGGGGTTAAAGTGTGCTTAACCCAAACAGAAAGTAGTCAAAATCTGCTTCTTTTTACTTTTGGGATTTTGACTACTTTCCATTCAGGTTAAGCACACTTTAACAGCAACATCGTCTGAAAATACACCCACTTTTGTGGGGGTTTTCCTATTTAAAATCCTGCTTCTGCAAGGGATTTCCTCCCATGTGATGAAGTCCATTAGAGCTTGTCTGTGTCCAGTCTCATGTGTTTATTCTATACACTTCTAAATGACTAAATAGGGCTAAATGAAAGCCAAGGGGAAAAGAAATCAAAGTGAAGCCTAAAATACACACAAATATCTTGTCAAGGTCACTTAAGATAACTAAGTATATCACTATCTGAAGTTACAAAAATGAAACTCACTTTCTAAAAATACAACCAATAAAAATGTGACTGTAGCTGTAGGGTTCCATCTGCAATCCTATCTTAATACTAACTTAAAATATTGCTTTTAATAAGCATTGCTGTGTAATACACACACACACACACAATTTTCAGAACAATACAAAGAGGACCATGCAATCTTTGGAGTTGCATGTCATGGCCAAGATCTAGCTGTGTACTCTCATCGTATCTTGCTGCTTTCACTAGCAAAATCAGAAGGGGTGACCTCCACTCTCTCCTGCAGTTCTCCATGCCCCCTATAAACCTGCTGGGAAAATCTCTGGAGCATATCTGTCATGCCATAAAGGTCTACAGGCAGAAGGGGTGATTTTACAGCAGAAACAATAAAAGCACATCAGTGAATCCTAGCCTGTGTATTATTTCATTTCAGTGAGAGAAGCTGTTACACTAAAATGAATGTGACAATTTGATCTACGTCTCAACACAGAGCAAAGAAAATGCTACAGTTCTCAAGAAAATCCTCAAAGCAAGAAACACATCAATACTAATGTATGAATACACATATCTCTGTTGCACTTCAACAAAAAAATATACTGTATCCATAAAGTGCTGCAACATGCCATACATCTGTTTACCCATATCCTGTTTTCCATGACATTCAATTCTATTGTTTACCCATCACCTACAGCAAGTGTACTTAAGGCCCAGAGGTTGTACATGCCCCACACTGGATCTTGGAGGACAGCACTAGCATCCTACTGTGTCCATCACCCCATTTTTATTTTTATTTTCTCCAAATACCTACTGTACCTGCTAGAGCATTAAGTAACAATTTCACCATGCCCCTCCACAGCAAGTTTTGGCCCAGGAGAGGCCCAAAATCAAAATCATACCACCAGATCACTTTTTTAATGGGTTTAAAAAGCGTCACCTGGGCCTAAAATGGCAGGGCTAGAAGGACTTGCCAAATTTTCTCTCACGTTTCTTAGGTGGGATTGGGGAGAAATGTTGATTTCTTACACACACACACACACACACACAAACATTTTAGAACATTGGATGGAGGCCACAAAAATGGCCCTGAGACGTTATTTTCTGCCTCATGATATAATGACAAATACCTCATGACAAATGCCACAAAAGAGGCAGAGAAAGATTTTATAGGTCAGATTTTTACTCTTGTCAATCAAACATACATACTTACTTAATTTTTCAATGTTGGGCATAACTTTTCTGCCACTCTTTGTGTAGGATGCACGGAAGCCATCAACAGAGAAGATTATCAATGGAGGGCGATGAAACCTGGAGCAAATGGCATACTAATAAATTCACACAGTTAAATTAAAAACATGGCAAATACAGTTTAAAAAATCAGAAGCATAAAACCAGTTTTCAGGGATTTTTGGATGCCTTAAACTAGGAATAGCCCATGGTTGCTAAAAGACAGTGCTAAAATGGCTGAGGGAACACAGATATTTTATTCAAAATGAAGCCCCGCTTCAGTTAGTGGGACTTTCTACCAAGTAAAGGAAGATAGGATTGCAGCTGGAAAACATAATTCCCCTGTTGAGGTTTGGAATTAAGATACAAGTATACATCCGCATATTTTAAGATGCACTGGTTTTGAAAGTTTTATTTATCCAGAATGTCTTTTGGTGTTAAGATATTTAATCTTGGGACATACTGTGATGTCTATAATAACTTATGTTACCAATGTGAATGTTTCATGCTGTTTTGGAATTCAAAACAAGTTACAATTGTTCAAATTTTTTTTATTTCAAAGGAAGCCTCCAAGAGCGTGGTATCAATTATAATGAGTAGCTAGACCACAGAATTACTTTCCTTTCCAACCTGTCTCATCCTCCCTTCCTCCTTTTTTACCTCAAGGACAAAAATCTCTTGATCCCTCTGCCAAAAATAATAATAATTCCAATGCATTTTGTCCTTGATTCACACTGTTTTTAACTACATGGAAGAAATTGAAAAAGCAATTGCAAAGGGATTTAAAAGTGTACCACAACAAACCTAAAACATGGCAGTAAAAATTGGGTAAATGCCTCTCCTCTCAAAATATGGTTGACAGTATGGTCTGAATAAATGCAGTATGTGTGTGTGTGTGTATATATATATATATATATATATATATATATATATATATATACACACACACACACACACACACACACACACAAGTTTTCCTAGGGTGCTTTCAGATGAGACTTTTCATGTTCAATTGGTCTGTCTCATTCATAGAATTTTACAAGGCTTCTTCCATCTGCAACTCTCCTATGATTTTCAACCACCTCCATCTTTTTTTCTTGCCACAACAAACCCATTAAGAAAGACCAAATAGAATAGCTACACAACTTCTTTTAGTTGATAGCACTGGGAGCTGTGTTCACCTGGAAATATTCTTTATTTCATATTTCATGCCACATCCATTTGCTTGTTAAGAGATACCACCCTTATGCCTAATACTCAAGAGCTGCTAACTTGCTTGTTTCTCTAAGAGTTTAGGCATAGTGTATATTCATGACATTTCCTAACTTTTGGTCTTAGCCACAAACTATTCCCCCATCAGTTAGTCTGAGACTGATTTCCCCCCTTTCTGTAGCCTGTAGGTCTCTCTCTTTCCTCTGAAAAGCACGTCACAAAGCCTCTCACTATGTTTATATCTTTTATCAAACAAGACCATGTCTGCTTTATTTCTCTTATACACCTACATGGGGCTGGTTATTGCTCACTTTCTGCTAATTACTTTGCTCTGTGTCTCACATTGTCCAACACTGCTGAGGCACTTTAGCAAGCCCACAAGTCATAACTAAGTACTTCAAGTTGACTAACTTTTTCTTCAGCCACTCCTAGACTGTGGAATGCCCTGCCAGAAGAGATTTGACAGCTGAATAGACTGTCCAAATTTTAAACAGTATTGAGGACCAGTGTCTTCCAGCAGGCTTATCCAGATGATTTTTAAATTGTGAATTTTAAATATGGATCGTTTTAATATGTGTATATGCTATTTGTCATTTTAAAATGGCATGCATTTTAATTGATGTGTTTTAACTGATATTATTTATCTGTTCACTGTTGCTGTTCCCACCTTGGTCCATGGGTAGAAGCTGGTAAGAAATAAATTATTATTATTATTATTATTATTATTATTATCTCTGAAATCAATACGAACCAGGAGATTGCTGAACTCTAAATCATATGAACATCTTTAACTACATCAAAGCTGAAAATTTTACTTGGCTGACCATGGGCACATATGTAAAGCTATATAAATATCTAGCAAGGCATGAAGGATGCAGCATTAGGTGCACTTACCCTTGAGTTAAACCCCATTAAACACAATTAACTTGATTTTGAGAAAACACCTATAAGATTACACTGCTATACATACCCCCGTTCTCCAGATCGTGGGTGGTAGAGAACTAGAATTTTTCCCTGATGGGATTATCACTTTCTTCTATGATTCCCTATCCCAAGATAGCCCCTATCTGCTTTGAAAGTTTTGTGGGCCCTTTAGAGATTTGGTGGCATAGGATGATTCAATAGAAGAAAAGGAAGTGCCACTATAAATGCAGGTTCAGCCCATGTAATGCCAAATATCACTTCATGACAAGGATTCTCCAGAGGTTGTCAGACTCCAGTTCTCATCAGCTGCCACAAGTACAGCAAAGGTAAAGAATTTATGGATGTTGTCCATCAGCACCTGGAAGTCCACTGGATTCCTATCTTTGATCTGTGATTCAAGATCACTTATGTTTCAGCTACTTTATTTCTCAATAGCAATATTGACAACAACATAGCAACCTATACTAATAACAGCATGCCAGCTCTAGCTTACATGTGTGCTTAAGGAAAACATTCACTCACACACACTTAAACAAATCTTCCTGTGTGCTGGTACCAACCCTTCAGTATCCTTTTCTAGAGGAGATGCATTTACTCTTTGTCTCGCAAGAAGTTAGAATTCAAAGATACAGCTGTGTTAGTCTGCAAGATCAATATTCAAAGGCATCTTGTAGCACCTTTGGGACTCATTGAAAGAAAAAATTAGTAGCATGAGCTTTCATAGACTTGAGCCTACTTTTTTAGATGCATGTGCTTCCTCCAATACTCATGTATTTTGTAGGCTCATGTCTACAAAAGCTCATGCTACCAACTTCCTTCTTTCAGTTAAGTCTCAAAGGTCCCTTCACAAGAAGTTGATTAGCCAACATGTGAAAATATTTGTGTTTTACCACTAAGTCTTCACTGGCCCTGGTTTGTTGTTCTGCTGCTCTACACTTGATTTGCATTATCTAAATGATAATTTGAATGTACCTCACTTTAAGCATCTGCTTTGGATGTTATCACACGGAGGAATTCTATAGGTTATCCCACACAAATCCTCCCAAAAAAGCACACTTACGCCTAACGATTTCACATGACGTTGCACAGAAACTGACATTAAAGTGGTCACAAAGTGGTGTTATCCGAGATCTTTTTATTTTTGGGAGTTTAGAGGAAATGCATTTGTGATATTACAGTAATTGCGCATTTACTGTAGTGTGAAATTCAAATTCGCACAAACAAATCTCCTTTAAAGCTTTTTCCCGGTTTTCCCATGGTTCTGTGGGGCTGCTTTTACTTCCTGGTTTGCTTGGGTGACAACATGCCAGGCAGACATGAGCTTCTCCGTTTTTCTCTTTCTAAAATTTCCTGTCTGGTAGTTGAGCAAACAGGCGCATTTCCCTCAAGCTAAAGAGTGACTGCAGAGTCGAAAAGACGAGGGGGAGGCTGAGGAAGAGGAAAGGTTTCCCATGCCAACAACCCACCATGGATAGGATTGGGTGGGGGTTGTTTTAATTTCTAAGCTGATCTTTGTCCCTATTTTGGGGGGGAAGTGGGACAGAATACCTGCTCAGCCATGAAACCCACTAGGTGACCTCGGGTGGGTCACACTCTCTCAGCCTCAGGGGATGGCAATGGCAAACCCCTTTTGAAGCAACTTGCCAAGAAAACCCCAGGATAGGTTCACCACTTTAGGGTCACCCTAAGTTGGAAGCGACTTGAAGGCACACCACAAAGCGGGAGAAAGGGGGACCCCTCCAGTGAGTCAGACCCCAATTTGGGATGCCTTGCTTCTCAGCCCATCCCAGAGCAAGAGGACCTAGGCTAGCAAGTGGCTGCTCTCCAAAGCAAAAAGGACAACCTCACAGACATCCTCACAGTTGAAGAGGCGGCAGACTTATTCCCTCGGCAAAAGGTTTGCCCACAGGAGGAGGGATGCTGCCCTCTTCTCTGTCCACATCAGGGGGACCAGAGGTCCTAACCCCAAAGGAAGACTGTCCAGGAGGACAGGACTCAAGAAAAGCTTTTTAAAAACACACACACACATAGAAATAGAAAATCATACTTCTTACTCCTGCTCCAAATGGAGGACAGTTTGACATTTCCTCCTGGAGAGGAGAGAAGGTTGAATGAAATGCAGGACCCGCCCTGGAAAAGGAGGAGTCTGGTCACCCGAAAGCAAAACAAAGCACCCCCATTTCTAGTACATTTACGTGTTTTTTTTTCCACTTGAGTATGAAAGTTAAAAACATCTTTTTTCACTTTTTACTTAATTCCATTTTTATTTTAATTACGTGAGAAATGCTTTTGCGCAATTTAGCACTATTTTTGCTTTATTTTCAGGATGCTTTATTTCCACTTTATTATCTCTTTAGCCACAAAACTGGCCCCCGTGTGATAACATCCATGCTTTGTCCTGGATAAAGCAACTGATTTACCAACAATAGCTTTTATGTTCTGGCAAACAGCAACCCCAGTTCTGATAATTTGCTCATACTTCTTAATTTAAATATACTATATATTATATTTATATAATATAATATATATGATATAAATATACTATATATTATATTTATATAATTTAATATATATTTTATAAATATAATGGCTGGAATTCTGTTGATTTGTCCCTACTAGAGTTGATTTGTCCCTACTAGAGTTGCTGAATGGTGAGTCAGTACGTGGGTAAATCCAATTAAGTCAGTGCCTCTAATAAGATTTAGCTATACATAAAATATAAAATAAATATAATGCAATGTATTAGATGACAGCCAGCATGGTGTAGTGGTTTGAGCACTGAATTACAACTCTGGAGAACAGAGTTCGATCTCCCGTTTGTCCATGGAAACCCAATGCCTTTGGCAAGTCACACACTCTCAGCCCCAGAAAACCCTCAAGTTGCGTCTGACCATAGGGGATGGTGCTCATCCCTGTTACTAAGCATAATAGTATATATTAGATATACCAGGCCTAAATGCCCTAAAGAAATACTATCCCATCTGATCTTGGAATCTAAGCAGAGTTAGCCCTGGTTAGTATTTGGATGGGAGACTACCAAAGAAGATCAAGGGCTTTAGGCTACATTTCAGAAGAAGACAATGGCAAACCATCTCTGAGTATTCATGGGGTCACCCATACATCAACAGGCAACTTGAAGGCACATACACAGTGTATTAGATGAGATACAGTACTTACCCTGCTGGGCATTCTGGTGTACGTATATCCTCACAAATGTCGTCAACCCAGTGATCCCCTCCTAAAAGGAAATATATAACATTTTATATAGCGTCTATTTAGCTTTTGAGTAGTTAAGTCCAAACTGAAGACTTGGCTTTTATGATGACACACAGAGACACATAACTACATAGTGCTTGCTAGGCTGAACAGAACTTCTCGTTCAGTATTCAGGAGTAAGGAGTTAGAACAATAGTTCTCAAATGATGGGACAGGACCCACAGGGAGGCATGCAAGAGTTGCTCAAGACTTGGAGCCCTCCTCCTCCTCTTTCTAAACTTTTTTAAATTGTAAAATTTAAAACTTCATTGCATTAAATATTGAATTTCCTTAACTAAAATTGTTCTAATTTGAACAATGTTATTTCCTTATAAAATGTTAAAATATGAATATACATGAATGTGCAAATGAAAACAGGCACACTAAAGAAACAAAATATTTTTATTCATATACTACACCAAGTGGAGGGTGACATCTGCATGTAGATGCAAAGGTGGGTTCCCAGGATAAAAAGTTGGAGTAGCACTGAGTTAGAAGAACCTGGAAGGCCTCATCTTAGTTGCTAAGTAACATTACCCCAAAAGTTGTACTCAGGCCTGCAAATTTGCATTGCCTTGGATGACCTCTGCTAGCACAAGGGCTGACCACTGCAAAACTCTTTTAAGAACAAATTAACCATTTATAACTCCAGATGATGTTGGACTGAATCACCATTGATGATAGTTTTTGTGGGTTTTTCGGGCTGTGTGGCCATGTTCTAGAAGAGTTTCTTTCTGACGTTTTGCCAGAATCTGTGGCTAGCATCTTCAGAGAAAAAGAGTGTTTTTCTCTGAAGATGCTAGCCACAGATGCTGGCAAAACGTCAGAAAGAAACTCTTCTAGAACATGGCCACACAGCCTGAAAAACCCACAAAAACTATGGATGAAGGCCATGAAAGCCTACGACTTCACCATTGATGATGCTGGCCAGGGCTACTGGGAGCAGCAGTCCAAAGTTCCAAAGTTACCTGGAGGATAATACTTTGGCCATCTTTTCTCATGGGATCTACAGCTATGTGACTATTCCAGTAGCCTATGTAATTACAGATTTCAGATAGCATTAAGACAGTGACATGCAGCCCAACCTCGTCCATGTTTACTGAAATTAAGCCCCATTGTGTTCACAGAGGCTTATTCTCAAATTGCAGCTAGTTCTATGCTTGTCTTCATGAAGGCATGAGTGATCAGAGAGAGATTTACAGTCTTTATTGTATGTAGGGGGGGAAGAATGATAGGGAGGGACTATGCATTTAAAGGAGATGTATACTGGCTACAAGTCAGAAATGAAAGACAATTAATTCTAGCTCTTGAAGAATGCATGCAAAATAATATCCATACCCCAGTCATTTCAATGTATCCTAGAAAGCAAGACCAGTCCTACTTTATGCTTGCTTTGTATCCAACTATTTGGATAAGAGGGATCATTTTTACTTCACTCTCAGCCTTTCTGCCATGTCCAAAAATGCCAGGTATATGCCCTACATCCTATTGTAAGCTCTTTTTCAGAACTTGGGAATGTTACTTTTTTGGTCTATAGCTCCCAGAATCCCTCTAGCCACTGTTCATGTTGATTGTGAATTGGAGTCCAAAATATAACTTTTCCCGAGTCCTTTTCTTTCTAGTTGAAAGATATATTTTCCTTTTATATATTTTCTTAAGCCTGAGAGGGGGAGTTGTTTTTAAATCACTCTTCTTCACTTAAACCCATTTTTCTCCATTCAAGCAAGATTTTCACATTATTGTAGAACCTACTCAGTTACTCCAGCCCTATCAACTGGTGTAGTGGTTCAAGCATTGAACTATTACTCAGGAGACCAGGGATCAAATCCATGCTCAGCTATGGAAACCTACTGGGTGACCTACTGAGTCACACTCTCTCAGCCTCAGAGAAAGGCAAGGGCAAACCACGTCTGAACTAATTCTGCCAGGAAAATCCCATGATAGGTTTACCTTAGGGCTGTCATAAGTCAGAAATGACTTGAAGACACATAACAACAGATACTGTTCATGACAGATAGTTTTCCAGACTTCTTTAAAACCTCAAAGAAAGAAGAACTCCTTTCACTTAACTCAGGGTAGGTAACAGCAGTTGTCCAAATGTTGTTGCACTATAACATAGCTTCCCATACCATTGGCTTTGCTAGCTGGGGGCTTTCAGGGGATTATATTCTGACAATCCCTGAAAAGCTAAACAACTACTAAATACTAATAAATAAATAAATAAATAAATAACAAGAGTAATGTTTTACATTTCTGTGAAGTATCTGTCCTATCACTCTTTGCTCTAACCACACACTTTCCAATGCCCTACCTAGAGAGGCCTGCATTTTAAGATACAAAGTAGGATTGAGAGATGTAAATAATGGAAAATAAAATCCTCAGCTATCAAAACTTTACAGCAGGTTGGTACACAAAACAAATTTACTAAGTTAATATTACCAGTACAAAGACCATCTAGAGGGATTGTTGTGTTTGCCTGCTGTAGAAAGCATAACAAAAAGAGCTTTGTGGCACTGTTAAAACAGAAAGATTTGTTACAGCATAAACTCTGGTAGACTAAACCTTAAGGTGCCACTTCACTTTCTTTTTATTAGTGGTAGTCATGGAAGAGTATGAGGGGCACAGTGGTTTAATGCTTGAGTAGAAAAGCTAATAGGCAATATACACGGTGTCCGAAAATTATGTTTACAATTTCAATTTTATATACAGAACAATTGAAATCATCAAGATAATTATTGGACACCCTGTACATCAGTAACTGAAGGCTCCAGTTTAGTCACAACTAGAAAGAACAGATGAATTAACAGACTAAACTTTCCTCCTCCTCATTTAATTCTATAGTACAGCTAAAATCACAGAGACCTTTTGCTATCATCTGTTTCAAAAGAAAACAACTGAAGGCCACTTGAGAGGTTTGCTTAATTTATAGGAGAAATACATCAAAAGGAAGGAAGGAAGGAAGACAACAAGAGCCAGAAAGAAGCAAAAGAAATACTTTCACAACTTAATAACAGTAATCTTTCATTTACAAAATTATTTATCTTATTTTGTACAAAACAAAGTATCCATGGATGCTTTTCTCAGTGAAAAGATATGATAGTAATCTAATAAATTTGTTTGTTAAATCTAATAAATTTGTAATGAATCTAATAAATAAATGTGTTACCCATGCCAAAGGATAATATTCAAAACTGCAGAGCAATAGAAGAAGCTGTCTACAGAGATTATTGCAATTTGTTTCTGAAACCTCTGAGGAATGGGCAAGAAATTCTATATAATTCGTTTCAATGCAATTCCTTTTTTAAATTTACTATCAGCATTGCAAATTTCTTCAAATTTTTAATGAAAAGAATTTGAGACTAAAACAATTTGAATGGTATATTCAGCTACAAGTATATTCAGCTACCCAACCACAGGACTTTGGGTGCTTAACAGTTAAACGTCTAAATTTGAATCCTTGTCTGTTCAACTATATTAGTACCAAACTAGAGTTTTCACTCCCTCTTTTCTGAGGGCCTCCTCCTCTTTAACATATCTATGGCCTCCATAGCCTTCTTCATGCTGATAAAAGCTGTACCAATTGGATTTGGCCAAAACTGATGGATAGAATTTCATTCTAATTCATTTTTACAACTGACCAACATTTACCAAATTTCTTCATAGCTGACACCAGAAAATAAATTGAATATTAAAAATTCCAGGAAACTGACAGATTTCCCCAGACCTAGCAGTGGAATAGCCACTCAGTAGTTGTCTAACATTTTTAGGTATTCATAGTCAGTATTCTTATAGCCCATATTGCAGATAGGGGAAAATACTCCAGTCTGGGACTATCCATAATGAGCTGTGATCCTAACCAAGGACTTCAGTTTATAGTTTACGGTTTTAAACAACTGCATCCTTCTGGCAGCAAAGGGGATACCAATAGACTGAATACCCTCTCACCCGTGTAGACCCTTCCCAATTGCTCCAGGGTATTAATGGATCCTTTGGAACAAAAATGGGAGAATTCCTGTTGCACAAGTAAAATCCCTTCACATGACAATTTATACATCAGTCTTAGCCTCCATGTTACAGAAGCAACAACTGGTAACTCCCCCCAGTAAGGCTGGACTTGATAACTCACGTCTCCCTTCCAAACATGTCTTTATCCATAGAAACAACCTTATCCCATAATGGTTCTCAATCTTTGGCCCTCCAAATGTTTGAGTTCAGGGTCTTTGAATTTCCAGAAGCCCTGAGCATTGCCATGCTGACCAGTGTTCCTCGGGGCTGAGATCCAAAACAACTGGAAAGCCAAAAGTTGAAAACCGTGGATCTAAAGTGCTTTTGGAACAGTGAAACAAGTGAACAGAAACACCTACCTTTGCAAACAACATGGTAATTTGTACAGCAGTCCCCTCTGGACAGGCAGTCATTTGAACAGTGGCAAGCATTATCTTCATTGCGTGTCTCTCCACAGCGCTCCTTTGTACATTCCCAGCCTCCAGCTGACATTATCACAAAAGTGGAAACATAAGACACAAAGTTGTTGTTGTCATTAGATGGACACAAAGCATACCACAAAACATATCTTTGGAGAACAAGATTTACAAAGCAGTCATGAAGGTCTTTCAGGTTCTTCCACTTAAGACTTTTGAAACTGAGGTTAACAAATGTATCCCTTCCTATGGCCTCAGCCAGTGAAATCAATGGGGAAGGATTATGGAAGCTGCTGTTCAAAAACATCAGGAAGCCATAATTGCCCATCCTTGCTTTGAATGCCTTTAAAAAGCAGCAGGGCCAAGGACCCAAGGGCAAACAAACCACACTGGATGTCTGCTTAACTATGATGACATCCCATAAATAATCTTTGGAATCGCGATCTGAAAAAATGGAATTAATGGAAATATATGAGCATTTTTGTCTGTAAGCAGTATGTGTAGATATGTAGCAATGGTTGAATTGTGTTTTAATGTTTACATCAGCTGTTTAGGGATTCATCGGCTTTGCAACAGCCTAATATTTGAGAATGAGTTTAGGTGAGCCTCAGGTTTATAGGCTCCCCAACTCTACCCTGATCACAAGGATGTCTCTAGAATCACCCAGCTCGGGGTTCAGTTTCTGTGATTGAAACTGTAAGAATTAAAAGATGGCATAAGCTTAGATTTTAAGATGAATAGATGAAAGAAAGTTCTCAAAGATGTCTCAGCCATCCCATACTACTGCAAACATGCAATACCTCTCTCCAAGATCTCCATTTTGTTGTTGAACAATGTGGGGTAGACATGAAAAGGGTGAGAAACAGAGAAAAAGGTGAGAAATAGCTCCAAACCTCACTGATTTGGGGCAATTCTGCCCCATACCCTGGCAGAATACTGGAAGCACATCAGAATAATGAACTGGGGGACAATGACCAGGTCATGGAGCAGAGGAGAAGAACACTTTTCCTGCCAAAAGGCTCACAGGCAGGTTGATATATACAAAGTCAAGGCATTTGGACTGCAATGCTACACACACTAAATGGCTCTGATCTATTTAAAAAGCACTCTGGGCTTTTGTAAGCAAGACAGAATGGCAGGCAGCAATGGGACTGAATTCATTTAGATGCTGGTCTAATCCCTTACCCACAGATATAATGGGGGGCATGGTTGGGAGCTGGAAATGCCATAGATTCACATCTTCTTTGTCTGAATCTACTGTCTACTTACCACATTAACTTTTCTTTCTTTCTGAGATAAAATGTTGACCCCAAAAAGAAAGAGTGACTACAAAAAAACCCATGAGACCAGTTGTGCCCAGGAGTGGGGTATCCAAGATTGGATCACCTCTTCCAATTCTTTGACAAGGCTGAAGCTTTGTCAAAGATCTTAGAGAAGGGATATCTGCTCCTTTCTATGGCCCCTTGAAACACTCTCTTGTAGTTCTACTCAGTCTTTATTAAACATACATTGTCAAGTTTTTAAGTCCTCAGACACTTAGCCCAGATACCTGAAGATTTGAGGGTGGAAAATATAAGCAGTCAGAAATCTGCCCATTATTTCTCTGAAGCACTAATGAGTTGTTACTAAAAAGGACCTAGGATCATGCATTAGAAGCAAAGCCAAAACGCATCTTGGCACAGGGAGTGGTTACAAGAAATCATGATAACTTTCATTTGCTGTAGCCATGTATATGAAAAGGGATTAGAACTATCCTACCTGTCTTTAAACATAGTTCTTCCCAGTCATCACAACAATTCAAGTAGCTCTTGCACAAGTTGTCACAGCGGCAACCTGGAGGCTCCGACTCTTGAATTTCAAAGCATCTGTTTTTGCAGGAGCCAGAAGTATTGATCGAAGAGGAATCTGATAAGACTGGAGGAGGGAGGGGAAGAAAAATAGGATACCATAAGTCAAGCAACCAGTGGATGGTTACAGATTGCTCAAACTACTGCTGTTTACAGTAGATAGTTAAGAGCCCAGCTGTCATCCAGTACAAGTGAGAAGGGAAGGAAAACAGAAATGGAGATACAGTGGAAGAGTTAATTAAACCAAGAATTTGTATGTTACTGTTTTTATCCTGAATTGGTATGTTACTGTTTTCATCCTATTGCTGTTCTTATCTTGGATTATCCTACAATAAATCCTATGAATTATCCTATGTCTATTTTATGGCCCCTCCAAATCCCAGAAGTTGCATTTAAACTCCAAAATTTGACCAAAATTATGCAAATTAGAGACTACAGATATAGCATGCAAAAGAAGTAGGACTTATTAAGAATTGGGAATTCGCTGGCCAAAACAAGAGGAAAGGGAGGAGAGAAGATTATGGACATAGGGTGAGTCCTATGTGAAGGAGTCAATAGAAGGACAAGGGTCTGTAGAGAGCATTATAGTCTCAACCCATGACCTTAGAAAATCTTGCCTTCAAACTCTGACCTCTTGTAAAGAAAGTGGGATATAGATTCACTTTTGAAAAATAAAAACTGACTCTGGCTTCTTCAAGCATGTTTCTGAGGTGGAGACGTGAAAGGACCACTAAGGTTACAAGGAAGCAATGGTTACATTTTTAGCACACATTCAACTTTGCTGTAAGTGAAAGCTAGGAAATACAGTAATTCTTTTAAAATGTATAAAGTAAAATACAACAGCCCTATGTAATTTGCTACCACAAGGGATGACTGGCAACTTAATATGACTTTAAAGGGGAATTAGACAAACTCATGGAGACAAGTCAACCCTATACCTCTACCTTACCACCAAGACCAGAAGTAGTATGCCCTGGGATACAAGTTACTGTGAAACAAAAAGCAGAATTTTATCACACATGTTAAGTTTATCAGTTTCTCATGGGCATCTGGTTGGTCAATGTGTGAATAAAATACTAGACTAGATGGACCTTTGGTGTGGTCCAGCATGGCTCATTATGTTATTAAATAGCTCTTACAATAGTATTCTAATTCCCAAACTTGGAGGCCTCAAATGAGACACAGAGAAAGCTGCAGTTATTGTGATAAAAAGAGTGAGCCCAGAGAAGAGTATGTTGCTAGGTTTCTTGGGGGCAATTAACTTACAGTTGTAAGTGTCTTAGAGACTGCTTAGTGCAGTATGAAGTAGTATATAAATGAAGCTGCTATTGTTATTGCTGCTAGAAGAATAAAGTATATAGAGGACTCAGGTTGCCAGATCTCAGGACCCATGTCCTTTCCTCACCTCCTGATGTCAAAGGCAGAGAAACCTCAGGGTTCTGCCTTGATGAGTGTGTATAGAGGTATTTTTCTCAACTGTTGGATTTGGTGTTGTTGTTTTTATTTTAATGGCATAGTCTATGCAGCTGCTTTGCAACTATAAAAATACATGTTTACAGATATTAGCAAGGGTTGTCACTTGTGAGGTTACATCACCATTTTAAAATCACCATGGCCCACCCTTTTGACTTCACAATGGACATCACTTCAGGTCTCCTGTTTTGGCTCTGCAGGCTCAGGGCCAGGTATAGTTGTGACCTAACAATCCTATAAGGAGCATATACATACATGTAGTCCAGGCTCCTTACACATCCAGCCATCTAATAGATTTATTTATTTTTTACATTGAGTACAAAAATCCAAAATGGACTCTGAAGACAGTGCTGAAAATGTGCTTACAGAGTTCTCATGATCAGAATAAGGCATGGCACTGGATCTTGGGAGCTTTGTAAGTGCACCCAACCAATCATGGATATAACCCCCCTTTTCAGCTCTTCAGATACTTGCCAGCAACTGGTTACATCTGACTTCAAGCACCAAAACCACTACATTGGGACTGTGTGTAAAACACCTATCAGTCTAAAGTAAAAAGAAATGAAGCACTTTTCAAATAAATTTTAACATACTATAAAAACTTATTGAAAATATTTGAAAGCATGTATAAAAGGAGGAGGAAATAAACTTCTGGAAAAAAATTGAATATGCAAAGCTCAAAAACAGGATGAGAAAAGGGCTGCCTCATTAACCACATGTAACACCTCAAAGGCTGATTCTGTAGTCCTCATTTGTCCAGCTTCCCTACCAAGATAATTTTTTCCAGAAAGAAAAAGGTGTATTACTGGTAGGAAGATCGATACATGTTCTAATAGATTTTAGAGGCTCTCTGCACCCTTTAATATCCCAAAATATCCATTTTTCAAAACCTTTCAGCCATTTCCAATTTCCTTTTCCTCCTCTTTTTCCACAGTCTGTGCAACCCCCAGATGATCTCATGGGACAGATAAGCAGCTGTCGGACCTGCCAAAGTTGCCCATCTCTAATCTAAATGGTAGTTGAGCATATAGAAATATTGTGTGTGCATAGGGCTTTGGTGTTTGTACATATATTTGCCCGTTTCTATGGACGTTATCACACGGGGATCCGCCGCCGAAAACTGAAAATAAACCAGAGAAGCAGAAGACTTTAATTTACGGGATTTGTCCCATTCCGCCTCATCTGATAACTAAATTCGAATTTAAAAGGGGGTTAATTCAAACAAAAACCTGATCTTTTCAAATCCCCAAAAATCCCAAAAATGAAAAGATCAGGTTTTCGTTCAAATTAACCCCCTTTTAAATTCGAATTTAGTTATCAGACGAGGCGGAACAGGACAAATCCCGTAAATTAAAGACTTCCGCTCGTGCCCGTTTATTTCCACTTTCTCCCCGTGACTCCCTGTGTGATAACGTCCTATGTTTCTGCAATATTCTAGCATACAGGTGGAAATAATAATAATAATAATAATAATAATAATTTACTTATATCCCGCCCCTCTGCAAATACAATTGGGGCGGCTTATAACAATAAAACACCAAAAATATACAATCCCAAAACCCACCCACCCACCCGTTAAAATAGTATTAAACAACCAAAGTTAAAACAGCAACAAACAATAAAACAATGAACAAATAAAATAAGTCACAGGCAGCATAAATGTGCCAAAGGAAGAAGGAATAAATTACCTCTTAAGGTTGGGAAATCTAATCAGGAAAGGCCTACCGGAAGAGATCCGTCTTCACAGCTTTTTTAAAGCTATTTAAACTGGTAATATGATGGATCTTGTCCGGCAGGCCGTTCCATAATCTGGGAGTGGCTGCAGAAAAGGCCCTCTGGGAGGTTGCAGACAGCCTAGATTTTATAGGCTGAAGCAAGTTCCTCCCAGAGGACCAGAGTGCGCGGGGTGGATTATATGGAAAGAGGCGGTCCCAAAGATAGGTTGGACCCAAGCCATTTAGGGCTTTAAAGGTCATAACCAACACCTTGTACTGAGCCCGGAAACTGACAGGCAGCCAGTACAGTGACTTTAAAACAGGTGTTATATGGTCACTCCTTGATGTCCCTGTGACCAACCTGGCTGCCATATTCTGTACCAGTTGAAGTTTAGGAAGTTTTTTTCAGAAGCGGCCTAACCACTGCTTCTTTCAAGGTCATCAGCCAGAGCACCCATGACAGTCTCAACTCCTGTTCTAAAGCCAGTTTGAAATGGATCTAGATAATCGGTTTCCTCCAAGACAGCTTGGAGTTGAAGAGCAACCACCCTCTCAATCACTTTGCTTTAAAAAGGTAGTAAGGAGACCGGCCTATAGCTATTCATATCCAGGGGGTCCAAGGAAGGTTTTTTCAGAAGCGGCCTAACCACTGATTTTTTCAAACAAGATGAAACATGACCCCTGAGGGATGTATTGATGATGTCCCTAAGGAACATCCTCAAGGCACCCCCCCCCCAGATGGGCAGCCACGATGGGCAAGGATCAAGGGGGCAGGTAGGTTGTCTTCCTCACTCTACCAAGGAGCTTGTCCACGTCATCGGTACTCACAGATTGAAAGTGATCCAGTATAATTTCATTGACGGAGTTGCTGGACATCTCGTCAATTGATTCCGTTACAACACTGGCATCTAAGTCGGCTCTTATCTGAGAGATTTTATCTGCAAAGAAGTTGTTAAACGCATCACAGCAGGCCATTGTCGGGTTAAATAGTGGGTTCTGCACAGTAAAGAGTTCCGCTGGATGGGACTTTGCAGACGCAATGCGTGCAAAGCAGAAAGATCTCTGCGCTGCACGTATTGCCACTCAATAGGAGCAAAGAAAGTTCCTATGATGAGTCTTGTCAGATAAGAGTTGAGTTCTCCACCAGGTGTGCGCCAGTCATTGTCCAACCTGCTTCATCTTCCTGAGCTCTTCCTTATACCAAGGCTTCCAGTTTGAAGCGGGTTCGAAAGGATGCTTGGGAACGATTGTGTCGATAGCCCTGGTGAGATCAGTATTCCAGGTATTCACCAGGGCTTTGCCAGAATCACAAGCATTACCAACCATTAAACCCTCCAAGGCTTTCTTGAATCCAATAGGTTCCATTAGCCTTTGAGGGCGAACCATTCTAATAGGTCCACCACCCCGGTGGGGCAGACAGTGGTTCTTAGTTCAGCCTTGACCAGGAAATGATCCGTCCATGACAATGCAGAGGTATTATCTCCACCCATGGATATTCCTGTTCCTTACTAAAGACCGCAGCGAGGGAAATCAGGTGATCCTCCAGATATTGCTAGACTACAATTCTCATCATTTCTCACCTTTGACACTGCTGGCTAGAGCTGCTGGGAGTTGCATTCCATCAATGTCCAGAAGGTTGCATTATTCCTCTGTAGCTCTTATGGCACAATGGCACAATGGCTAATCTTGGAAGGAATAGGCTTAGAATGAGAGTGCATTACCTTCTACTATTGTAGTGGTCGGGTATATGTATGTGTGTGTGCATGCATACTTTTACTTCACCCTTCCCCAACCTGGCACTTTCTGGATTTAACTCCCATCCTTACCAGCCAGCAGAGCCTGGAGATGATGGGGGATGTTGTACAATACATCCAAAAGGCATCAGATTCAAGGAAGTTGCTTCATGCTTTTACATATAGGGCTTTGCTATAGGTAGGAGTCAGTTTTTACACTCTTTTGCTTATGTTCTGCAGGATAACAAAATATACAGGTTTGGGGAAGGGAGGAATATTTTTTTCTTCTGAAAAGGTGTCATAATTCTGAGACTTAAGGTGAAGGGAGCTCAACATTAACAGCCAGGTTGCTGTTAGCTGTCCCTACTTTCAGGGGGAGGTCATCCTCATCCATTAACATTCAAGATTCCCTAAATATTAATATTTGTACCCTCCATATGTTCAGTGTAGATTACTCTCAAGTAAGAACACACAGGATAGACTGAAGGCAGCCATTAATATTGCTGGAACAGCTCAATGACATATATTAGTATTTAATCATTTAGTACACTCCAGATTGATAATGCCTGAGGAAGCACCACTACATGGGAGTCTTGGGGATCCTTTTTTTCCCCCCTATATCATTTCAAGGGCAGGGGCTCAGCCATTCCTAGCCTAGTCTTGGGGAGGGGCTCAGTCCTACCTGTCCCTCATTGCAAGGTCCATACTATGATTACATCTTATCACAGTGATGTCTCCCCCACCTTACATTTCTAACTCAGAACTTTTATCACACCAGCCTGCTGTCCCACCACAATCACACTAATTTAAGAATGCTAGCATTCTGGCATCATTTTTTTTAAATCACACTTTCCCCCACAACAGTGCTTCAGTGATCCATGACTGCATGATCTGTTTTCCATAGTGCCAAGCACCACCTTCCAGGTGGAAGGAGGGAAACAAGTGATCACAGCTGCCAACCACCTCTCAAAGCCAGCTGCTATGTGAATGTGCAAATGTGCACACCACAGCCAGCTTTGGGAAAGTGTTGGCACTGGCAATAACTGGGAGGGGGAGAGAAGCAGAATCAGACCACATATGACTGGCTGAGAAGCAGAATTGCATCTAAAGGGGCATATCACATGAAGGCAGTAATAGAATAGCAGTGAGATTGAGAGCCTATTGACAGATTATGCCCATCAATGAAAAGGTGTAGTATAATAATGAATGGTATGCAAGGCAAAAACATGATGCCTTGTGATACCAGCTGAAAATGATTTTATCCTGTTAAAATTCTGCTCTTAAAGTCTTGTGTCATAAAATCCTAAAAGAGGGAGTTGCATTTCTTCTACAAAGAATTATGAAGTGCATCAGTCTCCACTACTCCAAATCTCATTCATACTTCTATGGAACCATTTGAGGAAGAGTCCATGCAATATATTCCCCCTTCTTCCTCTTTCAACTTGATCACCCGAGTACTTGGTCTTTTTCTTGCATAAAATGTTTAAAATGAACGATAAGAGCAGAAGATTTTATTAAGTAAAACCCATTTATTTTTATTCTTCCCTAAAATGAACAAATAAGCATCACACAGATTTGATTGGTCCTAACCAAGCATGGCCTAACCAGAGATTTTGTTGTTGTTTTTCATAAAGTTAACTTTGTTACATTTATCTTTCTGTCCTGAATAATAACCAAACGTACTCTAAACATTTGGGTTATTCACCCCTGTGGATCACAACCACATGTTAATTGAGACACTGGTGATTATCACATGAGGGATGGGACGTCATTGTCCCTTCCCTGTCGCATCCTTCCCGCCTGATCGCAGGAAGGACTTTCACACCTGACCCGGCATTGACCTGGCATTCAGCCACCCAGGAAGCACCAGTGAAAGTGATTGTGCAAATCACTTTCATATGTAAGCGGGATGAAAAGTGCTTTCAGCTGTCATTTGCAGTCTTTTGTATTAATGGAAGAACCTGTTAATACCATGATTGCTGAAAGCACTTTTCAGCCCACTTACATGTGAAAGTGATTTGTGAAATCACTTTCACTTGGGCCATGGATGGGATAAGGACAGGGGAGCGATCCTGTCCCTATCCCATCTCCTGTGTGATAATCTCCACTGTCTTTTAAAAGTGTTTTTGATAATGGATTGTCAAGTCAGCAGCATCACATTCCTAACATTTTAGGCCTAAAACATGAGACCAGATAGTGGGCCCCTGTGAAGCCATAATAAATAGGTCCTTATGATGTCCAAGAGGTGGGACAGGCAAGGGTTGGGAGGCAGGTTAGAACTGCTTCTGGGTCAGCTTACTGTGGAAACAGGCATAAAAACAACCCAGGTAAATGTCTTCAAGGTTGTTTTTTTCTGCATTACTTCTTTTGTCTCATTGCTTATAGCAGGGGGAATCATTTAGAATGACTCCAGGGTTTGTCTAAATATCCCCACAAATTGGAAGGATAATCAGGGACTAGAATGGTGCTGTGTTAACAGCCAGGAGTTCTTAGACGTAGGAAGGATGTATCCTCAGATGCTTTAAAAGATGGAGGCTTTACTATCATGTAGTTCCCTCCCTGTCCAAGGCCACAGTCCAGCTGTTCTAGCATTCCCAGACATACAGTGGACCATCTGTACTTAATTCAGGACATCCAAAACATGGTCTGAATCAAGGAATGCACTTGTAAACATTACAGATAGCTCTAGAGCCTGTATTTCCAAAACTCTCACACTCTGCCCACACCATAAGAACTCAGGAAGTTACTTTATTGTGAGTTAGTCCATCTCACATAATATTGCTAACCCTGCTTGGCACTTGCTCTCCAATGTTTTTGCAGCCCTACCTGGAGACACCAAGTACCTTCTGCATGGAAAGCATGTGCTCAGACACTGAATTGAGCACCCTGTCCATGCCTCCAGTCATTTTTCATTCTGTCTCTCCCAACACCAGAGAGGTGAAGGTCATGTAAGTTTCTACAGGGATGAAGAACTGGGATCTTATTATTATTATTATCGGAGGTTAGAGCTACATTTTTCTGACAGCCCTTGTAATGTTATTCTAGGGCCACAGGATTGCACTGTTAGTCTCTCAGATTTTCCAATGCCAGATTTCAGTGTGACATTTCACAAGATGAGCTATTTTATCATCTCTCATGGGGTTGTTCAATACTTTCATTTACCTATTCCATTCAGCCTCATTACCAAACCTTGTGCAGCATTTGTATTTGCTCTTGGAGCTCAGCCAGCCACATTGGTTTTTCAGACACAAATGCCACCACAAAAAGCACTTGACTCCAGGATCTGCTAAAGACCACCTTTCATTGTCAATTTCAGAAAAATAAAATTTACCAAGCATTTATTGCATTGTTAGTCTAGGTACACAAATGCACACAAACTCATTGTGTGCAAAGAATGGCTTCTATAATTTTTTTGGCATAGAGCATTAAGTGGATTTTGCTGTATCCTACACAGTTCACAGCTATGCTGCTACTCAAATTCCAGTTTAAAAAAACAAGTTAATTCAGTTGTTTCCCAGTGCCCGTTAGATGCATCCCCCATGCAAATGAATATCATATACTAGTAAAGCCATATGATGCAATACCAGTTCCAAACAATATGATTAAAAGGATTCAGTTTTCTCCCTATCCTTACTGGAGACCTTAAAATGAACTGCACAACTTTTTTTTAAAAAAACTGCACAACTTAAATTTATGTTGACACACTTTGTACTCTGGTCTATGAGTATTCCACACCAGCCATGCATTATAGTACTATGAAGGCTCAATAACATAAATTTTCTGCCCCCCCCCCCCCGGGGTTGTCAGGCACCCACTGGCAGCCCCATTATAAAACAATGCTGTTGCCATTGTTGTTAACGGTCCTCGAGTCATCCCCAACTCATGGTGACCCTGTGGATGAAACATCTCCAAGACCCTCTGTCCTCTACTGCTCTGCTTAAGTCTTGTGGATTCCTCCCTCATTGAGTCCATCCATCTGACATGCAGTCTTCCTCTCTTTCTACTGCCTTCCATCTTTCCTAGTATCATTGTCTTTTCTAATGAGTCGTGCCTTCTCATAATACAAAGAGCAGGTTTTGACTCAGAAGGTGGAGTGGAGATAGGAGAGAGGAACATCAACAATTTAAGATATATAGCCATACAAGTTGACACCATACTACTAGCAGAGAACATCACAGACTTGGAACAATTACTAAGGAAGGTCAAGGAAGAAGGTGCAAGGGCAGGCTTAAGGCTGAACATAATGAAAACAAAAATAATCACCATGGGGGAACTACATAAATTCATCCTAGACAATGAGGAAATCAAAATACTTAAAGAGTTCCCAAACCTTGGATTAAACATTGATCAGAATGGAGATTTGCAGTCAGCAAAATCAGAAGTAGACTGGAAATGAGAAGGACAGCCATGAAGGAACTAAACAAGATCATAAGGAGTACAGACATACAACTGAACACTAATGTTAGAATTGTCCAAGCCATTGTATTCCCCATCCCCAACTCATGTATGGATATGAGAGCTGGACAGTGAAAAAAGTGGATTTTGAAATGTGGTACTGAGAGGACCATGGACACCCAAAAAGACAAACAAATGGATCTTTGAGCCTATAAAAGAAATTTCCCTAGAAGCCAAGACCAAATTGAGGCTGCCATACTTTGGCTACATAACCTATGTTATCTTTGTGGTTGAGGGGCTATCAAAGCTACTCTCACCACAACTGCCATTGATAACATATTCATCTTATAACCACATTGGTATTTCCCAAGGCACCAGTGGTAGCCATGCCAATGCTAACAAGATACTAAACTGCACATATTCCAGATTACCCAAATGATCAAAAACATTCATACACTGTCAGAGCTTGAGAAAAGTTATTTTGGGAATGTGGGCTCATCTATACTTGCCAGAATACTTGGGATTGCCCTCAGAGTATTCTGGCCCCAAATTCACCCCTTACCTTGCTCTCTTCCCCCAGTGACGACAGTCTATTGCCTTCCCACATGGTTCTCATTTGTTGCCTGGCACTGGTGTTGAGATCAGGAACAAGCCACCCAGCCATGCTATTGATGCTGGGCACCTCTTTCAGACTTCAGAATGACTTGTGCCCACAGCAGTGGCACTGGGTGATAAATGGGGACTGCAAGTTAATAGACTGCCATTGCAGCCACTTAAAAAAACAAAACCCTGAAAACCTGCAGCAAAAGGTGAGGTTTTTTAAAATGCAGGTTAGGGGAAGGAAGCCACCAATTGGGTGCAAGTGTCATGGAGACAGTCCTGATCTGATTCTGGGATTTGGACTAGCATTGTATAAGCGGAGGCAACAAGCCCGGGGAGAATTTGGAGTAAAACACCCATTTAGACAAGGCCTATATCTCCAAGAATCTCCTATCCAGCATGCCTATTGTGATGGCTGGGGGACCAGAAGAGTTGTAATCAAAGTAACAGCTCTCCTAACCACTGCTACCAGTGCATCATGGGAGAGGACTTGTACCACCAATCTTACAGATAAGCTATCAATTGAACCTACTAGATGTGGCCTGTACAATATAAAAGGGCAAAACATTTATAAGAAAATTGTTCTTAGCAGCTCTGGCTCTCTAGTACACAAATACAAGTCCTACTTTGCACCAAGTATTTCAATCCAATTGGTTTGAGTCAGCCAGACTTTACTGTTAGTTATAGGGATGACGTTAATTAGCAAATAAGAAAGAACCATTTCTAAGTCCTTCTGACTTTATCTATCATGGTACAGCCCTGGTGGCGCAGTGGTTAAATGCCTGTACTGCAGCCACTCACTCATAGACCACAAGGTTGCGAGTTCAATACCAGCCAGGGCTGAGGCTCGACTTAGGCCTGCATCCTTCCAAGGTTGCTAAAATGAGTACCCAGCTTGTTGGGGGGCAATCAGCTCACAGTTGTAAACCGCTTAGACATCCCATAGTGTGATATGAAGCGGTATATAAATGAAGCTGCTTTGCTTTGCTTTGCTTTTACAAGTGACTTCATAAGAATGAATATTTGGATGATAACACCTCCTTGATGTTTACAGTAGAGAAGATGACATGATAGATCTTGTAATTCGACAACACATTGAAAAGGACACAATTAGTGTCAGAACGCATACTTTATATTTCATTCCCTAGCATCTCCAGTTAACATGGAGGATGAAGAAAACATCCTCACAGTAAACATGTCTCGTTCACCTACCTAGGATGACTGTTAGCTACGCAGTATC
Source organism: Phrynosoma blainvillii (assembly GCA_026167975.1). Taxonomy (NCBI): domain Eukaryota; kingdom Metazoa; phylum Chordata; class Lepidosauria; order Squamata; family Phrynosomatidae; genus Phrynosoma; species Phrynosoma blainvillii. The sequence continues at coordinate 21,653,287 of JANUYF010000004.1, read as the reverse complement.
AGTTTGCTTTTCTCAGCTAGGACACAAGAAATCTAACTGCTACATGAACATCTATATACTGCTGACTGTAGTATATGATGTCCTGTAACACTACAGAGGAAAATCCAAGGGCAAAGCTAGCATCTGTGAGGTGTTTTTTTTCCAGACATATGGACAGCAGATTCCTATTTATAGTGTTCTGCAAAGTGCAAAAAGACAGACAAGGTCACAATGCAATGCATTACAAAACAGCAACACCCTAATTTGAATGATGATAACAATGCAATGCCACAGTAAGCGGCATACTTTCAAAGCCAAAGGATTACTGTTTTTGCTCCAACTCATACAGAAGAAACTGAACTCTGAGTTCACTCCACTAATTAAAACCTTCCCAACACTTAAGAATATGTTTTCAAGACAGCAACAATAAAAAGCTCTCATCTCCTGGCCGTGAAGTGCAGGTTTAGAGAACTCATATTAAAAGCCTGCATCTGAATGGGCAAATTAAAGCAAAAGCCAAAAGATTCACCCTGTTCTCCTACTCACAAAAAGGATCTTTCTCCAAGCAACTTCCAAACCTCATGCACAGCAGCCAACACAACCCAAAACTTCCAGGTGTATCTTACTAGCCACGCAAGTTGGCATAGTGCTAGTAGACAAACGTGATAGGCTTTGAATATACATGTTGCACAGACAGGTAAATGCCATGAAGTGAACCAAGGAGTTAAAACAGAGCTTGGATCTGCTACTTTTACCAGAAACCAGTGCCCACACCATTTGGTTTTACCAGAAACCGGTGCCTACACCATTCTGGGACTCTTAGTGGAAAAAGAATCACTTCTCCACATTCTACTTCAAGTGCTATTATTATTATTAAAAAAAGATTTCTTAAAAGGTCTTTTGCATTCAGAAACTGACGTGGAGTTTTTCAAAGTACTCAACTCTCAACAGCAGCTGGGCTGTTTTAATACCTCCAGCCATATGTTTGGAATTTGCTAAGTATGATATCCAGCACCTGCAAGGACAGCGCAAGCTATCTTCCAGCAACAGATGGAGAAAACATTTTCCATGTTAACTTGGAAAGCAGCAGGATCAGACAGTAGAATTTGCTCCAAAGGGATGTTAAGGACTTAAATGCACAAGCCAACTCAGCAGAGGTGTAAGAGGCCTCTGCCACAAACATTCCCACCTTGCCGTTCCTAAGGGGTTCTGCCCCATCTGCAGCTTCCATTACCAATAATAGGAATCATGTGTGGTTATCAAAGCCTGAAGCAGGCTCCTTTGATCTGAGCATTTGTTACCAGTTAAATATAAGTTTTGCTGGATAACAGCATACCCTTCTCTTCACAGACCATCGTTCAGATCTCCCATTTGTGACACTGAAACACCAGGCCTGCTGATCTCACATTTTGTACATCCTGTTTCCATTACTGTGATACATTAGAAACAACTTTGGCAATGAAAGCGAACACCAGTGTGTGTCCATACACACACATGACAATATAGCCAGCAACTTCACAGCAGTTTCATTTCTCAAATGTACACTTAAAAGGGGGTGGGTGAGTGGAGTATGCCTGCGAATATAAAGGTTATAAAAACATCCAAAATCCACAAAACAATGATACCTTTTGGGGGGCAACCAAAATGCACAAAATACATGTAGCAAGCTTTCAAAGCTCCACAGGAGGTTATAAACATAAAGGAGGTTATGTTTGTGTGTCTATCAGAACTGTCTGCAACATCAGCATGGTAGAAGGCATCAATTGACACTACATTAGCAATTAATCAGAAGCTGTGCTAGATAAGGATCAAATTTATTTTATTTGACAGCTTCCCAGCCTCACTCCATCCAGCCGGATTGGATTACAAATTCCATCATCCACAATTCCCAAGCTGGCTGGGAGATAGCAAGACTCTGCAACCCAACATACTTGGATGATCCATGCTGAGAAAAGACATGTTAACCAACTGATCACCTCTCTTAATATTTGAATTAGCATCCGCACATGCACACTAAATAGCTGCAAATGCCTAGACCACTCAGAGCAGCTTAGTACTGGAGATGAATCTTTCATGTCCTATATATTATTGCCAGTATTCCTCAGCCTCACACCATGCAGCTGAGTTGGACTGCAACTCCTATCATCCACAGTTCCCATGCTGGCTGGGAGAGGTTCTGCAGTCCATCACATCTGGAGGTGCCAAGCTGAGAAAAGCTAACTCATAGACTCCCTTTTTGTGTGTCAGAGCCAGAAACTGCAGTGTGAGTCAAGGGCATTGAAGAACACCGCTTCAGAAGCATTAGAATTGCTGATCAGTAAGAACAGAAATTTGAGAGCAGATTTCTGATCAGACCAAGGAAAAATGTTCCCAGTTGGGAACAGTCAGATATATCTGGAAAACTCATAGGCAGGGCATCTTATGTTCAGATATAGGACGCCTCTGAGTACACAGTGTTGGAGGTCAAACAAGACTGGAGGACTGGCCAGGCAGTATTAGTAACAGGAAGGCAAATTAGTTGGGCCATTGCTTTGTTCCAACAGGACTCTTTTTATTATCCCTCCAATAAACTGTATGTAGAAGTATACTGTTCCTGAATATGCAGGCTCATTCAACTATTATAGGATAAACCAAGTGTACATTATTAGAAAGCCATTTAAGCTAGAAGAGACAAATGTATTCTGCAGACAAATTAGCTGTGTGGATAGGTCTTTCTCCTTCCCCAGTTTTTTTAAACATTTAATATGCATTTAACCCAGAAGCTGGAAAAGTTCCTTTTTGGCCATGCTGGCTAGGGATTCGTTGTAGTCTTTAAAAAGTTCTAACAAATGCATTCTGAGAAAATCTAGAAGAAAAGGAGAGTATAGAGGTCCCGATGTCCCTTTCTTTCCCCTCCCCCTCTTAAACCTAAAAAGGATGCCACATTTAAATTATCCAACATCTGCATCATGCAATGTCCAACATTAAACACCTTTGTTGTTTTGTTGTGTGCCTTCAAGTCCTTTCCAACATATGGCGACCCTAAGGAGAACCTATCATGGGGTTTTCTTAGCAAGTTTCTTTGGAGGGGGGTTGCCATTGCCATCTTCTGAGGATGAGAGAATGTGACTTGCTCAAGGTCATCCAGTGGGTTTACATCATCAAGAAGGGATTCAAAACCTGCTCTCCAGAGTCATAGGAGTTTATCACATGGTGGGAAATTGGTAGTTTAAATGGTGATTAACCCGTTAAAATCACGCAATCAAGATTATCATTTTCACACACAAGAACCATTATCCTGGGAATAATCAGGGAGTAACTAGGCAATAAACAGCAAAAAATGAATGATTTGCTGCTGTTTATTGCCTGGTTATTCACAGGATAATGGCACTTTAATCAATTTTCATTGCGACGTCATGTAAAAACTATTAGCGCAATTGAACGATTATCCTGGGATATTCCCAGGATGATCGTGCTTTGAACGCAATGTCGTGTGAAAATGTTAATCGTGAATGTGTGATTTTGACAGGTTAATCACTGTTTATACTTCACTGTTTAATCACTGTTTATACTTCCAATTGTCCCCTTGCGATAAACTCCTGTCCAATGCTCAAACCACTATACCATACTGGACCACATTAAACACCTGCTTTTTCCCATCTCCCCACCCCTTCATTTCTCTGCTAGGTGGCTGGCTATATGAATTTTCAGAAGCCAAGGCAGCAAGACTGCAGATAATCAGAGATCACTTCCCATCAGAAAACGCAAACTAGTCTAAAGAAACCCAAATTTCCCACATGCTATTTTCATGAGGGCTGCAAGTGTCTAGAAATCAGTGCATTTCACTTTCCATATATTCCCACCACAAGTCAGTGTATCCAACATTAAAGGGTTTTTTTAAAAAAAAAACTGAATTTGACAGATTATATAGTGTACACATTCCCATGCACACATATGAAAATCCCAAATCATCTGAGATCCTGAACATAAACTAAAACATGTCTGTCTCTCCCTCTCACACACAGAAGTAAATAGGTTACCTATAAGCGAGCCCTGAAAGTCAACAAACTTCAGCTTTTTCACATAACCTTTGACATATTCCGGAACAGAAAAGAACAGTAAAACGACATTTTCAAAGTCATTTCAACCCACCTTGCCTCCCTCTCCCAAATGCATCAAAATAGACCACTGATAGGCATTCCTATACCTGAGATCCGAACATCTTCCTCCACATCACTGCTTTGTTTAAACCTCTCGGCTACAAATCCAAGGCAGACATTCAGAGCCACAGCAAACGTGAACCAGGATATCACCTGAAAAGAAGACAAGAGAGAAAACTGCAGAAGTGAACCAAATTAATCCAAGCCATGAGTCAGACTTGGGTTGTTTGGGTATGGTTAGATTAAAGCAGAATAAAACCAGCTGTTTTCTGCCTCTCCTTGCAGCCTGGGCAGCCACAGTCCTGGACAGTGCTGCAACTTCAGAAGAGAATTTGGGAATAAAATGGCCTGATTTGCAAACTCCATTAAAAAAAAAAAGACATTTATTTTTATTTGAGTTCAATCCACCCTTGTGGAAGACATGGTGACTCCTCCTTAAAGAGAGAGAAAAAAAGGCCAGCTCCTACCTGATGTAAATGGAAAGAGTTTTTCTTAGCCATGCTAAAGAGGATTCTTGAAAAGCCTCCACAGTGGCTTCGCTTTGGCTTTAAACTGAGCGCAGGGCTCTGTTTGCTCAGTCTATTAGCTACAACTAATCCCACCTGGTGAGGTTGACAGCCGCAATGTGATTTGTCCAGGGGGAGGTTTCATCATGTTCCACTCACAAATCGTAGCAGCTCTGGAGTGCCAGAAAAATGCAAGCATCATGCCTCTCCCCAGGTCCCTCCCCCATAACACACACACACACACACACACACTTTTTATGTGGTTTGCCTCTGGCAGCGCAGAGCTTTCTTCTCTTGCTGTGGCCAGTAAGTCCATATTCATTTTGATTCCTCTTGCTGGTGGGAGGATGCCTTGAGACTCCAGTGAAAAGAGAAACCCAATGTGTGTGCATCATTTCCAGCCTGAGTTGTTGGTGGTGGGGGTTTTGTTTTTTGTAATTAAATTTAAAATTTAATTAAAGCAAAGAAGGAAATAACACCTCTTTGGGATTTCTTATTTTAAAAGATGGCCATAATGACTTAAGCCATAGATAGAGTTGTTGCAACAGCATGGTGCAAGTGGCTTGAGTGTTGGGCTAGGACTCTGGAGACCAGGGTTTGAATTCTTGCTCAGCCATGGAAATCCACTGGGTGATCTTGGGCAAGTTCCACACTTTCAGTCTTGAAGGAAGGCAAGGGCAAACATTCCCTGAACAAACTTACCAAGAAAACTACATGGTAGGATTGCCTTAGGATCACCATAAGCTGAAAATTACTTGAAGGCACACAACAACAACACAGTTGCCTCCCTCTCCCAAATGCAGAGCTATTGTGTGCCTTCAGATCATTTCCAATTTAGCAGTTTTTGTGTGCCTTTGGGTCATTTCTAGTATATGAGGAGTTGTGTGTCTCTGGGTCACTTCCAACTTATGGTGACCCTGAGGCAAACCTATCTCAGGATTTCTTAGTAAGATTTGTTTAGAGGGTGGTTGCCTTTGCCTTCCTCTGAAGCTTAGAGAGCGTGACTTGCCCAAGGTCACCCAATGGGTTTCCATGGCCAAGTGGGGATTCAAACTCCAGTCTCGGAGTCCTAATCCAACACTGAAACCACTATACTATGCAGGAATTACATCCTTTAAATTGGCAGGACTCAACCATTTTCCATGATTAACCTATTCTGTTTGTCATATTTGAACACTTTAGCAGTTGCCATCTCCTTGACCTCTAAGGGTACAATTCTATGCATGTTTACTTGGAAGTCAATCCCACTCTACACTGTCATGCATACTCCTCAAAAGAAATGCTTTTGATTGCCATCTGGGGGCTGTTTTATTCCACGTTCTCCTCCCCAATACTTAACAGGTTAAAATGAGGTGTTACAAACATCCCTCAAATTCTCATATGAGAAATCATGCTCTATGGGCCCTTGCACACTGTATAATTATAGCCTTTTTTTTTTTTTTACTGCCATGGCTGCTTCCTATGGAATCCTGGGATTTGTTCTTTGATGAGGCACTAGAGCTCTCCGGCTGAAAATCCTAAACAACCCTCTCCAAAACTGCCAATCCCAGGATTCCATAGGATGTCACCATGGCAGTTCAAGTGAAATCATAATGCTATAATTACATAGCCTTCAAGGATCTAAAATCTCAACACCCTTTAATATCCCATATAGAGGTCCTGAACTTTTACAGGAATCAAAAGAGTTACTTCTTAGACTACAAGACACATAATCCCCTAAACTGCATAGCCATCCTGACTGGGAATTCTGTGGCTTGTAGTCTAAAGCAGTAACCTTCCAAACTGTTACTACTTTGCTTTGCATTGCAATAGGCTGAGTACCACTGATTTTTAAAATAAGTGAGTGTTCATAGTTAGATATCTTGGAACAAACACACAACAGCTCCTACAGTGTACTGTTGGTAGCTGCAAGTATTGCTCTGTAGCTGCAGTACATAAAAGCCAAGCTGTGGTGTTACCCCCAACACACAGCATGCATCCACACCTTTCTTCCTGCTCGAAAGTAAATGCAGGGAACCCAGTCTAAATGCCAAAATGCCAGCCTGGTGGGAGACTGCTTTGCCTCCTGTTGTGGTCCACATTTGGACCACATCTGCCCATCACTTCATCTGCACATCATTGCATAGGAAATCTGGCTGTCTACATTCACTCACAATGGAAAATATTCACTGCATGCCATGTATGAAGGCAGGGAAAGGCAAAGAGCAATCCTTTCAATGTTTGATTGTAAGTCCCACCAGTCCTGGCTAATTTTGAGAAATGCTGGAAACTGCAGATCAAAATCATCTGGAAGTCCAGTCCTGCATTAAGTGTCTTGGGTTAGATGTATGTCATGCTTAGAACAGAGTACTGAATCAAACTCAGTTTATTTTAGTGGGTCTATTCTAAGTATGATTTATATCTGGATTCAACCTGATCTACAATTTGTCCTCAGCATTCATACCCAAAGTGTATTTTGTCTGTATTATGTACTATTATCCATTCAGAGATGTTAAATACAACAGCATGAACTAGTTCTCACTAATAGAATATTTGGCACTAATCACGTACAACTATAAAACATGGATCAAAATTGCCATGGCATGAAGAATCATGCATAAGGGGGATCACCACGTGACAGTTCAGCCTTCCTCAGCCTGTTGCTTTCCAGATGTGTTCTATCATTTCCACCCAGCATGGCCAATGAGTTACACTCCAGCATATCTGGAGGTCATTAGGTTTGGAAAAACTGTCACAGCTAAAAGCAAAATAATAATAATAATAAAAAGATCAGTCCTCAACAAATCACTTTTTACTGCCTCTGATGAACAGTCCTATTTACAAAAGTAGATTATCATAGTGTGATAGAGTTCTGATCCAAACTGTCAGTTAAATTTTAATTGCTCAAGGAAATTATTTACCAACCAACACAACCCCATCTGATGAAAACAGCTTTCACTGAACTGTTTACCAACAACCACATTTAAAGGGGCAGACTAATGATTGTCAAACCTCTTTCCTCTTTCAAAAGTTAACATTTCTAGATCCATTCAAAATTATCATCTGTGTAGCTCAGGCTACAGATTCCAGCACTATCTGCTACATACTTTGGCACCAGATCTAGACCACTAAAATTAAAAAAAGCATTGATAATAGACTGCAAGAGATCCACAAATCAAAATCACACCATGCAGCTTCATTAACCAGCTGCTCTTGTCTGATAGCCCATGTGATATGATTGAGTCATTGGAGTTTATCGCATTCCCTTTTTTGCCCAATCTGGGAACAGGCTGGGGATGCATGTGAACAAGGGGAAATAGATTTTGTCACACTTGAAACAGTCAGCGAGCCATCTCCATACCATCACTTGACCACCTCCTGTCCCCAAGCCGTGCTGAGCCAGACGATTTTGTTCGACCGGAAAGCTTCCATCTTTGAAAAATCAGCTGGCTCAGTGCAGTTTGGGGGCAGGTGGTGGTCGAGCGACAGCATGGTGATGGCTTGCCAACTGTTTTGAGTGTGATAAAATCCAGTTCCCCTTTTTCATGCGCATCCCCATCCCATGTCCGGATTGGGCAAAAAAGAGAATGCGATAAACTCCATTGAACTGAAAGACACCTTGGTAGTCATTCAAACTAATTCTCTCCATTATGCAGGATTGCAACTAAAGCATGAATGAGGAACTCAGTTGTATACTAATATATTTGACACCCCATGCAGATGATTTTTAAAATACCCCCCTCCTCTCTTCAACAGCCTACTCAGGAGTTTGTCAGTGCTGCAAGCTGGGCAGGAAAGGGAGGCAACTTGCTTTGCTGCCCAGCCAGCAAACCCACCAGCCCCCAAAGGCAGCTACTGTTAGATGTGGGCTGCTGCTTCCAACCCACAACCTTTAATGGACTGGTGGAGCTCCTGGCCTGGTGGGAAAGGGATGCAACTTACTTTCCTACCTGGTCAACAGACTCACCAGACCCAGAAGCAGCCCTTTCCCAGCAGCAGCCACTGGTGGGCAGTGGTGTCCCCACACCTGATGTCACCCGGTGTAGGGGCTGGGGCTTCCAGGGCCTCCCTCAGTGCTACCCTGTCCTTTTCCCAAGGAAAAGGACAGGATGGCATGGAGGAGGGCCCAACTGAGTGTTATCGTCTTCTGGAATGTCACCAGTGAGGGCCACACCACCACACACACCCAAGTGACTCCACTGCTGGTGGGGTTGGGGCAGCCTTTTTCCTGGTCAGTCTGCAGCCCCACCAGAGCTGGAAGAAGCTAAATTTAAACTATTTTTATTGATTTAAACTGTTTTGGCATGTTTGTATTAACTTCACTTGTATGCCAGCCCAAGAGCTCTTGATACAGAGTGACGAATGATGGTGATGGTGGTGGTGGTGGTGGTGATGCTAGTATTTTGTAATACTAGTAATAGTGATACTAGTATATACTAGCGATACCTTGGTATCCACTGGGGTTTAGTTCCAGAACCTCCCATGGATACCAAAATCTTTGGATGCTTAAGTCTCATGAAATATAACAGCACAGTAAAATGGTATCTCTGCTATGAAATAGCAAAATAAAGGTTGGCTTTTTGGAATTTGTTTTTTGGAATATTTTCAAGCTGTGGATGGCTGAATCCATGGATAAAGGACCTGTGGATACAGATGGTCAACTGTGTTAATATGCTAGAACTCCCTTTCTGCTGCCCACCACTGTCCCTCAAAGATTTCTGAAATTGAATTTGGGTCTTGAGCTAAAAGAGGGTCCTCATCATTAAACTGTAGCATCTGTGCCATCATAAGTGTAAATCTTGAACAACCTTTTGTAATTCACTACAGCACACATGTGGGTTTGTTTGTTTTTTACACCATCACCAAACACCATGCACTGAGTTCTTCCAAATGGCATTAATAGAAGCTCCCCTTGTTTGACAGTCAAATGTATATATTTCAGCAGCTGATCTTTATCTTGTACACACACTCCTCACTGTGCAGCTGTGTCTTTCCCCTGTGGTTTACATGGCAAAGCAATTACAATTCAGAAGAAGTCGAGGTTTCTCATTGAAATTATACGTTATGTTCTACAAAGAGATGCCCAGTTTATTCCAAACCCAAGTCATATTTGTTTACATTGGATTGCATGGCTTCAAGCACACATTGTTAAGCAGTGTGGGGGTTTGCAGAACTGAAGCACCCAGCAAGGCATAAACTGTTTTAACACAACACAGGCAAGCCTTTGTACCTCTTTCCCACTATGAGTGTCATGTGTTTACATTTACTATGGGATAGAAAAGCAGGAAAGAGGGATGTTAGAAGCCAAGTATACATTTGCACTAATTTAAGTGTTACATTCATTCTACACAAAAAGGGAAGGTTTTTTTGGTGTTGTTTTTTTTTTAAAGAAAAGCTTATTTGATGCCTCATGTGGCTATACTCTTGTAGTTGAATTTCAAAATCATTCTCAAAAAATTGTGTGGAAGATTAGGGAGGAGAAGGGACAATGGAATGCATCAGCAGTAACCCAGGAAATGTGGTGTCTGCACCAATGGTATAGTGCAGGGGTGCACAGAATGTGGTCTGTGGACCACATGTGGCTCAGGGGTCTCTCAGGAGTCAAAAATGTTTTGCCAGAAAATGTCCACTATAGGGTGGGAGGTGCATTGCCACCACATTTTGCACCCTCCTCGGCCAATTTAGGCCCTGAAGAGGGCTTTTTGAAAACAAAAGCAATCAGGAAATGACATCTGCTCACCTCCTGTAGTTAAAAAGCCTCACCTTAACTTATAATGGCCCCGGGAAGCCTCAAAACATGGAGAAAATGACTCCATAACCCATAGAGGGAGTTTGAAGGCAAAAAGTGTTTTTTATTTATTTTTTGTGGGAGCATGTGTGGTGAAGAAGTATGGCCCTCTAAAGTCTACTGGGGGACTAGTGTGCCCCCCTAGCCTTCCACAATTGCCCACCCCAGTGTAGTGGAACCAGGATGCATAGGTTCAAACAACACTTTCAAAAATAAGACCAGGGATGATGGTGATGACATCTGATGCCACCATCCCATTGACCATAGCTTTAGATAGCACCTGTATGTGTCCCAATGAACTATATCTTGCTATAATGCCAAGTACTTACCATATATATTTGACTAAGTCAACCTCATGTATAAATCTATTAAGGGCAGGTTTTGGGGTCAAAATTATGGATTTTGATGTTATGGATTTTTTTTACTATAATTTCTAGACTTATACCTGAGTATATAAAATAGACGCTTTTTGTTTCAAATAGACAATTAAAACCCATTAGCTTTAAATAAGACAAGCTCCTGGTGGAGACAAAAATTGCTTGGTTGATATGAATCAGCATAAGTGGCAACTGTTTTGGATTCTCCTTCAGTTTTTGGCTTTGGGGACAGTCCTGATGAGCCCCTGAACTTTGAAATTTACCATCACACCATTGCCAGAGGTAGACCTCCTGAGATACCCCTGTGATGAAGCTAAAGAAATTTCAAATTCTTACTGCACTTCAATGGTACGTCAAAAAGATCCCACCTGAATTTGACCATCCCATTTTGTCTAACACTAGGGCTGGCCTTAAAGAGGTCCATCTGATTTCATGTTTGTGACATTTTACATCCTGAAAGCATTTTACATCCTTTTTAAGTCATTGTCACAAAAATCCTGGCTTACAGAAGTAAAGGCAGGGTACAGAGAGAAACAATGAGAAGAAAGGTAGTTTGCTCGATGCCATAGAAATAATTTGTAGCAACAGAGAAATATGAAGTAGGGACTTCCAAAACTGAGCTATTCTCCACGCTCTTGTAATGTGAAAGCAACCAAAAAATGGGGGAAATTAATTCTGTTTGGTGTGCTGACTCTAAGCTGCACCCTGGAAGAAAATGCTGTTTACTTTCAGATGGTCTGTTTATAGGAGCTCTCCTGTTAAATAAAGGGCTTGTTTCAGGAAAAAGAGATGGTACTTCAGATACCTCATAGACCAGGCTTCTCAGTAGATCCTGGGATAAGAACTGAAGGGCAGGCTTAGAACTACAATCTAAAAGGTTACAATCAGTTGGTGTCTATCAAATTTCTACAATATTCAGAGCTCTTTGTAGATGGGATGGAGGAGATGCCATTGCTTGGAGGCCTCAAACACAGAAAACCATGTCAGCATTGACAAGGACTGCTATGATTAACATCAAGCAAGGTCACTATGTATTTTCTCCTCCACCTAAGAGAGTGCTGTTGAACCAAGAAGTGAAAAAGCAGTGATGGGCAGGGGTGCTCCTATGAACGGCTTTGTATGTTTGTCCATCCATCTCAGTGGGTCTCCAGAGGCACACAACAACAACAACAACAACAACAACATAGCAATAGCATGTACATTTCTATACCACTTATCAGTGAACTTAAGCACTCCCTAAATGGTTTAGAATGTGTAAGCTTATTGCCCAACTAGCTGGGTACTCATTTTAGTGGCCTCGGAAGGATGCAAGCCTGAGTCGAGCCTGAGCCCTTGGCTGGTATTGAACTCACAACCTTCTGGTTTGTGAGTGAGTGGCTGCAGTACAGGCATTTAACCACTGTGCTACCAGGGCTCTCAAAGCATCCTTTCTATTTTTACAGCATAAAAGAGGCTATGCATATCAACATCCCATAGCACAGTGTTCCCTTGTACCTGAACTGAAATATTTTAAACTCACAACGTTTTCAGAATATCTAAGAGATTTCATTTTAAGATGCCTATGTAGGAAACATTCCAATATTCTATCTATTTAACGTGGCAACAATAGCTCATGCACTGGTAACCTGCTAAGTAGACAACTCCAACATGCTCTGTGTGGGGTTGTCCTTGATGATTCCTCAGAAACTTCAGTTAACACAAAACACAGCAGCTACATTGCTGGCAGGAACAACAATTTAAAGAACTGAACTAGCTCACAATATTCTTCTGGTCTGGACTCATGATGCTGATGATGACACTGAAAGCTTGAAAGCCTTGAGACCTCAATACTTGAAAAGGGTCTCTCATGATATCTGCTGATTTTATGGCAAACATCTCTTAGAGGTCCCTCCTTAGTTCCTCAGCAGTAGGATAATTTATTTATTTTTATTTTATTTTTATGCCACCTTTCTCCCAGAAAGGGACCAAAGGCAGCTCACAAGAAGAAAAAAATTAAAAACTTTAGAAACAAATACAGTCGCCCCTCCTTTCTTGCAGACTTAAAGTCTGTGGATTTGCATATTCATGGAGGGGCAACCTCCATGAAAATCAATGGGGTGTGCCCCATTCAAGCCTATGGGGCTTGAATATTCCCGAATCTCCATTTTTGCAGGGAGTCTGGAACAGATCCCCCGCAAAAACGGAGGGTCTACTGTATACTGTGAGAGGATGTCTGAGAGAATCTTCTCTATTGTGTCATCCCAATTGTGGAATACGCTCAGTTTAGAGTCACACTTGGCACCCACCAACACCATCTTAATTCAGGCATAAGATTAAAAGATGGCTTTTCAAACTTTGGTGCCTTCAGGCAAATCTGCATATGTACACATGGCAGACTATCTTAGCAGAAAAATTAACCTCCCATACTTGGTTTAGCTGAAGGGAAAATATCAAAGGATACTTTTGTGGAACTCTGGTCCCCATTCATTAACTATACTATGGATTACCTTTCTGCATCACATTCATAACTGGCTCACTTAAAGCTATGAAACAATAGACTAGGAACTATGATTGGTTTTGTTATGTACAGGGAGACTGAACTATGCTGTAAACTGGGATAGCTAGGTGGGAGGGTTGAAGGATAACCACAATGCACTTTTAAAATTAAAAAATATATATATTTAAAAAACAAATCTGCATGTATACATAGTTTAAAACTTTTTAAAACTAAATTAAATTAAATTTATTGATAATTCATTATTTCAGAAAAAAGAAAAACAGAAGCAACAAATACAGCACAGCAAAAAAGAAAACAGAGAGAAGAAAAAAGACATAAATATAATAAAAACAAATCATAACCATAAATTATAATAAAAATTTAAAAAATGCTGGAGATTTTCAAAAACAGGCATTAGATGGGCATCTATCAGGTATGTTTTAGCTTTGGTTTTCCTGCATTGGCAGGCAGCTGGATTAGATTATCCTTGGGGTTTCGTCCAACTGTGAAGTTCTCTTTTTCTATTATCGCCCATCCTCTTCTGAATCTATTCCATTTTGTCCAGTTGCCACTCTTAAACTGGACATTGTGCTCTCCCTCTTTCAATGAATGAAACTTTAAGTAATTATTGAATTTGGGCTTAATTGCATCCTTAATATTTTGTTTTTTGGATCAAGAATTAAAGGAAATTATGAGCTCATAATTGAATTTAATTCCAGGCTCTCTCCTGCTGAGTTTCAGAGACTCAACAATACTACTAAGACATTTCAGAGAAAAACAACAACATTAATTTGTAATTATTAGTACTGAATTATTTTATTCTTATAAACACAAATGGAATCAAAATTTGGGCTGTTGCCACACTGCAGAATTAATGTAGTTTGACACCGCTTTAACTATAATAGCTCCATCCTTTGGAATCCTAGGATTTGTAATTTGATGGGCCATCAGTGCTCTTGTATAGAGAAGGTTAAATAGCTCACAAAACTACAAATCCCAGAATGCCACAGCATTGAGGCATGGAGTTAAAGTGGTGTCAAACTGCATTAATTCTGTAGCATAGATGCTGACTATTAGTCTATTTTGGAATCCCAAAATCATCTGAATGACCGAAGAAAACCAACATGTGAATGATGCAGCCTGAATGGGGCTGTATGGCCAATAGGCTTCCCTAAGTGGCAATCCCATAGCAACAGGTGCTGAATACACTTCTGGTTTTATCCAGATTTTAAAGATGTTATTTGTAACAATGAGAGCCAGCATATAAAATATACTCTGCACCAATTCTTCCAAAAATTTTAAACCTTTACACTACCCAAGCTATTTAACTCCATCCCACAAAGACTCAGCACCTTGGATAGCTCCTTTAAAGTATATAAACTAAAACCAGGAGTGGATGCAATGGCCCCAGTGGCATGGAAGCCACCAGCTGCCAATGGTTTTTACCACGCACCATTATCCCTACTGTGATAGGTGGGTTTCAGCTTCTCCAAAACATCCACTAAAATGTCTCATAACAGAGAAAATCTCGTGAACATAAGCCCCAATATTTCTTATTTATGATTTGGAAATATAGACTGAGAGGCCTGGAACCTGGCACTGAAATCATTTTCAGTAGACAGTTATGTTCCTAGAACCTGAACTGGCTTACTTTTTAGAGCCAGAACTGGAAAATATATGCACAAGTAACTTGATTTGCTACAGTCAGAGAAGTTATTATCAGTGAGGAAATGGAAACACAGAGGTAGCTTATTTAATGGTATCTTCACCACCAGGAAACAGATCCATGTAGCTATGTTGCCCATATAGCAGAGTACAATAACATCCAAAATCCACTGAATAGTGATATCTTTATGGGGGCAACCAAAATGCACAAAATACATTCACAAGCTTTCAAAGTTGCTAATGGAATTTAAATTTCCTGGACCTTAAAATAACTTGTCTCCCAGTACCACATGGCCAGCAAGAAGAGTGGCCTGCATATATATCCCTCCATACCATCTCAACTCAGAACACCAACAACAACATCTTCACAAAATACAGGCCTGTGACTAAAATCATTCTTTTTAATTATCCTGTATTAATTTTAACACTTTTGCCTGATGAAGAAGCCAATGGAGCTTCAAAGGCTTGTGACATGTATTTTGTGCATTTTGGCTGGCCCAGTAAAGATATCACTGCTTTGTAGATTTTGGATGTTATTGTACTTATTTAACAGTGTTAGGGCCTTTGCAGACTGCCAGAAATAGTGCACATTAAATTGAGGCACTGCCTTGGCTCAGTGCTAGGGAGTCATGGGAATTGTATTTTTTTCTGGGATATTGAGCCTTCTCTGTCAGAGAGCTCTGGTGCCACAATAAAATACAGTTCCCATGATTCCCTAGCACTGAGCCAGGGCAGTGCCTCAATTTAAAGTGCACTATTTCTGGCAGTCTGCAAAGGCCCTTAGCTCTAGCTAAGCCTAATCCACAAATCCTCAAACTGGAATGATGGAAACAGCAACTGGAGTTAAATTAAATGTGTAATGGTTGGCAATTTGGTCTCAACTCTCTTCCCATTTATTGTCATGTTCCTTGTCAATGTACAACACAATCAGAGCCTGGTCAGGTTACTTTTTTTGGATTATGCCTCCCAGAACCTGCCAAGCTTTGGGGCTGCAGGATTTTGAGAGTTGCCATCCAAAATCAGCAGTATTTTCAGCCACTGGTCAAGATCATATTCAAAGGGAGAAGGAATTCCTCCCATCCACAAATTTAGGAGGCCACAGTCCTGTGCTTTCTTGAGAGTAGGGATGGATATAATAGAATTGCTCTCCTGAAAGATGCTGAGTAGAATTATGTGTACTTTGGTATTCCCCAGTGAATATTTGGCAGAAGAAATCCCAGCAATACAGAAGGAATCCATTAAACATGAGTCCAATGAGTGTTTATCCTTACGTAAGCAGAATTTTACTGCAGAGAACTATGTTACTAATGAAGCAGTCCTTCACTGGAAAAAGGAAAACAGATTTCACCCAGAAAAGCACTCATTCAGCTCATTCAAAAATTCATTCTGATTTGTTATAATTTGCCATTATATTCTATAGTGAACCTATTATCTTTAAAGTAGTTTTTGTTTCATTGAATATTCCATCTTCTACATGTACGTTTGACTCACATATGTATACTATTTCTAATGGTAGATTTATCTTTTCTCACCCTAAGGCACTGTATTTCAGCTAGTTCTAGGAGGGGCAAAATTTGGTCTGGGGCCCCATGTAGCCCCCAAGGTTGCTTTTGTTACCCTCAATCTCTTCACACTCCCCAGACTCACCTATTTCTGTCCAAAACAGAATGAATTGCCTCTTCTGGAAGCTGACAGACAATTCAATTGATAGTTTTCAGGGAGCTCCTGCACTGTTCAACATTAAAACTCCTGCTTTGTACAAGACCAGAAATTGACTTCTAGACAATTTCTGTGTGTGTGTGTGTGTTTGTTTTTTGTTTGTTTGTTTTTCTTGGCTTTCTGGAAACCTATGTGGCCTTCTGGTAGACCCCACAGGCAGAAGACTGATCCTTATTCGCCATAGTTGTCCATTCCTACTCTAGCTAATAGACCTTGAAAGTCTCATGAACAGAACATTGAAGGATGGCATAAGAGCACCCTCTCAAAACCTAAGTAAGAAAATAAGACTTCCTAATTACCCCAGAGAGCAAGAGTAGATCTAAGGGGCTTAAGGAAGGTAGATTTGGGTTGAACATTTAGATGCAATGTGTTATTAGAAAGAATATTTGGACAACAGAATCAGTTACTGAGAAATGGGCTTTGCCATCACGGGGCAGAAGTCTCTTGAAGGACACACCATTGTATGCTAGCTTTAGATTTTCTGCACTGATCAGGAGGTTAGACCACCATCGACGCCTATGTTTCCATGAACTAAACAAGAAACCCTCAAGTCTGCCAACCTCAGCCCAAAATGCAAGCCATTGGAATGGCCACTAGGTGACACTTTCAGATGGAACCCTGTTGTACTTTCCTGGCAAAAATCATTACAAGTTGGCCAGCTGTTCTTGCAGAAATATTTGTTCTGAACAGCAGCACTGCTGATGTTTCAAATGATGTGTTTATTCAGTTTAGATCAAACTATTACATGAAACAGAGAACACTAAAGCAACGTCTCTGGTTTTTCTTGTCCATTTGGACACAAGTAGGGTGATTTCTAAAAGGTGGTATAGGCCAGTTTGTTTAACCCTAAACACAGTTATAATTTTCCTCCTACTTTACCTTGAAAAGGGTTGTTGCACATCACAAGAACCAGGAGTGAGTGAATTTTGAAGGAGATATTTCTTTTCATTGAAATATATATTTGGATTTTCAACACCTGCAATCTGGATGTTAGATTGGGGGGGGGGGGCTTAGATGTTGTGAAAATATCAGGGCTTACATAGAGGCAGGAATCTACCTCAGTGTCTGTTTCAAATGCTGTACTAGAAGTTATCATGACTATATTTTAAGCACATAGTCCAGGACTAGGTGAGGTGTTGTTTTGGCCTACAGCACAGATCCACCCAATGTGTGGAATATTCTTCCATCTTATTTGCAACATGATCCAACTATTTTTAATTGCTAGACAAATGTTAAAAACTCACCTGTTTTTTGTAAGCATTCTCTGTGCTATCAGCTACTTCATAGATAATGTAGAAAGTGTATTTTAACTTTGGTTATTCTATATTTTATAACTCTTGTATAAAGTTTTGAAATCTTATAAATATTTGTAAAATTAAACACGTAAAGTATGGAAGGCCCAGGCTAGCATCAGGGATTGTCTACCAGTAACTGATAATATATAATATATAAAGTGCTGAAATATCTGGCAAAAAAAACCCAGCATCATTCAGACAAAAGAGCAAGGTCTCATCAGGTTTACAGGTAAAAGACACACAAAATATTTTCTGGAAAGATGGGCAAAATGTAGCTTCCCATAAGTTGTTTGATCATTATCATAATCACCATCCCTACTATATTTATTTTTATCCTGCTTTCCCCCTGAAATTGGGAGTGAAGAGTGGCACACAATTTAAAAAAGCAATACAATTTAAGAACATACAAAAAGAGTGCATTAAAATAGAATTAAACTATTTGCAATATTAAAACCATTAATTCAATAAAGGAATAAAATACAACTGAAAATATTGTTTTAAGTTCTTAAAACAGTGCAATTCAAACAATACAGCACTCTCTAACCTGTTCTTGAAAAACTGTCTGCATTAAAAGTCTGTCTGAATGAGATTTTAATTGCCACTGGTAAGACAACAAGGACAACTCACTGGACAGGGAGTGCTATAGAAGCTTATTGGTTTGCCACCGGGCGGTATATAAATTATTATTATTATTATTATTATTTGGGGATTTAAATCAAATCAAGCCTCCCGGGCTGCAGCTGGAAGGCAGGATGGAGGCAGGGATTATTGCATGCTAAATTGCCGCTGAATTGCCGGCTGCCATCAGAGTCTGGGTGCAGCCCCCAAGAAGGCCCTCACAAAACTCACAAAAGTCCTAGCCAGCACAGGTTATAAATGGTTACAAATGATCTATGGTGAGGAATGCTGGAGTTGCAAGACCAACAACTCAAAGGTCACACTTTGGCCTACAGAGATTCAAATATAACCCAGTGATAACTGAGCATATTCAGTGGCTAAGTGCTCAGTGTGGGAAAACCAGTAGTGAAATGGAAGGAAAGGGCACAATCCACTGACACACTTATTAGGAAGCTTACATACTGAAAAATGATGTTGCAGGTCCCACTTGTTAAGAGGCTCAGATTTGCAACCATTGGTCCATCCATCCAAGAAAATCTGTCAAATACATTTACTTGTAAGAGTGAATTTCATTTGCTAGTGAGGCACTGTATGAAGCGCAGCATATTTAACATTAAAGAAGCAAATAGTCCAACTGAAACAACTCTGTTCATTCTCTCCAAGTTATTTTAATCCCCTTCCCCAAGAAATGTGGAAATATTTAGAAGGCAACAGATCATTACCCATCCTTCTTGAGACAATGCAGCAAAACTATGAAAAGGCCACTTGGTTTAAAGAAGTCAAAGCAACCTTCCCAGAAACCATACAATAAAAGATATGTACAAAGTCTACATAAAGGAGGTGGAAGCTCACCCTTTCCAGTAGGCACAGGCAAAAGCAAACTGCTATAATCTCTCCTAGTTTGTCTGTTACTCTTCATTCATAAAATTTCCTTTATTGACCACACTGTGTTATTGCTTGGCCGCATGTGTCCCAATTTTTATCTGTAAAATGTTGAAGGGTGTGGAGTCAACTTGGGTGTGTGTGTGCTTAGGTTGCTATTATTTTCCTAAAGCATACACAAAGACCCCTCAATTATTTAAATAAACAAACCACTTGGATCAGGCTTAGATTCAGATGTTTGCTGCTTCACATGGACTTAGAGTCCAGAGAGACATGCACAGTGTACTCTTGGGGCCCGCTTACTGTAACATTTCTGGCTATGAGCCCAACCAGTTTTCTCCAGTTGAACTTGCTGACCGTGGATTCCCCTCACAGCCCTACTGCTGCTGTTGCATAACTGTGGACATAAAACTCCCATTTCCCCCTGTAATTTCTGCAACATGTGATGAAAGGTTGCACATGCCTACTTCAGAAGACACGCTTACCAGTGGAACACGACGAGGGATTCCAGTTCCAAAGAATTCCACAACAACTACAAACCTCACTTAACAAAGGAGTGAAATCTGTAATTTTGAGCCAATTCTTGCCACAATGAGAAACCAAAACAAAAAAGAAAGAAAGCTGAAGTTTGGGCTCTTTGGGGTTTTTTTTAACTGTTACATAAAGGAAGCCTGCAGAGAGATCATGCATTAGTTTCAGAAGAAATTGGAAGCAACTCTTGGAGAAATTAAAACCATTTCAAACACTTTCACGCAAGATTGCCTGCAATGAGCCACATGAGCACCGCATGCTTATATAAAATCATCTAAACAAATGTTTCTCAAATTTTGGCCCTCCAGATGTTTTGGACTTTAATGCCCAGAAGCCTTGGCCAAATTGCCCAACAATTGGAAATAATTGGGAATTCTGGGAGCTGACATCCAAGATACCTGGAGAACCAAAGTTTGGGAACCACTAAACTTTTAATGTAGATTTTAGAAACCCAGTTCCTATGAGCTAGGTGGCCATACTAGTTGAAGATTTTAGGATTTGTGGTCCCCAAAATGTAACTTTTCCAAACACTGCTGTTTTCAGCATTAGGCAAAGACCTGCCTGTACACTCAGGTCTTGTAAGTAACTTGTCTAGTCTCAGCCTTTCTGGTTTAAGATCTGTGATTGGGGTTCTTTTGGTCTTCTTTTCTACACAGTATAGCAGCAGCATCAGGAGAAAAGAGGCCATAGATGTGAGGGCTGTAAAAGAAGACATCTCCATTACCATCAGGAGAAGAAGGAAGCCCATTGTGAGCAGCCAGTTTTTCCAGGCCATTATGCTAACTTGTACTACCTGGGGCTCTTTCACACCACACAATTACAGTGCTATGATTCTACTTTAATGCCCATGGCAACATCCGGAAAAAATTCTGGGGTTCACATTTTATGGTAGGATACTTAGAATTTGTGCCCAGAGAGCACTAGTGCTTCATCAAGATGCTAATCCTAATTCCACAGGATACACAGACAGTTAAAAGTGGAATTAAAGCACTAAAATCATGCAGTGTGAAGGGCCCTAGCATTCCAGCAAATGTGTTTTAACTTTGGAGTGTTGCATTTTGTTGCTTTGCACTCCATGTGTTTATGATATATCATGTATTTAAATTATTTTTATGTTTGTTCATTATTGTAACCCTCCCAGGAAACTTTATTATGGGGTGGCAGAAATATCCTGTCACATTTCACACATGAAAACTACGACACATGTGGCCAAACAACATCTGAGTGTGGTCAGTATGGCAAGATTGACTAATGAGGAAGAACATACAAGCTAGACAAGATTGCAGCAGTAGCAGTTTGCTTTTCCCTGAACCTACTGGAAAGGGTCAAATTCTGGCTTTTCCTCTCTTCTCTCCCCTGCTGAGTTAACTAAGGAGACTATCGCACTAGTTTATAAACTGGCTTACCTGAGCCAGCTTAAAATTAGAAGCAGGCGGCATCCTGATAGTATCAGACACATTTAGCCACCGAAATTGCCGCCTGGCTCCATTGTTGCTCCAAGGGGCACCTCCGTGCCTCTTTTCAAAGCTGGGGGTTTCTGGCTTGAAAAAATAGCCGCAGGAGCACCTCTTGGAGCAGCAACGGAGCTGGGCTGCAGCTGGGTGGCAATTTCAGCGGTAAATACACCTGATACTATCAGGATGTTGCCCGCTGCTAATTTTAAGCCGGCTCAGGTAAACCGGTTTATAAACTAGTACGATAATCTTCTAAGTGCAAACTACTTTTGCACTTTGAACTCAGTTTGCAGTTATAAAAGTAACCTGAGGACAAAGGGGGGAAGTGGGAGGAGAGGAGAGAAACCAGGACATTTTTAAAGCCACTGGAAAAGTAGGATGGCAGAGGATTAATTGGGACTGTGTCAGTTTTCATCCATGAAATAGCAGAGTATCCATATACAAATTTTATGCCGACCTGTATCATTTTGGTGGGAGTTGCATAAACTGTCTCCTTAGGCAAACAATTCCAAGTTAAACCACACTTGAGCTTGCTGCTGTATATATTTTTTGTGATTATATTGTTTGTATGTGTATTTTTTGTAACTGCTGCAAAGGTTAGAAGAGGGAAAGCTTGAGAAAACAAAGGGAGAAAGACAGTCATCCTGTCATTTAGAACAGTTTGTTGTTGTTTAGAACAGTACTTTCTGTTTTCTCATGGAAAGAGAAGCACAAATGACTTTTCAACTTCAGAACAATAGATCACATTTTGTTTGGTTACTGTGTTTTGGAGAGACTTATATTTGAGGATCTAAAACATTATATTTCAAACCTTGAAAAAGAGCTATAGTAACTAATATGTGGAAGTTACAGAAATGTGTTTATCATAGCAATTCTCCTAGAGTTCACACAGAAGAGTCACCAAGCTTAACAAAATATAATTGCAAACTGTAAAGACATTGAACTTCATGTGTTTGTCATGATGGCTATCATGGCTATCATATCACATCTATGGCTCTCAAATATGACTATCATATCACCTATTAACCTTTTCTCCAGGTTAAACACACCAAAATCCCTAAGCTGCTTCTCATAGGTCATGGTTTCCAGAACTTTCACCATTTTGGTTGCCTTCCTCTGAACACACTCTAGCTTGTCCACATCCAGTACTGGACACAATATTCCAGGTGAGGTTTGACCAAATTAGAATAGAGTGGTAATTTTACTTTCCTCATTCTATACACTATACTCCTATTGATGCAGCCTAGAATTGCATTGGCTTTCTTAACTGCTGCATCACATTGCTGACTCATGTTCAACCTGTGGTCTGCTAAGACTCCTAGATCCTATTTGTATGTACTATCTTCAAGCCAGGTGTCCCCCATCCTATATCTGTGCATTTTATTTTCACTGACCCTGTGTAGTATCCTACATTTCTCCCTGTTGAAATTAATTGTATTAGTTTTGGTCCAACTTTCTAATCTATTAAGGTCATTTTGAATACTGATCTTGTTCTCTGAGCTTTTAGTAATCTCTTCTAATTTAGTGTCATCTGCAAATTTGGCAAGTATGCCCTCTGTTCAATCATTCAAATAATTGATAAAGATGTCGAGCAGCACTGGGCCCAGAACAGAACCCTGCTAGTCACTTCTCTCCAGGTAGAAGAGAAGCAACTGTTGAGTATCCTTTGGGTTTTGCCTGTCAACCAATTACAAATCCACCTAACAGACTTACAATCCAGCCAACATTTTACTAGCTTTTTTGCAAGTATTTCATGGGGGGGGGGGGCTTCTTTACTGAAATTTTGTTTTTGTTTGTTAACTGCCTTCGCGTTGGTCTCGACCCATAGCAACCCTATCGATGAGACATCTCCAGGCTCCCCTGTCCTCTATTGCTCTGCCTGGCTCTTTCAAACTCATATTTGTGGTCTCTTTAATAAAGTCCATCCATCTAGCATGTGACCTTCCTCTCTTTCTACTTCCCTCCACCTTTCCTAACATTATTGTCTTATTCAACGATTCATGCCTTCTCATGATGTGTCCAAAGAATGACAGTCTAAGTCTTGCCATCTTGGCTTCTAGTGATATCTCTGACTTGATCTGTTCTAGGATCCATTTGTTTGTTCTTTTGGCTGTCCATGGGATCCTCAGCACTCTTCTCCAGCATCATATCTCAAAGCTCCTATCTTCTTTCTTGACTTTCCAGCTCTCACATCCATACATAGTAATAGGGAATACGATGGCTTGTATGATTCTGACTTTTATGCTGAGTTGTATGTCTTTGCATTTTAGAATCTTTTCTAGTTCTTTCATAGCCACTCTCCCCAGTCTTAGTCTTCTTCTGATTTCCTGGCTACAGTCCCCATTCCAATCAATGTTTGATCCCAGATATGAGAACTCTTTTACTATTTTTATTTCCTCATTGTCTAGTTTGAATGTGTGTACACTGAAATTAAGATATACTATATCAACAGCATTCCCTTCATCTACCATGTTTGTGACTCTATCAAAAAAAAGAAATCAGATTTGTCTGGCATGACTTGTTTTTGAGAAATCCATCCTGACTTTTAATGTCACATAATTCCTTTCTAAATGCTTACAGACTCTCTATTTAATGAGCTGCTCTAAAATCTTACCTGGTATTTATGTCAGGCTAACCAGGCAATAATTATTTGGGTCCTCTTTTTTTCCTTTTTTGAAGATGGAACAACATTTGCCCCCTCTGGGACCTCCAGGAATTCTCAAAGATTATTGACAGTGGTTCTGAAATTACTTCTGCCTGTTCTTTTAATGCCCTTGGATATAGTTCATCTGGCTCTGAAGACTGGAATTTGCTTAGAGTAGTGAAGTATTCCTGTACTACCTCTACCTATTGTATGCTATATGTTACGACATGTTAACATTTCTATATTTGATGCCTGTGTAACTTCTCCATCATTCACACCAGCCACATCAAAAAGAGGTATCCTAGCCAGCTCACGAGCTAGTCATAAAATAACATCAGGAGTAGCACTCACACGACTCACATATCAAGCTGTGGCTACTAGATCTCCTGCCAACACTCCAGTCAAAGTATTCTCAGTGTTCCAGAAATAAATGGGAACTTTGACAGCGGTAATCTTTGGTCCAAGGGCACCATGTACAAGCCACTAAGAAAAGGGAAATTAATAAATGCTTTCTTTCTCAAAAAGATTGTGGATTAACTGCCTCAGAATTTCAGGTAGGGATGTGAGGATTCTAACAGTTTATCTACTTCTAACATTTGTAATATTCAGACTTCAAGTTCTTTCTGTCTCAAATAGAAACAAGTCTGTGATTTTTAGTACAGTTACCCCCCCCCCCCTTATCCATAGATTTTTATCCATGGATTCAAGCATCCACAGCTTAAAAATATTTTAAAAGTATGAATTCCAAATAGCAAACCTTGATTTTCCATTTTATATAAAGGAATAGTGGGGTACCATGACTTGGTGTCACCTGGTGCAAGGAGGGGGGCTTCTGAGGGTGGGGCTTCTGGTGCACACACTGCATAGGAGTGCACACGCATGCCCTGCAGCACCCCAGAAAGCTGGTGGCAGCCAGGAGAGCGGGCTCTGCACACTGCCAGCAGCCTAGGAAGCCCTGTGGCAGCCAGTGGTGGGCCCAAGGCCTCAGAAAGGCCCCACAGGGGGTGGGGGACCAACTGGATGTCACCCCCCTTCTGGGGTGTCACCCAGTGCAGTTCACAACCCCCACATATCCCCAGTGATACTACTATAAGGGACACCATTTTGCTATGCCTTTACATTTAATGGGACTTGAGCATCCATGGATTTTGTTATCCATGGGGGATCATGGAACCAAACCCCAGTAGATATCAAGGACCCACTGTACATCTCTCAAAAACTCAATTGAAATGAAATTTACCCTCATTTGAACCAGCCCAATTCTACAGGTACAGCTATTTCCAACAGGAAAAAGATCATGTTAACCCAGGGGTGTCACTAGGGGCTGCAGGGAATGTGGACCACACCGGGTGACACCCCAGAAGGTGGGACTAGCACAGCTGCTGGGTAAGCAAAAAGGGTTTCACCTCCCTTTCTCACTCATCCAGGAGCTGTGCAAGACCCTGAACAGGCCATCCAGAGGCCTCAGCACTGCCCTCCCAGGAGCAGTCTGGTCAGGCAGCACCCGGGGGGGGGGGGGGGCAGTCAGTCAGGATAGTGGGAGAGAGGGGCAGGCCACCTCCCCTGATCCCCCTGCCAACCCCTACACTGCAACAGGTGACATCAATCACAGTAACACTACTCTGTTAACCTACTTGCCATATTACTATGAAAGATGAGAAACCTGTGGAAAGAAAGGAAGAGGCAACCTCAGTTAAGGCACCACAAATGTTTTGGAATACTCAGAAATTCAGCTCCAGACTTTTAAAAATTAAACACCCAAAGCCCTGGGTCAGTGTGGATAAAATAGATCACATGTCTCTACATCTAAATTTTTAAAGTCTTAAGTTGCTTCCAGCCAAATATAAGTTGTATTACACACTTAGATAAAACTGAAGGAAAGGGAATTTCCCTTGTGCCTAAGTTCAGGCAGGAATACTAAAAACTGTCAATCTTGATTCTTTTCTGTGCACAATCTTTACACATCTTCTGTATACCTTCATTTGCACACTTTACTGTGTACTATGTATACGTTTTTTTCTCCATTGACTGAAGTGTGTGCATATATTTTCAACTGTACACATCTATATGTCATTCACTTAAAAAAAATGCATGAATCCATGTAGTACAACATTTCACAGATGAAAATGTGGATGTGTGTGGTTAAGTAACTTGGACATGGGTGAAGGGTTTCCAGAAGGGGAAAAGGAGTGGGAGAGATAAACATTCAAGTATTCCAGAGAAGATGGGGAAAGTCTCCAATCACTCTTTATCATGCAGTACCTCTTTCCCCTCCAGAGCCAATTTGGCCCCCATTCTTCTTTCCCCCACCATGTTTCTCCATGAACCCATCAATGCAATGTCTTCACATTAAATTCATAAGCTATAATCTTGGTGATCCCTAGTGATAGGATATTCTTTATATGGTGCTTCATTTTCTCTCATTTTTAAAAGCCCCCTGGACATAAATTTTAGCTACGAAAAAGAGGACATGTCCAGGAAAAGGAAGATGTATGACAGCCCTAATGTAGCCTATTCCATGCATGTTCAGAAAGCCACCAACAGTGTTCAAACTCTCACCATACAATAGCAAAGACAAAACTACAGAAATGGTCCATTTAATCCATTCCTCCTATTTGCACTACTGGGTAGCATATCAAGACACATGCCTCTGTGCAAGATCAGTATTAGCAGGCATGTAGCAAGAGAAGAATCAGAACAAAGAGTTATACTTGAACTCCTTCATTGTATTAACAGCAGCATTATTTCCTGAAATCAAGGGAGTTGGGCTGGAGCATGCAAAAAGATAGAAAACCTCACTGACATCACTCCTTCTCAGTAACTCATTGAGTACGTACCCGATCACATGGATTTGCAGCTGCTCTCCATAATGAACTAAAGTTGATATTTTTCCTCTTCTTCCCTCTGGCAGCACTTGGCAGTCACAAAGTCCCACACAATCTCACACCTTCCAAAATTTCTCAGATTAAAATGGTGACATGTGTGGCTAAGTGACATCAGAGTGGGCTCAAGATGCCAAACATTATTAATGTGGAATAATCATTTCTAGAAACTGAAAATGAGAATTACACACTCACTACAATTGGTTAACTCTATATTGTTAAGGTTCACAGAAGGCAGGCTTGGTGCTGCATCTTCCACTTGTGGGACTGCCGCAGGCAGACTGGTTTAGCTATCTGGAGGTTATTGGAGGACAGCTTTGCGTCAGTAGCCCTTTTTTTCAAACTACATCCACAAGTTTCAGTGCTTTGTTACTCAAGCTCATGTATCCAAACATGACAGGTAGATTAAGAAACACTTTGCTTCCTCCTCCTCTGCATGCGTGTGGGTATGCCTGTGCACCCAGCTGTGATATCACCCATTTAATTGCTAGCCTTTTTCAACTTTCAGGATTGAATTAGCCAATGAGGTCATGCACAGCTGTGCAGTAGGCTCAAAATAAGACAACTCCACTCCATTTCACCAATGTAGTGTGGTCAAACTGCCACAATCCTAGAATTTGGTTTTTGGTTATTTAAAAGGAGGAGCAGGAGGCCAGAACACTAGGTAATCAGTTTGCTCTTATAAAGTTTTCTCTGTTTAAACACATACAGATGATTGAGGATACATTAAGTAATATTCTGCTTTATTTTAAAATTAACAACTACTTCAGGTTATTGAAAACTTCATTTATTAGCATTGCTCCAGCCCAACTCCCCTGATTTGAGGAAATAATGCCACTGCTAATACAATGAAA
This sequence comes from Phrynosoma blainvillii, assembly GCA_026167975.1. NCBI lineage: Eukaryota > Metazoa > Chordata > Lepidosauria > Squamata > Phrynosomatidae > Phrynosoma > Phrynosoma blainvillii. The sequence continues at coordinate 21,625,499 of JANUYF010000004.1, read as the reverse complement.
AATGGTTTTTTTAAAAGTCTCTCAATTGTTCTTGTGACCAGATCATCATAGATTCCTCTCCTGATCTTTATTTTTTATGTGTTAGTTACTGGCAGGGTGTAGTGGTGTGGGTGTTGGACTATGACTCTGGAGGCCAGGGTTCAATTTCCTTCTTGGCCATGAAAACCCACTGGTTGAACCAGTGGCAAACCACATACTGTCAGCCTCAGAGGATGGCAGTGACAAAGGCAAACCTCTTCTGAACAAATTTTGCAAAGACAACCTCATGATAGGGTCTCTTTAGGGTCTCTGGAAATGACTTGGAAGACCCACAACACACATGCGTATACTGGCATATTGAAAACAGACGTAAGGGCCTTTGCAGACTGCCAAAAATAATTAGCTAGAGGCCACTTTAACTGTCCTGACTCAGTGCTAAGGAATCATAGGAACTGTAGTTTATTGTGGGGCCAGAGCTCTCTGACAGAGAAGGCTCAATGTCTCAGAAAAAACTACACTTCCCATGATTCCCTAGCACTGAATCAGGACAGTTAAAGTGGACTCAACTGCATTATTTCTGGCAGTCTGCAAAGGCCCTAAGCCTAAATTAACTCTATTAGACTGACAGTTTTTATTGCTGTGCTGAGAAACTGGAATTAATGAATATATTTAGATACACTTCAACCAAGAAGCTGGGGAGCCTGACCATACCAAGAGGATCCAGAAGAATGCCTGTGGCAATCAGAGTGTAGAATGTTTTGTGTGTAGAGATTCCAGGTAGAAGGTATAAGTTCCAAGTACAAACCTCAGCATTTCTACTAGGAAAGGCAAGGAAAGTATCTGCCTGCCTGTTTTGGTAATAATAGATTAGATCAGGGGTAGGCAACCTTTCCCCTTTAAGGGCCGAGGGACTTCAGCTTCCAGAATCCCAGGAGGTATTGGCCAACATGGGACTATTGGCCAACATGGCTGAGGCTTCTGGGAACTGAAGTCCCTCGGCCCTTAAAGGGGACAGGTTGCCTACCCCTGGATTAGATAGACAGACTGATCCATAGTCCATTGCAGCTTCAATGTTCACTTACATAACAGTTTGGACTGCATTTCCCCAAACCATATGCTTTGCTTTCCTAGTCAGCTACATGCCAGCTCAGTATTTTCTCTTGTGATTTTGATGAAATAAGAGGGTTCAAATAGGTTCTGCAACTTCATTGCTGTTACAATGACTGATTTAATATAAAAAACCCTTTTTGTGGGTCCCTGCCATGGCCCTAGACTGGGAGAAAACTGATCGCCATGGACCCAAGGCGAGCACATCACGTAGGCACCTGAAAGGTCACATCTCCACTTGCAACAATTTGCAGATCAAAAGGGCCAGACCTAGGAGCTGCAAAGCAGGACATTCACACCTAGAAGATTTATGGTACCAGTCAGGATGTGTCCAGCTGAAGATGAGATAACATTAACATCCCATCTCCTCTCCTTGGAAATTGTTTACTTCAAAGAACAGTAATCCTGAATCCTTTGATATACAATAGCAACTCTTTGCTTCAGGCTAGGTTTAAGGGTATAAAAGCTCCCCAAAATCTCAGGCACATTGGGTCTGGTTAAATTTCATGTTAACACTGCACCACTGTGAACTCTGACTTGGATCCCAGCTCTTTCCATTGTCCTTTCCCTTTCATAACAGTTGAGTCTATCCATCTTCATTCATTGTTGGAGCAGCCTCCTTCAGGTAATTATCACCATTAGCAAGCCTTGTGTTTCCTCTCCAAGCTAACTACTTTATTCCTGAGTTCTTGTGTGTATGATTGAATGGTAGAATATCTTTGTATATTTGAATCCCCAAATAAATTACTGTTCATTGGAAAGCTTTGTCTCTATCAGTCTATTCCCTAGCCACCTCCGTAAACATAGGATAAAAGATCTCATTGAAGACTTGGACTTTAGTAATTCCCCAAGTTCAACTCCTTCTTACATTGCTTTGTGTGGATTATCCAGCATATGTAAAAGGTCATAATTAGTGACAGAGAAAATGGGGGGTTGCAGACTGCCAGAAATAGTGCAAATTGAGTCCACTTTTAGGGTTAAGGTTAGGGTTAGGGAATCATGGGAACTGTATTTTATTGTGGCACCAGAGCTCTCTGACAGAGAAGGCTCAATGTCTAAGAAAAAAAAAAATTCCCATGACTCCCTAGCACTAACCCTAACCCTAAAAGTGGACTCAATTTGCACTATTTTTGGCAGTCTGCAACCCCCGAATATTTCCCATCAGGGTTACCATAAGTCAGAAATGACTTGAAAGCAAACAACAGCAATGGCAAACCTATCATGGGGTTCGGTGGTGGGGCCACCATAAACTAGAGCACGTCCAGGGGAGAGCAACCAAACTGGTGAAAGGTCTTGAAATGATGCCCTATGTGGAGCGACTTAGGGAGCTGGATATGTTTAGCCTGGAGAAGAGATTAAGAAGTGATATGCTAGCCCCATTTAAATATTTGAAGGAATGTCATATTGAGGCTGGAACAAGCTTGTTTTCTGCTACTCCAGAGACTAGGAGACAGACCAATGGATGCAAACTACAGGAAAAGAGATTCCACCTAAACATTAGGAAGAACTTCCTCACAGTAAGAGCTGTTCCACAGTGGAACACACTCCCTTGGGGTGTGGTGACAATGCATTCTTTGGAAGTTTTTGAACAGAAGCTGGAGGGCTGTCTATTGGGGGTGCTTTCATTGTGCTTCCTGCATAGCAGGAGGTTGGACTGGATGGTGGTTGAGGTCTCTTCCAATTCTATGATTCTATGATTCTCTTACATCATAGGGAAACAAGCTTTAGACTTTTGTGGGTTTTTCAGGCTGTGAGGCCATGTTCTAGAAGAATTTATTCCTGACATTTCACCTGCATCTGTGGCTGGCATCTTCAGAGAATGGTGGCATAGAGGTGTGTGGGGTATATATACTGTGTGACCCTTAGTTGAGAGGATGTGATTTGCATGTTAATCTGTGTATTGTTCTGTTGTTGAATGGCAAGGCCTCAGGGTGGGAGGATATGTGAGAAGGATTGTCTGCTGGAAAAACCCCTGACCCTGGGTGAAGTTCATTTACTTGTGCTGAGTCTTGATTTTGGTGTTTTTCATGACTGGTAGCCTCTCAACCAAGGGTCACACAGTATATATACAACCCACACACCTCCATGCCACCATCCTTTGAAGATGCCAGCCACAGATACAGGTGAAACATCAGGAATAAATTCTTCTAAAACACAGTCTCACAGTCTGAAAAATCCACAAAATCCCATGGATGCTAGCCGTGAAAGCCTTCGACTTCACATTGGAAAAAAAAAGGTCTTTTTAATATTTAGGTGGAATTTTGAATTTTGTAACTTCCAGCAGCTCACGCCAGCATAGCCAATGTAAGGAATATTACATTGTGCAATCTGACAACATCTTCCGGGCTTCATGAGCCCACCCTGGTTTTAAACTAACTGCCAAAGCAACATAAGATCTTGACCAGTGGTAGGCAACCTTTCCCCTTTAAGGGCCGAGGCACTTCAGCTCCCAGAATCCCAGGAGCTATTGGCCAACATGGGACTATTGGCCAACATGGCTGAGGCTTCTGGGAGCTGAAGTCCCTCGGCCCTTAAAGGGGAAAGGTTGCCTACCCCTGATCTTGACTATCGGATGCTCCTGTTGTTACCTTTGATGGACTATAGCATTGTACTAAAAGACTCCAACCTTACAAATGTCAATTTTAGAATAAATTTTGATCTCAGAAGTTAAGTAGGGTCAGCCTTGGTTAATACTTGGATGGGACACCACCAACAATTACCAGATGCTGAAGGTTATAGTTCAGAGGAAGGAACTAAAAAACTGCCTCTGAATATTCTCAGCCTAAGAAAATCCTATGAAATTTTCATGGGGTTGCCATAAATCAACAGGCAACCTCAAGGCATACACATCCTCACACACAATTGAATTGAAACAAGAACTGAACATGCCTAGAATCATTCTGTGTGACATTCTTTCATCTCAACTGCTATTTTGTGACCAGAGTTCCCCCCTGCCCCCTCCTTGCCAATAAGAGAGAGTCAGTACACCTGCTCTTAGTTTTCAACAACATCATCTGATTGCTGCAGAAAGCAACAAACTCTGAATAAATACTCCAAAAGAAAACCCATTCCTTGAAAACAGCCACAGTTGGTTTACAAAAGAATGTTTTAATTTACTCTTTGTGGATCAGGCTTATGCTTATTGTGAAACATGATCCACTTTTAAGGGGAACTAGGAGTTTCCCGAGAATGAATCACAGCATTTTACCGAAATGCCACACAGCTTCCTTCTGGAGAAGAACAAAGAATAATGAGGAACCCATTCTTTAAGATTAGACTAACATAAAAAAGAAGCAGCAATTTGGAATTTCTAGAACTAAACAATATTGAAGAACAGGGAGCATGAGAATACAAGATGCCAAGGGAGGTGCCCACCTAATAGCAGAAACATATTCAGAAGACAGGCATCATGATGGACAGAAATTAAGTGGGTGTCCAAATAGCATCTTGTCATTTTTTCCAGAATATTATCATTTTCTTGGCCATCGCATCTTCCATTTCACCTCTTAGATCCAACTTATGGCAACCCTAAGGCAACCTATCATGGGGTGGGGGGGGGGGGGTTGGCACTGAGAGTGTGTGACTTGCCCAAGGTCATCCAGTGGGTTTCCATGGCTAAATGGTGAATCGAAACCTGATTTCCAGAGTTGCAGTCCAATATCCAAACCACTAAACCATACTAGCTCTAGAGACTATTATAGATGGAGTGATAAAATGTAGGGGGTATGGCAATACAAACAAGGCACATATGGACAATAGCCATGATGGCCTGGGGATTTTGAGAGTTATTTAAAAGGTTATTTTCCCAAGCTCTGATTTCTTGCCCAAAGAGCTGAAGGCAGTTTTAGCTTTCCAGCCACTTTTAACTTTTAGGGGGGTTTTTTTCATTGTTTTCATTTTTCTATTGTATTTTCCTTGAACAGAAATGTGTGTAGAAACCAGGGGTGGGAAACCATGGAGCTCCCCAGATGTTGGTAAATGTTGCAGCTCCCAGCATCCCTTACTAGCATGGTCAGACATGCTGGGAACTGAAGTCTAACAATATCATTACACACACACACACAGCATTTCACAGACAAAAACCTGGGCACATGTGGCCAAGTAGTATGAGTGTGTGGTCAATATGGTAAAAAATAAGGAAGAACAGAAAAGCTAGGAGAGGCCACAGCAGTTTGCTTTTGCCTAAGCCTACAGGGAAGGGCAAGATTCTGTTCCCTCCTTTGCTCAGTGAACTGAGTGAAAACTCCTTTGCAGTTTCACTTCAGTTTGCAGCAACTGAAGTAAACTGAGGACAAAGAGGGAAGAGGAGAGAGGAACTGGGAAATTTTAGAAGAATCTACAAAAGTGGGATGACAGAGGATTAATTGGGTCTGTCCCTGCTGAATTGGGACAGTTGGAGGGTAAACAACATCTAGAAGGCTTATCATTCTCATCCCTAAGCTGTGGGATGGAATATTTCTTTCCAACCCATTGCAACACATGAGATCTTTCTAGGAAACTGGTTTGGCTCCTAATCCTATTTTTACTGCCACTGTTCCTGGGTACCGAAATATTGGCGTCTGCCTCATATATAGGTAAAGATTCTTCCACACATGGAGACAAAGCGATTGGAATTTTGTTTACCATCTTGCTTGGATGAGCCATTTTACAAGTGTTAACACTGGCAAACAAGCTGGTTGCACTGCAACCAGTTTTTTTTATATATTTATAAAGCAGAGATTGTTACCAAGGAAGTTATCCAACAAATATGAATTTTACTAATATTTTACCAGCTTTGGAAATGTTATCATCAGTATTCTCTGAGGGAGGATTATAAAATCATCAAAACTTGTTATCCCGTTGTTGTTATTATCCACCCTCAAGTCATGATTGATTCATCATGATCTTGTAGATGAGACATTGCCAAGATCCCCTATCCTCCACTGGTCTCCTCAGTTCCTGCAAATTCATACCCGTTACCTCTGTTATAGAGTCTTTTTGGCCTTCCTCTGGTGGTTGGCCAAAGTATGACAGCCTTAGTTTAGTCATCTTGGCTTCTGATTTCTGGTTTGATCTGCTCAAGGACCCATTTGTTTGACTTCTTGGCTGTCTATGGTGTCCTCAACACTCTTCTCCAGCACCACATTTCAAATGAATTGATTTTCTTCCTATCCACTTTCTTAACTTTCCAGCTCTTGGTTCAATACATGGTAATAGGGAATACAATGGCCTGTCTGATTCTAATTTCTGTGCTCAGTTGTATATCTTTACATTTTAGGATCTTTTTTAGTTCTTTCATAGCTGCCCTCCCCGTTCTTTGTCTTATGATTTTTTGACTGCAGCCCTTGCTCCAATCAAAGTTTGATCCTAGGTAGGATAACTATTTTACTACAGTGGGCCTTTGTTAGATGTGGGGGATCTGTTCTGGACCCCCCCCCCCCATAAGACAAAAAATGCAGGACCAAAAGTTTTGTTCTTCCCTATGGCTGTGGGCGGCACATGCACATGCGTACCGATATGATGCCTGGGGGCTTGTCGTCCACGTGAGCTCAAGCCCATGGATGGCAAACCTGCGGATGGCACGAACACACTGTATTTCTATTTCCTCATTGTCTAGGTTGAATGTGTGTAAATTCTCTGTGGTCATTATCTTTGTTTTCTTTATGTTCAACAATAAGCCTGCCTTTGCACTTTCTTCTTTGATCTTCCTTAGTAGTTGCTATAAGTCTGTAATGTTTTCTGTTGGTAGTATTGTGTTGTCTGCATATCTTAGATTGTTGATATTCCTCCCTCCTGTTTTCACTCCTGTTTCTTCTGTCCTCAAGCCTGCTTTTCGTACGATATGTTTTGCATACAATTTGAATTGAAAGGGTGAGAGGATGCAGCCTTGTCTGACCCCTTTGCCTGTTGGGAACCATTCTCTTTCTCCATGTTCTATTCTGACAGTAGCCTCTTGTCCTGAGTAAAGATCAGGACTATCAGATATGTTGGCAGTCTCATGTCTTTAAGGGCGTTCCATAGCCTTTTGTGATCAGTCAAAGGCTTTGCTATATTCTATAAAGTACATACTGGCTTTCTTTTGGAATTTCCTGGTGTGCTCCATGAGCAACTGTATATTTGCAATGTAGTCCCTAGTGTCTCTTTCTTTCCTGAATCCCACTTGAACCTCTGAGATTGCTCCCTCCATGTATAGTTGGAGTCTATGTTGCAGAAATTTGAGCAGAATTTTGCTTGCATGAGAGATTAGCTAGAAAGCATTAAACACTATTTAAGAATAAAGCAAGACCTCTGGTTATCATCTTTTCTATAGGCACTTATATGTACAGTAACCTTTGAAAGATGTCAGAGACATCGCTATTTTAGTCTGGAACATCAGTGTCCAAAGGTTCATGTAGCATCTTTTGAGACTAACTGTGTAGATGGTTGTAGCATAAGCCTTCATAGACTTGATCTATTGATGTTTAGAATAATTATTGTTTTTTTCTAATTAAATTTTAATTAGGTTTTTACAATAAAACACATAACGTCTGTAGAACAATGACAACAAGAACAATTAACTACAAGGGCCAAGGTATGTATCTGATGAGTAGTGATTGTTACTTACTTTCCTTCTCTGACAGAGACAATGTGCAGGGGCAGCTATGGAGAGGGAAATTTCATTGTTGTTTTTTTCCCAAAAAGAAATTACCGAGACCAAATTACAAGCTTTACCAACTCTCATTGTGAAACCCCATGGATTAAAACATACGCTAGTATCAACTAGATTAAACTCCTGAAATCAATTGGACTTACATAAATTGCAATTGACAATTACTTTGAACAGACCTATTCGAATAGGACTAATACTGAATTGAGCCCATAATATGATCTGCAAGGTCGTTTATCGTAATACTGCTCTAATCAACACTTTCCATTTATAAGCAGTGGTAAAGAAGTTTAGCAGCTCTTTGAAGGCATTAAGGCACTAAAAAGGAAATCCCAGTGTTTCTCTCTGAAAGTAAGATTGACTACAAGGGATCACAGGCCCAGCACTTTGGCAAATATAGTCCAAGCATCCCAAACAATTGATTCCAGAGGAATTCCTTTGATCTCAGTGGGAATGCTCCCAAGAAAATCCTGCAAGGCCAACAGCTTCACCACAAACCAAAAGTCATAATAAACTCAGAAAGCATTTCTCTGTAATATTACAGAAGCACGAACAAGATACTTTTACAGCATAGCTTATTTTTTTAAAGGAGTTTTACTCTGGAGTCCAACAGACTTCATGGAGACTTACTCCCTTGTAAGCATGGTTTGGATTGCATCTTCAATAGCACTCAGTTGGCACACCTGTCATCTTTATTACTCTGCATCTATTACATCTAGAGAAAGGTGCCTTACATTCTCAAAGTACTAATGATGCAATTTGCAGTCATCTGTTGTAAACCCACGTGGCCCTCTTTATCCACAGATTCTTTATCCATGATAAAGTGTATGTATGTATGTATGTATATTCTAAAAAGCAAACCTTGATTTTGCTGTTCTATATAAGGAACACTATTTTACTATGCCATTGTTTTTAACAGGACTTGAGCTCCAAAGCTTTTGGTAGCCATGGGGGGGTGTCTCAAAAGATACCCAAGGCCCACTGTACTGAACATCTTGTACCTTAAATCTAAATCTCTCTAAGCCATTTTGGCCCATACTTTATCCAAAGTCTTCTTGTAACCAAGGTGCTTTCTCAAAAGTAATCCCCAGGGAGGCCTACTTCCAAGTGAATGTACGTACAACTGTTGTCCCAAAATAGTAAAACAACCAACTCAGTTTTTCTACAGCAATGTATTCCTAGAAATTCTTTTTTTTAAAAAAAATGATAAAAGACAGCAGACAAGGTCTCTTTAATCCAATTCATTTTCAAATAAACAAACATATCACTTACCAGTATCTTTATCTTATCCATGAGATGATAGAAACTCCAGTCCCTTTATCACTTTTTTTTTCAATTTGGCGTTCTGCAAAAGTCTCTCCTACCCAGTCTTTGTAAAATGAGTAAGATGCTGCAGTCCTGTCCTCCTATGCCTTGTGTTGTTTATCTGCTGTACTGTTGGCTTTTGAGAGTGATCCAATACAGATGAAGTCAGGGTGCCAGCTGTCCTTGGATGACAATGGTTCAATTGGCAGATGCCTTTTAAACAAAGGAGCTCCGTCCAGAATGGATTCTTTTATTTCACTTCATTTTCTCCACACTCAGGCCACAGCATAACCTTTCCCCTGAAATGACTCTGTCAAAAGTTTCATCACGTTACCCACCCAAGACTTGCCTTTAAAGGGATATGCTTGGTATGCAAGTTTAATTAGTTTCCCTGCAACAGCCACCACTAGCATCTTCAAGAGAGGCTCTCCAATCCAGAGGTAACAATGCACAGCTGGCTAGATTCTTCTAGTTTCATGACCTTTGGCAGAATTGCTCTAAGCACCTTAAAAGAAAGAAAAAAAATCCTCAAATTTTTCACAAGCCAAAGGGGGGGGGGGATGCTGAAACTGTGACAACAGGTCTTCTAAGAACAGAAAGATATACCTTGAGCCTCCCCCTTGTAATTAGCAATGTTGCCTTGCCCCTATATTACTTAGAAGTCAGTCTCACTCGGTTCAATGGTATTTACTACCAGGTATAGTTTAAGACTGTAATCCAAAGCGTTCTTACTAGGAAACCAGCACCATTGAACTATGCACAATTTACTCCTAAGCAAACATTCTCAGCCTCACTTTGTACATCCTGTGTATGCTTACCTGTGTCCCTATATTGAGAGAAAGGTGGGATATAAGATAATAACAACAACAACATCTGGAAGTAAGGCTCTTTGAATGCAGTGGGATTTTTCCACCAGATACACCATGTTGAGGGTCTTTTTCAATGACACTACATCACTCTTAAAATGTTGTTTTTTTATTTGCTGCATCTCATCTGTTTCAGTTTTGAACTACTCCATTTCAGTATGGGTTTGATCTCTTGTTCACTTTTGCTGATCTGATTGCTCCACTGTAATACTTACTGATATTTTAAATAAAGCCATAAAATAGCATCAGGCTGCAAGGATGCAAAGTAAGGAAACCAAATGAAAAAGAGGGCTGGATTTCTGTATCTTTAATAGTTGTGTGGGAAAAGACATTTTGAGCAGGTGTTGCTTGCTTGTCAAACTACATTTCCCTCTTTCACACACCTATTGAAGGTACTTCTTTCTTATGTGGCTACCCTAACAATTACTTGGAACTAAGTCCAACTGAGTGAACATTTGGGCTTACATTGCACAACTTTAGTTTTGTGTTTTCCCCTAAGGCAAAAAGTTAATTTTTTCTTTGAACTGCTTCCACTTTGCAAAACACTTTAGCCTTTCCTGTTTCTGACAATCTAACTGGCTAAACAAGTTACCCTTAAAATATAGTTATACTTAGTTGTTGTTGTTGTTGTGTTGTCTCTGAATCATTTTTTGACTTATGGCCATCCTAAGGCAAACCTATGGGTTTTTCTTGGAATGTTTCTTCAAAAGAGGTTTGCAATTGCCATCCTCTGAGGCTGAGAGAATGTGACTCCCCAAGGTCAGTCAGTAGGTTCTTTATGTTCAAGCAGGGAATCGAGCCCTTATCTCCAAAGTCATAGTCCAATACTTAAGCCACTATACCACACTGGCTCTCATCCTTACTGCTTTCTCCTTATCCCCTTTATTTATTTAAATTTTTAAAAGAAATTATTTTACATCATCTCAGAAATTGCCACTGGGAGAAGCCATCCAGATTATTGGGGTTCAGTGTCACCAGTACACTGATGACACACAACTCTACCTCTCCTTTCCATCCAATTCCAAGAAAATTATTTCTGTACTAAACCAGTGGCTGTTGTCAGGTGAACAAATTGAAACTTAATCCAGACAAGACAGATATGCTTCTGGTCAGTTAAAAAGCAGATCAGGGCACAGGGATTCAGTCTGCGTTGGATGAGCTTGCACTCCCCCTGAAATCTCAGGCTCATATCTTAGGTGTAAGCCTGAATGCCCAGGTTTTGGCAGTGGCTAGGGGTGCATCTGCACAAATAAGACTAGTATTCCAGCTGCACATGTTCCTTGAGAAGTCAGATCTGTCTACAGTGACACATGCCTTGATTACATCCCATTTGGATTACTATAATGCAGTCTGCATGGAGCTGCCTTTGGAAATTTAAGAAATTTCAGCAGATCCAAAATGCAGCAACCAGGCTGTTGACCAAGGCCAATTGCAGGGATCATGTCACAAACTCCCTCCCCCCACTGGAACAGTTTCACTTTATGCAGTTGGTCCATTTCTGGGCATAATTCAAAGTGCTGTTTTTGACCCTTAAAGCCCTACATGACCTGGTCCAGACCATCTGAAAGACTGTGTTTCTTTCTGCATGCATTGACGTATTTCTTTATGCAGTTGGAATCAAAGCCCTTCTCCTCACCCCAAACAGCTCACTCTTTATTCACTTAACAATAGTAATGCTACTTTCAACTGACCTATTATATTTGGGACATTTGGTCCAAAATGAAAACAGAATACTCCATAAGGAAGATGAGATTTAATAGAGTATTTCTTTCTTTGTAAATATGGATGTACATTGCCTTGTCTTTCTAGTAAAGCTTTCAGTTTGTTTCTTTCAGTGCACTTGGGCTTATTTGGTAAATTATTTACATTGTATATACTGTAAATAGTTTTAAAGTTATTTTTCTCTTTTGAGGCAGTTACAAATTTCTAGGCAAATAAAATAAAATAAAATAAAATAAAAAGAAATGGCAATGTCCACATTTCCCGTCCTCTTTTGCCTAAAAATGTTTGCATTTCTTTTTCTGTCTTCATCATGATTTCTTCCTTTTTGTATACGTTTATTATTGTAATTTGAGTCTATACAATTAATTTCATTCCATTTGGCTGTGGGGAGGTTGGTTACATTTCATTATGTTTTGATATCACATGCTTGTATAAGAACATTAAACAAACTTAGCATGTTAGAGCTGCTACAATTGCAACAGTTTTGGCTTATACTATTTATGTTTTATCTGTGATTGGTGGTTATCATTGCTTAGTTGCAATTCTAGCATTTCTCAACCCCTAAGTGGTTTGAATGTTGGACTATGATTCTGGGATACCAGGATTCAAATTATAGCTGAACTATGGAAAATCACTAAGTGACTTTGGGTAAATCACACTCTCTGAGCTTCAGAGGAAGAAAGTGACAATCCCCTTCTGAACAAATCTTGCCAAAAACCCTTGTGATAGATTCAAAAACCAAGGCATGCAGCAACAACAAATGCTCAGCATTTATTTTGAAAAGTATTTTTTTATAGTGCTCAAGGTACTACAGACAGCACCCTGTCATTCACAGCTGCATCTTGATGCTCTGATCTTAGCATTTGTGGACTAACCAGACCACATCCATGGCCCTTATGGATAACTGCAGCATGCCATCCTAACCTGTGGTCTCCATTAATTCAGTATATAAAACAAAATCCACAAAAGAGTTTTTAGGGCCAAACAAAATGCACAAAACACATCATGCAAGCTTTCAAAGCTCCAATGGGCAAATGTTTTTAAAAATCATTTGTTGTTGTTAACTGCCCTCAAGTCAATCTTAACCCATGGTGACCAGATGGATGAGACATTTCCAAGACCCTCCATCCTCCACTGCTCTACTAAATTCCTACAAACCCATACCCATGATAGAGTCCTTAATAGAGTCCATCCATCTGGTGTGTGCCCTTCCTCTCTTTCTACTTCCCTCCACCTCTCCCAGCATTATTGTATTTTCCAATGAGTCCTACCTTTTCATGATGTGTCCAAAGTATGACAGCCTCAGTATGGTCATCTTGGCTTCCAGGGAGGTTTCTGGCTTGATCTGCTCTAGGACCCATTTATTTGTCTTTTTGGCTGTCCATGGCACCCTCAGCACTCTTCTCCAGCACCACATTATCTCAAATGATTTTCTTCCTATCATCTTTTCTAAGTGTCCAGCTCTCACATCCATACATGGTAATAGGGAATGCGATGGCTTGTATGATTCTAACTTTTGTGCTCAGTTGTATATCTTTGCATTTTAGAATCTTTTATAGTTCTTTCATGGCTGCCCTCCCCATTCTTAATCAGATTAACTCTAGTGCTAACCAACATATGTCAACAAATACGGAAATGAAAAGATGGCCAACAGATTGGAAGCGGTCAATATACATCCTCATCCACAAAAAAGGAGATACAAAAGACTGCAGTAACTATAGGACCATAGCACTGGTCTCCCATGCAAGCAAAATTATGCTCAAAATTCTGCAACACAGGGCCTTTGCAGACTGCCAGAAATAGTGCAAATTGAGTCCACTTTAAGGGTTAGGGTTAGGGTTAGGGAATCATGGGAACTGTATTTTATTGTGGCACCAGAGCTCTCTTACAGAGAAGGCTCAATGTCTCAGGAAAAAATTCCCATGACTCCCTAGCACTAATCCTAACCCTTAGAGTGGACTCAATTTGCACTATTTCTGGCAGTCTGCAAAGGCCTATAGACTCCAACTACACATGGAGAGAGAAATCCCAGAGGTTCAAATGGGGTTCAGGAAAGGAAGAGCAGGGACCACATTGCAAACATATGATGTCTAAAGGAGCGCACCAGGGAGTTCCAAAAGAAAATCAGCATGTGCTTTATAGACTATATCAAAGCCTTCAACTGCATAGATCATGAAAGGCTATGGAACACCATTAAAGACATGGGAGTGCCAACACATCTGACAGTCCTGATGGATAATAATAATAACAACAATAATAACAATAACAACAATAACAACAACAACAATAATAAATACCCCGCCCCTCTGTTAAAAACAATTGGGGCGGCTTACAACAGTTAAAATTACATCAAATTACAAGCTGAAAACCCCAAAACCCCATCCTCCCCATTAAAAAAGTATTAAACTAGACATCCATAAAATCTACAAAAACCTTAAAAAATGAGTACTCAGGACAAGAGGCTACTGTCAGGACAGCACACAGAGAAACAGAATGGTTCCCAATTGGCAAAGGGGTCAGACAAAGCTGTATCCTTTCACCCTATCTGTTCAACTTTATAAGAAAATAATATTATAAGAAAAGCAGGCTTGGACAAAGAAGAAGGAGGAGTGAAAATAGGAGGAAGGAATATCAACAATCTAAGATATGCAGATGACATCATAGTACTAGCAGAAAACCTCACAGACCTGGAAAAACTACTAAGGAAGATGACAGAAGAAAGTGCAAAGGGAGGCTTAATGTTGAACATAAAGAAAACAAAAATAATGATCACCAAGGACCTTCACAAGTTCAACCTAGACAATGAAGAAATAAAAATAGTAAAAGAATTATCATATCTGGGACCAAACATTGATAGAAATGGAAACTTCAGCCAGAGGGGGAAATCATACAGGAGAAAAAAGGAAAGTGATGGTGTTCAAGTCTCAGGCCTACATTTTGTATTAGATGTTGTTTCTGTTGGTTACCTAAGGCAGTGGAGTGATTATGGCAGGGGCCGGTAACTTATGGCCTGCGGGCCGGTTCCGGCCCAGGGCCCCATGCTTATCGGCCCAGGGTTAGGGTTAGGCCCCCGTGCTTACCACCACCACACGTTTTGGTCGCCACGGGGGGGTGCGCGGCGGCGGGGTTGCGCGCATGCCACCATTCCCCCCCCTCCCCCTGCCGGAAGGGACGACTTCGGGGGACCGGCCCTCTGCTCAAAAAGGTTGCCTACCCCTGGATTATGGTGTTAAAGTGTGACTTGGAAGATCCTGGTTCAAGTCCCTCCTGGGGCTGAAACTCACTGAGTAATCCTAGGCCATTCTGTCACAGGATTGATGTGAAGATAAAGTGGGGCAAGGGACAGACATGTATTCAACCTTGAGCTCAACAAAGAAAAAGTGGATGATATGCATACATATCATACATTGCCTATAAAATTCAACATGCCTAGAAATCTTTGTTCCCCTTCTCTTAGGACTCTTCCAGAATAGTCTAAAGAAGTGTGAGTTCCTGTGCTATAGTTCCTTGACTTTTACCAAGTTTTGTCAGTTGTTGTCACATCTGCATCCAATCTTTCCATTCTTTTAGGCCTATTTATAGTGATTTCTTGTATCTGCAGAAGAGTTATTCCAACTATTTAAAAAAAAAACTGGGTCATGGTTTGGTGAGATGGCCCTACCATTTGAAAGACAAATTTTATCCTCTCTTTTTTTGTTTGTTTGTTTGTTTGTTTTTTGCTTTCTCTGTTAATCTATCTTCCTGATAGATTATTTCTTTTCTTTTTTTTCTGAATTTGTGGGGTATTTTTTTCTATTTAGTTTAATCCCACTGACCTGTGGTCTGTAACCCTTTACCATGGTCTTCTACATTTCTGGTCCAAATAGAGATGTGGTATGAGAGAATGTGAATGGAAACAGGATCATAGGAAACTGCCTTATGCTGTGTCAGATCATTGGTCCATCTCACATGGAATTGTGAACTTATTAGGAACAATGGGTCTCCAGGATATCAGACATGATTCTATCCCAATGGTCTTCCAAACAAAGCTCAGCCTGGGTCAACCTTGATTACCTTCCAGAATTTAGTAAACAAGATTGGGTGTGTGCAGGGTGGTATGGTGTATGTTTATATATACATGTTCACAGATTCATATACCAGTCAGTACTGATGAATGCACATATACCTTCAAAAATGTGTTGGCTTGACCAGAATACTTTACAAAGATGGATCTGACAAAGAGTGCAGTATATCGAAACAGAAGGTGATGGAGTGTCCCGCAGGTTCTTCATTCAAAATTTAGCCCTGGCTGCTCCCTCCTTGTATTGCCCCTTCCTAGGGTTTTCTATAGGGACTCCAAGGTGGCTCCAAATAAGGACATGCCCCATATGTGGACTGTGCAGCTTTCAAAGACAGTCTTGTAGGACATAGGGGGTCTTCCACCCATGCATACACAGGTGCACCTTTTCCCTGCTCTCCCTGACAAGGCCAAGTAGTGACTAGGTTTAGGGTTGGGGCAGTTGAGAATCATCACCAGCCATGTTTCAATACCTAGTACACAATGATAGCATCACCTTCTGGAAGCTGTGGAGGGCCCCTGGGAGGCCCCTGAAAATGCCTGCAACATCATATGCCAACCATCAGACCATTGTCATCAGTGACCCACAGCTGCTTCTCACCATTCCCACCCGCATTTTGGAGGGATAGGAAAAAAGCTGAGTCTAGACCTGGGGGGGCGGGTTTACGACTATTCATCTCAGTCTCTTTAAAGAATTAGGAGAATTTTTTTAAAGGCTTCATGAGGATTCTTCTTTTTGGTGTTTCTCCAGGATCTAGACCTCAGTCACTCCTATTATACCTTTAAAAAGGTAAAGATAGTCCCTTGACATGAATGTCTAGCTGTAAGCAACTGTGGGGGGGGGTGGTGGTGCTTATCTCTGAAACTAAGCTGAAGAGCCAGCATTGTCCAAGGACTCCTCTGGTGGTCATGTGGCCAGCATGACTGCACTGAATGCTGTTACCTTCCTCCAAAGTGGTACCTATTTATCTACTTGCATTTGCATGCTTTCAAACTGCTAAGTTGTCAGAAGCTGGGACTAATTATGGAAGCTCGCCCCATCATGCAACACTAGGCCTTGAACTGCTAACCTTCCAATCTTCCGATCATCAGAATTGGCGTCTTAACCACTAAGCCATCGCATCCAATCTTTGATATCAATTAATATCAAAAAGGGAAGTTGCTGGTGGGTAGCCACCAGGGGACTCTCCAGTGCAGGAAACCAGCCATACCGTATTAGGATATCCAGATGGCTCAGTATAGGAGAACCAAGGCACTTAACCAAGATTGCTTAAGATCGGAATTTGCATGATCCCTTCACTGAGGAGAGTGATTGTGGAAAGCTGGACCTGGAAATTGTCTGCATACAGCAAACAAGGGAAGTTTTCTGGGGATGAAACTCTTTTTGTCTGATGACATTCATGCCAATTGTCTGGATGTTTTTCCATCCCACACCCCATTCTTCTCCCCTAGGAAAGTCGCTTAAGCCTTTTAACTCCCGAAACACTGCCCTCAGGACCCATTTCTTGCCACAAATACAGGTGCCCAGACAATAGCAAATTGGTCTAGTTTGAAGACAGACAGAAACTCTGTTTGATTTCAGATGGACACCTCAGTAGCTGGCCACCTCATGTATCACAGGCAGCTACTGAGCTATCCACATTCCAGTAAGCCTGCAATTAGAGCTATGCTTTGGATTGGTACAGTATTACTTCTTAGCCACCCTGCAACTCGCTATCACCTACTATCTTTGCATCATTAGTTCTTGTGTGTGAAAGGTCCAAAACACACTGCAGAAATAATTCCTTTTGAAACCCCTTTAACTGCCCTGGCTGAGTGCTAGGGAATTCTGGGAACTGTAGTTTTGTGAGACCTTCTTTGCCAGAGAGCTCTGGTACTACAATAAATTACAATTCCCAGGATTCCCTAGCACTGAGTGAGGGCAGCTAAAGCTGTCTCAAACTGGATTATTTCTGCAGTGTGTTTTGGACCTGAGTGAGAGATTGTGCTTGTCAGTGTGGATTCCTCTCTAAATTTAGAAATATCATACAAAGGATGAGATCCTGGCTTTATGTTACCAAAGTCCTCTCACTGCTTCCTATTGAGTGAAATTAATTTCCCTATTGAGAACTATTTGTGGGTGCCCTGTCGGGACCCCTTTCAATTTAGGTAACATTGGCTTTCCTGACATTTATGAAGGCCCTTTTTAATTTTATTTTTCTTTTAGGGGGGTTGCAGACTGCCAGAAATAGTGTGAATTCAGTCCACTTTTAGGGTTAGGGTTAGAGTTAGGCAACCATGGGAACTGTATTTTATTGTGGCATCAGAGTTGTCTGACAGAGAAGGCTCAATGTCTCAGAAAAATAACAGTTCCCATGATTCCCTAGCACTAACCCTAACCCTAAAAGTGGACTGAATTCACACTATTTCTGGCAGTCTGCAACCCCCCTTTGTCTTTGAATATTCTTTCTTTCTCTAGCTGAGTTTCTCATAGTCCCCTGAATGAACAACTTGGGCAGAAGTAAATACAGCAACACAGAACAACTTGTCCAATAAAAGACTTCTTTATAACAACAGGCATAAATGCTGGCTCATAAATTTTATCTGTAACACTGACTGTAATAAATTTCATTTCTTCCTGTACTTTCACCTGTTCCCTCCACCGTTCTCTCAGACACTCCAACCCCAAGTCTCTTCAACTCCTTGTAACTCAACTCAACTGTCAGTTAAATAGACAGACTTCTTTTTATTTCCTCTCTTGATCTTGGGATACTAAACTTTAGTTGACAGACACTTCTGTGTAGAACTACAAACCCACTGTAAACCTGTGATCAGACATAGAGCGAGATTCTCCATCCATTTTTTTTATTATTATTTTGAACTATTTTGTTGGAGATTGCATTCACCTGAGCTCCAGAATCCAATATGTAATTGTAAGGGACCACCAAACGCAGTGTACAAACACGAGTCAAGGAACATGAGAGACATTGCAGACTGTGCCAGCCAGAAAAATCAGCAGCAGGAGAACACATTATAAACCATCCTATTTTGAATTATAAACCATCCAACCATTTTGAATAATTCAAAAAGACTTTTAAAAGTTAAGCACTCTGACACACGTGCTGCCTTGTGAGAATCCCTGTGACAAGGAATCTGCTTGCACTTGTATCTTTTTCTGTTCTGGCCAGTAATGTACTTTCAAAAAATTATTTGTATTTTCTGAATTCATTGCAACATTTCCTCATTCTAGAACAAACACAGTATCTGCACATGCAGTTCTTTCGATGGCATTTTTATTTAGTTATACAGTAGATGCTTATTACATGCGAGTGGATCTTGGAATAGAGACTGGGGATAATGTCATTTCAACTATTAGAATTTATCAGTGCTTACAAATCTCTTCACATTCAGAGTGAAAAGAATTTAAATAATCCAATTGTGGAAGAAACTGAAACCAGCCATGCCCCAAGGCTTTCAGTGCTTCGCTAATAAAATTCTAGGTTTGTATCTCCTTGTATCCAGTCATGTTAATGCTGTTGAATAAAGCCTGCACTGTTGTTGTTTTTTTCTAGAAGGCTTATTATTGAACTCTATCTATCTATCTATCTATCTATCTATCTATCTATGTATTTGATATATATCATGCTTTTTTCCTGAATGGGAATCAAAGTGACTTACAACATGAATTAAAATAAAACATCTAAAACAATATGGAATACAAAAGGTTCAATTAAAACACTACTTTTAAAACATTAAAACAATTTAAACACTTAAAATAAACATTACATACTAAAAATGTCCAATTGCACATCACACCACCTTGGTCAGCCAAGGCTGAAAACCTGTTTAAACAAGAAGGTCTTTCCAATGTGTAGTCATAGGCTTTCATGGCCGGCATCCATAGTTTTTTGTGGGTTTTTCAGGCTGTGTGGCCATGTTCTAGAAGAGTTTCTTTCTGACGTTTCGCCAGCATCTGTGGCTGGCATCTTCAGAGAAAACATTAACAACAGAACAATACCTATTCAACACAGAACAATACACAGTTTACATGGGATTAGCAGACAATAACCTTGAGTGCATTTCCTCCCACCCTGGAGCCATGCCATTAACAACAGAACAATACCTATTCAACACAGAACAACACACAGTTCACCTGGGAACCACTCCTCCCTACCCAGGGTCTCACAATATATATAGACCCATGCTCTTCTATTCCAGTTTTCTCTGAAGATGCCAGCCACAGATGCTGGCAAAACGTCAGAAAGAAACTCTTCTAGAACATGGCCACACAGCCCGAAAAACCCACAAAAAACTAAAGAAGGTCTTTGACTGCCACCGCAAGGACAGTAAAGAGGAGGCAGATCAACCCTGCCTTGGGAGTTCCAAAGGCTGGGAGCAGCCACCAAGAAGGCTCTCTCCATGCTTTGTAGGTGGTGAGTTGGAGTGAAAGCTTTCTCCCAAATTTGTAAGACTTGGGAAGGCTTACAAGGGGAGATATGGACTTTCAGATAGTCTGTGCCTAAGATGAATATGGGACCAAAGCTGTATATGTTCCTCTCCACTCTGTGAATAACTGTACCTACTACATTTGGCTAGTGTCAAATGATGGACAAGTCTATTTCAGCTGTTGAAGAATCTACAAAAACGGGCCTATATCCTCACATTTGGACCAAAGGGAAATTGAGGTTTCACAGCTTCAAATGTGGGCAAAAGGGAAATGGGTGGATTTTCCCATCCCCTATGTAAGATTTCTGTATTGTTTTACATTCCTTCCACAAGTCTTGCCATTTCTCATCCCAGTACTATCTGATCCCTAATTAGAGACTCGGGTCCTAAAACTGCAAGCCTGATTCATCCATTTGAGGAATTCAGGAAATAATCCTTTCTTCTATTGATGTCTTGCTGCACCTGAAGGCAAAACCTGAATCTTTTTATCACTTTCGTTGCTCTTAGACATGTCATGCAAATTACTCCTCAGAATATATTTTTTTAAAAAAAAACCTACTTACTGAAAAGCTTCTGGCCATACAATTAAGCCAGAAGCTTTTCAGTAAGTAATTTTTTTCTGCACAGAACAAGGCAAAGAGACAACAGTAGACATGTTCTTTGCAGGGGGGAAAATGGCCAATTTGTGATGACTTTCATGTGTTTCTCTGCTTTGCATGAAGAATCTACAAACATACATTTTACATGGTGAAATCCTGTTTGAATCTTTCCCAGAATTCTGTTACATTGCCAATGAATTTTAACTGGGTTATTGCTGTGTGCCTTCAAGTTGTTACTGACTTATAATGACCCTAAGGTGAACCTATCATAGGGTTTTCTTAGCAAGATTTGTTCAGAGGGGGTTACCTTTGCCTTCCTTTGAGGCTGAAAGAATGTGACTTGCCTAAAGGCACCCAATGGATTTCCATGGCTAAGCAGAGATTTGAACCCTGGTCTCCAGAGTCACAGTTCAACACTCAAACCACTACACCACGCTTTCTATCTACCCTGGGAACCAGAGCTTTTTCATCTTTCTGCTTCAGTTTTCTATCCTTTATTTTCCTCTTTCTCCTTCCTTTTTCTTTTATTGATATTTTTCCTGACCTTATTCCTGGTATCATGTGATGTTTTGTCTTAAATAAGGAGCTGGTCATTATAGTGTATGCTTCATCATTAATCACTGGTTGATTAAACAAAAATTAATTAACTCATTGTTATTTTATTAAAATTAAGGAACTCTGTACACCAATATCTCTCCTCCTCCTCCTCCTCTATTTTATTCTAGATCGATTCTTCTTTAGTGTCCTTCTGTGTCTGGAACTCTATGTGTAAAGGCTTCTAACTAGCCAGGCAACAAATCCTATAGCCACAAATCAGATGGAGAGCACTTCTGACTTCAAAGCACCTCTGACTCAAATTTGCAGCCCCAAAGTATGATTAAGGTTGGAAATTATTTTAAAATATGGAATTAAAATGGTCTGGTTGCTTTCAGCTGACATCTACAGACACTGTCTATGAATGTTTTGTCTCCTTTCCTATCATGGGGAAGGGAAAGGAGTAATAAAACTACTGAGAGAAATTTTTTCAGGTGCCACTCTTTTGGATGGGGATATCAGGGCCATAGCTATGAACCCTAATATAGGGTTGCCATATCCCAATTTTTCCTGGAACAATCCCAGTTTTTCAGGCTCTTTGGGATGTCCCACCCAGTTTTAGGATCATGTCCTGGCCAGCGATCCAGGGTAGCAAGGCCTCCCTGACCCTGGCACAGCCATGCTGGGCCTCAGCCGGCCAGCCAAGCAAACCCCAAAGACATCCAGGGTGAAGCCTCCCTGGATTGACTCTGCAGGGCCTCAGCCAGCCAGCCAAGCCGAGGAGGTCCAGGGCAGCAAGGCCTTCCTGCCTCAACTGTGCGGAGCCTTGACTGGGCTGCCAAGCCACAAAAAGTTCCAGGGTGGCAAGGCCTTCCTGACGTGGCTGTGCAGGGGCCTCAGCTAGATGGCCAAGCCCCAGGAAAATCCAGGAGAACCCAGCCCCAAGGTTTATATTATATTAGTGTTTTCTTATATTTATATTTACTGTTATATTAATCTTTTTTTTTTATTTTAGTAATGTTTTTGGTTTTTAGTTGGTCATGTCCTCCATTTCTCTTGAATGTCCTACATTTTGTCCTACATCTTCCCCTACATTTCGTCCCAGTTTTTTGGAAGAAAATTATGGCAAGCCTAACCCTAATATCATCCAGAGCACTGCAGGCTAGAGAATCATTTTCTGTTCCTATCCCAGCACTAGATGGTGGAACAACTCTATCATCATTTCATCCATTTGATACTCTGGGAAGCCATTTAACTCCATACAATTATTGCACTATGATATCACTTTAACTGTCATGGTTGTATGCTATAGTATTCTTAGATTTGCAATTGAAGGAGGTGTATGTAGAAATCTCAGCCATAGAGCTCTAGTCTAGTGCCTCACCTAACTAGAAACTCCACGATTCCATAGATTATAGCCATAGTAGTAAAAGTAGAATCACAGGGTGACAGTTGTGTCCTATGAAAGGGTGATTGAAGTAGGTCTCAGTAACCACAGCTGGATGAGTAGTTGATTGTTTGATGCAAATTAATGTTAGAGTTTGTGGATGAGAATCACAACTGGTTCAGAGAGCATGAGTGATGGTAAAGGGAACACTACTCTTTATATTACATTACTATCTATATTATAATTCAGGAGTAAGCAACCTTTCCCCTTTAAGGGCCGAGGGACTTCATCTCCCAGAATCCCAGGAGCTATTGGCCAACATGGGACTATTGGCCAACATGGCTGAGGCTTCTGGGAGCTGAAGTTCCTCGGCCCTTAAAGGGGAAAGGTTGCCTACCCCTGTTATAATGTATTTATTACTCAGGTTCATAGTTCCTTGTGATCATCAGAAAAATGCATAGGCACAGCTTTGTATAATGAATTCTGGACAACTGCAACAGCTAGAAAATAGGTTACCCCTCTCCCCCACACACACACACCTCTGTTTGTTTGGTTTTTTGTTTGTTTGGTTTTAAAATGAGATTCCTTGGAGCTGGAAACAAAAGTAGACTATTGTAAATATGACAATATCTGCTGTGGTTGCCAGCTTTTAATAGCTGTGTCTAGTTAATGTACCTTTAGTAGTTTTTGCAGGGCATGAATATGGATCCTCCCTGGGGACATAATGAATTCCTGCACTTAAAAATCTACCACTGTTGCACAAAACTGCCTTATAGTGAGTCAGACTACTAGTCCAGCTAGACTAGCATTTTTTTTCCTGACTTGCAGCAGCTGTCTAGCTAGGAACCTATTCACAGTCTTAACAGATGTGACCCTAATATTAAGCAGCTGCCTCAGGATGGGCATGCTGGAGAGCAGAGAGTGATAGTTCTCAACTGAAAGTTGAATAAATTTCTGGGGGGACAAGCCCACACCATCTTGGAACTACTCAGTCAACTTTCTGTATAAAAACTTAGTCATGTGAATAATCCTTTGTTCTTTTCATTCTTTCATTCCCCTCCCCAGTCCTTTTCCAGCACTGGAAAAGAGGACCATTGTTGCTGTGAGAACAGTTCACAATGTCCCCCTACATGACTGGATTTACTATGCTTGATAAAAGGCAACCTTGGAGTTTGTGACTTTGCTGCCGTTTCTTTTTGTTTTGGCACAGTCGTCCATGCTAAAGCTCAAGTTGACTGTTTTGTTTACTAGATCCCCTAGTTACAGTCCTCGGGTAAGGAAGGGCACTATCTCCTTCAGGAAACTTGTACACACTGTCCGAGCCCTGAAATTTGTGTCAAAGTGAGGCGTTGTGTTTGCTCAGGTCTGTGGTTGTGATAGTAAACTGCTGGATCAGGCAGGCAGGTCTGGGTTGGGCGTGGGAGGAATAATGATAGGTGACACAGTGAACAAAAGATCTGGAATTATCAGTGGAGATAAAGGATAATGTTTTGACTGGCAGTTATTACTCTTCCCCCCTCCCTCTTCTGAATCAAGGAGTATAATATGGATTAGATGAGGAGAGTGGGGAAAGATTAGATAACAAGAGGTTGGATATGGTGTCCTGGAGCCAGTACTCTTCCACTCTCTTTCAAGCCGACCTTGGCCAAATGCTCCCTGACCTGGAACACCCTGAGTGATATTTTGGCATGCTAAAAGCCAAGCCAAACTCATGCCTCAGTAAATTCTCAAATGGGAAAGAGCTGTTGGGTTAGATTCTTCCATCCTTTTGCTCCTGTGATGTTAGTGATAGAGCCAGGCAAAGAAAAATAGAATAATACAATTATACAATCTTAGAGCTGAAAGGGTTCACAAAAGCAATCCAGTCCAACCTTCTGCCATGCAGGAATACACAACTGAAGCATACTTAGTTGTGTGTTGGTTTGTGTGCCCTTCTCAGAACACATCCCAGCTAGTCAACATCCATCTTGAAATGTGGTGTCCACAAATAAACACAATATTCCAGATGAAGTCTAACTAAAGCAGAATTGAGTGACACTACTACTACCTTTGATCTGGACGCTATGTCCTGTTGATGTAGCCTAGAATTGAACTGGCTGGCTCTTTTGACTGCCCCATAACTCTGTTAACTCATATTTAGCTTGTGGTCTACTAAAAACCCTATATCCTTTTCACATATACAGTATTACTTTCAAAATATCTACTAAGTCACCTTCCCCAGGGTTGCGGGTAAACTAGTACAAAACATCATGCAAGGGCTTTGGACATTCTTGCATTTTGATTTAATTTTCTTTCTAGCACTGTAGCACTAAAGTGATATAAGGCTAGACCACTTTAGCACTATGGAGATTATCGCACCACCCCTTTTCGTCCTTCCCTTCCGACCTCGGTGAGGAATGAAAACTTTTAAGCATGGATTTTATTGCACACCTGTGTGCCCAGGCTGGATCATCCCATACCCAATCATGGCATCCTGTACCTGGTCTAGACTTCTCCCATACTTTGCAAAGAATGGGAAAATTCATTCTTTCAAAAAGTGCCAGAGAAGTCCAGATTGGGTACGGGATACTATAATTCAGTACAGGATACCTCCAGCCTGGACATGGAGGTGAGCGAGAAATCCATGTTTAAAAGTTTTCATTCCACGCCAAAGTTGGGAGGGAAGGACGAAAAAAGGCAGTGTGATAATCTCCTATAACTCTAAAAAAGGTGAGTAAAAAGATGAAAAGACATTGACCTGAACGCTTTGCATTTCAGAGGAAATGTTCTTTTTGGTAACCGGATGTAATGAGGAAACAGAGGTCAGTGGAAACTCACCATGACAAAGATTACACCTCCATTCAAATCATCATCAGTGGGACAGCCCAAAACTGGAACAATAGATGCAGACTTGTAATATTTACACATCAGAATTTCTAGGGATAGGGAGGAAAGCATGCACTGGGAATAAAAATGTGCTGTTAGTACCAGAAATTCATGGGGAAAACACCAGCACAAGAAAACATATGAATATCGGGGGGGGGGGGGGGGGGGAGGGATACCATTAGGTACAGCTATAACTCTTGCCATATCCCAAGGCTTTTGGTAAGTCTGAATTCATTCTTTCTCTGAATTCAGGTTCTTATTGTTAAGAGTCCAGGATCCCTGAACTTAACAGTCAAGGGTCTCTGGCCAAGTTACAAGCTTGAAGGGTGGTAATCCATAGAAAGTCCTGCCCTGTCTCCCATTCTTTCCATGGCAGAATAAAGACAGTTCCAAAGGGCATGCTTTGCAACCATGATAAAAGCAAGATTATCAGTAGAAGCATGAATCTCTTGTTCTTTCCATTGAAAAGGATTTATGTGGACAAACAGGTAGATTTATCACACACAATCTGGTAGGAACATAAACACTACCCAGTGCCTAGGAGAACAGAAACCTAGGTAGAGCCTAGTTGGACAACCAGGGATCTTCACAGGTAAATTATGAAATGAGAATCATTCAGGGCCAGCAGATCTTTCATAAGTCATATTGAATCACTTGTCTCGGGTGATAGATTGGGAAGAATGAAAGAATGACTTAGGGGTTCTATGGTGGCGGTGACTTTACTGTGCTCCTTTGGCATAGCATGTCTGTATGTTGTGCCAAGGGAGCACCCTGATGCCGGCCACAGTATGGTGGGGCACACAGCATGACAGCAGCATCAGGGTGGAGTTGGAGCAGAGTTAGGGTGGCTGGCGTGCGGTTGCCATGCCCCGAATCCACCCCCAGGCCAGCCCTTTTGGCCGGTCTACAGGCTGTTACTTGAAGTAGGCCTCACTAAATTTAGATGTATGATGGGCAATCACAGCAGAGCTGAGAACCAGTGGTGGGACTCACTGTCATATGTTATTGGTTAAAACTGGACAAAAAAAATGCAGTCATGAAGTTTACTTCCAGCTTGTGCTTCCTGTATTTTCAGACATTTTTAGCCATTTTTGGAAGGGGGGGGAATTCAAGGGTACTGAGTTCTGCACATAGGGAAGCTAATGTATTTTGATATTATTTTGAGGCATTTGGGGCTCTTTTCAGGAGCTTTTGCATGAACAAAAGTAATCTGGTTGGATTCATGAGTTTAGAGAGAGTTGAAAGAGCTGGAGGAGTTCAGAAAAGGAACTGCATCTGACCTGGGGACCACATTTCACCCACCTTTGCACTATTGTTTGTATTAAATACAAAGATAATTTTCTCTACATGACAATATTGCCATGAACTGAAGTGAGATCAACAGCCAAGACACACACACCCCTCAACATCTTGTCATGGGATATTTATTTATTTAGGTTGTTGTTAATTCACCTTTTAGGGAGAACCTTAGACTAACTGAGGTGGAAATCCTACACACAGTAGTGTGTTTGTTGTGTGCCTTCAAATTGTTTCCAACTTGTGGCTTCCCTAGGGCAAATCTATCATGGGGTTTTCTTGACAAGATTTGGACAAGGAGGTTTCCCATTGCCTTCCCCTTAAGCTGAGAGTGTATGATTTGCCCAAGATCAGCCAGTGGGCTTCTTGGCCAAGCTGGACATTGAACCTTACAAGAAAGTAAACCTTAATGAACACAGTAGGACTCAACAGAAGGCATAGACTCTGTCAGGACCTAACAGTGGGAGGGAGGATAAATTTTGACAAAAATCCAAACTCTGTATGCTGCAATTAAAAAAAGGGGAGCATAGAGTACAATTTTTATTCTATTGCTTAATGCAGTATGGAGTTAATTATTTTGCAGGACTGTGCCATGGGAGAGAAGAGTGAAGCTTTCCTTTCCCATCCACTATATTTCTGATTCAAAACAGATTTTTCTCCCTACACATCTTCACGATTAAAATGTTTAACAATTATGTGGCAGTGCAATTGGCACATTTCATCTCTAGTGTTGATGTGAGGTTTGCTTTTGTGCAGAGTTTGTTGGCCACTGGAAACTTGTTATGATAAATCACTCAAGAAAACAAAATATCAATGAAGAAATATAGAGGGAGGCTCTCAGTGATTTTAAAAAGCTTTAAGGTTTGAGTGTTAGGCTATGATTCTGGATATCAGGGTTTGAATCAGCAAGTCACACACTTTCACCCTCAGAGGATGGCAATGGCAAACCCCCTCTGAAGAAATTTGCCAAGAAAACCTTGTGCTAGGTTCACCTTAGGGTCTCCATAATTCGGAAACTACTTCAGCGCACACAACAACCCTCTGGGTCTTGAGACTTCAGGGACAATTCAAAGATATATTAATGTCTGTCATCTAGACAATACTAGTTTTTGCTGATTCTTACATCTCTCTGTCTATCTGGAACTTCCCAATGCCTACAAATGCATTTTGCTGTCTGAGGCAAAGGACAACATTGTGCCCAGCCATGGGCACAGCTGTGCAGGGGCATTGCCTTCTGAAATTAAAAATCTGCCCCCCACCATGAAATTTTCTTTCAGTCCTCAATTTCATAGCTTTGCAAAGACGACACACTCAAAATTGCTCACACCTAAAACGCTT
This sequence comes from Phrynosoma blainvillii, assembly GCA_026167975.1. Lineage (NCBI taxonomy): Eukaryota > Metazoa > Chordata > Lepidosauria > Squamata > Phrynosomatidae > Phrynosoma > Phrynosoma blainvillii. The sequence continues at coordinate 21,597,394 of JANUYF010000004.1, read as the reverse complement.
GTATTTGCTATGTTCGCATTCCCTTGGTCATTTTGCCTTCCTCCCTTCTTTGGCTGCCTAAACTGTATTTCTAAATGCTCAGCTGAAAGTTTAAGGAGCTTATTGCACTGAAAATCATGCGACTTATCCCCAACAGGAGACAATCATGTTTCAGTTTATTAGTGGGTATTATCACATTCAGGAGCGGCCAGGCGACTGCAACCCACATGCAGCCTGGGTCCCAGCTGCACTTAGCCAGCCACTTTTAAAAAATGGGAGCTTGTCATTTTTTAAAAGTGGCCAGCTAAGCACGTCTGGGATCTGGGCTGCATGCAGGTTGCAGTCACCCAGTCGCTCCTGAATGTGATAATACCCACTAATAAACCAAAGCATGACTTTATCCCGTCAGGGATAAGTCACATTATTTTCAGTGCAATAAGCTCCTCGGTCATTGCAGTACTAGAAAATTGGGGTAGAACAATTCTTACTGGGGTGTATAAACTATGTAGCATGTGTTTGGACTGGCAGTGACTATCCGGTCATCTTATGCACAGATCTTTCTCAGCTCTACTGCCTGAGATGTAGTGATGGTAGGGTTACTTTCTGCATACAATGAAAGTGAATACTGCTATGTGCTGAGATATGACCTTATTTATGCTATACTTTTTCTATCTGCCTTAACCTCAGTGCTCTCTCTCTCTCTTTATCTCTGCACATTTGTTTATGCACACATAAACATCATACTGTCAAACATTTCACAGATAAAAACAGGGACCCATGTGGTCAAGCAGCATTAGAATGTCATCAAGACAGCAAAAATTATTACTGAGGAAGAACACACAAGCTAGGATTGGCTTTAGCAGTTTGCTTTTGCCTTATCCTACTGGGAAGGACAAGAGGCCAGCTCTCTGCTCCTCTCCTCCCTGCTGAGTTAGTTGAATGCAGACTACTTTTGCTCTTTGAACACGGTTTCCAGCAACTGAAGCAAACTGAGGACAAAGGGGGAAAGTGAAGAGACATAAACTGGGACATTTTTAAAATAGCTGAAAAGTTTGACAACAAAGGATTAACCATTGCCCTTGCCAAATTAGGACAGTTGGGTGTATGAAACATTTGCACACAATGGTTCATACTTTTCCCTTTGCAAGTGAATGGAATGCACTTTAGTCTTTCCAGTAAATCTGAATGGTTATATCAAGGCTGGACAACATTTTGTGGCTGCGGGTTGCACTTAGTATCCATTACACACACACTGCAATCCTATTGTTCCAGTTTATTTATTAATTAAAATATTTATAGTCTACCCTTTATCTAAAGTTCTCAGGCCAGCTTGCAATACAATCAACTCAAAACAATAAATAATTACAAAAGTTTAAAGAGTAAAAATATATTAAATAGTTTTTTCCATTTAAAAACAGACAGTTAAAAACCAGTTAAAACAATCTTGAATGATATCTATAAAACATGCATCCTGGATAAAACTAGTATGACTTGAAAACTACAACTTTAATCCTCAATTCTTCATTTCTTTTTGGCTGGCATTGTGAGGTGATCAGGCTGCTCCCCCTTGGTCAAAGTGCCTTGTGATCTAAGACCAGATATGGAAATGCCATGTAATAAAAGCTTGTTAGTGGTTTCTCTGGAAAAATTGAGCTCTTCTCTTTGCTCTCTGCCCTGGTGAGTTTGTTTACAAGCCCATGTGATCTTGCTGTTCTTAAACAGTCTTTGTGTTTGTAAGCCCAAAAACAGAAGTAGATGAGCTGGATTTTCTTTTTTATGCTGTAATTTACAGCCTTGTCCTGTATGTGTGTTTATTTGGAAGTAAGTCCCAGTGAGTTCAACAGGGGTTACCTTCAAATAAGTGTGCAGAGGGTTCAAGGCAAGATTAATAGCCTAGTCCTATGCAAAGCTAAAATTGATGTTCCCTCCTAATTCTGCACAGGATTCAGCTGTTGGTCTCCTCTAAGGATTATGAGCTAACTAGTAAATTTATTTTCTTGTTTTCCTTTCCATTTTTCGGCAGTTGGCCAAGAAATGCTGTGGAAAAAGCTGGACCCTGCATAGTTGATGATCAAAGTTTAGTAACTAAAACTCCTCCCTGGTCCCTGAAAGTGAACTGGACAAAACCATGCCATAAAAGCAAATTATAGATGTGGCTCCAAAGCATACATTCTGATTGTGGGATGTGACACAAGATGGGCCCTCTCAAATACCAGCTCAGAGTAAACTTGCTTGCTAATTGAACCTTTTGGATACAGGGGGTACCATACTACTGCTGTACAGTTCAAGCCACATTAATCTAAGGCAGCAATTGGCAAATGATGGGTTTCAACCATTAGTTGAGTCATTGGAGGTTGGCTGTGGCAAGTAGCCAGGGTTGTTTGGCAGCTTTCCAGGTGAGATTTCAGAGGTAGACTATATATACACAGAAAATTTTTGTCTTAAACAACTCAGTATTTGGGATGCATATTCTTGCTTAATTTGCTGTCGCAGACAAGAATGAGTAACTTCAAAAGTTCTTCTCCTGCTAGGTGAAATTATGAGAGTTTTGGTACATCTTTTGTTGATTTTTCACATTTTGGGATTTGTGTGTGTAGGTGTGAACAATTTATTTGCTTTAAAAAAACCTTTGCATTTTGTGCAAAAAATAATTTGCAAAGAAAAGTCATTTTCACACATGGTACAGTACATTTTGTGCAGAATATGGTGGGTTGTGTGTGTAAAATGTTTGTTATGTGTGTAAACAAGAGCTGAGCTCTTGTATCAGGAAATGTACATGTATTATACAAATATATCCCCAAATGTTACCACTCCTCTCAAATTCACCTTGTAAGCAACAGTCTCTACCCCAGTACATCCATTCCCATGTTGTTAGAGAGCAGGGCAATGAAGGAGATGCAGCAAGCTATTTTACTGATGCTAGACATGCTGCAACAAGTATCTAAAGTGTCATGTTCCTATGATTCCCACAGGAATCTGACAACAAAGTGTCAGGAATTGATAGGAATTGATGAAGAGGGGGGAAATCAAAGGAAATTTTAGATTAGGGCAGATGACTGCAGCAAGAAAGCTGGGTTGTTTATGACTGTTTATGATAGTGCCTTCCTTTCCTGAGAGATGGCAGGGAGGTAGGATAGAATCATAGAATCATAGAATTCTAGGAATTGAGAAGGTGCTGGCTACAAGTGTTGGGAGGGGGCTGGATAAAGAGCGAGCTGGACAAAGGACTTTTAAGGTGTTGTTTAACTTGGGAAACCTCAGAGTTGAATCTAAACATTGTGGGGTAGTTTTGTGTGTCTTAGAATTCAGAATAAAGCAATAGTTAATTTTCACTAAAATGCTATCCTGGTTCTTCAAGTCTCCAACTGCTAAGCATGACACTGAATCAACTCTCTCTCCAACATCACCTTGTTCATGGCAACAGCCTTAAGCCCAAGGTAAAACCAATCTGGAAGAGCCTTCCCTATATGAACAGAATGGTGGCCAAATGGCCCCAACCTGGGATCGGTGAGAGGGCCCCAGCCAGGAAGCTGGAGCAAGGCAACCCCATGGAGCTGAGGGAGGCTCAGCGGGGAAACAGCCAGTGGCGGGATGAAGCCCTGCTACCAGTGCAGAGGCATGAAGAAGAATGGGCCCCAACCTACAGGAGGGGAAAGATGAACACGGAGGATGAAGGAGCTGAGGAAGCATCAGACGAACTGTGGGAGGAAGCCCTGGAGGACCCACTTGATGAAACAGAGGAGGAGGAATGGTTCTGGACCCCAATGGCCAGTGTGGGCCTGTCATGGCTATGAGGACACGGTGGGATGCGGCAGCCAAAGAGGTGTCAGCTCAGCTGGCAGAAACCACAGTGGGATGAGCAAGAGTTGAGGAGTTCTGGAGGAGCTGAGACTCAGATTTCTGCAGTTGTGCCACAACACCAAACCAGCGGGACATTGGGGATTCCTGAGAACCTGGCATCTGCTAAGAAAACAATATTGGTGGGAGGGAATCAGGAGCGATGTGGAAACCAAAGTAAGAGGCTGCCCAGTATATGCCCATTCCAGGCCAGTGACCAGCAAGTCTCGGGGACTGCTTTGGCCACTGCCCACACCAGGTGTTCCCTGGAGGAACATTGCTATGGACTTCATTATGGATTTAGCTAACAGTAGGGGGAGAGAAACCATATGGGTGGTTACGGACTTGTTTTTGAAACAGGTGCAATTTGTGGGATGCAAGGGTTTGCCTGGTGCAGTCAAATTGGCAGACTTATTCATTGGAAATGTATATAAAATCCACACACTTCCAGACAAGATGGATTGAGGCAGCCAGTTCAAAATTTTGGAAAATGGGGGTTTGAATGAGCTATGAGCACCTCTCATCACCCCCAATCGAATGGACAAATAGAGAAAAATAATTGCTCTTTGGAGCAGTACCTCCAGTGCTTTGGCAACTATTTGCAGAATGATTGGTTTGATTTCCTTCCCCATGCAGAAATTGCTTTCAATAGGGCTGTCAACCAGAGTACTGGACATTCACCATTTGAGATTGTTTATGGCTACGAGCCAAAAATTCTGCCTGAACTGACCCCGGAACCCATGAATCCAGTGCTGCTTTCCCAGTGGATTACAAAGAACAGAGATGCTTGGCCTCACATTGTGGCAGTGTTTGATGATGCTAAGCAGATTTACAAAAGGTTTGCAGATCAAAAGTACCTGAGCCTGAGGACCAAGGATAGTTTGGGGATTCTGCTAGTATACCGACCACCCCATTGTCTAGCAGACTCCCTAACCAAGCTGACCCAGTTGGTCTCAGAGATGCTGTTGGAGTTGCCCAGACTTTAGTTCTGGGCGACTTCAATATTCCACTCAAGACCAGCCTGTCAAATCTAACAGGTGCGGCTCAGGAGTTCATGGAATCCATGACAAACATGGGCCTATCCCAACTGGTCGTCGGGCCCATGCATTGTGCAGGTCATACCCTCGACACGGCCTTCAGTACGGAACAGGAATATCCGTGGGTGGAGGTTACAAAAACCACCACATTGTCATGGACGGATCATTTCCTGGTCATGATTGAACTGAAAGCCATTATCCGTCCTGCCGGGGGTGGTGGGCCTATTAGAATGCTCCACCCTCGAAGACTAATGCAACCAATTGGTTTCCAGAAAGCCTTGGAGGGTTTAATGCAGGGGTAGGCAACCTTTCCCCTTTAAGGGCTGAGGGACTTCAGCTCCCAGAATCCCAGGAGCTATTGGCCAACATGGGACTATTGGCCAACATGACTGAGGCTTCTGGGAGCTGAAGTCCCTCAGCCCTTAAAGGGGAAAGGTTGCCTACCCCTGGTTTAATGGTTGGGAACACCAGTGATTCTGTTGCAGCTTTGGTTAACACGTGGAACACCGATCTCACCAAAGCTATCAACACAATCACTCCCAAGCGTTCTTTCCAACCCGCTCAAAACCGTAAGCCTTGGTATACAGCAGAGCTTAGGAAAATGAAGCGGGTTGGACAACGATTAGAGCACACCTGGCAGAAAACTCGACTCTCATCTGATAAGACTCGTCATTGGAACTTTCTTTGGTCCTATCGAGAGGCAATACGTGCAATGCAGAAATCTTTCTCCTCTGCACGTATTGCGTCTGCAGAGTCTCATCCAGCAGAGCTGTTTAGGGTGCTGAGGGAACTGACGCAGGTTCCACCTGCACAAAACACGTTACTTAACCCAACAACAGCCTGCTGTGACACGTTTAACAACTTCTTCACAGTTAAAATCTCTCAGATAAGAGCCAACTTAAATGCCAGTGTTGTGACAGAATCAATTGAAGAGGTGTCCAGCAACTCCGTCAATGAAATTATTCTGGATCAGTTCCAATCTGTGAGTACCGCTGACGTGGAGAAGCTCCTTGGCAGAGTGAGGAAAACAACCTGCCCTCTTGATCCTTGCCCATCTTGGCTGGCCTTCCGGGGCGGGGGGGGGGTTGCACTGAAGACATTCCTTACGAGTGTGATCAATGAATCCCTCAGGGAAAGTCACATTCCATCTTGTCTGAAGGAAGCGGCTGTTAGGCCGCTTCTGAAAAAACCTTCCCTGGACCCCCTGGATATGAAAAACTACAGGCCAGTCTCTTTACTACCATTTTTGAGCAAGGTAATTGAGAGGGTGGTCGCTGTTCAACTCCAAGTTGTCTTGGATGAAACCGATTATCTAGATCCATTTCAAACTGGCTTTAGGATGGGATTTGGAGTTGAGACTGCCATGGTTGCCTTGACTGATGACCTTCTTCTGAGCATCGACAGAGGGAGCGTGACCCTGTTGGTGCATCTAGACCTCTCAGTGGCTTTTGATACGATAGATCATAGCATCCTCTTGGATCGCCTGAGTGGGCTAGGAATTGGAGGCACTGTGTTGCAGTGGTTCCATTCCTTCCTCTCAGGCAGATCCCAGAGGGTGCTGCTCGGGGACAGTTGCTCTGCTAAGAAAGAGTTCACATGCAGCGTCCCTCAAGGCGCCATTCTGTCCCCGATGCTGTTCAATATTTATATGAAGCCACTGGGAAAGATCATCCAGAGACATGGAGCTGGGTGTTATCAGTATGCTGATGACACCCAGATCTATTTCTTCATGTCTCGGTCGTCGGCTTCGGCTCCCGATGGTGTCTCTCCTCTTAATGATTGTCTTAAAGCAGTAATGGACTGGATGAGGAAAAACAGATTGAGATTGAATCCAGAAAAAAACAGAGGTACTCACAGTAGTAGCCCCGAAACCAGGAATAGGGATACAACCTCCAATCCTGGATGGAGTCACACTCTCCGTGAAGGACTGTGTTCACAGTCTGGGGGTGCTCCTGGATTCGTCGTTCCAGATGACCAACCAAGTAAATGCGACGGTCAGGAGCACCTGTTATCGGCTTCGGCTGATATGCCAACTGCGCCCTTTCCTGGAAGTAAGGGATCTTTAGACTGTGGTTCATGCACTGGTAACCTCTCATCTTGATTTCTGCAATGCACTCTACATGGGGCTACTCTTGTGCTTGGTCCAGAAACTTCAGTTAGTACAAAACATGGCAGCTAGATTGGTTTCAGGAACATCTAGGAGAGACTACATAACACCTGTATTAAAGTCTCTCCACTGGCTGCCTATTAATTTCCGGAGCCAGTATAAGGTATTGGTTATGACCTTTAAAGCCCTAAATGGCTTGGGCCCAATCTATCTCCAGGACCGCCTCCATCCTCCCCACACATTCCGGTCTTCTGGGAGGAATTTGCTGCAGCCGATAAAAACTAGGCTGTCTCGGCAACCGCTCCTACATTATGGACTGGCCTGCCAGACGAGATCCATCAGATTACAACCTTAAGCAGCTTTAAAAAGGCTGTCAACACGGATCTCTTCTGGCAGGCCTTTCCTGACTAGACTTTCCAGCCTCAGGAGTCCCCCATCTTGCCCTCCCTAGCTTATGTCTGCTGTCACTGCTTTACTAGCTTATTAGCTAATTAGTTTAATTGTTATTTGTTTTATTAATTAACATCTTTTAATTGTTAATGAGTTTAATACTTTTTTTAAGGGGTGGGTGGGTTCTCTGATTTTGGGGTTGTTTTAACATACTGTATGGAATTTTAATCTTTGTTAGCTGCCCTGATTGCTTGTCAGAGGGGCGGGATACAAATAAAATTTATTATTATTATTATTATTATTATTATTATTATTAGAGGGACAAAGAGTGGGAGGTGGGACCAGGAAGCAAAGTCTACTTTTCCACCAAGCATCTGTACACCCAGCAGCCTTCCAAATAATTGAGGCCAAAGTTTGTGGGGCCTTTTGTGGAAAAGCAGCTGATCAATGGAGTGACAGCTGAGTTAGATTTGCCAAAGACATACAAACATTTACACCCTGTGTTCCACTTTACTGTGTTCCACTTTACTGAAGCCAGCACTAGAGGGGACCCTTGGCAAACAGAATCAGACCCCCTGCCTCCTCTGATGGTGGAGGAGGAACAGTACTTTGAAGTGACCAAGATTTTAGATTCAAGATGGCATAGTGGAAAGTTACAATACTTAGGGGCTGAACAGACCACCCCAAAAGAGTGGCTCTTTGCCACGCCTTTGCTTTGGATCAAGGCCGTGGCAACCGCAGTTCTGATCTGGTGCTTTTTTAAAGCAGCAAAAAGCCAACCTTGCCGCAGTGGTGGTAGCTTTTCAGCACTCCTTTGACGCAGCATGTGTAGATGCTGCACCAAGGGAGCACTTTGATGCCTCCTGCCATGCAGTGAGGTGAGCGGCATGAAGCCGGCATGAGGGCAGAGTTGGGGCGGCCGGCGTGTGGTTGCCATGGCCCCACTCTACCCCGAGGCTGGCTTTTCATGCGGGTCTACTCAGCTCCTTAGTTAGCTGGTGACATTTCCCAGACTCTCATAATGAATGGGTATATGCCAGACAGGTAGATGCTCCAGACTTAATCCAGTTGTCTCATGAACAACATCTGGAGAAGCCTGGAAGGGATTGATAAGTATAAAATATACCTCAAGGGTGGCAGAGTGTCATGTTCTTATGATTCCCATAGGAATCTGACAACAAAGTGTAATGGATGAAGAGTGGTAAAATCAAAGGAAATTGTAGATTGGGGCAGATGACTGCAGCAAGAAAGCTGAGCTGTTTATGATTGTTTATGATTATGCCTTCCTTTCCTGAGAGATGGCAGGGAGATAGGAATTGAGAAGGAGGCAAAGAGTACCTTTGAAGTGGGCAAATGGTGCTGGCTACAAGTGTGAGGAGGGGGCTGGACAAAGAGTGAGCTGGACAAAGGACTTTTAAGGTGTTGTTTAACTTGGGAAACCTCAGAGTTTATTCTAACCATTGTGGGGTAGTTTTGTATGTCTTAGAATTCAGAATAAAGCAATAGTTAATTTTCACTAAAATGCTGTCCTGGTTCTTCAAGTCTCCAACTGCCAAGCATGACATGAAGAGACCTCTGAGGAACTGTGAATGCTCTCTCCAGATGACCTCCTTACAGATGATCTCCTTGCAGCCCATCCAGCTACAAGAAAATACGATTAACACATTAAAACAAGTTTAAAACTGTGAGCATTAACATTTTGAGATAAATCAATGAGGGCCAAAGGTCTTAATAAATAGCCATGTTTTTACTTGATGGCTAAATCATACAATCATAAAGTTGGAAGGAGGCTATAGGACATCAAATGCAACCTTTGACTTATGGTGACCCCATGAATTTAATAGGGTTTACAAGGAATTTATAGTTCCTTCCTCTGAAATATTGCCTGCAGCACCTGGAATTCATTGGTGATTTCCCATCTGAGTACTAACCAGGGTTGACCCTGCTTAGCTTCCAAGATCAGTCAAGATCTGGTGCCTTTAGGGTATTTAGACAAAGGACAAAGATAGCCTTCTTTTAAAACTGTTAAGTGACTGGAGGGTCTTTAAAGCATTTAAACCAAGGGCTTACAGTATGAGGTAGGTTGTGAGAAAGAATTTATTTACTGTAAAATAAGTGAGTGTGTCATGTTAGTTCCTCTGCCAGCTGATGAAAGACATATTTGAGAATGGGTTTAATAACATGATGAGGATATGTTACAACTGTGATTCACAGTGGCAGATCAAATATGAAATCATTACATAACCTTGTAAGGATAACAGATTGACTTTGTTGGTCATAACGTATTCCACTTTTTTTGGCATGCATCAACATGCATCAGTATTTTTTTTTTTTTTTTGTAACTCTGTTTTTCATTTTTTAAAGGAAAAATCAGATATTTCAGGTACACAGAAGATCTTTCCAATCTTTAAACATTTTGGGGACAAAAATAAAAGTGATAGTGCTTTGATATTTTGATATATAGATTGCCTGGAACATCATGACCAAAATAACCTTTAAACAATAAATTCTTACTTTCAAGCACCAGCTGAGCTTCTCCTTTTCCTCCACTCTTCAAGATTTTGCAATCTTGCAACCACAACTACAGCATTTAGAGATCTCTGCAAGAATTCCTAATCAGCAGTTTGACATTGCAGTATCAAAGTACAAGTCTACTTGGCTGACTGCTTGCAAATGCAGTTTTCATCCCCTGAGCCTTATCATATGACAAAAGAAAGCTGAAACACGGAAAGAAAAGTGGTTTTCTCCTTGCCTCCCCACAAGCCATCAAAACATTTCCATTCTCTTCCCAAGGGAGAGGGTCATCTAAGTGTGTCTTTTGTTGTGATGGAAAAATCCATTTGCCAAAAGGCACACTTTGACAACCATCTCCCTTTGGAAGGAGAACGGAAGTGCTATGACAGCATGCGGAAAGGAAAGGAGAAAGCTACTTGTCTCTCATTGCCTCTTGGCTTTCTTTTGTCATGTGATAAGTCTCTCTCTCTCTCTCTCTCTCTCTCTCTCTCACACACACACACACACACACACACACACACACACACACAAAGAGAATCTTTAGAAACTAGGGGGGGTTGCAGACTGCCAGAAATAGTGTGAATTCAGTCCACTTTTAGGGTTAGGGTTAGTGCTAGGGAATCATGGGAACTGTTATTTTTCTGAGACATTGAGCCTTCTCTGTCAGACAACTCTGATGCCACAATAAAATACAGTTCCCATGGTTCCCTAACTCTAACCCTAACCCTAAAAGTGGACTGAATTCACACTATTTCTGGCAGTCTGCAACCCCCCTAGATCTACATCTGTACTGCAGAATTAGTGCAGTTTGTAGTTTTGTGATTTGTCAACACATCCCCTGGCAAGTCCATGCAAGATGCAGCAGCAAAAAATGCAAATCATAAGTCTTGCTGCTGCTTGACCAGCTATGTTGCAGATTTGTACCAAACCTTTTCCTCTTGCCTTCAGGATGAATCCATCAAAACTGAGGATCTTGGATAGTTCCTTTAAAGTCTAAAGTCAAGAGTGAACTCATCACCCCAGTGACCTGCTCACTGACCACAGTTCAATAGTAGAGAATGTGAGCTGCAGTGATTTTGGGCAACAACTTGTCATCAACTACTTCTTAAAATCACCTGAAACACAGCAGTATCTGACCTTAAAGAAAGCATACTTAAGTAAATAGGCTCAGAATTCTCCTGACCTTTGAGGAAGTGATACAGGAGCAATTGGTCAGGTTAACTATTGCTCAAAATAGTTGACCAAACTCAATAACAAGATGGCGAAATTTCATAATGGCTTTTTGGCTATATATGGATTAGGGTTAAGATCCTGTTGAATGCCAGGAGAACAGAAAGCCCTGGGACAGTGACATGGAATCAACACTGTTTTCAGTTGTGCACACAGCAAACTTGGTATAGCAGGGACCTAGATATCGCCATGTGAGAGCATGAAAATGTCACACCACGTGGGCAGTGATCAGTAGCACAGTATTTTGACTCAGAAGGATATTGGGTTGCGTCTGCACTGCAGAATTAATGCAATTTGACAACAATTTAACTGCCATGGCTCAATGCTATGGAATTCTGGTATTTGTAGTTTTGTGAGATATTTAGTCTTCTCTGTCAGAGGGCTCTGGTGCCACAACAAGCTACAAATCCCAGGATTCCATAGTATGGGGCAATGTCAGTTGGAGTAGTGTCAAACTGCATTAATTCTTCAGTGAAGACAGAGATGAAAGGTAGGTCATTTTATTTAAAAATAATAATCAAGAGATGTAGTGATCCTGACTGTCACCAATGCAATGTGGGCAGCTCAGTGGTGATCCCTCATAGGGACTGTTGAAGACCCTATATCAAGGGCTTGGAGAAGATACAATTCCCAGGCTTAACACTCACTGTTTGGCAGGACCAAACTTCTTTGTACTGTTTCAGGACAGACATTCCCTCTGTGTGTGTGTGTTTCAAAATATTTTGGCTGGATTCTTTCTCTGGCAGTGTTATCAAATATTGCATAAGGAAATATCCAGTTGACTGAGCAGCACAAGGCTGATGAGCAATGAATGCTCAGTCATAGCAATACCTGAAAACCAAATGGCTACTGATTGTCCACAGGGATGTGCCAGGAAAGCTGGCCAGTTGCCCCTCTCCAGTGCGTGACCATGAAATAATTATACCAGCTGAGGTTTACACTTGGTCAGCTTCAAATGGGACCTCAGCATTTTTATACATCTGCAAATTGCAGATTTCCTGGACTGATACCTCCCTTCTTATTCCACAGTACCTTCATTTTGGCTACACTCTCTTCAACCCACCCTTGAGCTCAATGTTGCAGAAATTCTTCAAAAGTGTTTTCCTGTATGAGAAGTGTTAACAGGGATGTCACTACCAGATTTGGGAGAATGAGGGCATTGCTCCCCCAAATAAAAATGTGGGGTTTTCATGGCCAAGGAGGGATTCAAAGCCTGCTCTCCAGAGTCATAGGATATTATCGCATGCCTTAAATCAGGGGTCGGCAACCTACGGCCCCCGGGCCGGTTCCGGCCCAGGACGCCGTATTTGCAGGCCCAGGCGGACCCCTGCCGCCGCCGCCGCCGCCGCCGCCGCGGCACCTCCGCCGCTTGTTTTGGTCGGCGCGCGACCGCGCGTGCCGCGGCCGACATTTTTTTCTCCAAAATGGCGGCCGCGACGCGTTTGCGCATGCGTAGGATTTGCGCATGTGCAAACACGTCGCGGCCGGCATTTTGGAGAAAAAAATGCCAGCCGCGGCGCGCGCAGTCGCGCGCCACCCAACACCGGCCGTTGGTGGAGGCAGCGGCTGTGGAAGCAGTGGAGGCGGCGGCAGAGGCGCCGCCACCTCCGATGCCGCCTCTGGCTCCGCCGCCACTGGATCCTCCTCCTCCTCCTCCTCCTCCCCCACCGCCGCCACCGCCACCACCTCTGCCTCCTCCTCCTCCTCCTCCTCCACCGCCACCGCCACCGCTGCCGCCGCCACCGCCATCACCGCCGTCACCTCTGCCTCCTCCTCCTCCACCGCCACCGCTGCCGCCGCCACCGCCATCACCGCCGCCACCTCTGCCTCCCCCTCCTCCTCCTCCACTGCCACCACCACCACCGCCGCCACCTCTGCTTCCTCCTCCTCCTCCGCCGCCGCCTCTGCCTCCTCCTCCTCCTCCGCGACCGCCGTTTCCACCGCCGCCGCGGAGCCCGCTTTTGGCAGAGCGGGACGCGGCCTGCATTTTGGACCAAAATGCAGGCCGCGTCCCGCTCTGCCAAAAGCGGGCTCCGCGGCGGCGGTGGAAACGGCGGTCGCGGAGGAGGCAGCGGCGGCGGCGGCGGAGGATGAGGGGCCAGCGGCGGCGGCGGAGGAGGAGGAGGAGGAGGAGGAGCCAGCGGCGGCGGCGGTCGCGGAGGAGGAGGAGGAGCCAGCGGCAGCGGAGGAGGAGGAGGAGGAGGCGGTGGCAGGAGTCCGCCCTGGGTAAGGGGACTCGTGGGGGGCGCGCGTGCGGGTTAGTGGAGGGGGTGCGCGTGCGCAAGCGCGCGCGCGCCGTCATTTCCCCCCCCCCCTTGGCCCAGGCGAGACCTGGGCTAGTGGGGACCGGCCCAGGTCTCAAAAAGGTTGCCGGTCCCTGCCTTAAATAATACTCCTTATCTCTCCCAAATTTAACTCTAATTCGTTCTGCAGCCATGTTTTATTGCACGGTGGAATCCAACTTCAGAGTAGATCCCCACTCTAATGTGAATTGGGAAAAGCACTTCAGTAGCCATTTTTCCAAGTCGGAAGAGGTAAGGAGTATTATTTAAGGCATGCGATAATCTCCATAGTCCAGCACTCAAATCACTCCACTACCCAAGTCTTAGTGCAAAACTTTAATGACTCTACCACACTTCTTAGAGGTTTGGTCATGACACATTATTTTAAAGCAAAGACATACCATGGGCATCCAGTCACACTTAGTAGTACAGTCAGCTCTCTGTGTCCATGGATTCTGCATCCATGGATTCAACCATCCATGGCTTGATTTTTTTAAAAAAATTAAAACAGAAAACCTTGACTTTGTCATTTTATATAATGGACATCACTTTACTCACCATTGTATATAAGGAGACTTGAGTATCCATGGGTTTTGGCATTCACGGAGGGTCCTGGAACCAAACCCCAGCAGATACCAACGTCTCACTGTGGTCTCGTTTCCACTATGATTTAACTCGAATTGCTGATTAGATTATATGTGCCTTGTCCCCACTTGAAACCGGTTTCGATCCTATTGAGCTCGGTTTCAGTTGCGATGAAGCAAGGCAAACACAAAAAAACTAAACCAAACCAAAACAAAAAAAAAACACTCTTTTCTGACAGTAGTTTCCTGGTGGCTTTTTTGAAAAGAACTGATTCAGAAGTATATTCAACAAGTGAGAATGACGTATCTGAATCACATCATTTTGGAGAAGAGGGACTACTGGCAGAAGAGTGTTTACCATCCCAACTCAGTATTTGGGAAATTAGTCATTTTTTCCCTCTCAGCACCGTCTTTGCTTTGTGGTGTGACATATGGGCGATTTTCCTCCCTTCCCCATAACCTTCCCCAAGGCTGATGGCTTGCAAAAAAGAGGAACGTCCCCGTAGTTGCCACTTGCATCACTGATGATGCACAGATGATTGACATGCACTTTGAAGGGATGCAAACTAGAGGGAATGACAATCATGCCAAAAAAGAAGTGATTACAAGGGAATAATGAAAAGACCCGCTTTCATAGTGGGAATGACAGACCTTTTGGAAGCGATTCACTGACATAGAGTGAAGGCAAATTGCAAACATGTTTAAATGTAAGTGGGAATGAGGCCTGTAACTACCAAGCATGGCAGTTCATTTGTGTATAGTATAAGCATGGCAGCGATTGTTGACTTAAGTGGGTATTCACTTGTGGTCCTAACGCTACACACAGCTGGGGCTGTACATATAGTGAGTGTATTTGAACATGCTGGGCTACATATAGAATATTTACATGCATTATTTACATGCATTAAGTGGCTGCACAATGTTTGCTTCATCTCTCAGTCAAATCTACTTCACATATTTGGTGGGAGGCCAAAAGAGGTAAGAATTACAAGGCATATTGTAATCTGGGCACACTCTCCAAAGTGTGTGTGATAGCTGAATGCTGCTGGAGGTTACAGATTTAAAAGAAAGCAATGTGTGATAGCCGTACTTCCTATGAGTTCAGATGCTCATAAAAAACAAAGGAATGTAAAACTTAAGAATGTTCTTATCACAGCAGGTTGCATTACAAAGTACAGAGAGTGTGGCCTCAAGTGAACTAAACAGGTTTCACCCTTTGGTTTCTTTTCTGCCTGTTATATTATTGCTCAGCAGCATCTTTCTATGCTTTCCCTTATCATTGTTTTCTAATTTGTATCTTACATTTTATATTTATTATACACTACCTAGAGGGTTATCAGGTTATTGAAAACTTCAATAAATGAATTCTGGATGGTCCAGAATGCATGCAAATCATACATTGTTTACTTCCTACATTGTTTATGAGGAAATACTCCTTGAACAGAAGCAGAAGAAGACAGTTCAGAGGACTAGGAGTTAGGATTTGCTGGAAAACTTCTTTCTTACACCACAAGTCTTTTCTCTTTAAACTGGTCAGAGGGGAAAAGAGGTGCCATCATTAATGACACACACACACAAAAAAAAAAAACTTTGGCCATTTTTACTCAGCAATGATTTTGCTCACTGTTGCTGCATATTGATTATGTTTCATCAGATGCTTGAAGACAAAAGGAAGAACAAGGCTTGGAATAAATTTCTCAAGAGATTTCCACTTGTACAAAGTCGACATGCATACATGTTGTTCTCATAGAAACTGTGACCTGACTGTGAGGTGAACATGGGGAGGTGGAACAGGGCCAGGGGGTTACCAAAGTCCTTCTTTCCCAAGAGATGTCCAACATTTCAGACTTCTATCCAGGAGAAATTCCAAAATGTCCTTCATTTTAAGTATGACTAAGAAGCATGAATTTATATTTATATTGTTTTGAGCTTTTATGTGCAATGTAATGTAATGTAATGGCCTACATTTTTCTTGAATGCCATTCATTTTGCAGTGCCTTGCCCTTCTTTACGGTGATGACATCTGGTCACCCTGAACAGAGCCATTGGTTCAACTTCACTGCTTCTTCCAGATGCCCACTTTAAGATGGTGTTGTAGGAATAGAACTACAATTACTGCTAGCCATATCAGAAACAAAAAAACCTGATCTGACCTCCCAAGCACTATTTGTGAGGATAAAGTGGGGAGCAGGAGAGCAATTGTGCAGAGTATTGTGGTGTAGTTGTTAAAATGCTGTACTGGGATCAGCAAAATCCAGTTTCCATTGAGCCATGCAACATACTGGACTAGTAACTTTGTGCTGGTCACTGTCTCCCAGCCTGGCCTGCTTTAACAGGGTTGTTATGAGGTTAAAATCCAGAGGGCACGGAGGAGTCATATATATGATAGGTAAAAAAGTAAAGGTATTCCCTGTTGACAAGGCTGTCAAGTCGTGTCTGACCATAGGGGCGGTGCTCACCTCTGTTACTAAGCCAAAGAGCCAGCATTGTCAGAGACTACTCTGTGATCCTATGGCCAGAATGATTGCACAGAATGCTGTTTACCTTCCCACCAAAGTGGTACCTATTCATTTACTTGTACTTGCATGCTTTCGAACTGCTGGTTTGGCAGAAGCTGGAACTAGTGACAGGAGCTCACCCCATCATGAAGCACCTGGGCCTCAAATTGCAAACCTGTTGATCTTGCAATCAACAAAGTCAGTGTCTTAACCACTTGAGCCACTCCATATGATAAATGTGACTAATAAATAAAATAGAGAGACAGCATGGTGTATTGATTTAAGCATTGGACTACAGCTCTGGAGACCAGGGTTCAAAACCCTGCTCAGCTATGGAAACCCACTGGGTGACAGTGGGCACATCACAATCTCTCAGCCTCAGAGGAAGAAAGAAGAGGTAAACCTGCACCAAACAGATCTTGCCAAGAAAAACCTCATAAGTCAGGAAGGACTTGAAGGCCCACAACAACAACAAATAAAATAATAACTAATAAATGTAACTCTCAGACCCAGTAATGGGTAACCAGCAGCAGTGTCCCCAACTGAACCCATAAAGCAATTTATATGGTTTCCATCTTTTCTTTTCTTTTTTCATTTATCACATGGTGAAATTAACTTGTCTGAGATTTCAAATGGTAGCTGAAATTGCTTTTGGAAGTCACAAACCAGAGAGCAATCCCACAGTTTGAATGTTATGGCAATTCTATTTGGATTTTGAATACAATGCCACAGTTGCCTAAGAGCATGTACAACTAGAGTTGCCAGAGTGAAAACAGGAAAAGGATCCTGTATGCTTAATGGTTGTGTAGAAGCAGGAATTTCAGCAGAAATTGCTTGTTATTTGGTCACTTGACAAGCAACACCTGCTGAAATTCATTCTTCTATACAACCATTAATGGGATAGGATCCATCTTGTGTTTTCAATCTGGCAAACATATTTAAATGTGACCTCTATGAACTACTGGTTTAACCCAGTAAGTGGAGAAATCGTAAAGGACTGTTATTACTAGCTTAGAAGGGTTGAGAAAGAAACGGAGAACTAGACATGGAGGAGAGTGGAGAGCACTGGAGTGGTGTGGTCTGAACTGGAATGGAGCAGAAATTATCAAGGATAAACATTAGGCCTTTTCACCTTGAATGAGGTAGCTGGATTTTCAATTATGTATTTAGAAGGAGACAAAGGAGGAAAATCTTACAGTGGAATTTCTCTTACGTATTTGCACCTACTTTGTACAGTGGACCCTTGGTATCTACTGGGGTTTGGTTCCAGGACCCTCCATGGATACCAAAATCCATGGATGCTCAGGCCCCATTACCTACAATGTCGTAGTAATGTCCCTTATATAAAATGGTATAATCAAGGCTTGCTTTTGGTATATGCTGTACGCCGCCCCGATTGCCTAGCAGAGGGGCGGGATATAAATATATATATATATATATATATATATGTATTTTCAAGGTACGGGGGTTGAATCTGTAGATAGAGAGAGCCGACTATTTGTCTTATTTTGGACTTTAAGGTTTGCATCCAAGTTGCAATACAGCTGCGCAGCGTATGTATCAGTCCTACAGTGAATTACTCCACTGGCCTCTCATTGTATGCATGGAACTCTGCAACACTGGATATGTGCTCAGTTTGGTACAGTTGGCCCTTTGTATCCATGGGTATCCATTTTACTGCATCATTGTATATAATGGAGCATCCACTGATTTTGGTATCCATTAGGAGTCCTGGAACCAAATCCCAGCGGATACCAAGGGCCCACTGTATATACTTCATAGTGCTGGTGTTGTGTTTTAATTTGTTTTTTAATTGGACTCTTCAGGGAAGGAGGAAACCATTGTTGTCAATGGACACAAATATGATTCTTGTCCCTGGCACATGCTGGGGGGAGGGGAAGCTGTGGAGGGAGGAGCTAGGCAAGTCTGGTTGGAAGCAGCCAATCATAGCTCAGGGAATGCCATGAAGGCGGGCCTATGGGGAAGAAAATATACAAAACTGAAGCTTGTCTCTGACAAAAGACTGGTAGGGAAAGATGGAATAGAGATAGGAAAACTATAAGAAAGATAGGACTGGTAGCCTGTGGGGAGAATTAAATAGGATTTTGGGAGCTGTGAATAATTTAAATCAGGGGTAGGCAACCTACGGCCTAGGGGCCAGATGCGACCCCCCAAGACCTTTGGACCGGCCCCAGGCCGGTCCTGCTGCCGCCGCCGCCACCACCACCGCCGCCACCGCCGCCCCCCACCGCCCCCCACCATGATGATATTGATTATAGTTGTTATTACTTGTTCTTGGGGTTTTCTTCGCAAAATCTCCACAGGGGTTTTGCCATCATGGCTTTTCTGGGGCTGAGAGAGTGTGCATGCATATATATATATATATATATATATATATATATATATTTAAAAAATATTTTATTTTATTTTATTTTGCTTCAGCCCCCCAATTGTCTGAGGGACAGCAACCCGCCCCCGGCTCAAAAAGGTTGCCTACCCCTGATTTAAATAGTTCAGGGAGTAATATTTATGTACTAATAAACTTCTACAATACAATTCCCTTATCCACAGGACTGGTACTAATGGTTTCACTTACCTGTATCTGAAAGAATGGTCTCTCTAGACATGTGGAGGTCCTCCAGCACAACTCTATGGTCAACCTCATCAGAAACTGCTATTATCCAAAATTTTCACTATCCACTGTAAGTCTGGGAACTGTTATGCACCCCTGCATACCCCATGCTGCCTTTTAGGGTCCTCATATTTGATATCTCATATTTTGAGATAGCATGTTTTTCAGAACTAGATAACCTTTCAGGAATACTTTAAGGTCAGGCTCTTAGGAAAAAAGGAATTTGTACATCCAAGTAAACAAAACTATCAAATCTAAAGTGTGTCTTCCTTCCCCCAGATTGTCCACATTTCCTCTCGAAACCCAAGACAAAGGATCTCTTTGCACTTTAAGCAGTAAGCCAATCTCTCTCTGCCTACCCCCTGTTGTGATCCCAGCCAAACCTCTTCATCCACCTATCCATCCCTGGGATATCCCAATCCAATTGTTGTTTTTGTTAGAACCATCAACCAGTCCAGAATCCCATTGTCGATTCCTGAGACAAATCATTTAGCCTGTCAGGACCGGCGGACCCAGTTTCTAACAGTTTCCAAAAACCAGGACAACATTGTAATTTAGAAGAAAACAAAAGATTTAATCTAGGTATTGAGACAGAATGTTCCCTGTCCTGGGTTCAGTGTTAGAACTAAAGAAAATCCCCCTCGGACCATCAGAAATATGTTCCCATCCTCCAGCCCCCCTTTCCCATCTTGATTGCTTCTCTTTGATCCAAATCAAAGGGCCTTCATGCTTCTTTCTTTCCCCTCCTGTGTTATCTTTAAATCTCCCTTCAGGAAGAAAGTTTCACAGTTCCCTGTTTCACAGCTCTGATCTATGGCAGGAAGGTTGGGATCATAAACTACAACTCCTTTCTGCCGCCATCTGTCCCTCCCGTTTGTTTCCCAGGCTTGGATTTAGCATAATTAACATCACCTTCTCAATAACCCACATCCTATACAGTATTATTTCACGATATCGCCATATCTTCATTCCTCAATATGATCATATCATGACAGAACCATGCATATGGATTCTGCATTGCCTTTGTTACCTGGTTAGATAGCCCATTGCCCAGGGCTAGTTTTCAGATGTAAATATGGTTTCAAAACCTAATCTGTCATGGCCAGCCATGCTGAGGACGAGGAGGATGAGGAGGCTGAGCCAGGCCCTAGCTTTTCTCTGCCAGCTCCAGCAGAGTTGGCTGAGCCAGGCCCTAGCTCTGCTATGCCAGCTCCAGTGGAGCCCATGACTGAGCAGCCTAGCCTCCCCCCAGCAGAGGTTCCAGGCCTGGGAGACATAGAGAAGCAGGATGAGGAGGTACCTACCTTCAGCCAGAGAAGGACAAAAAGGGTGTGCCTCCATCGATCCCAGAGGTTATATGAGAAATGCTCAGCAATCACCAAACAACTGTGATTAGGAACTGAGTCAGTATAAACAGCTGTGAGACGCCAAGCTTCTTCGTCAGAGTCTATCTGCATTCCCTTGTGAAAGCATCTTTCTCTGACTCCCTTGTTGCCTGAAACCTTGCATTCTAGACCTCGGATTGACCTGGAACTCTTGACCCTGGAATGGACTTGCTGACTTGCTCTCTAGACTCCTGGACCCTTGACTTGCCCCCTGGTTTTGCTCTATTGGATATTGGACTGGTACTATGCTTTAGAATTACCTTCGTGCTGCTACAAAGCCTTGCATTTGTATGTCTCATTCTTATCAGCCGGTATGTTGGGTGCTTTCCTGGACATAACCTATGAGCACACAGCCAGCATATATACCCACATTATGTTTATATTCTGTGTTGCCCTCAGACTTCCCAGCCTGAGCCACTCCAGTTTTCCACAGTCTTCTCTTTAGACAGGTAATTATAACCCCACTGCAACCCCTAAAAACGTGGCTATCCCCTTTCCATATTTTCCTTCTGGTTAGCTCTGTATGCTGTGCTTGTTTGGATCGCTTTCTTGTGTGTGTGGTTGTACTCTGCATATTTTCCTAAATAAAAACCTTCTTAATTCACCTGGAGGAACCTGGAGTCCTCCCAGTTAGTACAGGTATATACTGATGCATGATGGTCAAAAGATTACCCAAGCCTCTTGCTAAGTTAATTTCCTTAACATTTAATGTATCACTGGCAGTTGGTGGGAACTCCCAGTATACCCCCTTGTTCTTTGGGAAACAGAATATATCCCCCATGGATATGGGGGCGGGGGTCATACTGTACTTGCTTAACAACACATCCACTGGTCCATATTGGGATCATTTTCAGATGCAAAGACCCAATCCATGGAAGGAGCTCAAGGGGAAAAGGGGTAAGACAAGTAATAGGAGCCCAAGGGTTTGAACTGTGGGGCCAGCCTTGAGAGAGGTTCTGTCTCAAAATTCTACCAATTCCTAATAGCTAATAACACTGTACTAAAGAACCTGATGCCACTGAATGGGATAGGATATGCAGCAAAATTCTAAGCCTATATAATCCACCTTTTTATTATTAGGTGGGATAGAAGCAGCCCTGAAGAAAGAATAAGTGGGCTGTAATGGTGAATGAAATGCATTGGACCTCTGTCATCAGGCAGATTGTTTTTAGTTTTTGTTGGTATCATAGCCAAACACTAACAGGTGCCCAGTGGCATTAAAGGGTTTGTTTGTATTAGTGACCTTGTTGGATATTTTTGCATTTGCTTTGCAGTTTGAGACTGGCAAAAGAAAAGAAAGCTAGGAATTGACTTTTTCTTGGTTGTATAGTACTTAATTGTTAGGGGATGGGTTGGAGATGTGCCATACCTATGCATTTTCATTTTCTTTGTTTGCTTCTGCACTATATAGCCCTTGGGAATCCATTTTCCATGGCCTCATCTGGGGTGGGTGCACCCTAGCCCCAGAGCTCCCCATATGTCCAATGATGGTGAGTGAATTAGATTGTCGGCCAAGAGATAATCTGGGTAGGCTTTGTTTGGGAGCAGTGTTCTACCATTAGGTGTGAGTGGATGCTGAACCTTATTTGCAAAAGTACTGGAATGCCTCTCTGCTGTGTACCATCTGCTGCATCATTTACCACCAATAAAGCTTATGTTATAGCAGTAACATGTTTAAAAAAAATAAAAACAACCAAAAAAACCACACATCCCACCTTGGAGAGGCCTGGAAGTACACATAGTTCCAGACATTGGGAATATAACAAAAATGATTCTGGATTGATCAGACATCTGGTCCAACATTCCACTTACCAAAATGGCTGAGCAGATGCCTTGGGGAAGCCCATAAGCAGAGCAGGACACAGAAATAGACTTCTCCAATCATTGTTCACCAGCAGCTGAGAAGGCATACTTCCTGTCAAGATGGAGGCATCACCTTCTGTTAATTTGGTACCTGTTCTCCATTTTCCTAACATCTCAAAGGAATATTCAAATAGGATGGATGCTTACACATTGAAAAATAAAATAAGGTTCAGATTTAAATAAAAATTGCATTGTTATTTTATGCAGGAAGGTGCTACTGTGAAAATAACTCTTTAAAATTAAGTAGCTAATACATATATGAGCCACAATGTGGTGTAGTGGTTTGAGTGTTGGACTACAACTCTGGAGACCATGGTTTGATTCCCAGATCAGCCATGAAACCCACTGGGTGACCTTGGGCAAGTCACATGCTCTCAGCCTCAGGGGAAGACAATGGCAAACCTCCTCTGAACAAACTTGTAGGAAAACCCCATACCTTCAGGCTGAAAATAACTTGAAAGTACACAACAAATAAATAATATATATCTCCATATATCCATAGTGGACAAATCTCTGACTAGGTGACTTATGTCTCAGTATAGTTTGCAATCTAGGTGCTGACCAATGGGCTACCACAAGGACTCTGTCCTCATCTCGTAAGTGTCTTAGATTGGATACCTAAAGGACTCTGTCATAGAATACTCTCCTCTGACAACCCTTCAAACCATGTAATTTCCAGAGGGGTAGCTGTGTTCATCTGTTGTAGCAAAAAGATGTTGGCTGGCATCTTGTATTGCAGTTACAGATTCATAACCGATATTTACAGATCTGTAACAATTTCATATTCAATAATTCTATTATTCATGATCATGTTCTATTATCAGGGTTGTAAATGCCTCCTAAACCTACCTTGACAGCCAACAGCAGCTCCAAGCAATGGAGGTTCTGTTGTGCTGGTAATCAAGGGATAGCAAGATGAGTGAGGCACCAGTGAGGGAGGCTGCAACAGTTAGAAGCAGGACTCTTTCACAATTTCTTGTTGCACCACAGATTGCTGGTGAAAAGGGGCTGGAAACACCATCTTGTTGTATCCTGATTGCCAGCAGAACAGACCTCCATTGATCAGAGGTTGTTAAGGTAGGTTTGGGGGACTAGGCCAGGAGATGATACTTAGTTTGCATTCATAACTAAGGGCCTCTGCAGATGGCACAAAGCGCCGTCTTGGAGGCACGAAAGGGGAGGGACAGCCGCACGGCAGCCGCCTTAACCCCTCCCCGAGGACATCATCAGGGCACGTGCCGTTATGCATAGCATATGCCCCGAATATGTCTTCCCGGCGCAGCGTTGTCACGCTCTTGATGCGCCCCTTCTGCCAGCTCTGGAAGGACCGGCATTTTAGTGCTCCTTCCAGGGCCGGCAGAAGGGAGGATTGGGGCTGACGTGTGGGGCAGCCTCGGCCCCAATCCTCTGCTTTCCAGGGCGGCCCATGGCCACCCATTTGCATCCCCCCTATGTCACCAATGTAGGTTCTTGGCCATCTTGTGGCATCTAAAAGAACCACATCTTAATCTGATGTAAGTTTATGTGAAGTAGGCTGCAGCCCATAAATGTTTGTGCCAACTAAAACTTGTTAGTATTTAAGGTGCTATAAGACTTTTTGTTGTTTTTGGACACAGAGGTGTCCTCTGTAAAGTAGAACACAAGGATCACTAACTTGCTCAAACTGCTTCTGAGCACTAAACTCCCTTGTGTTCTGTACATGTGTAAACATACCCAAAACATGACTGTTTATGATGACAATGCTGAGCTAATCTCTTATTTTAAAGAAAACATTTCAGAACACACACACTTATTTTATGATGTTATCAGTAAAAGGGAGTAGGCATCTGTTGTAAGGAATGTTTGTTGCATTACAAATATAACAAGTATGTGGCAAACAGAACAAAGAGAGTTAAGACTCTTGACTTGCTGGCCGAAGGATAGTCTATACTGGAGGACACTAAACAATAATGGTGAAACAGGAAAGTTCTGGTATCTGCCAAAAGATCACTCAAAAAGTTGGAGAGGGGCAAACAAACATGCCTTGACTTGGTCAGGCAAAGGTCACACAGATCTTGGTGTGGCAGTGTGGCTACAGTTGCATTCGCTTCAGAATATGAGATTTCCAGTATAAATGGAGCAAGAAATCCCTGAAGCATATATCATAGTCAATATCTCAACTATAATATTCTGCCTATACTTCAAGGCTTCCAGGTTGTTTTGGGGCTCAAAATATTGGTTTTGCCCTTTGAGCTCTTAAATCTTCATTGGCTGACTCTTGGCTCTCAATAAGTAGAGAGATCTTGTTGCACCATCGAGACTAACTCAAGTCACTAGTGAGAGTCTTAGGAGACTATCGCATTACGTTATAAACTGGCTTACCTGAGCCGGCTTAAAATTAGAAGTGGACAGCATCCTGATAGTATCAGATACATTTAGCCTCCAAAATTGCCGCCCGGCTGCAGCCTGGATCCATCATTGCTCCAAGGGGCGCTCTTCGCACCTCTTTTCAAAGCTGGGAGCTTGAAAAAATGGCTGCTGGAGCACCTCTCTAAGCAGCAATGGAGCTGGGCTGCAGCTAGGCAGCAATTTCGGCAGCTAAATGCATCTGATACTATCAGGATGCCTCCCATTTCTAATTTTAAGCCAGCTCAGGTTATAACAGGGGTAGGCAACCTTTCCCCTTTAAGGGCCAAGGGACTTCAGCTCCCAGAAGCCTCAGCCATGTTGGCCAAGAGTCCCATGTTGGCCAATAGCTCCTGGGATTCTGGGAGCTGAAGTCCCTCGGCCCTTAAAAGGGAAAGGTTGCCTACCCCTGGTTTATAACATAATGCGATAATCTTCTTAATCATCCCTCACTACTAGAAACTGGAATGCAAAGAGATCTGGAGGGCTAGAGGTACCCTGGTCCTGAACTAAAGCACTTGATCTATCTAATCTAGATAAGGGGTGGACAATGTATGACTTTCCAGATCCTGTTCAGCTACAGAGTCAATGGTAGGGATGGGGGGGGGGGGGAACTAGACAAGATCCTAAAGTGTAAAGCTACATCATCAAACACTAAAGTCAGCATTGTCCATGCCAGTGTATTTCCCATTTCTATTTTTGGTTGTGAAAGCTGGACAGTGAAGAAAGCTGATGGGGGGGGGAATCAGATGTGGCGTTTGAGAAGAGTTCTAAGAATAGCATGGATGGCTAAAAAGACCAATGGATGGGTCCTAGAGTAGATCAGGCCTGAACTCTCCCTGGAAGCAAAGATGACTAAACTGAGGCTATCATATTTTGGCCATATCATGAGAAGAAACAACTCACTAGAAAAGACAACAATGCTTGGTAAAGTTGAAGGCAATAGGAAAAGAGGAAGACCACATTCTAGATGGATAGACTCAATCAAAGAAACCACAGCCATAAGTCTGCAGGAGCGGAAGGACAGTTGAGGTCAGGGTGCCTTGGAGATCTCTCATACATAGAGTCGCCATGGGTCAAAGTCAATGCAAAGGCACTTAACAACAACAAATATTTGAAAAGGGGGCTTCTCAAATATCAGGAAATCCTGCTAAAGATAATCCTAGATAAGCACGAATCCTTGCAATTTAGGCCTCATTCAGAATGAAAAGTGCATGTTTGGTGCAAGTGGTCTTCTTCCTAAACTTGTATTCTTCAAATACTTTTGCCAATGTTCAGTGTGTTGACTTTGGAGTAAGTCTCACTGGACACCGTTTTTTTTTAAAAAAAACAAAAAACGGTCAGGGCTAATAATGTAAAAATCATTGTCAGGAATTTATTTAATTCCCCCCTGACTTTACTGTCTCTAGGCCAGCCCTATATCCAACAATGTGAAAATAGCTGAAATTTTGGATCCATGCCTCCAATCTAGTGGGCAGTAGGTCACAAAAGGTAAAAAAAATCAATGTGTTTGGCTTTCAGGTGCCACAGGACATTTCCCGCCCCCTTTGGATTGGGCTTCCATGGAATTGCACTATTAATCTCCCTCCCCATACAAACACACTGAAAAAACAACATGGGAAAACTTTTAAACCTTTGGATCTGTTTATAGATAAAGCATCTCAGGTTTAATCCTATAATTAAAGATAAGAAGGAAATCAAAACATTAAAAATATTTTTTTCCTAGTAGCTTAGGTTCTTTTTAAAATGGGGTTGCATGGAATGGAATGAACCAGCATGGTATAGTGGTTTGAGTGCTGGACTACATCTCTGGAGACCAGGGTTTGAATCCCCGCTTGGCTGTGGAAACCTACTGGTTAACCTTGAGCAAGTCACACTCTCTTGGCCCCAGAGGAAGGCAAAGGCAACACCCGCACCCCTGAACAAATCTTACCAAGAAAAACCCATGACCATATGGTTGCCATAAGCTGGAAAAAACTTGAAGGCACATAATAACAACAACAATGGAATGGATCACTGTGACTTAATATTTTAATATTCGGTTACTGCCACTCATTTCTTAGAGTGGTATGTAGTACTCTTCCTCTTGAATTGGATAACATACCTCTCTGAAAGAATGTGCGGAAAGGATTTTGGAAAATCCCAAAAGTAAAAAACTGCGTGTTTTGTCAACTTTCCCTCTGGGTTAATGCTAATTAACCCCAATGTGTTTGAAAATCATGCCACTTTTGTGGTTTTTCTTTCTGGGTTTTAAATCCTGTTTCTGCACAGGATTTGGGCACTTTGCCTCCTATGTGATAAACTCCATAGTCCAACGCTCAAACTACTACACCACACTGGTTCTTACAGTAGTATTACTATATTAGTATTGTTTGTGTTTACTTCTACCAATACTACAAGTTTAGTCCCCCTTATCAGAAATGTTTTGGACCAGAAGTGTTTCAGATTTTGGAATATGTGCATATACATAATGAGATGTCTTGGAGATGGGACCCGTGTCTAAATATGAAATTGATTTATGTTTCATATACACCTTATACATATAGTCTGAAGGTAATTTTATACATATTTAAAAAATAATTTTGTGCATGAAACAAAGTTTGTGTACACTGAACCATCAGAAAGCAAAGATCCTGAGTACAGATTCCTCATCAGGACTATCAGATGTATTGGCACTCCCATTTCTTTAAGGGAATTCCATAGCCTTTTATGATCTATGCAGTCAAAAGCTTTGCTATAGTCTATAAGGCACATGCTTATTTTCTTTTGGAATTCCCTGGTGCGCTCCATTAGCCACTATATGTTTGTAATGTGGTCCCTAGTGCCTGTTCCTTTCCCGAACCCCACTTGGACCTCTGTGATTTCTCTCTCCGTGTATGTTGCAGAATTTTGAGCATGATTTTGCTTGCATAGGATATCAGTGCTATGGTCCTATACTTGTTACAGTCTCTTGTGTCTTTATGGATGGGGATGTGTACTGACTTCCAATCTGTTGGCCCTCATATTGTTTTCCATATCTGTTGACATGTTAGTCAGCACTAAAGTTGACCGTCAGTGTGGATTGCAACAGTTTATTGTCTGTCCCTGATTATTTGTTTTTGCTGTTTCTCTTATTGCAGTTTCACCTCGTTTTTTAGAATTTGGAGTTCATCTTCATATGGCTCTTTACATACCTAAAGGTTTGCTTTAGGGTTGCCCTAAGTCAGAAATGACTTGAAGGCATACACAACAACAAAAATCGCACTATTTGCTTTCATATACAGGGCTTTACAGGTTAAGTGATACACAAGAGTGAACTATGAATTCAAACAAAGCAACAGAAGCTGGCAGCTAAAAAAATATCATCCTGAGTTTTATTCTATCAGCTGTTTCACAATGCTGCAATTTCAGTATTGCCCTGCTCCAAACCGCTACAAACATTTCTTATAAAATCAAGACTGTAACAGCATGGGCTTTTGTTTTATCAGCACCATCTCCCTCAATCAAGGGAAAATGCCAGCTTTTGCATACGGGAGTTTTAACCATGCATCTTGAAGAGCTTCAGTCAGTCTATCTTGAACACCAAGGTAACAATAATCATATCTTGCATTTCTATGAGTAAAATTACAGTAATATTAGAATCTTAGAACTGGAATAAAGTGTACATACCATCTAAACCTTTGCCATGCAGGAATATACAACTAAATTACTCCCCAGAGATGCCCTCTCTTTAAATATTT
The DNA here is from genome assembly GCA_026167975.1 of Phrynosoma blainvillii. NCBI lineage: Eukaryota > Metazoa > Chordata > Lepidosauria > Squamata > Phrynosomatidae > Phrynosoma > Phrynosoma blainvillii. The sequence goes on along the minus strand of JANUYF010000004.1, from coordinate 21,568,952 downwards.
CAAAAGAAAAGTCCACTGCTCTCAAAGGCAGTCTATTCCACTGATGAACAGCTCTTACATTTTTCCTAATGTTTAGGTGGAATCTCTTTTCTTATAATTTGATTCCACTGGCCTGTTTCAGTTTCTGGAGCAGCAGAAAACATATTTGCTTCAACTTCTAGGTGACATGCCATCTTGATCTGAACACTGTATTCTTGTTGATGCAGACTGGAATTGTATTGGCTTTTTGGGCTGCTGCATCACACTATTGACCAGGGGTAGGCAACCTAAGGGCCAGCGGCCGGATGCGCCCCCCCCGAGGCCTTTGGACTGGCCCCAGGCTGGTCCTGCCGCCGCCGCCACCCCCGCTGCCACCCGCCACGATGATATTGATTATTGTTGTTATTACTTGTTCTTGGGGTTTTCTTGGCAAAATCTCCACAAGGGTTTTGCCATGGCTTTTCTGGGACTGAGAGAGTGTGTATGCATATTTTTTAAAAAATTTGTTAAAAATTAATTTTTTTACAATTTCTTATTTTTATTTATTTATTTATTTATTTATTTATTTATTTTTGGTGCTTCGGCCCCCCCAATTGTTTGAGGGACAGCAACCCAGCCCCCGGCTCAAAAAGGTTGCCTACCCCTGCTGTTGACTAATGTTTACCCTGTGGTCTACTAAGACCCCAAAATCCTTTTCACAAGTACTCAAGCCAACTATCACCCCTCCTATATTTGTGCATTTCTTTCTTCCTCCCAAGTAGTATTTAATTATATTCATATTATATTTATTTATATTTATATTCATTTATTCATGTTAAAATTAATTTTGATCACATTTTAATAAAACCAACATTGGGTCAGTGTGGCATAGTGGTTTGTGTGTTGGCCTACAACTTTGGAGACCAGGGTTGGATTCCCAGCTCAGCCACCAAACCCCCTGGTTGATCTTGGGCAAGTCACATGCTCTCAGCCTCAGGGGGAGGCCATGGCAAACCACCTCTGAACAAAGCTTGCCAAGAAAACTTCATGATAGGGTCACCTTAGGGTCGCCTTAAGTGGGGAACAACTTGAAGGCACACAACAATAGGCACCACAACAATCATTTTATGATATCAACAACTAGCTGCTTGCAGCACCCAACATATTCTGCCAAATGGGAGTAGGACTGATCATGCTAGAATCAGGTTTGAAAGCAGTCCTTTAGCCATGCTCTCCCAAGAATTCTGATAATTAGACTCACTGTACGACATCGAGACACTTCTGGGAGCTGAACTTAGGAAACCTCATTTAATCAGAGATGTGAATTAAGAGTATGATGGGTGTCTGAAAAAAAGCACTTTCCCTCTGAGTGGGCAGGCTAGTCATGCGAATGAGATTTCATTCAAAAACTCCTGCTGCCCCCTACAGTACAAGGACAAAGCCATGTGGTTGCAGTGTGTGTGTGTGTGTGTGTGTGCTTCCAAATTGCCGGTTGACTTATAGCAACCCCATGAATTCCAGTCTTTTCTTAGGTAAGGAATACTCAAGAATGGTTTTCCCAGTTCCTTCCTCTGAAATGTAGCCTAGAGCACCTGGTATTTGTTGGTGGTCTCCCATCTAAGTACTAATCAGGGGTGATTCTGCTTAGCTTTCAAGATCAGACAGGATCTGGTGCCTTTAGGGCATTTAGGTGGTAGTACATAATTGTTCATTTTTTCTAATCTATATCCTGCCCATGCCTCAGGCCAAGGCTGATTTCAAAGACACTGTGACTATTCTGTTTAACAACATCACATCAATTCACAGCATATCAGTTTCATGGCCTTTAGAAAGAGGAAGGGTACCTTTGTAGGCAAGTCCAACCTACTTCAAAATTAGATGAGGACCTTCTTTCCCTTGGCAACCTAAACTCTGAAAAGATCAACTGGTTGCTGACAATACAATCTTTTTGAAACTAGACAAGGCATTTCTATATGTCCAAGCAATTAACACTTTGCTCCCTCTATTTTATATTCTTATTTTGTTTCTGACCGTTCTAATATTTGCGTGAAAATTGTTGCTGTTCATTAAATTGTATTTGCTACAATCATGTTAGGTCTTTATATGGTGCCTTAGAATCTCTCCAGATGAAAGGCAGAAAATTAACTGGACAACACTGTCCAAATAATGGCTTTGGACAGTGGCTGAGCGCGGCAGCGGCGGTGCCTGGGCCGTTTGAAGGACTCTGAGGCCCCAACCAGCCCTTTCCATCTCTGGGCCCCCAGGCTCACCTGCGTGCGAGTGGGGAGAGGCGGATATAAAAGCTCCGCCCGGACCATCTTCCCCCAGCTGAGCGCGGCAGCGGCGGTGCCTGGGCCGTTTGAAGGACTCTGAGGCCAATTAGCCCCCAGCTGGTGCGGGGAAGAGACTTGCCAACTGCCCTGCACAGGGCCAACACCCTTCCACCCGGCTCCGGAGACGCGGCACGGCATGGAGGAGAGAGGCGGGACCACCTGGCCCCTATTATGTATTTTAATATTGCATATTTTTATTACTGTCATTGATTTTATTGTCATTGATTCTGTTTGATTTTGTTGCTTATAATTCTGTAATGTATATTGTTAATTTTGCTAAATTTGTTGTAATGTATTGTTGTTGATATTGTTTAATTTGTTATATTTTCTGTAATATATTGTTGTTTATTTTGTTGTAAATTATTGTTGTTCACCGCCTCGATTGGCTTGCCAGAGGGGCGGTATACAAATAAACCGTATTATTATTATTATTATTTCACATGAGGTTTGGGTCAGGTTAAACAGCCACAATTTGATTTTAGTGATCTGAAGATACTTTCAGGGGATGGTGTCCTGTACAGGAGTGCTATTCTAAGAGATGGCCCATGGACCAATGCCAGTCTTCAGGCCATAAGCTGCTAGTTCATGGAGTTTCCAGGCAAGAGTCACTTGTAACCAATGATCACAAACATGGTAACAGTCCCTGGCACATTAGGAAAAAATGATTGCTGATCCCCCTTATTAGATAGAATCATAGAGTTGGAAGAGACCACAAGGGCCATCCAGTCCAACTCCCTGCTATGTAGGAACTCACAATGAAAGCATCCCCGACAGATGGCCATCCAGTCTCTGTTTAAAGACCTCCAAAGAAGGAGACTCCACCGAGGGAGTGTGTTCCACTGTTGAACAGCTCTTACTGTCAAGAAGTTCCTCCTAATGTTTAGTGGAATCTCTCTTCCTGTAGCTTGCATCCATTGTTCCGGGTCCTATTCTCTGGAGCAGCAGAAAACAAGCCTGCAGAATACAGCACTGATGTAATGTTCGTCTTGTTTTTCTTTTAGAGGTATCACATAGAATTGCTTCTGATTTGTACTGAAAGCAAGATAATATTCCTAAACCAATATTGAACCACTGAGAACATGAGCCAAAAAAAAGCAAAGACATTACTCTAATGATGCAGAACACTTACTACAGCCTCCAAAGGCAGTAGAATTCCACCTGGGCACCCAAGGTCACATAGCTTCAGCCAGATAAAAATAATACACAAGTTTGCCTGGCAGAATTTAATTTTTTTCTCTTTCCTGGCTCATGTTTTACAGTGATAATGAAGGACACCAAGAATACATTACACTTAACCACAGATTGTATAAAATCATTTATTAATGAATTACCTTCTCTTAAAAAAACAACGTATTGGGTCCCTTGTTAAGTGTCTCTTTTTGGATCAGCATTCCTCCTTCCACTGCCAATAAGCTATAACTAAAAATAATATACATACACATCTAGTTTTTTTTTTTAAAAAATCTTAATCTAAAGGGGGCATTTACAAGAAAAACAATGAACTTGATTACTAAAGCACCTCAAAATGTTCCATAAAACTGTTAGTGACTAGAAGAAAAAAACACAGTGCTATAATGATGCAAAAGAAAAATGTTAGACAGCAGTCCCAATTGACATAATTATCAAAATGTGCAATGAAATACTTAACTGGTTATTATGTAATAAGACAGCTTAAATCACAGCTTCATTTTCAAGCCCTTTCACTTGCTGGACATTTCACAAGGATTTTATCACAAAGATTCTGAGCAAATTTATTAGAGACAAGCAAGTTTAAAAGTTTTTCCACTGGATTTCCCCACGATCAGTGTATTTTAAAGGTTAATTGAAGTTTTATGGAAAAACTTCCTTTGCCTGTTTTGCTTGAGTTTCATTATATAGTTATGAGTCTAATTACATGGCTCAAGGCACACAGTAGCTTTTTTTTAAAGGAGAAAAAAGTTATTGAAACAATTGCCAAATGCATCTCTGCTCTGAAGGTTTATGTTTATAATTGTTTTATAAAATCAGTGTCTTAAAATAAACAGTTTGTAACCAAGTATCTTTTAAAGCAACAATTAAAACAGTGGTAGAACACTTGGAAATAATATCTGAAGAGACAACAGAACAGCTCCAATAAGTTTACATTAAGTTATATAACTCTCCACAACTGCAGCTTTTGCATAAGGTTTGGCAATAGGTTTCTCTTTAATATATACTTCCCACTTCAGGACACTCATCAAAAGTTTAAAATATAAATTATTCTGACAGGACACCCAGGCAACTTCTTAGGCTGCAGATTTAGGGCACACATATATAAGCATTGCTTCTCCTTTCAAAGGAAAATATAAAGTCGTTGGATGGAGAACACTTTCACAAAGATTGGCTCTGAATTTAAAATCACCTTCTTCCCTCCCTCCAAATTTGATCATTGTGATTAGCCAAGAGAAGAGAAACTGGGAATTTCAATCTTAACATGGTTTCTGAGCCACAAGTGTTGTTTGCACTTTGTCATAAAGAAAGATGAACATATACATAGCCTCCAGATGTTCTGTCAACTTGGAGTAGTTGGCTTCAGTCAGAAAAGGAGGGGGAGCGAATGGACCTTCCACTGGCAGGGCTGTTGGAGAAGGTGAAAGGCTCCTTCTCTTTTTCCTTGCTTTCATGTTTGTGTTTATGCTTATGCTTGTGTTTGTGTTTCTTCTTCTTCTTTTTATGCTCATGATGGTGGTGGTGATGGTGTTCACTGTGCTTGGACGAACTGGACTCTTTAGGAAAACCAGGCAGTGGTGTCGCAGGCATCGGCAACATGTTCAACTCCAGTGCAGACTGTTCTTTACCTGAAACAGAAAGGTAGATGCCTCATTTTACAACACAGCCCATAGGAACTCAGAAAACTAGCAGCTCAGTTATACTCCTTCTGTATATAGCATATGCATCCTATCTAGGTTTCAAATATTTTGCCTGACAGCTTTAACTTTATTAGCCGTTTTCAGACTATAAACTTACAATGTATTATTATTTTATTCATGTCCTGCCTTCTTCCCAATAATGGGATGCAAGGTGGCTTATAAATCATTTAAACCAGTACAGATTAAAAATATACGAATCATCAGTAAAACATGTTGTGTGTGCAGATATAGTTATTTTAACACAATTAAATCATGTATACAGTTAAAACCATGTAAAAGTCAGCCACCTAGAAAGCCACCTCCCTTGTTCCCATCAAACAAACCTGGGAAGACAGTGGGACTCCAGAAGATCTAAGAGCTCAACTAACTTCATATAGGGACTTTGAAGGATAGAGCCCTTCAAATAGCCTGACCCCAAGCTGTATAGATCTTTATAGGTTATAACCAGCACTTTGAATTCTGCCCAGAAATAGTGTGGTAGCCAGTGCAACTATTGCAACAAGAAAGTTGTATGCTCCGTGAAGCCGGACTCAGTTAACAATCTGATTGCAGCTTTTTGTTTTTTTGTGGGGTTTTTTTTTTCATTTTTTTTTAAATTTATTATAAATTCAAAACATTTACATACAAAACATTTACATACATACACATATATATACATTCGTACATACAAAACGAAACATAGAATAACATTACAAATAACATAGAATGACATTACGATTGCAGCTTTTGGAGTGAATGAACTTTCTGAGCAGTTTTCAGTCACACACAAAGCTCATTTTAGTAATCCAAATAGGATGTAACCCAGGCTTGTGTTACCATGGCCAAATCAGACACGTCCAGTGTCTGGAGGTTTTGTCTAAAAAGTACAGCTGTATTTTACACAATGCAATATAACTTTGCCATTTAAATATTCACATTAGTGCAGCTACTTAATGCTAAAACTGATTGTGTGTGTGTGTAAAAATGGTATTACAGCCACTGTCAGTTTCATCACCAGAAGTGCAGAGTTAGGGGATATAAATGTGGGTGGTGCTCAACAAAATGTGGGCGTTCAACAAAAGAACACATGATTTCAGGTTTCTCAGGTTCATTCCACAGGACCTCCACTTGAAGACAGCAAGACAGATAAAGTCCTTAGCAAGATAAGCTTACCCCCCAATGAGCTATTATCAATCAAAATACAAAATATGTGGCCAAGTACAGTAGTCAGTATAAAAATACAGCAACTTCTTATACCTTTTTGCTCATTTTTACAGATGAGAATCTGATATCACAAGTGAAACTATGGCTAAAATGTGGCATGAGTCCCAGTATCCCACAATCCAAGCCCCACACTGTCTATCACACCACACTAAGCCTCTCACAGATATCAAAGACCCATGGCTCTAATGCAGTCATATTCTGTGGTGCAGTGACTCAGAACAAGAATCTGAAGGGGAAAGGAAACATGGTCCTAAATCCAATGTAATGTTGATGGAAATCAACACACTAATGGGACAAATATAATGTAGTTGTTCTTTTGGCAATAATTTTGCAGTCACTTGGGCTACCAGCTGTACAGCTGGAAAGTGTATTGGATTCCACCCTGGTGTGCAGTCCAGAACTACATATCCAGAAGCCCGCTATTTGCAGTATTGACAGTGAACCGAGACCACCAGATCCTCAAACACGCATTCAAGATGAGAAAGAGACAAGCGAGTTCCACTGCTGAAAACTGCAATATTCTAAACAGGGAAATAAATAGGAGCAAGTATCTCTTCTGGGATCAATTATTACTTCAAAAGAAGAAAAGAGACCAAAACACAGGGAGGGAAAAAAGGGATAAGGGAGAGAATCACAGTAAGATGATGGAAATGACATTCACAAAGTTGCAATTTATAACCAATTTATTCCTAAACTGTTTTGTTATAAATATTATTAGGACTACTCTAGAATGAATCAGTTGTCGCCTAATCTCGTGTGCTGGAAGATAGGTTATCTCCCACTAAAATACCGGTAACAGGATTCACAGAAAAGATTGTGGGGATATACTGTACTTCATGTAACTTCAACCTTAACCTCAATAGTGGACTGACCCATGCTACCCAGTATTTTAATACCCTGATGCAAAGACCGTTTGCCCTTTTGACCCTAGAACAATGTTTGCGGTGATCATGTACATGTTTTGTGGGTCTATAATTCAACTTGACATCTTAAGGTCACATTGATGGAAGCAGTTGTTAAGAGATGCTGGACGAAGTACCCCTTAATTACATGAGATAGAAGAATAGAATACAACCCGTTCAGCTTCAAATCCCAGTTTTCTAAGCCTTTTCAGGATTTCTGGGGCTGCTAAGAATTTCTCTTTAACAGGTTGCAGAAATTAAGAAAATGTTATGACAAAGTGGTACACACACTTACCATACTCACCTATGTGAGGAGGGAGCACTTCTACAGCCCTATATTCTGCTGCATGTATAGCTTGTTTTTGCTTTTTACTATAGTGCAGAATTATATTTCCTGAGCAGCATTAAAATGCCTTGTAATCAGACTTTCCAAGTACTCAGCATTTGTAACAGTAGGTTGCAGATTCTGACTACTTCTAACCATGAATTAGTGAATCTAGGACAATATGACATCTGCATATACACGTTTCATTTAATTTCATTTTTATACCACTATTTATCCAAGGCCAGGGTTATTCCACTTCATCCTCATAACAAACCTGGGAGACAGCTGTTAAACTGAAAGAAAGGTCAAAAATATTTGAACTCCAAACTCATGGTAAATTCTACATTATCTATTACTATATTAACATTTCCATTCTCTGTAAGCATTTCAAAAACAAATCCAGCAGGGCTCTTCCTGTTTTTATGGCATCTACACTAAAAACCTAAATTTCTGATTAGTAAACCTGCAGAAAACAGCTTTCCCTTCTTTAGCAAACAAGGGAACACATTCACTCCATACTAATGCTGAGCCAAATTTCTGATGTCATAAAATGTCTTACAGAACCTCACAATTATACAAGTTCAGGCTGTAGTGAACGTGTGCTGGGAAAATGGGGGAAGCACTGAAAATAAATCCACGTGCCTCCATTTCTGATCATCGTAGAAATGATACTCAAAATGTATTTTCCAGGCTAATTAGGGAGACCAGAGAAAGGTGGCAATGCTCTCTAATATGTGAAGGTCCATGGTGTTTAGAGCTTAATAAATGAGATCCTTCCAGGAATCTGGAGTATATTGTCATGTTACCATCTCTTTAATGTGCTGAATTTCTTGCCTTGTTCTATTCCCAGACAAGCCTCTGACCACATGATTATAGCTTCTACATTTCTGGCTTTGGGTCTAACTATGAAGCTGTCATCCACAATTCATTGCGTGAACATAAAAAGTGCACCCTTGATTATTTGGGTACACACATCTAACACACGCTAAACCATACCAGATTTCAGAGTCATTTCAAAACAAAAATTTAAAACCCAAACATAAAAGCACAAAATGAACTTTGCAGTCTATCAAAATAGAGAATATGCTGGTGCATATCAAGATCAGACAGAACTAGGGACAGGCTCACGATGAAGCTAGGTTTTCTAGATAAAGTTTCTAGATAAAGCTTTAGTTGTCATAATCTTGTTACACAAGTAGGTGGGGTTGGTTGGTTTTTTTCAAGTAAAATATACTATTTGCAAAAGATAAATAATGGAGCTTCCCCCCAGGGAAGTCTGCATAGGGTTGCTGTCTAAACAACTTAAATCAAACTGCATAAAACAAGCCTGCAATAAGCTCTCCAAACATTTTCGGAAGTGCAGTGGCAGATAAATCCCAACCTCACTGTTCTGCAGCTTTACCTCAGGAACGTGTAAGCTTTAGCATATAAACTGAGGTTAAAATATTGCTTACTGCCACATATATATAATCATCTAACAACAAAGAAAACAGTATCAATAATGGCCTCAACAATACTTACAGAGTTCATGACCTTCGATGAAGACACCTATCTACATACAGAGGAAATGAACAACATGAAGCCTGTTTAAAATGTTCGTTTGTTAATTCCCAACCCTGAAATCTATCTGTATTAAACTTCCTCACCAGCAGGTATTCTTCAAAATGCCTACCAGGATTTAATTAGGTTGCAATGGTGCACCACACCAAAAACACAATGAGCATGAAGAATGTGAGAGGAAAGCCCAAAGAGCTACAAGAGACAAAATGCAAAGACCGTTTGCCCTTTTGACCCTAGAACAATGTTTGCGGTGATCATGTACATGTTTTGTGGGTCTATAATTCAAGTTAAGACATCTTAAGGTCACATTGATGGAAGCAGTTGTTAAGAGATGCTGGACGAAGTACCCCTTAATTACATGAGATAGAAGAATATAATACAACCCGTTCAGCTTCAAATCCCAGTCCTCCTTTTGACATAGTTTAAAAAATAAAAGGTCCTCCTTTTGACATAGTTTAAAAAATATCAATGATAGAGTCTCACTAAATTTGGGGAATGCTTAAGACCCCAAAAACTGAATAGTTTTTCTTTTGAAGTGCCATTACTGAGAATGTAGCTACAGCCCATGTACTTTTATATGTCAGTTTTACAGGAATATCCGTTACCAGTTGATCACCCCTTTCCTATCTAAATTTCTGGGACACTCTGATGATACTTTACTTGTTGAATAACCAAACCAAAACAATTTAACTTGAAGTCGTAAAGTTTTGTTACATTATGTGTAAGTTGCATCCTCAAATGGTAGCCAATAAGCTTTGATGTTAGAGATCAATTTTATAAATTTACTGTTTTATTTTACAGATTGTATTTATTGGCCGATGACTGAAATAAAGCATCTGTCTGTCTGTCTGCTACAGCCAAAGAGTTGAGCATGTATGCTAACAAATGGCAACTATTTCCTTCTACTCCCTTCATGCCTCTGATCTTTCAAACTCACCTTGAAATGCTTATAAACCCCAGGCCTTAGCATTTTACTTCTCAACATGTCTGAACAGTTCTATTTTATTGTGTGCAATTCTTTGCAATTAACAAATGGCTCCAACAACTTCCCCTTCAAATTGTTCTAAAGAAAATGCATGGACAGTGCATGCCAGGCTGCCCTGTTCTCCAAATGGCTGAAGAGACTGAATCAGACCCTTGTCATAGCTGGCTGAAACCACCACAGAGGGCGAGGTACTGGAGTTTGCTTTTGAAGTGATTGCTAATACTCCCTGGAACAGAACATGCATTATACTAGCCTATTCACTTGGCACCGTCCTCTAGTTTTAGACGTTCAGAGGCCAACATAATTATTAGCTTCACTATGAAACAGATGTTTAGAATCAGGAGGGGGAAAACTGTCCCTATGGAGAGGGGCCAACAGCTTCCCAATACCTGACAATGGAAGCTTCTACGGACACTACTGACCAGAAATGGGGAAGAAAAGAACTGCTGCAATTTGTCTTTTCATCTAACATCATTTCATCTCATTTTGATGCTGGCTCATGACTACTGCTGTTGCTGCCTCCAGTCACAGTGTTTTAGGGCCGGATTAAGACCTTTAGAGTCCCTAAGCACTTAAAAGATTTTGGTGCCCCCATATATATGTCTAATTCAAAATAAACAAAATAAAGAATAATAAACCATAAAATAACTTTTTTTAAAAAATGAACCAAAATCTAGAGTATAATGGAACATAATGTTTATTTTTGTATATTTACACTATTTATATTTGAAAAGTTTTCTCCAGATGGGAAAACTCTGTCTGGCAACTCAGTACTGAGCCACTGCACTTGCTCTCAGTGGATGACTGAACAGACAGCCAGCATGACCACAATGAGAACGAGTCTCGGTGGACCATGTGGAAGTTTACCAGTTACCAGATTTTTGTTGTATTCTAATTTTGTTACATTCCCAAGATTAATAGAATTCAAAGATATAGCCATGTCAATCTGCAGAATCAGTATGTAGAGAGACCTTTTAGCACCTGAGACTAAATAAAAGAAGCTGGCAGCATGAGCTTTTGTAGTCTACAAAACTCATGCTGCCAATTTCTTTCTTTCAGTTAGTCTCAAAGGTGCTAGAAAATATCTCTATATCCCAAGATTAATATATATCATTAACTTCTTTTATTACTATTTTTAAATTATTTTTATTATTGTATATAAGTATGTATGTAAGTTTTCATTTATTATGGGAGACATTTTTTGTGGAACTTGGTTCAGCTGCACCATTTGCAGCTTTGCACCATATCCAGGGGTAGGCAACCTTTCCCCTTTAAGGGCCGAGGGACTTCAGCTCCCAGAATCCCAGGAGCTATTGACCAACATGGGACTATTGGCCAACATGGCTGAGGCTTCTGGGAGCTGAAGTCCCTCGGCCCTTAAAGGGGAAAGGTTGCCTACCCCTGATATAGTCCATGGTAAATCAGGCAATGAAAATTTCTGTGGTCCCCCTCACCCCACTTCTCTTGATGCCCTAAGCATGTCCTTATTTTGCTCAATGGTTCATCTAGCTGTGGTATTAATCAATATAAAGGGATGTTATTTTCAATATAGAGTACTAAACAACAAGTCAGTTCTAAACACAGCATGTCTTTGAGTATGTATTCCCAAGGCTGGGAATGTTCAAGGAGCCTAAGCCACTTGAGGTTCCAATCTTCCTTGCATTATGCATTACTTCAAGCCACCCAGAAAAAGCCTGATCTTAACCATACACATATCTCATTCCTATTTCTTTAGTTTACCCAGATCAATCCGCATTCTGTAGTCTAAGTGAATTTTGTGTACATAAATGTGCCCCACATTTGTCCCTCTCTTCCCAGGCCCACATCCTGCTCACTTTCGGTCCATTGTTTGTTTTAGATTGCTGCATTCCTTGGCAATAAAGCCCTTCAACATTTCTATTTAACTCATGTAGGTATCATGTTTTTTGATGTTACAGGATGGAGTGATAGAAGGAGCTGCAGTAGTAACAACAATTAATTCTTAACCCAAATATAGTGTTGTTTCTGCTAACTACAGTATGTAGACCCATGCAGTGGTGGAACTTAAAGTGTTGACTGATCAAGTTCCCATTGTTTCAAAGGAAACTATCCTAGCGTGGACTAACAGCTGGACTTAGGCCTTAGGTTAAAAGAGCTACCTAGTGCAATGGATAGAGGTTTTATCTTTATCAATGATTTGGATGAATGACTAGAGGGCATGCTTATCAAATTTGCAGATGACACCAAATTAAGAGGTATAGCTAATACTCCAGAGAACAGGATCAAAATTAAAAAATGATCTTAACAGATTAGAAAGCTGGGCCAAAACTAACAAAATAAATTTAAACAGGGAGAAATGTGAGGTATTACACTTAGGGCCTTTGCAGACTGTTAGAAATAGTGCAAATTAAGTCCACTTTAATTGCCCTGGCTCAATGCTAGGGAATCATGGGAATTGTATTTTTTTCTGAGACATCGTCTTCTCTGTCAGAGAGCTCTGGTGCCACAATAAACTACAGTTCCCATGATTCCCTAGCACTGAGTCAGGGCAGTTAAAGTGCACTATTTCTGGCAGTCTGCAAAGGCCCTTAGATGGAAAAAAATGCACAGATATAGGATGGGAGAACCCTGGCTTGACAATACATGTGAAAGGGATCTAGGAGTCCTAGTAGACCACAAGTTGAACATGAATCAACAGTGTGATGCAGCAGCTAAAAAAGCCAGTGAGATTCTAGGCTGCATCAATAGAAGTATAGTGCCTAGATCAAGGGAAGTAATAATGCCACTCTATTCTGCTTTGATCAGACCTCACCTGAATACTGTGTCCAGTTATGGGTACTACAATTCAAAAAGGATGTTGACAAGCTGGAAACCAGACCTTATGAGGAGAGACTTAGGAAGCTGGGTATGTTTAGCCTGGAGAAGAGACGGTTAAGAGGTGATATGATAGCCCTATTTAAGTATTTGAAGGGGTGTCATACTGAGGATGGAGCATGCTTGTTTTCTGCTGCTCCAGAGAATAGGACCCACAGCAATGGATTCAAACTAGAGGAAAGGAGATTCCACCTCAACATTAGGAAGAACGTCCTGATCCATCTGTCAAGGGTGCTTTGACTGTGTATTCCTGCATGGTAGGGGGTTGGACTGGATGGCCCGTGCGGTGTCTTAGATGGACATTTTGATTCTCTGATTCATCTTAAACAAGAAATATTACAAGTAACCCTGCTCAAGAACAGTTTTCTTATTCACGAATGCAGCATGATGCACAAACAATTTTGTATAATGTGAATACTGAAGTTTAAAATTTAGATGAGAATACAGTCTGGTTCTCTGGTTATTTGATCTGTGCAAGGCAGAGGGTGGAACACTCTTTTTACTGTTTTTGAAGATTTAATAGCAAATAAAATCTGTTTTTCCTATTAGATGGCAGATGCTGAATGACATCAGAGACTTAAAAAAGGTATGTACTGGTATCTTCAAAGCTACTGCATTTAGGGCAGCATTATAATTAACATGCCAACAACAGACTGGACAGTCAGCAGGATGTTAATTTTTGCTTTCTGAAGAATGATGTGTCTCTTTTGTTGAACAAAAAACTTTATTACTGTATTTAGATTTTGTTTCAACTAACCAGAGCTAGCTCATAAAACTTCTACATCAATCAAATTAAAAACCCTAGTGATGGCTATCTGCCTTAAGCTATAGTACTCCCATTTCTGTGAAGTGAAGATAGAACAGAAACAGATTGTAAATAAATTAACAGACCCCTCTCCCAAGCAACTATATTGCAACACTACTTGCATTGTGAGCTGCATCTGAACAAAAACTTCCACATGCACTAATTCAGGATTTCTTCCCATAAAAACAGGTGTGTGTGGGGGGGGGGGAGGGGATAAGGCCTATGGGGGAGGGAAGTTAAAGCTTTTTAGCACCTGTCCCTGTTCTGAATGCAGACCAGGGTCCCATGCCAAATTCAAACTGCATGAATAGCAGTGTGGGTTTGGGCAAACCCAAGAGTTTGGCCAGAGTGGGTTTGGCCAACAGAAATAGATTAAACAACTTGCTGATTGAGAAACAATTCAAAATCAGAGACGGTATGCCTGTTTCATATGCTTGGAGTCTTTAAAAGTGTAGTTAAAGTATTCCAGAAACAAGAGTACAGGCATATTCTGGAGAGTCAAAGAGCAGGCTTAATTTTAGAGGGAATACATTGCCTTGCAGTGGTCACCCAGAACAAATGTGAATCCCAAAATAGCATGTTTGCAACAAGTTTTATATCTGAATCAGCCAAATGGCCTGAACTACACAGATCTGTACTGTGGCCATATATATATCCCAGTTTATTTGACCTGGAACAATATAGATCACGCAGCTGCTGATATAATGGTCCCTTAAGCACCATCTGTTAAGGTAATGACGCAGTTCTCCAAGATCTCTTGTTTATAACATTATACCCCCCACTTGGGTGTATAAGAATAGCACAAAACAAGGATTATGAAACACTAGAAGAGAGAGAAAAATATGAATGGCTATATTCAATGTCTCTTATTGGAAACTTCATGCTCTCTCTATAGTATGTCTCGATAATAGCAAGTTGTTTTATTATAGTATTGTTGTCTAGCGCTCATTTAACATTGGATGAAAATCTTTAATACATATCTTAATTGTACCATACTTTCCGGCATATAAGACGACTGTGGGCGTATAAGACGACCCCCAACTTTCCCAGTTAAAATATAGAGTTTGGGATATACTCGCTGTATAAGACGACCCCTCTTCCAACACACACCAAATAATTTTTTTTCAAAAATCAGATTTGATTTCAATCTGGTAATTTTAATTCAAATGCTTATGACAGGGGTAGGCAACCTAAGGCCCGGGGGCCGGATGCGGCCCAGCAAGGCCTTTGGACCGGCCCCAAACCGGTCCTGCCGCCGCCGCCCCCCCACCGCCGCCGCCCCCCCATGATGATATTATTGTTGTTATTACTTGTTCTTGGGGTTTTCTTGGCAAAATCTTCACAGGGGTTTTGCCATGGCTTTTCTGGGGCTGAGAGAGTGTGCATGCATTTTTTTAATTTTTAATTCTTTTTTAATTTTAATATTTATTTATTTATTTATTTTTGGTGCTTCGGCCCGTCAATTGTCTGAGGGACAGCAACCCGGCCCCCAGCTCAAAAAGGTTGCCTACCCCTGGCTTATGACATGCAGGTACTTAGCAGGAAAACTGCCACTTATAAACACAACAAACTACAGCTCCCATGTTCCCTAGCATTTATTTCTGCAGTGTGTTTTGGACCTTACTTTTTAAAAAATAGTCCAGATTTAAATGCTGCTTTAAAAATTATTTCCATCTCCCAGCTATGAGATGGTTGGGAGAAATGAGAAAGTGTCGGGGGGGAAGGACTGCCAATAAACTAGGTGATGCATTCTGGAGTATGTACAATCTGTAGCCAAGGAAGTGACCCTGGGCATGTCACACACTCTCAGCCTCAGAGGATGGTAATGGCAACCCCCATTTGAAGAAACATGCCAAGAAAACCCCATGATAAGGTTAAAAGTTACCATTTTGACCATTAAAACGTCCTCCATTTTGAGCATGGCTAAGAAGCATGGATTTATATTTGTATTAGTGTTTTTAGCTTTCTCTACATTTTTTTTCTTTTATGTCCTACATTTTTTGTAGTGACTCATCCTCCTTTGCATTGAAGACATCTGGTCACCCTGTCTGAGTATCGGAGTATGACTCTGGAAACCAGGGTTCAAATCCTGGCTCAGCCATGGAATCTCCCTGGGTGACCTTGGGCAAGTCACACTCTCTCAGCTTCAGGAGAAGGCAATGGCAAACTCCCCTCTGAAGAAACCTTGACAAGCAAACACCATGATAGGGCAGCCTTAGGGTGGCTGTAAATTGGAAACGACTCAAAGGCATACAACAACAACAATCTTAGAAGTCACACTTTCTCAGCCTCAGAGAGTGGCAAAGGTAAACCCTGTCTGAAAAAACACATAGGCAAGAAATGATAGGTTCATGATAGGTTTGCCTTAGTGTCATCATCAGTTGGAAATGACTTGAAGGTGCACCACAATAACAACAACAACAACAGTTTTGGAAGTCATACTCTCTCAGCCTCAGGGGAAAGCAATGGCAAACCCTTTCTGAACAAACCTTGCCAAGGAAACCCCAGGATAGGTTCATCTTTGAGTTGCCAAAAGTCAGAAACAACTTTAAGGTACACAACAATAGCAACAACAATCTCTGAGCCTCACACTTTCAGCCTCAAGGCACACAACAACAGTCTTGGAAGTCACACTCTCTCAGCCTCATCGCAAAGCCTTTCTGAACAAACCTTGCCAAGGAAACCCTTCTTCTCTCCCCGGCTTCCCCCCCACCTCACACATGTCCTCCTGGACCAGGAGGAAAAGGAGTATGAGGAGGAAAGGTGGGAGGGGTGGGGGAAAAGCGGTGGAGAGAAGGAGGAGTATGAGGAGGAAAGGTGGGAGGAGGGGCAGAAAGCGGTGGGGAGAAGAAGGAAGCCCACGAGGAACGGTGGGAGGAGGGGGGGAAAGCGGTGGGGGAAAGAAGGAAGCCCATGAGGAAAGGTGGGAGGAGGGGGGAAAGCGATGGGGAGAAGAAGGAAGCCCATAAGGAAAGGTGGGAGGAGGGGGGAAAAGCGGTGGGGAGAAGAAGGAAGCCCATGAGGAAAGGTGGGAGGGGGGAGGAAAAGCGATGGGGAGAAGGAAGCCCATGAGGAACGGTGTGAGGAGGGGGGAAAAGCGGTGGGGAGAAGAAGGAAGCCCATGAGGAAAGGTGGGAGGAGGGAGGAAAAGAGATGGGGAGAAGAAGGAAGCCCATGAGGAAAAGTGGGAGGAGGGAGGAAAAGCGATGGGGAGAAGAAGGAAGCCCATGAGGAAAGGTGGGAGGAGGGGGGGAAAGCGGTGGGGAGAAGAAGGAAGCCCATGAGGAAAGGTGAGAGGAGGGAGGAAAAGCGGTGGGGAGAAGAAGGAAGCCCATGAGGAAAAGTGGGAGGAGGGAGGAAAAGCGATGGGGAGAAGAAGGAAGCCCATGAGGAAAGGTGGGAGGAGGGGGAAAAAGCGATGGGGAGAAGAAGGAAGCCCATGAGGAAAGGTGGGAGGAGGGGGGGAAAGCGGTGGGGGGAAGGAAGCCCATGAGGAAAGGTGGGAGGGGGGAGGAAAAGCGATGGGGAGAAGAAGGAAGCCCATGAGGAAAAGTGGGAGGAGGGGGCGAAAGCCATGGGGAGAAGAAGGAAGCCCATGAGGAAAGGTGGGAGGAGGGGGAAAAAGCGATGGGGAGAAGAAGGAAGCCCATGAGGAAAGGTGGGAGGAGGGGGGGGAAAGCGGTGGGGGGAAGGAAGCCCATGAGGAAAGGTGGGAGGAGGGGGGGAAAGCGGTGGGGGGGGAAGAAGGAAGCCCATGAGGAAAGGTGGGAGAAGAAGGAAGCCCATGAGGACAGGAAGAAAGGTGGGAGGAGGGGGGAAAAGGCGTGGACAGAAGGAGGACCTCCTCTTCCTTCTCTCCCCGGCTCCTTCCCGCCTCGCACCTCTATCTTCCTCCTCCCTCTCCTCCTTATACCCGGTGTATAAGACGACCCCCAACTTTAACCCCAGATTTTCCTGGTTAAAAAGTCATTTTATACGCCGGAATATACGGTAGTCATTTTGGGAACGAATGTGTAAGAGTATTACTCTACCAAAATTAATAAAAAACTAAAAGCTATTCCATTCCACCTTTCCTTTAATCCTAGGATTGAATTAATACCTCAGTCTTCACACCCAAACTAGCAGCAAATTATATGTATTCAATTGGATACAGTTTGTAGAGAAGGGCAGAAAGAAGTTGAGAAGAGAAGCCCAAATTTTAGAAGTCTGAGAAATGTTGTCTTGAACTGAAAAGTTTAAATATTTACAGATACATGCCATAAGCTATCAGAGGCTACTAAGCATGATGGCTATTCACATCTAGTGTAAATAGTAATATGCCTCTGTATACCATTTGCTGGGGAATTTGATGTAGAGTGGGCTAGTACTCTAATGTCCTGCTTGTGGACTTCCCAAAGAAGTCCCAGTGTAGCAACTGAATGCTGGACTAGAATGTTATCACCAGTCAAATGACGATGTCAAAACTGGTGCAGAAAATATTCAGATTGATGTGGATGACTCATTCAGCACTGGAGACTCATCATAAAAGGAACAAGAAACAATGTGATGTGAGCAGATTCATCACACTGGACGGCGTGGTTGACTGAGAGAGACCTGATCAAGTAGGCTCACCCAAATATAAAAAAGCAAAATAGTCCATGATAAATGTTTTAATGATAGATGAGATATATACACAATCTTGCATTTAAAAAGAAGAAAAAGGTAAGGGGTGCATTGTTTTTGTTTTTAAGGCTTAAATGTGCTGCTAGATTCCTTTTCCCACCCACACACCTCTCCATCCACCACCTCAAACCAGTCTAACACAGCTATCCTTCTGACTCCTACATTCAGTCCTGGGACAAAAAAGAAACCCAAGTAATACACTCAACATATCACAGGTCAACTGGCACAGCTGAGTTTTAAAAATGCTGAAATACACATAATTGGACATGAAAAGCCATCCCTAGTACACAGTGATTGGACTCCTTCCAGGTCTATGTCAACTATAGATATGGTAATATTTTAATAGCCATTTTTAGCTGTTCTACAAGACCATGGTCTTCCAAAAGTGGCTTACAAAATGTAAGATGAAAACCATCTCCATGGGTCTGTGGGTCTGTGGACAGGATATGGAAATTACCCCCAGTGGCAGTTTGGATCTTTAAGGTCCAAAACACACTGCAGAAATAATCCAGTTTGAGACTGTTTTAACTCGCCTGGCTCAATGATAGGGAATTCTGGCAACTGAAGTTTTGTGAGACATTTAGCCTTCTCTGTCAGAGCTCTGATGCCACAATAAACTACAATTCCCAGGATAACCTAGCACTGAACCAGGGCAGTTAAAGGCATCTCAAACTGGATAATTTCTGCAGTGTGTTCTGAACCTAAGTTAAGCTTCAGAAAGACCAACAATGGTTGGCTTTGTCTACTGCTTGTAACTCTTTAAACTACATTGCTGTGATGTTCGCACTGCAAATATGAGCTTGGAAGATTCAGATCAAATGCTCACAGGTTGCCTCCTCCTCTTTCTTGCTCACCATATTATAAGAGTGTGAAAGAAAGCTAGTACCTATGTGGCCAACAAAGTATCAGTGACAAAGGAAGCCCTGCAGATGTAGGAAAATTATTTTGCTAGGAATACTTAGCACAGTTTCTTCTGGGAACTCTTAAACACAATCATTTTTTTTTCTAAAGAGCCCAGTGGAGACAGTGCTAGAGTACATTAGAAAATTGGCTTCAGAACAGGAAAAACACTAGTCATAGCTGGAAACATGTCAAATCTGAAAAGACATAAGCATCCTAGAGGCCACTTTTGGGTCTTCATGACTAAATGCAATCCATTTACAGATTCAGATGAGCTGCTATCCTCTTGCTACTTGACAAATTAAAAACATGACTGACATGCATGTTAAAGACCCTTCTGTAACCTAGCAGTGCTGGACATGTACTCAGGAGATCAGATTTCACATTTTATCTCTGCCAGGAACTCAATATGCCACCCCTTTCCCTCAGGCTCAGTCACCTTTAAATGGAATCATGCCCTAAAAATTAAGAATTAGCAAGTATAGGCACTACACATTGTCAGCCTTCCATATCCATGGATTCTGCATCCATGAATTCAACCATCCATGACTTCAATATACATATTAATCGAAGCACTACTCTTTCTTGTCCAGTTTTCTTTACTTAATGAGAACCTGGAAAAGGTACATTTTTGGAGTACAAAAAAGGTACATTTTCAGGCTCTCTAATTGTGTATGGCTCTCTAGGGCTTCATGCTTAGGTATGCATATTTCATGCTTAGGTATTTTCCAGGCCTGGATTCTCTCCAGCTGGAGATGCTCAAAAAGGACTGAACACCATGGTGAATTGTCACTGTATGCAACTAGCAGAAATGAGCTGCATGTTGCCTGTGCTGGTCAGGCCTCATCTGGACACCTCATTTTAAGAAGGATATAGACAAATTGGAGCAGGTTTAGAGAAGGACAATGATGGTAAGAAGTATGGACAATAAAAAGCCTGGTGACAAGAAGACTGAGGTATTCAAAGAGAAGACTCTTTGAATAACTCAAATAGAAGATCTTTGAGTTATTAAAAGATCACACTCTTTGAATAGCTCAAGGGCTGTCACAGACAGCAGAGAGTGGGCCAGTTCTCTGCTGCTCCAGAGAATAAGACCAGGTCTAATGGTTTGAAGTTACAGGAGGGTAGATATTAATTGAACATTAGAAGGAACTTTTTAGCAGTAATAGGAACAGGGATTGTCAGCACAAATGCTCTGGAGCACACTCTCTGCTGCATATTCACTTCTTGATTTTCTGGAAAGCTAATTGAAATGAATGGGATGTCACCAAGTGCAACAGATGAACATTCAGGACAAATCCTACCAGATATGACATGCAGTGTATCTGAGAATCTAGTCCATGACAATGTTGGCAGAAAACAAATTTTACTTTTTTGTGAGCATTGTCTGTCAAGTGAGCCTATTCAGGGATGATCCTTCACAACCAAATATAGTCCATACACAGGATACAGTGGGCCTTTGGTAACCACAGGGGATCCGTTCCAGAGGCCCCCTTCCCCCAGGGATACCAAAAGCCGCGGATGCTCAAGTCCCATTGTACTCAATGGTGGCACAGCCATGTGGCCGCGCCACCACTGGGAACAATAGGAGTTTACCTGATGCATCCTCCCTCCCTTCCTGCTTTCACCTGAGGCAGCGGGCAGCAAGGGGACCAAGCCCCCTTCAGATGGAAGGTGAGGAGGAGGAGGAGGAGTCCATGCCCTCTGGGGTCTGATTGGTGGGACATGCCAGGGGCCAAGGGGAGGGAGGCCAGGGGCAGACAGGACACACTGCCATTGGAGGAGAGGAGAAGCAGGGAGAAGGCAAACCAAGCAGCCTTCTTCCTTCTCCTCCGTCATCCACTTTCTCTTCCTCCTGCTCTTTCTTCCTTCTTCTCCTTCTCCTTCTCCATCTTCCTCTACCTCTTCCTCCTCTTTGCCCTGTTGCTTCCGCCACTGCCGCCGCCTCCCTCTTCCTCCCCTCCTCCTCTGCCACCCCTCCCATGCGGGCTTGCCACCCATGGATGCTCAAATCCGCAGATATGGAGGGCATACTGTACTGTATTGCTCCCATGTACTCCAACTTGAACGTCTCCTTAATGGCTGGAAGTGAAATCACTCCTGAGGTCACCTGGGATTGGATTTTTGTTTATTTTGCCTGAGAATTTACCAGCTTAACATGTGCCTATTCCAGCTGGTGAAAACCTTCCCAATTGGTGAAAGCACATTAAGAACGTTTGTTGGGATGCTAATTAACACATGCATATTGGATGGGAATCTTATAGAGAAGGGATTACTAGGCCTCTCCTTGACAGAAAGATCACAGGGATGACTTGGGGAACTATTGCCAGTCACCTGACTGCTTTTTGGAACCAGGTGCTTGAGAGTGTAGTATATCTGCAAGTTAACCGATTACCAAGCTCCATTTCACTCTGGTTTCAGGTCAGCAATGGGACCAAGACTATCTTGATCACTCAAATTGGAAACATTCATCACTAGAACAAGAATCCTGTTAATTTTCCGAGTCCTTCTGGCAGTCTTCAATAGCATCAACCATGGTAATTTCTTCCCAACAACATATTAAGATTTAATGCACTGCTCTGAAATAGTTTTATTCCTTGTCAAAGGACCGATTTCAGAAAGTGGCTCTGTGCGAATGTTGTTTCTCCTTATGAGAAGGGGCTCTTTGGAGTTTAATATTGTCTCTGATATACATGATATTACAGATAGATATTTCTGAGCTGTGGGGATTAATGGTTTCAGAAGCCAGATGAGATGTACCTGAATGAACATTCTTCAGTAGCACATCCTGCCACCTTGTTGGGCTACACCTGTCAAGCCCCTGTGAAATTTTCTGATTTCCCTTAATAAAAGAAGTGAAACAGGATTTGATTTGATTATCTAGAGAGCACTAATATGGATGGAAGCAGCTGTAATTATACCACATACAATCCACCTGTATACTCAGTTAACTAGACCCATAACACCACATGAATGACCAGACAGGATAGTTAAGTTTCACACTGAATAGGAACATAATGCTCATGAGCAACACAATGAAAATAATTTGTCACTTTAACTAACCTGGTGTAGACGGTCTTTCCAGCATATTCAAATGATGGTATATAAAAGCTTGACTATCATGCACTGTGTCCATATCAATCTCTTCTTCTTCTTGAGAGTTTGAGAACTGTAACACCGGAAAACAAAACCAAGAAATTTGGAGAGTACTGATTAATCTGCTTAAACTGTTTTTGCCCACATTCAAAAGGCAATGGGCAGTTTTTTTCAAAAAAGCTAAACACTGTATATTCAGAGCACAATTCTCTGTAAGCAGCTAGAAACTAAAGGAAGACAGTTCACGGTATTTAAGATACAGCTGCTACGTAAGTGTTAAGAATGTGGTAGAAAATGGAGGGGTCAATCACAATCATTGGGTGCTGCCAGTTCTCCAACACTGCAAATATTGTGGAATTATTTAATCACCATGCCTCTTTCACAGAGCATGTTCCCAAAGGGGTGGAATCTCTCAAGTCATTAAGCACATGATCAAACTAGTCCTATAAGTTCTTTAAGACTGGAGCCACTTCTAACAAAACAGCTACTTTAGCTGATCCCTGAAACTGCCTACTATTTACTTACTCTTATTTTGAGTTTGACTTTACTGTCTTCAGTCTTCTCAAGTATCTGGCCTGGTTCCAAGGGAGACCCAAGAGGTGTGTCAGCCTTTCGTTTTAACCCTTGCTGAAAGGGGATGATTGCTGTTTCTTTAACAAGATGATCCTCCTCCTGAAGAAACAATTAAAAGCCAAAAATTTAAAATCTTTTCATTTTAATAATAAATAAATAAATAAAATTAATTTAAACCCCCCCCCCCCGCCCTCTGTTAAAAACAATCGGGGCGGCTTACAGCAATTAAAATTACATCAATACAGTCTAAAAACCCCAACCCCCACCCTCCCCCATAAAAACGTATTAAACTAAACAACCATTAAAATCCAGCTAAATTTTAAAATAAGTTAAAATAAACAATAAGAGATTATAAGTCGCAGGAACTCAAGGTAAGCCACACAGAATATCAGAATATCACCTGCAGGAGTAGTTCCAGAATATATGAAGTTCTAACTAAGCTAAATATAATGTAAAATGTTGTCACTCTCCAGATTAGCCAAACTGCCAATTCATTCCTAAATAATGGTGCACATTCCCAAAGAAAGAGGTCTGGAATATTGGATCCCTGCTTGAGCAAACATTGGATCTACTGAATGGGGCAGGAGGATATTAATGAATATCAATGCTGCTAGGTTTTCACAAAGAAGACCCTTTACTAGTCTCTTCTGAGAAGTGCATTTCCATACACAAAAACATGTCATCCCAGGTACAAAGGCTTATTCACATTTCATTTTGATGTTCTCCAGAATTCATGCATGAGATAAAATTTATCTATGCAACTGGATACTAAGATTCCCCTTGCCCCAAAGATGTGACCCTCAAACCTCTCAGAGAGAGACAAAAAACACAAAGTTTTAAGGCAGGCCTGCACAACATATGGCCCAGGGGCCGCATGTGGCCCACCAAAGGATTTTGGGTGGCCTATAAGGTGGCCCTTAAATGACTTTAAGACTCCTCCTGAGGAGAAGGCCAAGCAGCAGAAGAGGAAGAGGAGCAACTGCTGTCCAAGCAAGGCTTTTACACCATCCGGCTTTCTCCTGAGGAGGCCAGATGGCGGCAGCGGTGAAGGATGAGCAAATATTTGCCCTACAAGGCTCCTCCACTGTTTGGCTTTCTCCTGAGGAGAAGGCCAGGTGGGGGGATGAGGATGGGTGAACACTCACAATGCTCCTCCACTGCTTGGCTTTCTCTTGAGGAAAGGGCCAGGCTGAGGAGGACAAGGATGGAATTAATATTAATAATTAATTAATCAATCAATCAATCAATCAATATTTAATTTAAACCTATCTGCAGCCTGAAGAAGTTAACCTATTTTAATTTTGGCCCCTTCCTACTGCCAAGTTGTGCAGGTCTGTTTTAAGGGAATATCAATGCAGAAAGGTTAATGCTTTATAAATAACTTGCATGTGGAGGGGGAGAAGTATTTTCCTCCCAAAGCAGAGACAGAATAGATTTATGATTGGCAACAAGGTAAGGTCAGCAAAATGATACTAGACAAAAAGTAAGGCCTGAAAATGGAGGTTTTTGTTACTGTGGTGAACTGAACTACAAAGAATTCTGCCAAGTGTTTGATAAAAACAACTGCTTACTGTGCTTTGGAAGCCAACTATTTGACCCATATTGTTTGGATTGCTAGGAGGTTCCGGACCAATTGTCCCCACTTCAGGGATTATGGTAGGATTCAGCACAGCTTTCTTTTCTTTTAGATTAAGAACCAACCCGAGCTCTGGCAAGGGCAAGCAGGAAGGCCTGCTGAGACCAAATAGCGTGAAGTACAGGTCAACAGCACCGCAGCGCAGCCTCCAGTCGTGGGATGTACCTACAGAGAGCAAAGGTTCTCAGTAATATTCACACACTATCAAGGGGTGTACTTTTTCAAGTTAGGTCTGCTGCAAGCTATGATCAAGACTGTAGGGAAGGAGGTCACTCTGTCACCACTTTGCACCAACCCAATCCCAGCAAAAAAACAATGAGAGACATCGCATTTGGTCTACCATTTTGCTATAAACATAGGTTATAAAATTTTAACTGCAGCTTTGTTCCTGGTTTCAACAAATGCAATGATGCTGCCTTCCATGGAACCAAATTCAGAATTAAAAACTAGGTCAGCTTCCAAATAAGGGGAACTGTACAGAACAAGATGACACAAATTTATGCATAATCTGACAACAAAATACAGGGCTTGTTCCAGCATCGTTAGTATCAGGGGAGAAAAGGCTGCTCTGCTGAAAAAGGATAAACTGAAGATTATTATTAGCAACAACCTAGGCCTCGCCAAACTTCAGCTTGAGCCAATAGTATATTCTGTAGCACAAATAACCATTTGTAATTCTGAAGTTGTTAAATCAAGCTGGATCAAGCAGCAGTTTCACCACCTGGCCTTTCTATTTTATGCTACAAAAAACCTCCATTCATTATATTAGTAATATGTTATCTTTCTCCACCCCCATAAAACAGGGAAGAACATTTGCCACAAACACCCTAAATTCTTTCTTCACAACCCATGAGCTCTTGTTAAAATACTGAAAACTGAAGCTAGCATTCATCTGAGATAGGGGTGGGCAAAGTGTGGATTGTAGTGCCCAAGGGTGCCCTTTCAGAAACTCCCATCTCAGATAAAGTTGCCTTAAATGGCAGTACTGAGGAGCACAATTTGCCATGTGAAGGGTATTCCCCCACTCTTTCAGAAAATAAAAAGGGCATTTTATGTCCTAAAACAAACCCAATGGGGACTGAAACAACATTTAAAAGGAAACCACCTCCCCACTTCTAGGGGGCAATTTGCCATTTTGGAAATAGATATATTTGCTCTGCTGAAGATTGAGAGAAGAATGGGGCAAGATCCAAGGCAGAGCAAAAATGGCTGCAAAACCCCCAAAAGCCCTGAACTAACATCTTTTGAATGGCTTTTCTGACTGTCCCAACTCAGAAACAGTGTCCCAAATGCTTACTGAAGCCAAATATGACACGGGACCAGAAGGAAAATACAGGGAACACAATTGGCTAGTCCCAATGTACAACATTTCAGGTTTACAATGTTTCGCCAGGAATAAATAGATGAAAATCTCATTCACAATCCATAGCTTTTCCAGTGTACCGTGCAGTTGAATGAGGCAGGAGAATGAGGAGAAAGAAGCAAGAGAGCAAGGAAAGTGAGGTCAGAGAGTGAGGCTGTTTGGGATTTTGAGTAGGAAGAAAAGGTGACTGGACTGGTTTCCTTATATCTGCCTTGGGCAACTGCAATCTTGGTGTTGCTGGGAGAAAGAGGTTTTCCCTGATTGCCTAGAACAGGGGTAGGCAACCTTTTTGAGCTGGGGGCCGGGTTGCTGTCCCTCAGACAATTGAGGGGCCGAAGCACCAAAAATAAATAAATAAATAAATATTTTTTAAATTAAAAAGTTAAAAATATATGCATGCACACTCTCTCAGCCCCAGAAAAGCCATGGCAAAATCCCTGTGGAGATTTTGCCAAGAAAACCCCAAGAACAAATAATAACAACAATAATCAATGTCATCATGGCGGGCGGCGGTGGCGGCGGCGGCAGGATCGGCCTGGGGCCGGTCCAAAGGCCTCGGGGGGCCGCATCCGGCCCCCGGGCCTTAGGTTGCCTACCCCTGGCCTAGAAGGAAGTTTGAAGGGGAAGAAGAAACTTGACCTTGCCATTATTTGAAGGAATAAGTTTTCTTTGCCTACTTAGAAAGGGAGGAAGAAATGGGAATCCTGAATATTGGTGTGGCTTTCCTCTACATGGCTTAAGTGAAGAGTGAACAAACGTATCCTTACTAGTTGCTCTCCATCTGCGTGGTCCTCTGAAGAGGAACTGCCATCTAATGGCAAGCCAGCTCACCCTAGCCAATCCCTCTTGCTGCCATTTCTGGTCCCTCTGGAGGGCATCTGCATATTTATCTGGCCTAGAAAAGATAAGCTGTGATGTCTCCTTTAAACCTCTTTTAAAATGGTGCTGGGTTAACACTGTGGATACTTCAGCTGTGTAGGAAAACCCTCCCATTTATGTCAGTCTCAAATACCTCAAAGGTTTATAAATTGAGACCCGCACAAAACAGTCTACAAAAATAAAAAATGTCTGTGCAAGCATACGAGAGAGCAAGTTCCTGTGTTAGAAGAATTTTTAAACTATAAAACTGAGTCCCTTTCCAAGACTTAACAGTGCCAGTGAAGTGACAAAAGAGTGAATTTCTCATACCTTGCTTCTACTACCTTTTCACTCTGAGTTACCATTTCCAGAAAAATGGGTAAAAGTGGAATTATCTTGTGTATAACGACTTTAAGGATAACAACACTGATCAGTATTTACAAATCATCTTTGATTAGAATTCTAAATTACTGATTATAAAATAAATAAAGCCATTATGTACTGGTGTGGAGGACAGGCAAGAGATCTACAGCACCTCACGTTCATGTCTTTGTTAACCATAAACCATATGGTGGTCTCTTAGGCAACTCATGATCTATAAGAACCACTGTCACCATCAGATGTCCACCACATATCAGGGGTTTTAAAAGTCAGTACCACTGCACCACACCCCATTTCCCACTGGTTGTAGCAAAGTAACAAAGGCTCAGTCACCTGCATTATGTTGAAATCTTTTGTAGCTAATGTTGACATGCACTTATTTGAACATGCACATAAAGCCAAGCAAAGGCAGCAGTGTTTGGGAACTCCAGCTGGTGTTGAAGATCATTGGTCAGTTTATAAAACTTAACAGCTGTCTAACCACAAACATCAATAGTGAGTTTTACTCACAGCTAGGGCAAGGAAAAGGTCACACAATTCACCTGGAGCCAACCAGAACTCTGCCCAGTTCAATTTATTATGCAAGTAGCTAAAATGATCATATTTTCACATACTCTAAAAGTATGCTGCATCAGTACATTACTGAGGATGTAACTGTCAAACAAAGCAAAAAGGCTGTGCCTCCAAAAAACAGAAAGAAAAGAAATGAAACACTTTGGCAAAGAGGAAAATTACAAGACAGATGCCTATGGACACCTGAGTCATGAGAGCTTTAGCATATGACACTGTATAACACTATATAAGGAGATTCTTTGCCCCAGTAAGACATTTCAGAATAACTGGGAAAACATGATGAAATGAAGCTCAACTATTCTTAGATTTGAACAAGCCTTCAAAAGATAAGAAACTCAGGATTCTTTTTCTTCTCTTCTGCAAATTACTTAAACTTTATTAAATATACAGCAGTTTCTACAGTAGCCATAAAGAAACAATATGCTGATGAACTAACTACAAAAGCACTGCAATATTGACTTTAAAAATGATAAGGGAACACTTGATTGCCATTTAACTAACGGAGACTAAATTTTCTGAAGTCTAATTTTAATTTCTATTGAATACTCACATAAGTAATTTTTAAAATGTTGTGAAATTCACTTATTTTATCTTCTCAGAACTGGCTTTTCACTTATAACACACACAACTAAACCATGAATATTTGTTTTAAAAATTAACACAATTTGAAGAATGAAACCTGAATGGATGGGTGGGGATTTTTCCTAAATAATATTCTTACTGGCATTTTATGACTTCATAATTGCTCTTTATGGTAAGTCACATTTGAACAAAGGTCCACATGATTCAGAGAAGTCTGTGCTGTTAAATCTAGAATGTCTCTCATATTATCACTCCTTTTGTTAATACAAGGTCAGTGAGTTAAAAACTAACTTTGTACAATCAGTTCTTGGGGGGGGAATAACATCAACTCTCTGGCGACAAAATCCAAACTGTTTACTTCCTGAGTTTCACATCTGGTAAATCTTACCAAAAAATTAACAGAAGCAGGTCTCAATCCCCCCACTCATGGCTTCAGCTGCCTGCTGGTGCAGCTGTAAGCTTCTAGACACTAAAAATAATGATGCATGGAGAGCACGTAGCAATCAATGTCCTCTAGAAGAATACACATGTTTGCAAGTAAGTGACAGTTTTCATAGGTTATGAAAAATAATTTATACTCTGTGTGTGTGTGTGTGTGTGTGTGTGTGTGTGTGTAGGGAATGCCACAAATCAAACAGATGAAAATTAACTGAGATGTGTAACTTTTTTTTTTTTTTTGCCATGAAGAAATGTGAATGGGAGAGGATGGAAATCAGATAGATTTTCCAGGGAAAAGACCCACAGACCTTTCCTCCAAAATTTACAGAACTTCCCTCCACAAAGGACATTTTCCATGTGACACAATTCAGATGTAACCATGGTTTGTTATGAGCATTGCATACCAGTTGCTGGAGAGTACTAGCAGGACAAATGTAAAGCTTTCACGATCTGTTGGTGAGCTTCCAAGAAACCAATGGATGGCACGGTGCGAAGCGGGAAGTTGGGCCTCTGAAACTGGAAGCTCCTCACAGACATCATGACTAACATCATTGATAGACTTATCCTCCATGGATTTGCTTAATCCCCTTTTAAAGCCATCTGGGCTAGTGGCCATCACCACATCTTACTGCAGTGAAATCCATCATGAATTATGTGTTATATGAAGAAGCACTTTCTCTTCTTGAATCTACTGTCACTCGTAATAGTTCATAATTAGCAATGTTTCCTCTTCTTTATGAAATTATTTAGAGAGTGAATTAAACATATGAAACTTACAGTATGTCTTGAATTAGTATATAAATTATAATTGGGGTTTTTTTGGAAACTAATCTCTATGTAACTCCACTAGCACCACTGTAGCAACAACTATACAGGAGAACTCTAATAATTTAATTGATTGAGCATTTTGATCAATTCTGATTGTGTTCCTGAGAGTCTTTCCAATATTTTAAGAACATAGGAAGAGCCATTTTGGATCAGGCCAAAGTTCCTTCTATTACAACATTTTGCCCACCATCAGTGCTTCCAGGACAGATGATACTCTTGCCTTTCACCAGGGGATGGTTCCTTTTTAAAAAGAGAGTTAAAATACAGTACCTACATTGACCCATGAATAAGTCAACTCAGTTTTTTTGGGTTAATTTTTTTTAACCTAAATTTCTAGACTTATACATGAATATATACAGTAGCCAAATTGGTAGCTACCACTATTTCCTCTGGCAATGAATTCCATAGTTTAATTATGTGTTGTGTGAAGGAATACCTCATTTCATTTGTCCTGAAACTGAATAGTGGGAGATTCAGAGGATGACCCTGGGTTCTACTACTAAGTCAGAGAAAATCTTCCTATCTACCTTATTCATAATTTTGTACACCTCTATATTGTCATAATTACTTGCATTTTTTAAAAAAAAAATGAAAAGTGCTCAATGCTGTAATTTTTCTCATAGGACAGGTGTTCCAATCTCTGGACCACTTTGCTCATTATATTCTGCATATTTTTCAGGTCTTTTTTTTTTTTAAGGTGTGGTGACCAGAACTGTGCAAGTATTCTGGATATGGTCACACCATGGATTTGTACAAGGACAGTATGATATCAGCAGTTTTATTTTTAATCTTTTTCTAATTATACCCATTATGAAACATCTCCTTTCCTTTTTTTTTTTTTTTTTAAAGCAGCATTTGCACACTTGATTGATCTTTTCATCAAGCTGTCTCCCCAAACCCCAAGTCATCTTTCTTGGTTAGCTCCTGCCAGCTCATATCCCTTTGAAGTTGGGATTTTTTTTTTTTTTTTTTTTTGCTTCCATGGGCATCACTTTACACTTGTTTACACTGAATCCCATTTGCCATTTTACTGCCAATTCTCTCAGTCTGGCAAGATCCAACCACTTTTTGTTTTAATATCCTAAATAATTTAGCAACGCCAGCAAACTTGGCCTGCTCACTATTCAGCCCTAATTCCAGTTTGATTTTGAAAACCCCAAGAAATTAAGTTTCTTCCTGCCTGAAAAGATATTCCTGCTGTGTGCAGTTAGATGACAAACTACTTTTAAAGTTAAAGGGAATCCTAAGAAGCCCATCACAGAGTATCAAGGGAAGCCAACATGTATACAATCCAAAGTAAATGAAGAACATAGCAGTAAAGGACAATTAATATTCATAACATATTTAGCATCATGAAGACATATTAGGGGACATTTTGCTAGAAATGACCACACTATCCAAAGAATTTGTATTTGCACACCTTAGGCAGTAATCTTATCTAATGAGACTTGAAGGGACATGATGTAGAAGCCTCAATTAAATTCCAAGTTTCCCTTTAATCTATGCCTGAATGGGATATATTGTAGGAACCACATCTATTCTGACTTGAGTTCCATGGAAGAAAGTCAGGATATAAATGCAACAAAATAAATTAAAATAAACTCTAGGGTATGCAGTTTGACTTATTTCTGTCTAGAAATGCTCACAATCAACCATGAGGTGCATTACAACAATGTCTTAACAATGGCAAACAATTTATTTTTAAAAATTAACCTGAATTCATAAGTTTCCAGAGCTGATCCACTAGAGCTTCATTACACAAAGGAGACTCCATGTTCTTGGTAAATGGTGGATTCTTCGTCAACATGTTCAATATCTTATGCCTAAAGGAGGGCAACAGTCAGCTTTTAATCCACATAAAATACAATCTTTCTGTTTCTCGGTTTTGCATTTTCTCCAATCTTTTTTTGGCTCTGCAGTTATATATTAGGAATACAAAGTTGTATAAAGTCAAACTTGCCCCTTGGTGCTCACAACTTTTTTGGAAATCAAGTTCAATGAACTTACAGAGGATTCCAAAAATGCATCAAATAGCCATTTTAGAGAAAGCCCTGAAGCCATAATGGTCAGTGAAAATAACAAGAAACCAAGAAGGAAAAACCTGAAAAGAGGCTACAGTGTTCAAAGGTTGTCATTATCCAGGTCACCAGGGGTACAGACTTATACTGGTAAACTCTCTAACTCAAAACCAACAGGCAAAATGTCCAGCTACAAATACATCATTTATAATCTTTGTCCCCTAGCTGTGGAATGGAAACCAATTTATATTTTCTTTAGTATCCAAATATAACAAGGCCTAACTCTGCCCTGATACACTGGACTAGTGTGAACTTCTTTTTTCCTTTTTTTTTTTTTTTAAGAAGGAGAAATATTTTTAAAGATCCTCCATCTATAGCAAAGGTTTGAAAAAAGTATAAGGGAGGACTCCACAAAGAAGTGTGGACAGTTGCTAGGAAAAGCATATGAACTCCTTTACACTTTCAGAAGTCTTAGGGGTTTGCTTAGGGTTTTGTTCTCATTTCTCAGGAAACTGGAGGAATGCTGCCCTCTTGCTTAATAGTTACAAATTACCCACATCTCTCCACTGGAACCAGTACAGGTTCCAATGTTAACTCGGACTGTAATGGAATACTATTGGCAACTTGGTGAAAGATTTTTCTTTTCAATTCTGGAAGGCTTGTCATGCCCTACAAGAAAAAGGCATTGCATATATTTCCATTTCTGAAGTTGAGAATGTCTGGGAATGACTACTGCTTAGCCACTCCATTCTTATTTCTTGAAGAAAAAGCAAGCTATTAACAGGATTTTAACTGGGGGGGGGGGGGGGGGGGGGGTGGGGAATCAAATACACACAAGACTATTTATAATCCAAATCAATAATCTTTTAAGAAGACAGTTTGGAAGGGGTTATTGCAAAAATCCATAATCCATGTAACAGAAATGTTTACATGTACTTTTTACAAGAAAGACAGAAAAGTAAATCTAAATTAAGACAACTTCTATTCCCAGTAAGAATGACTAACCTGACATAGGGTACAGGATCATTCTGGACCATATTAAGCAGCCACTGTAGTTCATCGTAGCTTCGGTCAACTATACAGACAAAATATATGATCTGTTAAACAAGATAGTGGCCCTTATAGATAAAAAGCGATTAGTAAAGCTATCAAGAAGTAACTGAGTACAGATATATAAAATAGTTTTTATGGAAATAGCAATAGCATAAAAATCTGCACTCTGGATAATATTATAACTTTGGGACTGAGTGAATTCTTCAAATATTATGATTTGGTGATACTCTGATTATGTTTCCATCCTTTTCTTTTCTTTTTTTCTCTTTTTTTGTTTACTGGTTGTTGTTGTGTGCCTTCAAGTCATTTTGGACTTATGATGACCCTAAAGTGAATCTATCAGAGGGTTTTCTTGGCAAAATTTGTTCAGAGGAGGTTTGCTTTTTCCCCTCTTCCTCTGAGGCTGAGAGTGTGTGACTTACCCAGGGTCCCAGGGAGTTTCCATGGCCAAGTGGGGATTCAAACCCTGGTCTTGAGTCATAGTCCAACCCTTAAATCACTACATCATGCTGGCTCTCTTATTTATTGGTACGGTTATTTATACTTCTGGAGTTTAATTTTGACCGTCTTCATTTCCATTGTGGATGGGAAAAGTATCTTATACATGTTCTGGTGACTATCTTGGGAATACATACACATAAAGCTCAACTTCTTATTGGACTACCCACAACTGCCTAATCTCAAAGTTCATATATATGGTATACTTATATTCTGCATACAATCCAGAAGGGCTGTGAGTCATAAACAGTTTTGAGAGGGAGCAAGTAGAAATGTACCAACTTCATATTCAAAATGAAAGCTTAACATATTATAACAATATATGGTTAATATATTATTTTATATTTTATACTTATTTAAATAAATATATTGGATGTTCTATGAATCCAAGTAGCCTGATGATTCAATTGGTGGTGAAGAAATGACTTGTGCTGCCATTTTAGAACAGTAAAGTTGTTACTTCTAATTAACATACAATTTGTCATTTATGAAGGAGGAGGAAGGCATAGGAGGAGTAGCATAGTGGTTTGGTGTTGAACTCTGGGGACTAGAGTTAAAACCACAGACAGGAAGTGAGGCCCAAGAGTATGGCCATGAAAGCAAAAGCAAAGCAGCTTCACTTATATGCCGCTTCATATCGTGCTATGGGATGTCTAAGCGGTTTACAACTGTAAGCTCATTGCCCCCCAACAGCTGGGTACTCATTTTAGCAACCTTGGAAGGATGCAGGCCTGAGTCTAGCCTGAGCCCTGGCTAGTATTGAACTCGCACTTTATGAATGAACCACTTGTGCACCTTAAAATACATCAGTATCAAATCTTAGTAAAATGTAGATGCTTGCAGCTTTCAAATCAATGCAGAATAAATTCCCCTCAAACATGATGAAAATTTATGCAATCAGACACTGAGCTGCTTTTTGTGTTTTTCACACAAACCTATAGTCTAAAAACCCTGGCAACTCTGGACATGTTCCATTTTTACCATTAGAATAGAACGTATGATATGCATTCCAGATTGATCTCTTTTTTAAAAAATTATGATAGCTATATCTTTGGCCGCTACTAGAATACCTTCTCCTCCAATACCAAGAATGAAACTGCCTGCCACCCTCTTGCTTCTTAGCTAAAGAACTGAATGGTGGCATAATCCCAAATGTATGAAATTTCTATATTTCACAGTCCAAAATAATTTCTTTTTAACAACAAAATTAGAATAAGATGTTTTGATATTGGTGTTTTAACTCACAGATCCAGCTACCCAGGCTCATATTTTATTAAGTTTTTCATTACATTAAAATTACTGTCAAACTCTAAGTTGTTTCTAAGGAGCCCTGGTGGCACAGTGGTTAAACGCCTGTACTGCAGCCACTCACTCATAGACCACAAGGTTGTGAGTTCAATACTAGCCAGGGCTCAGGCTAGACTCAGGCCTGCATCCTTCCGAGGTCGCTAAAATGAGTACTCAACTGTTGGGGGGCAATGAGCTTACAGTTGTAAACCGCTTAGACACCCCATAGTGTGGAATGAAGCGATATATAAATGAAGCTGATATGCTTTGTTTCTTCATTAAGGATCATGTGAACATGTAACTAGTTTGGTAAAGTGCTTTTCCCAAGTGTAGCAAAGTTGAAGCAAGAATACATAGGAAAACCTGCAATGATACTGCAGTGACTTAATACTGGTAGAGATGTCCATATAGAAGGATTTTCAGTAAAATGATGTGATTGTGGCTTCTGCCTACCACCCATCTCTTTGTATTCCATCTCTTCATCCCGCCACTCTTAACTTTAATGTCCTATCACTGCACATTAAACATTACTTCCCTGATATCTGTTCTAAACACACACACCCCACATTATCATGGTTCTTGTCCTCTTTCTTTTTCATTAGCAAATGGGCATAAGCATTTTCATGCTTCCTTCTATTAGAATAAAGCCCTTGGCACTCTCTCCCAACAAACAGCAGCTATCTGCTTGCTTCCTTCATTTCCTCCATTCCTGACTGGCCCTCCAAATGCAGTTTTTACTGTCTCCATAGGATGAACAAATGGGATGGGAGCGGGGGGGGGGGGGGGAATAAACAACCACTCTGCAGCATAGAGAATTCCTGTTCAAGATATTTCATCCATTAAGTAGGGGGCTAACTATGGTTCTTGGCAGAGTGCTCCTAGCTATTAAGACTGAAGATCTGTTCCCATCTGTACTGTATAAATCCAGGCTGTATCTGCTGGCAATTTGAAAGTTTAACATAATATTGGAAGACTGGGAAAGAAAACAGGGAACAGGTCTTTATTCAAATATTATAAGGAGCTTATAAAGATAACTGAAGTCTGTATGGCATTGTACTGAATGGTAAATAAAAAAACTCTGTAACCTTTTGTGTAGTCAACGACTGCTTCTAAAGCGGCTATTCGTATATCCACAAAGTGTCCATATTCTGCGTAGGATTTGAAGACTGCAGGATCACTTGGAACATGTCCATTCTTCTGCAGTACACGAATGGCATTCAAACAGCTACACATACGAAGGAAGAGGAAGAGAAAGAAAAAGGAAAACGTATTTTGTAAATTCTGAATTCGTTATCACAAAACAAATCATTTTTGCAGTATCATAGTAAACTGATGGTGAAAATCACGACTTTTAATTATGCTAAATGAATATGATAAGCTTGAACTGCCTAAGATTTTTGCAAGAGGACAGTTCTGGACTTTTGAAGATTTAGGATCCTTGGACACTTCACTTTCTTCAGTATACTATCCAATATAGCATAAACCAGATGAGAAGATCCAATCCATATTAAGCTAAAATTAAGATGCAAATATACATCTACATAAGTACTAAGAGTATCTTGACTCCTGTAGCTTCCATTTCTTCCCCTCCCATGTGTGGCACTTCTTGATTTCTGGCCTTCACCTCAATCATCTGTACTTTACTAGACTGACTCACGTACTACAACTTCATTTGCATGAGACACAAAGAACACTTCAACTCCTCTACATTAAACCTCCATGCACTCTAACCTTCTTTTGTTATCTGAGATCATAAGAAAATAAAGATGTGATTTCAAGTGTTACAAATGTTTTTGTTGTAGACAGGCCTAATGATGCATTTTCTCTCAAAACAGTGTTTATAGAAGAACTTTCTAGGCGCCTATTAAATCTCCCCTCTATCTTCTGGCTCTTGTATGTTTATTGACAATAGTGCAAACTAATTAAAAGCTACACTGTGCAAGATCAGAATGTCTCCATCTGTATTAAGTGCAAAGTAGGATGTAGAAAAACTAAAAAAACTATAAAACCAAAGTGGAATTTACCTTCCTTTTTTCAGATTTATGTTTGCAGAAATTCAAGATGCTTTGTATCATACCTGACTGTAATGGTGTGTCTGTAACTGGGTAGCAGCTTTTCCATGTTTAAGAACCTAGTAATTTCCTCAAGAATAAGGCGCACATCTGGATTTAGATTGTCCAGGGTCCTGGCTTCATTATTCACACTGACGGCAGGAGTTACAGAGTTTGCTAATGCATCTATCAGTTCAGCACGGTAATAGTTGTCTGAAAACTGAATTCCAAAATCAAAACTTAAGATAACAAGCAATACAGAATGGAACACTTTAAAAAGCAACACCCACAAAACAAAGAACACCAAAAACATACTTCCTTAATTAAGGACACTATCCTGTCATTGTTTAGGCATGTGTAAAATCCCACTGTCTTTGATGAAGACAAAGACTTTTAGGAATGTATTAAACTTTTTGATTTATATCCTGGTTTCAGCTACAAGAGCCAGCCAGACTTCCTGAGAAAAGCAATTCCACAGACTTGGTAGCTCCATATCCAAATCAATAATGTCTTTGAAGACAAAGTAACATGGAATAATGCCTCTAATGATAATTAAATCAGATTGCTGTGGAAGAAGTTGCTTCTGAAAATAACCCCCAAACCATTTAATCACCAAAAATCTACTTTGTGTGCAGAAATGAGTTGAAAGCTGAAGCAGCTTGCATAATGTCTAAGTCATCTGCACCATGAAGTAGAGCCCAACCAACATTCTGAGCACTATATTTTGCACTAGATTAAGTTTCTGAACACTTCTTATAGAGTGGCATTCAATCATATATGGTAGATGTTTATGGCCAAATCTCCTTCCTCAGGCAGCTGAAGCAAAGCTGTGCAAAGGCACTTTTGGCCACATTTTTGGCACTGAGGACCAAAGACAGACCAATGTTCACTCCTAGGGTATGAAACCGATTATTCACAGGAATAACAAAGCTGCAAACAGAAAATTCTGATGTGTAAACAAATGATTTACCTTGTTTTTTCTATTGTCATTGTACTTGATTAAATCTAGAATGAATGTTAAAACCTCTTTAGGACACAGATTATGAACATCTCTCAACAAGGCCATCGCCACAGGCATTGTCTGTGAAAAAAGATCAACATTAATGAAGAACTACCATAATTCATGCACAAAATCAGTGAAAAGGAACTTTAGTTCTGCCTTCCTTGTGTCACACTGCTCAGTGAATTTCACTGGTTATCCCCTCCAATGATGGAATTAGTGTCATGTAAGATCACAAATTAAAATATGGGATACAGATGATAATGTGGAAGAACAGAAACTTGAGAATTGCTCTGCAGGATCTGAACAGAAACCCTACTAGCCCAATAGGTTTTCTACAACAATAGCCCTCAAAACCCAGAAAGATACATCAACATTCTGCATGCAGTACCCAGTAATGTGCTGTTTCTAGACATGAATGTTTCACTTAATAGTCATGACTGATAGCTACTAATATGACCCCATTTATTTATCTAATATTTTGAAAAGAGATCAAACATGCTGGCCATCATTACATCTCAAGGTAATTAATTCCGCTAAATCAAGGGTGGGCAAGTATGTGTGGGACGGGGCCAATTTTCACCCTCAAGACACCCCCATAGGCTATACCCATGCATGCTGTGTGCACTAGAAGAGATGTGATCTCACTTCCAGTTGCTGAGTTAAACCACCTCATTTGCAGGTGGGAAATGCCTTTTGGTCATTTAGAGGCGAGAAACTGCCCAAAAATTGGTCTGGATTTTTTAAAAATGATAAGTTGGGGGCAGTTTTGGGGATCTGCAGGGGTGCTTCAGGAGCCATAAAAGAAAGAAAAAATAAATAAAGAATACATAGATCTTCCAACATATTGTCATGCTCTCTTAAAAGCCCCGATTTCTTTAGGTTTTGGGGTGTTGGGTAGGTGGGAAGATACTTCTGTATTTCTTGAGACAGATGGGACACTAAACTTTGCATATTATTTTCACTGTTGGCCATAGATTTATTTATCTTCAAAAAAGGTACTGCCTTTATTCTGGCAAATATTTCCAATAGCTAAAGCTTTTCTATTTTTGAATCCACTATCTATTCCACCCTTGAACCTGGCTCTGCTATATCAATCTATCATGTTCAGAAAAATACAGTGAGACAGCAGATGACCATTTACCTTTTGTAGAAAGTAGCTCTGAAAGTTCATAAAGTTATTGGTTTTCACAATGTTTGGACAACTTTTACAGCAGAACATGCGGGTGAAGAGAGACTTCATAGCTGGTGGTCCTGTCCAAGTACTCACCATAAAATTTGCAATCTATATAATTAAGGATGGAAAGAGAAGCCACATTACTAACAATGCAAAGTTTGGCCCACTGTCCCTTACTCAAAGCCAGCTCCTTTGTTCATGACATTTATTTTCAAACCTGTGTGTGTGTGTACGTGTGTGTGTACACATACATCTGTATACATATCTGTGTAAGAGAAAGAGAGAGAGTGATGCAATAGGAGAGCAAGATCTGTAACTATGTAATAAACCCATGCCCTAAACCTAGCTATCTGATGTGGGGGGCTGGCATTTTTTTCCTTAATGTGCTAAGTGCTGGTACCATATTTGTGTTCATGGGCTACAGCTTTCTTTCTTTCCTGGAAGCTTCCATAGACTGGCTTCATGGACTGGCATTGATCCACAGACCACTACATTGCTCCAAATCATTATTTTCCATATATTCTTACTCTTAGATTGCCTATAAAGTAGCTATTGTGCATCTACAAATGATTCTAGAGGACATCCTGATACATACAATCATTGTTTGTAGGGTGCCAAGTCAAGGTTTCTGTTTAGATCAAACCTAACACTTCTGGGTAGTTGTGCATAGCAGGGAAAGATTGGTAAGAGCAAACAGTAGCTGTCAAGTTACTTTTCTACCATTATCAATTTCGCCACTGAGGAACCTAAAAAGCTTTCAGGAAATCCTGGGGTTTGAACCCAGTTTCAAAACCAAAGCTCCAAATGAATACAATTTCTCGAAGCCACACAGCCTTTCACCACCATAGCCTCTATACATTTGAACTACAGTATGTGGACATATTTATTAACTTATAGTTCATCTGCAACTAATTATCTTTCCATAATAAATGCCAGGTTTTAATTGTCTTCCTCCCAATCACATTTCAGATGGATCCCCTCTTCCTCAGTAGTTATAGTCACATAATCTATCTCTCCACAGAAGATAGTTATGGGAGAGGCATCAGTATTGCCAGTTTCTTCAAATTACTCTGCCAATAGCCTCAGTGCAAATTTCAAACATGCCCCAGCCACCCTGGGAGCACAAGACCACCCAAAGAGGAACAGACAATTCAGAATCCCATCTAGCTTTAAGCTATGGCCAGAGAGCAAAGACAGCACTGAAACAAATTTAATGGTATAGTGAGGCAAAACTTGCCCAACATCTTGATTTTAAAAATTCTCTTTTATACACTAATAAAGGCTTAACAAAATTGATGTTTGTTACATTTGTCCAGAGCACTGCAGGAGATCACAGGCTATCATTTCCTGTGATGCAAGACCTCACAGAAAGTTGCTGACAGATTTATTCCCCCTTTGGACTCACTACTTCAGTACCTTACTAAAAGATCATTTATCTGAGTAAGAGCTCACCCCCCCCAAAAAAAAAACAGATACAAAAAAAGAAAAGGTCTGGTCATGCTAGAGTGAATAGTTTAAATGGGAGTTTGTGTTTGTTCTTGCAAACAGATTAACTGAAAACATGATTTTAGAAGTTTCAAAATAACACACTGTGCACAGTGTGCTCCAGATGAGCTACTAATTTTAAAGTACTTCTGAATTAATTAATTCTGTTCATCACAATACTACTTTATGTGGCCCAAAATTTCAAAATGAATTTACTCCAGAAACAAGTGAACTCTAGATAAGAACTTTGACATATGCTTATTTTTTCCTTCAACAGAAGAACTTCACTTGAAGTGCACACACGGCCCACCAATTATAGCCAAATTAATTAGTTTCTATGCAATTATGAGCCTGTTTTAGGAAATGTATGTTTTTGTACATTCCATCTATGAAAGAAAAAACTTACAATCTGAACAATTTATTTTTAATTTTATTTATTTATTTTATTTTTATGCCACCTTACTCCCAAAGTGGGACCCAAGATAGCAAAAATGTCCTTTTGTTAGAGAAATAACCTTAGTCATCCATGTTAGCGTCCAACCACTATAGTTATAGCTATATTCTAACCACTACACTTACGGCTGTCAGCTTTTCACATTTCTTGTTGATGCAAAGTACCCTTAAATGTAATATTCCTACTTTATATCCAGACTCCTTTCCTACTGCTGGCCAGAAATATAGTGTATCTTCACCGTAACTGCTTTCTAATACTAACACTTGCTTCTTTTTATACTACTATACTAAGAGCTCAATGTTGCATTGGTCTCAAATGAACCATGGAGGTCAGCAGATTTTTACAATCAGCATGAAAATTTCACTACTTCCTCAGATTTCCAGGGCGCCAAAATAATTTTCTAGGGAAAATGACATGGCTTTGGGTTGTCTGTAAAAGTGTTTTTAAAAACATATCTTATTCCTGAGGATTAATGAAAAATGAACGAACTTATTTCAACTGTCTGTTATCTCAGTTTCAATGTTATGAAAGGTTTATTCTAGTTTCCTTTTACTGAGAAAAAAATACTGTAGTTTTCTTTTCACATCAGTCATTTAAAAGAACTTGGTAAATACTTCCATAAGGCTGGATACTGATCCAGTCAAGGAGATAGAACAAAGATTAAACTCTTTTTACATTGCTAATAAGTGAAACTATATTAAGGGTCTGAAACTAAACTGTATTTTTGTTCCTCAAATCAATGATGACCATCATAGATAAGTGGCCATAATTATTTTAAGACCTTAAAGAACTGAATTACTTGTCATGAATATAGAACAAGTTGTGCAATCCTCTGCATTGTAGTTAATAATATATACACCAGAGGCGGGGGGAAGAGTCTTTATTTCCATACATGGAGAACAAGGTTGTGTAAATAAAGCCAATGTACTTAAGAGACCCAAAGAGATGGAAGCACAAACCATGCCTGGAAACATACCAACCATTTTG
Organism: Phrynosoma blainvillii; assembly: GCA_026167975.1. Classification (NCBI taxonomy): domain Eukaryota; kingdom Metazoa; phylum Chordata; class Lepidosauria; order Squamata; family Phrynosomatidae; genus Phrynosoma; species Phrynosoma blainvillii. Next base: position 21,527,240 of record JANUYF010000004.1, on the reverse strand, counting down.
TTAAACCAAAGATAGAATACTTATATTTATTCAAAAAAGGAAAAAAAATAAACACCAGCGTTTCAAGCTTGAAGGGACAATAGTCTTTTGTTATTTTATTTTATTTTATTTTGTATCTTTTCCCACTTCAACAGTGAATATCAAGCTACTCAGGGCTGAAACTGAATGTATCTGTACTGTGTTCAATATGAGTGCTCAACAAGCTTTCCTGATCAAGTTCCATGTAAGCAACCCCCATAAGCTACTGGATACTGCAATGTCACAAAAATGGACAGGAATTCCTACAAAGGCAAATAACAGAGATTTGAGGCCACGGGGGATGGAACTATGAGCAGATGAGTAACCTACAGTTCCTATGGAAATAATCTCTAGATTCCAAGTAACTTGGATGGAGGAATTAACCATCCTTTTCTGAAAATACTCAAACTCGTGAACAAGCTAACTGTACACTGCAAAATTTGTTGCTTTGAAGATTTCTAGAAACACAGTCAGACTCTCACAAAGCTCTCTCATGACGTGGCCACTTCTCACCTTTGCAAGACAAAAGCATGCCATAATCCTCACTCGGTAGAAACACTGCTCTTGTTCGAGTATATCGGTCAGTGCAAGACGTGATGCTGGAGTAGGGAACTTCTGGAGGGCCAAAATGGATTCCTCCTGTGCAACCACATCTCTCTCATATCGGAGCTGATACTGCCACATGAAGTCAGCCTGTTCAAATTCTACCTTTCTTAACACAGACATGTCCGGATCTATTCTTATCCAGAGTAAGGGGGAATCAGCACTAGAAAAGATGATCAAAATTTACACTAAGGCTTAAAATGCAGCAAACTGGCATGCTTAATGGTAACATTTTAACATGAGGGATGCTAAATATGATGATATAAAAAAATTAAAATTTTATTCTGCATTTTTTTCTTGCTCTGCAAAATCAAGAAATAACAGTTATCTTTAATGTGGCATCTCTAACAATGCATCTGAAATACACTCGTCCCTGCACATTTGCGGATTTGACTTTTGCAGATTTGATTATTCACAATTTTATTAATATGTTCTCTCTAGGAATATCTAGGTCCTCCAGCACAACTCTATCGTCAATTTTAACCAAAAGTCGCACTGAAGGACCTAGAGATTCCTAGAGAGAACACTCCACTAGGCATTTATAGCTCCTCCAGTGCAAATCTATGGCTAATGTCTGGCAGATGTTGACCACAGAGTTGCACTGGAGGACCTAGAGATTCGTAGAGAGGTGTTCTCTCAGGTAAAAACATAGTGTTTTTGTTATTTGCAGTTTTTCCACATTCATGGGGGTCCTGTGCCCCTAACCCCAGTGAATGTGGAGGGACAAGTGCATAACACAGTTGCTAACAAATTGGCAGCACCTTCCAAGATACCAATTTTAAGGTCAGCTTCAAGCCTCAAAACTTCTACCAAGAGGGCATTTCTGGAGAAAAATATCATGCAAACACATGCTTTGAGCACTGGACTATGAGTTTGGAGACCAGGGTTTGAATCCCTGCTCAGCCATGGAAACTCACTGCATGACTTTGGGCAAGTCACACTCTCACAATCTCAGAGGAAGGCAAAAGCAAACCCCCTCTGAACAAACCTTGCAAAAGAACTCTGTGATAGGTTCACATTGAGCTGGAAACATGTTGGAGCAACACAACATGTTATAATCATAACATCAACAGTTGAAGCCACTGTATACTGTTTTCCTGTTTATGTCTTTCTCCATTTTGATATTGCTTCCTTAAAGCAAGGGTCTTGGGCTCTGTAAAGCACTATGCACTCCAACAGCACAACATAAGCAACAAATATTAACTACATATGAAGATTCTTTGATGACTCAGGGTTTAAACAGACCCTGCACAATACGCTGGCATGGGGGCAGCATGCAGGTGTGGCCTTCAGATGACGCACCCCCCAACACTGCCCCCAAGCTGGTGCCCGCTGCTCATCCAACCAGATGGTGGGCATCATGGCAGTGCTCTGGCAGTGCAGCGTTTATACGCCGCATGCTGCAGGAACGCCGGAAAACCACTGTCATGGTGGAAAAGGCACCCTTTTCCTGGAGCATTTTGCAGCTTCTTTTTCTGCTGGAAAAAAGGGAAGGTTGGGAGCATGGTGTGCAGTTGTTGCAGCCTCACCCTGGTCCTCAACCCAGCATCTGTTTAGATGCTTAATTTAAAATTAATTCAAATTATGATTTGGTTATGAGGATTATTCCCAGAAATGCATGCACTCTCTTCTTTCTTCTCTCTGCTTCTTGAATTTCACTAACCACAGTTTGCCATGATGTCCAAACATGAAGCTACAGTCGGTATCTTTACTTCAAACCATTACTTGCAAATCTACTTCAACCTGTGTTCTGAAGTATGCTGCAATGCATATTGGACAATTCAAGCATAGTGGCAAAATATGATTAGATAAAAGCAGAATGGAGAAAGAGCATGAGCACATGGGATGCTCCTGATTTTCCAACTCTGGTTTGACACTGTATCGAAGAACATAAGAAGAGTGGTGTTGGATCAGAATGAAAGATGAGATGGCTAGACCACATTTTGTTCACTGAGTGGCCAATCACTTGCCTTTGGGAAATGTGCCAGAAAAACTTAAGTGCCAACTGGATTCTCATTATCTGAAGCAAGTCAGCATATGATCTGTATATGGCATTTCCCAGCATATATGAAGTGTGAGTATCTGAAATTGTGAATACCAGTGATCTATATATTAGATTCTGCCTATTTCTGCACAGAAGTGCTTTCAAAGCAGGACTTTTGTAATATGTGATAATTGTATGTTTAGTGTATTTGGGGGTGGGGGAAGGTTTCAACTCCTCGCTCCCTTCATGCTCTGAAAAAGAATGTAAGAAGAGGCCTGCTAGATCAGACATTTCATGCCTCTGTTACAAGGTCACTGATATAGCTATTTCAGGAAAACAACAGGAAAATAGTCAGGGATTGCTCAGACTTTGTTACTCAGATCCAAGGGTGCATAACAGTCTTCATCACAAAGATCATCTCTAGCACACTGACATTATTCTATATGAATGCTATTATTAGCAAATTGATAATTGCAAGAACCATAGAACTATTTGGTATCTCAAAATGCTGAATGCCCTCTGCTGCTCATCCAGAACACTCCCACCATTCTGTTGTTCAGAGCTGTCTGGCAGAGTGCTGTTTGGTGAGACAAAGAGGCGGGATCATCTAAACAGGCAAGTAAAAGTGCCTCAGTTGCAGGCGGAATGGAAGGCTGGATTGGGACTAGCATATGCCCAAGACAACCCTCTGCAGAAAAGAGATGCTTTCACAGATCAACTTACTCCATGGCAGAAAGATCCATGTCCACTTCTTCTCCATTCATTAGAGGAATCTTTTTCTTCTTATTTCTGCATTTTTTTGAAAAGAAGATATGTATATTAATATTACTGTCTTCCCCTCTAGATACAGGTTAAATGTTAAATATTTTTTTAACAAAAGCAGGCCAAAAGGTGGCTAAGGTAAGCCAACAAAAATTCACTTAATCAGATGTGCCCAAATATTTTTGGCAATTCTTTCAGGGTTTTATTCCTCTTTTAAGTTCCATACCTACTACCTCCTGGTAGTTTCATGAATATATCCCATTATTCATACTGTTCACTCAATGCAATCAATAACCAGAATGGCTAAGTCATCAGATGGAAGCTGAATTTATCAACTCTCTCTAAACTTTTATTCCTGTAGTTGGGGTTTCAAGCCCATGTCTCACTGAACAAAAACCGTCTCACAACTAATATTCTGGTTTTACAATGTTGGTATTACCACAATACCATTTATTTCCAGCCTGCTGAAGCAACATTAGGAGCTTCAGATCTGAATGGAGAACACTGGCATCAGGAGGAGCCTGAACGTAGGAGCCTCATGCATAGCATCAGATTTCTCATGGTACCACATAGGAAGCAAGAACCTCCATGCTGCTGACATAACCAAGAGGAGCAGCCCAGAAAATGAAAGCAAGCGATGGTGATTGTCATATATATTTTTCATAAGCAATATTCTAGAGATGATCAAAAACATACCGCCTGCTCTTTGAGTGACAAGGTATGTCATGTTTAAGGCTATTTTCTTCTATCTGAAGTGTGTGGTTAAAGGATCCATCAAGCTCTTGTACTGTCACTTTGAGAGGCCCCTAAGGAAAAAATTATCAGAATAATCATTTTAAAGATACAAGCAATACAAATTACTTAATATAATAGCAAGCAAGATCTGACACTGTGAGTGCCACACTTACAGATCTTAATGACCCTCTTACTACACAGGCTAAACTGACTGAAATTGGTTTGCCTAAGCTACCTCAATAGGTTTTAGGGATAAGTGGACATTTCAATCTGGGATTTCCATGCAAAAATACAATATTCTAGCCACTGCACTACACAGACTGTATTTACCAAAACATATTGGGTACAATCCTATCACCCCATTATTTTGCATTTTAAAAGGAAGATTTCTAATTCATATAATATTTTTGCCATGGAAACTACAAACAAAAAAGGCAAGAATTCATTCAATTCTATATTTCTATATCAGACTTTTCAAGAGCTGATTCAAACTTTGAGAATGACAGAAAATTAGCTAACAAAAATGTTACCTACAAGTGCAATCCTGCATGAATAGCTTCTTATATTAACAAATCATTTCAAATAAATGAAGGAACTCTCAAGATCTTTATTACTTACAACAAAGTTTTTAAAATAACTATGGAACCCTAACCCATATGAATGCAGTGGAGTACTTAATAACAAAGTATGAAAAGTAATTATGGGTCACTTACTGTAGTCTGCCAGTTAGTTTATAGTACCAAACAAGATGCTCGTAAAATTGAATGACAATATCACCATATATATGTAATAACTGACAAATTTCAATAAGATGTGGAGAAAACTAAACTTACCACATATTTCTGTGTCCCGGGAGATGTATAATCCTGTTTTATTTCTAACTCAAGTACATTTCTTTTCCTATTAAATGCAAAACTGCCATAAAATTTTACCACACCGCTCTGATCTCTGTCAAACCGATTAAGAAAATATATCACTCACGAACAACCCATTCCTCAAGTGTGCAGAAATACAACAGCATCCCTATGACTAGGTGTGAACAAAAATGTTCATAATGGATAGTGCCTATCATTACAATTAGACATAAAATGTATGTGGGGGTTTTAAGATGCTGCATTCTTCAATAACAGTTCCTATTTCTAAAGTAGTCTTTCCACTTCCACAATCAACTAGAACTGGTCCTTAAGGTTCTCCTCCAAATTTTAAGGCTATCTTTGAACAATCTCAGGAGTATTTATAATAATTACTACGTGAGTGTGTGTATATAGTTAGTTTGTTTTAGTATAAAAAAATGGGATGGTTAAATCTATCTTCTTCTCTAGAACAAAAGAATGATTTTGTTAAAGTCAGCTAATGCACATTTAAAATTAAAGGCTAATTAACTACATGGAATTCACTGTAATTAAAAGATTGAAAGGCTAGTAGTGGAAGGAAAATCTTTTAAAAAACAAAAATGTGAAGAGTAAATAATTGAAGTGCAAGTAAAGACAAGAATTTAAATGAGGTTAAAAATAAGAGAAACTGGAAATAGAGTAAGAAGGGAGGGACTTTCTAGGGCTAGCAAAACAAGATTTAAAAAATTGAAGGAGGACAGAGGAATCAGCAGTGAAAGCAGCTGAAGATTTCATGCTTTCGGAGTGGTATGAGGAGAAATACAGTTGGCCCTCCATGTTCACAGGGGATCCATTCTGGACCCCCCTGCGAAAGCAGAGATTCAGCAATATTCAAGCCCCATAGGCTTTATTTTCACAGAGGTCACCCCTCCATGAATATGCAAACCCACGGACTTTAAGTCCATGAGAAAGGAAGGGCAACTGTATCCTACATGGTTCTGGATTGGTCCTACATACTATCCACAGAATAAAAGGTTGATTTTTCAAAGCTAGATAACACACACTTCAAATTAAAGGCTAAAGTAATGATTACATGGGATTGATTTTCATTAATGAATTTTTCCTACTTTAAGTCTTGCATTACTTAAATCTTGTGCTGTCTTTGTCCAGGAGTTTGGAAGTGAAGTGAAATAGTACTTTTTAAAAAAGGTTTATGTATTGCTGCTACCAAACTGATCATTTGTGTGTATATTTACTATTGATGGCCCTTTTCCTCTGTCCACCATATAGAACTTTATGGAAACAGGATTCTTCTTGCAAAAAATGTGCTCCTATACATGAACATGGTCTGACCCAGGGGTAGGCAATCTTTCCCCTCTAAGGGCCGAGGGACTTCAGCTCCCAGAAGCCTCAGCCATATTGGCCAATAGTTCCATGTTGGCCAATAGCTCCTGGGATTCTGGGAGCTGAAGTTCCTCAGCCCTTAAAGGGGAAAGGTTGCCTACTCCAATCCATCATTCTGAATACTCTCCTATGGAAATATCAGCTATTGTTTATTTTTGTCTGTTGTCTCTCCATGCTTATGTCAAAGTGAACTGAAATATTATTGAAAGCGCAGATTAGTACTGCCAATCAGATTCCCAACTGAATTCATACATTCAGTACCAGTCCCTCTCTACTACCGAAGTAAACTCAATTACTAGTGCATATGTCTTTTGAAACCATAGATGTGTTCGGAATTCACATGGTGGAAAATGCTACAGACTGTAGAATTTTCCACCATTTGACATGTATTTCTGAAAATACTTGGTGATCAGATTACATGCCACCAGTACCCAAAGTATGGCTCTTTGGAATTCAACACAACAGTTTCACAGTTTAAACTTGTATTAGATTACAACTTCACAGACACTGCCATCTACTGTTATTAAATGCTAACCACACTTCCTCTTAACCAGGGCTTGTTAATTATCTTCAAGTTCTTCATTGCAAAAAGAGTCCTGGTATGTCTTTTGAACTGAGGACACTATTACAACATGTTTCTGCTACAACATAATGGAAAATTAAATAAGCTGGGCTGCTATTAATCCCTATAAAAGAGTGACAGTAATTTGAGCACTGTTTGAAAATGTAAGTGCTTGAAAGTCTTAAAATGAAATTAAGAATGTTTCTCATGCCCAATTTTTCAATAACAGGATCAAAGCATTGCTACTTTTCACCTTCAGCATGATTACTAGCCTAGAGCTAGAATAAAAAAGGATACACCCATTGCTTTATTAATGGCTGGATATCTTTGCCAGACACATTGGAGATGGATTTCAAAAACCCATATGTAGAAACAAGCATCTGACTCCACATATGAGACTGGAACTTCTGGGATGAGGCAGTGCTGGCCAAACTCAACAGTTTGTTGAAAACCTACAAATGAAGTAAGCCTTATTTAGTATTCTAAATAGACAAAGTGATCTTAAATCTCTAAGAAATATCCATGACAATAGCATCATTGGACATCTAGCTCAAGTAAAACAACAACAACAACAACAACAAAAACAGCTTAGAATGCTCAAGTGTTGCTTTAAAAATGTACCCTGCTTATGGCAGAAGGAATGGAGAACAACCACATTTAAAATCCTATCTCCTATTAACAATGTGAACATTCCTCCCACAACTACTCTGAAGTGACAATACAGCAAATGGAATATATGGAGTATGTTTGCTGAATTAATCTAGTTCATCATTCCATTTCCATCAGCAAGCAACCAGAGTTGCTCATCTTTGGGAACACCAAAACAAAAAATGCATTATTGGCTTCAGCATCTAGTATTCAAAGGAATATTCCCTCTGTACTGAAGGATCCATTTAGCTATCATGGTTCATAACTTTAAAGTATTAAAAGGCTTCTTATTAAATGATGTTCAGACAAATTCATGAAGAATCTAAATGGTTAATAGTTGTGCTAGATATATACCTAACCTCCAATATAAGAGGTACTTCTATACAGGTTGCTGGGCATCCCATATGCATCTTACGAACAAAACAGTAGGCTAAAATGGCCTTTTGGTATGATCAATCATAGTGTTTTATTGTATTTTTCTGTTTAAGTGGCTTCACAGAAAGAATGCTACTAACAGATTTAAGTTCATTTAAAGTGTTTCCAGATTTTTTTAAAAAACACACTGTGGGCAGATTGAATCATTTAGGTCAATGGTAAGTACCATAGTTTTTCTAAGCTATGGCCTGGTTCCACATCATGGAACCTAACATATAAAAAGGAAACCTCATTTTCCAGGTGTGGTTATAAATCAGCCCAAACCACAAGGGTCGATTATACAAACAGCTAATCATACAGAGAGGTGCCCATCCATTCTGGAGCCAAAGAATGCTGTTGGCAATATAACACAGTTATCCTGTTCAAGTTATAGTAGATTTAGGCTGGACTTGTGAGATCACCTGAGCAGTTCAGTTCTGATGGTCTGTGAGACACAATGTAACAAATAAATAAACATTAATAGTTTTTTGCACAGCAAATGTAATTCTGGCTGTGCTCCAGGTTAGTTGTATTGTAGAATACTACTTCTCAAATATGAAAATCTAGCAAAACAACTCCCCCTCTTTAGGTGTTTTGATTGATTTCAGTTTATTACTTCAGTTAAGCAAAAATACAGTAATGCTGATGCAAATGTATTGTTAACTATGGTTACGAAGGTAGAATTCAGTATGCAAAGGGATCTTGTAGCAACTTTGAGAGTAACAGAGAAAGCAATTGGTAGCATAAGCTTCATGAGGGCAAAGATTCACTGTAGAGAAAACACCCAGAATATGAGGATTTACTCTCAACTGTAGCTACCTGCACCAGTTATTTGTGTAGAAAGGAGATAAGCTCTTTTTTTCTATGGACAACCAATATTCTGGTTTCGGTACACATTTTATATGTGAGACAATTTATTCATTAGTGTCACTGAGAGTAAAATACTCTGAAACACGAATTTAAAAAATAAATACATTTCAGGTAACAATCTAAACACTTACTTGTAACATGAACTCCATGCTGATTCTGTTTTCTATCAGTCTCATCACTAGATGGGCTTTGCATTGGAACATAGTGTAATATTCCCATGATAATGTGTGAGGATGTTTTATAGAAAAATGTAAATATGACGCAGGGCTGAGGGAAAAAAGCATTTCAGGAATATTATTTTGTGTTTTATGGGAAAGTCCCATCACAGTTAACAGCTGAAATAACAACAGAAAGGTAAAGATTAAGAGAATCAAATTGTGATTATACTAATTCAAGACTTATTAAGATTATAAATATATGTATTATTAGAAACATTTGCATCATAAAAAACATACAGAACATTCACTTCTGTTTTTATTTCTACGGTACTTAAATTTCACTGTCAAGTAATTTACCGTAGCATTACTATGGACAATAGCTTAATATGGAGTAAACTACCTCCATTCCTATGTTAGTTGTCAAGCTGAGGCACAGTGGCTATCCTGCATTCTTTGAGTATTATGGTTACACTTTGAAGAAGATATTATCAGAATGATTTTCCACAGGAAGAGGGGAAAAGTTATTCTTAAATCTCTTTTTGAGCCAACAAGAGGAAACAGTGATAGGACTACTAGATTTTACAAAAACGACTTAAATTTACAAATGCAAAGCATCTAATGCTCCAAACAGCAAAACAAGAGTAAATAGAAAATGAAAAGCACTTCTATTTATTAGACATAAGTGTCTAATATCCTTCAGTCCTCAGTTACAATAATTTAACTAGTTCAGGCTAGGATATCAGACACAACATGATGCTAAACAACATATATTGAATATTCTCCTATATACTGGATAATTTTTAAATGCATGTTGTCATCAGCTTAAGACTTAATATGGGGCACATAACCCATAGCTGCTCCCTGTGTAGTCCCTGTGAAGCTGGAGGAAACCCACCCATTTTTGGCACAGCCCAAATCCAGCTGATGAACAGGGTTACAGACCAAAAAAATAAAATAAAAATCACTGCTCTCCAATTTCCAACACTGCTGTTTTCCCAGCAATAATTACCAAGTGATGAAGAAAGTGGTATCTTGGAGAGGAGGTTTCTCCTACATGCACATCCCTCATTGATCACTAGATTTCAACCAATAGGGAAGGAAGGTTTAAACCTCCCCATCACTGGGTGGTCCAATGCATGTAAGAATATATATGTAGTAGAGTGCATACATTAATTCATATACTGCCTGAGACCTCCAGCTCTAGATAAAGCCCTCAGGGATTAAAAAAAAAAGTTGTGCACTCTAAGGTTAGGATCTAGTGTTTCAGCATCAGTCATTAAGTGATAAAAATGTTTCCCTCCATATGCCCACACAGAGTGAGCCTTACCACGTGTTGTTTTAAAGCTTGCAAGGCTTGATTAAAGCTGATATGTATTAACTACTAACAAAATTTTAATACTTGTGAAAACAGCAGAACGTAAGCATTAAAGGTTATTTTCATTGTTCTCATGAAACTTGTTTCCTTTTCACTGGAAAGCCACTTAGCAAATACAGTTAACACAGATTATTTGGGTCAAAAATATACTTTTCCATTTTATAATTCAAACAAGAATAATATTTACCAAAGATGTAATTTATGGGACCATTAAGTAGTAGAAGTAATTAAACTTTTGGTCCAAAGTCTCCTTACTCACCCAAAGTACATATATGTTAATGATCTTACAAATCAACTCACTGCCGAACTAAACATACTTGTCTTTTTCTTTTCCTGCGCCAAAGATTGGATGCAATAAGACTCCTCCAGTCTTCAGTTCATATGCAACTATTTTGTCTAGCTCCTGAAATACAAAATTTATTAATTTTACAAACATATATTTGGTTACACTGAGAAGACCAACTATTTCACATTACAGTTAGTAAATACGAGCAGCAGAATATAGAAGCAACTGTATACCATAACATTTTCAAACTGCTTTTCAATGAATCTTGGGGTTGCTCAGTTGTCCATTGGGGTTCCTTAATTAAACAATCAGCTCCCAGGAGCTGGCTACCATTACTGATTTTCCATGCAGTCCAGAACTGCCAGAAAGTCTATGGTGTGTTGTTAGATAAGGCAGCCAGCAGTTTTCTACACAATTCTTGAAAGGACAGGAGTCTTGCCTTCTTTTCCATCTATACATTCAGTAGACAAGAGTGAACTCTTATTAGGAAAGTAGTATTTTCTGGGGGCTGAGAAAATGCAGTGCAAATATTCCCACCACATGTGAAGATGTTTAAAAGAAAAGAAAAGAAAAAGGCAGGATGCAGAAAATTAAATCAAGACCATTTAAGAATAATTTCTCTTGCTTTTAATTACACAGTGATAAAGACTATTAGAAATTATGAAAAAAACTCAAATTAAATGGACTGTTTGGATTAATTGAAAAATCATGCACTTACTAGGAGATAGATCTCTTAAAACATGGGCTTAATTCTCACTAAGATAGTATAGCAGTGACTGGAGCGTACTACACCTTCAGACTGAAAGTGGGAGCCTATGTCTTTATATTCCTTCAAATTTAAGACTTTTCTCACCATCAACATTTAAAATACCAGCTAGAAAGCTAATGTAGCATTCCCCCAGTCTGCAGAATATTCTAATTTACTCATCTTGTTACAAGCAAAATAACACCAGACCGCTCCAGACTATCAGGGCCCTGTGTATTTCTCTAGATTGTCTCTAGACAGATTGTCAACATACATCTTGGGATGGAAAAAACTTGTTCATGATAAGCTTCAAGTATGTAGTACAATATAAAAAAATCTAGCTTCAAAAATGCAAGTAGATAAGATAATCGTCCAAGACAACTAATTTGCAAGTTTTCTGAGCGTTCACTCTGTGTTTTTGTCTTTCAGAACAGCTTTAGAAGCAGATGTATCTGGACTGTTGGTAAACACCCCCTTAATTGTGATAATTTCTGCTTAAATGTGCAAATAGCAATGTTCATTTTATCCCCTAGTGACTTAAAGTACACAGATGCTTTTAGATTTTTCTATCCGTCTGGGTGCATTACCTCCTTGATCCAATGGCGATACTCATTCACGCCAAATGTTTTTTTCATCCAAAGGCCATAAATATAGCCAGAGATTCCCTTCAACACCCACTCATCTGACCTGGAAGAAAAAAAATACAAATACCATCTCTTGATTCATGAGTAATCTGAACTCAAAAAATAGCAGCTTCTGCTTAATGTAATCCAGCTTCTGTTCTTATTGTAAATATTTTAGCAGCTGAGACAACCTGTCTAAGTAAATAAAAGATGATGAGCTGTGAACTGATGTGTGTGTCCTGGCAATAAGTCAGACGTCATGAAAATCACAAGCTAATGAAACAATGGAAAATACTTCCTCAGAAGATTATATTTAAAATATGTCTAGTAGTTCCTTTCATTTTACACACATACACTCCAACCAATATTTATGTCCTGTCCTACATCAAAGTATCTTAAATGAAAGGCTCATTTTAAGGTGTGTCTGATAAGAGCTAGCTCACGCCTCTTGAAAACTCCTGCCATGACAGAATTGTTAGACCACAACTCAAAGCACTATGTATTGAGTCCCATGGAAGCTTTCTACCCCCTTTCCTTAGAGCAAAAGGGGGCATACTTAGCCCTTTCAAGCAGCATCCCATAAGGCACGGGTGGGTAACCACAATAGGTCTGTGGACCGATTTTCTGCCTCTGAGACCCTCTGGGAAATGTATTAATTGCCAAAAATGCAAAACAAAGCAAGAAAACAAGCAAAAAAACAATAAAATAATAAATAGATGTGTCCAGAGGTCTGCTTCTGGTTTTGCGAAGCAAGTCGCTTTTGATGTTGTAAAGTGTGTGTGTGTGTGGTTGAGGAGACTTGCAACTTACGTGAACTGTGAATCACTACTCCTGGAAGCTTCTGAAAATTAATTCACTCTTGAGGCTAATGCAGAAAAATGGCAGTCTGGGGTGTTTCGAGGAGTTGAAGGGTGCTAACACAGCCTTTGGAGCCTATACACAGCCCAGCCCACTTTAAGGAATAAAGCAGGAGTGAGCAAATTGCTATCTATAAGATGCCTGAGGCCCTCCCAGGGCCACTTTTGTGGCCCCACAGAGTCAATACACACACACAAACATATCCAGAATGCCCCCCAAGAGGTGTGAAAAGCATTTCCATCACATTTTGGCCCCACTGTGGGCCAATATGAGTCTAAGACAGGCCTTTTTTGAAACAGGAAGTGAAGAAGAAATGATTTCTGCTCACTTGGCCTTGTCTCCTAGAAAGCACTTGGGGGCAAAAATGTTGACCTTTTTTTGGGGGGGGAGTTGATTTTGGGGGTGTGATCACGGCACAGCCCTCCAAGGTCTACAACATAGTTCTCACCCTTCCACAGATGCCCACTACTGGATTAAAGTCTGATTGATGACTGAGGGGAAAAATAAGACACCTCATCCATCACTATATTTCTGCATGAGCCTCTCCGAATCTGAATTTAGGGCTTGAACAGAGTGCCAGAAATAATCCATTTTGAGACCATTTTAACTGTCCTGGGTCAGCTCTAGGGAATCATGGGAATTATAGTTTTTTCTGAGGCATTGAGCCTTTTCTATCAGAGAGCTCTGGTGCCACAATAAACTACAGCTCCCATGGTTCCCTAGCACCAAGCCAGGGCAGTTAAAGTGGTCTCAAGCTGGATTATTTCTGGCAGTCTGTTCAGGCCCTTAGTCTTCCAAGTCTCTGTTTCTGTTACAATAGACCAAAGCACCAATGTTTCTGAGATTCATTTTAAATATCCTCTGCTGGTTTAATTCGTTTAAATTTTGCCTGGGATAAAGCAACTTAAATATTTAAGTAAATAAATATACATAATTTTAGAATTACAGTGGGCCCTCAGTATCCAGTGGGGTTATTTTCCAGTAATCCCTCATACCAAAACCTGTGGATGTTTAAACCCCATTATATACAATGGTGTAGTAAAATGCTGTCCTTATATGAAATAGTGAACAACTCAAAGGTTTGCTTTTGGGGAATTACATTTTTTTCTTCAAACCATATCCATGGATATGGAAGACCAACTACATATCATTATGCATTCTTAAGGAACCTATTGATTTGCACTTCAGTGAGCATGCAAATCCTTCATATACTCATATATAAAGCTGTGAGCTATAGAATTTAACATGTACTTACCAAGACATCCTAGATATAAAGCAACCAAAGAACTGCTGGGCTAGAGCCTGAGCCAAACATCTCCTGGTCAGTGGAGTTTCATCAATTATCATTGCACTGTGCAAGAGGTTTGTGCTAAATTAAAAACATAAAGAAGTACATAGACAGTGATCAAACACATAGCTTTCCATAAAAACATTTATGCCTCTTGTTTAAAGAACTCGTTTAAATGCTTATTTTTTAAAAATGTTTTTAAACCACAAACACAGAAGAAAAGCAATTTCTCATCAATCCAGTAGTATCACGAGGGCTGGTGTCACTCAGTGTGGTAACTCATGGTGTCACCTCCCCATTGACCTCCTTCCATTTCACATCATACAGAATCCTTAGTAATGCTTTTTTGCACTAATATTACTTGTAAATCGTAATTCCCATATACCACTGAATGTAATGCTAATAGTTGTGATATAAGCAACTAGCAAAATTAAAATTATACCTTCAAATTACAATGTCATATGCACAATCTAAATGTATTTACATATACATATTGATGATTTGATTAAAATGTGCTATTTTTAAAGAAAATTTTAAAAGAATATGAATTTTTTAATTTAAAAAAAAATAATTTTAAATTTTAAAAATTCTGGGGGCTCTAATTTATCCTCCCACTGAGCTTCACCCCACACACACCCACCATCTCTTAAGGCATTTTAAAAGGAAACAGATGAATGCCACAACCCATTTCTGCCAAAAGGTAGGAGTTTGAGGAGCAAGGGTGTCACCCCCCCCTTAGGGTGTTACCTGGTGCAGTCTGCACCCCCACCTGACCCCTAATGATACTACTGCATCAATCTTGAAAATTTAGGCACAGTACTCAGGATTTGAGAACCAGCAATATATAGTGGTTTGAGTGTTGGACTAGGACACTGGGGGGCCAGAGTTCATATCCCTGCTCAGTAAAGCAAGAATAAACCTGCTCTGAACAAATTCTGCTAAGAAAACGCTGTGGCAATTTTGCCATGGTAGGTAGTATTTATTATTCAAAGTGATTATTCATGGATTATTGTATTTGCCACCACCTACACTGCTGCCCTATGCCACTTTTAACAGGGACTCCAATAATACTTGTATTGTTGGGAGGTAAACTGTGGGGTGGCTGGGCTCAGCCATTTGCACATTTTGTTGCTTGTGCACTCACACTGGGGTGGGGGAGTCACAAGGGGATGGAACCAGGGCAGTACATTTATTCACACAAATAAGCAAAGAGGGAGAAAAGGAATGGGATGGGGGAGCACATGTTCCCTCATGCATTTGAAGTTGGGCAGGAAGAACGGGATGGGATGGGGGAGCATGAGGAGGGAACATGCATGCTTTTCCTGACTCACATAGGCGGTGGGGTGGATGGGATGGGTATCCACTTTCTCCCTCCTTCTGTCCCATCCCCTTTCCACTCATCCCACTCCCACTCCCAAGAGAGTGAATGAGCAAAGGAACATGAACAAAGCCAGGCCCAGCCCATCTTCCAGTAAACAAACTTTTTGGTGTGTTTCAAATATGGTTTGCGTGGCCTAGAGATATCTATGGTTTTTCCACTTTCATAGGGGTCCTGTACCCCTAACCCCTTTGAAAGCTGACAGCCAACTGTACTTACAATTCTTAACACTAGCCTCTATGAGATGATATGAAAAATGTGCCCACTCTAGAACGAGATCAAAGGCAAACATTAGAACCAGAGGAATAAAAAACTGCATTATCCAAATCAGACCTCCATCTAACTGAAGGATGGATAACTTCCATAGGTCCAGGGGCTACATTCACCTGTCCCTGCCATCCCAATATTTTGGCTTCAAATATGCTCTAACCCAGAGGTAGGCAACCTTTTTGAGCCGGGGGCCGGGTTGCTGTCCCTCAGACAATTGGGGGGCCGAAGCACCAAAAACAAATAAATAAAAAATAAATAAAAATAAAAATTTATTTAAAAAAAATAATTAAAAAAATATGCATGCACACTCTCTCAGCCACAAAAAAGCCATGGCAAAACCCCTGTGGAGATTTTGCCAAGAAAACCCCAAGAACAAGTAATAAACAACAATAATCAATATTATCATGGCGGGGGCCGTGGCAGAACCAGCCTGGGGCCAGTCCAAAGGCCAGGGGGGGCCGCATCTGGCCCCTGGGCCTTAGGTTGCCTACCCCTACTCTAACCAGATGGTTTATCCATTCTCATTTTGAAAAAAGGTCCTCACAAATGGAGCAGGGAACAGCAGGAAAAGTCAATCACAACCCCTAGAGCAGGGGTAGGCAACCTTTCCCCTTTAAGGGCCGAGGGACTTCAGCTCCCAGAAGCCTCAGCCATGTTAGCCAATAGTCCCATGTTGGCCAATAGCTCCTGGGATTCTGGGAGCTGAAGTCCCTTGGCCCTTAAAGGGGAAAGACTGCCTACCCCTGCCCTAGAGGAAACAATTGCCCATTTGAAAGCAAAACTTTTTTTTTTTAGAAATTGAGAAAACAACCAGAGACAGCACAGGTGGAGGTCTAGACTGCATACAGTTTAAGGGTTCATACCTTACCCACTCATGATCTAGTTTATTATAGCGACATCCACAGCTAAGATTTAGTCCAAGCTCAGGGCCAAAAGTAAGAATATGCTTGATCTTCTTAACCTCAGAGATCGTTCTTAGTTTCCATTTTAAAAAATCAGCACAGTTTTTGCCTACCTCCTGACACAAAAATCTAGTGATTTTTGACTAAAGTTTCTATCTATTGAGATAAGATCCAATGAGGTGAGGATACAGTGGGATGTAAATGGATATCCAGGCATTTCATAAACTACCTTATTTTAAATAGAATAATTATACATACTAACCTAAAAATGCTCATAGAAGCATAAGCAGCTACTTCAACGTAGGCTTCATCTACAAAAACGGTTTTGAAACAAGAGTAAGGGTAGCGACATGTAAGTATCTCCTCATAGAATTCAAATACTTCATGGAGATATGATGTGGTATGCTTGAGCAGTGGGAGAAGCTGGGGCAAACAAAAATGAGTCACCTGCAACGATAAAAGGGAAAAACTTAAACAGATAAATTAGCAAAGTCTCATGAGTCCAGACTGGGAAAAAGATGAGATACTACTACTACCACTACTAGTGAACATTTGAAATCTTACATTCTCCATAGGGGAAAAAAAATTAAGAAAAGGAATTTCAGATATACCCTCCAATAATCCAAAGCTTATTTGTTGTGACCTGCATAACAGCAAGCTTCTGACTATGCAAATAAATGCAAAATTATCAACTCTCCAAGCCATTAAGAAATCCTGGGGGGGAAAAACCTTAATGTTGGGCTTGCACAGTGTGAGGCTACATATCCAGTAAAACATACCACGGAGTAATGTTTTGTAAATACCACATTACTCTTAAGAACTGAGACCAGTTTAAGATAATCTAAAATTAGTTTAGTTAGTCTTAACACATATGTGAACAGAACAGTAATAGCAAGTACATTTCTATACTGCTTATCAGTGAACTAGCACTCCCTAAGTAGTTTACAATGTATAAGCCAATTGCCCCCAATAAGCTGGGTAAATTTACTGACCTACGAAAGGATGGAAGGCTGAGTGGACCCTGGAGCCCTGTCAAATTCACAATCTTGTGGCTACAGTACTGGCATTTAACCACTGCACCACTAGGACTTTTGAATGTGAGAAATGTGAGAAAGATAAACATATTTACAAAGCAAAAAACAAGACAAGAAACAATAACCTTTGTTGGAATGTCAGTCTTTTTCACTCTATGTTCCAGCTGTCAATAATTTATTTTAGCTCTTTAGGTGTGAAGACTCAAGCAGGGAACTCAATGTTTAGTAACAAAAAAGAAAGCACGTAAAACTGCATGTACAATTAGAGCACAATACTGAAATTATCCAGTTTGTGCTTACAAGTGCTGACCCATTTCAATGTAATACTAATAAAGGCATATTATCAATAATGTTAACAATAAAGAGCAAATAAAGTCATGTTAAGAGTATTACCTCATGCATGTATGGATCAACAAGAATTTCGAATGGTCCAATGGCTAAAGAGATGTTAGATGCCGCAGTTGGAATTGCCAACATATAATGGAAGGTCTTTTTTCTCATATCATGAGTATACACTGTTTCCACTAAGTCTCCATTTGAGACAGCCACCATTGTGGCATCAACTGTGTACTCCAGTTTCCATGTGCATAGTTCAGAATAGGAGTCAACACAAGGAAACCAAAACCTAGAAAGAAGACATGAAAAAGAATAAATCATCTTCCCAATTTGAGACTAGACTCACATAGGCATTTTAAGCCTTGACTTTCCCAAAAGTATACAGTTTTGCCAGTCAAAGAGGGTGTGGGCAGCCTGGAAGTAGTAACTCTCTTTGAAACTTTGCCACCGTCATAACTGCATTCTACCAATTTCCAAACACAAAACATATAAAAACTTAGCCATTTAGAATTGCCATAAGATTGTAATTCTGCATTAAAAGCTTCAGGTGCACTCAGTAAGATGTAGCTCTACACGAGGGGTAGGCAACCTGTCCTCTTTAAGGGCCGAGGGACTTCAGCTCCCAGAAGCCTCAGCCATGTTGGCCAATAGCTCCTGGGATTCTGGGAGCTGAAGTCCCTCGGCCCTTAAAGGGGACAGGTTGCCTACCCCTGCTCTACACTATGAAAAATGTGCCCACTCTAGAATATTGTCTAAAGTCTCAGTAGTAAAAGGGGAAGAGGGGAGGAGAGGATGAAGAAAAGCTGGGAAAGAATGGGATTCTGCTCTAACCAATCCTGTAATGCATGCCGCCATAAAACAGGCAAGGCAAACAGCATCCCTTATAGAGCATGCAAGAACCAGAAAACAGAGAAAGTGGCAGAAAATAGATAAGCCTGCCTCACCAACTACGCCTAGCATGTTCATGCACAGATCTGTAAATCTGGCCATCTAAATGGAAATTATGAGAAAAGTGCAGATTGGTGAAAGAAAAAAGAAAAAAAAAACCCTGAATGCATTTTTGAAGCCTTAAAATCATTTCTACAAAGTTTAAAACATGTTGTTTACATCTGCAAGGCTTATCTGACCTGGCTGTTTCAATTCACACATGCATATTGTTAGTGGATAAAAAATTATTGTAGTGGTCTTCCTTTTTTGTGGTGTAAAAACCTATCCTTTTCATTTCCATGTCATTACTACTTCTGGTACCATTATCTTTTAAAAAGATAATGCTCAGGAACCTATTTACTTTGTCAACTAAGGTATATCTGCTGTAGTCAAAGACATCATGATGTCAATCGGTTTTAGCATAAAAAGACATAAGAGAATCCTGTAGCATCTTTGAGGATGAGCAAAAGAAATTTTTCACGTAAGCTTTCATGAACCCCAGTCTGAGGAAACTTATGCTAGATTTTTTTTTTCTCAGTTAGTCTCAAAGGTACTACAGGACTCTCTTATGCTCTTATATGACAACTACTTTGTACCAATGTAAAAAGAAAATAGGAGGCCATTATAGATGACCATGTGCAAAGAACATGTACATATTCATTAACTGAAATGTTGCTATTGACTGTGAATTCCTAAAGCAGGGGTCGGCAACCTACGGCCTGTGGGCCGGGTCCACCCCCCCGAGGCCTTTGGGCCAGCCCCCCGCCAACCCTCGCTGTGTGCGCTGCCACCGCGCCACCGCCATTGTTTTCCAAAATGGTGGCCGTGACTCGTTTGCGCATGCGCGTGGTGGCAGCGAGGGTCAGCGTGAGCGCATGCGCCGCCATCCCCCCCCCTTCGGCCCGCAGAAGACCTGGGGACCCCCGGCCCGGCCCCAGGTAAGGGGAACTTACAGACCCCTGTCCTAAAGCATACTCTGATGGCTATTCTCTTTCTTCCTTCTGATGTGGGGGGGGGGGGGGAATAACATATCTGAAGTGTTTCTAAGAAAATTAAAAATAACAGTAAAGCAAGAGAGGACTAAACCTCTCTCAAGGCACGCAGCAGCAGCAAGACCCATGACATTTTAAAGAAAACTGCAGTATCCACATGCTGTGAGGGCAAAACTTTATAACACTTACCTTGTAGAATTTTGATATCCACAAGAGAAGACATGAGCTCCTCTCTCTGCCAAACTGCCTTCCACATTTGGTACCACAAAATGAAGACCTCCTTTTGGCTGGTCCAGAGAAAAATTGATATGTACTTTTAAAACTTTTAATTCTGCAACACAAAAGGCAAACACTATATATATATATATATATAGAGAGAGAGAGAGAGAGAGAGAGAGAGAGAGAGAGAGAGAAGCACAGCAAACCCACCCCTGATATTGATCTTGCATTCGTAACTTTAATGTAACAAGGAAGAGAAAGATGAAACTGAAAAATTCAATGGACAGTTTGGGAATGCTGAGCGAAACAGCATTTTCTATTTCAAAATATGCTTATGGAAAACACACACAATTATACCTCCTAATAAAACTTTTGCTATAGATACTAGTTTATGGTGTTTTACGTTATTCTAAGAATTCATCATAATGCTCATCATCTAATGAACTTCCTGTAAAACAATTCCTTAAAATCCAAAGTGTTGCCCTAGTATTGCAGGGTGGCTGATTCACTGCTAACACAAAACAGCAGACATGTAAAATGCTAAACATTGCTGACAGTTATATAGCATCTTCCTTTTACAATTCTAGAAGGTCTCTCATCTTTACCATCAACATGTTTCCAAAGTTCTGATGGCACTTTGATACATAGTTCTCCGTTTCCGGCATCAGGATCTACGGCACTGACTGCAGCAGCATATGCATTGGAGAAGTAATTGAGATTTCTCCTGCAAAAGAACAGAAATGTGCCTTTCGTTTCAAATTCTGTTTAAGGGAAAGGGATTGTACATTATGAAGGCACAAATAGCAATAATAATGAAAAACAGTTGAAATCATGTGAATTTGAAAATCAATAACCACTCAACAGTACCTTCCTTCTATGGGAGCAGCAGTACTGAACTATAGAACAATTGCTCAATGTGTTAAGCAAAGCTACTCAATATAGGAAATTCAAAAGTCACAGTAGGGAAATATGGAAAGAGTGGTCAGCAGCCAGACACAGCTCCATCTATCTTGGCTCCAGCAGCTAGGGAGAGGCCCTCCCTTCATACCAAATGGCACTGCTGTGGACTTTGAGAGAATGGCACCTGGGCACAGTACCATTGTGTCTCAGTCCCAGCAGCTGGTAAGAGACCCTCCCATCATTCCAACTGCTCTGTCGCCTGAGGAATAAAAGAGCAGTCAGCATCTGCTGGACATAATCCCCTCTCCCACTGCCATCCCCTTTTCCTTGTGCGTCAGTGTCTTTTTCAACTATAAGCCTGAGGATAGGGAACTGTCAAATTAACACTCTAGGAGCCTTTTTGACTGAAAAACAGGGTACAAGCAAGAATTATACAGCTTTGGATTTTATCAGAGCGATAATAACCTTGGGACAAAATCCCATTTCTAGCCCCACACATGCTTACTAGATTTGGCATGTATAGACTGAGCATGGCCTGTCTTGCATTTATTAAACAGAGGCTGGAATATGGCAAGAGTTATATTCGTTCCAGACTATGAATTTTTTTAAGGCAAAATTCATCACTGTCAATTAGAACAGGAAATTGGCAGCCAGTACAATTGCCACAGAATAAGATGAATATGCTGCTGCATCCCCACATCTGACAAAATAATGATATTCCAAGCGATGACAGACTGTTTTTATAACTGAAGATGTTCTGATTCTGGTGGTCATCTTTCTCAATAGTATGAAGTATACTGTGCAAGCACTACATGCAGTTTTAGTTTTTTGCACATTATATTTCAGTCCACAAATAAATGGAAATTCAGAGTTAAGAATCAACCTTCTAGTATATAGCCACAACGAATCCTATTTATGACCACTAACTCATCTACATCTACTGTTGCACTCTAATGGTGGCAATTTCACAGTCAACTGAGCTACTGGGCTGGGTAACTTTACACCATACTTCAAACATATTTTAAAGCGTGATCGACTGAAGACAGAGCACACCTTTCTTCATTTGAGTCCTTTTTTATTTTCCAGAACTAGCTTAAAAGTGAATAAGTACAGCATCCTTCTTTTTCTCAATGAAAGTATGCTCTTCTCCTAAAAAGCGGTTCCCAACCATTGTGCTGTGGTACATCTGTGTGTTGAGAAAGGTCTGTAGGTGTGTCACATCAGTGAGCCACAAATCAATGACAGCAAGTGCTGCACAGGTTGAAAATCAGCGGGCTAAGTGTTTGTTTTGACTTTAGAAATAGTGTTGTGGGATTTGTACCATTTCAGTATCTGCGTTACACAATAGATAAAGGAACAAGAATAAGAGTGAGAAGGGAAAGAAGATTTTTTCCCCTCTCTTTCCCTGCCTCTTCCACTCTCCAGTCAATAGTAGAGGGAAATGCAAGAGGGACATCCCTGAGTCTGGTGTGTGTTCAAACCAAGAGGGAGACAGCAAAGAATGGTTGTTGAGATGAGGTCCACCCACCCACTTACCCTGTTCCTCACTCTTAGATGATGGTGGATGCTCTCCTTCCACCTTTGCCTCAGCAGTATTCTGTGGTGGAGATATGGAGCAGGCACTGTGCAACGGTGGATGGACAATGCCCCTATGTATGCAAGGGATACATGGTAAGGAGGAAACCAGAGATGGGAGGTGGTAGGGCAAGCAGGTGAGGGTCAAAGCCAACTGAAAGTCTGACAAGAAAAATAACTGTAGGAGTTAAGGCAGTGTCTTGCACTACATGGGGAAGCGGGGGGGGGGGGGGGGGAATGAAAGGGAAAAGGTTTGTCCCATCCACCCAGGCACACTGAAGCTTACTTTGACAGCCATTCTCACTCTTATGAGCAAATATAGATGGCAGAAGAGAGTGAGCAAAAGCACATATGGGGAGGGTTGTCAACCTTCAAACTTGCCTGCTCATTGGTCACTGACTCCTCTAGGTCAAAAGCCAGCTCCCGTTTCCTGCCTTTTGATACTTTTAGGGTTGCCTCAAAAAATTAGTTACTGAAAGTTAAGCATAATCTTAATACTTAAAAACTGATGGAGTCCTTGACAATTTTAGCATGTAAGTGTGCCATAGGAGACAGAAAGGCATAGTGGTTTCAGTGCTGGACTATGACTCTGAAGGCTAGGGTTCGAGTCCCAGCCCAGTCATGAATGCCACTGGCTGACCTTGGCCAAGTAACATGTTCTCAGCATCAGGGGAAGGCAATGGCAAACCATCTCTGAACTAATGTTGCCAAGAAAACACCATGATAGATTCACCTTAGGGTCGCCATAAGTCTAAAACAATTTGAGGGCATATAACAGAAAGTGTGCCATTAGATGAAAAACCCTGAAAACCACTGTCCTAAAAGACACCTGAAATACCAGTAATATGAGGCTTAAAATAAATCAAGAAAATCCAGCTATTAAAAGGAAGGCAAGATTTAAATTTCCCCCTTTGACTTAATTATTTGTGTTTCCATCATAGTTATTTTATAATACACCCAACATGAGCACCACCAACCAGGTTCAAATGTAAACAAGCAAGCACAGTATTTTCTTTTGTATGCCAATCCACTCTCTTCAAAGTACCATTTGCTAGAGCACTGTACAAAAAAAGGGGTTGAGGCAAATAAAATCTCACAGAAATGAGACATGACCTCATTTTAAAACTTTCTTTCCATTTCTCATTCCTTTTCACCACACACTCAGTTAAGCTGAATTATGGTGTTTTTTTTAAAAAAATAGGAAAACTCAAGAGGCTAAACAGATTATTCAGAGATAGTCCAGGGGTTGCAGCACCTCAAAACTTGAGGAACAGATCTCCTATCTACTACCTTCTAGAAAAAGCATTCTGGAATGCTTACTAAGATCAGGGACCCATTCATACTATGCAATTATAGTGCTATTATTCCACTTTAACTGCCATGGTTCCATCCTATGGTGACATGGAAACTGTAGTTTAGGGAGAGGCATTTAGAATTCTTAACCAGCATGCTCCAGGGTCTCACCAAACTACAAACCTCAGGATTCCATAGGATAGAATCACGACAGTTAATGTGGAATAATAGAGCTATAATTGTGCAGTATGAAAGGTGCCCAAATCTTAGTTTAGCTTTCAACCTTTGAAAAGGCTGTGTCTGATGTAAAATTAGCTGCTTGAGTGATTTAGTCATCCCAGATCAAACATACTGCATAGAATTTTGATCATTTCCTCAACATCTTCACAAATATAGTAGAGTAAAATTGTATATATTTAGCAACAAAATACAGTTATCTAATTTTCCGATTTTATATTTAGTCTAACCCATCCAAATCTGAAAGCTCAAGGTACTTACAGCAACAAAACTGACATGAAAATGTGCATTTAAATTAACCAAGTTATAACTGCCAATGGTAGTTTATCTGAACAAATTAAAAATCGGTCCCAACAAGTTAATCACTTCTGGAAGAATATGAGCTCAGATGTTGGTGTTTCCAGTGGAACAGTTACAGCATTACTCTTCATACCACATCTTCTTCATATGCACTTGATAAAGAAACAGAGTAAGATGATACTCTCAGAATCTCTGAACATTTGTGTTGATCACAGAGAAAGAGTTGATTTCTGAGATAAACAAAGCTAAAGCCATTCAAGTGCTTTGGGGGCCAATATATTACATTCCCGGTGATAAAGCTTCACAAGATGTGCTGTGACATTCTGTATTTGCTTTGAGGATGTCCTCAAGGACAGTCCAAAAAAATTTTTTATAGTGATGTGCTTAAGGTTATAAAGACACTAATGACACTTATATTGATTGAAGGGTCACAGGAGTATCAATAACTGGTAAGAAGTATATCTGATCACCACTGCCACCTACAGATTCAGGCTCAGTAACAGTGCTAGTAACTAGGGAAGATAAGACAGAGTGCTATTCCTACTGCTGCTTTCACTGCAACTTAGCACCTAGCAGAAAAAGAGATTGTACTACCAACATCAGAGGGAAGACAAGGTCTACATCATCTGAATCCTAATGGCACCAAACTGGAAAAATGATATCATGTAGACGCCTCATTGAGTATTCACTCATTATTTTTAAGGACTTTCCTTCCAGGCAAATATGATAACCCAACATCATGTTTGCCTCACATGTGTCATAACCATGTCACCAATCCCTTGGAGCAGGGGCTATAGCTCAGTAGCAAAACACAACGCTTTGCATGTAGAAGTCTCAAAGGCAATGCCAGGTGTGTCTAGTGACAGTATGTGAGTGTCATCCTACACTAACATTTACATTCTTAAAAGGATTTTGGAATGTTAGTCTAATAAGTTTGTTTTCGTCACCTAGATGCTACAGCATTAGGTGCGCCAAAAGCTGACTGAAAGTTATTTATATTTTATAATAGTTGTTTATTGTAACATATACCTGAAGGTAAAGCCTATTCCCACAAGTCAGTAACAGTACAATTCTATACATTTCTACTTAAAAGTAAGTCCAACTCCAATGGAGTTTACTCCCAGGCATACAGGCATATGATTGCAGCCCAAATGAATGAAGTCCTACTGAAAATAGACTAATTATCTGTACATTTTTTTCCAGGCTCAAGCCCAAATAAACTACTTATAAAGCAGTTCTATTTATGCCTCTGTCCTAATGGGGTTTCTTTCTTTAAACATTTTATTGATTATGGAATATGAGCACCAAAAATTAACAGACATTTCCACTTCAACATTCATTTCAGGGATACTCATTTAAAACTTTTGTTGTTGTTAAATGCCCTCGAGTCAATCATGGCAACCCTATGAAAGAGACATCTCCAAGACTCTCTGTCCTCCACTGCTCTGCTTGATTCCTGCAACCCCATATCCATGACCTCCTTAATAGAGTCCATCCATCTACCATGTGGCCTTCATACTTCCCTCCACCTTTTCAAACATTATTGTCTTTTCCAATGAGTCCTCTCTTCTCATGATGTGTCCGAAGTACGACAGCCTCAGTTTGGTCATTTTGGCTTCCAGGAGGTTTCTGGCTTGATCTGCTCTAGGACCCATTTGTTTGTCCTTTTGGCTGTCCATGGGATCCTCAGCACTCTTCTCTAGCACCACATCTCAAATGAATTGATTTTCTTTCTATCATCTTTCTTAACTGTCCAGCTCTTACATCCATACATGATAATAGGGAGTACAATGGCTTATATAATTCCAACTTTTGTGCTGAGTTGTATATCTTTGCATTTTAGAATCTTTTCTAGTTCTTTCATAGCCACCCTCCCCATTCTTAGTTTTCTTATTTCCTGACTGCAGTCCCCATTTCTATCAATACTTGATCCCAGGTATGGGGATTATGTTACTATTTCTATTTCTTCATTGTCTAGGTTGAACTTGTGAAGGTCCTCAGTGGTCATTATTTTTGTTTTCTTTATGTTCAACATTAAGCCTGCCTTTGCACTTTCTTCACTGATCTTCCTTAGTAGGTGTTCCAGGTCTGTAGGTTTTCTGCTAGTATTATACATCTCTGCATAGCTTAGATTGTTGATATTCCTTCCTCCTATTTTCACTCTTCCTTCTTCTTTGTCCAAGCCTGCTTGTCTTATAATATGTTCTGCATACAAGTTGAACAGATAGGGTGAAAGGATGCAGCCTTGTCTGACTCCTTTGCCAATTGGGAACCATTCTGTTTCTCTGTGTTCTATTCTGACAGTAGCCTCTTGTCCTAAGTACAGATTCCTCATCAGGACTGTCAGATGTGTTGGCACTCTCATGTCTTTAGGGGCATTCCACAGCCTTTCATGATCTATGCAGTCAAAGGCTTTGCTATAGTCTTTAAAGCACACGCTGATTTTCTTTTGGAATTTCCTGGTGCACTTCATTAGCCATTGTATGTTTGCAATGTGATCCCTAGTGCCTCTTCCTTTCCTGAATCCTGCTTGGACCTCTGGGATCTCTCTTCCCATGTATGGTTGGAGTTTATGTTGCAGAATCCTGAGCATGATTTTGCCAGTGTGGGAGATCAGTGCTATGGTCCTATAGTTGCTGCAGTCTCTTGTGTCTCCCTTTTTTGTGGATGGGGATGTATATTGATCGCTTTCAATCTGTTGGCCATCATTTTGTTTTTCATATCTGTTGACATATGTTGATTAACACTAGAGTTGACTGTCAATGTGGAATGCAGTAGTTCAATTGGAATATCACCTGTTCCTGCTGATTTGTTTTTATGCTATTTCTCTTATTGCAGTTTCCACCTCACTTTTTAGAATTTGGAGTCCATTTAAAGCCACTTTAATGTAAAAATGATACAGTCATTGTCTGCCTCTGATTATCACTACAGGGACAGTTTTCCAGATGTTTATGTTCAGATGGTGCTTATAGTTAGATACTAAATGCCAGTGGATTCGCAGATAGGAACAGACCGCATTTTATGTAGTGAAAGGCAGAGTCTGTACAACAGAAAATAAAATTTCATAGAAACCATTATTTATTTTGTTCAGATGTAAGTTCTTGCAGCTCAAATGTTTCTCACAGTAAGAATTATTTCCTATCTATTCCAAGGGCCCCTGAAATGCTTTATGTATATGGATAAATTAGACATTTTACTGATATATTGATAATTGGAATATAAGTAGTTGTGCCTCATGAATGCAGATCTGGAATTATATCCTTTTGTGATATATCCAGTTATGTTTAACAGTGAAGACATGCATGACCTCCTGACTTAAATGTTCACAGTCTGATCAAAATTAGCACCAGTCTGTTAGGAATATATCTTTGAATGCTCAGGTTGGAGCTTAAGAGCTAGATAAGGTCTGTTTGCATGAATCAAAATATACTTTAGTCAAGGATACTATATGGTAAGAGAAAATATTCCAACTGTTCTTGCAGAAGGTTTGTATAGGGATAGGAGACACCGGAATTAAGTTAGTACACTCTACTCCATAGCCCATTATATGACAGTCCATTTCATAAGCAGTTGCATGCTTCTAGGGTCGTGTAATTACAGTAAAGGAAGAAAGATGAAGTTCTCTTTGAGAGGGGAAGGCTGCTAGTTCTAAGCAGTCCATTGCACCTATACCAGACTTCTGGAAAAGGGGAAGGGAGGGCAGAAATCCAAAAAACTGCGCATTCTGGGCAGGGTGGCTTGGACAATGGCTTGTGCCACAGGACAGACAATTGCTTAAACCAAAGTTTCAGACTAAACTGGCCTCAAAGACTCCCCTAGAAGCCATGGAAAGGGGAAAACAATCTGCTCAGAGCCAGCAGCCTTCCTCTCCTAACAATTTTCTTTTCTTGCCTTTGCTGCCACAGTATCTGTGGCCTTTTTCTTGAACCAGTATAGTTACGCAATACGATTTATTTATTTAGAACCTCAGCCTTAAATTATTTTTAGTATCCTGCAAAACTACAAGTTTAGCTATTTGAACAGCTTCTACTACCCATTTAATAGTTAACAAAAAACTATAGACCTATTCTGCTACTAAATAACAACTGTAAGATATTTACCACCATCCTGGCAAGAAATTGAAAAACAAATTCTCAGAATATCCATGAGAAGAGTTGAGGTTTTGTTTTGCTTTGTCAAAAAGGTAATTAAGGAATAATAAAAGAACTGTTCTTAACATTACTGGATTCTTGGAACATCATAAAGACAAAATGGCTGTTTTGACATTTTTGTATGCTGAGAAAGCATATGATAATATTTCCTGGAATACTTATTTCAAGTAATGGGAAAAATGGATTTTAGTGAAAATATTATTTGGGCAATAAAGGCAATTTACTCAGCCCAAAAGGCCCAGATTTTAATAAATTGCAATGCAACAAGAGCAAATGAAATACAAAAAGGGACTAGACAGAGTTGTCCCCACTCATCTCTACTGTTTATTTTGGCATTGAGGAAATATCAGACAATATGATTTGTGGGATAAAAGTAAAAAAGAACAATATAATCTGAGGTCTTACGCAGATGATCTTGTATTAATGATACCAAACCCACTGGACTAAATGAAGGCTCTCTTGGAAAGAAAAAAAAAAGGCGATAAACATGCTCTGGCTTTAAACTGAACAAGACTGCTGATTAAAAATAGGACTTCAGAAGAGGATAATGAAGTAAATGCTCTTTCAAATGTTAAAGTCGAAAAAAGGAGATTCAATATTGGGGACTAACAATCACAAAGAATAACAAGTATTTCATAACAACTATGAAAAAGTCTGAAAAAAATGAAACATTAGAAAAGGCTTAGAAATGTTAAATTTATCCCTTTTGGGTAGAACTGCAGAAATAAAAGCAAATGCATAGTATCGGCCAATATGCTTGTTTGCATGTTTGTCCTTTCTGCCGTACCACAAAATATTTCAAGGTATGCTACTTAAGGATGCTGTGAAAATGTACCGTCTTTTCCAACAGTGTCCATTAAAACAACACTGATTTTCTTAAGTGTTCAGACTATGTCACACACTTTATCTCCGTAAACCTTTCCTTATTGTTGCTGCAGTGGACCCTTTGTTATATGTGGGGGATCCGTTCCAGACACCCTCACAATACGCCAAAAAATGCAGGACCTCAAGTCCTGTGTTTTTCTATGGGCACGCACTCTTGCACCCAGCACCGCTCACACACCATTTTGGACCCCCAAGTTTGCCAGCTGCATGTAACAGGAAACATGTCTTACTTAAATCAATTATACATATGTTTTAGTTAACATATTGAGCCATAAGAGCATGAAAGAACATTGTTTGCCCAAACCATTCTACAAGTTCAATGTTAAATTGTGAGTTAAATAACATTTTGGGACAAAGGCAGGAAATAAATCCAATAAGTAAATAAAAATTTGAAAGAGACATATACAGCTTAACAATATACATTGATAATCTCATTTATTTTAAATGGAGAAGTACCATAGCAACAGGAGTAATCAATCATTTCAGCAAGCAGTAGAACTCGCAATTCAGGCTTCAAATTCCAAAAACCAACTTAGATCACACACTTACGGTGGCAGACACATATTAAAGTGAAGCATCAGAAGTGAAAAGGGATCTTGACAGAAGAAAAGTGAATTGTGATTAAAACATAAGAGTGCTTATTAACAATCATTTATATTTCCCCTCTGCATATACATTTTGTCCATGTTTTTCCAATTGGCAGGTAAGGCAGAATTCTCATTTCTTTAGACTTCTCATTTCCCATTACAATACCAGCAACTGCAGGCTGGCAAATAGACACCAATCCCCATCCCCCACATCAAAAGGAATAACATCCAGCTAGGAGTAACAACCAAGTAATGGAGCAAAGGCCATGCTGTGCTCATACAAGAAAGGAATGCAGAAGAACTTATACTGACAGAATCAAAAGCCTGGGAACTTCACTACAATATCTCACTCATGACATCAACATTCTTCAATAAACCTAGCCAAATAAAATGTCTGCCAAAACCTCAATAATCAAAATTCATACTCATAGCAAGACACCTCTGCTGAACCAGAAGGGTTTGGGATGTTTTGGGATTGTTGGGTTTGTTTTGTACCACATTACCAAACAAAGGGCTGAAACATACGGCCCTGAAGGAGCAGCGTGATGCCGCCTCTTGGAGTGCTGGGTAGGGGCAGGAGCAACCGTATATCATGCCCCAACCCGGCATTTTCCTGGCACAAAAAGAAATGGCAGAAAGCACTTCGTTTTTGCACCAGGAAAAGGGCACCTTTGCCGCCACAGCGATGGGTTTTTTTGGGTTTCTGCAGTGCCAAAACACCACAACGCTGCCTGCTGTGTGGTCAGGCGGGTGGCATGATGGTGGCTTGGGGACAGCGTTGGGGCATGCACACACCACCACCCGATACCACTCCGAAGCCAGCGCTTTTTGCCGGTCTGTTCAGTCCCTAAGACTTGAGCTTCCAATAATAAAGAGGGCACTGTCAGTACATTCAAGAGCAACAGATAGAGCAGAGAAGAAAATCATAGGTTAAAGCAGAGTTTTCCAAACAGCAAATGTAGCAGCACACAACCCCCCATCATCCCTAACTTCAAGACAGGTGTTATAAATGGTGTTTTAGTCTGCAATATCTGGAGTATGTAAAGCTTGTAAAAGCTAATCTAAGGTACCCAGAACAAAAACATGGGCTATGCCTAAAACACAGTAATGTGAAGTTCAAAAGCTTGCAAACCCTCAACTGTAAAATTCAGTGCATTAACATCCATTTGCATTTTATGCATCTCATATTCTTTTGGAATCAGCAAAGCAGTAACAAACTGTATAACAAATATTCACCTCAGTTCAGGGTCCAATTCAAATTTTAACATTAAAGAGAAAGATGTTTCCAGACAGATTACCTATCATGACGCATTTACTTACTGTTTAGACTCATTATGACAAACTTCCAGTGTAGGATCATTGTAAATGAAAGCAGCTTCCAGGTCATTCACCCTCACTCTGTATATTCTGCACTGTTTACTGTTCAGCTTGATCCTGTTCAAATTTGCAACTGTTGGAAATATTGTCAGCTCCACATAACCCTATATTTAAAAGAAAAACATCAAGAAAGCATATACATTATATAATCAATATGGTTTAATACAAAACAAAAATTTTATAAAACTGAATTATAATCTCAAAAGCAATTTATTTCTATAACATCTGAATGGTTAAGGGCATTCCAGATTAGTTCCACTGATTGGTTTCTCTCCCCCAGTTGGTCTTTGTCACCAAGTTCACCTACTTAGGCCCTCTGCAGACAGGCGGCCATGGGCCGCCCTGAGAAGCAGAGGATTGGGGCCACTGCTAACACACGCAGTGACCCCAATCCACCCTTCTGCCAGCCCTGGAAGGAGCGCTAAAATGCTGCTCTTTCCAGAGCGGGCAAAAGGGGCGCCTGAAGAGACACCCCGCGTCTCTTCCGACACAGCGTGTCCGGACGCTGCATCGGGAGGATGTCATCAGAGCGCTTGCCGTGTGCAACAGTGTGCACTCTGATGACGTCCTCAGGAAGGGGTTGGGGAGACCAGCATGTGGCTGCCCCTCCCCTTCCCTGCCTCCAAGACAGCACTTTGCGCCGTCTGCATCCCCCCATAGTTTCAGGACCTTACAAAGTCCTACAGGTGGGGAGGAACTTAGCCAAAAAAACTCCAAACCAGCCAAGTTGGTGGGCCAAATCTCACATTAACTTCATGGTAGAAATGTTTAGCTGTATGCTGCATGTTTAACCCTTAGTATGACTCTTGGAGGTACAGAAGAAACATTACAGAAACCATTAAGTTTCCTGCTATGGTGACTAAAGTTATTTTCTCATGTGTACCTCTGTCTACATAGCAGTCATGTCAAGAGATATAAAACTTTGTGCTCTCCTAAAATCAAGCTATAGCATTGCCACTCACTGCAGGTCAGATTGGTGGTAAAGAAGAGAAGGACAGAACAAAACAAAACAAAAAAGATAAAAAACTATTCTATGATATTTTCCACTACACATGGGAGTCTTTTGCTTTCAATGCATTCCTTTTACCAAGCATTCAGCAAAGGTCAATTATTTCTCAAGCCCTTTCTCTAAAGTCACACTAGACTGTATAGTTAACATAATAACCATATATCAGCATATATAGTAACATATATAACCAATCTGCATTCCTCCTCCAGAGGAAAAACAAGCCAGTTTTTACCCACCTTACCAGCTAATGTGAACAATGTATCATATAATATAACTATTTACAACTATATAAATCAAAACCATACACATGAAACAAACATATCAAGAGTTCTACACAAGGCATCAGATGAGCAGGTTTGTATCAATTCTATATCAGTTAGAGTTAACTCACATATGAATCATATTACACCCAATGTAAACCTTTCTTTATATTCTTATAAAACAAAACATGCAAGTGAAGCATCATGGCATATGCCTGCCACATGAAACCACAAAAAATATAATACCATACATAATACCTATGATATATAACATGGTTCCCCAGCACAATAATTATGGCAGGATTAGCCCAATTCTGACAGTAGACAGTATAGCAGAATGCTGTGTGTAACAGCAATGAAGAACCAAACTGCAGTGCAGTGAAATATTTATTATGACACAAAACAACACAGCTAAGTAATATTTTCAGCAGTCACCAAAGAGATTTTAGTATAGATTTTCACTATATGCCTGTCACATAGGAACATGGAAGGTAATTTTATACCAGAGGAAATTGTTTCCCCATCTAGTTCAGGACTGTCCAATCTCACTGGCAGTGACTTTCTAGGCTTCTGGCACAGGTTATCATCACCCAAGCCTTTTAACTGGAGATTCCAGAAACACAAAGTCCACTATAGGCCTCTGTCCACTATTATTTCGTAACAGAAGAAGACTGAGCACAGGACCTCCTGAATATAAAGAGTGTGCTCTACTCCTGGGCTACAACCCCTCTCAGAAAATATACTTACAACAACAGATTTTCTCTGGAAATTTATGTTGTTGATACAAACCACCTGGTGGGTTGTGCTGGGAAGAAAAAAAGAGAGAAAAGGTAATAAAAATAAGAATCTTTTGCTTAAAAAAACTGTTACTGTTAACCCACCTTCCTGCCTACATTCACATGTCACATAATAGTTTTCAGACAAGGTTCTTGAAAGGTACATCTCTGGAAAGTAGCTAAGGGGGGTTGCAGACTGCCAGAAATAGTGCAAATTGAGTCCACTTTTAGGGTTAGTGCTAGTGCTAGGGAATCATAGGAATTGTTGTTGTTTTTTTCTGAGACATTGAGCCTTCTCTGTTAGAGAGCTCTGGTGCCACAATAAAATACAGTTCCCATGATTCCCTAACCCTAACCCTAAAAGTGGACTCAATTTGCACTATTTCTGGCAGTCTGCAACCCCCCCCCCAAAAAAGTAAGATTGGATAGTGTTTTCATGGCTGATTCTCACATTTTAAAGAAAAACTCTTATTAACTAGAGAAAGTCTATATCACATCTTAATTTGTAGCTCATTCAATACTACAAGAAACATTGAGGATTCCTTGGCAGTATAAACATACAGAGAATATCGCATCTGCATTAACAGCAACTATTCATGGTATCAGCAGTGCTTATGTGAGCCAATGTTTCCTTGTATACCATTCCATACTACATAGCTTTCCATCCTACATAGCTTTGAAATGTTCTTTTCCCTGGGAGAAAAAAAAAAACAATTTCATGATTGGCCTTTGGGAAAACTTTCATTTGGATTAGAAGAACTTCTCTCCTGTGCCAATTCTGAACAGTAAACTACAGTCATGATTTCATATACTGCCTTGTTTAGCCCCAAGTCCTTAATAGTTTCCACTGCGCTTCCCATTTTGTGGCACAATTAGATGTGGACTTCTACTTCTAAGGTAGACTTCTATTCTGCTCTATGTCAGGGCAATGGAACATCTGGAGCTCCAGATGCCACTGGACTGCAACTTCCATCAATCCCAGCCAACGTCAATTATGGAAACGTGGAGCTACGAGACAACATATGGAAGGCAATCAGTTTCCCATCCCTGTCCTACACTAACTGTGCTGAAGTCAATACAACATGAAAAACTAGTTAAACAAAGGTAGTAAAATTAATTCTAGGAGATCCCAAATCAGTTAAGAGTAATCCACATAAAAATACTCCAGTTCAATTTTTATGAAGACTGTGCAAAATGTTTCCTTCACACACAAAGCTAATTTTGAAATCTAAAGAGAGATTGAGTCTCTCTCACCCGG
This sequence comes from Phrynosoma blainvillii, assembly GCA_026167975.1. Taxonomy (NCBI): domain Eukaryota; kingdom Metazoa; phylum Chordata; class Lepidosauria; order Squamata; family Phrynosomatidae; genus Phrynosoma; species Phrynosoma blainvillii. Next base: position 21,492,408 of record JANUYF010000004.1, on the reverse strand, counting down.
AATTCCAAAATCCAAAATACTTCAGAATCCAAAATTGTCCACATGGGTGTCTGACATGGTGACACTTTTGCTTTCTGATGGTTCAATGACACAAACTTTGTTTCATGCACAAAATTATTTAAAACATTTGTGTATAAAACTACCTTCAGACTATGTGTATAAGGTATATACAAAACATGCATGCATTTCACATTTAGACCTAGGTCTCATCTCTAAGGTATCTCATTATGCAAATGAATATTCCAAAATAAAAAATAAAAATATCCCAAATCCAACACTTCTGGTCTCAAGCATTTTAAACAAGGGGGACTCGACCTGAATTAGACATCAAGGATGCAGGCTCTCACATCTGTGTAGAATTAATTTACCAAGTATGACTTCTTGTTAAAATATAACTCCCAATAGCTTTCCAGATTTACTACATAATCAGCAAGTGGTTGCATTTTTTGGCACTGAAGGCCTACTCTTACCTGAGTGTTAAAATACTTTTTGAAATGTATTTAAAAAGGAAACCATAGACACAAGAATAAAAAAATTAAAAGGTACTTATAATTTATATGGTCTTGGGCTCTCGAATCCCTTATCTCCTTTCTTCCTGTTCATCATGAATGGCAACCCTGGATCTTGGTGAAAATCAAAGACACACCATCATCACCATCTTCATTAGAAGTCTTTTCACTGATACCTCATTTCTTAGCAAGAATCTTCTCACCAAATATCTTTCAATAATCTTCACTATCTTCAAACAATGCAAAGTGATGTCCAAAGAAAAAGCATTATGAATTTACAAAACAGTTTTCTCAACATGGCCTTCAAGAATATGGCAGCAATTTCCCCAAACTTGAAAGCTAGTGATGCTGGTCTCTTAATCTGGGATTGTCACGTCGTATATGCAGCTACTGCAGTGCAACCTACTGACAGTTTATGAGGTAGCAGAACATGTATAAAGAGTTTCTCCCATCTAGATTAAGGAATCCTGGAGTTTGTCACTCTATGAGTTTCCAAAGCAAACTGTCCAGATTTTTTCTGACAGAATTCGGTGATCCAGTTTAAAAAAAGAAGTCTTTGGAGAAGATGTCAGCCTCAGAGATACGTGCCTGATCTGAAGATGTGCTTCTGGAATAAAGGCTGGTTACTGGTAATGCAATATACCGGAAAACCATCTAAACCAAATACAGGATGTAACTACTAAACTAGTTCTAATGATATCTAGTTATAAGTTACGGTTACAAGTTATATAGCTATATGCTATATATGTAACTCTGGATTCTAGAGTCTAGAACAAGAACTGGCTATTGTTGGTGCTCTTTTTCGTACAATAGAACAAGAGACACAACACAGGAAGTCCTCTTGGCCTGATGTGTTGGGGAACATCTGGCTTAATGAAGAAGCACAGTTACTGTCAAGTACAGTTACTGTACAGACTTTTTTTTTTTTTTTTTTTTGGTGATACTGCCAAGTTTTCTGGGAAGACTATAAGATTGCACAGCTTAAGAATAGCATTAATTTTTAATGGAAGCAGTATAGAACAGAACTGCTTTGGGGAGGGAAGAGCTGTTTCATAGCATATTGCCTTAAGGACAAAAATAAAACTGGGACTGAGAACTTAAAACTACAAGGGGTGTAGGTTAAGCAGCACTAACTTCTTACTGAAGTAGTACAGAACAGGAAAACTGGGGAGAAGGTGTTTTATAACATACTGGCTTAAAAAGAAAAGTAAAACTAGGGTTGAGGAAGTTCAAGCTATTATGGGTGGTAGATTAAGAGTGGCACGGACTTCTTATTGAAACAATATAAACAAAAGTAAAAATGAGGCTGAAAAAGCTCAGGCTAGAAGGAGAAAAGTTTAAGAGTAGCACTAACTTCTTATTTAAGTAGTACAGAAGAAGTACTTTGGGGGGGCAGTTTCATATGATACTGCCTCAAATTATGCTGTACAAAAAAGAGAGAGAAATATAGAACTGGGGCTGAGGAAGGTCTAGCAACAAGGGGTGCAGTTTAAGAGCAGCACTAACTTCTTACTGAAGCGTTACAGAACCGGAGTGGGACAGGGTTCATAGCATATCAGCTTAAAGAGAAAAGTAAAACTGGAAATTCAAGCTACAATGGAGATAGTTTAAGAGCGGCACTAACTTCTTATTGAAGCAGTACAGAACAGAGGTACTTTTATTAAAGGGACGCTGTTTTATAGCATCAAAGTACCTTGTAGAAAAAGAGAGAAGTAAAACTGGGGCTGAGGAAGCTCAGGCTACAAAGGGCAGTGGGGGCTTTCAAAGCAAAACCTTATATTCTTATTGAAATAGTACAGAAGAGGTACTCTGGGGGGGCAGTTTCATAGGATACTGACTCAAAATATGTTGAAAAAGAAAAAGAAAAAGGTAGAACTGAGGAAGGTCAAGTTATAAGGAGTGGCAGGGGACCTCTAGGGACTCTCAAAGTGAAACTATATATTCTTATTGAAGTAGTACAGAAGAGGTACTGGGGGGCTGTTTCATAGGATACTGACTCAAAATACAGTGTACAAAAAAAAGAGGAGAAAAATAGGACTGGAATTGAGGACGCTGTGGGGGACCTTGAGGGGCTCTCAAAGTAAGGATTTATATTGAGAAGCAGGGTTTTTCCCCCTCCAAGAGTAGTCCTAACTTCCTACTGAAACAGCATAGAAGAGGTACTCTTTTTTGAGGGAAGGTGTTTCATGAGATACTAGCGCAAAGTACGTTGGAGAGAAAAAGCAAAAAGAGGGCTGAGGGAGCTGAGGCTATAAGGGGCAGGGAGAAACTCCAGGGGCTCCAAAAGTGAGGAATTATATTGAGAAAGAGCGGTTTTTCCCCCCACTCCCAGACAGGGCCTGCCTTTCTCCACTTAGAAGCGCTGACTGAGGGGTGAAGAAACGAGGAAAGGGGAAGCCATCTCTCTGAAAACTGGGCTCCCCTCCAGAAGGACTGTCTAGGCGAGAAATGGAAAAACTCGGGCTGACGAGAATCCTCCACGAACGTGAAACTATCTTCGCCGCCTTTCCCTCCGACCTTTTTCTCACACACCCACGAAGAAGGGGCTTTCGAATTCAGCAGCGGCGGCGGCCGCCATTTTGATTGCGAGCCGTGACCTTTGACCTCCCGTCGTCGTCGGTTCTAAGGTCAACGTCGCGTCGTTGTAGTTTTTTACGTATCTGCTTACGGCCTACTCCTCCTCCTGCCCCTCACACACCTTTCTTTTTTTTAAAAAAAATCTCAATTTCGGAGCCGCCTCAAGAATTAAGGGAAGAAGTCCAACCTAAGGTTTAAAGGAATTGAAAAAGAGTTGTGTTCGAAATTATGACGCGCATGCGCACCGGTTTCCGCGGTGTGTGTGTGAGGGAAGTACAAGTGCGCATGCGCGTGAAACGAGAGCTAGGTGTCCGTAGTGTGTATGGGGGAAGTAGACGTGCTCATGCGCTGCAAAGGAGAGGATGGTTTCCATGTTGGGGAGTAGACGTGCGCATGCGCGCCAAACGAGAGGGCTCTCTCCCGGGCGTGTGAGAGGAGCAAGCAAGAGGACGGTTTCCCTGGTATGTGTGTGGAGGCAAAGGTGCGCATGCGCTAAGCGAACGTTTTTCCCATTGGTCGAACTCGGCATTTGAGTGTCTGGTTTCGGTTGGGAGCTTTTTGACGCCGTTGTGAGGCTCGAAATTTATTAGTGAGGAGGGGCTGGGACTTATTTCGCGCTCGTACGAAGGTTGATGGAAAGAGCGGGCAGCCAATGCCCTTCATTAGATTCTAGACTGCAGTTCCCATGATCCTCTGCCTGACGGTGGAAGTTGTAGGCCGCATGCGCCAGTCGAGCCCATAAAAGTCAACCTGGATTAGCTTTTAGAAGCCTATGTTGTGAGAGACTGGTTGCATTTGCATCTGCGCTGCAGAAATAATCCAGTTTGACACCGCTTTAACTGCCATGGCATCCTGGGATTCGTAAAATATTTAGCCTTCTGTCTGAGCACCACAGCAAACTGCAATTCCCAGAATTCCGTGGCAGTTAAAGCGGTGTTAAACTATTATTTCTGCAGCGCAGGTGCAGCTTTCGACAAAGGCCAGATATCTCTCAAAACTACAAATCCCAGGATTCCTTATCATTCTGGAGAGCCGTTGCCTGTCAGAATTGGCAGTCACGCCCTTAATGGACCAATGGTCTGACTTGATATAAATCCAACTCCTTGGTCCAAAACACACTGCAGAAATAATCCGGGTTGAGGCCGCTTTAACTGCCCTGGCTCAATGCAGGGGAATTCTGGGAACTGTAGTTTTTTGTGAGACATTTAACTTTCTTTGTCAGAGAGCTCTGGTGCCACAATAAACTCCAAATCCCAGGATTCCCTAGCACTGAGCCAGGACAGTCAAAGCGGTCTCAAACTGGATTATTTCTGCAGTGTATTTGGGAGCCTTATTTTACTTTGTACATATTTTACAAGTCATTCTGAGGGTCTTCTTAGCTAAAGGATGGGTTCTAAATGCAAATAAATATAAGTGCATGAAGTCCAGGTTAGTCGTCTAGAAAGCTTATAACCAAACAAATAAGATTGTTGCTCTCCAGCAACTATAATATGGGAAATAATATTCTGCCAGAGCTATATGACACTTCCAGTCTCGAAGGCAATATGCTTTGCTGGCTGGGGGATTCTAGGAGTTATAGTCTGGGAGTTATAGTCAAAACATCAATTAAGATTAAGGCTGCCCTGGAAGAAAACATAAATGTGGCCATCCATGGGTGACTGGGGCTGCATCCACACTGCCGAAATAATCCAGTTTAGCACTGCTTTAACTGCCCTGGCTCAATGCTATGAAATTCTGGGAACTGTAGTTTGTGGTGGCACCAGAACTTTCTGACAGAGAAAGCAAAACATCTCACAAAACTACAGTTCCCAGAATTCCATAGCACTGAGCCAGGGCAGTTAAAGCAGTGTCAAACTGGATTATTTCTGCAGTACAGATGAAGCCTGAGTTGCACTGGTGGCAATCTGCTGCCCTTGCTTAGCTTTCTAGCAGCAGCAGGGGGGAAAAGAGCTTACTCTAATACTAATCCATCCGTATTTTATGCCTTGGAGACTTTCCTACTTCTTTATCATGATAAAGCAGTGATAGCAATAGCAATGGCAAGTACATTTCTATACCGCTTATTAACGAATTAGCACTCCCTAATAGGTTTACAACGTGGAAGCCAATTGCCCCCAACAAGCTGGGCACTCAGTGGACCTTTGAGGACCTTTGGCAGGGGAGACCAAGAAATGTCTATTCAACCTTCTCCCTCTAGAAAGCCTCATACTACTTATTCTTTCCAAGTTACAGAAAGAAGGCTGTCCATTCCATTCTACTGGGAAGGGGTGAGTGTGCACATCTGTATGGGGGGGGGGGGTATCGTAAAGTAATATATTTATCACCTGGAAGTTATTATGGTATATTGACAAAATTTTGTCAGTGTCATCATTGGTCCCTAAGTGCATGATGTTGAGAAAATCAGCTCATTGTGTCCTTCATTTTTGTTACAGGTTGTGCCAGAAGTAACTAAAGTGTAAGATGTAGAAGTACGAGGGGGTATCGTAAAATAGTTATTATCACCCAGAAGCTATTATGGTATATTGATGAAATTTTGGGCCTTTGCAGACTGGCAGAAATAGTGCAAATTGAGTTCACTTTAAGGGTTAGGGTTAGTGCTAGGGAATCATGAGATTTGTTTTGTTTTGTTTTGTTTTTCTGAGACATTGAGCCTTCTCTATCAGAGAGCTCTGGTGCCACAATAAAATACAGTTCCCATGATTCCCTAACCCTAACTCTAACCCTTAAAGTCGACTCAATTTGCACTATTTCTGGCAGTCTGACATCATCACCAAGTGACTTTTTCTTTCCCCCAAAATGAAAAATCCATTGCGGAGTTGCTGATTTGACAACACAGATGACATCATTCATGAAGTGGAAGAGTGGTTTAAGGCACAATCTGCAGACTTCTACAATAATGGTATTTGGAGGGTCAAGAAATGCTATGGAAAATGTACAAATCTGGATGGTGATTACATAAAGATAAGTTTACAACTACATATCAAAACAAACTTTCTGTCAAATTTTTTAAAGATAACAAGTAAAACTTTACGATACCCCCTCATACATTTTCACACACAAAGGTGCAACCACCAGATCAATAGCCAAAGAAGTTGTGCAATGCTTCCTTAAGATATATTCTAAAGCAGCAATTCCCAAATTTTGGTCCTCCAGGTGTTTTGGACTTCAGCTCCCAGAAGCCTCAGTCAGCTTAGCCAACAATCAGGAATTCTGGGAGATGAAGTTCAAAACATCTAGAGGATCAAAATTTGGGAATGACTGTTCTAAAGGGTGTTCCATATATACAGTCAATAAAGGCAAAAGAAGCACTTCGGGAGTAGGAAGTAAATCTATAGCAATCTATGCTCGGTTCTATGCAAATCCTGTCATATTACCCTGTCAATCATATATTTTAGGAACAAAAATAAAAACAATGCATCTAACTTTTGTTGTTGTTGTTTTTTAAATGACTACACAGACAGTTCCACAGGGTTTGAAACTTTACAGATAGTTCAAGCTCATATTGCAAAACTTTATTCAAGAATTCAAATGCATATTATTTTTACATGCCCGCCATATAAGACTGTTACCTGTCCAATCCTTGTCACAAAACTGGCTACTAAAATCCCAAAAGCCCCTATCCTAATACAGAGCCACCAGTTCAGTCTATAAATCATCTTCAGTTCTTAAACAGGATTGTTTCTTATGAAATAGGTCTTCTAGAATTGTAAACTTTGATTCCATTCTGCATTGAAGAACGGGCATATTTTGTCAGCAACGCACCAGTTGTCTGCTTCTCTGAACACAAATCCCTGCAAAAATAGAATGGATGTACTCTTTATGCATTTGAAAACACTACTGAGAATGACTGAATGCTTCAATTTTTTAAAGTCTAAAAGTACTCTGTGTCAGATATAGATTCATCAGTATGGTGTTAAGAGTGTATCAAACCAACTATGGCATACTCTGGATTGAAGTGGGTTTGGACAATCGAGGAATAAAGGACTGTAGAAATAAGGAAACAGAAAAGCTGAAATTGATGCTGCCAAGTGAAACCATTCAATTGATTTTATTAGGGTTTTGTTTGTTTGTTTTATTGCAAAATTGATGAGGAAAGGCGTAAGTTTTAGCAATTGTCTGAAACGGAGTATGAATAATTCAAAGATATAACCGTGTTAGTTTGTACAATCAGTATGTAAAGAGATCTTGTAGCACCTTTGAGACTGACTGAAAGGAATAAGTTGACAGCGTGAGCTTTTGTAGACTTAAATCTACTTCCTCAAATGCATTGGGACATCAAATGCATCTGAGGAAGAAGACTTACGTCTACAAAAGCTCATGCTGCTAGCTTCTTTCTTTCAATTAGTCTGAAAGGTGCTACAAGATTTCTCTACATACTGAGTATGAAGAAGCCAGAGATGAAACCCAAGTTACATACCTAAAGAAAAGGATGAGCAGGTATTAGTGAAGCAGAAAAAAATACTTGGGAATGTCAGCTGTCTGAAGGATCCTGAGTAGCTGACAAGGTAACTGAGCCGAGGTATGCAGAGTTTGGTTACTATGAACAAATCTTGCCAAGAAAACCCTGTGATAAATTCACCTTAGGGTCACCTTAAGTTGGAAACAACTTGAAGGCACACAGTAAAACAATAGTACATGAGAAATGGCTTGTGGAGTTCAGTTTGCCCTCATGTTTTAGAGATAAAAGGTGGTACAGTAATAAAAGGAGAACTGCCAAAGAGTTTACAAAAAATAAAATAAATCAGTACCAGTTGTATAATGGCAGACCCTGTCAAGTATGGTAAGAATTGGGCATGTTTGAGAAGGAAAAATCTTTGAATAACTTACTGTATATATGGCACTATATCAGCTTCTGTCCATTTCTCCCTAATTTTGAATAAATTATTAAATCTTTCCTGGTTATCTTCTGGTAGGTCTTCAATGTTTAGCAAGGAAATAGTCTCTGGTTTGGAAGAGTGATCCGCAAGAGCCAAACCCTTGAGTAAATAGGATATAACAGATTTATTTTTATTACCTTAATAATAAACTCCTTTCTCCCAAGGAGTTTAGGTTGACAAACAAGGGCCTAAATCCTGCTGTTAGTTCTAACAAAGTAAACCAACTGAATCAATGAGATTTACCTGTGGCTGCATCCACACTGCAAAAACAATCCAGTTTTGATGCCACAATGGGCCTTTGCAGACTGCTAGAAATAGTGCAAATTGAGTCCACTTTAATTGCCCTGGCTCAGTGCTAGGGAATCATGGGAATTGTATTTTTTTCTGAGACATTGAGTCTTCTCTGTCAGAGAGCTCTGGTGCCACAATAAACTACAGTTCCCATAATTCCCTAGCACTGAGTCAGGGCAGTTAAAGTGGACTCAATTTGCACTATGTCTGGCAGTCTGCAAAGGCTCTTTAACTGCCATGGCTCAATGCTATAAAATTCTGGGAACTGCAGTTTTCTGACATTTGGCCTTCTCTGTCAGAAGCTCTGGTGCCATAACAAAATACAATTCCCAGAATTCAATAGCACTGAGTCATGGCAGTTACAGTGGTGTCAAGCTGGACAGTTATGCAGTGTAGATGCAGCCTATGTGTTGAATCATTCAGCAGTTGATTGGATGGGTCTACTCCACTTAACAAACAAGATGCCACCCTAGATCCCCTCCATTCTGTCCTCACAACAAGCCTATGATGTGAATTTGGCTGAGAGATAATGACTGCCCCATAGGTACCCAATGAGCTTCAAGGCTTAGTTCAGAATTTGAACTCTGGCCTTCATTCTAATCTGACACTAGCATTATACCAACTGGCCACTTCTACAGGAGCCACTTCTGCTGGTGAGCATCAGAAGCATCCACTTTAGATCATGGAATCAGAGTTGGAAGATACAAGGCCATCCAATTCAATCCCCTGCCATGCAGGAACTCACAATCAAAGGACCCCAACAGATGGCCATTCATTCTCTGTTTAAAAACCTGCAAAGGAGGAGACTCCACTACGCTCCGAGGCAACATATGCTACTGTTGAACAGCTCTGACCGTCAGGAAGTTCCTTTTGAGATTTAGGTGGAATCTCTTTTCTTATGGTTTGAATCCATTGCTCCTTGTCCAAGTCTCTGGAGCAGTGGAAAACAAGCCTCTTCCCTCTTTGACCATGACATCCCTTCAAATATTTAAACATGACTATCATTTCCCCTCTTAACCTTCTTTTCATCAGGCTAACTAAACATTCCCAGCTCCCTAAGCCGCTTCTCATAGGGCATGGCTTCCAGATCTTTCACCATTTTGGTTGCCCTTCTCTGGACATGCTACAGCTTGTCAACATCCTTCTTGAACTGAGGTGCCCAGAAGTGGACACAGTATTCCAGGGAGGACTAAACCAAAGCAGAATAGAGTGGTCATTTCCCTTGATCTAGACACTATACTCCTGTTGATGCAACCAAGAATCGGGTTGGCTTTCTCCGCTGCCACATCACATTGCTGGCTCATGTTCAGCTTGTAGTCTACTAAGATTCCTAGATCCCTTTCACATGAACTGTTGTCCAGATGCCTTCCATCCTATATCTCTGCATTTCGTTTTTTCTGCCCAAGTGTAGTTCATTACATTTCTCCCTGCTGAAATTCATCTTGTTAGCTTTAGCTCAGCCCTCTTGTTTTTAATCAGTGTAAAATTACTGGGTTTATGTTACCTTTAACTGGTCCAGTCTAGTAACCATTCCTTCTGGAACACTCTGTTGCCATACTTCTTGAAATTCCGAAAGACTGAATTTAACTGCATTGTTTAAAAGCATTTGAGCTATTGCTCGGCATATCTTCTCTTCATTCATTTCAAAGTAGGTGTCACCTAGTGAGGAGCATTACAAATAGAACGAAGTTGCCAAGCATCTCTGGAGCCATAAAAAAAGTATTCTAGTCACTTTAAACTCTATAATTTGGGCAGATGTGAATAAAAAGTTTGAGCATGAGTCTGCCTCAATACTGTATAATCACAAGGGAAGATGATGTCTTTTGTAGGACGAAATGGGATTCTTACCACCATCACTGATGCTAAGGAAGTCTGGGAGCTGAAGTCCAAAACATATTGAAGCCCAAAACTTGAGAACCACTGATCTTTGTAGTATGTGTGTTAATAAAACTTCCAGGCACATATTTATATTTGCATAATAGCAACTGCACTTTAGAACTTACATATGAACAGGTCTCCCTTTATCAAGTTTAGTGTGACCCCAACCTCCACCTGTCTGTTATTCATACATGGCCAGATACTTATGTACTTGTTGCATATATTATGTTATATAATATATGTTATAACATATATAATATAATGGAGATAACTTACCTTCATCAATGTAGTTCCTAATGGGGGTAACCTACCTTCATCAATGTATTTCCTTCCATAACTCATAAGAATGTGCTCTATCATATTCCTGGAACAAACATTTGTCTACTTTTATTATACTAACAAAAATTAAATGATCATATGCTACAGAATTTGGCCAGTCAATTGAACATACTAATTCTGCTGGTTTGACAAAAATAAGCCACTGATCATAAGATATGTAATGGAGAATTCAAGTGCAAAGAAAGTGTCTTTTGCAAGTTAACAGTCTTGTGTTGTTCTCAAAATGAAGTAGAAAGGCCATTCTGAAGACTGTTCTTTACAGGATTAGCTGTACTCCTGCCCTCTTGTATTGTGGTTTGCAACTAAAGTAGACTATAACTAAGAGATTTTGCCCAATTCCATGACTGTTTCTCACCAATTATTACTGTATTCCCCAGCCAAATTTTTCAGGGCTACTAGAGTGGGGAAAGTCCAGTAAAGGAAAGTCCAGGATGCTGAATGCCTAATTTCAAATCACATCAAGAGTTTTAGGGTTTCTTTTTTTAAAATTTAGGGGCAGGTACAGAGGGAAAGGGCAGATAATTACCATGTTCACTGCAGGTGGACGCTAAGGTTTACTACTTCTCACTCAATCCATGATCGTGATGAAACCCATCCTTTCTATCATGCTGTGGCTCCTAACTTAACAGAGTGGCTATTGGTCCACCAGGAACTTTTTTAAATCTCATAGGTTTGGAGGAAGGGAAGAGAGACTGTCATAAGGATCACGGCTAAGGATGTGCTCTCAATAAGCTCTGGTAAAGCTCCCAATAAGCTTTGGTCTAATGAAAGCTAGACACTTTCTCTTTTTATTTGTTAACAACATGACGACTTTAAATGATACAATTAGTAGCATTCCCAGTTTGGCTCTATGTACTTCTGGAAGCACTGGTGATTCTCCAGGAGCCACAGACCATCTCCATGTGAAAAATGAAGTGATCATGAAGTCATTTCCAATTTTGAGAAAACTTGGCTTCCATGCTAAAACAAAATATGTGAGGTCCATAGCTTGTTTTACAGGAAAACTGTGCTCCATGAAAGTATGGTCCTCTGATGGGTGTGTGTGTGCAAAAATGAAAAGGTTACAAACACAACCTAAAACCAGGGAATCAGGCAACTTTCATGATTCCTGCTCTGGATCTACACAACAGTAGCACTTTCACAACTCAAATGTGGAGAGTCATTCTAGCATAAAATAACACCTTACATTTTTCTATAAGTTTTAACAAAAACACTTACTCTGGTTCTAGTGGTCCAAGCTCTTGAAGACAAACACTTAAAGGAACTTTGTTGAATGACCAGGATTCTGTGTATATCAGCTGAGTCACATGATTCAACAGTTTCATCTCATAATCAAAATCTAGGATCCTCCAATATCCTGCCAAGCAGAGAAATAAGTCTGAACAGGAAATTTTCTAATATTGTGTATTTTGAAAGTTGCAATTTGGTCTTTTACATCTTCTTATAAGACAAGAATTCCATCTAAGGTTCTTACTGTAGGCTAATATGGAAATATATGCTTCTATCTGCTACTAAAGTCCTGTAGTACAGAGATTATTTGCATCATTGTCCAGAGAAGGTTCTGTTCCATGCAAACTCAAAATACAAGTTCAAATGGCATTCAGCTTATTTACTTTGTTTTATGAAACACAAAAAGAATAACTGAAAATTAACTTCAAATTTATCCACAGTTCTTTCCTGGGTCCTGTTTCTTAGTCATACAACAGGCTTGTCTTATAATAAAATAATAATAATCCAAACTGAGAAGAGTAAACTGTATTTGGAATAAAGAAATGCTGCATTATTTGTACAAGATAACTTCCTACCGTCACCACATAACCACGATGACCAGTCAAAAATGGATTTTGGCACAAAGGGACAAAGGAGACAGCACAATTAGCTGTCAAAGAAAATCCCTCCATTTCCAATGCTTTACAAACAATTTTAACCCACTTCCCCTATACATATGTTATATAGCAATGGAACAGAATGAAGTAAAGTTTAAGTAACTAAGGTTAAATGTCCAGCATACCGTATTTTTCGGCATATAAGACGCACTTTTTCTTCCCCAAAACGAAGAAATGGCAAACTCCCTCCTCTGAAGAAATCTGCCAGGAAAACCCTCATGGTAGGATCAAAATGAGCCAGAAATTACTCCAAGGCACTGGATTAGTACCCTGGCCAAGTTACACTGTCTCAGCCTCAGAGGGTGGAAATGGCAAACTCACTCCTCTGAAGAAATCTGCCAGGAAAACCCTCATGGTAGGATCAAAATGAGCCAGAAATTACTCCAAGGCACTGGATTAGTACCCTGGCCAAGTTACACTGTCTCAGCCTCAGAGGGTGGAAATGGCAAACTCCCTCCTCTGAAGAAATCTGCCAGGAAAACCCTCATGGTAGGATCAAAATGAGCCAGAAATTACTCCAAGGCACTGGATTAGTACCCTGGCCAAGTTACACTGTCTCAGCCTCAGAGGGTGGAAATGGCAAACTCACTCCTCTGAAGAAATCTGCCAGGAAAACCCTCATGGTAGGATCAAAATGAGCCAGAAATTACTCCAAGGCACTGGATTAGTACCCTGGCCAAGTTACACTGTCTCAGCCTCAGAGGGTGGAAATTGCAAACTCACTCCTCTGAAGAAATCTGCCAGGAAAACCCTCATGGTAGGATCAAAATGAGCCAGAAATTACTCCAAGGCACTGGATTAGTACCCTGGCCAAGTTACACTGTCTCAGCCTCAGAGGGTGGAAATTGCAAACTCACTCCTCTGAAGAAATCTGCCAGGAAAACGCTCATGGTAGGATCAAAATGAGCCAGAAATTACTCCAAGGCACTGGATTAGTACCCTGGCCAAGTTACACTGTCTCAGCCTCAGAGGGTGGAAATGGCAAACTCCCTCCTCTGAAGAAATCTGCCAGGAAAACCCTCATGGTAGTGTCAAAATGAGCCAGAAATTACTCCAAGGCACTGGATTACTCTGGCCAAATCACACTCTCTCAGCCTCAGAGGATGGAAATGGCAAAAAAAAAACCCTTGAAGAAATCTGCCAAGAAAACCCTCATGGTAGGGTCAAAATAAGCCATAAATTACTCCATAAGCCAATGGCCTAAAAACTCCAAAGGTACCAGTCCATCTGATCTTGGAAGCTAAGCAGGGTCAGCCCTGGATAGTCCTTGGATGAGAGACCGCCAAAGAATCCCAGGTGCTGCAGGCTGTATTTCAGAGGAAGGAACTGGCAAAACCACTTCTCAAGTCTTCCTTGCCTAAGAAATCCCTAAGAAATTCATGGAGTCACCATAAGGCGACAGGAGACTTGCAAGAAAGTTGGGCAGGGAATTTGTGCAATACCTGGCCCTGCTGCTGGCTTAAACTTACATTTACAACTTAAAATTGTTCTTAAACTGCTGTTAACTTTATAGAGTTGATATAAAATATTTTACTACAGTATTTGGTTAAGAATCTTTTTTTTCTAGATTTTCCTCCTTTAAAATTGGGTGCGTCTTATATGCCGGAGCGTCTTATATGCACTAACTAATAAGAAATCTCAACTGAAATTTATAGGAAAAGCAATACAGAATAACTCCACTTTTTATGGTTTGAACCTTATTTTTATAGTTGTGAATTCTTATATTGTATGCTGGGATAAAGGCAGAATATAAATTGTTTGCTACTCCTATCTGCCCCAGCTAACATGGCCAATAATGGGCACTGAAGTTTCAGATATCTTGACAGCATCAAACTGAGGAAGGCCTGCCTATATGTTCTACTTTTCATAAATACCTTCAATCTGGCATGCTTTTAGAGTTTCCAGTTGATGCATTATTTCTTCCTCACTTGCTTGAACTTGATCTAGTAAGTCTTCTGTTGTGTACTGTACACATAAAGAAGGCAAAGAAAATACACAAAAGTGTTAAACTAATGGTATTAAAGCAGTGAGAGGGGACAAACTGGTAGGAAACAACTGAGCAAGCCAAGTCTGCCCAGCACCTTCTTCACATACCCCATACATGGTCCTTCAAATTTATACTTACTTATGTAAGATTGTAGTCTTCATGCTGAAAAGAGTCCACCAAATCCTGAACTAGGCACCTGAGTCAGAAGTCCCTAACACAAAGCTACTGTGGGGGGTTGCAGACTGCCAGAAATAGTGCAAATTGAGCCCACTTTTAGGGCTAGGGTTAGTGCTAGGGAATCATGGGAACTGTTTTTTTTTCTGAGACATTGAGCCTTCTCTGTCAGAGAGCTCTGGTGCCACAATAAAATACAGTTCCCATGATTCCCTAGCACTAACCCTAACCCTAAAAGTGGACTCAATTTGCACTATTTCTGGCAGTCTGCAACCCCTGTGTGATCTTTAAACAGGCTTAGCCAAATCCCCCTCCAAGCCCAGGCCCACCATCTGTAATTTGTCACAAATAATGCTGATATACCCTGTAATGTAGGTACTTTCCTGTTCTTACCTTTTAATCATGCAATTGCTCCATTACTCTTCTTCCACAAATGCCATTTAAATTATACTAGTTTCAAACCCTGATTCAGTCCAAAAGGGGGTCCTTTATCCTTTTTTTTTTTTTTTTTTACCTTTTTGTTAGCTGAAGTTTGCTCTTGCTCAGTGTCTGGCCCTTCATAAGGATTTTCCATTAGAAGTTTCTTGAGTTTCTTGAGTTTAGGTCGACATCTTCTTAGTTCCCAGAAATTTTTGGAGACTCCTGCAATCTACAGAAAGTATCTTAATTGGGATTTACCATAAGTCATTGGTAAACATGGCATTTGTAAATAGAACTCCACTAATCAGCAACAGACCTTATGAGGAAAATAGCAGAATGCCCCTCTGTCTGGCATATGAGATGGGCCTAGAACCACAGATCTTTGGGTGTATTTGGTACATCCTCTGTGTTGCTTTGAAGCAGAGGAGGACATGCAGCCTTCCAAATGTTAGTAGGCTTCAGCTTCCATCACTTAAGTATATCTTAGTTTTTCTCCTCCTTCATAGGAGCTGCAGCTATGCCAGTCTAAAATGCCAGTCTACATGGTGTTGCATGTTAAGAGCGAAAACAAGACTAGAAGGAACCAAGAAATTTTAACTATAAGGCAGCCTTCCACTTTCCAGCTGAAGGTGGCGAATGCAACACAAACAAAACTTGCCCTATGGAGATGCAGAGCCAGAGTGACTTCTGTACTTTTCCATCATGATGCTGTCATCAAAATGCCCACTTTCATTTTCAAAAGGGTGTGTGTTTAACATTAAAGAATCTTGGAGACAGAAGGCAGGAAAGTGCCGTCTGGCTTAAAAGACTAGAATTTGGGGAAAGTAATTGGTGAACTACAACACCCAGAAGCCCTCAGACAGGACAAACATTTAGTCAACAACATATCAGGCCTGCACTGAAATTTATTTTCTGCTGTAAAGCTTTTTGGGTAACTTTGAGGGGTTGCACACTGCCAGAAATAGTGCAAATTAAGTCCACTTTTAGGGTTAGGGTTAGTGCTAGGGAATCATGGAAATTGTTTTTTTTCTGAGACATTAAGCCTTCTCTGTCAGAGAGCTCTGGTGCCACAATAAAACACAGTTCTCATGATTCCCTAACTCTAACCCTTAAAGTGGACTCAATTTGCACTATTTCTGGCAGTCTGCAACCACCCTTTATTTAGGTGACTTTTTAAAAATGAGTATTTGCTACTTTCCGCCTCCTTGCAAAAGGCACTCAACAGTGTTAAAGTAACAACTTAAAGAAAAACAAATACAATTTGGAAAAGTTTTAAAACACAAAGATACATTAATGAAAGAAGAAATATCAGCATCCAATCTGTTAAAAATTATTCAACAACAAATCATCTTAAATGCCAAAAGCCTGTATGAACAAAAACGTCTTTGCCTTCCTGCAGAAAAATGAGGGAGACAGGGCTCTGAATCTTAGGTTCACATTCACCAAGAGAGCCTGATCACAAGTTATATATGGTTTCACTGGTCAGAGTTAGCACTGCGTCTGGAAACAAACTGGTAGTCAGTGAAGTTATTTAACAAGGGCGTGTGCGTAGAATGTGTATTCCAGAGGAAAACCTTAACAGATTGTGTTGGGTCAGTCTTTTATTTAAAATTAAAATCTTTAAAAATGGTGTTCTGTGCTTTGAAGCAGCAGTGCCAGAAAAGTCAGACTTTAATAGAGTGAAGCAATCACAAGTTGAGTCTGACCAGTCCAGGATATACATGTGTATTCTATTCAAAATGATGGTCTGTGGATCACAGCTGTTCTATAAACCATCCGCTGCCAGTCCTTGGGGAATTTCCAGAAAAGAAAGGAAACTGGGCACAAATATGGTACCAGTTCCTGGAAGAGTGGAAGGGGGGACCTTTACTGTCCCACATCAGATAGTTTAAGAAGCAAGCTACCTACATCCTACCAATTAACTAGATGGCGTCCAGGTTGGCATCTGATATTTTCATCCCTTGCCTAAGTTTAACATCATTGCTAGGGGTTTCCCACAGTAAGGATGCTCTCGTCATAACGGAGATTGAGGTTGAGATTCTCAGGGCCAGGTGGGAAGCTTCATGTGCTTTTTTAAAGGGCAACCTCCATCTTCCTGAGGGAGTTGGGAGGACCAACCCATCTAAAGGATGTTCCTCCTTTCCCCGCTGGGGAATACAAATGTAATATAAACAGCAAATATGTATATATACCAAAGCAAAATGAACAGCATCTGTTTAAAACCCTAATTTTCTCATACATAGTTGGTTATACACAGAATAAATACCTGGAGGTGAACAATATTAGTAGGCTTATCTGCACGAAGTTGTTCTGGAGTTTCACAGCCAGGAATGAACAGCAAGGTATTAGACGTGTCTGCTATTTTCATGTCATAGGTCTTATCTTTACTGCACAGCACAGCGTGTTCCTCTCGGTCTCCACGGATCATCAGGCTGCAAAATAAAGCAGTGGACCTAAATCCAATATATAGCCATGGTTTTAAAGAAGGTTTTATTTCAGAACAGGATGCGAACTTTAACAGATTACTAATAAGATGCAGGGGTTTGATTGTTCTTCATGTTACAGCATATCAGCATATTGAAACAGGGCTCATTCAGTCTCCCATTTTCCTTCTCACAATACGGTTGCTTTTGCATTGCCTTTAAGGGTGGTCCCACTTCGAGTGCTTTGCAATAGTCTAATTGGAAAGCTACCAGTTAATGACATTGTTATTGTGTGCCTTCAAGCTGTTTCCAACTTATGGCAACCTTAAGGCAAACCTATCGCAGGGTTTTCTTGGCACATGTCCTCAGAGGGAGTTTGCCATCGCCATCCTCTGAGGCTGAGAGAATGTGACTTGCCCAAGGTCACTCAGTGGGTTTTTACATACCTTGGTCTCCAGAGTCATCATTCAATGCTCAAACCACTATGCCACATGGCTAAATTATCCCCATCCAGGAAAGGCTGCAGCTGGTAACAAGTAGAGGCTCAGCCCAGACATTCAGAGCTACCTGGACTTCCAGTGAGAAACTTGGATCTAGGAGTATTCCCTGATTCCTTGGGGAAATGCGACCCCATCCAGGGCAGGCTTGTGTTTCACTGAAATTGAGTTTCCATCTAATGGCTGTTAATTAGGTAATCAAAGATAATTGCCATACATTATTTACCATACATTCTTTAAATTTTCTAGAATCTAGTAATGACCAACTTCATTAATAACCAGTTAAGGGTCTATGGTCCAAAACACACTGCAGAAGTAATCCAGTTTAACACCACTTTAACTGCCATGGCTCCATACTATGGAATTCTGGGAATTGTAGTTTGTTGCGGCATCAGAGCTCTCAAACAGAGAAGGCTAAATGTCTCACAAAACTGCAAACCCCAGGATTCCCTAACACTGAGCCAGGGCAGTTAAAGCAGTCTCAAACTGGATTACCGTATTTCTGCAGTGTGTTTTGAACCAATGAGATACCTTAGCATTGTATCCTTCCATAAAAACACCTCATCAGGGACACAAACCTTATCAAGCCTTCATAGGCTGACTCCGCACTACATAAATAATCCAGTTTGACACCACTTTAACTGCCATGCCTCAATGCTATAGAATCCTGGGATTCGCAGGTTGTCGTAGCACCAGAGCTCTCTGACAGAGAAGGCTAAATACCTCACAAAACTACAGATCCCAGAATTCCATAGTATTGAGCCATAACAGTTAAAGTGCAGATTCAGCCATAGATATCAGGTTCTGTCCTGGACTTTTCCTTCCTCTTGGCATCTCTGGGCTAAGCAACTCAGAAGAAAAAAACTTACTCTATTTGTATCCTACTGTCAAAATTTATATTATAGGATTCTTGGGGGAAGGAGCTTGTCTTTTTGGCATGGTGGTTTAGTAAAAAATTTCAAAACAAGCTCACCTTAGTCAGCTATATGGATGATATAAATGGGCCATTGGTATCTACTGGGGTTTGGTTCCAGGACCCCGATGGATACCAAAATCAGTGGATGCACAAGTCCCATTATCTACAATGGCATAGTAAGATAGTGTTCCTTATATAAAATGTCAAAATCAAGGTTTGCTTTTTGGAATATATATACATATATATATATATATATATAGAGAGAGAGAGAGAGAGAACATTTTCAAGCCATGCCTGGTTGAATCCATGGATAAAGAATCTGTGGATACAGAGAGCTGACTGTAGTGTAATTATGCACTAAGACAAATTAAAATACACTTGGCAGATATGCATCACTTAAAAATAATCTTTAAATAGTGTTCCGTGTCCTTTAGCTTTCATCAACTGTGGCGTAACTGATGTTGTTCAGCTACAGTGCCTATCAACTTTGACTATTGGTCATGTGGACTGGGGATGATGGAAGTTTCAGCCCAACAATACTGACTCTTATGCAAAGTGACCAGATGTCCTCCTTTTCCAGGGCATGTCCTGCATTTCAACCTTCTGTCCGGAAACAACTCCACAATGTCCTCCTTTTTCAGCATGACCTAAGAAGCATGAACTGAGTATTTTTAGCTTTTATTTGGTCATGCCCTCCCCTTTTCTTGAATGTCCTACATTTTGTGGTACCTTCTCCTCCTTTGTGGTTATGACATCTGTTTTTTGGGTGGGAGATGTAAAAAAAATAAGCAATCGTCATATCCATAAGGGGACGTACTAAAACAAATAACAGTACTTGCTCATAGGGAAACCATACTTGCCCATAGGGAAACATAGGAGAATACTTGCCCATAGGAAAACATAGGGGAATACTTGCTCAAAGAGGATCATAGGGGAATACATGCCCATAGGAAAACATAGAATACTTGCCCATAGGAAAACATAGGGGAATACCTGCCCATAGGGAAGCATAGGGGAATACATGCCCATAGAGCATCATAAGGGAAAACATGCCCATAGGGAAATATAAATTACTTGCCCATAGGAAAACATAGGGGAACATTTGCCCACAGAGCATCATAGGGGAATACTTGCCCATAGGAAAACATAGGAGAATACTTGCTCAAAGAGGATCATAGGGGAATACATGCCCATAGGAAAACATAGGAGAATACTTGCCCATAGGGAAGCATAGGGGAATACATGCCCATAGAGCATCATAAGGGAAAACATGCCCATAGGGAAATATAAATTACTTGCCCATAGGAAAAGATAGGGGAATATTTGCCCACAGAGCATCATAGGGGAAAACTTGCCCATAGGGAAACATAGGAGAATACTTGCCTATAGGGAAACATAGCAGAATACTTGCCCATAGAGCATCATAGGGGAAACCTTGCCCATAGGGAAACATAGAGGAATACTTGCCGATAGGGAAACATTAGGCAAGTATTCAATATTTCCCAATGGGCAAGTATTCTCCCATATTTCCCTATGGGTAAGTACTGTCATGTTTTAGTACATCCTATCTGCAATTCATACCCCCGTACGCTGACAAGACAGAAGAAGGGCTGCAGGCTTCCAGATGTTGTTGGACCACAGCTCCCAACAGTGGTTGGCCATCATATGGCCAATAATGAGGAATGTGAGAGTTGTAGTCCAGCCTCTGGAGGGCCACACTTGACCTTCCCTTGGAATAAGACTAAATGCAAGGCACTAAAGCCCTCTAGATGTTTTAAGACTCCAACTCCTATCAGGGTAACCAGATGCCATAACCTCAAAAGAGGAGAAGGCACAGGAAAATGTAGGACATCCAAGAAAAATGGAGAACATGGCCAAATAAAAGCTAATAAGCATTCATATAAATATAAATCCATGCTGCTTAGTCATGTCCAGAATGGAGGACACTTTGGAATTCCTCCTGGATAGAATGTAGGACGTGTCCTGGAAAAGGAGGACGCCTGCTCACCCTGGGAGAGGGATGATAGGAGTTCAAGTTCAAACAACTCCTTAAAGAGCTACAATGTTCTCACTGTTTTAACACTTCCCAGCCACCAGGGGTCGCTGTGGAGAACGCAGCCACAGTAGGCTATACCTCGGCCTGCCACTAGAGGGCGCCGGCAAGCACAGAGATGTTCACCCACGCATGCGCACCTCCGCCCTGCCTCCAACTCGGCGCACAGTTCCGGCTCCAGCTGCAGAAGGCGACACTCCGCGGCCTCGGCCTCCGAACCGAAGCTGAGGCACTGCACGACGGGGAGCAGCTCCGCCGGGTTCACTTTGGCGACCTGCAGCGTGGCCTCGACTTCCTCGCGGGTCCGCATCTTCAGTCGTTTCGCTCTACGGAAGCCGAGTCGGGACACTAGCTGTGAGAACGCTGAAGCGGGCCGTGCTTTTCTAAAAGCGCGCCAAAAAGAACCTCTACGGAGGACACGCGAGGTGGGCGGAGCTTGGGGCATGGCGTGTCCAATCACGGGGCGAAGGAGGTGGAGCCAAAGAGGAAAGCCGGCGACAGGAAATTATCTGCGGGCGTTAGGTGTTTGGTTGGTGGGGAAGTTGATTTTATGGTTGGCGTCCTTGCACAGTTCGGCGAAAGAGAAAGCGGGAGATTTTTTAAACTTACTTTTTAAAAAGGGCTTTTCAAGAGATAGGAAAGGAGATAAAGCTTGTGGTGTTGTATGCGTTTCCGACTCACGGCGGTCTATATATATGTACACACACACAGCATACGTATACTCTACACACACACACACATACTGTATATACATACCATGTGTATATATATATATATATATACATATACATACATATATATATATATACATACACACACACACACACACACACACACATATGTGGGACACAGTGGCTCAACTGGCTAAGGGCCTTTGCAGACTGCCAGAAATAGTGCAAATTGAGTCCACTTTAAGGGTTAGGGTTAGTGCTAGGGAATCATGGGAATTATTTTTTTTCTGACACATTGGACCTTCTCTGTCAGAGAGCTCTGGTGCCACAATAAACTACAGTTCCCATGATTCCCTAGCACTAACCCTAACCCTAAAAGTGGACTGAATTTGCACTATTTCTGGCAGTCTGCAAAGGCCCTAAGACTCTGACTCTGTTGACTGAAAGATCGACAGGTTGGCAGTTCGAGGGCCGGGTGTTGCATGATGGGGTGAGCTCCCATCACTAGTCCCAGCATCTGCCAACCTAGCAGTTTGAAAGCATGCAAATGCAAGGAGATAAAGAGGTACCACTTCGGTGGGAAGGTAAACAGCGTTCTACGCAATCATGCTGGCCACAGGATCACAGAGTAGTCTCTGACAATGCTGGCTCTTCGGCTTAGAAACGGAGATGAGCACCGTCCCCTATGGTTGGACATGACTTGACAACGTTGTCAACAGGAAATACTTTTACCTTTACCTATGTGTATGTATACACACACACACATATTATATTATATTGGCAGGCCTTTCCTGATTAAATCCCGGTCTCAGGAGCCGCGCGTCCCTGCCTCTTTTTAGTTTTCGGCTCATCCTCTGCTCTCGTTTGTTTTATAGTCGTTCCAGTGACTTTATTTTATCTTGTTATTTTATGCTATGATTTTAATGGATGTGTAGTTTAATAAATTTTAAGGGGGGGGAGGGGGGTTTCTGGGTTGTTTCTCAATTTGTATTTTTTGTGTAATTTTTAACTGTTGTAAGCCACCCCGATTGTTTGACAGAGGGGCAGGGTATAAATAAACTTTATTAATATTATTATTGTTATTATTAATAGTAATTATATATATATATATATATATATATATATATATATACACACACACACAGAGAGAGAGAGAGAGAGAGAGAGACATGGATATAATACTATATAGTATTATATGTGTGTACATATATATATAGTATATGAACGTGTGTGTGTGTGTGTGTGTATATAGAGAGAGAGAGTATGTGTATGTATATATATGTGTGTGTGTGTGTAGTATTATATATCTGTCTTTGTGTGTGTATGTAGTATTTTGTGTGTGTGTGTGTGTGTGTAGTATTATATGTATGTGTAGGGGGGGTTCTTCAAAAGTTTCATCAGAAGGGGCTTGCCATTGCCATCCTCTGAGGCTGAGAGAGTGTGGTTTACCCAGGGTCACCCAGTGGGTTTTTATGCTCAGTTGAGGATTTGAATCATCCCTGTGCAGTAACACTTAAATTATAATTAGGAGGAATAGCCAATACCCCAGAAGACAGGATGAAAATTCAAAATGACCTTAATAGATTGGAAAGCTGGGCCAAAGCTAACAAAATGAATTTCAACACAGAGAAATGTAAGGCACTGGGGGGGGGGGGGGAATGAAATGCATAGATATAGGATGGGGGACACTTGGCTTAAACTGGCTACATGTGAAAGGGATCTAGGAGCCCTAGTAGACCACAAGTTGAACATGAGTCAACAGTGTGATGTCACAGCTAAAAAGGCCAATGCGATTTTAGGGTGCATCAATAGAAGTATCTAGATCAAGGGAAGTAATAGTGCCTCTGTATCCTGCTTAGGTCAGGCCCCACATGCCATACTGTGTCCAGTTCTGGGCACCACAATTCAAAAAGGATATTGAAAAACGAGCGTGTCCAGAGGAGAGCGACTAAAATGGTGAAGGGTCTGGAAACCATGCCTTATGAGGAACGACTTAGGGAACTGGGGATGTTTAGCCTGGAGAAGAGATGGTTAAGAGGGGATATGATAGCCCTGTGTAAATATTTGAAGGGATGTCATATTGAGGAGGGAGTAAGATTGTTTTCTGCTGCTCCAGAGAACAGGACCTGGAACAACGGATGCAAGCTACAGGAAAAGAGATTCCACCTCAACATTAGGAGGAACTTCCTGACAGTAAGGGCTGGTCGACAGTGGAACATTCTCCCTTGGAGAGTGGTGGAGTCTTCTTCTTTGGAGGACTTTAAACAGAGGCTGGATGGCCATCTATTGGGGATGGTTTGATTTTGAGTTCCTGCATGGCAGGGGGTTGGACTGGATGGCCCTTGTGGTCTCTTCCAACTCTATGATTCTGTGATATACCAGATAAAGCCACATGGGGGCAGACTGGTACAACATGTACATAGAATTTTGCAATGATAAATGTAGTCTACATTTGAGAGCAGAGCCAGGGTGGTATATTCAGGGTGACCAGATATCCTCCATTCCAAGGACATGTCCTACATTTCAAACTTCTGTCCAGGAAGAAATTAAAAGTGTCCTCCATTTTGAGCATGACTAGAAAGCATGAATTTTTATTTTGTAATGCCCTACATTTTTCTTGAATGCCATAATAATAATTATTATTATTATTATTATTATTATTATTTGTATCCCGCCTCTCCCTGTTGAGGATCGAGGCAGGTAACAGCAAAAGTTAAAACAAATACAGAAATAATAAGAAACAAACAAAAATTCCCACCCCCACCCCTTCAACCGACCCTCCCTTCGTTATAAAATTACAACAATAAAATCCCTATAACTAAAAAACAATTAAAAAGAGTTAATAACTTTTTGCATGTCCTCTGTGGGTATGATATCTGGTCTCCCTGGGTATAGTGGTTTGGGTGTTCAACTGCGACTCTGGAGACCAGGGTTCAATGCCTCGCATGACCATGAAATCCCATTGTGTGACCTTGGGCAAGTCACATGCTCTCAGCCTCAGGGGAAGGGCAATGGCAAATCTCTGAACAATAAATAATAAATAATAAAATAAAATTTTTATTTATATACCACCCGGTGGCAAACCAGTCTAGGTGGTGAACAATACCAAGAAAACCCCATGATAGGTTTGCTATAAGTTGGAGCAACTTGAAGGCACACATCAAGGACAACAATAGCAGCATTTGAGAAGGGAAGGATTTCTCCTGCAACTAGAAATCTTCCATTTCCAGGAAACACATTCAGAGGTAATTATGTTGGCCATGTAGCAGAACACAACAAAATCCACAAAACAGTGATACCTTTATTGGGCCAACTAAAAAGTGCAAAATACATCATGCAAGCTTTTGAAGTTTCACTGGCTTCTTCATCAGGCAAAGATGTTGAAAGCCATACAGGAGAAAAAAAGTGATGATGCTAAGAGTCACAGGCCTGTATTTTGTCTCAGATGTTACTTTTGCTGTTGGTTATGATTGTCTGGAGGATTCTCAATGCAAGCAGAGACCTCTTTCCTTCTTGGCTATGTAGGAACCAGGGATGAATCCATTATTTTTTCCATTTTTTTATCTATTTAGGGGATTTGTATCCTTTCTCCCAAAATGGGATTCCAGGCAGCTAAAATGGGATTAAATTAGCAGCAGCAAAGTAGCTTCCATTGAGATCCAGGCAAACTATCCTATGTGAGGCTAAATGCTCCTTTAATTTCTCAGGCAGTCTCTGTACTGTTACATCCTGAAAAACTTTTAGGTGCTTGCCAGTTTCCAAATGGTCTTAAAATTACCAGGCTGTGGCCTAAATACCATAAAGGCACCAAATCCTGTCTGATCTTTGAAGCTAAGCAGGATCAGCCCTGGTTAGGACTTTGATGGGACACTGCCAACAAATACCAGGTGCTCTAGGCTATATTTCAGAGGAAGGAACTGGCAAAACAGAGTATCCCATGCCTAAAAAAAACTCTATGAAATCAAGGGGGTCTTCATAAGTCAACATATACACATAGGTAAAACTTGCCAGTTTCCAGTTACCAACCTGTCCCTTTATGACTACCCCCCACTGCAGGAAGTTATTCTTTTAATAGTTAATTCTTTTAAAAGAAACCCCATGTGTGACAAACTGATTCCTATTTAGGAATGGAACCAATTTCTGACTTTCGATCTCCAACGCAAAATTGTAGAACTATCTAAATACAGTAAAAAATAATGGTAGTTGGATCTACATATCATAGACCAGGGGTAGGCAACCTTTCCCCTTTAAGGGCCGAGGGACTTCAGCTCCCAGAATCCCAGGAGCTATTGGCCAACATGGGACTATTGGCCAACATGGCTGAGGCTTCTGGGAGCTGAAGTCCCTTGGCCCTTAAAGGGGAAAGGTTGCCTACCCCTGTCATAGACTGATGTGAGAAGGATTAATGACACTAATCCTTTCTTTATGATGTGCCTTTTTCAGGTGCTAATTATGTA
Source organism: Phrynosoma blainvillii (assembly GCA_026167975.1). Classification (NCBI taxonomy): domain Eukaryota; kingdom Metazoa; phylum Chordata; class Lepidosauria; order Squamata; family Phrynosomatidae; genus Phrynosoma; species Phrynosoma blainvillii. Next base: position 21,466,453 of record JANUYF010000004.1, on the reverse strand, counting down.
TTTACTTGACTTCAGAAATGATCAGGTAGAGATCCTTCCATTTTGTTGCTCCTTGCTCGAAGTAAACTGCAATAAGTAAATATCTACCTGTCTCACATCAAGTAGGCTGCATCCACACTGAAGAAATACTCCAATTTGACACCACTGGGAATCATAGTTTTGTGAGACATTTAGCCGCCTCTGTCAGAGAGCTCTGATGCTACAACAAACTACAATACCAGAATTCAGCAGCAAACTTGCTCCATCCTCAACATGACATCCCTTCAAATACTTAAAGAAGGTTATCATATCACCTCTTAACCTTCTCTTCTCCAGGCTAAAGATAGCCAGCTCCCTAAGTCTCTCTTATAAGGCAGATCTTTCACCATTTTGGTCATCCTCCTCTGGACATACTCCAGCTTCTCAGCATCACTGATGGTAACCCTAAGGCAAACCTATGCCTGCTGGAATTTTGTAAGTTCTTTATTATAATTTTGCTTTGCTTCATTCTTTACAATTTACATCCTTTACAAGTTACATGCCCTTAAGTTTTACCCATGGGTCATATCAAAATCCATAATTGTGGACCAAAACTTGCCCGCAACGTATACATGAAGTTGACTTACAGTCAAGTATATATGGCACCTTTAAAGCAATGCATCCTCTCCAAGCCATTATTTCTTTGTTGCTGGAGAGTAGGGAGGATGAGTGGGGATGCGTCGAGCTTTTTTTCCCTGTAGCTGGATGCACTGCAACAGGCAGTCTGTTGTCGCATGTACAGTTCAGAAAAAGAGCTGGATGCATCCCCGTTAATCCTTCTCTGTGACAATATAAATAGTTTTGAGAGGGGGGTTGCTACACTTTTTAAAAGGTAGGTTGAGGGGAGTTAGTATTGGGAGATGTACAGTCAGTCCTCTATATCCACTGATTTTTTTTTGTCCACGGATTCAAGCATCCACAGTTTGAAATTATTTTAAACATATCTAAATTTCAAAAAACAAACCTTTATTTTGCCATTTTATACAGGGGACACCATCTTAGTGTGCCATTTAATAGGATTTGAGTATCCATGGATTTAAGCATCCATGGGGGGGGTGTCCAAAACCAAACCCCAGCAGATACCAAGGACCCACTGTAGTTATGCAGACATGGCTATGTTTCCATATCTGTGTCTCTTGATGCAAGATCTTGCCCAAGGGTTTCCTTTCTTGACCTTTCATCCACTATTTATCAGGGCTGTCTGTAGCAAAAACTGAAGATGACTTGATATAGATAAGCATCATAAATGAAGGGAAATCTCGTAAACCCCTGGAGAAAAATGTTGAAAACTGCCCTGACTTTCAGTGGCTTTGTCACATGTTCAGTGCAGCTTGCCCTAAAAACTTGATGTGGTTCATTCTTTCAACCACAGGATATCTCTTAACTTGTTTAGACATGAGTGGATTGTGAACTGTGTGTGTTGTCAAATGTATTTTCAAGACAGAAAGAGCAGAAAGGCTATATTCAGTGTTATGATTGTCAGCAAGAGCCAGCATACATACATATGTACCAATGCAGTAAATGGTTTAGTAGTTTGAGTGTTGGACTACGACTCTGGAAACCAGGGTTCAATTCCCAACTCAGCCATGAAACCCACTGGGTAATCTTGGGCACATCACATGCTTTCAGCCTCAGAGGAAAGCAATGGAAAACCTCCTCTGAACAATTCTTGCCAAGAAAACCCCAGGATAGGTTTGCATTAGGGTTGGCATAAGTCCGAAACTAATTGAAGGCACACGCCATACACAATCTTGTTAATGACACTTGGTATAGAGAAACTTCACAGAAAACAAAGAGGGAGAAGAAACTGTATTACTAGTTGGCTTTCTTTCTTTCTTTCTTTCATGAATTTAAGATTTAATTTAGTTTTGACAGATAAGGGTAAGATTTTTTTCCTCTGTTGTATGAGAATATTTTGCATTTTAGTATCATAGTGCTGGTAGCTCCAAATATGCTATTAGTGCAATATTAATGGAATATTCTCTTTGTTACATACAATGAAATGTATAATACGATTGCTGTTTTGTACATATAGTTTTATAATAAATTTTAAAATTAAATACATAGGGTGTTTTTTTGATTTGATTTTGAGATATTCAGAACTAGGGGAATATGGGATTATAGCAGTACAGTGCTATAGTGAAACCACTGAAAGGAGGGAGGCAGGTAAGTGTGACTTGTGGGCAAGCAAGAATGAAAAGACATTTGACAAGACACAGAAAGTGTGAAGAAATATTGTGGACCTCCTTCAGGAAGTTTCTGCTGAAACAGGCAGAGCAACATCTGAAAAGTATATATAACTAAATGCACACAATTTAAACACCAATATAAGTTGCTATCAAGCAAACTATACAGTCATCCCTCCCCATTTGCTGACTTGGAGTCTGTGGTCTTGATCCTTTGTGGACTGACAAGCGGGGAGGGATAAAATGGCACACGTACAGGAGCGTGCAGCCATTCAGGCCAATGGGGCTTGAATGTTTGTGGTTTTTCATTTTCGCAGGAGGGTCCAGAATGGATCCTCATGAAAATGGAGGGGCAATGGTACTTTCAAGGCTATAAAGCACTTTATTGTTTTAAAAACTGACAATATCTAGGCTAAAATAGGACATAATCTTTCTTTGTTACCACTCTCTTAACAATTTTGCTCCCAGGTCTGAGGAAAGAAACCGGAATCTCTTTTTATGGTCAATATCAGATAATAGTCAAAAGGAACATACAAAGAGCCATGTTGGATCAGACTAAAGGTCATCTGTTCCAGCTTTCTGATCATACAGTGGCTAACCAGATATCTATAGAAAGTCTGCCAGCAGGGCATAAGTGTCACTGCACCCTCCAGCTCCTGTCCTTAAGAAGCTCCTCATATTTCGTTTTTGGTCTCACCATCCTAAATAAACTTACGTCACCAGCAAATTTGGGGACTTAAGAACTAGGTCATTACTGGTTCCAATACAGACCATGTCTGGTTGAAAGGGACAACCTTATAACACTGCCCCTTCAACTACTATCTCCTGATTTCAGATTATTTAGGATGCAAAATTATGTGCTGGTTAGGGAAGACTGACACCTTGTGACTGATGATGGTAATGGAGGCTTCAAGCTGAAACAAGCAACTCCCTGGTGCCTGTAAGTTTCACATGTTAAGCACCCATGGTCTTTGGTTTTAAAGCATTTTATAGTGTTTAATGTGGAGATTTTAACTTTTACAAAAATTAAACTTTTTAATTTTTAATTTGCTGTTTTTGGAAGCTGCCTCGGATCCCACTTTGGGAGAAAGGCAGCATATAAATGTAGTAAGCAAATAAATAAATGGTCTTTGAATTCTGACTCTTTCAAATGGACACAGATTCCCTTTTACTATTTTAGAACTAGTTGTTTGGGCCCACCAGCCTACCCAGGAATGGTCCTCTTCTCTGATAGTCCCTAATTCTTAACTCCACTCTCAGGGGCATGCAAGGTGCTCTTACACTCTGCAAGAGAGGAGGTTGGGTAGTTAAGATAGTTGGCTCCATCTCTGGTCACCCTCAGATTCATATCTTGTGACTTCCTACCTGTGTGAACACCAGCTGCCACTGTAAATCCCCACTGTAAATGTTTTCTGCTTGCAGGTTTGTATGGGTTTATTCGATTATATAAGTAAGGATGTTGACCATGGGATTTCCTCACTTAAATGGCACCATCTATTCTGCTTCTTCCTCGTGCCACGTGTACAGTCTAAAACCCTGGACAACTACGAATAGACAACCATCAATAGACGGATTGTCTGAGAGACTCTGGAATCATTTCAATTTACCGTGGTCCCTCCACATTCACTGGGGTTGGATGAAGGGCCCCCATGAATGGGGAAAAAACACAAACACTATTCTTTTTACCTGAAAAGACCGCTCTAGGAATCTTCAAGTCCTCCAGTGCAACTATGGTCAACATCTGTCAGACGTTGATCATAGGATTGTGCTGGGGGACCTACAGATACCTAGAGAAGTATTTTCTCTAGGGACTTATAGGTTCTCCGACACAACTCTATGGTTAAATTCTGGCAAAGTTGCGTTGGAGGACCTAGCGATTCCTAGACAGAAGATACTAATCAAAACTGAAAATAATCAAATCTGCAAAAGTCAAAGCTGCAAATGTGGAGGGCAACTGTAGTTTTTCTTGGCTTCCAGTGAGAGTTCAGGCTCTTGGAGCCATTGACTTGTCTTTTTGTCTGTCCACAGTATGCATACAACTTCCCTCCAGCACCACATTTCAAATGAGATTATTTGCTTCCTATCTTTTTTTCCCCATTGTCCAGCTTTCACAACCATACATAGAAATCAGAAATAGGATGGCATGGGATTCCTGATTTTAGAATTTGATGTTATATCGTTTACACTTACAAAGATATTGTTAGTTTTTGATAAAAGGCTTCTTGAAACATGTTGAATTACTCTTATTTTTTGTGGTGTAATACCCTATCCCTATTCTTTCCATATTATTTCCACCTCTAATACCAATTTTTTGTTGTTAAAGAAGCCTAGAAACATAGAGATGTTGTTAACCAAGGTCTACTTTATGATGCACTATGAAAGTCCCTATTTGGTTTTTCTTTTGGCATGCATCAACAATCCTGAATCCATTTTAATCATAAACACATCTGACAGCTATGATTAAAATTCAACCTACATTGAAATCTCGAATTTGCTCAGATTTACAGCTTGTCTATTCCTCTCATCATTCCCACACCCCAAAACATAGGATTTTTTCATATCTTGTTGAGTCTACAGAAAGGACAAGCCTTCCAGACCTGAGATAATCCCATTGTGGAAGAAAGGTGGGATATAAATCCTTGAAATAAATAAAATTATTAAAATAAAGGATATCCTTTATAACAAGGGGACATCTGAAGAAATCCAGGACAACAATCCTGGAAGCCAGGTGGAGAGCATTTGGATAAAAATTAAAGGGGAAGGAAACAACAGGGATGTTATTGTGGGAGTCTACTACAGACCCCCAACTCAAGCAGAAGAATTGGATGAAGCCTTTCTAGAACAGATGACCACACACTCAAAAAGGAGGAATATAGTAGTGATGGGTGACTTCAACTATCCTGATATTTGCTGGAAGTCAAACTCAGCAAAATCCTCAAGGTCTAGCAAATTCCTCACTTGCCTCGAAGACAATTTCATTGTCCAAAAGGTGGAAGAGGCAACGAGGGAGTCAGCTATTTTGGATCTGATCCTAACTAACAGGGAAGACCTAGTTAATGGGGTGCAAGTGTTTGGATCCTTAGGCGGGAGTGATCATGTCCTCCTGGAGTTTATTATACAGTGGAAAGGAGAAGCCAGGCATAGTCAGACACGCATTCTAGACTTTAGGAAGGCTGATTTTACTAAACTTAGAGAAATACTGAGGGTGATCCCATGGACAGGAATACTAAAAGAGAAGGGAGTTCAAGACGGATGGGAGTTTCTCAAAAGGGAGATACTGAAGGCACAATTTCAAACCGTGCCAACGAGGAGGAAGAATGGGAGGTGTCTCAAGAAACCAGGATGGATGACTAAGGAACTTGCAACTGAACTATGTTTTAAACGGAACATGTATAAGAAATGGAAAAATGGGGAAATCACCAAAGAGGAATTCAAACAAATAGCTAGCACATGTAGGGGTAAAGTCAGAAAAGCTAAAGCGCAGAATGAACTCAGGCTTGCTAGAGAGGTTAAGAACAATAAAAAGGGCTTTTGGGGGTATGTCAGCAGCAAAAGGAAAAAGAAGGAAATGGTAGGGCCACTGTGTGGAGAAGATGGCAAAAAGTTAACAGAGGACAGAGAAAAGGCAGAATTACTCAACACCTTCTTTGCTTCAGTCTTCTCAGAAAAGGCAAAGGGTGCTCAACCTAAGTATAATGGAGCAGAGGACAGAATAGGAGAATTTCAGCACAGAATAAGTAAAGAGATAGTACAGGAATACCTGGTTAATCTAAATGAATGTAAGTCTCCAGGACCAGCTGAATTACATCCAAGGGTATTAAAAGAACTGGCAAACGTAATATCGGAACCATTGGCAATAATCTTTGAGAACTCCGGGAAAACAGGAGACGTCCCAGCGGACTGGAGGAGGGCAAATGTTGTCCCCATCTTCAAAAAGGGAAAAAAAGAGGATCCCAACAATTATCGTCCAGTTAGCCTGACATCAATACCCGGAAAGATTCTGGAGCAGATCATTAAACAGAGAGTCTGTGAACACCTGGAAGATAATTTCATAATCACAAAAAGTCAACATGGGTTTCAGAGAAACAGGTCATGCCAGACAAATCTGATCTCTTTTTTGGTAAAATTACCAGCTTGGTAGATGAAGGGATGCTGTGGATATAGTATATCTTGATTTCAGTAAGGCCTTCAACAAGGTTCCCCATGACATTCTTGCAAACAAGCTGGTAAAATGTGGGCTAAACAAAGTAACTGTTACATGGATTTGTAATTGGTTGACTGGGCGAACCCAAAGGGTGCTCAACAATGGCTCCTTTTCAACCTGGAAAGAAGTGACCAGTGGGGTGCCACAGGGCTCTGTCTTGGGCCCAGTGCTGTTCAATATCTTTATTAATGACTTGGATGACGGTATTGGGGGCATAGTTATCAAATTTGCAGACGACACCAAATTAGGAGGAGTAGCTAATACCCCAGAGGACAGGATCAAAATTCAAAATGACTTGAACAGACTAGAAAGCTGGGCCGAAGCTAACAAAATGAAATTCAACACGGAGAAATGTAAGGAACTGCACTTAGGGCGGAAAAACGAAAAGTACAGATATACGATGGGGGACACCTGGCTGAATGAGACTACGTGTGAAAGGGATCTAGGAGTCCAGGTAGACCACAAGTTGAACATGAGTCAACAGTGCAATGAGGCAGCTAAAAAGGCCAATGCAATTTTAGGCTGCATCAGTAGAAGTATAGTGTCTAGATTGTTACCCAGAGCCCCCTTCATATCCAAAATATGAAAACCCATAGATCCTCTGCTATCAAAATATGAGATTCCTTTATGACCTCCAGATGAACTCTGGCAGTGGAATTAGAGGCAAAGGTCCTCTGCGCCCATGGCTTGGGCAGCCCACCCTTAATCCTTAAAGGTATGCATAGCCCCAGATAGTCAGGAGAGTTGCGAATGGGATTTTCCATGATGAGATCATCTAGCCCTTCAGAAAGGTGTATTGTGTCACCTAGTCACAAGCACCCTTAGCCATCAGAGGTGTAATGTTTGTATTATGCCACCCAATCTCACACTCCCCCACCCATCGGAAGAGGCATTGTGTCACCGACTCACACATTCCCCCAGGACATTGGCCCCTCGGATTAAGACCACCACATACAATGGAACCCTATACAGCAGGGTGCCATCATCGCAATTATCGCCTTCCGCCCCAGGGCCCGTTTAGCCCTATATAAACCCTAGATTTTGGGCCAGACAGTGTGCTACTTCTTGGTCTAAACGACTCCACGTCACTCTGACCTCTGAAGCTAGTTACCGGCAAGTCTGCTCAAACCCCAGGCTGCGGAGCTCTGACTTGTCTCCCCATCATTCCGCCCCGCATCTCGCTTCCCGGAGGAAGGCTACATTTCGGTAAGCATCACCATTAGTAACGCCTGCATTCTGTTCCAATCTCCAACCCGTATTTTCCTGAGCCTTGAGTGTGTGTGTGAGCGCATGTGCTGTCAGTGAGTTTTCCCTTATTTCAATAAATTAGACATCTAGTGGTTAACCAACATCTGTCTCAGCTTCATTTCTTGGAACCCCCTGGTCTCTTGGTATAAACACCGGGAGAGCGGTCTCATTGGGCTTTTGTAGCAAGCCCCCTCTTGCAATATTTGAGCTAATTATAAAATTCCCCCTAAGGATTTGGTGCTACAAGATCAAGAGAAGTAATAGTGCCACTCTATTCTGCTTTGGTCAGGCCTCACCTGGAATACTGTGTCCAGTTCTGGGCACCACAATTCAAAAAGGATGTTGAAAAACTGGAGCGTGTCCAAAGGAGAGCAACTAAAATGGTGAAGGGTCTGGAAACCAAGCCCTATGAGGAACGACTTAGGGAGCTGGGGATGTTTAGCCTGGAGAAGAGAAGGCTGAGAGGTGATAAGATAGCCGTGTTTAAATATTTGAAGGGATGTCATATCGAGGAGGGAACAAGCTTGTTTTCTGCTGCTCCAGAGACTAGGACCCGAAACATTGGATGTAAGCTTCAGGAAAAGAGATTCCACCTCAATATAGGGGGAACTTCCTGACAGTAAGGGTGGTTCGACAGTGGAACACACTCCCTCGGAGAGTAGTGGAGTCTCCTTCCTTGGAGGTCTTTAAGCAGAGGCTGGATGGCCATCTGTCGTGGATGCTTTGATTGGGAGTTCCTGCATGGCAGGGGGTTGGACTGGATGGCCCTTGTGGTCTCTTCCAACTCTATGATTCTATGATCTGGCAACCCTAGTTGGAGTCCCTGGGAGTGCTTCTGCATGGCACAGATATAGCGGCTTGATACCACTTTAATTATTATGGGTTCATCCTGTGAAATTTTGGGATGTGTAGTTGGCAAACCAAGTCTCCACTAGAGAGCTCTAGCATTGTAGTTCAGGGGAGTGCAATAGAGCCCCTCAGCAAACTACAAACCCCAGGATTTCCTGGGATGCAGCCCTGCTGCTTAAAGTGGTATCAAGCTACTATGGATCCATCCTGCAAAGTTAAAGCAGTTTGACACCACTTTAATTGCCACAGCTCCACCATGTGGAATCCTCAGTTTGTAGTTTGGTATGGTATTCATCCTAGTCTAAAAACCAGAAAACACACAACAGGAAGGTTCACAACAAACACAGAAAGAATAGCAGGGAGAAACTGACAACACAATGAACTATATGACAACAATGTCCAAAAAGAATGAAACCACAACTCTATCATATATAAGGGATATATAGTTCTCTACAGCACTTTGTATTGTGTATTCTGTGTTTTGTAGTATTACCACAATGTGGTTGCTTGCATATAAATATATGAACATTGTATATATGATAGAGTTGTGGGTTCATTCCTTTGGGACATTGTTGTAATATAGTTTATTATATTATCAGTTTCTCCCTGCTATTCCTTCTGTATTCATCCTGGTCTAACAGAGAACCCTGATGCCTCACTAAACTTCAAATCCCAGGAGTCCACAGGATAAAGCCATGGCAGTTAAAGTGGTGTCAAACTGCTTTAATTCTGCAGCGTGTCTACACCCTATAACTATAGACCCCAAGGTAAAGCCTTAAGGGCAATCATAAAATCATAAGAGTTGGAAGAGACCACAAGGGCCATCCAGTCCAACCCCCTGCCATGCAGGAATATATAAATTCCAATAGGCAAACTTTCATTTTGCTATTTTATATACGGGACACCATTTTACTATGCCATTGTATGTAATGGGACTTTACCCCAGCGAATAGGAAGGACCCACTGTATTAAGCAAGGATGGGAACTATGCAGCCCTTTCAGATGTTGTTGAACTGCAACTCTCATCTGCTCTAATGGAGGGCCACATGATTTCCATCCACGACATAACACTTACTAAAGTCTACTACTGTATTAAGCAGGGATGGGAATTACACAGCTCTACAGATGTTGTTGGACTGCACCTGCCATCTGCCACATGATTCCCATCCATAACATAACACTAAAGTCTACTATAGAATTCAAAGACATAACGGTGTTAGTCTGTAGAATCAGTATGTTGAGACATCTTATAGCACCTTTGAGACTGAAAGGAAGAAGTTGGCAGCATGAGCTTTCATAGACTTCAGTCTACTTCCTCAGATGCATTTTAGGAAGTAGACTAAAGTCTACAAAAGCTCACGCTGCCAATTTCTTTCTTTCAGTTAGTCTCAGAAGTGTTACAAGATCTCTCTATGTACTAAAGTCTACTACTGTATTAAGCAGGGATGGGAATTATACAGCTTTACAGATGTTGGACTGCGACTCCCATCTGCCACATGATTCCCATCCACAACATAATGCTTACTAAAGTGCATCTAGAAAGACCTCTTAAAGCTGTATCTTTCAGATACAACTGAGCAATAAAGTCAGATTTGTCCCAGCCACTGTATGTCCCATTACTGACTGTATGGATGTGAGAGCTGGATAGTAAAAAAAAGTGGATAGGAAGAAAATGAACTCATTTGAGATGTGGTGCTGGAGAATATCTCCATGGGTGTGTGTGTGTGTGTGTGTGTGTGTATATATATATATATATATATATATATATATATGGTATATATATATATATATATGGTATATATGGTAGAGTGGCTTCATTCCTTTGGGACATTTTGTCTGTGTGTGTGTGTACAGCATTGAGCCAGGGCAGTTAAAGCATTCTCAAAGTGTGGATCATTTCTGCAGTGAATATCCAATTGTTTTTTCCTGTTTTGGTTTTTAACATCTTGCTTGATGATTGAAGAAGCCCAGTGGAGCTTCGAAAGCTTGCAACCAGTATATTGTGCATTTGGGTTTGGCCAATAAAGGTATCCCTGTTTGGTGGATTTCTGCAGTGTCTTTTGGAAGAGCGAGAGAGAGAGAGAGAGAAAGAGAGAGAGAGGAGCCGAGGCGAAGACGTTCCATTGACGAGGAACGCGCTCTTCCTCTCGCTGGACTTTGCGCTGCGTTTGGAAATGAGAAGATCCAGGGAGGATTGAGTTAAAGCTGGAGGGGATGCAACAGCTGGAGCCTCCTCCTGGCTGTGGCAAGGCAGAAGCGCCTCCTCTTCTGCAGCGGCAGCAGTCTTTGCAAAGGTCGCTTGGATCCATTTTCCTATCCCTTAGCTTCAGCCCTTCCTGACCTTGAGCTTTTTTTCCCCATTTTGCAAAGCATTAGGATGCTGGACAGAGGGGGACGCTGCTGCTGCTGCTGCTGCTGCTTCTGTTGCCTTTAGGGTGGAGAAGGACCTAAGGAATAATCAGGCTGGCTGTTGGCAGCTGCAGCCACCACGTGTCCCTCCTCTGTCACACACCAGACAACACAACAACACAACACAAGACAAGGAGGAAGCCTGTTGTGGTGGGATCTCTGCTTTCCAGGAGGAGGAGGAGGAGGAGGAGGAGGAGGAAGGTGGACATCCAGGTGAGCCAAAAGCCTGCCAAAGGAGGGGGGCAAGAAGGACAAAAAGGGGGCAGTGTGTGTGTGTGTGTGTGTTGCATTTTCTGTATAGGATCTCTGTCACTTCTCCTTCCCTTGCCTGATACACACTTGAAAGAAACAGTGTTACTCATATCTGGATTTATTATGACATTGTTTTCCCCTGGGGATTTTTTTTTAAAGCACTTCAGGTGGTCTGCAAACCTTTCTTAGAAAAGGTTAGAGACACATGAAAAGCAGGCTGGAAAGCGAAGGAGGAACAAAGACTAAAAACACTCCCATCATCATCATCATCATCATCATCATCTGCCCAGAATCCTGAGAGTCCCAATTACAGTAGATGAGTTGAATCAATGGATTATTGTTGTTGTTGTTTGCCCAAAATCCTGATAGTCCCAATTACAATAGACAAGTTGAATCAATGAATGATGATGATGATGATTTGGCCAGAATCCTGATAGTCCCAATTACAATGGACAAGTTGAATCAATGGATTATTATTATTATCATTATTAGCCCAGAATCCTGATAGCTCCAATTACAGTAGACAAGTTGAATCAATGGATTATTATTATTATTATTATTATTTGCCCAGAATCCTGATAGTTCCAATGACAGTAGATTAGTTGAATTAATGGATGATGATGATGATTTGCCCAGAATCCTGATAGTTCCAATTACAGTAGATTAGCTGAATCAATAGATGATGAGGATGAGGATGATGATTTACCCTAAATCCTGATAGTCCCAATTAGAGTAGACCAGTTGAATCAGTAGGATTTTTCTGTGTTTTGACTCCCCCATTCAACAATTGATTTGATGGATCTACTCTAGTTAGAAGTAATAGGGTTCAGGCTACTATTAGTATTGGTGTCCAGAAGGTGGACAGAAGAAACTATATTTGCTGATGATGACGACGATGATTGGCCAGAAGGTGGACAAGAGAAACTAGGTTTATGATGATTGATGTCTAGAGAGTGGACAAAAAAACTATATTTGATGACTATTATTATTGTTGTTATTACTGGTTAGAAAGTGGACAAGAGAAACTATGTTCAGTTATGATGGCTGATGTCTAGAAGGTGGACAAAAGAAATTATAATTGATGACTATTATTACTGTTGTTGTTTTTACTATTATTATTACTGGCCAGAAGGTTGACAAGAGAAGTTATGTTTAATTATGATGTCTAATGTCTAGAACAGGGTTTGGCAATGTTAACCTATCTGGGGCCGGTTGCTGGTCCCCAGGTCTTCTGGCTGGCTGGGGGGGGGTGGAAATGGCGGCGTGCACGCTCCTGCGCGCACGTGCCCCCGCTGCCAGCCACCACCGCCGCTGCTACGCGCATCGCAGCCACCATTTTGTTTGCCAAAATGGTGGCCGCAATTCATTTGCACGTGCACAGCAGCATGCACAAATCAGTTGCGTCCGCCATTTTGGCAAACAAAATGGCAGCTGCGACGCGCGTGGCAGCGCGGCAGCAGGGGGTTCAGCGGTGGCAGCGGGGGTCAGCAGGGGCGGGTCGACAGGGGTCGGCGGGCCAGGTGTGGCCCCGCAGGCTGTAGGTTGCCGACCCCTGGTGTAGAAGGTGAACAAAAGAAACAATATTTGATCACTATTGTTGTTGTTGTTATTATTATTATTATTGGTCAGAAGGTGGACAAGAGAAACTATGGGGGGTTGCAGACTGCCAGAAATAGTGCAAATTGAGTCCACCTTTAGGGTTACGGTTAGTGCTAGGGAATCATGGGAATTGTTTTTGTTCTGAGACATTGAGCCTTCTCTGTCAGAGAGCTCTGGTGCCACAATAAAATACAGTTCCCATGATTCCCTAACCCTAATAGTGGACTCAATTTGCACTATTTCTGGAAGTCTGCAACCCCCATATGTTTAAATTATGATGATTGATGTCTAGAAGGTGGACAAAAGGCACTGTATTTGTCCTGTCTTAAAGCTAACATCTTCCAAACTGTCCAGAGCAGAAATGACTCCATTGAATTAACAGTTCTCCCCCCACCATTTCTTTTTCTTTTTCTTTTCTGGGCTGCAAAAGGGATTGTGCAGGGAAGGAATGTGTGGGTCTGTGAGGAACATTAATTTAATTAAAGGACTGGGAAGGCTGACAACTTGTTAAGCTGGAAAAGAAATGCATTTATGGTCTGCAAATTGTGAAAGAGCTGCAGGCTAGAATGTGGATTGGACTGCAGGAAGCAAAAAAGACGATTGATATAACATTTACAATTAAATCAGAGGCATAATAGTCTTTCCGAGAGGCTGTATCTGGAGGTGCAAGGTGCCCATGAATGGGGATGAGGAGGTCATCTGTACAGAATGGGAATCTAGATATGGGGTTGGGTGGATCTTACAGCAGGGGTATAACTATGGGAGCAGTCAGAATGAGGGCATTGCTTCCTAAATAAGAATTCTGCCCCACTCCAGATTAAAGTTTTGGGCCAGTCTCCAAATTTCTAGCATTGCAGTAATTTAAAATTTCAGTTGAGCATTTAGAAATACAGTTTAGACACCCAAAGAAATGGGGCAGGCAAAGTTCCCAAAGAAATGCAAACGCAGCAAACACCAGAGTTTAGGTGTGAATGATTCTCAGTGTCTTAGGTTCTGCAATGCTAGAAATTTAGGAATTGAAGAGAAAATTTCATTTGATGGGACAGAATTCTTATTGGGGACAAGGGGACAATGCCCTCATTTTGTTGTCATCCCCACCCATCATAGCTACACCCCCCCATGTTAGAAGTTGAAAGGCTATCACTAAATTGTGCCTTCATGTGCTGGTGTGCTACAAAAGATATAGATCTTGTTGTGCTCTTTTTAATTGTCTGTTTCTTGCCAGGTTGGCAGCAATGGAGGAAAGCAGCCTGGGCCCCATGCAGCAGAGAGCTACTGAACTGGAACACATGGCTGAGGTCCTGCTCACAGGAGAGCAGTTACGGTAGGAAATTCTGTTTTTTTCTCTTTGCACAAATGCCACAAAAGTAAGGAAGGGGAGGATAGATTCTTTGTGGGCAGAAACAAATGGGAGGGATCATAGCACAGAGGGCATGCTATGTGTGTAAACCAGGGGTAAGGATCAGGCAGACCTGCGGATGGAATCTACTAGCAGCACCAGACAGTATAGTCAGTTGTGATGAACGATGGGAGGTACAGTCCCAACAACATTGGCAAGGTTGCATGATTCCCACCCCTTGATATAGTATTAGTCACTGGTTTGTCCTGCTAAAAAGATAGAAGATTATAAGAGCCAGTGTGGAGTAATGGTTTGAGCATTGGACAATGACTCCTGGAACCAGGATTCAAATCCCAGCTCAGCCATGGAAACCCACTGGGTGACCTTTGGCCATTCACCAGAGGAAAACAAAGGCAAACCCTCCATCTGAACAAATCTTGCCAAGAAAACCCTGTTTGCCTTAGGGTTGCCTTGAGTTGGAAATGACTTGAAGGCCCACAAGAAAAAGATGATGAGTCAGTAGTGTGCTGCAGCAGCTAAAAACCCCAATGCAATTCTAGCCTGCATCAACAGTCATACAGTGTCCAGAATGAGTAAAGTAATAATACCATTCTATTCTGCTTAGATCAGACCTCACCACTGGAATAATGTGGCCACTTTTGGGCACCACAGTTCAATGAGGTTATTGACAAGCTGGAACATGTTCAGAGGAGGGCAACCAGGATGATCAAATGTCTGGAAATTAAGCCATATGAGTAAGGACTTAGGCAACATAAAATATGTTTAGTTTGGGGAAGAGATGGCTGCATGCATATGATAGCCATATTTAAATGTTTGAAGGGATGTCATGTAGAAGATGGAGCAAGCTTGTTTTCTGCTGCTGCAGACAGAAACTGATGCATTCCCATAAGAAACAAAGATATGACACCTAAACTTTAGGAAGAACATCTTGACTGTAAGAGCTTTTCAACAGTAGACTAGACTGTCTCAGAGTCTGGTGGACTCTTTCCTTCTTTGGAGATATTTGGAGGTTAGATACCCACCTCTCGAAAGTGCTGTAGCTGTGGATTCTTTTATGACAAATAGGTGTGACAGATGTCCCTTGGGGTCTCTTCCAGCTCTGTGATTCTATGATGAGAAAGAAGTCTGATTGTGAAGAACCCAGGGTGAACAAAGT
Source organism: Phrynosoma blainvillii (assembly GCA_026167975.1). Taxonomy (NCBI): domain Eukaryota; kingdom Metazoa; phylum Chordata; class Lepidosauria; order Squamata; family Phrynosomatidae; genus Phrynosoma; species Phrynosoma blainvillii. Next base: position 21,451,172 of record JANUYF010000004.1, on the reverse strand, counting down.
GAGTCCACTGGCTGAATGCAGCTCTTGGGATCCCTACATGCAGCCCATGGAAGCCCCCATATCCCCCCACTATGATTTGGAGGCAATTCCCCCCCCCCAAAAAAAAATTACCTGAATTTTGCAAAAAAAAAAAAAAAAAGCCTGGGAAGAATACAATTTGCTCCGTTAAAGCCCCTTGGCCCCCAAACCTTGCCAAAACAGATGAGGAAAAAAAAAGGGGGGGGGTTTAAAAATTGACCAAAATGACAACCAGAAGTGACACCATGTCACTTTGGGTATGCTGAAATGTGATGCTGCAGCCTGCTGGACAGGCATAGGGAGGAGAAATGGCCTGTTTGAGTTGCCCATTTTTGGGTTAGATGGACAAAGAGTAAAGAATAAGTGAGAGTTCTATGTATTCCAAAGCGTTATAAGTATTCTGAGGGCTGGACAAATTCAGGGGGCTGCATTCCAATGATGGGTGGGATCGAAGTTATTCCTGCCAGAAGCTAAACTTTAGGAGATATTTTGAATCTTTAAAAATAGTGGAGAGAGCATGTAAAAGTCACCGAATTCCATGTTATGGGGAAAGAACAAAGCTGTCTGGGAGGGTTCGATTTGTTCAAGGAAAGTAATGACAGGCAGCTAGCCACACAAAACCTCTGTTTTCCCCTTATTCCCAATGGAATAAATTGGTCATAAGGATATGTTTAAGGCTTATCCCTTCCCTGTGCCCAGAGAGTACACAGAAGCTGGTTGTTTTTCCTGTATTGTCATGAGAGTGGCCAGACGCTAAGAATGAAATGTCTTCTCTATTTTATTATCTTAATGTTAACCTTGGGTAAGAGAGGCAATTTAGTTTGGCAGTGCATCACAGCCCTGCATGCATGCTAACAACTGCAATTAAAATTTCTTCTTCTGTATAGCTGAGAAACAGGTACAGTCTCTGTGCTTCTGTGTGTCTGATCATTTTGTTGTAAGAATCTGTTTGTTAATTGTCTTGGAATGAGAAAATTCCAGTCCTGCGGCAACCAATCTAAATTGAGAAAAGGTTGTTTGTAGTATAGCGTGTTTGGTATGATGTAGATTGGCAATCCAAGAAATTGGCTTCCTTCCACCCACATTAGGTGAAATCAGCACAGGCACCAGGAAAGAATAATGGTGTGGATGAGGCACAAAGAAATGCCCTCTTCCCAGATACAGAATAGCAAAACAAGTGTCCTTCTGAAATTTCACTTTATATAAGGGTGTAGTGCAGTGGTTTGAATGTTGCTCCTGGGTTCTAGGAAACCAGGTTTCAGACACCCACACAACCATGGAAACTGACTAGGTCACACCATTTCTACTAAAGAGGAAGACAGTAGCAAATCAGTTCTAAATATATTTTGTCAAGATAGCCCTATGCTAGAATCATTGTAAATAGGAGCAGGAGCACCCAATGGGGGTGTGGATCAAACCAGGTGACACCATAATTGGAGTGATGCTGCTGCTCCCCAAACATGGAAGGTGTGGGGTGAAGGTGCAGTAAAAGGAGACACTTGCCTCGCTTATAGTCATCATTGCTGAGCCTCGGCAGCCTCTTCCTCTGCCTAGTTTTTCCACCTGGCTAGCAGATCTTTCAAACCTGGAAGAGGTTGCCAGCAAGTGGGAAGAGGAGGCAATGAGGACTCTGTTCAAAAAGGATGTTGACAAGCTGGAGCATGTCCAGAGGAGGGTGACCAAAATGGTGAAAGGTCTGGAAACCATGTCCTATGAGGAGCGACTTAGGGAGCTGAGTATGTTTAGCCTGAAGAACAGAAGGTTAAGGGGTGATATGATAGCCCTGTTTAAATATTTGAAGGGGTGACATCGAGGATGGAACAAGCTTTTTTTCTGCAGCTTCAGAAAATGAGACACGGAGCAATAGATTCAAACTAGAGGAAAAGAGATTCCACTTCAACATTAGGAAGAACTTCCTGACAGTAAGAGCTGTTTGACTGTGGAACCCACTCCCTCTGCGAGTGGTGGAGTCTCCTTCTTTGGAAGTTTCTAAACAGAGACTGGATGGCCATCTGTCAGAGGTGCTTTGATTGTGTGTTCCTGCATGGCATGGGGTTGGACTGGATGGTCCTTGTGGTCTCTTTGAACTCCTATTATTTTAAGAGGAGGAGGAGGAAGTGGTGGCAGAAGCATGGAGTCGTTGCCCCTGCTGCCCATCTCTTTGAGGGTCCCCAGACCTTGAACAGATGAGCAGTCTCTTTTGTTGGAGAGGCAGGGAGATGTTTTTTAAAATGATCCACACCAGGTGTGAAAACTGCTAGATATGCCACTGAGTAGGAGTCAACTTGAAGGCATATAACAACTGACTGCATATAATATGCAAGCTATTTCCAATCATAAGTACTAGGGTGGCTAGGCCCATACTGGCTGGGGGATTCTGGGAGTTGCTTATAAGTACTTTTTCCAAAATCTGGACTAAGATTTAGTCATATTTAGAATAAAACTATTAAATGAACCTGAACTTAATCCTGATTCTACTACGTCTGGATCCAACCTAACAAATTTCTGTTTTAAACATTTATTAAGACTAATAAAATAAACAGTGTTTATGCAGGACATTTTGAAGCTGTTGTATTTGAAGTATGCCTACATAATATTTGTGATCTTTATATTAAAATACAAAAGCTGAGCAAGTATTGGAGATGGTGGCTAAAAGTAAGACAATGTGAAATCTTGCCCAAGTCTGCCATACAGGTATGTCTAAACCTACGTTTTAACTCAGGCCCATCTAGTGGAGCATAGAGTTTTCTCCTTTGCATCATACATAGTAGGAGTCAAGGTCACCATATGAAACTTACAGTAGCTTAAGGTTGTATAGAAGAACTACTTTATACAACTACACTGTTGTTTTATAAAATTCAGATTTCAAGCAATGACACCAGCTGAGATTAGTAGAATTCATGGTGAATGAATCAAACAATGAATGCTAATCACAATGGCTAAACAGAACATCTGTGTTCAATGGCACTATGCCCCTGATCACCTGGGGATGCTGGGGAGCAGTGGCATCATTCCCAGGTGACACCCTCTGCACCAGGTGACACCCTAGCTAGTGATACTACTGCTGCGGAGCAATAGTGAAGGACAACTGTTGCCTTCATGTAGTGCCCTCTCCAGCATTAGGTAAAGTGAAGTGGCAGATGCTATGAGGCAGTGGTGGCAGGATGCAATTTATGCTGCTTGGACATCCCAACTCTTAATTTCTGTTTAGCTACAAAGCATTGAAGGCAACACAGCAGACCAAACTGGTATCTTGCCTTAGAGGACACTATCCCACCACAACATTGCTGTTTTGTTTTGTTTTGTTTTGTTTTGTTTTTAACATGAAATGACACTATCTTGTTCTTTGCCTCAGGCAGCAATATGTCTTCTTTGTCTCAGAATTTTCTTTTTTGACCTCTGAATTAAACAGGATGCTCAATTATTTTGACTTCTTTGGTTGGTTTCAGCAGGCTGGCTTTATATTTTTATGACTTAATGAATGAAGGGAGATCTGAACTCAGGGTTTTCTGGCTGGTAGGCAGGAGGAGAAGAAGAGCAAGACCGCATTAGATGTGGATGAATGAAACCACAACCCAGAATTTGCAAGACATGGGCAGGGCTGTTGATAACTGGGTAACTTGGAAGTCTTTCATTCATAGGGTCCCTATAAGTCAAGGTCAACGTGATGACAATTCGCAACAAACATTCTCTGTATAGAAGAGTTTCAACTTCTGGAGGGATGGGTGGGGTGCATCTATGTGGAATCATGGCTTGGAAAATTGCTTTTTTTTTTTTTTTGGACTACTAGCTCCCAGAATTCCCTATCAGGCAAAGTATAGATGGTATACTTGGGAGTATATTGGGAGTTGTACTCCCACTCCCAAAATTCCCCTGCCCCAAAGTCTTCATGCAGTAATGATAGTCAACTTTACTGGCTCAATAAGAGGGGGTTGAAATATAAGCTTTATTGTAAACTGCACATGTGAACTTGACAGCATAATTGTGTTGATCTTTACCATGCTCATAACATATAGAAAAGATCATATATTTTGTATTGGCTGCTTGCCACCCTGTGATTTATACTTATAAAGTAAGCAAATATTTCTGCACTGGAAAAACTCAGAGATGGTGGTCCCCTACTGTTGTTTTAGCAAGTGTGCTTGCTATTGAAACATGTGTCTTTGTATATGAGCAAAATTTAAGGCAGTCTTCTTCAGTACAGTACGCTCCAGATATTTTGGACTTCAGCTACAATAATCCATCACTATTGGCCCTTGCTGGCAGGGGCTGGCGGGAGTTGTGGTCCAAAATACCTTGAGTGTGCAAGATTGAAGAAGAATAATTTTGAGCAGTGGAAAGAGTTACCTAGTCTATTGTCGAAAAGAAGTTTCCTGTTAGGTGTGGAGAGTAGTGCCTTGGCTACTAAAAGGCTACTTTTCACTGGAATGATGTGGCTTGTGTATTTGAAACAGCAATAGCCATTAGCTCTGAAGGTGCCATTAAGTAGCCTGCCTGCTTTTTTTATTGTGGAGTTCCAGCTCTGAATTGTAGATGTTTGTGGTAGGCAGTACTGCTTTGGAAAATGTGGGTGGAAGGTATTTGACCAGCAGCTAATACTTGTTAAGGTGTGCTCAGTTCATATCACAGCTGAGCATTATGTGCTGAGAAAATAGGTATGCTGAAGGGAGTCATTACAAAGTTTGGTGATTTTAGTTGTTGTTGTTGTCATATGGTGTCATCATTTAGATGTCTGAGTATCCATGCTATCTGAGGGATTCTGGGAGTTGCCATCCAAAAATATAACTTCCAAGCTCTGAAAATATCTTACCCATGCACATGGATCTGCTACACTCTGGGAGGGGATTTTGGCTGGCTTATATTTAAACAGAGAAGGAAAATCCCAGCTGTGAAATTCAAGAACATATTTGGCATCACATCTAGTTTGACCTTCAGTCTTACTGATTAACTGAAGATGGGTTTTTCATTTATTTATTTCTATACTCTTCATCCCTCAAGAAAAGATTTGTCTGCATCTGCTTGAATAACTTTGCTTTTGGAGTTTTCCTCTTTCAAATTTATGTTGCTGAACAGCATTTGCTCACAATAGGTTAAATATTTGGGGTAGAAAAATGGGCCATCCCTTGCATTCTTGTGTGTAGTCTGCTGTATTGTTTGCACTTTTCTGTTCAGTTCAGTGCATCATTGCATGGGCTCTTTGATAATAGATCAGTGAATGGCAAAAGGAGGAGTAGTCATAAATGGAAGGTAGACACTCTGCATTCCTGGTATACCATGCATACTTAGTGTGGGTAGATGCTTGTATCAGACATAACCTATTAATTATGCTGAACTTGGGGGATCACATATCCTACTTTATGGAAGGCAAGTCTTTATTTGACAGACTGCTATTTGACAGAGCCAGCATGGCTTGAGTGTTGGACTACAACGCTGGGAGACCAGGGTTCGAATCTTCGCTTGTCCATGGACACCCACTGGGTGACATTGGGCATCACACACACTCTTAGTCTCAGAGGAGGACAATGGCAATCCCCCCCCCCCCTTGAACAAATTTGGATAAGAAAACCCTGTGATTGATTCACTTTGGGGGTGCCACAAATCAGAAACAACTTTATGGCACACAGTACCAGAGAACAATGCTCTGTTTCATGGAGTCCTCTTTTTGCAGGGTTGTCGCAGCCACTTTAAATTATTGAAACTTAAGGACAGAGATCCTGAAGTTGCTTATCCACAGTTAGCAGATAAATACCACATTGAGAAGACATGCGCTTGCTCACATTCTTCTCCAGTACTGTGAAATATATTTCTGCTTAGGAAGTATTCCCAAATTGACAGCCATACACCATGAATCATCACATGCAAGTATTATAAGAATCTTGGTTCCCTTGTATCCTTTTGTGTGTGGGTCCAGGGATGCAGAATGTGTATCCCACCCCCTTATTTGTTTCCTGTAAGTCCCAGTTTTCCTCCGTTAGATATTCTGCCTAGGTGTGATGGCAGTTGCAACCCAACAATACTTGGGGAGCCACACTTTCACTTTGTTTTTCCTGGCACAAGCAATTGCATCTGGTGTGGGCAACTGTGCAGGGGTTGGAAGCTAAACATCCCCACACACAAATTGGCCCACCATCATGCCAAAATACCTCAATTTTTGTTGAAGTATTTCTCAAAATGGCAAGTGAAAGTGATACTACATTATCTCTTGTTGCCATTTGAAACAGACTGCAATTATAATAGAGGTTTCGGAGGGATTCTGACAGGGTTGTGGGACATCATGGTAAAAGTACTTTACACATTTGGGTGCAGATATGTTTTTTTGGGTAAACATCTGATTTTTTTTTAAAAAATGCTGGAGGGCTTTGGGGATTGATAGGGACTGCCAAAACAAGGCTCAGGATCTGCATTTACCCCATTCATGCATTACATTCATTGACATTTGAAAAACATCATTATTTTTCAACAACAAATGTGAAGTCTGATTCCTGGGAAACTTATAAGTATTTTCTTGAGGTGATGCATCTAGTTCTGGGCAGCAGAGAAGTACAGTTTGTAACATAAATGCAATGATGAATTAAATCCATAGTTGGTTTGTGCTTTCCTAAAGAGATCCCTATACCAATGGCTTTATACCTAGACTACTGGTAAGGAAATACCTGCGTAATGGACATTTTTAAACCCTGATAATGAACTGAACTGGTCTGCACCACCCATAATATTCTGTGAATCAGAATTTTTATGCACTGGCTTTTACTCTTACAGTATGTTGTGATGCACTTCAGCAAAATAAATAAATAAATGTATCAACAGGGTGAGATTTATGAATTGGTGCAATTGCTTCAGGTTTGACATAGGCTACGGACCTAGTGTTGAAGAAAAAAGATGTATTTTGCTTCCTTCCTGTCATGATTTCCTCTAGTTTGTGAAGCTTCTGTTAACATCAAATTTTTACATGTTACTTGAATAATGGAGTAAAAATGCATGAGATCGAGCTGTTAGTTTCACCAAAGCTTCAGGGTTGAAAGTGGGTTCATACGGAAAGATGTCTGTGTCGCTGTCTATCATGCTTTGTATTTTATTTATAATTCATTCATTTACCGTATTTTTCGCCCTATAACACGCACTTTTTCTTCCCCTAAATATGCGTGGGGAAGTGAGTGCGCCCTATAGGGCGAAGGGCCGAGGCCGCGGGGAGAAGGAGCCCTCCTTCCCCCCGCGACCTCAGTCTTTGAATGGACTGGTACTGGGATCGAAGCAATCCCGGCGCCAGCCGATTGAAAGACTGAGGCCACGGGGAGAAGGAGGGCTCCTTCTCCCCGCGGCCTCAGTCTTGGAATCGGCTGGTGCCGGGATCAAAACGATCCCGGCACCAGCCCATTCCAAGACTGAGGCCGGGGGGAGAAGGAGCCCTCCTTCCCCCCCGGCCTCAGTCTTGGAATCGACTGGTGCCGGGATCGCTTCGATCCCAGCACCAGCCCATTCAAAGACTGAGGTCGCGGGGGGAAGGAGCCCTCCTTCCCCCTGCGACCTCAGTTCAATGGGCTGGTGCTGGGATCGGAGAAGTTCTCCGATCCCAGCACCAGCCCATTGAACAACCGGCCTCCGGCTATAGGGAGGAATCCTTTTTTCTTGGATTTTCTTCCTTTAAAATTGGGTGCGCCTAATATGCCGGAGCGCCTTATATGGCGAAAAATACGGCATATCGAGGTCGGGAAAGTGTCATCATTGGGTTGCATGCCCCCACAGGGCTCTTTGTGTGATCCCTAGGGGGTAAAAATTCCTCCAAATGGCATCTAGGAGGTAAGGGGGTATTTTCGCTATGTTTTTTGCCCCGTGGCCATTGTAGGCCTAGGAAAGACCTTTTTTTAAAAAAGACAAAGTGAACAGAAAGTGGCTTCTGCTCATGTCTATTGTTTTGTTTTGTTTTAAAATCTCAAGGTCCTAAAATGGCCCAAGGGGACTAAAGACCATGGCTAAAATGTTCCTCATGCCTTCAGAAAATATTTGGGGCAAAACTTTGTGGCTTTTTTTGCTGGGTGAACAGCCCTCCAAGTTTTCCTGGGAGGGCTAATGCATCCTCTATTCTTTCACAATTGTCCACTCCTGATTTGTATTCTACCAGGTCTAAAAATGGACCCTGTTTTTGAAACTGCTCCAGGCCCCAGCCACCTTAATCTGGATTTTGTCTAGAAATATGTATTTTGAAAGATATAAGAACATCAATGTGATGCTGAATTAAATTTTGCTATAATTGGGTTAATATTGCAAACGTGGAGGGGTAATAGCAGCCTCTTAACCACATTGTCCAATAATGGGTATTATTCAGAGACAAGCTGTCTCTGATACTTATTTTATTTTAATTCTTTTTTATTTAAGATATTTCTGTATCACACCCCAGCCCACGAGGGCTGTTGGGGGAATGAATAAATGAAAACAATTAAAAGAATACAAAGATTAAATATTTTAAAACACATTAAAATACTCTTTAAAAACTTTTAAAAGCAGTCTAAAACCAATCCTAAAATACACTTTGACTACCATATCCTTGGGATTGATAACCATGGTTTCATTTACCCGCATCGGGGGGAAAGATCTCTGTAGGCATCTAGAAGTTCTCCAGGGTGCCTTTATGGTAAATGTCTACCAGGAAAGGGCATAGCTGGCACACCAGCCAAAGAGGGACAAAAGTGCTCCTGGCCAGTGCAGCAATCTGGCCTTCCAGGAGCATTGCTGGATCCAAGAACAGCCCAAGCCACAAACCTGATCTTTCAAAGAGAAAGCATCTGCATCCAGAATAGGCTGTGATCCCAAGCCCAGCCTTGAGGTCAATAGCATTCTAGTCTTGTTCAGATTGAGCCTCAGTTTATTCACCTGTATCAAGCCCTTCACTGCATCCAGATAATGATTCAGGACTTCCACATCCTCCTTGGCACCACTTATAAAGGAGAGAGAAAGCTGGGTGCCATCAGCATACTGATAACATCCAACCCCAAAGCTCTGGATGACCTCTCCCAGTGAATTTATGTAGATGTTAAAAAGGATATGGGACAATGTTGCCCCCTGGGGAACCCCACAGGCTAATGGCCAGCACTACCCTTGGGGAACTTTCAGCCAAAATTTATTTGAACTAGTGCAAAGCAATGCCCAAGTCTCATATCGGCTAAATGACCTAGAAGGATACCATGATTGGTGGTACCAAATGCCACTGAAAGATTCAGAACAATCAACAGGAACCCACTGCCCCTGCCCAAGTCCTGGTATAGGTCATCCACAAGGCAGCCAGGACTGTTTTTGTTCCATGATCAGGCCTAAACCTAAATTGGAATGGATTCTGGTAATTTGTTTCATCCAAAAAAAGACTGGAATGTGTTGCCCCTACTCACTGTAAGCCCATACTTTAAAAAGATTAGAGACTGGCTAATAGTTATCTAAGGAAGGGCAGTCCAGTGAAGGTGCCACCATCATAACTAATAGCATCAATAGTGTTATTCTCCCCAAATTTGTCTGATCTCCCTTAAAAGACATGCAAATTGGAAGTCATCATCATTATATCCTGCACTCCATAGTAAAATTCAATAGTTTAACTATGCTCTATGTGAAGTACTTCCTTTTATCTGTATCTCCCACTAGTCAGCTTTACTAGATGACTCTTAAATTCTAGACTTAAGGGATGAAAAACCGCTCAATTCCTTCTTTCTTCACACCTCACACCATTTTATGCACCTTTGTCGTACTTTTTTCTAAGCAAAAATTTTTTGAAGGTTGTGGTCATTCCTCATGGGGGAGTAGCTCCAAGCACTTGATCAATATCCAAAGTATGTATGTGAATATTAATTCAAGTACTGGTTTTCACATAGTTTTAACAAGCAAAATGCAAATGGATTTCTGCAGAAGCAGGGTGGAACAAGCATACCAGTGAACATATGCAAAAGTGGCATGGGCCAGGAATAGTGGTATGTCCATGCTAAATATACTTCCACTCGCTATAGAGTATACTTTGAAGTTTTAAAATGGATCTTTAGGACAGCTGGTTGGCAAGATGTAATGAGACAGGTGTTCTAATGTATATAACTGGGGGAGTGTTTGAGTAAGTGCTGCATACTTTAAATGTGCCGTGTAAAAGTGACATGACAAAATAAGCATCATTGTAACTGAGAGAGGCAGAAGAGTTGTCCTATTCACTGGGCATGTAAGAACTATTTTGCTGGCCCAGATCAAGGGGCCATCAGCTCCAGGGGCAAGTAGCCTGCAATCTGAGGGCAGAAGGAGGGTCTCCCTAATTTCATCTAGGGGCTCATTCACATTTGCATTTAATCCGGTTCCTGAGTTGCTTCAATATGGGAGCACACAATCGATTCACACCGATATGTAGTTGACACTACATTTTCCATTACCAAATGCATTAATGTCTATTTTAAACATGCATCTCATTCACATTCTTGTGATCAATCTATCCCACTTTTTATTAATGTCAACCATATGATGTGCATGGGGGTGTTTCTGGTTAGGCAAGCACTTGGTGGTGTGGCTGCGTGCATCAGCTGTCACTATTTCCAGTGGCCTTTGTGTGTGTGTGTGTGTGTGTGTGTAAGATGCACACCCTCCTCCTCTTCCACTTTCCCTCCATGGAAATGGGCTCCTAGAAGCTGGGAGAGTGTAGGTCTCTTTCTATGGGAGCAAGAGCTGATCATAAACACACACCTCTCTCCTCCACTTTCTCTCCCTGTGGGGAAATGGGCTCCTAGAGAGGGGCAGTGATGCCCGAGGAAGAGGAAGGCTCCCCTTTGGTCTGGAGCTCCCTTGTTCCCAGGACCCCCACCTCCACATGGGTCAGGAACCAGAGGGCCGAAAGCGAAGGGGGAGGAGGAGGAGAGCCCCTCATCCTTAATGCTCATCTTCCTGGGTGCTAATGTGGCAAAAGGCCAACCAGGAGGAGGAGGAGGAGGAGGAGGAGGATACAAAGTTATTCTTCCTCCCTTCTTTTCCTCCTTCCCTCCCTCCTTTCTTTCTTCCTTTCCTCCATTGCAACCTGGGAGCTCTTCCTCTTCCTCCTTCTCCGCAGCCAAAGGTGATGCAAATTTTATTTCTATGGGGGCAATTTTATTTTCTGATTGGAGTCAGAAAAACATGGCAGGGGCTTGGACTGGATGGCCCTTGTGGTCTCTTCCAACTCTATGATTCTTTGAAACACACACAAATGTGGCCGATTGCATAAACTGTCATTTTAAAAAAAATCCACGCTACAGCACACCACTTGGTTGCAATGGAAATCCTAATCCACAGAAGCTCAACAACAGCCCCACAGCTTGATCCTTCTGTGGTGTGGGATGGGTACCACCCCTCTGCCAACTCTCTACCCAGTGACCCTCCCATCCAGTGCACTCCGAATGTGATCGCAAATGCGTTCACATTTGCTCAACATGGTGCAACATGGTTCTTTTCAAAACAACTGCCAAAAGATCAGTTTCCAAAACAAGTGATTCTTTTTGGGAATTGCATCATTTCACCATGATTCACCATGAATCAGACCGAACACAGTTAGGTCTGAAATCAATTCAAGTGTGAATGAGGCACAAATAAACCATTCTGCAAATCGGTTTAGGTCATAGTGTGAATGATGCCTAGGTCCCTACCTAGGAACTTCAGAAGAAGGGTGAAAGGGGCAAGGAAAGGCTGGAAAAGCCAAAATGGATAAATAAGTTGAAGAAGTTGGGATGTAAAGCCTTTTATAAGCCAGGAAGCAAGGAGGAATAGATATGCAAATGATAACTTAAGATGTGTGGCAAGAGGGTTCTGTCTTTCCAATGACAAGCTCTTTAGTGGAGGAGAGAAGGAAGGAAGGAAGGAAGGAAGGAAGGAAGGAAGGAAGGACCCTGCAAATTTATGGTAGGGACAGGAGAGGAAGAATGAGAAAGACCCTTTTTGGCTGTCGTCACTTCTTGGCTATCTATCCCATGATATGACCCGAGAGAGGAAGGGCCTTTGCAGACTGCCAGAAATAGTGCAAATTGAGTCCACTTTAAGGGTTAGGGTTAGTGCTAGGGAGTCATGATAATTGGTTTTTTTCCTGAGACACTGAGCCTTCTCTGTCAGAGAGCTCTGGTACCACAATAAAATACAGTTCCCATGATTCCTTAACCCTAACCCTAACCCTTAAAGTGAACTCAATTTGCACTATTTCTAGCAGTCTGCAAAGGCCCAGAGAGACAAGACAGAGACTGAAAGAAAAACCTTTCTCCACTGTTATCTAATTCAGCATTCTGTTTCTAACAACAGCCAGATGCTTCTGGGAACTCACCACTTGGGCCTTAGAGCTTGTAGCAATACTTTTTAGAAGCAATTTATAACTTAGAGAATGATTCTTTAATGATACGCATCATGGAGAGGGTCTTCATTATATAACACACTACTGGTATAATGATAATGTTTCTGATGCTCTTGTTTTAAATATATTTAAAAGACAGAAAGAGTCCCAATTCCGCCAAAGTGGCCCCACCAAGCAACATTTTAAGAACAATGAGTAAACAATTACACAAAATATTACATTATTGATTAAATATTACATTATTGATTAAAAGTAGCTACAGTACTCTCCTCTTATCTACGGGAGATACATCCCAAGACTCCCAATGGATGCCTGTAACCATGGATGGTACCAAACCCTATACTTGTAATCTTTTTGGGCCACAATTGACCAAGGGTAACTGAAATTATGGAGAGCAAAACAAGATTTGGGGAAGGGGGAATTATGTTATATTTTTAGACCATGGCTGACCATGGATAATTGAAAACACAGAAAGCAAAACTGTGGATACAGGTGGACCATTGTATCTTGATATGTTTGTTACAAAAAAACAGTAATAAGTTAACCTTGCAAGTTGCAGATATCTTTATTTAGTTTGATCCCATCCCTGTGTATCACAGAGTATATCACCTCTGAAAATGCATTATTTACTGAAAACTCAGTATGTCATCACTGAAAACCGAAGTTTAGCTATCCTGCCTGTATAATGGATGAGCGTAATACATTCTGATACTATTCTAATTGTTTAATTCTCATCAACAGCAAATTACTGCTACACAACTAAACATGTAACCTGTGTTCCTTTTCAGATTATAGTATGGCTTTATGCTAATTGAAACAATAAAATACTGCCAGGCTTGGTCACAGTCTTTTGCTCTGGAAGACCAGTGAACTGTCAAAGCTACAATGTTGAACATATTGCTCTGGAGTAATCCCTATTGAAGTCTGTAGGGCAGGGGTAAGCAACCTTTTTGAGCCGGGGGCCGGGTTGCTGTCCCTCAGACAATTGGGGGGGGGGGGCGAAGCACCATAAATAAATAAATAAATTAAACATTAAAAAATTAAAAAATATGCATGCACACTCTCTCAGTCCCAGAAAAGCCATGGCAAAACCCCAAGAACAAGTAATAACAATAATCAATATCATCATGTTGGATGGGCACGGCGGCAGCGGCAGGACCGGCCTGGGGCCAGTCCAAAGGCCTCGGGGGGGGGGCGCATCTGGCCCCCGGGCCTTAGGTTGCCTACCCCTGCTATAGGGCATGCAAACAAACATGCATTGAATTGTACTGTAAGACATGTGGGGCTGGGGCTGGTAGAAATGGTGGAACTTGGAAAGGAATCAGGAAAACAGTGTTAAACATTCAAAGGCCAACCACTCATATGTATTAATCATTAATGTAGATTTTATATTGTAGTCAACATGACATCTGTGTCATGAATCTGGAGCAGACACAAAATCTTCAGTAGGCAGAATGGATAATGCAGTTGAACAGATATTTTCTGGGAAGTAAATCCTCTGCTACAGGGATGTGGGAGAAGGGAGCTCACTCTTTTGCAAAAAGGAACTGTTACTGCTGGAAAATGTCAAGTGATTACTAGGAGTATGGAAAATAGCATTGTCAGAAAGAGTGACACATTAAAGTAGATGGAACAGAGGGGTAACACAGAGTGATTTATTTATGGAGACTTGGTTTCTGATTATATCTTGTAAGAACAAAAGGTCTTAAAGTATACATTCACCAATGACCCATGCTTTTCGTGGGGCGGAGGATAATACCAGGAATAAAGAGAAAAGAAAAGGGGTAACAAACAAAAATAACTTTAGAGCACTAGGATGTTAGTGAAAACCTTTTTACTGTAAGAATTATTTGGCTGTCCATATTTGGAGGTCTTTAAACAGAGATTGGATGGGCATCTTTCAGGTCTTTAATTGTGTATTCCTGCATAGCAGAGTGTTCAGGAAATGAACAATGTGGTCCCTTCCAATGCTAAGATTGTATGATCCAAATCCAGTACCCATCACCATTTGTCATGCTGGTGGAGGTGTCTGAGAGGTGACGCTGGAGGATCAAAGATGGAGAACTCCTAGTTTTGGGAATCCTCATGTCATGGATCTCTTTCACGCCATAGTTACAGAACGTTATTTCCACTTTAAGTGCTATGGCTCTGTCCTATGGAATCCTGGGATTTGCAGTTTGGGAGGGATTATTAGGTCTTGCATTAGGTCTATGATTATTAGAATCATAGAATCATAGAGTTGGAAGAGACCACAAGGGCCATCCAGTCCAACCCCCTGCCATGCAGGAACTCCCAATCAAAGCATCCCTGACAGATGGCCATCCAGCCTCTGCTTAAAGACCTCCAAGGAAGGAGACTCCACTACTCTCCGAGGGAGTGTGTTCCACTCTCGAACCGCCCTTACTGTCAGGACGTTCCTCCTAATGTTGAGGTGGAATCTCTTTTCTTGCAGCTTGCATCCATTGTTTCGGGTCCTAGTCTCTGGAGCAGCAGAAAACAAGCTTGTTCCCTCCTCGATATGACATCCCTTCAAATATTTAAACATGGCTATCATATCACCTCTCAGCCTTCTCTTCTCCAGGCTAAACATCCCCAGCTCCCTAAGTCATTCCTCATAGGGCTTGGTTTCCAGACCCTTCACCATTTTAGTTGCCCTCCTTTGGACACGCTCCAGTTTCTCCACATCCTTTTTGAATTGTGGTGCCCAGAACTGGACACAGTATTCCAGGTGAGGCCGGACCAAAGCAGAATAGAGTGGCACTATTACTTCTCTTGATCTAGACACTATACTTCTACTGATGCAGCCTAAAATTGCATTGGCCTTTTTAGCTGCTGCATCGCACTGTTGACTCATGTTCAACTTGTGGTCCACCTGGATTCCTAGATCCCTTTCACACATAGTCTCATTCAGCCAGGTGTCCCCCATCGTATATCTGTAGTTTTCGTTTTTCCGCCCTAAGTGCAGTACCTTACATTTCTCCGTGTTGAATTTCATTTTGTTAGCTTTGGCCCAACTTTCTAGTCTGTTCAAGTCATTTTGAATTTTGATCCTGTCCTCTGGGGTATTAGCTACTCCTCCTAATTTGGTGTCGTCTGCAAATTTGATAACTATGCCCCCAATACCGTCATCCAAGTCATTAATAAAGATATTGAATAGCACTGGGCCCAGGACAGAGCCCTGTGGCACCCCACTGGTCACTTCTTTCCAAGTTGAAAAGGAGCCATTGTTGAGCACCCTTTGCGTTCGACCAGTCAACCAATTACAAATCCATGTAACAGTTACTTTGTCTAGCCCACATTTTACCAACTTGCTTGCAAGAATGTCATGGGGAACCTTGTCAAAGGCCTTACTGAAATCAAGATATACTATATCCACAGCATTCCCTTCATCTACCAAGCTGGTAATTTTATCAAAAAAAGAGATCAGATTTGTCTGGCATGACCTGTTTCTCTGAAACCCATGTTGACTTTTTGTGATTATGAAATTATCTTCCAGATGTTCACAGACTCTCTGTTTAATGATCTGCTCCAGAATCTTTCCGGATATTGATGTCAGACTAACTGGACGATAATTGTTGGGATCCTCTTTTTTCCCCTTTTTGAAGATGGGGACAACATTTGCCCTCCTCCAGTCCACTGGGACCTCTCCTGTTTTCCAGGAATTCTCAAAGATTATTGCCAATGGTTCCGATATTACATTTGCCAGTTCTTTTAATACCCTTGGATGTAATTCATCTGGTCCTGGAGACTTATATTCATTTAGATTAACCAGGTATTCCTGTACTATCTCTTTACTTATTCTGTGCTGAAATTCTCCTATTCTGTCCTCTGCTCCATTATCCTCAAGTTGAGCACCCTTTGCCTTTTCTGAGAAGACTGAAGCAAAGAAGGTGTTGAGTAATTCTGCCTTTTCTCTGTCCCCTGTTAACTTTTTGCCATCTTCTCCACACAGTGGCCCTACCATTTCCTTCTTTTTCCTTTTGCTACTGACATACCCCCAAAAGCCCTTTTTATTGTTCTTAACCTCTCTAGCAAGCCTGATTTCATTCTGCGCTTTAGCTTTTCTGACTTTAACCCTACACGTGCTAGCTATTTGTTTGAATTCCTCTTTGGTGATTTCCCCTTTTTTCCATTTCTTATACATGTTCCGTTTAAAACATAGTTCAGTTGCAAGTTCCTTAGTCATCCATCCTGGTTTCTTGAGACACCTCCCATTCTTCCTCCTCGTTGGCATGGTTTGAAATTGTGCCTTCAGTATCTCCCTTTTGAGAAACTCCCATCCGTCTTGAACTCCCTTCTCTTTTAGTATTCCTGTCCATGGGATCACCCTCAGTATTTCTCTAAGTTTAGTAAAATCAGCTTTCCTAAAGTCTAGAATGCGTGTCTCACTATGCCTGGCTTCTCCTTTCCACTGTATAATAAACTCCAGGAGGACATGATCACTTCCAGCAAATATCCGGATAGTTGAAGTCACCCATCACTACTATATTTCTCCTTTCTGAGTGTGTGGTCATCTGTTCTAGAAAGGCTTCATCCAATTCTTCTGCTTGAGTTGGGGGTCTGTAGTAGACTCCCACACTAACATCCCTGTTGTTTCCTTCCCCTTTAATTTTTATCCAGATGCTCTCCACTTGGCTTCCAGGACTGATGTCCTGGACTTCTTCACTGGTGTAAATATCCCTGACATATAATGCTATTCCTCCTCCTTTCCTGTTTGTCTTGTTTCTCTTGAAAAGGTTATACCCCTTTATTTCTACATTCCAGTCATGAGACTCATCCCACCAGGTTTCAGTGATGCCTATTATATCATATTTGCTTTGTTGCGCTAGGAGTTCAAGTTCATCTTCCTTATTTCCCATGCTCTGTGCATTAGTGTAGAGACATCTAAGACCATGTGTCCCCTTTACTTGCTGCCTGTGCCCTTTTTTTTGCCTCCCACTGTTGGGTCCCTGTACTGTTTGCCTTGTTTCCTCTATGACAGTTTGACTATTTTCTCCAGTCCTTTTGTCTTCCAGGACGTTGTCTCCCTTCCCCACACAGTTCAGTTTAAAGCCCTCCTGATCAAATTCTTCAGACCGTTGGCAAAAACATTTCTTCCAACTTGTGTGAGATGTAGCCCATCCCTTGCCAGGAGTCCGCCCTCATGGAACCGCAGCCCATGATCCAAGAATCCAAATCGCTCTCGACGACACCATCTGCGGAGCCAATTGTTGACATCTGCTATCTTCCTCTCTCTTCCTGGACCATGCCCTTGAACTGGCAGAAGAGACGAGATGACAATCTGTGCCTCCATTTCTTTCAGCTTCTTTCCTAGAGCCTCGTAATCCCTTTTGATGTTCTGAAGGCTGTGTCTTGCTGTGTCGTTCGTTCCCACGTGGACCAAAAGGAAGGGGTATTGGTCGGTAGGCCTGACCAGTCTTGTCAGCCTCTCTGTCACATCTCTGATCTTTGCCCCAGGAAGACAACACACCTCTCGAGACATCTTGTCAGGCCCACAAATCACTGCTTCTGTCCCCCTCAGCAAGGAGTCCCCCACCACGACCACACGCCTCCTCCGAGGCTTAGCAGCGACTGTTCCCTGTGGGAATTATTATTCTTTAACCTGAGATAACATTTTTCTAAGAATCTCAGGTCCTCCAACACAACTCTGTGGTCAATACAGATATTGACTGTAGAATTGCTCCGGAGGACCTAAGATACCTAAAGAAGTGTTTTCTTTAGGAATCTCTAGGTCCTTCAGCTAAACTTTATGGTCAACCTCTGGCAAGAGTCACACTGGAGGACCTAGAGATTCCTAGAGAAAACATATTGATCAAATCTGAATAATCAAATCTACAAAAATTAAGGCTGCAAATGTGGAGGGCTGATTGTTCTTTATACTGGGTTAAATCATGGGACAATCTTGCTCAGAGTACATTACACAGTTACAGTGTTTTCATTCCACTTTAGCTGTAGTGAGGCTTTATCCTATGAAACTTTGGGGATTTATAGTATGATGGAGTAGTTAGAATTTTCAGGAGAGTAGCCTAGAGCTCTCTACCAGAGAATTCTAAGGATTGTGTTGCCGCTGTGTGCCATCAAGTTGGCTTTGACTTATGGCAACCCTATGGATGAGAAACCTCCAAGAGACCCTGTTATCAACAGCCCTGCTCAGACCTTGCACATGCAAGGTCTTGGCTTTCTTGATTGAATCAATCGATCTGAGCCTTCCTATTTTTCTACTGCCTTCAACTTTACCAACCTTTCTATTCTTTTCCAATGATAATACTTTCCAAGGCCACCACCAAACTTCAAATCCTATTAACCCATGATATGGAGCCATGACTATTAAAGTGGTATCAATTCACTGCAAATGGGTAGTGCAGAGACTTTCCATATTGTCTGATCTGAAAGAGACAGTGGCTTTTAAAGGTTTCAGTCAAGGATCTTTCCCAGTGCCCTACTTTGAGATCCAAGGGATTGAATTACAGACTGTCTGTATATAAAGAATGTGTTACACTACAGAGACATGGCTGTTCTTGAAGTTTCTAAGCCTTACGCAACTGCAGATTAGAAGAATACAAGTTCCAGTAGTGTTTGTCAACATGAATTCCAAGCTATTCATAGTGATGTATTAAATGCCATTTGTTTTTATGAAATGTTAATGGAGAGCAGAAGCCCAGATTAACTGCTTTGATATCATGAACAGGACTGTGTGTGAGGGCCAGGCTACACATGAGGCTGTGTAGCAATGTCTCTTTTGGGATGGGCAAAGAGAGATCTGGTGCCAAATGATCTGCCACAGTTGCCCACTCCTGCTGTAAAATGTTGTTGTTGTGTGCCTTCAAGTCATTTCAGACTTATGGCGACCCTATCATGGTGTTTTCTTGCAAGATTTGTTTAGAGGAGGTTTGCTATTGCCTTCCTCTGAGGATGAAAGTATGTGACTTGTCCAAAATCACCAAGCGGAGAATCAAACTCTGGTCCCCAGAGTCTTAGTCCAACACTCAAATCACTGCACCCTCCAATATTTCACAGATGAAAACCAACAACATCAGAATTCAAGATGGTAAAAGTTATCAGTGTGGAAGAACCACAAGGTAGATGAGACTTCAGCAGTTTGCTTTTGCCTGAGTCTACAGGCAAAAGACAAGGTTCCCCACTATCCTCTCCCAATCCCAGTTCATTGGGTAAAAACTACTTTTGTACTTTGAACTCAGTTTGCAGCAACTGAAGTAAGTGGAGGAGAAAGTGGGAGGAGGAGAGGGAAACTGGAAAATTTTAAAAGTGGCTGGAAAAGTGGGATGACAGAGTACAGTCCATTCCAGATCAGTACAGTAGGAGGGTATGGAGCTGGGGACCTGGGGGGGAAATGGAGCCAGGGGCGGCACGCGTGCGCTTGCCCCCGTGCGTGTGCATGTGCACGACACCCACTGTTGTGCGCGTGCGTGTGTGGGGGTCGCCATTTTGGAACGCCCGCCAGCGCCGGCACCGTACGCATGCGCACGGCGCGGCGGGCATTCCGAAATGGCACTCTGAGTCGTGCCAGTTGGGCGTTCCAAAATGGCGCCCACCATCATACGCATGCGTGCGCAAGTGCGGGCGCCATTTTGGATGCCAAAATGGAGCCCGTGTGCAGCAGTGGCGGTGGCAGTGGCACGCGCGGGGCAGCAACAGCAGGAACGGCCATGGGCTGGTCCCAAGTCCTCCGCGGGCCGCACCCAACCCACAGGCCGTAGGTTGCCGACCCCTGGTATGGAGCTACTATTTATGGTATTCATTAGTTCCTAGTCCTTGAGAACCATTTACTTCAAAAATGGTAAATCTGTGGCACTTGCAACATTGAAACAGGATGCCCTTCTGTTAATCTTCCCACAAATTGTTTTTGAGACCCACTTAGTTCTCTAGCACAAATACTGGCTTGAAATATACAAAAAATGTACACAAATTCTTATATTTCTGCTCAGGGTCACTACCTTGATGAAGCTTGTCATATGCCCTGATTATTCATTTCTGTTGTTCAGTCCCAAATATTTGCCTATCTCCGTATATTTAGTATTATTTTATCTATCCACCACTTTTCCTTGTGACTCTGGGTATAGTTAGCATACCCTTTGGCAGCAGAGTACCACAAATAATGTGCTAACGCGAAGCTTGTTAACACTAATATGTGAGAATTATTCCTGGCTGCTGCCAATGTGCAAATGTATTTAATAGCCACACTGGAGTGTGTTTATGTGTTTTAGCATATGGCACTAGAGAAATGCTTCTGCATCTCTTCATTTTTTTTTATTTGCTATAAGGCCAAGAACAATTCTACCATCTGCAGGACTAAAACTGCCTTGTGTTTATGGGACATAGTTAGCTACAGAATTGATTTGCTAGACTCTTTATCATTTCTTTTTCTCAAGTAATTGTCAAACTGTAACTCCACAAAGAGAGCTGCAGACTTCTAACAGAGAATTCCCAATACCCAATTCAATGACAATTCACAGGATATTTTGCAGATAGCAGTCTCAGTTATCAGATTGGATTCTTTTTTCATTTAGTCTCCAGTAGTGGTATAATGGTAAATTGTGAAATGCGAGTACTCATCATGCTAATCCCTGTAGCCATGCTCCCAAGAGGAGTCCAAAAACATAGGCAGACTTGTTGCTGTCATACCTTCCAACTGTTCAGATTTACAGAGATGGTCCCAATCAATCTTCTGTCATAACCACTTTTTCAGCAACCTGTAAAATGTTCTGGTTCCCCTCTCCTCCCACTTTCCTCCTTTGTCCCCAGATTGCTTCAGTTGCTGCAAACTGGGTTCAAAGTGCAAAAGTGGTTTGCACTACGTTTAATCACCCGGAGAGAGAGGAGAGGAGGGAATGAAATGCAGACTCAGGAAAAAGCAAACTGCTGCATCCTCTCCTAGCTATTATTATCATTAATAACATTTGCCCTTTCAACCACCCTCTGCTGTTGCTTTGCCACATGTGTCCTGGTTTTCATCTGTGAAATGTTTGGTGGGTGTGCGCAGTGCCTGTACATCCCATCTTAAGAATCTTTCCATGGTCTCAGGAACAGCCCACAACAATATAGCGATGTTGTAAAAATTGGCCCCTGCTCTGTGGCTCTTTCAGGTCTAGCAGAGTTGTTGGGCAAGTGGGAGATGAAGGCAATTCACTTTCCCACCAAGCCAACAGACTCGGAAGGAAGCCCATTCCCACGAACAGCCACTGTTAAGGGTAGGCTACTGCTGCTACCCACTAGCCCTTTTTCCTGCTTGGTCAGCCACCCCCACAGACCCAGAAGGAGCTGCCCAGTGGCAGCAACACCCTACCCCTACCAGCAGTTGCAGCCGATGAATGGCAGAGGTGCCCTGCTGGTGGAGGGGGGTGGCCAGGGGTGTGTCTTGAGATGGAAGGGGTGATCACCCCTCCGGCTGTTCACACACACCCTCCCCGAGGTGTCACCTGGTGTGATCCAAAAACCCCACACCACCTATTGATGCCCTTGAGAAGGAGAGGTCTTGCCATCTGTCCTGGACCAAAAAACAGTTGCATTTAGATACTGGCCATATTGACATTCTGTTTCGGAGTTTAATTAATATATGTGTGGGGAGAGTGAGGAAAAACAGGCCTGCCCACATTTCTTCATTCACATCATTTAGCATCCTGATTTTCCAGGTTTTTGTGGGGAGTGGGGTGCAGCTTGGTCATTTATTTTTGATTGAAATATATCTAACCAGTCTTATAATCACAGGATTTCAGGGATGCAAAAGGCTTCCCTACAACAGAAGTAATAAAGTCATAGAAACATAGATTTGGAAGCACTCCAGAAAGATTGCTATTCCCACCCGCCACCCCACTGAAAGACTTCCAAAGTAGAGGAGTCCATCACCGTCCAAAGCAGTCCGTGCCACTGTTGAACAACACTTGTAGGACAGTTCTTCCTAACATTTAGATGGAATCTCCTTTCTTGCAATTTGAATCCATTGGTTTGTGTCCTACTCTTTGAAGCAGCAAAAAACAAAATAAATTTTCTATGTGATATCGCTTCAGGTATTTAAATACAGCTACCGTATCACTTTTTTCTCCAAGTTAAACATGCCCAGTTCCCTAAGCTGTTCTTTATAGAGCTTGGTTACCAGACTTTTTGCCATCTTGACCTCTCCTATGAAGACATTCTAGCTTGTCAGCATCCTTCTTGAACTATGGTGCCTAGAACTGGACACATTATTCCAGGTGAAGTCTGACCAAAGCAGAATAGAATGGTATCATTATTTCTTCAATCTGTACACTACTGTTGATGCAGCCAGGCCTGCTTTGATCTTTTGAGAAGGAAGGGTGAGCAGTCAGCAAAGATAGTGTGTTCATACATGCCTTGCCATTATAGAACCTCTGAGCAGCGCCTGGAAATGGTACCTTTTGGGAGACTGCAACTCCCAGAATCCCCCAACAACATTTCCACTCTGTGCTCCTTAAAATGCTTCCAGATACGGCTTTTTTAAATGTATTAATGTGTGTCTGCTGTCTTGGTTGATTTCTGTTTTCTGTCTTTTCATGGCTGTTTAAACAATTGTAATTCTCTAGATTGCTTAACTGCACTTTAATATACATTCAGCCCTTCGTATCCATAGATTTTTTTGTCCATGGATTCAACTATCCACAGCTTGAAAATATTTAATATATATATATATATATATATATTCCAAAAAAGCAAACCTTGATTTTGCTATTTTACATAAGAGACATCATTTCACTACAGCATTGTATTAAATGGGACTTGAGCATCCACAGATTTTGGTATCCATGGGGGATCCAGGAACCAAGCTCCAACAGATACCAAGGGCTCACTGTAACATATAATTTTACTGATGTATATACATTAATTTGTCCTGGATTTTACATTTTGAACAATAATAATAATGGTGGTGGTGGTAGTGATGATGATGTATCATTCGCCGAATTTCATGGAATTTTACAAAGGTTTCAGATGATGCTGTACTCCATTTATATCCTCCCATCTGTGTTTTCACATAATTTCTTCTTTCAAAAGTGAAAAAAGAAATGCTCGATGTCTTTTGAGCAGTAGCTCTTGGAGCATTGTATCTGGAAGCACCTTTTGGGATAAATACAGTGTTTAGTCAGAACCATTGAATCCATGAGACTTGGGTCCAAAACACACTGCAGAAATAATCCAGTTTGAGACCACTTTAACTGTCCTGGATCAATGCTAGGGAATTCTGGGAACTGTAGCTTTATGAGATAGCCTTCTCTATCAGAGATTTCTGGTTGCACCACAAACTACAGTTCCCAGGATCCCCTAGCATTGAGCCAGGGCAGTTAAAGTGGTCTCAAACTGGATTATTTCTGCAATGTGTTTTTCCCTGAGAAAAATGTTTACTTACCATGTTACTACTCATTCCATTGGTTAACTTAAGTTGGGACTCACAATTGGATTTAGCCCTCAACATGTTGGATTGAAGAAAAGGAGAAATCTCACAAAGTTCACATAAAGCAGTGTATTAGGGCTACATTTATTTTAGATTGCAAAAACAACAAATGTTTCCCCTGTCATTGTTAAGACTGACAAGTTACATTTGTCTTAAGCTTTCATGGACTATAGTCCACTTCATGAAATTCATCTACTGTTGGCAGTTACTTGAAGGAAAGATGCTTTCCAATACAAAATTGCAACTGAATTGTACACTGAAATTCAGAATGTCACCTTAACTGTAAACATATTATGTGAAAGTCAAATTCTATCTAAATCAGTCTAATATACTCCATGGAGAACACAGTTAGCATGGAAACATTAATGTGAATACACTTTTATTTCAGGTTCATAATCTATCACATAGAATACAGCTGCCCTTTCTGTGCCTCCATACATATTTTTCTGGTGTGGCCACTGTTATTATGAAACACATAGCAAACCACACAGCAAAACCACGAAAACCCAGTTATAAACTGACTAATGTTTTCAGCTCTGTGGAAAGTATCAACAAGATTTAAGACTGCTTTTTGGAGTTTTATTATTGGTTTTAATTATTGTTAGCTGCCCTAAGTGATGTGTGAGCACAAAAAGGGTGGGATATAAATAAAGAAGGCAAGGGCAAATCAACATCAAAAGACTATTATGGCGAAGACCATGCAATGAGTCTAAGGAAATGAGGAGATGAATGGTTGTTGCGCTGTGAGGAAAACAATATGGAAAAAATAAAATCTTATCTATCTTCAACCATGGCAAAATGTGCTGGTATAAATTATGGTTTCTCAGCAAGGTTTGGGGAGAAAGTCTATACATGATGAAAGATATACTTTGTCCTGTCAGATGCAGCCTGATGCATTCCTTATGCATGCCTATTAAGAAGACAAAGGGACTTTCTCCTAGATCATTAAAAGAATTAAAAGGTGAGAGTTTCCATGTGTCCTTTTTTTGTGCAGAACAGTCCTCTATTGAAAGGGCTGCAACTCCTCTTACATTTTTTTTTAAAAAAAGAGATCCTCTATGTAAAGGGATGTCCAGTTCAGAGAGTTAAAGAAAAAGCATCATAATAAAAGAGATAAGGGACCTGGGAGTGCTCATCTACATTAAATGCCTAGAATGCAGACTAAGAAGGAATACAGATCACCTGGTCGCAGTCTCCCTAACTTAGGCAAGGGGTAGTGCTGTTGTTATTATTATATTTATTTATATTCCACTCCCCCCCAAAAAAACCAACTTACAATTTAAAAGAACAATACAATTAAAAACATAAAAAATTGAGCATTAAAACAGAATTACACTATTACAGTACTAAAATACATCACTCGTTAAAAGAATAAAATGCGATTTAAAAAGAGAACAGTGCATAAAAACAGTATTTAAAAGTATACAAATCCTTTCTAATTTTGCATTCATAGATACAAGTTTGCACACACAATCTTAGGCAAATCAGTGCCCTCTTTTACAGTGTTGAAAGAGAGAGCTGTGTCAGTCTGTTTTAGCATAAAAAGACGTAAAGGGATCTAGTAACACCTTTGGGATCAACTTGGAGAAAGAAATTTCTATCACAAGCTTTCATTGACTTCATTTCAGCAGATCTTTTTTTGGTGGTTCCTGTTCTCTCTTTGGGTGATCTGTAAGTGGCCACCATAGCTGAGGAGGAGGAGGAAGAAGAAAATACCAATAATAACCCTTGAGAGAGGCTGTCTCTCTCCAGTTATGCCACTGCTTGCAAGGCAGGAAGGAAGTTTTCCTTTTCAGCTTGTAAGACAGATCCAGATGCTGTTCAAAGATTATTCAACAATGTGATGTCATTTGGCTCACAGGCTTAGACTGCATGAAGAAAAGATCATTAAAGACCGAAGGCATCACCTGAAGACTTACCCAAACTGCTTTGTTGCCAAAGAACTGATTGACTGGCTGATTGATCACAAGGAGGCCTCAGACAGAGAGACTGCAATTAAACTTGTGCAGAAATTATTGGATCGTAGCGTCATCCACCATGGTGAGTGAAAAAGCTGATAGAGTGACACCTTTGCTTTCTGAAGGTTCAGTGTACACAAACTTTGTTTCATGCACAAAATTATTTAAAATATTGTATAAAATTACCTTCAGGCTCTGTGTTTGGAGGATGTATATGAAGCATAAATGATTTTTGTGTTCACACTTGAGTCCCGTCTCCAAGATATCACATTATGTACATATATGCAAATACAGGTATTCCAAAATCGAAAACACTTCAGGTCCAAACATTTCGGATTAGACAGACTCAGCCTACCGTATATAGCAGTCTTATACCATTTTAACAGTCATGGCTCCTACAGAAGCCTGGATTTTTAACTTGCATAATAGAGGGCTGTAGGAAAGTGTCCCAGAGCTCACTATTTCTAAGTACCTCCCCAAACTATGGGCCTTTGCAGACTGCCAGAAATAGTGCAAATTGACTCCACGTTAAGGGTTAGGGTTAGTGCTAGGGAATCATGGGAATTTTTTTTTCTGAGACATTGAGCCTTCTCTGTCAGAGAGCTCTGGTGCCACAATAAAATACAGTTCCCATGATTCCCTAACCCTAACCATAACCCTTAAAGTGGACTCAATTTGCACTATTTCTGGCAGTCTGCAAAGGCCCTATGAATCTCAGAATTCCACAAGATCAAGCCATGACAGCTAAAGTGATATCAGACTGTTAAAAACTTAGTCTAGACACACCGTTTAGGCAGGGCTCAGGGCAGTCTTGGAGATATATTGGCAAGGTGAATTTCATGTATTGTAAGTACAATGTGAAACAACCAAAGATGGGATCCAGTGTGGATCTGTCTGTGAAACAAGGGGGACAGCAGTTACCTCTTCCCCATTACAACAGCCTCCTTGTTGTTGCTGTTCTTGTGTGCCTTCAAGTCCTTCTGACTTATGCTGACCCTAAGCGAAACCATCACAAGGTTTCCTTAGCCAATTTTACAGAGGGAAAATATTTCATTGTGCTGGAGAATGACTGCTAGCTCGATGTTGAATCTAGGCCAACAACATCAGTAAAGTCAATTTGGATTATTATTATAACTGCTGCAGTATGTGACCTTTGTACAGTGCTTTTGAGTAATCAAAGCACTTTGTATGCCTTATATAATGGTCAAATTACATGTTGTGCTATTCAGGTGTGTAAAAAAGCAATTCAGGACACTGGTGTTGTTAAAACATAGCAAAAGTTCACATTTAAAATGTAGTTAAACTGTCAGTAATGTTGAACACAATGTAAAATATGCAATTAAAAATAACAGCAATCAAGCGGTTTAAGAACAGTACAAATAAAGACAGTATGACACCCTATAAAAGTGTACACTCCCTCTTTAAAAACATTCACTTCTCAAAAGCCTGCTGAAATTTAAAAAGTCTTTGCTTGCCAACACAAGGACAGCAGCGAGGGTGACATTTTAGCTTCCCTTGAAAGGAAATTCCAGAGGCTAGGTGCAGCCACTGAGAAGTCTCTGTCTCACATCCCTACCAGATGTGCCTAGAAACTGGTGAAATTTCAGGCCCCAGATGTCATGCTAAACCATAGTTTGGTGCTATATAAAATAGTGCTGTGTTTGCATGTTTCCTCCTCTCACCTCCTCTTTTCTCTCAGTGCTCCTGGACTTCTACTCTCACTTTAGCAACAAACTGAATAAGACCCAATATATCTTGCTGCCTGAATCATAGGACCCAATAGCGCAAACTAAAGTTAAGGTTTGTTGTTGTGTGCCTTCAAGTTGTTTCCGACTTAATGGCAACCCTAAGTTGAACCTATTATGGGTTTTTCTGGGGTTGAGAATTTGTGACTCACCCAAGATCACCCAGCAGGTTTCCATGACCCAGCAGGAAATCAAACCCTGATCTCCAGTGTTCAAACCACTACATCACGCTGGTTAATTAATGTACATAGTACCTAAAGTCATAGCATGGGAAGTTACTTTTTGGATTACAACTTCAGAGGCATGTTTGTGGGGGAATTCTGGGCTGTAGTCCAAAAGTAACATTTCTGAATTCTACCGAAAGTTAGCCAAATTCGGTGCAGAAAACTCAATCGGTACTTTTCCCCATTCTGGCAGGTAAGGTGCAACAATAAGAAATTAATAATTTCCTTCCTTTTGCTACTTTTGGTCTTCTGCTTGAGGCAGATTCCTCACTATGACTAATGGTAGGGCTGGCCCTCTGAAAAACCAAGCCGATCTATGGTTTGCTCAAATCTGCAAGTCCTGACCAAACAAGAGGGAGTGTACAATTTCTGGTTTTGTTATGTGGCAATGAATCATGTTCATGATATTTAAATGCATACAGTGACAACTATGGCAAACCAAATTGTAAACAGTCCCACTCGTCAATCATTTCTGGCAAGACAGAATTGCTTCCAAGCTATGAGACAGAGAAAGTATTGTCAGCTGGAATATAACTTGGAATATAACCAAGCTCTGAGACAGAATATGTCTCTTTCAGACTGCTGATATGCTAGAAGTAATGGCATATGGTTTACTGGGGCTTGTATGGTATAATGGTAATGGCATTGGACTAGAACAAGGGAGACCTAAATTCACATCTCCATTCAACCAACAAAATTAATTGGATAACCTTAACCCATGCAATATATTTCAGATTAAACTCCTTCACAGGGTTGTTTTGAAGAATATGAAGAGAACTGTGGGTGATCACGGAACATCTGTTGGGCTTCCTGTTTGACCTTTGAAGGAACATAATGCTGGACTAGGTTGGCCTTTGGCCTGATCCATGATGGATCTTTTATATTCTTATAAATAGAATTAATGATTTCCAATAGTTTTTCTGGATGTGCTTGTTTGATACTGTAATATACATTTTTTTGCTCTTTGTGCCAGCTTTGTTTCTGAGGGATAGGCCATTTTGTGATTGTTAGTCCCAATTAGAGTAAACCTGGTAAGGTCAACAATTATTTAAGTTCCATTGATCCAATGGGTCTACTCCATTTACCTAATAATTGCATTTAAGCACAATGATGGTTTGTTGGTGTTACGTGCTTTCAAGTAGACTCTAAGCTATGATAACCCATCATAGGGTTGTTGTTGGGGTTTTTTGCACAATTTACTCAGAAGAAGAAATAATAATAATAATAATAATAATAATAATAATAATTTATTTCTATCCTGGCCCTCTGCCGAAGTTTTACCCTGCCTTCCTTTTAGTTGAGAGCATGTGACTTGGCCGAAGGTCGCCAAGTTTTTCCATTGCCTAGTCCAACACTCAAACCATTGTGCCACACTGGTTTCACACAGTGATGGGTATAGCAAGTTTTAATCTGTTCACGCAATGCATTCAGCATTTCTGATTTCCTGTTTGTTTTTTACATTTCAGTTTGTGATGAGCACAAGGAGTTCAAGGATCTCAAACTCTTCTACCGCTTCAGGAAAGATGATGGGACATTTCCCCTTGACAATGAAGTGAAGGCATTCATGAGAGGACAGAGAATATATGAAAAGTATGTTGCACAAAGTATGCTGATAATGAAAAGCGGTCAACTTTTTAAATAATTTCTGATGTTCAAGCCAAAGATTTACCAAAATGCAAAATACTTAATCTTCCCCATCCCACACCTTGAAGGTTCTCATTAGTACTTCTTCTCTCCAAGAGCTCGTGCAATATGCTGCCTCAGAGTGTGGTGGAGTCTCCTTCTTTGAAGGTTTTTAAAACAGAGGCTGGATGGCCATCTGTTGGGGGTGGCTTGATTGTGTATTCCTACATGGCAGGGGTTTGGACTGGATGGCTTTTGGGGTATCTTCCAACTCCAGGATTCTATGTTTCTATCCTGGATGTGCTGCTAAAATTGGTGTTTTGGCTCAGGGATTATAGATCTCATAGAGAAAGGTGGGTTGTACTGGTATGGAACATGGGAACTGTCAATGTTGGTCTCAGACTCGGAAATCTCATGTTTAGGACTGACAGGTCCTTCCAACTCAGGGGTGTCTGGTTCTCCAGTTGTGTTCTAGTTGAGTGTCTCCTCTCATGTCTGATTCCTCAGCCTCTGAGTCCATGTCCAAACCACAGCTGGACCCTTTGGTCATGGACACCAGTTATCTAACTAAAATTATACCATCTGTGTATGAATGGTAGGTAGCAGCCAGCTTGGAGAATTTCCAAGGTCAGTAAAAGACTATATAAAAAGGAAAGGGACAGATGCTAAGGGAGAGATGATGAAGACTGAACATGTCTAGTTTGTATAGAAGGATTACTGACTATTCAGGCAAGGAAGAGCTAGTTTCATAGGAGGGAGAGAAAGTGGAGTGATACAGATGCACTAAACAGAAACACTTTGTGCAATATTTTGTTACAGCTACCATTAGTCAGGAGCAAAAGAGATAGAAAGTGTGTGGTGGGGGGGGGACACTATATTTTCAATCAATCTTTATTATTACGGCCATATGGCCAGCATTTTACAAAAAAACAAAAATAATATAAAACACCTCATATCAATTATACACAATAGGTTCTCAAAAATAAACTTATAAATATAAGCAAATCATACAGAAACAAAGCAGACTTCCAAATACACTATATTTTTATAATGCCTCCCATCCCACTCTTGAGGCAATGCACAACAGGTAAACACCATACCCTCCAACATTTCACAGAGGAAAATCAGGACATGTGTGGCCAACTGATATCAGTCTGGTCAAACTGCAGCAGTTTTCTTTTGCTTAAGTCTACAGGAAAGGCGAGATTCTGCCTCATCTTTTACTCTGCCCCATGCTAAGTTAACTGAGTGCAAACTACTTTTGCATTTTGAACTCACTTTGTAGCAATCAAAGCAAACTCAGGCCAAAAGGGGAAAGTTGGAGGAAGAGAGACAAAAGTGGGACATTTTAAAAGTAGCTGAAAAATAAAATACTTTGTAACTAGTTTGTTTAAATAATTTTGTTTAAACAGTTTGTTCCAATAACTATTATGATCATAAATTATTATATTGTGGTGAATACCTATAAGGCAAATGTTATGAGATGACTGTATGCTGTGATATATGGATTGACTACTTATTTGTACGTAGCAGAAGTATCAATAAAACTGAAATACTAAGGAGGGGGGAGGGAAAAGTAGCTGAAAAGTGGGACAATCTAGGATTAAATTTGAACTGGCCCTGCCAAACTGAAACAATTGAAGTTATGAAAAACATATAAAATAATACAGAGAAAAACTTAAGAACAAATACTCTTTAATAACAAACGAAAACTTATCCCTAAAAACAGCTTTAAAAGAAACAAAACAGAGAGGTTTCAAACCACAAACTCCTTGCGGAATGACACTTTTAGCACTCCCTGCTAAATTTACATGACATTGTGTGAATTATTCATATTTGTTTATGAATAACAGCAACAAAAATATGGTAAGTGCATTCACAGGTCCTTATTTAATTGCATATTCTTTCATTCTCATCTGCTTCCTCCATTTTCCCAAGAGAAATATTTACTAAAATTAACAAGGGAGATGAGTCTAGAGAGCATATAATTGAGATTTGAAACAGATGACTTCATGGAGATACAGAATCTCCTGCCAGATTATGCGGGTTAAATAACAGAGGAAGTTAAGTCATGTCCTCTGTTTGCAACAAGGATCATGTCATTTTCTTTGCTCAGGCTATGTGGGTTTGCTTGTTATGGGTGCTTCTGGCAAAGAGAAATGAATAAAATATGCAAGTTGACATTTGCTGCAAATTGATAGTGCAGAAGGGGAACATGCATGTTATTGGGCAAGTTGGATGAATTATTTTGGTGCAGGGCAATCCTCCCAGAAAAGTAGGTGAGGCTATTTAAATTGGAAGCAATTGACTGAGATGTTGTGGTTTCATTATCTGTAGCTGATATTATTTCCATGGCAATTTAACATCAATTTTGGAAAAAAAGATTAAGAAGAAAAGATCTGAACATGTTCTGGAGTTCAGAGAGCCCGATTCAGAGACTGTGTATGTGTATGTATGTAGTTTCCCTGCAGAGATTTGAAGGTGGAGGAAAAAGTATAGGTGGTGTGTACACTACGTTTTTCTTATCCTTCACTATCCTCTCTAGTAAAATAAGTTTTACAGGATTTTCTGGTACTTCAGAAATCTGCAAAACCTGTTTGGCCAGAATTGATATTGGGACAAAAGAAATACGTTTATATAGTCCTTAGCCACAGCAATAGTTCTGAAATACCCTCCTAGCATTCTTCGAAACGATAGTCCATCTTCAGAGCCTGAAGACACTTTCATTTTTCATTCTTGACTGCAGGGGGAAAACAGTGTGAGAGAAGGTATAAGCCATAAATCTCTGAGGAAGTTTCCAAAGTCTGTATAGCAGGACTTCTTAAGTAGAGAGTATTGTGACACTGAGAATAGCTGATAGACTATGGACTTTATCACACCGGGGAAATCCCATGCAGAAATGGGGTTTTAAATTGAAAAAAACCTACAAAAGTGGGTAGATTTTCAGGCGACATTGATGTTAAACTGTTGTTAACCTGAACGGAAAGTAGTCAAAAGCCGCTTCTTTTTACTTTCAGAAAATCCTGAAAGTAAAAAGGAGTGGCTTTTGACTACTTTCCGTTCAGGTTAACAACAGTTTAACAGTGATGTGTGTGAAAATCAACCTGCTTTGGCAGGTTTTCCTTTTAAATCCCATTTCTGCATGGGATTTCCATGCCTGGGAGTTCAACAGCTAGAAAAGAGGCCACTCACAATGTCTTTTCCAGCAGACATGTCCCCCTGTGTTCCTAATTCATACATGGCATTTTATTTAGCTAACAGTCTGTCTCTAAAGTACAGCCTAAAGGTGATACTGTCAGATCTTGGAAGCTAAGCAGGGTCAGCCCTGGTTAGTACTTGGATGGAAGATTGCTAATGAATAGCAGGTACTGTACTGTAGGCTGCATTTCAGAGGAAGAAAATAGCAAAGCCACCTCTGAGTATTTCTTGCCTAAGAAGGCCCTATGAAACTCATGGGGTTGCCGTAAGCTGACAGGTGACTTGAAAGCATGCATGCACACACATGTGCGTGCACACATGGTCTCTAGTTCTCTAAGAATGGCCTGCCAAAATTTCCTGAGGAAACTAGCCAATGAGTTTGACAGGGGCTGCATCTACACTTCAGAATTAATGCAGTTTGACACCACTTTAACTGCCATGGCTCAGTGTGATGGAACTGAGATCTGTAGTTTTGTGAAATATTTAGCCTTCTTCATCAGAGAGCTCTGGTGCCACAACTAGGAATCCCAGGATTCCATAGGATGGAGCCATGACAGCTGAAGCGGTGTCAAACTGCATTAATCCTGCAGTGTGGCAGCAGCCAGAAATAGCCACCTTGAGTGTGCCCAGCAAATGACTTAAAGGAGACCACTAGTGGGATCAGAAGGGGATGTGGGAAACAAAGTCACAAAGATGTGGCTGTTCACAGGATAGGAAACTACATATCTTAAGACACAGAGGTGAAAATAATACAGATATGTCAGTGGGGTAGAGTAGTTGACTCTGATTTCGGAGATTGAGGTCTACTCTAGGGGCAGTGGTTTTGGTCCAGCCACTGTCTGTCACCATGAACTACCTTAAAGGGTTATTATAAGGATAAACTACTATAAGGATATGGGAAGAGCCATATATTTTAGCTTTTACTTGAGCATCCATGGATTTTGATATCCAAGGGAGATCTTAGAACCAAACCCCAGCAGATACTAAGAACCCACTGTATTAGAATAATGTGCCATGTTAGTTTGTTGTGAAGACTGAATAAAAAGGGAAATATATTTTTACTTTTAGGGAAGGTGGAAAGAGGGGCTTGTGGGATTTTCTTGTTCATGTACCATAAAAACTTTGCTGGCTTTGGGTACTATGTTTTTTGACTTGGGTGCAGAGTAGGGCAGCAAAATGTCTATAGCCTCCATCCAAGTATGTTTCACTTTATTCTATTTCTATATTCCCTCCCTTCTTTCTTTTTGTATCTGCCTTACTGATGCTGCTTTTGTTTGCGGTAGCCAGTAAAATAATTTATCCTTAGTTTCTTAAATGTCAAACAGAATAAATGGGAGTCTATGCTGCATTTTCAGCACACTGATGTAATACCAATTTTTTTTTTTCATGAATAGTGGGGTAACTACAAGGATTAAAGGCTGTGGTTCAAGTTAGATGTTCTAGCTTGGAATTTTGCTTAAAAGGGACTGGAATGATGCTCTTGGCCCCAACAATGGAATACATATAGGCATTTATCACACGGGGGAAATTGGAAATATAAATAGTGATTAACCCATGATTAACCTGCAATAGCGCAAATGGTTTTCACATGATGTCACGTGCAAAGCACTATTATCTCATGAATAACCTGTGATTAACATGCAATTGCACGAATTGTTTTCACACAATGTTGAGACGAAACGTGACTAAAATGGCATTATCCTGTGAATAACCAGGCAAGAAACAACAGAACTCATTCACAGAATTTTGCTGTTTCTTGCCTGGTTATTTGCGTTAATGTCATTTTAAGTACATTTTAATGTCAATTGCGCAATTTTCACAAGTTAATTATTGTTTAAACTCCCATTTCCCCCCATATGATAAACTCCAGTTTCTTTGAATATGCCTTTCCCACCCTCTTTAAACAAAAGGACTTTAATTAGTGTATGGCGGCTACAGTAACTACTAATAAAAAGCTGGTCTTTTAGTAGAATGGTCTGTCTATAGTTTTAAATCAGCAAAATTATTCTGTAAAAAGGTCACATAGCCTAAATTTCTAGAAAAAAATTAAAAATGAAGAGAGCTCTGCCCACTCCTGCTCTTGATGGACACAAGGAAAGTCTGGTGGCAACTTTCTGGTGAAAACCCTTTAAGCTTTACAATCAAGGTGGAAAACTACCGTAGCTGAGTTTTGGGCTGCATCTGAACTGCAGAATTAATGCAGTTGGATACTGCTTTAACTGCCATGCCTCAGTGCTGTTGAATTCTGGGATATATAGTTTTATGGGATATTTAGTCTTCTCTGTCAGAGATCTCTGGTGCCACAACAAACTGCAAATCTCAGGGCTCCATAGGATGGAGCCATGGCAGTTAAAACGGTGTCAAACTTTATTAAATCTTCAGTGTGGCAACAGCCTTAGATTCAAAGTGCTAATGAAGATGTCTGTATAACTATAGTCCTTAAAAAAACACAACTCTGAGTTTAACCATTTTCCCTTCCCACCTAAAACCTTATCAATTGTAGACTTCACAGGCTTTGTAATTTCTGACAGCATATTGTAGGAGTTCTGAGCCACTTTCCAGAGTTCTGATTATCTGAGACTTTAAAACAGGGGTAGGCAACCTTTTTGAGCCAGGGGCCGGGTGGCTATTATATTTAATTTTAATATATATAAAATTTAAAATTAAAAAAAAAGCATGCACACTCTCTCAGCCCCAGAAAAGCCATGGCAAAACCCCTGTGGAGATTTTGCCAAGAAAACCCCAAGAACAAGTAATAACAACAATTATCAATATCATCATGGCGGGTGGCAGCGGCAGCGGCAGCGGGGGGCAGCGGGCGGATGGCGGCAGGACCGGCCTTAGGTTGCCTACCCCTGCTTTAAAATCTATTTTGGATGAAATGCAGTACATTATGCTTTGGGTAATAAGGCTAAATAATAAAAGGAAAAATAGATGAGATGACTTAATCAGCCATGGGTCCCCCCGCCCCCCCACATTTCAAAGACTCCCCTGTTGTTCTTTTTCATCTGGGTCCATGCAATATTTGCTTACTAACATAACAACAGTATTTCAGATTCAGAACGCCCCTGCTGTTTAATGTTAGACATAATCATTTGTATTCAAGATATGGTAAAAGAAACAAGGGTGTTTTGGTTCAAAACAGTGGATGCAATGGAAAGATTCTTGAGCAGATCATTAAACAGACAGTTTGTAATTACTTAGAAAACGATGCTGTCATCACTAAGACTCAACACAGGTGTCTCAAAAAACAAGTCATGCCAGACTAATCTGACCTCTTTTTTGATAGAGTCACAGGCTTGAGAGATGAAGGAAATGCTGTGGATGTAGGGTATTTTGATTTCAGAAAGACTTTTGACAAAGTTCCCCATGATATTCTTGCAAAGAAGCTAGTAAAATGCAGTCTATTATTAGGTGGATTTGTAATTGGCTGACTGCCCAAACCCAAAGGGTGCTCACCAATGGCTTCTCTTCATCCTGGAGAGAGATGACTAGTGGAGTTGCCATAGGGATCTGTACTGGGCCCAGTACTTTTCAACATCTTTATCAATGACTTGGATGAAGGAATAGAGAGCATGTGGTTAAATTTGCAGATTATACTAAACTGGGAGAGGTTGCTAATTCCCCAGAGGACAGGATTAAAATTCAAAATGATCTTGACAGATTAGGGGGCTGGACAGATTAGAGGGCTAAGTAATTACAAACAAGATGAATTTCAGCAGGGAGAACTGTAAGATCCTACACCTAGGCAGAAGAAAATGAAATGCACAAATATAGGATGGGAGGCACCTGGCTAGACAACAGTTCATGTGAAAGGAATTTAGGAGTCTTAGGGGGGTTGCAGACTGCCAGAAATAGTGTGAATTCAGTCCACTTTTAGGGTTAGGGTTAGAGTTAGGGAACCATGGGAACTGTATTTTATTGTGGCATCAGAGTTGTCTGACAGAGAAGGCTCAATGTCTCAGAAAAATAACAGTTCCCATGATTCCCTAGCACTAACCCTAACCCTAAAAGTGGACTGAATTCACACTATTTCTGGCAGTCTGCAACCCCCCTTAGTAGACCACAAGCTGAGCATGAGTCAGCAGTGTGATGCAGCAACCAAGAAAGCCAATGAGATTCTTGGTTGCATCAACAGGAGTATAGTGTCTAGATCAGTGATTCCCAAACTCTGGTCCTCCAGGTGTTTTGGACTTCAACTTCCAGAAGCCCCAGCCAGCTTGGCCAACAGTCAGGAATTCTGGGAGATGAAGTCCAAAACTACTGGAGGACCAAAGTTTGGGAACCACTGGTCTAGATCAAGGGAAGTGTTAGTACCGCTGTATTCGGCTTTGGTAAGGCCTCACCTGGAATACTGTGTCCAGTTTTGGGCAACACAACTAAAAAGGAAGTTGACAAGTTGAAACATGTCCAGAGGAGGGCAACCAAAATGGTGAAAGGTCTGGAAGCCATGCCCTGTGAGGAGCGGCTTAGGGAGCTGGGAATGTTAGCTTGATGAAAAGAAGGTTAAGAGGAGACAGGATAGTCATGTTTAAATATTTGAAGGGATGTTATATCAAAGAGGGAAGAGGCTTGTTTCCTACGGCTCCAGAGACTAGAACAAGGAGCAATGGATTCAAACTACAGGAAAAGAGATTCCACCTAAATCTCACGAGGAACTTCCTGATGGTCAGAGCTGTTCAATAATGGAATACACTGCCTGGGAGTGTGGTGGAGTCTCCTTCTTTGGAGGTTTTTAAACAGAGGGGGTGCTTTGATTGTGAGCTCCTACATGACAGGGGGTTGGACTGGATGACCCCTGTGGTTTTTTCCAACTCTATGGAAATTATCACATGGAGGCTTAGCATCCTTAAAACATCACTAGATCATCCCTAAACTGCGAGAGTGTACCAGTCATGCTTGTCTCCCATGAGGAAATCGTCATGGCGGTATCCCCTCACTTCTCCCGTCATTAAAGCGTTCACAGAGCCACCATTTCTCTGCATAACAGGAACTTCCATTATTGACAAATTGTGGCTCTGCGAATGCTTTAATGATGAGAGAGGCAAGGGGACGCCTCCATGACAGTTTCATCACGGGAGACAAGTGTGACCGGCAATCACACCCTTGTGCTTTAGGGACAATCTAGCAACATTTTACAGATGGTAAGCCTCCGTGTAATAATCTCCTATGATTCATAATTCTCACCCCAGGTGCAGAATGAACCAAATCCCATGGAGCTTAGCATGGAGATAAGAACCTGCTTGATTCTTAATGTCTGGGGCCTTCAGGGGCAGAAGCCAAATTTAGATTTCACCCCAATGGATGGTCAGCAACTACACCCCCTGATTTCCCCCTCCCCATAATTATTGATTTGTTGCTATTCACTCCATTGTTGCAATAAAGCCCCATTCTTGAGCACACCACAAATCATTTCCAACTTATGGCAACCCTATCATGAGGTTTCCTTGGCAAGCTGGGACTTGAAGCCTGGTCTCCAGAGCCATAGTCCAACACTCAAACCTCTTGGAATAGCTCCCAAGGAGAGAGTCTATGGGTCTTTATGCACAGAGGACATCACACCATGGGGTCTTACAGATGCAAGTTCTTCCTATACACCTACATTCAAACATCATGTATATCAAATGACATGCAGTTTAACACAAGAGTGTACCTTTTCTTGATTATAAATAAAAGCTACAAGGAGCCCAATCAGAACCAAAATAATAGCGAGTGGCAAGAGGTAGTTGAGCCCTTTCCTCTTCTTTTGCACTTCCAATTAAAATTGCCCTTCTCAGTCTGCTAATTATTTTGGGAGGTAAATAATAATAATAATAATAATAATAATAATAATAATAATTATTATTATTATTATTATTATTATTATTATTATTATTATTATTATTTATATCCTGCCCTCTGGAAATCCAATCTGGGTGGCTTACAACAATAAAAATATACAATACCCATAAAAGATATAAATGATACAACAAACCCCCTCCTCCCCTTAAAACAGTATTAAATCACGAATATTAAAATGACAAACAGTTCATTACAATTAATAAAAAAAGGCTTAGCCCAGTAAATAAGCCCAGCAATAATGATCCTCACCATCCTCAGATGGGGCCACGAAGGATCGTACGCTGGGGTGGGTCAGTTGTACCCGAGACCGGGATATTTAATCCGGGAAGGCCTGCCGGAAGAGATCCGTCTTGACAGCCTTTTTAAAGCTGTCTAATGATGTTAAGAGACGGATCTCGTCTGGCAGGTCATTCCAGAGTCTAGGGGCGGTGGCAGAGAAAGCCCTCCCGGAGGTAGCCGCAAGCCTAAACTTTTGAGGTTGCAGCAAATTCCTCCCGGAGGATCACAGAGCGCGAGGAGGATTATATGGGAGAAGGCGGTCCCTAAGATAGGTTGGACCCAAGCCATTTAGGGCTTTAAAGGTAATAACCAACACCTTGTACCTGGCCCAGAAGCTGATAGGCAGCCAGTGGAGGGACCTCAGAACCGGTAATCCACATGGTATGCATGTGATGGTAAACCACTTATTTAATGTTATGTTTGTTTTGGTCCTCATCTGTCTCACATGCACCCCATTCAGATTGATGGGCATACTGCTAGTAATTTTAATTACTGGATCAATTTGTAGCTGGTCTTAAATCCAAATGACCAATTCCCCCACTATGCCTTGCTTTGAACTGTCTTTTATCACACATGCCTGAGTAACTAAAGATTAAACTTTAGTCACTGCTATGTTGATATGTTCACTAATTGGCTGTGTCCCTTCATAAGTAAAACACAGACACAAACACAATATTGTCTAACTATTTTGATTGGATTTACATATCACTCTACTAGGATTGTGGAAGAAATTTGTTTTGGAAAGCATTTTAATGAAGTCTATAATTTCTAATTCCTGAAGTCATACATAACCTGGAACAAAATCACCTTTTGCTTCCCAGATGCCACAGGATTTTGCAAAGTACTATAGTTCATAAAAGGGTGCCAGCACTAGACCAGAGTTTGGGCCTTTGCAGACTGCCAGAAATAGTGCAAATTGAGTCCACTTTAACTGCCCTGGCTCAGTGCTAGGGAATCATGGGAATTGTAGTTTTTTCTGGGACATTGAGCCTTCTCTGCCAGAGAGCTCTGGTGCCACAATAAACTACAGTTCCCATGATCCCTAGCACTGAGTCAGGGCAGTTAAAGTGGATTCAATTTGTACTATTTCTGGCAGTCTGCAAAGGCCCTTTAGTTCTGTTTCCTCACTGTCTTCTTTTTAAAGAAGTGGCACAAAAATGTTTACATGAGAGAAAATTGCATCCATCCATGCATATGTCAGCAAAAAAAGTACGTAAAGAAGAATATATATTAGAGGACATTTTCTCCAAAGACGTATACTTTTTTTTTTTTTTTTAAATGTAAAACTTCTGAAGTTTTAAAAAAAGACCACCTCACGCTATAATGTGGAAATAAGATGGAACAGACTCATGATTGAAAAATGTGAATATTGTCAGAAGCAAATGAGACAGGTTTGTTTATCTCTACATTCTCCTATTACCTAGCTGCTGGAAATATAATTCCCTCTTTCTTTTTTCAGTTAAGGTCAGATCTCCATTTGACACCCAGAACATTTTGTCCCTGGATAAAATTAAGGACTTATTAATTATCATTACTGGCAGATGTGTAGCACCAAAGTGTGGTTCTTCAAAAATGAGGAACATAAATTAAAAGATGATCTACCTGATACATGACTCACACAAAAAACTAATTATATTTTGTTAATAGAGAGGTTTGAATGCTGGTTTTTGGCCTAAGAAGAACATCTTAGACATTTTACCAAGAGAAGAACATTTTTTAAAGAATTTTTTGAAAAAAATAAGAATTTTTTATTGGAAAGAATAAGAAATTAGATTTTCCTCCCCAAAACAACCCCATATATTTTGAGCTTCAGTTTCAGATAAACTTATTTATTTATTCTGCAAAAGATGTTCTTCTAATGTATCTTAGCACATTTTGACACAAAACTTCTTGGGCCAGGCATAAGCCAGCATCCGTCTGTTTCCACTTGAATCAGCATTAAGTCAGGAATTTTATATTGCCAGGGAATCATATAAGTACCTTCATTATTTTTACATTTTCTTTATTGAGGAAGGTTTTGAGCACATATTAATTCATGGTTGGGAATGAAATTTTAACCAGGCTTCATAGGCTTGCTTCATTTTTTGAGTAAAGCATTAATATATTTTATACACATAGTACACATGCAAAACCTGGGTTTTTAAAAGTTGATAAAGCTCATTTATTTAAAGATGTCCCTACATTCTGGGAGAATTTTTCTTCTTGAAGTTGATTGATTGATTGATTGGAATATTTATATATCAACCTAGATCTGTGGGTGGCTTGCAATATGATCAGGTAAAACAATTTAAAACAATTTAAACAATATGAAGTCGAAGGCTTTCATGGTTGGCATCCATAGTTTTTTGTGGGTTTTTCGGGCTGTGTGGCCATGTTTTACAAGAGTTTCTTTCCAACGTTTCGCCAGCATCTGTGGCTGGCATCTTCAGAGAAAGTTTAAATATGTATTTAAACAATACATATTCTGCTGGATGCATAAACTCACTTTCTGAAAATTTGCATCCTACAAATTTTTCCTTTGGGGTGAGCATTCATGATTTCATTATGACACATTTTCATCCCAATGTGGTTACTGAGAATATATACTTTGTTTGAAGAGCCATGCATACAGTCGCTTTAATTACTATACAGATTTAGGGATAAATAGCATGATGCCCTGTTGAATTTGAGTTGTGTAACCTGTGATGTTGCAGTGGAGTTGATTTGGGCTGCTTGTTTCAGCATTTCCCCCCCCCCCCCCCCCACTTACTTACATAGGAACAGTGTGTCCCTTGCAGACCACAGAAAGTTTCCTATCAAGATGGCCAAAGCACCCTGTGGGGAATTGTTCTTATTTTTCCTTCCTCCTTCCCCATCAACACTCCATGCTTAACTTACATCTTCATTTGTCACAACTATTGAGGTTTATCCACTGCGGAGAGATAAACAGATTAGATAGCCAACTTTATTTCTCATTCTCTCACCAAGAGCTAGTAGTGATTCTAATAAGTGAGGCTGAATCTGAATATTAAAAAGTGAACAAAGCTCTGCCAATACTCCATATTAAATTGGTTTTATGCTATGTAACATTTCAAAGACACAGACTGAATCTGAACTGCAGAAAAAATGACATTTGACACTGCTTTAATTGCCATGGCACAATAGTTTGGAATTCTGGGATTTGTAGTTTGCTGTGGTACCAGAACTCTCTGACAGAGAAGGCTAAATCTCTCACAAAATTACAAACCCCAGAATTTCATATCATTGGGCCATGGCAGTTAAAGAGGTGTCAAACTGCATTATTTCTGCAGTGCACATTCAGCCCAGGTCTTTGATATATTCCTGTCTCCTTACCTCAGCATTTCTCTTTTTTATTAATATAAATATATATTTTTCTCATTCTCTTATTGTTTTTTAATTATAACTCGTTCTGATACGTACGCTCTGCCACTTTTTCTCTAAATGTTCTACCTTTTCTCCCGTTATATCTACTTCTACTATTTTTCAGTTATTTTCTGGAAGTTGTTTTGTTATATTCTTTATTTGTCGTATTTCATTACAGGTTCCCACAGTTTTTTTTATCTTGCCTGTTGGTCTATCAGCCCAGGTCTTTGAAATGTCGCAATGACACTTGTCATAGCCTAAAACCCGCTTAATTTGAGGTCTTGGCAGAGTTTTGTTCACTTTTTCCTACTTCAGAGCATGCCCTCCACCTGTCCCGAATTGGCAGGGACAGTTCCAGTTCCAGTAATAGTACCTTGTCCTACTTTTTTAGCCACTTTTTAGACTGTCCCAGTTTATCTCTCCCTCTCTCACTCCCCCTCGCTTTGTCCTAGGAGATTACCACAGTGCTAATTAAAGTGGCTTACCTGAGCTGGCTTAAAATGGTGGCCATTTCCTTAAACTGGAAAACTCCCAGATTTGAAAAAAGCTGTGTTGAGCAGCCCTGCCAGCGGGCATGGACCCAAGATGGACCCGGGCGGCGATTTCAGCAGCAAAATCCTTGTGATAAGATCGGAATGCCACCTGTTTTAAATTTTAAGCCAGCTCAGGTAAGCTGGTTTAAATAGCACTGCGATAATCTCCTTAAGTTTAGTTGCTGCAAACTGAGTTCAAAATGCAAAAGTAGTTTGGACTCAATGTGCCCTTCCCAATAGGTTCAGGCAAAAGCAAATTGCTGCAGCCTCTCCAAGCTTCTGTGTTCTACCTCATTAATGATGTTTGTCATCTTGACCATACTCTGATATCACTTGGCCACACGTCTCCTGGTTTTGCCTGTGAAATGCTGGAGGGATATGCCATAGTTGTACCCTTTTGAACTCACCATGTGACATTGAACTCTGCCATCGTATCCCTTTTTGGCCATTTCCCAAATTCTTTTCATGCTCCTGTCCTTTTCATTCATTTGCATCTCTTCTTACAAAGACTGTTCTCTGCTGCACCAGTCCGCCAGGCTTATTGTTTATTAACTCACCAAAGAACAATTAACAATTAGCAAAGAATTCTCACTCAGCTTTTGCAGAAGTAGGGTAACTAATTCTCATGCAGCAGCTACTTTGAAAAACTCTTAGCTGAGGTTTCTGAGGGGCTTTGCTGAATCTCTCATCTAGAAAACTGGGCAATGATCAAAGATATCATCTCCACTAGAGATGGGTGAGAATTTCATGAAAATTTCACAAATGGAACAAGCACTTCCATTCATTAACATGAAAAGCATCTAGAACATTGTCAAGTGGGAAGATGGTGGTATC
Organism: Phrynosoma blainvillii; assembly: GCA_026167975.1. Taxonomy (NCBI): domain Eukaryota; kingdom Metazoa; phylum Chordata; class Lepidosauria; order Squamata; family Phrynosomatidae; genus Phrynosoma; species Phrynosoma blainvillii. The sequence goes on along the minus strand of JANUYF010000004.1, from coordinate 21,407,815 downwards.
ACCGACTCAGAGACTTAAATCTGACCCATGGTTCGAAAACAGAAGAGCCAAGGAGAAGGGACAACTAAACTAAGGTCCAATCTGCTCTCTACATCACATGAATGTTTTGATGAGTTCATTGCATGGAATACAGTGTATTGTGTGGCTGACCAACAAGTGCCAGTTTATTCCCCATTGAAATGTTTGATGCAGAGCCAATTTTATGATAGATTTAAATAAGTCACATGTAGAGTTTGGAAAGCTAGGTTTTTTGAACTAATTTTTTATTCTTTCAAAGAAGAAAAGTGGGGCACACAACCTGAAAAACAGCTGGTTAGAAACAATCTAAAATAGTTCAAAATGCTTTATAGAAGTAACTTTAACATGCAACTAGAAGATATTACACCAGTCAAGTGAGTTAGTTACCACTTGTTATGCTGCTTTTGAAGGATATATTCTTTATACCCCCCCCCCCCAATTAAAAGAGATAAAGAGAATCACTCATTGCAGGTAACTTCTTGCTGCTCTCAAGGACCTTATCACACGCGGGTCTCAAAGCGGCAAGAAAGCAGTATGGAACCAATCCAGAACTATACCGGTATAGACCCCACAAGACGGAAATGGCTATCAGACGCAACGAACATCATTGCGCAATTAATGAAACCACGATAGATGCGCTCCTGGGAACTGTATCTGCCGTTCACACACAAGTGAGAAGATCCCTTCCAGAACCCAGCAAGGATGTTCTTGCACATGCGCAGAAACAGGACAGCCGCGGCTATCACTTGCCGCGGCTGTCAAACACACCCCTTCCCAAGCCGGCACAGGGTTGGGAAGGGGTGTGTGTGACAGCAACCCTTGGGACTTGGGAGGAGGGCAGGGTCGGAGGATGCCTCTGACCCTGGCCTCGTCCCAAGGGAAGCCTGGTTGCTTTCCTTGGGAGGAGGCCGGGGTCCGAGCCCGGCCTCGTCCCAAGGAAAGCAACCAGGCTTCCAGGCTTGGGAAGGTGTGTGTGTGTGTGTGTGTGTGTGTGTGTGACAGCCGGCTGTCACACACACACACACACATACCCCTTCCCAACCCAAGCCGGGAAAGAGAGCCGCTCTGAGGACTTCTGCTCAGAGTGGCTCTCTCTTGAGAAGGTGTGTGTGTGTGTGTGTGTGTGTGTGTGTGTGTGAGACAGCCGGCTGTCACACACACCCCTTCCCAAGCCTTCGCGGGGCCTGGGCTCCAGGATACGTATCTTGTGATCAGACATATGGTGAAAGCGCTATCATTGCGGTATCATTTTGGTCGCGCACTTGTACTTCCTCAAGAAACTGGCATTCAAAGGAATGGGGATGATGCCGCATTGGGACGGGGTTGGGACGGGGTTGTGTGCGACGTCGTGTGAACACACGGGAAAAAAACCCACAATAGGACGGGATTGAGTGTGGATTGGGTCTGCTTTAGACCCCGTGTGATAACGTCCCAAGAGATAGTAGCTAGCGTTCTCCATTACGTAGATTCCTGATACTGTATTACATAAGACTAGTGGACAGATAGCCACTGTGGAAACCCTCAAGGTATGTTTGCAACTTGAAAAATGCACAGTTTTTCAGTAGATTTTCCTAATTCACCAGCCACAGAGCTGGATCTTGCTTTGTAGTCATTTATAATGGCTGTCCAAAAGGGGTATCGTAGCATTGCCAACTGATGCCTTCCATGTCAGTGGGGCAGTGATTCTGCTCCAGGTTTCTGGCCAGTTTTATAAGATCTATACATGCCACCAGCTGCCACTGCTCAATAGGGGTCTGCAGCCTTTCTCATCTTGTCAGCAAGTTTTCATATATGTTACATGCGTGTATCACAGTTACTTTTTTTTCATTTTTAACTTATGTACTGAGTTAAGAAATAATAAAAATAAAAAGGAGGGATGTCAAGAGAGCAGAAACCACAACAGAAAGGAGCACAAATAGCAGAATATGCTATTCCTTTGGAGCATTCTTATGCTGGTTGAGGTCCTTTCTGTTGTGGTTTCTGCTCTCATGAGAAATAACATGAGAGGACAGAGCTCCCATGTTCTACCAGCTTTTCTCCAACTGCAATGTGCCTGTTTTGCTGCATAGACGTGTGCTCCAACATACACAAAATGTATGTTGGAGCACACATTATATGAATCCAGCATCCTGGATGTGTTATCCATGTAAGATACCAACACAATGCAACTTTCCCCTACTTGGCACCCTCCATATGATTTGGAGTACAGTTCTGATAACCTCTAATCATTGGCCATACTGGCTGGGTGCTGGGAGTTGTAGCTGAAAACATCTGGAGGACAACAGATTGAGGAAATCTGGTATGAGTCTTTGAATGTGGACCTTGGCATATGTTGTACTACTTAGTTCTTCCTCCATTGCTAGAAGTGATATAGGGTGGTCTTGCAGTGAAGAACTCAGGGGTATGTTAGGGATGAATATTTGCTGCTTTAAAGGTTGAGTAGGAGTTGGGCATATTCAGCCTGGTCAGCAGAAGACTGAGGGATGACATGATTGCACTCTTTTAAGTATCTAAAGGGGTGTAATAGAGAGGAGAGTGATGCCCCAAAGGGTAGGAAAATGTCTAATGGTTTTAAGTCAGAGGAGAGTAGATTTTGGTTGAATATTAGAAGAAATTTCTTGATGGTAAAAGTGGCTTGACAATGGAAGCAATTACTTAGAACGGTAATGTGGTTTTCTTCTCTGGATATCTTTAAAAAGACATTGGACAGCTTTCTGCTGAGGATTTCTAGTGCAATGATTTCCATACTTCTGTGCTCTGGATGTTTGGGACTTCAGCTCTCAGAATTCCTGATTGTTGGCCAAGTTGACTGGAGCTTCTGGGAATTGAAGTCCAAATACCTGGAGGACCAAAGTTTGAGAACCACTGCTCTAGTTGGAACTCCTGCATTGAGCAAGGTGTTGGACTTGCCAGCCTGTGGAGCCTCTTCCAACTCCATGATTCTATTATTTTATGAATCTCTATGTTGCACAGTCTTCTGAGATGCTATGGACTGAATCCTAACTCAAAGCAATCACTTGGTTTGCTTCTTCATTTGGACCATCCCTTTATAAAGTTGAAGGAACATGTAATCAGAACCTTGAGCATATTTCTGCAATTTAATCTACACATCTGCACTTTGCCTTCCCCTCCTTTCTTTCATTACAGGTTGATGAATACTGAAAATGCACTTTTACAAGCCAGAGAAGAGGAAGGCATAAAATATGAACGTACGTTCATGGCATCTCAACTTATTGATTGGTTGATCCAGGAAGGGGAGGCCACCACAAGACTTGAAGCTGAACAACTTGGCCGTAGACTACTAGAGCATGGAATTATACAGCATGGTAAGAAACATGCTCTGATTTAGACTAGATATGATTAAACATATAAGGTGGATACATAATTTAACATGTGTTTTTTAATCAAGAGGAGGAGAAGGTTTCCTCTGTTGAGGGCCACATTCTAGTAGTTGGCAGAATCAGAGCTAACAGTGGATAAACCTTCTCCTTTCTCTCCCTCTCTTGACACCCCTTTCTTTCCAGAGCTTAAAATGTTAGAGATTCTTCTAAAAAAAACAATTTGTTTCATGTGAAAATTCAACAAAGTAGAACTCCTGTCCCATGCCAATCTTTCCCATGCTGCACCCCAAAGTGCTAGTTTAATGCAAAACTTCTTCAGAGCTGCAAACAAGAGCTTATTTCACTGCAACACTTTCCCAGGATTTAAGTACAGTTGTCTCTCCCCATTTGTGGACTTCGAGTCTGCGGACTCACTCTTCACAGGAGGGAAAACAGGTAGGGATAAAATGTCCCCCCCTTGCGTGTGCAGCCCCAGACACACGGCACAGGCATGCACACTATTATTTTCAACGGGGCTCAAATATTTGCTAGCCGCCATTTTCGCGGGGGGGGGGGGTCTGAAATGGATCCCCTGCAAATTGGGAGGGGTTGCTTTAGTTTTTATTTCCAGTCTTCAGCCACTGATCCAAGAAAAAGGCAAGAGAATAATGGAGGAGTGCTTACGGATCATTATGGCAAGAAATCAAGCAGCGAAGGCTTCATTAAGTTTAAAGTACATTGTATTAAACTGTATACCTTTTTTCTGGGGGCTCTGAAGTACAGGGTTCAACCACATGATGCCATCTTGTCATAAGCAATGTGTTGTATATATATATTTTTTCATTCACTGCCATGATAAATTATGTTAAAAATCAATGCTCTTCTCCCTGTCTTTCATATTAGTAATGTCCATCACTTCCAAAAAAAAAAGGGAAGGAAGGAAGGAAGGATTAAGTATACAATCTGTTTTTGAAAATGAAGCAATCAAAATTCGGGCTAGAGTCATAGCGGACATTGCAGTTGATTGCCATGGGGACGATCTTATCTAATGTATGAAGTTGTTTTTAATGTTGTTTTAGCTAATTATCTGGAATCTTTTTATGTTTAATGTATAAAATTCTGGTGTTAATTATTTAATTATCTGATGGAGCATTTTATAACACTGAAATTTTGTTATCGGTTTTAAACATAAATCATGCGTATGGCCTTTGGCTTAAGCATTAATAAAAATTGATGATGATGATGAAAAAGGAAGAATTAAATCAGATTATCAGTGGTTCAATTGCTGTAGTTTCTGCAGGTTTGACATGGACAGAGGACTAGTGCTGAAGGAAGAAGATATACTTTGCTTCCTCCTGCCACACTCTGACTTTATGAATCTCCTGAAGCTTCTGTTATCATCAATATTTTATTACCTGAGTGATGGAATAAAAATGTGTCCGATAAGACTGTTTGTCTCACTGAGGCTATAAGGTTGAAACTGAGTTCATGGGGAAAGATTTTTCTGCTTCTCTCCATCCTACTTTGTGTTTTGTTTATTATTCATTTCATTTAGTTAATTTTTAGGCTGCCACTCATAAAACAAGTCTATGACTGGGTCTTCTGTAAGTACCAGCACCAGGAGCCTTAATCCCTATAATCTATTTTACCCTCTGGCCCTGAAAGCTCTTGGCAAGTAATCTCAGTTCAGACCTCTAGCCAAATCTAGAGTAGAAGGAGAAAGGGGATGGAGAGAGGTAGGGCAAGGCAGGGCAGGGCAGGGGGGAGAAATAGAGGTTGGAAATAATTTTAAAAAGCCTGTTATGTTAATTAATTAGCCCCCCCCCCCCCAATATAACAAGGGGAATGGACTTCACAGAGATTAGACTATTTGCTTGGCAAAATCTAAGAAGACTCTTTGGAACAATTCCATACCCTTCAACATTTCACAGTTGAACACTGGGACATGTGACACCAAGCAACATTAAAGTGTGGTTAAATGGGCAAAAGTTATTAATGAGGAAGAACACACAAATTGGGAAAGGCTGCGGCAGTTAGCTTTTGCCTAATCCAACTGGGAAGTGCAAGATTCTGCCCTGTCCTTTCCTTTCTTGTTGAGTTAACTACATTTGCACCTTGAACTCAAGTCTGCAGCAATTGAAGGAGGCTCAGGACAACAGGAAAAAGTGGGAGGAGGAAAGAGAAACTGGAACATTTTAAAAGCAGCTGAGAATGAAGAGGGGAAGTGGGAGGAAGAGAGAGAAACTGGGACATTTTAAAAGCAGCTGAAAAAACTGGGACAAGAGAGTAATAATGAGGACTATTCCTGCCAAATTGTGGCAATTGGACAGTATAGAATTAATCCAAGAACCAGTCAGTCTGGCATAGTTGTTTGAGCGCTGAACTACAACTCTGGAGATCAGGGTTCAATTCCGTTCGGTTATGGAAACTCACTGGGTGACCTTGGTCAAATTACACACTCTCAGCCCCAGAAAACTCTGTGATAGTGTGGCCTTAGTGTAGTCATAAATTGAAAATGACTTAAAGGCAGACAACAATAAACAATTCATCCCTGTACAGGTCTCTATGAGAGAAGATCTTAATGGAGCATTAGAGAGCCCTTCCTCACTATCACAAAGTATGGAGATCAATTCAAGCTACCAAGTGAGAGCACAGTTTAACAAAATGCTGTAACAACAGAGGCCGTTATCACACGCGGGTCTCAAAGCAGCAAGAAAGCGGTATAGAATCAATCCAGAACTATACCGGTATAGACCCCACAAGACGGAAATGGCTATCAGACGCAACTAGCATCATTGCGCAATTGACGAAACCGCAATAGATACGCTCCCGGGAACCGTATCTGCCGTTCACACACAAGTGGGAAGATCCCTTCCACAACCCAGCAAGGATGTTCTTGCACATGCGCAGAAACAGGACAGCCGCAGCTGTCACTTGCCGTGGCTGTCACACACACACACACACCCCTTTCCAAGCCTGGAAGCCTGGTTGCTTTCCTTGGGATGAGGCCGGGCTCGGAGGGCTCCTCCAACCCTGGCCTCGTCCCAAGGGAAGCCTGGTTGCTTTCCTTGGGATGAGGCCGGGGTCCGAGCCCGGCCTCGTCCCAAGGAAAGCAACCAGGCTTCCAGGCTTGGGAAGGTGTGTGTGTGTGTGTGTGTGTGTGTGTGTGAGAGAGAGACAGCCGGCTGTCACACATGCACGCACACCCCTTCCCAAGAGAGAGCTGCTCTGAACAGACGTCCTCAGAGCAGCTCTCTTTCTCGGCTTGGGTTGGGAAGGGACACCCCCCCCTTCCGAGCGGCTCTCTTTCTCGGCTTGGGTTGGGAAGGGACACACACCCCTTCCGAAGCCTGCGCAGGGCCTGGGCTCCACGATACGTATCTCGTGATCAGACATACGGCGAAAGCAGCATCATTGCGGTATCATTCCGGTCGCGCAATTGCAATTCCCCAAGAAACCGGCATTCAAAAGAACGGGGATGATGCAGCATTGGGACGGGGTTGCGTGCGACGTCGTGTGAACACACGGGAAAAAGAACCGCAATTGGGTGAAGATTCTTTCTGCTTTAGGCCCCGTGTGATAACGTCCAGAGTCCAATTTAAAGCCATAGAATGGGATTTAGTCTTAGCTGTCAAAGGCCCCACTGCTGCTAATGGGACTGAATCATACTATGTCTCTTGCCAGCAGAAGTCCATTTTTGTAATGCGATAATTTATTTATGGGCTTTATCCAGCATTTATTGTCCTGTATTTACTTGTAGGAGTCTGTCTCCTCTTTCACTCACTGTTGCCCTTTGGCAATACCAGTACTTGAAAGGATTGAGTTACAACTGGCTCAAAGAGGTTTTGCTTTGGTTTTTAATCTTACTTCTCTTGAACTTGGAATGGAAATAAGTCTGCAACTTCTGCCAGTTTACATTATAGTTGTGCAATTACTCTTGATGCTAACTTCTGATTTATCGGGTGCCAGCTGCTAAGGGCACTGCATACATAGAAAGCAAAACTCCCTTGCCTCCCTTAAGAACACAATCCAGGAAGGGAGACAGAAGGGAGAGGTAACATAGGATGATGAAGACAAACAATGACAAAGAGGGAAAGTTGATGCAGAGTTTTGATTTGCTGTGTGAATCCTATACACAGTTTGAACAGTTGGCTGGTCTGGCCATTGCCCTCCGAAATTGGAAAAGTTACCTTTTTTGGTTTGCAACTCCAGGATCCTCCAATGAATACACACTGGTTGAGGGATTCTGGGAGCTGAAGTCCCAAACAGTAACTTTTCCCAGCTCTGCTTGCCCTTACTCTCCACACAGGCTGCCTGCCTTCCAAGAACAAAACAAAGCAAAGCATCACAGTGTATGTTTGTTCATTCATCCATCACTTAATTAAAACAAAACAAATCTATTTGTTCCAGGGATTGAAAGGAAGGGGAGGCAGTTTTCAAACATCAAATCACCAGTCATGGATCCCATGAGTCTTAAATGTGAAGCTACATTCCTTCCCTTCCCTTCCTCCTTTTTACATTGAGCCAGAACATCAATCCGTTTTGCTAGTATTGCCAATATTGCCTGGCAGAGGCTTTCCAAGGTTTCAGGCAGTGTTCTTTTTCCACTTGATCTGGAAATGTAGGGGCCAAGCCTGTGTTGCAGTGTTGAGTTACAGCTACTCCTTGTGTTTGTCACAAGTACCATGGGCCTGTTCATACCACACAATTATAGTGCTATGATTCCACTTAATTCAGCCTATGGTGTCCTGGGACTTGGAGTGAAAATAGGAGTGTTTAGAAGTCTCAACCATGGAGAGTCTTGTACTTTACCAAACTACAAACTCAGCATCCCATAGGATGTTGCTATATCAGTTAAAATGGAATTTAGTGCAATAATCATGTAGTGTGAATGTCCCCCATGTTTTAAACAAGTCTCATTTAAACTAGGATATGAGATCCAGTGTGGCATAGTGGTTTGAGTGTTGGACTATAATTCTGGAGTCCAGAGTTCGATTCCCAGCTCAGCCATGAAATCCCCTGGGTGACGTTGGACAAGTCACATGCTCTCAGCCTCAGGGGAAGGCCATGGCAAACCACTTCTGAACAAATCTTGTCATGAAAACCCCATGATAGGGTCATCATAAGTCAGAAATTACTTAAAGGCACACAACAACAGCAACATTTAGAGAAGAGTGAAACATATGTCCACCACTCAAATGGTAACAGTCCTGGGGTTTATAGGTCTGTTCACCGTGCCAAGGTTCAGAAACATGACCACATACCACAGGAACCATCCTCTACCTGTCTCATTGTGGGGCTTGGGGAAGGAGGCTTAGGTTTTCTCTGTGTTTCAGTGTGCTTTGAAGGTAGTTAGAGCATTGGAAATTATGGGGAATTGCCCCTGCCGTTTCACTGTGTTTGAAGGTGTTCTTACATCAGAGATGCAAAGGAATCTGTTAACAACTTTGAGACTAACCGAGAGAAAGAAGCTGGTAGGATTTCACAGTCAGCATCCATAGTTTTTTGTGGGTTTTTCAGGCTCTGTGGCCATGTTCTGGAAGAGTTTATTCCTGACGTTTCGCCAGCATCTGTGGCTGGTATCTTCATCTTTCTCTAAAGACGCTAGCCATAGCTGCTGGCGAAACGTCAGGAATAAACTCTTCCAGAACATGGCCACATAGCCCGAAAAACCCACAAAAAACTATGGTAGCTTAAGCTTTCCTAGACTTGAGCCTATTTCCTCACAAGCACAAGGACATCTGAAGAAGTAGGCGCAAGTTTAGGAAAACCCGTGCTACCAACTTCTTTGTTTCAGTTAGTTTCAAAGGTGCTACTAGATCTTTTTGCATACTGATTTTCAGACTGCTGTGTCTTTGAATTCTATCACATCGGAGATAATACACTTTCCCTCCTCCAAGCAACCACAAATTTTGGCTGGATCCCAAGGCCATTGATTGATTAATACCGCAGTGTTCTGGCTGAAGTCAACCAAGGTTTCTCTTGGCAAGGCAATAATGGTTCATGCAAACCCCTTGTTTCAGTCTGATGTTAGTAATGGAGTGCTTATTGAATTCCCAAGGATTTGGGGGATGAATAGTGGTTGCATAAAACCTGGCTAAGTCCTAGAGACTAAGCTTTTCAATTCGAGTACATTGCCAGTAGAAAATTTGCTTTGAAGGAAGATTTTGTTTTCTATAGAGTTCATTGCTGTTTCCGGGGCTTGGAAGTAATATGTAAAGAGTAATTCATTATTCTTTTTTTAAGTAATTGGGTAACATCTTTACTATTAATCGTTTAAATAAGAGTGGCATAAATTTTAAAGGATAACACTTTTCTCATTGCTTCAAAATAATACTTGGGGAGTCATTTTGGAGAAATTCTGATGATTTAGGACCATTTTCCACATTTTTAAAGTCATTTCAATTTCATTTTAAAATTAATTTAAAAGCAAAGCATTAGTAACACATTGGAAATAAAAAGCAACAAGCCAATGATTTACTTTTTAAAAATAAAAGTGACACTAATATGTTAGCTTTCACAGTTAACATTTCCAAGTTCTGCTGATCTTCTAAAGTAACCAATTTTATTTGTTATTTTCAGCCGCTGAGATGGAATAATCACGGATTTAGCGGAAGCAAACAAAGATAGCATCTGCTTTAATTACAACATCTGTACATTTAGGGAGACTAAAACAACTAGAAAATTAGAATACCCACCCCTTGCATCCTGTTTCCAAATTGCAGACTTAATTTGAAACAACAGCTGGCTACTATTCACTCTGTTATCTATATACTGTAATTTCTATGGTACATAATCCATCCTTTTTGCAAGTAAATACTATATGTCCTTTGGCAAATTGACTTTAGTCTCTGAGCACCAAAATGTTTTTGTGGCTTGTATGTCAGTGTCATCAAAACAATTTCAATTAACAGTAATTGACATTTCATTGGAGGTCTGGAAAGAGGTGAATGTGACCTTTGGCTAGCAATTAAATATAGAATAAAAATACCTTTGTGTCCCATAGGTTGTCTTTATAAATTGTTCCTGCAGTTTGTGATAGAACTTGGTTATTCTTACTGCTGAATAAGCATAATTTATATTCCAGAGTTGGAACTGAAAGATTTATATTCCAAAGTTGGAACAATAAGTGTAAGTATTGATATAATATGGAATCTGATGAAAGTATTTTGGAGATTTAGGTTGTCCAAAAGCCTGTCACAAAGATGGTCCCACCATTAGGAAAATTGAATCCACTTCTTTAGGTGGCAGCTTCTGAGTGCATGTTTTCCCCATCTTGGTGTTTCTAGGTTAGACAGCATCATGGGATATAAACAGATTTTGTTCTAATTGCGAAACTGATCCAAAGTGGGTTTTTTATTTTTTGTTTTATCATGGCAAAAATGTACATATATAAACCAAAGGTGTGTGAAATGACAGGTGAAGTGGGGGAATAAAATTGTTCTTTGCTCATGAGGATCAAGGACTAAATGTAATTGTTAGTCCCAACTAGAACGGATCCACTGACCCAATGGGACTTACATTAGTGAAGATTTACCAAGCTCCCATTGATTTAATGGGTCTACTTACAAAGATCCAGGGTAGCCATGTTGGCCATATAGCAATTACAGTAATAACAAACCCCCACCAAACAGTCATACCTTTATTGGGCCAACCAAAATGCACAATATACATGTTGCAAGCTTTCAAAGCCTCACTGGCTTCTTCATAACACCTTGCCTGATGAAGAAACCAGTGAAGCTTCGAAAGCTTGCAACATGTATATTGTGCATTTTGGTTGGCCCAATAAAGGTATCATGGTGGGTTTATGTTATTACTGGGTCTACTTACAATAAGCCCAATTAGGCTCTTTCAAATACTATTAAATGTTTATTGAGATTTTAAAACATACAACAACATACAAACCATAAACATTGACACCAAAATATTGACCATTCCCTCCCTCCCCGCTTAAGATAGAACCTTCATCTATATATACATCCAAACTATTTATAGCATATTTACATCTCCCAACCCCCCTTTTCCCTCCCTTATTTAAAATAAAGACTTCCCATTTCTCTCAGAATGTGTCATTAAAAAATCATAAATACTCCTTGTGTTGCTGTACTTTTTTACTTTCTTGCTTTTTTACTTTAAAGTAACCACTGTTATTTATCATCTTCAACTTTGCTAACTACATTGTCTTCCTTAGCCAGCATTGCTTTCTATGCTTAGGTTATAAAATACATGCTCCACCAGCTAGTTTTCAAATCCATAAGTAGTTATTTCCCTTTTATACCTTCTTTACATTATATAAAGGGTCCCCAAGTATCTATAAAAATAAAAAAATCTAGTGTGTTCTCTTTGACTAAATTGGATTTTTTCCCATTTAAGCAATTTCCACTAGTTTTTCCGCTCATTCCTTATAATCCAGTAATATATTCATTTCCCAATATCTTGCTAACACCACTCTAGCTGCCATTACCACATAGCTAATTAAACTGTAATTTATCTTTATCTTTTTACCCTCATGACTTATCAAATTTAATAAAAAAATTTTCCAGTTTCAAATTCACTTTAAATCCTATAATCTTTTGTATCCATTTACTAACTTTAAACCAACATTTCTTAACTCTCTCACAGCTCCACCACATATGGAAAAATGAATCAACTTGGCTTTTTTTTCAGCGTAGTTCATTTTTTGGGGACACTAAACCAGACCTTTGGATAGTTAGTTTTTTTGGACTAAAACTCCCAGAATCATCCAGGATATTCTAGGAATCTTAATCCAAAAAGGTGTTCTGAGAACAGTAGTAAAAAAAAAAAGAGACCCACCCTCCCAAGTTTGCATGAAAGCATACTGAAATATTAGGAGAAAGGGATAGAATATTGAGAACTGGATTTGATATGGAGATGGAAGAATGCCAGTAGCTGAAATTCTGGATTTTTAACATCAGAGTAAATATTGCTCAACTGACGCCACAATTCTTAAAGTGCATTTGCAGATGCCAGACAGAACTTTTAAGTGGAACAGGAAAAAGCTCTCTAATATGTCTGTTTCTTTTGATGTGCAGTATATACAGTATACTCTACTGGGAGGAAAAATTGGAAGTGAAAGCTCTTCTGCTGTATTCAGGGCGACAGTGATTAACATTGTAAGGTGGATTCAAAGATGCAGGTTTAATGGGGCAAAATAGGTAATTAGTTTGTAAATTGTTCTATGATTTTACATGTGCAAAAATATATCAGTAAGGTGTTATATGCTTTTAAAAATTTGGTCTTTAGACTAATGCATTCATAAAATATTCATGAACCATGAAAAAATATGAGAAGATGCAGCATCCAAAATACTCTGGCATTTTACATAATCACAAGCATTTAACATTATGATTTATGTGAATCTTGCTTTCTAAACAATTATTTGGAGATTTTCCAAAAGAGAGAAAGGAAAAATACATTTGTCTTGATCCAGACATTTGTTTGAAAATAAGGGTGAATTCTAATATAATGCTGGTGAAACAATAAGCCCCACAAAGGGCTACCATTAAAACCAGAATATAGAGAGACAGAGTGGTTCCCGATCGGAAAGGGAGTCAGACAAAGATGTATTTTATCACCCTATTTGTTTAACTTATATGCAGAAAATATCATACACAAAGCAGGTGTAGACTCAGAGAAAGGATGAGTGAAGGTTAGAGGAAGGAGTATCAACAACCTAAGATATACAGGTGACACCATAATATGAGCAGAAAGTAACAAAGACTCAGAACAATTACTAAGGAAAGTCTAAGAAGAAAGTGCCAAGACGGGTTTAATGCTGAACATTAAGAAAACTAAAATAATGACCATGAGGAAATTGAAATAGTTAAACACTTCCCATATCTTGGATCAATCAATGATCAGAATGGAGACTGCAGTCAAGAAATCAGGGGAAGATTAGGACAGGGAAGGGCAGCTATGAAAGAATAGACGAGATCCGAAAGTGCAAAAATACACAATTAAAATGAGGAGTGTTCAAGCTATTGTATTTCCCATCACCATGTGTGGGTATGAGTTGGACAGTGAAGCTGATACAAAGAAAATCAACCACTTTGAGATATGGTGCTGGAGAAGAGTTCTGTGGATACCATGGATGGCTAAAAAGACAACAAATGGGTCCTGAAACAAATTAGATCTGAACTCCCCCTAGAAGCCAGGATGACTAAATTTAGGTTGTCATATTTTGGGGCACATCATGAGAAGACATGTCTCATTAGAAAAGACAATAAGAAGAAGATCACATGCTAAATGGATAGACTCAAAGAGGACATGGCCCTAAATTGCAGGATTGAGAGGGTCATCAAGGATAAGATTTCCTTCACCTGAAAATGGAGGTACAGGAAGGGAACGTTGGACAGAGGAAGGAGGCAACAGTTCTTTGGGTAAAGGGATTGACTTTTCCTATTCCCTCAATGTTAGGGAGAATAGAGGAGCAAATTCTGGCCCTCATCTCAATGTATGGATAGAGAACTGCTTGTACATGAAGGCATTAGATGCTTCCTGGCATGAACTTTGAAAAACCACTTATGCATATACAGTACTGAGTTTACTACCCCTCTGGACCCATCAGTCCTCAGCACATCATTATTTTTTATTTATATCATGTCACATCATAGCCCAGGGAGTCAACACAGCTTACATCTGGAAGCTCCCATGTCAGTGGATCAATGAATCCACTCCAGATTTGGGTTCAAACCTTTAAGAAACTATCAAGGTGCTGAATCTATTGTGGGACTAGGTTTTAGCCTACTAAACAGCTCCTCCGAGTTCAAACTGAAGCCCAGAGTGAGTTCACTGTCCCACTGACATGGGAGCTCCCAGTCATCATTGCTTTGGGTGAGAGTTAACAAGGGCCACAATAGCCTTCTTTTTGCAAAATAGCATGAAGCCTTATAAAATTGCTCCAGTAAGACTTATAAAAGGCTTACTGTTATTCCTTAAACACTGATTGTGGAGTCCATTTAGGGAGTCCATTTTGTCCATTGTTTCTATTTTGAAAATACATATTTTTGTTATAAAAATAATAAAATTAAAATGTGCAATGCAGTGCCACATTGCTAATACACTACTCTAAAGGTAACTATGTACTTTAAAAAAAAGTTACTATGCAGCAGAGTGAGATTACTGAATCATAACTATAAAAATAAAAAAGGAGGGAGGAGCCTTTTCACACTACATAATTATAGCATTGTGATTCCCCTTTAACTACAATGGCTATATGTGTGGTATCCTGGAATTTGTAGTTTGGTGATGGTGCTAGAGCTCTCTGGCTGAGAATTCTAAATATTCCTCCCTAATCTGCAAATCCCAGGATTCCATAGGATGGAATCAAGGTAATTGGGGTGGAATCATATTGTTACAACTGAGTAAGGTGGAATACCCCTTGTGGCTGCATTGAAATTGCCTAGTATATTTCAACAGAAGCTCTTGTGGACTCGAGTTTATTTCTTCAGATGCATGTGAGGCTTTATTCCATGCCTCTGAAGAGCTTTTGCTGGAATAATGGGTTGGTTTTAAATGTGCCACACACCTTCTTTCTTCTTTTGATTCTGAAAACAACATCACACAGCTGTCTTTCTGAAAACTGCATCATCCCTGATCAAAAGATAGTTGACACAGATTTTTCAGCCTTAGGAATGTCAGAAGCTCTACCTGATGACAGGTGCATCCAACTACCCCAGGCATGGCTGCTCTGACAGACACTGGGCAGCATCATATTAATGGCTTGCATGCACATGTGTCTCTTTCGCTGAGACACTAGCTGTTTTCACTCCACCCAACCCACTCATGCACCACATCTATGAAGGCTTGCAGGATGTGGCTGTTGCTTGCTGGTGGGAAGGAGGGGAGGAAGGTAGTTCACGTCATGAAGATGCTGATACTTTGGGCTGAGAAAAAAGAGAGTGTCCTTCATTTGCCAGTGCACCCTATTTCTTCCCCCCTCCAACTTGAAACAGCTCCATCTGCATCCACTGAACTGCCTCTCCCCTTCCATTTCCTCCCCATAAGTAAGTAGCAGCTGTATCCTTTCTGGGATCTGACAGTTGCTGGGACACAGGGATCTGTGTAGGTGGAGTGTTATGCTTCATGTGCTCAATGTAGGATTGTCCAGACAGTCAGGCACAGGTATTTACCAACTTTTGCCAGCTGAAAATGCCAGGGATTGATCCTGGGGCCTTCTACATTCACAGCATGTGCTCTGCCATCCTAATTTGACAGTCTCAATTTAATCTCCTATTATCCCACTTTCGCAGTGACTTCTAAAAACTCATGGTTTCTTTCTCCCGCCCTCATCTTCCCCCTTTGTCTTTGGCTTACTACAGTTGCTGCAAACTAAGTTCACAGTGCAAAAATAGTTTGCACTCAGGTAACACAACAAGAAGGAGAGGACAGGAGGGGGCAGAAATCTTGCCTTTCCCAGTAGACTCAGGAAAAAGCTAACTGCTGCAGCTTGTCCTAGTTTGTGTGTTCTTCATCATTAACAACATTGGCATTCTTCAATTGATGCAACTGAGTTCACAGTGCAAAAGTAGTTTGCGCTCATTTACTTCAGAAGAGAAGAGAGAGAGAGGAACAGCAGGTGCAATCTTGCCCTTCCCTGTAAGCTTATGAAAAGCAGTCTGCTGCAATCTCTCCTAATTTCTGCATCTTCCCCCATTTATAATCTTTCTCACTTTGAACTCACTTTGATGTTGCTTGGCCAAACATGTCCCATTTTCATCTGTGAAGGGCTGGAGATTATGGAGCTGTGGTTTCCCTTGACACAGTTGAAGCACTGATCTCCCCCCTGGAACCAATTCCCTTCCACTATTATAACATGTATTCGAAACCATAAGATCACTTGCTCTCTGTATAATGAAATCAGACACCATCCATGGTGTAATTAGGATCTTGGAACCAGGAAATGGATTGCTACAAAGTGTAGCATCCTCTGCAATTTTAATTTCAGAACTATTCAGCTTAATGAAGGCCTTGAGGGAAAATTGGAAAGCACACCTGGTGCTTCATGTTGGCACTGAAGCAAACCGGAAAACTGAAATAAAAGCGCTCTAACACAGAGTGATCCTGGATCCCTGGAAGCTCTTTAATAATGATAACGGCATGTGGCAGGCACAACTGGCAGAGAGTGCGAAAGATGATCTGCCAGCCAGCACCTGGAATAACACAGCCTTAGCTGCTGCAACCTTTGCCTGTCTTTCTTAACATCAATATAACAGCCTATCCGGTTTAAGACTTAGATGCTCCAATTTGGCTCGTGTGCTCATCCACAATGATTTCCGCTAGCAGATGGGTGGGTGGGGGGAACATTAAAAGTCAGTAACAAGGTTGCCACCATTGACACAAACAGAGAAACAAAATACAGTTGCCTACGACTTCACAAAATACAGTGTTTTGTGCAAAAAAAGAATAAAATTTAAATATAACAAATGCAAGAAATCCCCCAAAATATGCTAAAACTCTTGAGATCTTGCTCAGCAATGAGAGAACTTTCACAAAAAGTTGATATCTCATATACAAGAGTTAAATAAGCTATCTATCTATCTATCTATCTATCTAGATTGCTACTCCACCAGTAATCGCAGAATACCAACAAAGTGTGTGTGTGTGTGTGTGTGTGTGTATTGCTCATTGGTACTCTGCAATTACCGGTACTGCAATTACATTTTGCTATGCACTGCTGTTTTAAACTGAGCCTGGTGTTTGTTTTCACTATCATAGCATGTTGTAGAAAGGTGTTTGTACAGTATATTGTAGACTCTACAATGTGTAGAGGGATTGTTGTTCTTGGCACCAAGAACTTTCCCAGGCCTGGCAGAGTACTTTTTCAGACATTATTGCAAGTGAATATTGTACCCACCTAGTTCTATTAAGCTACATTTGCATTAAGTCTGAGCTGTAGAGAAACCAATCAGAGAGTAGATGTAGAACAATTAGTATATCAAACCCTGTCCTGACTTATCAAGCTGGATTTTGATATTCATCAATGGGTTCTCTCTTGGCCCTATCAATCAGTGCAGAGCAGTGAGATTTTGAAGAGAGAATGCCAAAAGAATGAAATCTCATCAGAGTGACCACCAGGGCTGAAGAATCCTGTTATCTCCTTGGTCAAATCACACTGTCTCAGCCTCAGAGAATGTAAATGGCAACCCCTCTAAAAACATCCTCTGAGGCTGAGACACTGTGACCACCAGGGCTGCAGAATCCTGTTATCCCCTTGGGCAAGTCACACTGGCTCAGCCTCAGAGGATTTTTCTTCAGGGGGAGAAAAATGGTTCCAGCAGCCAAAAATGGCTCCAACAGCCATTTTCTCAAGCCAGAAAACTCCTGGCTTCAAAAAGAGTCGCACTGAGTGGCTCTAGAAGCTGGGATGGTCCCAGGCAGAGATTTTGGTCCAGACACCAATGTGATAGGGTCCAGACACCACCCACATTTATTTTTAAACCAGATCAGGTAAACCAGTTTATTTAAGTGTGTGATAAGTTCCAGTGTTAGCAACTTTGAGTATAAATAGTAAAGCAAGAAATGAGCATCATGATGTAAACTTTTAGAACAACCTCAAGGTTTAGGATTTTTAAAAATATTTTTGGAGTAGCAGAAGATAAATTATATAAAAAATTTTAGTCTTCATTTTAAAATGCACCTGGATAAAGCCCAATTCAGTATTGTAAATGATCAATATGAGGGTGATCATTTGTAAGTTTCTCATCTAGTTTCCTCTGATGTGCGTGGAGAGAAGGGAATTTCATTACTGCTAACATTACTTTTTGCAAATGTAGGTGTAATTCCAGTAACTTTCCTGTTGTCATGTCAAGACAATGGTGGCATGTGGTTGGGAAGGCCTCTTCAGACCACTGTTGTCACACATACAGCTGCTCAGAGCCTCATAGCCTTCTCCTTAAATGTATATTCCTCTAAAATGAGGCCTTTCCAATTTCTCTCTTTCTCTCTCTGTCTCTCCAGTATCCAACAAACACCATTTTGTAGACAGCAACTTGCTCTACCAATTTCGAATGAACTTCCGCCGGAGAAGGAGGTTGATGGAGCTGCTTGCAGAGAAGTCCCGCCAGATGTCAGAGAGTCATGATAGTCCCTTTTGCCTGCGCAAGCAGAATCACGACAACAAAAAACACACCAGTTTCCTCTCAGGTATCTGTTTGATTTGAACTAGAGGTGTCCACTGGAACCCTGTATCTTGGAGGTGGGGGGGGGGGGACACACAGATGAAGATATTAGGAGGAAGAATGCTATTGTGTTAATATCTTTTGCATTTCCAGCATAAATGTTCACATTATGTTTCTATGCACAATTCAAAATGCTGGTGATTTCCTTTGACATTCCAAATTGCTTTGGGACCAGAGTTACATTAGGGACTTCATATTATCCTTCTTGCTGTATAACATCTGAAGGAGACACATTTCCCTGAGTTCTGCCTACCATGGTAGCATGGTTTATCAGGATAAATGAAAGAGCCTTTTGGGTGGTTGCACCAAACCATTGGGATATTTTTCTCTATAAGATGCAATTGGCTACTTCCCTTGCTATTTTTCATGACTACCACCTGCACATTTTCCACCTCTGTCCCTATTTTCTGCTAGTTGTTGAAGACCATGTTTCCTTCTCTAACAGCTTTTTTTTTTGGGGGGGGGGGGGAAGAAAACATGTACAGTGAGTCCTTGGTATCTGCTGGTATTTGGTTCCAGGACACACACACACGTGGATAACAAAATCCAGGGATGGTCAAGTCGCATTAAATACAGTGGATAGTAAAATGGTGTCCCTTATATAAAATTGCAAAACCAAGGTTTGCTTTTTGGAATTTATATATTTTTGGAATATTTTCAAGCTGTGGATGCTTGAATCCATGGGTGAAGAATCCATGGATATGGAGGGCCAACTGTACAGTTAACTGCAGATAATGTCTCTTTTATTGACCACTAGCTGAAGTGTACCAAGCACTGCCAGTGTCCATATCTAAAAAGAGCACATGGGGCCTGTTTTCCTGTTTCCCCTGTATTTTTACTTCAGGGATCTTACTAGGAGCTCATCAGAGAGCACTTTTCTGCCTTTAATTAAATCTGAGATATCTTAGTTGCAGTGTCTCAGAAAGCCACTGCCTGTATTTTAGCTGAACTGTACCTGGCAAGTTAAACAGAAGAAGAGGTCCATAGGGCCCCTTATTTTCCCACCCATTTTAAATCTCAGGAATCTTACAAACAGTACCCCTGAGAACTTTTTAGAAACTTCAGGAATGTTAACATCAATGAGCCATTTTGATGGTGTAATGGTCATTGGTGCCATGAGGGCATTCTGAGTCTTGTAGTCCAAAGAGCAACATTTTCTAAGGAGTTGGCTGAAAGAAGTACTCTCTGATATTACCCTTTGCACCCTGAACAGATTTCTCCTGAAGGATTGTGGCCTTCAGGAGAAAAAGGGTTCTCTACCTCAGCTATGCACTGCAGCATGTTTTCACACATGAGAATTGAACCTACTTTCACTACAGGAACCCTTTTTCTCCTGAGGGCCACATTCATTCAGGAAAAATAACAGGTGATGGTAGAAAGGCCACTGCCTGAAGCCATGAAAGGTCTCTTCCACTTGCAATAGCAATAGCAAGTACACTTCTATACTGTTTATCAGTGTACTTAAGCACTCTCTAAGCCAGGAGTCGGCAAGTTTTTCTTACCTGGGGCCGGTCCGCTGGCCTCCAGGTCTTCTGCAGGCCGGGGGGGGATGGCAGCAGCCCCTGCCGACCCCTGCCACCACCGCGCACGGTGCAACCGCCATTTTGTTTTCCAAAATGGCAGTCATGACTCGTTTGCGCATGCGAAGGAGTACTGCGCATGCTCAAACGAGTTGCAGCCACCATTTTGGAAAACAAAATGGTGCTGCGACACATGCAGCGGCGGAGGTTGGCGGGGGGCCGGTCCAAAGGCCTCGGGGGGGGCGGCCCCAGCCTGCGGGCCGTAGGTTGCCGACCCCTGCTCCAAGCAGTTTACAATGTGTAAGCTAATTGCCCTCAACAAGCTGAGTACTTATTTTAGCAACCTCAGAAGGATGCAAGCCTGAGTCGAGCCTGAGCCCTTGGCTGGTATTGAACTCGCAACCTTATGGTTTGCAAGTGTGTGGCTGCAGTTACTTAGGTGATCTTAAATATATTCTTAATTTCAAATATATGGTTGCCATGGCCCTGATCCACCACTCCCAGGGGTGGCCAGAGCCACCCCTTCTTGGCTGTCTGCATCGGCCCTGTCTGATGAAGTGGACTGAGTCTACAAAAGCTTATGCTACAAACCTCTTTCTCTTAATTAGTCTCAAAGGTGCTACAAAATCCCATTGTATGGTGGAAAGTGATTATGAACGGACTTTGTTAAG
The DNA here is from genome assembly GCA_026167975.1 of Phrynosoma blainvillii. Taxonomy (NCBI): domain Eukaryota; kingdom Metazoa; phylum Chordata; class Lepidosauria; order Squamata; family Phrynosomatidae; genus Phrynosoma; species Phrynosoma blainvillii. The sequence continues at coordinate 21,387,086 of JANUYF010000004.1, read as the reverse complement.
CTGACTTTTGGATTACAGCTCCCAGAATTCACAACCAGTATCACTTACAGTGTGAAAAAGTTAACATTTTCATGCTCTGATCATGAATGTAAATTACAGTGGGCCCTTGGTATCTACTGAGGTTTGGTTCCAGGATCCCCCATGAATACTAAAATCTGTGGATGCTCAAATCCCATTGTATACAATGGTGTAGCAAAATGGTATCCCTTATCAAATGGCAAAAACAAGAAAACAAGATTTGCTTTTTGGAATTAAAAAAATATTTTCAAGCTGTGGATGGTTGAATCTGTGGAGGTGGAATCTCTGGATATGGAGGCTGATCGTACATGATAGTCATCTTCCCCATCTCTCTTTGTTCTGTACAGTGAGTCCCACCAAGGAGATAAAGATAGTCTCAGCAGTGAGACGGAGTAGCATGAGCAGCTGTGGAAGCAGCGGGTACTTCAGCAGCAGCCCAACACTCAGCGGCAGCCCCCCTGTACTGTGCAATCCCAAATCTGGTAAGGACTTCTAAGGATTGTTTCAGATTGCTCTAAAGAAGCATGAGTTCTCACAGTATAGTTCATTGGGTTTTGATGGATGTTGTCATCTCTGCATTCATTTGTTCCTTTCTTTTGGGTATCAATTTGAGAGTCAGTGTGGCATAGTGGTTTGCGCATTGGACTACAACTCTGAAGACCAGGGTTCAAATCACCGCTCAAGTATAAAAACTCACTGGATGATTTTGGGCAAGTCACACTCTAATCATCAAAAGGTAGCAATGTCAAACTCCTGTGAAGAAACTTGCCAAGAAAACCCTATGATAGGTTTGCCTTAGGGTCACCATAACTCAAAAATTACTTAGAGGCACACAATAGCAGCAGCAGCAACAACGACAACAACAAGGTATCAGTTGAGGTTGGGATTCCAAAGGGTTATTTTTTAAAGAACTGAATAAGTGGTCTTCTGAGGTGGTCCTATGGCTTGAAGGAAGAAATTATCTAATTTCTGAATGATTCCCCCCTGGTGCTATAGTGCAGAAGTGTCATTTCACTGATGCATGACAGGTTGAATCTCCCTTATCCAAAGTGTTTGGGATCAGATGTGCTTTGGATTTTTTTGAGGAGGGGTATTTTGGAATATTTGCATATACATATACATAATGTATTTTGGAGATATCTTGTAGATGGGACTCAAGTCTAAATGTGAGCTTCATTTATGTTTCGTATACACCTTTTTCCTATAGCCTGAAGGTCATATAATACACAATTTTTTAAAATAATTATGTGCATGAAACAAAGTTTGTGTACATGAGAAAGCAAAGGTATTACTATCTCAGCCACCCATGCAGATGATTTTGGGTTTTGGAATATTTTGGGATTTCAGCATTCTGGATAAGGGAGACTCAACATGTATAACACTACAAATCTTGGGGGGGGGGGGTTTAAAAGAAAAAAAGAATAGAAGGAGACTTTTTTCCCAGTGTGCCTTAGAATTAAAAAAAAACCCATTTGTGGGTTAGAATAAAATATTGCAGCTGGTGTTGGGAATTTCTGGAAAAGAATCTAGACCAAGTGAAATATTGTTTGCATTTTTAAAAAATCATGAGCAATACAGTAGCAAACACCTGAAGCTTTTAGCAGATATGCCCATCTTGAGGAGCCCTAAGATGTATTTAAATTTGTGAATAGCGGGAACAAGCATACATGTGTTGTTAAACACATCTATGAGAGCCAATTGTGGTGTAGTGGTTAGAATGCTAGGCTAGGGGTTGGGGAGACCTGGGTTCATTTCCTGACTTAGCCATGATGCTTGCTTTGTGACTTTGGGATGGTGCTGCTTACCTATTACCTCACAGGGCAGTTCTTAAAATCAAAATGTGGTTTGGATGTATATGCATGCAATTTGTCACACACTCAAATACAACTTTCCTAGCATCAATCAACATTTAGATATACTTCCAACAAGCACATTTGGTGAAATAATTCTCAGATATGACAGCAGCAAATCAGCTGTTGTTTCCACTTATTTAAGAATATTATGGGACTAGGCAATTGTCAAAAAGAAAAATGAATGGATCCTAGAGCAAATCAAGCCAAAACTCATTCTAGAAGCCAAGATGACTAAGATGACACTGTTGTACTTTGGCATATCATGAGAAGACATGACTAACTAGAAAAGATAAGGACGCTTGTTAAGGCAGAAGGCAATAGGAAAAGTTGAAGACTGCATGACAGGTGGATAGGGAATCAGGGAAGCCACACTCCTGAGTTTACAAGACCTGAGCAGGACTGTTAATAACAGGGTGACTTGGAGATATTTCCTTCATAGGGTTGCCATAAATCAAAGTTGACTTGATAGCAGTTAACAAGACAGACATACACAGGCCATTGCAACACAAGAGTCCAGCATGCATTGATTTTGAGCATACCATTTTGACAAAGCTTGAGAAAGTCACTTTTTGGATATCTCCCAGAATCCGTCAGCCTGCATGGCTATTGGCCATATTGACTTGGGTTTCTGGGAGCAGAAGGTCCAAAAATGTAAATTTCCCAAGCTTTGCCTCAGAGCAGCAGGACTGATCCAGCAGGAGTAGAACTTGGCAGTCTGCTAAAAGTCAATGGACACAGAAACATGAACATGGCCCATGCACAAGAGTTTTTGTGTTGTGTCACCAGCACATGGGTAGCAGCATGAGCAAGTGCAATCACAGCTCTGCCAATAGTGAGATTGAGAAAATCAATCCTGAATCAGCTTAAACTGTAAAATTTCTGCCCAGTTTAACAGCTTTTTAGATCAGTCGGTGATGCCTCTCTATTACTGGGATGAAACTGTAGCTTCCGTCACCATGGCACAAACGAGAAGTCATTTGATTTATTGAGGTGATAATGAAACAGGATAGCACATGAAAGGGAAAAGCAACAAAGTGATAATGCTACTGGATAGAGGAATTATGGCATACTTTCAGTCCAAGCCGCCTTTAACGAGATGAAAGCTATCAGCGTTTGAACTTATTTTCTTTCTGAGTGATTTCCTGTGCTTCCAGAAAAATGAAACAGCACCCATTTGTAATTTTCTTCCTGAAATTAAAAAAATAAAAGTTGGATGTGTGTGTGTGCGTGCGTGTGTGTGCATGTGCGTGCGTGATCAATTAATATCCATCTTCTCTTGCTGTCTATATATGTGCATCCAAGTTGCCTATCCAGCTATGGTGATCCCATGAATTTCATAAGGTTTTCTTAGGCAATGAATATTCAGAGGTGGCTTTGCCAGTCCCTTCTTCTGAAATATAGCCTACAGCACCTGATATTTATTGGTGTTCTCCTATGCAGGCTAACCCTCCTCAGCTTCCAAGATCAGTGGGATCTAGTGTCTTTAGGGTATTTAGGTCCTATCCATTATCTAGCCACAAACTATTTGCTTGAAAGATTTGAATAACAATGAGTAATGTGGTGCTCTCCTTTGTGTCAGTCTTTGGCTGTGAATTAACCGAGCATGTTTTGAATATGGTTCCCAAAAATCAGTGATCATTGGATGTGAAAACACCCAAAGGGCCTTTTTCAGAGTTTTCACAGAACAGTAGGGCTTTCACAGAACAGTGACTGCACAGTGACTACTCATTTGCTGTATGGAATCCAGAGGTTTTTCCTCCTGGTTGTTTTTGTATTGTGGCTATGTTACACTTTCTCACTACAGTAACATGCCACGGGGAATTTGGGTTAATTCCTTCCCACTCCATAATAATAATAATAATAATAAAATTTATTTTTACTCCGCCCCATGGCGAACCAATCTGGGCGGCTTACAATATGAAGCATCCATGAAGCTTATGTAGCAGTTGCATTACTTACGGTATATTGCATACTCCCATGCATGTTTACTCAGGGATAAATACTAAATGAATTCATTAGCACTCATTCTCAAGTAGGGGTTCATAAGCTATAAGTTGTAATGCTGTTTGGAGACCAGGGTTCGATTTCTCACTTGGCCATCAAATCCACTGGGTGCCCTTGGGCAAGTCAATGCTCTCAGCCTAGGGGAAGTTAATGACAAACCTTCTCTGAACAAATCTTGGCAAGAAAACCCCATGATAGATTCAGCTTAGGGTTGCCATAAGTCAGAAATGACTTGAAGGCACACAACAACAACAACAACAACAACAACAACAACAACAACAACAGTTTGGTATAAACTCGCAGCAGGTATCTGTTGGATAGTGTCCATGATCTCTCTTTCAGTAAACAGTGCTATTCCCTTTCTCCTTCCTCATGACTCTAAAGTTCTAGGAGCTTACTGTTGGGAAACCAAGACCTAATTTTGGGGAACTTATAATTAGCTCAAATGAGAGAGGGAAGCGGCCAACTTCGCTTCTAGGACCTTATCCAATTGTCTACGGGAGACGTAAGAATTCTGGCTGGGAAGACACTGAAATGGACCAAGCTCCAATTAAAGTCTAAAATATTTATTTGGCAACAATAAGCAAACATCCAAATGAAGCGCATATACACACACACGCTAGAGGAATAAGCGGGGAAGAGAGAGAGCGGGGAAGGCAGAGAGGGAAACCAGGATAGAGGGAGATATACTCACACCCGAGCGACTCCTCTGGGCTTTGGCGGTGAATGAAGATGAGCTCCGTGGAAGGGGCACGACCGGCAAGGGGGGGTCGCAGGAACTATCTCAGAGTACAGACCGACAGAGTTTCAGCATGCACTTCCAAGGTAGCACGAGGTCTGCTAAAATCCAGGGGTTCTTATAGGGAAATTCTGCCTTCTAGCCATGGGCCGGACAATAGCTAGACAAAGGCGTAATGGGCTTTTCATTGTTTACTTAAGTCTGGGCATAGTCTAAACAATGCATTTGGTTTCAAAACTATCAAGGAAAGGAAGCTAGAAAAAGGAGGTGCCATCAAATCTAATCACTGTCTCATCAAGTGCGAGACTAAGACAAACAAACACCATTAGGTATCTTTTCCAACATAATGGGATATTCCCAAGGGCAACTCCCAAAACCTGCCTGTCCAGGAAATCTTTAGTGGTCTTAAGCAATCTTTAGCTTGCTTACCTAACCTCACATCTAGGGGATTATGGCTGCCATCTCCCAAGGGTCAGGCTGGGGTCATAGGGAACTCCACATGGCTAAAATATATAATAAAAATGGAGGACGTCTGCTAACATTACTTAGTTATTCATTTATTTTAATTTTTAAGAAGCTGGACAGTTCTCTATTATACACCTAAGTGTAAGAGGGGAAATCCACCTCCTCTGCCACAGTAATCCCTCCCTTTCAGTTTGATGCGATCCGTATCCCTTACTAAACGTGCTTCCTAATCGCTTCTTTCCAAAAGAACCACCAAAAAACTAGTGTCAGGAAAGAGCTGTTATTTTGCATTTGCTTCACTTCATCGCGATTGATTGCAATCAGTTTGGAACCAGTTTGAGTGCAATCAGTTTGGAACCAGTTTCAAGTGGAAATGACAGACATATAACCCGATAAGCAATTCATTTTAAATCATAGTAGGAATGAGGCCTTGGTACACCTAACGATACATTGCTATCCATGTTAAATTATACCTCTTTTAAAAATTTCAGAGAATGGTTAGGGGGATCTATACCTATGAATGAAGATAGTACTACAGTCACCCCTCCCAATTTGTGGGGAACTGTTTCACGCCCCCCCCCCCAAAATGGCAGCTTGCTAATATTCGAGGCCCATTGAAAATAATGGTATGCACCATGGCACATGGCCATTTTAGGTATAGCTGTTGTCCCTCCCCGTGAAGAGCGAGACCGCAGACCTGAAGTCCACAAACAAGAAGGGACAACTGTACTGCTTTATCATTCTAAAAACATTATACTTTCTATTGTAAGAAGAAGGTGGAAGAAGCCATTGGAAAACATGGGAGCATTACAGATGGATTACAGTATTGTGTGTATGAGCATGCATGGCTTAGTTGTCTCACTTAAACACTTTATGTAAAAGGTGATCCAGCCTCTCCAAAATACCTTTATTTAACATGTCCACTTTGTCTTTGCAGTATTAAAGAGACCGGTTACTCCTGATGAACTTCTAATGCCTGGAGCTCCATACGCCAGGAAAACCTTCACAGTATGTTATTATGAATTATCATTATTTATGCCCTTCCTTTCTTTCACACTGGGACTCGAGGCAGCTCACTAATTAAAATAATTATAATTTAGTTTCAAAAAATTAAAATAGACCTAAAATAACTGAACAGCTGAAAACATCTGCTTAAAAATGATAAAAAGCAATTTTAAAAAAAGAATACTTGAAAACAATACAGCACCCCCCTTAAAGCCCTTATCTGAAAAAATTTCGCTTCTAAAATTCTTCATCTGCAGACAGAATGACAGGAAGGAGGGAGCAATACGAGTCTCCCTAGGGAGAGAGTTGTAGAGCTTAGGGGCAGCCACTGAGAAGATCCTATCTCATGTACACACCAACTGTACTTGTGAAAGAGGATCTCTCTGGAGGATCTCAGGATCCAGGCAGACTAATACAGGGTGGTATGGTCTGCCAGTATGTTTCTAGTACTCACATTAATTTTCTGGTGCTCATTGTATTTGAAAAATTTGTTGTACACACATGCATACACACCCTACACGTCAGAGGTGTAATCTATGTCCTAATTACATTTCTTGTGGATTAAAATTTCAATTAAAGGGCATAACTGAAATTGCTATTGAACAGTGAAATACACTGACTCAGATGCGGTGGAGTCTCCTTCTTTGGAGTTTTTTAAACAGAGGCTGGATGGCCTTCTGTCAGGGTTGCTTTGATTCTGATTTACTGCATGGCAGGGAGTTGGACTGGGTGACCCTTGAGGTCTCTTCCAGCTCTTATGATTCTATGACAATTAGGGGTCAAGATATTTTATTTACTTAGCATGGTGAATAAATAGTGTAACATGATAAGAATCAAGTGGTCTACCCTATAAAGCAGACTGGAGGTGTATCTACACTGTAGAAATAATGCAGTTTGACAACATGTTAAATGCTGTAGCTCCATCCTACAGAATCCTGGGATTTGTAGTTTTACAAGGTCTTTAGCCTTGTCTGTCAGTGCTGGTGCCTCACAAACTAAAAATCTGTAGGGTGGAGCCATGGCAGTTAAAGTGGTGTCAAACTGCATTCTTTCTATAGTGTAGATGCACCCTGGATCTACATTTGACCATTTTTGGAGCCCAGAAGATTGGTTAATATTTCATAATTGGAGGTTAGTGACAGGAACTGGGTTTCTCGTACCTGAAGATCTTGAGAGAAGCTTTGAAACAAGATCGTCAGCAGAACTGAAAGGAGCAGGGAGGGGACAAAGAGGCAGCAAGAAGAGGCTCTTCAAAGAAGAAGAAGAAGAGAGAAATTAACATTTCTAAGAGGACTTATTTGAAATTGTGCTCTGAACTATATCTGGGTTCAGATGAAGGATTATTAATAGTTCAAAATGAGGACTGCTAACTGTATCTGTCGGTGGCCAAGCATGCCAGCTGCATTGAAGAAAAATGAACCCCAGGATCTCCCCTCCAAAGAGAAGTCAAACCCAAGTATTGCTATTCCTGGCTTAGAGCTGGAAATTTTTACTTTTTTGGACTTTTTTTGGGAAAAGTAACTTTTCTTAGCTGTGCCCTGGAATTCTTTCCTTTTCAAAGAAGAGAGGAACACATAATGAGAGCTTGGAGGCCTTGCGTTTTTGGACTGTAATTCCCAGGCCAGGATAGTCAAGGAGCTTTGAGAGTTGTATTATTTATTTATTTAATTTTTATGACATCTTTTTCCCAGAAAGAGACCCAAGGCAGTTCACAAGACAAAAACATTTTTAAAACCTTACAATAGAAATTTAAAATAAGGATTGTAATCCCAAACAGTAACTTTTCCAAACTCTGAACATAACTTGTACAATGGGAAGGGCAGTAGGTGTGGAAAAGAGATGGACTAGAATATTTTTACCCCAGATAATCACTGAATGAATTTGATTTTTTTTTTTTTTACAAAAACAGTGTCGGTAAGGACCTTATCAAACGCTGGCCACGAAGCAAAGAAAAAGCGAAGAAAAACAGAAGTAGGAATAAATTCGGTTCCATAGCGAAACGAAGGAAATATCGCCCTTTTGGCCATTTCGCAATTAATACCAAGGCTCCCTTCTCTCCCGTCACAAAAAGCCGGGAGGAAAGGCAGCCATGGGAACCGGGGAGGAGGAGGAGGGCTGGAGGACTGGAGAAGGGAAGGCAGCCCATGGAGAGAGAGAGATCGCCTCCCTCTTCCCTCTTCCTCTCCTCCTCTTCTTTCCAATCCGGTTTGCCTTTTGCCAAGGCAATCCCTTCCCCTCGCTGGGATTTTCGCCCTGCCCACCAATTCGCAATGAATGCGAAGGCTCCCTAGGTACATCCTCTACAAACCGAATGTCAAAATCTCCCTACTCCTTACGGATTAGCTCCGTATTCTGCCGAGTTCTGGGGCAGCGTCGTGTGTAAACACGGGGAACAATACGGATTAGCTCCGTGTTCTGGGGCAGCGTCATGTGTAAACACAGGGGAACAATACGGATTAGCTCCGTGTTCTGGGGCAGCGTCGTGTGTAAACACGGGGGAATAATATGTATTAGCTGTGGATGCCCTTTGGATTAGCTCTGCTTCAGACCCCATGTGATAAGGGCCCAATCGGTAAGAAGGAATCATTACAATGTCTTCCCTTTCCTTCCCAAGATTGTAGGTGATGCTGTTGGATGGGGATTTGTGGTGCGTGGAAGTAAACCTTGCCATGTCCAAGCTGTAGATCCTAGCGGGCCTGCAGCTGCTGCAGGAATGAAGGTAATTTTAATTTTAAAAGTTAAAGTAATTTTAATGGAGGATGGGACCCTGTTTTGACATGTTCTCAGGACTACTTCAGACATGACGAAATTCCTACACAGAAAATACTTTCAAGTAGGTACATCACGGATATGAAAATTGTCATGTGTGCTATCATGTCTAGCCATATAATGTGGGGTTATATTAATACTGCTACCTTTGTTGTTATTTACTGCAGTCAAGTTGACTTCAACCTATGAAGACCCCATGAATGAGAGACGTTCAAGTCCCCCTGTCCTCAGCAGCTCTGATCAAGTCTTTCAGACTCATGGCTTTGGCTTCCTTGGTTGCGTCTATCCATCTGGAATGTGATCTTCCTCTTTTTCCTGCTGTTTTCTACCTTACTAAGTATTATTATCGTTTCTACTGATTCATGTCTTCGCATGATATGCCCAAAGTATGACAGCCTTGGTTTACTCATCTTGGCTTCTAGAGAGAGTTGAGCCTTGATTTGCTATTTTTAGCAGTCCACAGTATCCACAGAACTTTTCTCCAGCACCACATCTCAAATGAGTTGATTTTCTTCCTATCAGCTTTCTTCACTGTCCAGCCCTCACAACCATACATAGAAATAGGAAATATGATGGCATGGACTGTCCTAAACTTGGTATTCAGTGATATAGCTTTACACTTCAGCTGTCTTCATTCTGAATTTGGTGAGGTGCTTTTGCGGCAGGGCTTTTTCTTCGTAATTCAAAACTGCCCTCAAGTCATTGCAAAGTATATGCCTAACTCATAAGGGTTCATGCAATACTGCAGAGATAACTAATTGGACACCACTTTAACTTTCATGGTTCAGTGCTGTGGAATTCTGGGATTTGTAATTTGGTAGGGCTCTAAAGCTGTCTGACAGGGAAAGCGCACCAAAACTACAAATCCCAGAACTCTGTAGCATTGAGTCATGGCAGTTAAAATGGTGTCAAACTGCTTTATTTCTGTAGTGTAGGCACACCCAAGGACAAGCAGAGTTTTGCTGGATAGGTCCAAATAATCCGACATTCTGTTCACAAAGCCAGCCAGTTTTATTTTTATTTATTCATTAAAATATTTCTATCCTGCTCTGTATCATGGGATCTCAGGCAGTGTGCAAGTAAAATAAATTTAAACAATTTAAATTTAAAGAGAAATAGCAAAAAACAAATCACCAGGAACAGATGATATTCCAACTAAACTGCTGCAATCCACATTGACAGAATCAACGTTAGTGCTAACCAACATATGTCAACAGATATGGAAAACAAAACGATGGCCATCAGATTGGAAGCAATCAATATACATCCATATCCACAAAAAGGGAGACACAAGAGACTGCAGCAACTATAGGACCATAGTACTGATATCCCATGTAAGCAAAATCATGCTCAAACTTCTGCATACAGACACCAATCATACATGGAGAGAGAGAGATCCCAGAGACTGTATCCTTTCAGCCTGTCCGTTCAACTTGTATGCAGAACATATTATAAGACAAGCAAGCTTGGACACCGAAGAAGGAGGAGTAAAAATAGGAGGAAGGAATATCAGCAATCTAAGATATGCAGATGACACCATAATAGTAGCAGAAAACCTCACAGACCTAGAACACCTACTAAGGAAGATCAAAGAAGAAAGTGCTGAGGCAGGCTGAATGTTGGACATAAAGAAAATAAAAATAATGACCACCGAATACCTTCTCAAGTTCAACCTAAACAATGAAGAAATAGAAACAGTAAAATTATTCTCGTACTGGGATCAAACATAATAGAAATGGGGACTGCAGTCAGGAAATCAGAAGAAGATTAAGAATGGGGAGGGCAGCCATGAAGGAATTAGAAAAGATTCTAAAATGCAAAGATGTACAATTGAGCACAAAAGTTAGAATCATACAAGCCCTATTACCATGTATGGATGTGAGAGCTGGACAGTCAAGAAAGAAGATAGGAAGAAAATCAATTCATTTGAGATAATCTGGAGAAGAGTGCTGAGGATCCCATGGACAGCCACAAGGACAAACAAGTGGGTCCTAGAGCAGAAAACTCCCTGGAAGCCAAGATGACCAGACTGAGGCTGTCATACCTTGGACACATCTTGAGAAGGGAGGACTCTGGAAAAGACAATAATGCTGGAAAAGGTGGAGGGAAGTAGGAAGAGAGGAAGGCACATGCCAGATGGATGGACTCTATTAAGGAGGTCATGGGTATGGGGTTACAGGAACTAAGCAGAGCAGAGGAGGACAGAAAGTCTTGGAGATGTCTTATACAGGGTCGCTATGAGTTGAGATAGATTCGAGAGTAGTTAACAACAAAACAATTTAAAGCAATTTGGAATTTAAAGATTTTTTTAAAAAGATACTAAAAACATTCTAAACAATTTAACAAAAGGTTAAAATGGTTTTAAACCATATTGGGGATGAAAATCAGCTAGGCCTCAAAAGGCTTCAATAAAAATCACGTTTTAGCTTGACACCAGCTGGGCCAGCAAGGGGAGTGTCTTTCACAAATGAGGTGCCACAGCAGAGAAGGTCGTCTTTCATGACCTTGCACAGTGTATTCTTCCTACTAGTAGGAGACATAGGAGGACTTCTCCAGAAGATCTCAGTCCTTGGGCAAGTTTATTTGGGAGGATTGTTCCTTCAAGAATCAAGTTTCCAAGCCTTTTAGGGATCTGAATGTCATCTTGACCAGCACCTGAAAATGTATTGACAAACAGTGCAGTTCTTATCAGATTGGTGTTGTGTGAGTTCTTCATGGTACTCTGGTCAGGAATCTCACCGCTGTATTTTGCATCTGAGGAAGTAGACTGAAGTTTACGAAAGCTCATGCTGCTAATTTCTTTCTTTCAGTTAGTCTCAAAGGTGCTACAAGATCTCACTATGTTTTGCGTTAGCTGTAGCTTCTGAGTCATCTTCACCTGCCTGTGGAAAGCTCACCAGGTGGACTTGAGTGCAAGTCAACTCTGTTACCTCCTACTCTCCAACAACTGATATACAGAGGCATATTGCTGATATGAGAGATGATAAATAGCTTCATGAATAGTAGCCACTATTCAGCCTCAATGAATTGATTTAGGGCCTTTACAGACTGCCAGAAATAATGCAGCTTGAGACCACTTTAACTGTCCTGGCTCAGTGCTAGGGAATCATGGGAATTGTATTTTTTCCTGGGACACTGAGCCTTCTCTGTCAGAGAGCTGGGTGACACAATAAACTACAGTTCCCATGATTCCTTAGCACTGAGCCAAGATAATTAAAGTGGCCTCAAGCTGCATTATTTCTGGCAGTCTGCAAAGACCCTAAGTCCCCTTTTAAAGCTGTCCAAGTTGGCAGCCATCTTCACACTATGTGTCACTGTATTCCACAGTTTAGCAATGTGCTTTGTGAAGAAGTGTTTCCTTTTATTTGTCCCAAATCTCCTTCAAAAGTATATTAAAAATATGAGGCTTCTTCAGGCTCAGCACAGACATAAGAACTGGCAGTGGAGAAGAATTTGTTCTGCTCTGAGAAACGTTGTCTGCCAGAATCACTTGGAACACCCTAGTGAAGAGACGAGACCAAGAATACTTGGCTTGGATGAAAAGGGCAAGAATTTGAAGAACAGCCAAGATTCAGCATTTCGCTTTCTAGAAGAGTCGTTGATAAAGCAATACAGACCCCTCTTCTCTGGCTTAAGGGAGCACCCAGCAGCCTATTCATTTCTGGATGTCTGCTCTTTGCTATCTTTTTTGTTTAGAAAACTTGCAGTCCTTACGACTTTGCACACATTTTGCACTCTTCTTCTCTTCACATTGTGAAGCAAACAGTATGGGCGAGACTTTTGCCCTACAGCACTGCAGGCAGAGTCGAAGGCCATTTGTTCTAGTAGGCTGTAGAGAAGACTAACTACAGAGCCAGCACTGTCTCTTACGCAAGGCCACAGGGAGTCATATCCAAAAGCTATCATTCTCAGTGGATTTTGGAGGGAAGCCTGAACCATCCCTTTGTCATGAAGGGAAAAACAGACATTCACTCAAGTTTGTTTTTTTTAAAGGGCTGGAGTGAGGTTCAGATATATTTGGAAGCCCTTTCTCATAATTTCTGCTATATGACTGGGGCCTGTCTTTAGTTACTTAGTAGAGAGAGAAATGCACTCTGCATGTACTCAAAGGGCCTCTGTATTCTGTCATGACTTCATGCATTGTAGAGTGTATTCTTGCCATTTGCTTTCCTGGAGTGAAAGACAAGAGGGTGCCACATCCTGTAGAGAAGCTGGGTAGACTGGCAGTTGAATCTTACATGAACGATGATGATGGGACAGCATCCTTCACTTCTTCTGAGGCAAAAGACCAATTTAGAGGATCCAGGAAAGGTTGCATGGCAAACACAGCTTTACCTCCAAGCTGGGAAGCTGCCATGTTTGTCCCCTAGCATCTGTTTCCTGAAGAAGTCACATCACTCTACCTAAACTGCTGCAACATTAGTGATCACTCTTGTTCATTAAGACCTTATGTGATCTCAAACTTGCCTTAGCATGGTCTTGCCTCTTCCCTCTCTCAGAGCAGGCAATAAACTTTGATTCCAAAGGTGTGAGAAAATGGAAGCAGAAAAAGATCTTTTGTAGCTGCATCAATAGAAGTATAGTGTCTAGATCAAAGGAAATGATAATACCTTTCTATTCGGCTTTGGTCAGACCTCAGCTGGAATTTTGTGCCCAGTTCTGGGCACAGAATTCAAGAAGGATGTGGTCAAGCTGGAGCATGTCCAGAAGAGGGCAACCAAAATAATGAAAGGTCTGGAAACCATGCCCTATGAGGAGTGGCTTAGCCTGGAGCAGCGAAGGTTAAGAGGTGATACAATAGTTCCCTGTTTAAATATTTGAAGGGATGTCATATTGAGGATGGAGCAAGCTTATTTTCTGCTGCTCCAGGGACTAGGACCTGGAACAATGGATTCAAGTTACAGGAAAAGAGATTCCATCTCAACATTAGGAAGAACTTCCTGACAGTAAGAGCTGTTTGACAGTTGAAGAATATGCAACCTGGTAGTATGGTGGGGCCTCCTTCTTTGGAAGTTTCTAAAGAGAGGCTGCATGGCCATCTGTTGAGAGTGCTTTGATTGTGTATTCCTGCATGGCAAGGGGCAGACTGGATGGCCCTTGGAGTCTTTTCCAACTCTATGATTTTATGATTCTGTGTTTGTGCCATGGTACAGTTGTTTCTTGCAGTGAGAACTTTGAAGAAAGATCTTGGAGAGAGACAGGTTTTGAAAAATGCATTGGTTGTCCCACAGCTTGGAAAAGTTCCTTTCTTGCTGGAGGATTCTGGGAGTTGGAGTCAAAAGAAAGGGACTTTTCTAAACTCTGGGTCATCTTTCTCCTAAATCCTCAGTAGCTCTTTGGAAATAAGATTGGTGGAAAGTGATGACTTTTCTTCTCGCCTCCAAAGGGTTGGGCTTTATATTCCATGACTGAAACCAAAGTGGGGTAAATATTGACACAGCGATAACATTGTCGTTGTAACAAACACCTGCAGCTCCCTCCCTCTTGTCATGGACTCATTCCACAGAAATAGATACGATAAGATTTTATTGCCTCTTTCTTTTTTTCTTTTTGGCATAAAAACTGTGAACTGCATGTTCAGGGCTTTCTTTTATTATTTTATTCATTATTTATTATTTTAAATATCAGTATGCTGCTCAGTGGGACAATTGTATTATCCTTGCAGTGAATACACAAATCTGACCTCTAGTTTGCAAGAGTGAATATTTGGGACTCGTCACACGTCTCTTACTCTTCTGTCATCTGGGATGAAAAAACAGCACTTTCATGGAATTGAAATTGCTTTCCTTGGCAATTTGTTTTCTTTGAAATAATTCAAAAGATGAAAATGAGATTTAGTATTGTGTTCATTTGGAGGCTGGGGCAGAAGATCCAAATCTGGTGACCCAGATCTATATTGGATATTTAAAATGGCACACAGTATAATGAAATTTAAAGGGGAGAAGCAAGGATGGCATGTGGAACCCTTCTCTCTGGTGTCACTTCTCTTCTTTCCTCACCTGCTTTTGTTCAGGTGGCATCCCCAGATGATGTTGGATAAGAATTTCCTTCAGTTTGTTTTATAAGAATGTATCAAAAGCTGCTCATTTCTATACCTTAGGGATGGGAAAAAACTTCTTAAGAATATCAAGTGTGGGGAGAAACTAAACTGCCTAAGGCTCAGGATTTTGAGAACTTCTTGCTAAAAGATCTGCTTTGCAATCTTTTTGTATTTAATACTAATACTAGTGCATAACTAGTATTGCCACCATTTTTCCCTGAAGAAAGTGGTGTGTGTGTGTAGTAGTAGTAGTAGTAGTAGTAGTAGTAGGCAGCTACAGTGTTATGCTTTCATTGATAAGAATAGAGCTTGGAACTTTGGTTTAAAAATAATTGCTGTATTCTGTAACTGAACCAGTGTAGTGTAATGGTTTGAGTGTTGGACTATGACTCTGGAGACCAGAGTTCATGTCCCCATTTGAGCATAAAAACCCACTGGGTGACTTTGGCCAAGTCACACTCTCTCAGCTTCAGAGGATGGCAATGGCAAGCCCTCTCTGAAGAAACTTGCCAAGGAAACCCTATGATAGCATTGCCTTAGGGTTACAAGACCCAGTGTATTGTAGTGGTTTGAGTGTTGGAGTAGCACTCTGGAGACCAGGGTTCAAATCCCCACTGGTTCATGGAAGCCCACTAGATGACATTAGACAAGTCACATTTTCTCTCAGCCTTAGAGGTAGGCAGTGACAACCCCCCTCTAAAAACCCATGATAGTTTCACCTTAGGGTAGACCTACACAACTTGATAGTAGATAGGGACCAAAATTAAAATAGGCTAAATTTCTTTGGGCCACAGATAGGTTGTTAACCTGCCTTGATCCGCAGGGAGAGGCAGGCTATAAATTAATTAAATATTATTTTATTATTATTATTATTAGCTGTTTCCAAGTAAAGGTATTATTAATAATTAAACTATTTTAACCATTAATTATTAGTTACTTATTAATAATTAATAAATATTAATTAATAAATATTAATTCTATTAATATTAATTTTTTTCTCCTCCTTATCCTCTGCCTGGCCCTATCCTGGAGAGATGGCTGATCGGCAGAAGAGCCTTGAGGGGTGACTGTTCACCCGTCCTCCTCCTCCGTCGCCTAGTTCTTTCCTGGAAGAAAGCTGGGTGGCAAAGGAGCCTTGAAGTTGCTCCACACCTTGAGGGCCGCCCAAAATCCTTTGGCAGGCCGCATGCGACCCCCCAGGCCATATGTGGTGCAGGTTTACTGTAGGAATATTTGGTATCTATATTAAATAGAGTGCAGCAAAGCCATTGCAATACAAGCTTGTGGTAGAAAACAGGAGAAAGGATGATTTTGTTAAGGTAAAAGAAAAAAGAAAAGAAAAAGAAAGGGGGAAAGGGTAAAAAAGAAAAATGTACATTTATTGTTTCAGGAAGTCCATGCTGGGTAGGAAAGGAGGTAACAAAAGGAGATTACCTAAGCTTCAATACAAGAGCCCCTAAGGCTAGCTCTTATATGTGATATTGGCTAGCATCCATCCAGAGATGGGAAGCTGATGGATGCTCCCTTCACAGTCAAAGGGAGACAAAGCACTATCTTTTGGGAGAATGGGGAAGGAAAGAAGCAAAAAAGCTTGAGTACATTGGTCAAAGAAAGAAATAGAGAGGTGAAACAAATGAGCAGGCATCCCCTCTCTCACTAATCATTTTACAAAAGTTGATGCATCTTTGCATCTAACAGCCACAAGTCGGAAACAACATGAGGGCATTCAACAACAGCAAAAAAACTCATTAAAGACTTCCTTTCTCCCCCCCCCCCCACCCAAATCATGGTGTATAGTAGCTTCTAGACACTATCTTGGATTTGTCCATCCCCCCCTGCTTTGTAATTTGAGTAATTCCAGGAAGAGGTGGAGGGACTATTGGATGGCCCACACATATTGAGAGAGGTGGAAAGAATTCCACAGATTCAAGGAGCATGAATGCTTCTATGATCCCATTCCAGCAAATGCTGTATACTGTTTGGATTGATTCTCTGGCTTGGTTTTGGGTTCTCAAAATAATGTTGGAAAGGATTGAAAAGTAATATCATTAACATACTGAGGACAGATGGAGCATTTGAAATGAAATTATAATTGATTCTTCACTGGTAAAATAAACCCAATATCCCAGGGCTTTTATTAAATTTTTATGATAGGAATGCATTTTGTTGAGACCTCAAAGACCCCAGATTATCAACTACCATGCTCAGACCTAGCAGACTCAGGGTCATGGTTTCCTTGGTAGTGCACTTTCCCTTTTTTCCTGCTGCCTTCCACTTAACCAAGTATTATGGTCTTTTTCACCAAATCACATCATCTCCTGATATGTCCAAAGTATGGTAGCCTCAGAGTTGTCATATTTGCTTCTAGTGAGAGTTCAGGCTTGATTTGCTGTAAGACCCATCGATTGTTCTTTTTAGTAATCCATGATATCAACAGAACTATTCTCCAGTAGCTCATCTGAAATGAGTTTATTTTCTTCCATAGTTCTTTTCACTGCCTAACTCTCAAATGTCATTTGGAAGTACCCTAAGACAAATTCACACATTACATTTATTCATTTAATGTGAAGTCAAAGGTTTTCATGGCTGGCATCCATAGTTTTTTGTGGGTTTTTCAGGCTATGTGACTGTGTTCTGGAAGAGTTTATTTCTGATGTTTTGCAAGTATCTGTGGCTGGCATCTTCAGAGAATGTAGTACTTGCACTTCACTCATAGATCCACTTGTCCTTTGTTTGTTTGTTTATTTATTGTGTGCCTTCAAGTCTTTTCCAACTTATAGTGACCCTAAGGGGAACCTATCATGGGGCAAGATAGGTTTTTTTCCCCTTTGCCTTCCTCTGAGATGAAGAAAGTATGGGTACAATACATATGAAAACATGCAAAAGATTATCATTAACATGTAAATAATCTATTCATAACATTAAACAATAATTTAAAACATCAGCACAGCAAATTACAGTAGTATTCTGCATTAACTGTTTCCCCTTCTGAATATAGCCAGTCATCACAGCACCTTCCTTATCCCCAAATAACTGTGACCATGACCTTTCCTACTGACCTCTGAATTTCTTCAGCCACGGAGAACCCAAGTGCTGCCATGCAAGGACTGTTGTTTCGTCTCTAGATCATAATGATATAACTAGGTTTCATCAACAATTATGAGATGTTCCAAAAAATTATCACTCGATCGCCCAAAATGCTGCATAATCAGCTTGGAGGTATCCACTTGATTTTGGTTTTGGTTAGCATTCAAACATTTTGGCAATCACTTGGCTGACAACTTCTGCACAGTTGGTCATGAATGATAAAACCAATTTTATCCTGCATTCCTGGGATATATTTAGTGCCTCAGCAATGGTTTTAGCTGAGATTTGCTGATCTGCCAAAATTAGGTTATGAACATGCTCAGCAATTTTAGGACATGACACTGTTGAAGGCCTCCTAGACATTGCTCCACCTTGGATCTCGAAGTCTCCATGGTGAAAGTTGGCATACCACTACTTCACAGTTGAGTATGTTGGGCACTTGCCACTCAATATTTGCACCATACACTCATGGATTTCCTTTGGAGTTTTCTTCTGCATGAACAGGAACCTCATGATGGCCCGGAGATCAGCACTTGAAAATTCCACACTTTTCGTTGAGTTGGTTCTATCAATGATCTGAAAAATTCAGAAATTAGAGCTATGATCCTGCAAACTGGCCAAGTACAACACAGAATAATACTCTTTCAAGCAACAATGATAAAATTATGCTCAGATTTTGGGAAGTGGGTCAGGCCAAAAACTTTTCAGCACCCCCTTGTATTTAAAACTTATAGTCAAGGAGAATCCACCACCTTCTGAGGTAGTCTATCCTGAGCACAAAACACACTATGCAGATGTGAAAGGGTAAACAGCCACCTGATATCATTCTTTTAATCTCTTTATGTCCTTAACTGTAACTGGACTCAAAAGCACATTGAAGATGATGATTTGTCCAAGTTATTTGTGAACTATCTTTTCCCCTTCCATTTCATTTTAAATAACAATACTATAGGCTAAAAGACATCTGTAGAAAAAATTGTTCTGTTAAGCAGGTGCTTGGGCAGGCACTTAAACTGAAGAGAAAACAAGAGGCAAGAGTGTGTAGGCCTGTTTGCCTTGATAAGTTTGGAGCTGCAACAGCTGTACCCATTCAGATAGGGGTGCAGTAGTCCTGGTTGTCAGTTGCCAGCATAAAAACACTGCTACACTTCTTTCCAGTTTATTACACAAGGAAAATTGGAAGTTTAAATGGGGAAGAACCCACGATTATCTAGCATATTTGGGACAATTGTGCAAATGGTTTTCACATGATGTTGTGTGCAAACTGCATAGAATCCAACAAGAAAGTGACGTGAACCAGCAAATGGGCATTTTCGGGAAAATATCATGAATTCATTTCCATTTCATTCACGATATCACTTTTTTTGCACAATTGCTATAGTGTGAAAGCTATTTATGGTATTCTTCCCATTTTTGTACTTGTTGCCAGATTTCCCATGGTTCTTTGGGGCGAGTTTACTTCCAGTGCTGGTTTGTGTGTAGTTAGAGCAGTGTAAAACTGCATTATTTCTACAGTGTAGATGCACCTTGAGAATGGTGTTCATTGACTGCATACAATAAACATGTTTGTTGTTGTTTTTACACCAACGGGGAAGAATCCTGCAGCATTCTTGAAGGTGTATAACTGTAAAAAGAATTAATGTTACAAGCAAAATACTAAATTGTTTTCCTTTTCTGTAATTCATTTCTCATTTCTCATCCAGTATTGGTAAATCCAGGAGCATCATGCATTCAGAATTTGGGACAACTACAGTGGTACCTCTACTTACGAAAGGCTCTAGTTACGATATTTTCGAGTTACGAAACACTTCTTCTAAAAAATATTGTCTCTACATACGAATATGTCTCTACATACGAATGGCTGTAGAGACATATGTGTATGTAGAGACAATATTTTTTAGAAGCATTTTGTAACTAGAAAATTTCCAGCCGCAGCCTCGGCTATTCCTTGGGCTGATCCTGGAAGCGGAGGATTCCTCCACTTCCAGGATCAGCCCAAGGAACGGAGCCACAGCCGTTCCTTGGGCTGACCCTGGAAGTGGAGGAATTCTCCGCTTCCAGGATCAGCCCAAGGAATAGCTGAGGCTGCATCTGGAAGGAAGCCTCCTTCAAGTCGGAGCCACAGCTGTTCCTTGGGCTGATCCTGGAAGAGAAGGAATCCTCCGCTTCCAGAGTCAGCCCAAGGAATAGCCGAGGCTGCAGCTGGAAGGAGGCGGCCTTCCAGCCGCAGCCTCGGCTATTCTATGGGCTTGGAACGGATTAGGGCATTTATATGCAAAATGTACCTCTACTTACGAAATTTTCTACCTACAAAATGGGTTGTGGAACGAATTAATTTCGTAAGTAGAGGTACCACTGTACTTTTTTTTAACCTCCTTAGTCCTCCATCCAGCATGGCTAGGTGTTCTGGGAGTTGTAGTCCAAAAAATAACTTTTCCAAACTCTGACTAATTTTTAAAAATTAAGTAATTAAAAGGAGGTGGGTGAGATGAAGCAGCGCTGAACAACTGATTCCAGGCTCTTTCAGACTGGTCTAAAGAAATGTGAATTCTTGTAACGTCACTTCTTGGGTTTTCCTGAATTTTGCCAGTTCTTGTCACTTCTCCATTCACTAATTTCATTCTTGGGGTGGTGGTGTAGCAATTTCATGGATCTACGCCTAGGCTTCTCCAAAGCTTTTTAAAAATACGGGTAATGGTTTGGTGAGGTCATCTTATTGTTTGAAGGGCATCTTTTCTCCTCTCTTTAAAAACGAGTTATAGTAGAAAACTGCCATTGCAATGATGCAATGCCTTGTTGATGATCTGTGCCTTCAAGCTGTTTCTAACTTGTGGAGATGAGATTTTCTGGGGCTGAGAGTCTGTGACTCATCCAAGGTCACCCAGTGAGTGGGTGACTCTCTCAAGGTCATCCAGCATTAAACTCTAAAAACAATTGAAGAGAAGGAATGTACCATCTCATAATTTAAAAAGAGCCCACTTATGGTTGGGAATAAAATGTTGCAGCTGTTGCCAGATAATAGTCCAGGATAACTGAAATTTTGTTTGACTATTTATTTTTTTCAAAACACAATGAAACAAGACCTACAGCAACAAATACCACGCAGTCATTTGCCCTGTCTGAAGGAGTCCTCTGTAAGCGTTGAAAAAGAAAGACATGGTGTACAAAGTGTTTCGAGTTGTAGTTTTAAAAAAAGGTTTCCAAATGTTTGGGACAGCTGCTTGAGCCGTGCAAGAGTGACTGATGTTTTTATGTGAAAAAAGATAGCTGTGCCAAGCAGAAGGCGTAATAATCGGGGAGTGTATGCAGTTCCATAAGCAAAGTTGTTTATCTTGCCTCTGCAAGTTGAACCCAAGATTCTAGTAAACATTTTTTGAAAAAGTTTCTAAGAAGACACTAGGAGGTTTTGAGATTGAAAGGGAATGCTTATTCTCTGGAGATGTAATCTTATGTTTACACAAGAACTGGATTGTTGCCTGCACCCACACCACCCCCATTTAACCAATTGCACGTCCGCTAGACAGATCCATGCTAGAGAATTAAGAGTGGTGTGTAGAGAAGAACTCTCTATGGGCTCATTCCCACTTACATTTAAACCAGTTTGCGATTCGCCTTGATTCCGTGTCAGTGAATCAGTTCCAAATGTGCTCGCTTCGGCAGCACATATACTAAAATTGGAACGAGTTCCAAATGGTCCGTTGTTCCCACTATGAAAGCGGATCTTGTCATTATACCCTTGCAATCTCTTCTTTTTTGGCATGACTGTCGTTCCCACTAGTTTGCACCGCTTCGAAATGTACGTCAATCATCTGCGCATCATTGGTGACACAAGCGGCAAAACAGTGGGATGGGGCCATTCCAGGCACCGAGTGGGGCAACATTAGCAACTGAACCTTCTTCTGCTCCTCAGCAACCCAGGCTGCTCAAGCACACCATTTCCCCTTTGAGCAGCCCAGCTTGGGAACTATATATTTTTAAAAAAATTGACAGGATATGCAATCCATTGGTTTTGCAACTATTTCCCTCACTGAAATAATTGCAAGTAGTTGCAAATACAATGGATTGCATATATATAATGCCTCCATAGGTCACACCACAAGCACAAAGGCAGTGCGGAGAGGGGGGCGGAAATGGCTAATTTCCCAAAAATTGAGGAGGGATGGTAAACACCCCTCTGCCATTAGTCCCTCCCCTCTAGAATGATGCAATTCCTACTTGTTGAACACACTTCAGAATTAATTCTTTTCAAAAGAACCACCAAAAAACTAGTGTCAGGAAACAGGGGGGGGCTTTGCATTTGCCTCGCTTCATCATGATTGCAACCGAACACAGTAGGATTGGAACCAGTTTCAAGTGGGAACAATGGTCATGTGACCCGATCAGCAATTCACTTTAAATCATTGATGATGAGGTTCTTGTTTGCAGATCATTTCACTTTGAAGATGGTAGTAAATGCAAACAATCTGAGGCTTTTACAGGTGTTTGTGTGAGTGTGTTGTGTGTATTCAAGTCGTTTCTGATTTATGCCGACCCTAAAGCCCTATCTTAGGGACCCTAAGACCCTATCATGGGGTTTCCTTGGCAAGACTTGTTCAGAGGAGGTTTGCCATTGCCTTCCTCAGAGGCTGAGAGCATGTGACTTGCCCCAGAATAGACAGAGCAGTAGCTGCCTCATTGCCAGATACTATCCCATCAGAGGCATGTCCCATTAGTTGGTTTCATGGCCAAGCTGGGAATCGAATCCTGGTCTCCAAAGTTGTAGTCCAACACTCAAACTACTATGTCAGGGGTTGGCACCCGGCCCGCAGACCCCCGCTGACCGGCCGCGCCCACCAACCGCCACTGCAGCCACCGCCGAGCACACAGCCACCATTTTGTTTTCCAAAATGGCGGCTGTGACTTGTTTGTGCATGCGCAGTACTCCTGCGCATGCGCAAACGAGCGCCATTTTGAGAAACAAAATGGCGGCCGTGGGACGCTCAGCGGCGTGTGTGGCAACGGCAGGGGCCCGGCACTGCTGAGGGAAGCCTCCTGAGGGGCCCCGGCGGCGGTGCTGGGCCTCTCGTGGCAGCGTTGGGCCCAGGGAAGCCCCCGCCGCAGGTGCGGGAGAGCTTCCCTGGGCCTTGGAAAGGCCTAGGGAAGCGGCCGCTGTGGGCGAATTCACCTGCTGGCAGCGTGGGGAGGGCTTTCAAAGGCCCAGGGAAGACCCCCTGTACCCACGGCGGGCGAATTCGCCTGCAGCGGCTGTGGCAGGGGCTTCCAAAATGGCGGCCGTGCACGCGCGTGCACGTGTTCAGTGGTGGCGTCGTGCACGCACGTGCATAGTGGCAAATGCGCACACGCCAGCTCATGTGCCCACCCAGCCCCCTGCGCCATTTCCCCCTCCTCGGCCCCCCGGCAACAAAGGTTGCCGACCCCTGTGCTATGTCATGCTGGGTCACCTTTTACAGATATATTTCAGTTAATGAAGTAGATGTGTTCCTGGGCATTAATTCTTTAACAGAAACTGTAGTACCAGAGGCAGAAATAAAATAGAATGGGGATAGGTTCCTACACCACAAAAACCGAATAGCAGTTCAGTATGTTTCAAACTTTTAATTCAAGATAATGTTGTTGTTGTGTGTCTTCAAGTCATTTCTGACGTATGAAGACCCTAAGGTGAAATTGTCATGGGGATTTCTTGGCAAGATTTGTTTAGAGAGGGTTTGCTTTTGCCTCCCTCTGAAGATGTGTGTGTGACTTGCCCACACAGTGGGGTTTTCCTGGCTGAGCAGGAATTCGAACCCTGGTCTCTAGAGTCCTGAAGTTAAACATTTTGCTGCTTTTTGTGCAGGTTAATGTCGGGTTAATGCCAAAGTGGCCCGACGTGTATGAAAAGAATCCCGATCTTGCGGGATATTAATGGGATTTAAACCCCATTTATCCATGGGATTTGGGTCTCTTCAAAACAATATGCGTGTCAGGTAAGCTCTGCCTAAGTAAAGACTATTTTCAAATTCCTAGAAACCGTTTGAAACCTTCTTCCAAAATGCATCTAGAGATTATTTTTTTCTTTCATTACCCTGCACTTTTCCTGCAATAATCTGTTTTAGTGGCCAAAAAATATAGATCTATGTTTTTTTTTTTTTAATGCTGGGAGGAGCTGGTGAAGCTCTCCACCTTTATTTACTATTTATTTAATTTATTTACTTTATTTATATGCTGCCTTTCTCCCAGGACAAGGCCAACGGTGGCTTCCATAACAACAATTAAAAATGTTTACAAAAAGTTTTAAAACCAGTTTAAAATCACCACATTAAAACACTATAAAACTGATTAAAATCATACAAAATCAGACAAAATCTCTATTTTGCTGTTCACCATTCTTAATGAGGGATTTTGGAGGCAGCTACTGTTTACTTTATCTGTTGTAGGCAGACACACACAGCTACAGTAGGATCAACTGGAATATAGTACGATCAACTGGAATTTATTGCAGTATTTACTACAGACCTTTGCTGCAACCCAACACAAGAAATCTGTGTTTCTCTAGTCTTCCTTCATAATATTCCAATTGCCCATGCAAAACAAAAACAAAAAACTTTCAGCTAGATAGGGGACAAGGAGATAAAGCAGGAGCTGAGCAGCCACAAAAAGATTTTGTTAAAAGAGCATCTTTGTCAGAGGCTGTTAGACGTATACCTCTACTTAGATTTATTTATTTTTTAAAGAAAGTTAGCTTGCATGACTTATTATTTTATGAAGAGGAAATAAAAATGATTGAGGGCACTTCTGATCTGTAAGGTAACATTTAATTCTTAGCGTAGGAGTCCCAGTAGACCAGAAATTAAACATGAGTCAACAGTGTGATGCGGCAGCTAAAAAAGCTCATGCAGTTCGAGGCTTCATCAATAGAGGTATAATGTCTAAATCAAGGGAAGTTTTTGCCATATAAGGCGCTCCGGCATATAAGACGCACCCAATTTTAAAGGAAGAAAATCCAGGAAAAAAGGATTCCTCCCTTTAGCCACGGCCGGTTGTTCAATGGGCTGGTGCTGGGATCGGAGAACTCCGATCCCAGCACCAGCCCATTGAACTGAAGCCGCGGGGGGAAGGAGGGCTCCTTCCCCCCGCGACCTCAGTTGTTGAATCGGCTGGTGCTGGGATCGAAGCGATCCTAGCACCATCCCATTGAACTGAGGTCGCGGGGGAAGGAGGGCTCCTTCCCCATGCGACCTCAGTTTTTGAATGGGCTGGTGCTGGGATCGAAGCGATCCTAGCACCAGCCCATTGAACTGAGGTCGCGGGGGGAAGGAGGGCTCCTTCCCCCCGCAACCTCAGTTTTTGAATGGGCTGGAGCTGGGATCGAAGCGATCCTAGCACCAGCCCATTGAACTGAGGTCACGGGGAGAAGGAGGGCTCCTTCCCCCCGCGACCTCAGTCATTGAATCGGCTGGTGCTGGGATCGAAGCGATCCTAGCACCAGCTCATTGAACTGAGGTCGCGGGGAGAAGGAGGGCTCCTTCCCCCCGCGACCTCAGTCTTTGAATTGGCTGGTGCTGGGATCGAAGCGATCCTAGCACCAGCCCATTGAACTGAGGTCGCGGGGAGAAGGAGGGCTCCTTCCCCCCGCGACCTCAGTCTTTGAATCGGCTGGTGCTGGGATCGAAGCGATCCTAGCACCAGCCCATTGAACTGATGGATCGCTTCGATCCTAGCACCAGCCCATTGAACTAGGATCGCTTCGATCCCAGCACCAGCCTATTCAAAGACTGAGGTCGTGGGGGGAAGGAGCCCTCCTTCTCCCCGCGACCTCAGTTCAATGGGCTGGTGCTAGGATCGCTTCGATCCCAGCACCAGCCCATTCAACAACTGAGGTCACGGGGGGAAGGAGCCCTCCTTCTCCCCGCGACCTCAGTTCAATGGGCTGGTGCTAGGATCGCTTCGATCCCAGCACCAGCCGATTCAAAGACTGAGGTCGCGGGGGGAAGGAGCCCTCTTTTTCCCCGCGACCTCAGTTCAATGGGCTGGTGCTAGGATCGCTTCGATCCCAGCTCCAGCCCATTCAACAACTGAGGTCGTGGGGGGAAGGAGCCCTCCTTCTCCCCGTGACCTCAGTTCAATGGGCTAGGATCGCTTCGATCCCAGCACCAGCCGATTCAAAAACTGAGGTCGTGGGGGGAAGGAGCCCTCCTTTTAGCCGCGGCCTCGGCCCTTCGCCTTTTAAGGCGCACCAACTTCCCCAGCCACGTTTTGGGGAAGAAAAAGTGCGTGTTATAGGGCGAAAAATACGGTAATAGTACCACTTTATTCTGCTTTGGTCAGGCCTCCTCTGGAGTATTGTGTCCAGTTCTGGGCACCACAATTCAAAAAGGATGTTGAGAAGCAGGAGCATGTCCAGAGGAGGGCAACCAAAATAGTGAAAGGTCTGGAAACCATATTTTATGAGGATAGATTTAGGGAGCTGGGTATGTTTGGCCTGGAGAAGAGACAGTTAAGAGGTGATATGATAGCCCTGTTTAAATATTTGAAGGGATGCCATGTTGAGGATGGAGCAAGCTTGTTTTCTGCTGCTCCAGAGAATAGGACCTGGACCAATGGATTCAAACTATAGAAAAAGAGATTCCACCTCAACATTAGGGGGAAGTTCCTGACAGCAAGAGCAATTTGAAAGTGGAATATGTTGCCTTGGAAAGTGGTGGAGTCTCATTCTTTGGACACTTTTAAACAGAGGCTGGATAGCCATATGTTGGGGGTGCTTTGATTGTGTGTTCCTGCATGGCAGGAGGTTGGACTGGATGGCCCTTGTGATCTCTTCCAACTTAATGAGTCTATTATTCTATTTTTTTTTTAAATATCTCCTCTTTGAGCAAGCAATGTTGCTGTTGTTATTTGCCATCAAATCAGCTTTGACTTAATGGATACAGGAAGGTGATCCCCCACCCCCCAGAATTGGGGACATCTTTGGGGGGAGAAATTGGGTAGGTATAACTTTTGTGTTGGAGCAGAACTCAGAAAGTATTTTTAAAAAGTAATGAAAAGTAACTTTAAAAGTAATTGACTATGGGCCTTTGCAGACTGCTAGAAATAGTGCAAATTGCGTCCAATTTAACTGCCCTGGCTCAGTGCTAGGGAATTATGGGAATTGTATTTTTTTCTGAGACATTGAGCCTTCTCTGTCAGAGAGCTCTGGTGGCACAATAAACTACAGTTCCCATGATTCCCTAGCACTGAGCCAGGGCAGTTAAAGTGGACTCAAGTTGCACTATTTCTAGCAGTTTGTAATGGCCCTATGTCTCAAAATTCCATACACTAATGTGGAAAAAGAAAAGAAAAGATGTTATAGCAATTTTGGTTTCTCAATGCAAGCCAATGGGAGTCCTGAGGATTCAGATATCAGAATCTTGATTTCTAAAGCCAGTTCTCTGAGAATAGCCAGAGCAGTAGTTGTCTCACTGCCAGATACTATCCAGTCAGGGGCATATTGTCTAGATGTTCATTGATGTTTCCTTATCTTTGCAAGCAATTCCTTGGGAGAATCTTAATTCTGTTGTATTGTAATAGGATGATGTCAGATTGCATTCGTGTCGAGGAAGAAAACAGCAAGTGCTCTCCTTGTTTAATTTTTAGTGACTGGCTTTGGTGATTATTGTGTGGCTCGCTAGTATTGGTTAGCACTTGCCCCAAAGCTCTATAAAATTAAAAACTGCTTTGGGGTTGTTCCAGCTGGATGTTGTAACTCCTGCCTTACCCTTGCCAAGTGCTGTCACATTCTCAGCCCTTCTCTGTTTTGTTTTCCTTGCTTCATAAACTGCCTCTCAGGCTTAGCACGTCACTTGTTAAATTCAATGGATTTTGGTAGGAAGCATTTATTATTAAAAAACAGCACTCGAATAATAAAATTTAACTCTCAAATTGTAAATGTGCTCTTGAGATTGCTAAATCAAAAGAGAATATGTCTTTGGTGTCTGCCATAGTTCCAAACCATGAAACCAAGACCATGTTAATTAACCGGCATACTAAGGAGGTTGTAGTATTGTGCAGCCCAGGGTTATTTGGGGTTTTTAATGGATTATTTATAATTAAATATGTCTATACCCTGTAGTACCATCTGCAGTTACTAGATGGCAAACCTCTCTAAGCAGGAGTGAGGAAGCTGCAGTCTTACTTGCCATATTAATTTCTCTAGAGATACTCTAGGCAGCTCTGTGTAAGTCAGAGTCACACTAGAGTGAACAGCAGTCTGGATATAACCTCTGCTTCCTACAAAGAATTTGTCAGAAACATGACAAGATGGAGGTTATTGCCTGGTAAGCTGGGGTGATGTAAACAGAAGGAGAGCTGAAGAACAGGGATATAAATGAAAATTTGAAAATTTAGACCAGTAGTGTTGGAGGTGGAGACTGGGAACTAGGTTCCTCTGCTAGCTAATAGTGAAAGAAATGCTACAGTGATGTGATTTCTTTCATGGTGACAGTTCATTTGCATGTAAAGCTTGATACAAAGGCTTAGAAGAGAATGTTTTGCTTTCCTCAAGCCCTATGATCTGAATCTCCTTGCCTCCCCTTTCTCTTAGGTCTGCCAGTTTGTGGTCTCAGTGAATGGGCTCAATGTTCTCCATGCGGACTACAGGACAGTGAGCAATCTCATCCTGACCGGCCCTCGAACAATCGTCATGGAAGTAATGGAAGAAATAGAGCCCTAAGAAGGATGCTCAGTACACAAGTCCCACCTTGGACTGTGGCCATTGCACAAATTGGAGCACCATGATAAGAGGGGATGAGAGCCCCTCAAAATGGTATTGCTTTCTCAACAACTTTTTTTTACTCCTCTTTAACAATCTTTGATCCTTTGATGGAGGCATATATACCCATGGGCAAACCCAAAGAATAAGATGTAGAAACTGATATACAAGTTCTACCACACTACGGTTGGCTGCATGTCATGGATGGGACAAACTAAGGTAGTCTGTGTGGAGGTGGATGTGATCCCAATGGGAGAGTCAGCATCATATCAGGAATGATGTCTGTGCAGATTCCCAATGCCATGTTGCTTCTCTTTTGATTCGTAATTTTATTTCTCTGATAAAAGACTTAGCATAGCAGTCTTTCATTTTGAGAATTGGCAGTACGCTTCAGTGCAGATGTGCAAAGGTTTTTTTATTTTCAAGGAGGGCTGCTTATGCTAAACAGACTTTGTATTAAGAGAAGCCCTGTCTTGCAACCTCAATGCGTTATGCCAAGGATTTCCAACCTTGGGTGCCCTCACCCCCAGGGAGTGCGGCACTGATACTTATGTGAATCTTCAGTCAGTCAAAACAAAATCTAAGAACCACCTGAATCCAAAGGCAGCCCTGCAGACCACAGTTAGCAAAAAAGTTCCATGTTTTGACAAAATCATGAATGAGAAGCAGGAGCAAAAGGGTAATTGAATTTTATGTTCGCAGTTGGGATTGATTTTACTGTTTACAATTTTTTTTCTGAATAAATTAGAATCTATTTGCTCAATTTAGATTTGCATTTTATGCACTGAGTTTAATAGCTTTTTAGAAAAAAGTTCCATTTATTCACCCGCTGATATACATTGTATTGTATGTGTTTCAGTACAATTGAAATTAGATCTCTTTCTCTTCAAATGTGATATTACTTTTGTAGGGGGTGCGAACATTTATCAAACATTTCCTAGGGGTGTGGGACATAGAAAAGGTTGGGAACCATTTGCGTTATGCAGATAGAGCAAGCCTACATTTTAGTTGTGTTGGCTTTGTGCAATTAATTCTGTCTGTTATGGAGAGGAACAAGAAGTGTTGCCTAATGCAGAAGACTTGTTACCAACCTGATGGAAACCCAACTTGGGATCAAATTAGACAAGACATGAGAAATCCCAGTTTGCACACACATAACACACATCCTTTTTTTTTTTTTCCTGTAGAGGAAACCACAGGGAAATTATGCATGGTATGGAGCAAAGGGATGGTGAGATGTGTTCCTCTCTCTCTCTCTTTCTCTCAGAATACTAGAAGCCAAGGTCATCCACTGAAAGTAAATGGTGGGAGATGAAAGTCTGATAGAAGGAATTATTACTTCAAATGAAGTACTTCACAAAGTGCATAGCTAAAACTGTGAGACTCAGTGCTGCAACTTATAGTGATGGCTTCCCGCTTGGACAGCTGTAAAAGGGAATTAGATAACTTCATAGAGGATGGGGCCATCCATGGCAGCTAATCAGAATGGCTATGTATCATCTCCAGTATTAATGACAGTATACAATACTGGGGAACATTAGGTGGAGAGTACACTTGCACTCATGTCCTGCTTGTGAACTTCTCAATGGGGCATCTGGTAGGACAGTTCTGAACAGAATGCTAGACCAGATTTGCCTTTAATCTGATCCAGCAAGACTCTTCTTATATTATTAAATAGGTTTCCTCCAATTGGATAATTACTCCTGAGTGTAAGGGCATACAGATCAAGAAAACAACATACAGAAAGAGCTTTTAAATACCTTCCCTAGCACTGCAGCTCCAATGTTATTCAGTGTTCCCTGCAGCTGTCTTTCCCAGAGAAAAAAGAACCATCAGGAGATGCCATCATAGATCTCTTGCTTCTCACCTAATTAGTTGTTCGTTTCCCTCCACTTTTAAAGATTTTCACAGGTATTGACCATATGTTTCAAGCTTATCTTCTGAAACCTAAGGGCTAGAAACTTGACTTTCTGAACATTAATGCTGTGAAATTTGGCAGTGCTGAATGCAACTGTGCAAGTGCCATCCCTGGTGATATACCTGGATTATCACCTGCTAGATCCAAATGTTGAATATTCATAGCTCTCCCACTGCAGTTGTAGAACATCCTACATTGTTTCATGTTGTTTTAGGCAACAACCTTATATACACATAATTGCCAGCCCATCCTGTTAAACTCGATGAGGCTTGCTTCCAATTAGACATAGGATTGGGCTTCACAACTCATCAAAATGACATTTTGAACATTGGTGTGACCTAATGCTATTTTTGCAATCCATGGACTCCAACCCATAAGTCTCCAGTCAATACTGCTGTAGAGTGTAGAGTCCTGTAGTTCAGGGGAGTGCCTTATAGCTCCATAGCAGAGAATTCTAAGTACCTCACTACAAATCCCAGGATTTCATGGATGGAGACATAATAAAATTTTATCAAATGTATAACTGCAGTGTCGGTATAGAGCCTATATGCCCTTAAGGCACCAGATCCTGTCTGACCTTGGAAACTAAGCAGGGTGACCTCTGGTTAGTATTTGGATGGGAGACCTCCAAAGAATATGAGATGCTGTAGGTTATATTTCAAAGGAAGGAAGTGGCAAAACATACCTCTTAGTATTCCTGTCTAAGAAAACCCTATGAAATTAATGGGGGCGCCATAAGTTAACAGGCAACTTGAAGGCACATACACACACAGCGTAGGTATTGACTGGAAGAAGGATAGGATTCAAATATGAAAGATAAAATATCTCAGCCTCAGTCCATGTTCCAAAACCATTGGAATAAATTCTGACCTATTTTTAAGAGTTGCTCTAATAGCTGTTAAATCTTTTCAGGATTTTTCAAACTTACAGGGCTTGGAAAAAGTTCTTTTTGAAGGACTACAGCTACCAGAATCCCCCAACCAGCTCTTTCAACTTGGCTAGGAACTAAGTGCCAACATGCTGATTATTGCAGTTTTGGTCCTGTTTCAAATTTTGGTGTACCCTTTTCACACTCCTAATATTAAAGTAAATGAAAATGTTTTAATTTTTGTTTTAAAGCTAGGCTTTAATATTACATGCAAGTGTCCAAATCGGTTGTGCTGAAATGGTGAGAGAAATGGATCTGCCAGAGCTTTATTTAGCAGTACAAGCTGAGTATCCCTTATCTGGAATTCTGAAACTAATCCAAGATCCAAAATTGTCCACATGGATGGCTGAGATAGTGACACCTTTGCTTTCTGATGGTGCAGTGTATACAAACTTTGTTTCATGCACAAAATTATTAAAATATTGTGTATAAAATTACCTTCAGGCTACATGTGTAGGCTGTATATGAGAAATTCATGTTTAGACTTGGGTCCCATCTCTAAGATTATATATATATATATATATATATATATATATATATATATATATATATATATATGTAAATTTTCCAAAAGCCAAAAAAATCCAAAATCCCAAACACTTCAGGTCCCAAGCATTTCAGATTAGGGAGGCTCAACTTGTATTTTCAAAATGTTATAAATGGGGAAAGCTGAAACTGTAACTACAGTAAAAATGCACTTCTGTTACTCTTGAATACACTTTTGCTTTATGAAAAGAGCAGCACTTTTCACTTTTTGTAAAATTTCATTAAGAATCATTGTTTGGAAAAATGTTGAATGGATCCTGGGGTCTACTATGGAGCCAATCTGGTAAAATTAAGATAGAACTAAACAGCATATGTTTTTACCCTTTCTTCTTCAGAAAGCTGCTTTGAAAAAGGAATTATCCACACAATATGTACTCATCTCAACAAACAGATATTGCTGTTTTGTACTGTTTCCAAAGCCTGCAAAACATGTTCAATCAATAGCAACAATAGGGTAAAAGAACCATTTGGATCTCCTCAGGGGTAAAGGCTCTCACAAACTGATTTTTCCTGTCTTAAGAAATTGTGCATGCTTCCTGCATAAATTTCAAATTCACAGACCACTTGACTCAAATGGCAGAATCAATACAGTTGAGTGTATTGTTTTACATTCAGTACAGTTTTATGGAATCCTGGGATTTGTAGTTTCATGTAATACTCAAAATTCTCTGCCAGAGATCATAAGTGGTATAGTTCAGGAGAGGGTATCTCACCAGATCCAAGGATTTTATAAGATGGAGCCATGACAACTAAAGTGCTACTAAACTGTTATAATATTACAGTGTGGATACATTTTGGTGGAAGCTTTGACAGGGAAGGGAAGACAGTTTGATAGTTGATAATAAATTTAAAATAGCAACTTTTTAAAAATATCCTTTTTTCCTGACCCTTTGCAATGTGAATTTTAAAAACTGCTTGAAAAATTCATTTTAGGATAGGATGAATAAAGGGGTGAAATGTGATGAATTTAAAATGTCAATGAATATTTGCATCAGCATTGTTACTTCTCACTCCCATGAGGATTGATGTGCCATTTTTTTAATGTATTCATATTTATATGTTTTTCACAAGACACTGTATAAACTATACACAGCAGAGCTATTCTGGTATGATTCAATTTCTATCTGTTAGTCAAATTTTTAAAATAAAATTTTTTCAAATGCGAAGTGCGTGTGAAATTTTACAAAAGAAAAGACTCCATTTTCCACATTTACTCATGAAGTTCATTCATATCCATAGGACAGAGCAACATATTTTCCATGTTCAGCCATGAAGGATCTTTGTTGCTTGTACAAAATGTACAGCAAAAATAGATAAAATTCCACACTGCTGTACAGCTATGTATCAAAAGACTAGGAATGGGAAGGGCAGCTATTAAAGAACTAGACAAGGTTCCAAAGTGCAAAGATATAACACTGAACACTAAAAATAGGATTATCCAAACCATAGTATTCCCAATCACCATGTATGGATGTGATAGATGGACAGTGAAGAAAGTGCATAGAAAGAAAATCAACTCATTGGAGATGTGGTGCTGGAGAAAAGTGCTGAGGATACCGTGGATGGCAAAAAAGACAAACAAATGGGTCCTTGACCAAATCAAGTCTGAATTCCTCCTGGAACTGAAGCTGTCATACTTCGGCCACGTCATGAGAAGGCATGACTCATTAGAAAAGGTAATAATACTAGGAAAGATAGAAGGAAGTAGAAAGAGCTGAAGACTGCATCCCAGATGGTTAGACTCAATCAGGAGGGTCATGTATCTGAATGTTCAGAAGTTGAGCAGAGCGGTTGAGGATATAGGGACTTGGAGATGTCCCATCAACAGGATTGCCATGAGTCAAGGTCAACCTGAAGGCATTTAGCAACAACAGTACAGCTATGGCTGCCAGTTAACTTTTAACAAAGTTTGTAGGGGGAAAGAGGGGCAACATGATACCCATGTTTAAATATTTGAAGGGATATTGAGGATGGAACAAGCTTGTTTTCTGCTGTCCCAGACACTAGGATAAAGAGCAATGGATTCAAGCTAAAGAAAAAGAGATTCCACCTAAACATTAGAAAGACCCTGATGGTAAGAGCTGTTGACAGTGGAAATGCTGCCTTGGAGTTTGGTGGAGTCTCCTTCTTTGGAGGTTTTCAAACAGGATGAACAGCCAGCTGTTGTGAGTGCTTTGATTTTGTCTTCTTGCATACCAGGCGGTTGGACTTCATGGCCCTTGGGGTCACTTACAACTCTATGATTCGGTGAAAGTAGCATTGACTTCACCCATCAGTGTACTCTCGTCCAAGCAAAGACACAAGCAAGATATCTTACATACCCATACCACTAACCAGCATGAGAGGTGTTGGCAGGGACTTTGTCCTGAAAAATCAGTTCAATGATCCACATACCTTGGGTGGTCATGGTTGGGGGTTGCAGGGTAGAGTTACTCCCCCAATTGGTGAAAGATATCTTTGTGTGTGTGTGTGTGTGTGTGTGCGTGCCTTCAAGTCACCTTTTGGCTTATGGCAAAACCATGAATTTCATAGAGTTTTTTTTAGGCAAGGAATACTTAGAGGTGGGTTTGTCAGTCCCTTCCTCTGAAATATCACATTCAGCAGCTGGTATTCATTGGTGATCTCCCATCCAATTACTAACCTTGCTGACCCTGCTTAGCTTTCAAGATCAGATGGGACTGCATGTAATTTTTATTTGTTGTTGTGCACCTTCAGGTTGTTTCTGACTTATGGCAACCCTATCACAGATTTTTCTTGGCACAATTTATTCAGAAGAGGTTTGCCATTGCTTTCCTCTGAGAATGAGAGAGGATGACTTGCCCAAGTTCATCCAGTGGATTTCCATAATGGAGCAGCAATTTGAACTCTGTCTCCCAGAGTCCACATCCAACACTCAAACTACTACACCACAGTGTCTCTGTGACTGCATCTTTCATTTATATAGCATGTTTTGTTTTGTGATTGTTCATTGGAAGCTAAACACAGGCTTAATTTGTAAATCTGTACTGGGCTTTGAAGGATCTGAATAAGACATTTGGGTATGATTGTCAGCTTTTCTGAGTTAAAATCAGCCAAAGATATCACATTAAAATTAAAGTTTATAATTACTGCTGTAGTTGCCATTTTCTTTGCTTTGCCTTTTCATCCTTTTTGACATGTAAGGGTTTACTTAAACCCACCTGTGCCTGGTCACTTCCCCCACACATCACACAGCCACCATTTATCAAGATTCCCTCCTCATCCATCCATTCTTTAGGATTAGCACAAACAGTTATGCCTGTCAGAATTTTGTAAGTTCTTTGGCATTGTTTTCTTTTGCTTCATCCTTTGTTACATGCTCCTAGGTTTTACCCTTTGTTACATGCTCCTAGGTTTTACCCTTAACTCTTGAGTTCTCTTGACTTATCCATGGATCTTGTAAAAATCCATAATTTTGGCCTCAAAACCTGCCCTCTACTTATACATGAGGTCGACTTATAGTCGAGTATTTTGGACTATCAATAACTTGATAGTTCTAGGAATCTCTTGCCTAAAAGAATCCAGTCTCTCTTATTGTTATAAAGCCAAAAGCAAAATCAGCTCCAGTCTGGGTTGGTCACAGTGAATGGTGCTCTTTGTGATGTGAGAAAGCACCACTATTTGTATTGCAGGCAGAGGCATTTCTCCATGTGCTCTCACAGTAGTAAAATCTTTGGATGTGTGCAGCTCCTGCTCTGAAGCACATTTTATAATTTAACTTGTTGGAATGAGGCTGAAGCAAAAGGGCTTTCACAGACTCAGCTGTCTGATGTTTGACACCAACATGAGATGACAGCTTTACGAAGCCTTTAGGACTCAACACAGTCCTCCTCCCCTTTGCATTCCAGTAAGGGAAATGGCACAGTGTGCAAAGCAATTTACTATGGATAATGCTGCTCTCAGCATGTATTCCCTTAATTTATTCACTGTCATAAAACCTTGTGGCTTTCTTCATTCCAGAGACTGTCTAGCATTTCCTCTGCATCTCAGCTTGATTCTTGTCTTTTTTATGTAACATGATCCCACGGCTCACTTAATATTCTCCAGCTATTTCCCCTTTATCCCTCCCTGCCCTCCCCCCTTGTTGCCTTGGCCGGAAAAAAATGGGTCACAATTTAGCTGTTTAGTACAACACAGAGAACCCTTGAGACCTCTGAAGGGTTAAGCTGGGAGGATGTGTGCATATCATTACAGCACATAGCTGTCTTTATTCAGGAGAGCTGCTGGTCCATACAAAGGCCCTGCAAATTACTTTCTTGGTGGCAGTTTCAGGTTATTCTGTATCTCATGCTAGAAGCTTGATTTTCATCAAGCTGCACATTCCTCTGCCACAGATTATAATCATATCATCTATTTACTTATTTCGTCTCTGTTTCACCCAACGGATGACTGTTTCTGGGTAGCTCACAAAATAAATTGTAAAGTACAGATATAGGTTGAGATCCAACATGGACTAAACAGCATAACTTAACATTCATGGGCTAGAATTCTGTATGACACAGTGCAACATAGTGGAACTATGTTCACATAGTGAAATCCATAGTGGAATCCACGGTCTGGAACTATGTTACAGATGGGTGTACAACACCCTGGATTTATTATTGAGCTGCTGCAGCCCTCCATGGCCATTTTATGGCTGGTGGAGAATGTGGAAGCAGGATCAGAGAAGTATCTGGCTGTGTTCCTGTAGCCAGATGCAAATGGACTACGTCACAATTTAGCACAATTTAGCGGCGCAACGCGGGAGAGAGAGGGACTTACCATCTGCCCTGCAAAGGGTCCTCCAAACTCTCCCACCCGGCACCGGAGGCGCGGCGTGGTGCAGAGAGGCGGGACCAGCTGGGCCTATAAAAGCAGGCCCCTTGAGCCTCTTCATCAGCGGCGCAACGCGCTGGCACTTTGTAATATAGAAATTAGCACAGAGTGTCTGTTAGTTTTGTTGCTTTGTATTGTATTTTGAAATTGTTAATGAATAATCTTTGTTTATTGTAGTTGTTTTAAATTGTATTTGATTTAATATATTTTTAAGGGGGGGGAGGGAATGATATTGTTAACTTGTTTGTATTTTATTATTGCTGTACACCGCCTTGATTGGCTTGCCACAGGGGCGGTATATAAATAAATCATATTATTATTATTATTATTATTATTATTATTATTATTATTATTCACTAAGGTGTGTTGGGGTCCTCTGGAAATTTCAACAGCTAATGTAATAATTTCATTTCTGGCTAGAAGAACATAGTCAAATAATACTCCAGCCTCCCTGGTTCTTCACTGGCCATGGAATAGCTGTGAGAGGAGGGCTGTAGCTACTAAATGGTAAGTCTGGGTGGGGGCTATGCTCATTGCAGAGGGAGGAAGAGGCTTTTAACCACTGCAACAACCAAAAAACTGAGATATGTAAGTGTAAGGTGTACTTACACCTGCATATTATACTAACAGAACACCAGCTATTGAGCTAACATGGTGGTTAAGCAACACTGTCTCAATAATAAATGTGTATGAGCAATGTGCATTTGCATATGCAATGTGCATTGTGTGTCCCATGCACATCTATGCACAATGTGCATCCTTATGTGCAACACACATTTCCACTTCTGCAACCTTCAATTGAATATGGCCATGCCTCATCAGACAAAAATGTCCAACGTACACATGCGTACGACACCAGAGTTCCAGTTATAAATGCAATGATGCAGAGATTCTCACAACTGAATAAACACATAGACTGTTAGTGTAACATGTGAATTGTTGCTGTTGTGTGCCTTCAAGTCATTTCTAACTTATGGCAACTCTAAGGTAATCCAATCATGAGGTTTTCTTGGCAAGATTTGCCATTGCTATCATCTGAGGCTGAGAGAGTGTAACTTGCCCAAGGTCATCCAGCAGGTTTCCATGGCAGAGGTGGGATCTCCCAGTGTCCAAGTCCAACACTCAACCATTACACCACACTGGCCCTCATATCCCTCCAGAAACTCCAGTATGAACATGCATATGCACTGTTACTTGCAAATAACTATACAAGTATTGCTGGTTTTTGTTTTGTGCCTTTGTTTCTAACTTATGGCATCCTTAAGGTGAACCTATCATATGGTTTTCATGGCAAGATTTGTTCAGAGCAGGTTTGTGTTTGCTGTCCTCTAAGGCTGAGAGAGTGTGACTTGCCCAAGGTCACCCAGTAGGTTTCCATTGCTGAGCAACAATTTGAACCCTGGTCTCCAGAATGTCCAGAATGTCAGTCCAGTGCTCAAATCACTACACCATGCTGACTAGAGGTAAATACATACATACATACATACATACATACATACATACATACATTTTTTTAACCTTAACATGACAGGAAATAAAGTTATAGGAGGTGAAATTCACTGAAGGGGAAAAATACTTTTTGTGCCCACTTCATCAACCCCCTGAAGCACAGCCATGGACCCCATTGCAATTCCATTGAAAACCATGGGCAGGTTTGCAAGACTTGAACAGGAATCTTAATAAAAGGTCCTCGGGGTGGTATCATTAAATCCAGCCCCTGTGATCACACAAAATGCCTCTAGCAATGTCTGATGGTTCCCATTCCCATGGTCTGGATTTAAGTCCAAACTTTACAAGGTACTAAACCCATTTGGGAAATAAAATTCAGCCCCTTGGATTCAGCTTTCTCTGTGGCTCAGACTAAACCCTGAGTTCACTGCCCCACTGATATGGAATCCTTTGGCTGCCACCGCTGGCTGCCCCATTACTTAAGAAATACATGCAGAGGGACTCAACTGGGATTTTCTGTAATAAAATCGGATGCTTTCTGTTTACACAAAGGTCAGCTATTCCTCTCACACTGCCACTAGTGCTTTTTGTAAGTGAGTGGCTCTGTATTTGGTTTGGCTAGCCAACCCCACATTTCAGCCATAGTTCCCACTATTTGTGTGTTTCTTCTGTGGTTCCCATTTGCAAGACAGTGACATATTATTTGTTCTTGTTGCAGAATCTCTGATATGCAGTTGTTGGTTTGTCTCGTCTGTCTTAAAAAACAACTTCAGGATGAGCCCCAGGCTCCACAGGCACACTGGAGAGACACAACATATCTTTTTCTCCTCCTTTAACTTTCTATTTTAGGCTCTCATTAACTCTGCAGAATGTGGGCTTTGGGCCAAAAATGTGTGTGCTTGGGCAGGGGAGCAGTGTCCCATGTGCCTTAACAACTTTTGGTTTAACTATACAAAAGTTCAAAAAGTCCTATAACCAGGCCAAGAAATCCAGGGCTAATGTGTGTTATCCACAGAGCCTTGAGAAGTTTCTCACAAACTCCCCCATTTCAAAGATGAAAACTTGGACATGTGGAGCCAAGCAACATCAGAGTGTGTAGCCAAGGTGACAAAAGGTATCGGTGAGGAAGAACTCACAAACCTGGACTGTTGTTGTGTGCCTTCAGGTTGTTTCTGACATAGGGAGACCTAAGGTGAACCTATCACGTTTTTGTGTTTCTTTTTACAAGATTCCTTCAGAGGGACTTTGCCTTTCTCTTAGGCTGAGAGAGTCTGACTTGCCCAAGGTGACCCCTTGCGTTTCCATGGGTGAACAAGGATTTGAACCCTGGTCTCCAGAGTCATTATCCAACATTCAAAGCACTACACCACACTGGCTCCTCTCAAGCTAAGATAGGCTGCAGCAATTTGCTCTTGTGTGAGCCTCCTGAGAAGGGCAGAATTCCACTCCTCCTCTTTTTTTCCTTTTTACCAATTGAACTGAGTGCGAACTACTTTTGCACTTTGATCTAAGGAGTTTATCACAAGGGGGAAATCCCGTATGGAAACGGGGCTTTAAATTGGGAAAAAAACACAAAAGCGGTTAGATTTTTAGATGTCGTTGTTGTTAGAATGGGAACCTGAATGGAAAGTAGTCAGAAACTGCTTCTTTTTACTTTCGGAAAATCCCGAAAGTAAAAAGAAGTAGTTTCTGACTACTTTCTGTTCGGGTTAACTCCATTTTAACAGCGATGTGTGTGAAAATCTTCCCGCTTTTGTGGGTTTCCCCCACCTTTTAAATCCCGTTTCTGCACGGGAATTCCCCCGTGTGATAAACTCCTAAATTTGCATCAATGAAAATAAGCTGAGGATAAGAGGGGGAAATGGGAGAAGGAGAGAGAAACCGGGACATTTTAAAAGCAGCTGAAAAAGAGGGATGGCAAAGGATTAATTGGTTATCATCATCTTCATTATCATCATCCCACCTTTTTCCCAATATAGGGATTCAAAGTGGCTAACAACAACTTTAAAACAGTACAAATTAAAAACAATACAAAATCATTTAAAAAGCATAAAGTTTAAACATGATTAAACTATTTATAACATTGAAGATATTAAAAAAATAATAAAATGTATTTTAAAAATTGTATACAATCTTTGAAATCTGAATTGCACAGCATCTAAAATCCAGGAGGGAGCACGTAACACCGGTGCTTAAATCCCTCCACTGGCTGCCGATCAGTTTCCGGGCGCAGTACAAGGTACCCAGCTTGTTGGGGGGCAATCAGCTCACAGTTGTAAACCGCTTAGACATCCCATAGCGTGATATGAAGCGGTATATAAATAAATAAGCTGCTTTGCTAAAAGCCCAACCCTCGTCAGTCAAACCGGGACAGTTGGAAAGCAGAGTTTCTTTTTTCGATGACACCTCTCACTATCTTCCAGCCAGTGGCCGTTCTAGCAGAGGGATTTTTGGAGCCATAGCCCAAGAATCGTGCAGCTGTTTCCCATTTTCCCCATGGGGTGTATCAAGGCTCAACATAGCCTTTTTCATAAGAAAATGTACAAGTATTCTTTACATTGTCACAGCCAAGATCACAAGCTTCACTTCTCCATTATACAACACTGAAATCTAATGTTGTTAAATGCTCTCAAGTCGGCCCTGATTCATGGCAACCCTGTGGATGAGACATTTCCAAGACATTTCCATCTGGCATGCGGTCTTCCTCTCTTTTTTCTGCCTTCCATCTTCCCCAGCATTATTTGCCTTTTCCAGTGAGCCATGCCTTCTCATGACGTGGTCAAAGTATGACAGTCTCAGTTTCGTCTTCTTAGCCTCCAGGGAGATTCTGGGCTTGATCTGTTCTACAACCCACCTGTTTGTCTTTTGAGCTATCCACGGTATCCTCAGCATTCTCCTCCAGCGCCACATCTCAAATGATGCTCCCCGATGCTATTTAATATCTATATGAAGCCGCTGGGAGAGATCATCCGGAGGCATGGAGCGCGGTGTCTTCAGTATGCTGATGACACCCAGATATACTTCTCCATGACCAGATCATCGTTTCAGACTTCAGATGGCGTCTCTCCTCTCAATGACTGTCTCAGAGCGGTAATGGATTGGATGAGGAAAAACAGACTGAAGTTGAATCCAGACAAAACGGAGGTACTCACTGTTACAGGCCCGAAACCAGATTTGGGAATACAGTCTCCAGTCCTGGATGGAGTCACACTCTCCTCCAAGGACTGTGTTCGCAGTCTGGGGGTTCTCCTAGATTCGTCGCTTCACATGACTAGTCAGGTGAATGCGGCGGTCAGGAGTGCCTGCTATCAGCTTCGGCTGATACACCAACTGCGCCCTTATCTGGATGTGAGGGACCTGAAAGCAGTGGTACATACCCTGGTAACCTCACACTTGGACTACTGTAACGCGCTCTACATGGGGCTACCCTTGTGCCTAACTCGGAAACTACAATTGGTACAAAATATGGCAGCCAGGTTAATCACTGGAACATCCAGGAGGGAGCACATAACACCGGTGCTTAAATCCCTCCACTGGCTGCCGATCAGTTTCCGGGCGCAGTGTTGGTTTTAACCTATAAAGCCCTACATGGCTTAGGTCCATCTTATCTTAAGGACCGCCTCTTCCCATATGATCCCCCCCGCGCCTTGCGGTCCTCTGGGAGGAATCTGTTACAGCCAATAAAGACCAGGCTGTCTCAGACCTCCCAGAGGGCCTTTTCCGCCACTGCCCCAAAACTATGGAATGGCCTGCCGGATGAGATCCGTCTGACTACCACACTTGCTGCTTTCAAGAAAGCGGTAAAGACGGATCTCTTCCGACAGGCCTTCCCAGAATAACATCTGCAGCAACGAGATGAGTTAATTCTTTTTCTCCGAGCTGGCACAATTGATCCCTTGGTTTTATTATATTATAGTATCTTAATTTAATGCATTGCCTTGTTTTAACCTTTTTCGATTTAATTCTGTTTTAAGGGGTGGGAGGGAGATTGTGGGCGCTGGGTATGTTTTAACTTGTTATATTTTAAATGCTGTAACCCGCCTCGATTGCAATGCAGAGAGGCGGGCTATAAATAAAACTTATTATTATTATTATTATTATTATTATTAATGTTTGATCCAAGGTACGGGAACTCTTTAATTATTTTGATTTCCTCATTATCTAGGCTGAATTTATGTAACTCCTCAGTGGTCATTATTTTTGTTTTCTTTATGTTTAACATTAGGCCTGCCTTTGGGCTTTCGTCTTTGATTTTCTTTAGTGATTGTTCCAAGGCTGTGATGTTTTTTTGCTAGTAGTATGGTGCCATCCACATATCTTAGATTGTTGATGTTCCTTCCTCCTACCTTCACTTTTTCTGAGTCTAACCCTGCTCTTCATATGATCTTTTCTGTGTACAAGTTGAACAAGTAGGGTGGTAGAATGTATGCTTGCCTGACCTCCTTGCCAATTGGGTACACTCTTTTTCCCTACTGTTTGTTGAATTTGTTCAGGATAGACCCATGATATTTTGCTGCCTGAGGCAAAGGAGATGGGCACCTTCCCTGTTCCACTGGATCAACAGATGACTCTTCCTTTATTATTGGTGATGCTGCTAGCATTATTTGCTGCAAGCCTAGACTAACCTGTCTCCTGCATTGGTATAAATAAAACATAATAGGTATGTGTGTGGGTTTTTGGTGTTTATTGTCGCAATGAATTTGTTTGCAATTGTTGTGCTTGACAGCTGCTGTGAAAACAAATTCAGAACATTTACTACGCATGTGAAGTCGTAGGCTTTCATGGCTGGCATCTATAGTTTTTTGTGGGTTTTTCGGGCTGTGTGGCCATGTTCTAGAAGAGTTTCTTTCTGACTTTTCACCAGCATCTAATTTACTACGCAATTTGCCGTAACTAGGGTGAGGTAACAGGAAATTATTTATTCATGCATTTTAAATATTTATATACTGCCCTTCCCCTGAACTTGTTCTGGAGTGATGTATACTTTCTAATTACCTTCTATCTGAAGATCCTCATCTAAACTTGAGTAAAAAATGTCTTGCAGAACAGTTTATGTAACAAATTTCTTGTCAGTAAAAGATCTTAATGCTGATAACACATGAGTCAAATGGCTCTATTTGACTGAAAATAGAACTTTATTTATGGTTAACCAGAAATTTTAATAGTTTTTTGTGGGTTTTTAGGGCTGTGTGGCCATGTTCTAGAAGAGTTTCTTTCTGATGTTTCGCCAGCATCTGTGGCTTTCATTGTGGCTGGCATCATTTTCAGAAGATGCCAACCACAGATGCTGGTGAAACGTCAGAAAGAAACTCTTCTAGAACATGAGCACACAGCCCGAAAACCCCACAAAATACTATG
Organism: Phrynosoma blainvillii; assembly: GCA_026167975.1. NCBI lineage: Eukaryota > Metazoa > Chordata > Lepidosauria > Squamata > Phrynosomatidae > Phrynosoma > Phrynosoma blainvillii. The sequence continues at coordinate 21,343,351 of JANUYF010000004.1, read as the reverse complement.
GATGCTGGCCATGAAAGCCTACGACTTCACATCAGAAATTTTAACCTTAACAGTCTTACATTTGTAATTTAATTTGTACTGCTTCACTTATTCTTTCTGTACTGGTGTGTAACTATTTGCATTTGGAAAATCAACATTTGTTCGATCCTCTGCAATGTAATGGTGTTTTAGTCTATCTGTATGTATTTGCGTTCAGGCATTTTCTCCTGAACATAAAGAAAACAAAAATAATGACCACAGAGGATCTAAATAAATTCAATCTAGACAAATGAGGAAATCAAAATAGTTAAAGATTTTCTGTACCTTGGATCAAACATTGATCAGAATGGAGACTGCAGTCGAGAAATAAGAAGACTAGGAATGGGAAGAGCAGCTATGAAGGAACTAGACATAATCCTAAAAAATATAAAGATATACAGCTGAGCACTAAAGTTAGAATATTTCAACCCATAGTATTCCCCATCACCATGTACAGAAGTGAGAGCTGGCTATTGAAGAAAACAGGTAAGAAGAAAATCAACTCTTTTGAGATGTGGTGCTAGAAAAGAGTGCTGAGGATACTGTGGGCAGCCAAAAAGGAGAGGAGTTTACAGCATCCTGTGATTTGTAGTTTGGTGAGGCACTAGAGCTCTCTGGCAGAGAATTTTAAATATTGTGATTCAGCCTTGGCACCTTTTAAGATTTTTCTCATTCAGCCTTTGTTCTGGTATTAACCATAGGGCTCTTGCCTCATATTTACTCTGAAGACTTTATAGCAAATGTTTAGGCAGTTCAGCATTTAATTCTGGAAGTTAGCTTTGAAATCATTTGTGACATGTCTTTAATGTTGTGACATCTCTTTCTTCCTAGCTATTCCTGGAGATGACAGGAATTGGAAATCGAGCCTTCTGAATGAGAGCATCGGTACTGCCACTGAGCTACAACCTTTTCACTGACTGCATCTTCCTAAAGGCAAAATTTTGTGAAGATAAGCACAGTTGTGATAAGGAAAACAGGGATGTCCTCATAAATAGAGACCAAAAAAGAACATAGCCCACTCCGTTTCTCCAGTTGTTGCAGATTCTCCTTATGTCTTAGGGCAGGGGTAGGCAACCTTTCCCCTTTAAGGGCCAGGGGACTTCAGCTCCCAGAAGCCTCAGCCATGTTGGCCAATAGTCCCATGTTGGCCAATAGCTCCTGGGATTCTGAAGTCCCTCGGCCCTTAAAGGGGAAAGGTTGCCTACCCCTGTCTTAGGAAGTGTGTACTCAAATGGCTTTAGACCTGGGTGTTATCCAAGCTGGAGTCCTTCTTTTCTGCTTACAGAGACACAACCTAAAATAAATATCATAGGGCAGCCCTGATGGCCTCCATCTATTTTCAGCAGAAAAGCAGTTCTGCAACCTGATAAGCCTGGTTGCTTCAGGCTTTCAGCTTATAGTGTGGCAACCTGTTGCTGTAAAAGAAGAAACCCAAAAGGACTACAAAAGAAATATGCATAAAATATATACTTAATAACTTTCAGATATAGAAGCAAATTTGGAAATGATTGCTATAATTTCAACAGAGATGCAATACATGTTATCACATGGGCAATATCACAGCCTCTGCTCTCTATCTTCATGGTTCTTTCTCTCTAACCAGAACATGGAGTGGATACAATAATATCAAAAATCCACCAAACAGTGATACTGTTAGTGAGGTAGTGGATTTTTGATGTTATTGGATTTGTTATATGGCCAACACAGCTACCCCTGGATGCTTTTTTAGTCTTTCAAGCTTGGAAAGGATAACCCCGCCAAACAGATCTTATGTCACCTTTAGAAAAAGCTTCATCTCACTCTGGGCATTTTTCACTTGCAATGCTAAAAATATCTTTTTGGTCTGGAACACATCACACATGAGTGTGTTTAATGTGGGATGCAAAGTACAAGATGGAGTCACTGTTCATTCAAATATGCTTTCCAGACTTTTAGGAATGCTACTTTTTACATTTGCTGTACAGTAACAGAACTGGAGAAAAAACAGATTTTCAGTGTCAGTTATGATGAACAATATCTTGGGCAAAACTAAGGAGGAAAATTGCTGGACAGAAATAACAAAGAATGCCTGCATGTACACTAGGAAAGTTCAATGGTTTTATCTTGGCTTAATAATTCCAGATATGAATGAGCCTTCTGGCTGCACAAGCAACCTATTCACTCCTTGTTTTGCATTGGGAGCAAGGAATCCAGGATATTTTGAACTAACTATAAGTCCCTATTTTATCTGAACCTGGAAAGTACTATCAATGGCCAGAACCCCATTGGTGCCTTATGTAGTCATATATTTCCCTATGGAAGCAGCTGGACATATTGGTCAAATGTGCAATGTCTTTATTCACTTCAGTGCTGAAGAAGAACTATGAAGAAATTAGCAAAGATCCTTAAGGGTAAAGATATAACATCAAATGTGTTGTTGTTGTGTGCCTCCAAATCATTTTTGACTTATTGCAACCCTATCATAGGGTTTTCTTGGTAAGTTTCTTCAGAGGGAGTTTGCCATTGCCAAGTTAGAATAATCCATGCCATAGTATTTCTCATTTCTTTGTATACTTGTGAAAGCAAGAAGTGAAGAAAGCTGGAAGAGAATCAATTCAGTTGAAATGTGCTGCTGGAGGAAGGTCCTGCAGATACAATGGACTTCCAATAAAAGACAAATAGAGGTCTGAGAACAAATGAAGCCTAAATTCTGACTAAAAGCCAAAATGATAGAACTGAGGTTATCATACTTCGAACATATTGTGAGGCGATATGATTCACTGGAAGAGATAATAATGCTGGGAAAAGTGGAAGGCAGAGGAAAGGAGGACCACATTGCAAATAGATTGATTCAATATGGGATGCCACAGCTCTTAGTCTGGAAGACTTGAGCAAGACTGTGGATGACCAGGGCTCAGGGAGGGCTGTCTTTTGCAAGGCTGCCATACATTGAAGCTGGCTTGATGGAAAGTAACAACCACAACAACAGTATTTCAGCTGTACAACTTAACCACATAACAGATTGCCACCTAACACAATTGTCCCATAGCACAATCAATGTGTAAATTCATACGTAGAGATACGTAGAGATACAACCAACAACATCCAAATGCAGGACCTTGGGCTATATAGCTTTGGAACAAACAGCTGATGGCTTCCATGTCAGTGGGGTGGTGGATCCTTTCTGGGTTTTAGATTGTACTTTTAAAGATTCTGAACAAGGTGCTGAACTTATTTTGTGTACAGCATTCATCCATGTTTAAATGAAAATGATCCTTCATTCTCAGTGTGGTCACAGTTTACTAAACTATTATGCTTTAATGCCCCATAACCATCATTGCCAAGATAGCATTGCTTCTATAGATTATTTCTTTCTTTCTTTATATAATGTATATCCCATCTTTCTCCTGATACATACCCAGAAGTAGCCTACAACAGGGTTAAAACAAAATACAGCTAAAATCCCAGTGACATAAAACTTAAAAACTTAATAAATCATCATGTTAAAACAATAACTAATTTAATAATGGGAAGAAAATAAGAAAGGTTGGGAACCGATGATTAATTTTATACAAGACAAAAGAGGAATTAAAGAATATCTTATCTAGGAGAAAGCAAAGAAATGTAGACGAGAAATATTTGGAAAGTGGAGTAAAGTAAATGTGATATGTAAAGTGAGAAAAATGATTCTTTTATTTATGGACAAGATGCTGTTCAGGAAGTCAGTTCATGTCTGTGTGTGTGTGTGTGTGTGTGTGTGTTATGTTTAATTTCAAGTTGTGGTTTATGGGTTAATGTCCATGTCATTGTTATTATATGTGGAAATTTAAAATAAAATTTTAAAAAAGATAATTAATTCAAAACAGTGTAAAATCATTTTAAAACAAGAAACAAAACCACAATGCAAACCCTCTTCCATTAAAATAACCTTTGTATGTAGAAAGATCTTGTAGCACCTTTGAGACTAACTGAAAGGAAGAAGTTGGCAGCATGAGGTTTCGTAGACTTAAATCTACCTGAGGAAGAAGACGAGTCTATGAAAGCTCATGCTGACAATTTCTTTCAACGCTGCTACAAGATCTCTCTACATACTGATTCTACAGACTAACACGACTATATCTTAAAATAACCTGTCCTTCAATGCCTGTTTAAATAACAAGCAGAGCAGAGTAGAAAGGAGTCCATTCTAGCCTCTTGTGGGAGGGAGTTCCACAGATTGGGTGCAGCACCAAGAAAACTCTTCGCAACAAGAAGACTCTCTGTGACAATGGTGGGACCAAGAGATAGGCTTCTGACAGCTCTTGATTGTGAACAAGTCTGTGTTTTTAGAGGTGATTAGAGGCAACCTTCCTATAGTCTCTCCCTTAGTCTTTGCCTGCTCAATGGAAATAAAAAATACCCAAAAGCATCAGCAAAGAAAAGGATGTTAAAATCTCCATCATGCAATTGGTGCACTTGGGACTTTAATAGCATGTTAGACAATGCTGCCCTCTGCTGTTTTGAAGTAACCCCAGATTCTTTTTAAAAACTGGTTTCTGATGGATTGCTTGACAAATCTGATACAGTGGTACCTCTACTTACGAATGCTTCTTCTAAGGAAAAATTCGACTTACGAAACGCGCCTCCGGAAAAAATTTGCTTCGACTTACGAAAGCGTTCCAACTTACGAAATTCCAGCCAAGATCGTGGCTGGACGGAGGCCTCGGCTGTTCCTTGGACTGGCTCTGGAAGCGGAGGATTCCTCCACTTCCAGGACCAGCCCAAGAAATGGCTGTGGCTCCGACTTGAAGGGTCAGAGCCACAGCCGTTTCTTGGGATGATCCTGGAAGTGGAAGAATCCTCCGCTTCCAGGATCAGCCCATAGAATAGCTAAGGCTGCGGCTGGAAGGGGCTGGAAGGAGGCGGCCTTCCAGCCGCAGCCTCGGCTATTCTATGGGCTTGGAACGGATTAGGGCATTTCAATGTTAAATTTGCTTCTACTTACGAAATTTTCTACTTACGAAATGGCTGTCAGAACGAATTAATTTCGTAAGTAGAGGTACCACTGTATATGGAAAGTTGGAAGAAGAGATTGAGAAGGACTGGGACACCGTGGTTAAATATTGTAACAAAAGATGGAAATAGAACTCAAACAACAAGTGTTGCAACAAGGTTAATAGGATTGGAAACCCTAGGAAAGCAATAGAAATACTGAAGTTAACGGTGAATATAACTTCAATCGGAAGTGAAACTAATCTTCCAGAAACAATCACACAATACAAATGTTATCAATGGAAGTTTAAACAGTTAAAAGATAAAAAATTAAAACATATAAATGTATTTTCTTAGCTAAAAGTGTATAAAGTTGGAGGTTAAATTAGATATATAAGCATATAAGAATTGTAATGTAATATGTAAAGTATACACTCACTATAATAATAAAAAGAAAAAATGTGGTTTCTGAAAAGGTTAACGTATCCAGGGGTAGTGGTGCTGGCAATATAACAAAGTACAATCACATCCAAATTATTTTATTTCCCGGACTTTAAAATGCTTTGTCTCCCAGTACACATGGCCAGAAGGAGGAGAGGCCTTCCTGCATGGATATCCCTCCATGCTATCTTAACTCAGAACAACACCAACAAAATGTAGCACCGTATTTTGTTTCTCCTGTCTGATTTTTAACACTTTTGCCTGATGCAAAAGCCAGTGGAACTTTGACAGCTTGAGTTTGACATGTATTTTGTGTATTTGGTTGGCCCAATAAAATTATCACTGTTTGGTGGATTTTGGATGTTATTGGACTTTAAAAGATTATATTCTCATTGTTTTAATGGGACTTGTTGAGAAACAAAACACAATAGGCATTTCAGTCCCTGGCATTTTGCTGAATGTTATTTAAAAAGGCTTCTAATACTTTTTGGGAGAAATTTGTAACAGGAGGAAAAGAGATTTTGCCAGGGCTGGCCCTACCACGAGGCAAAAAGAGACAGTCACCAAGGCAGCAAATGGCAAGGGGTAAGAAATCGCTAAAGTTGTGGTCCCACATGAATGTTTGAATGTCTCAGGTATCAAAAGGGTTTGACCTGGTTTTGGTTCATCAGATACTGAACAGATATATGTAAACCAGATTTATGAATATATGGGGTCCTTAATGAGAAGAAAAAGGAATATGGATAGGGGTTCATAGCACTCTTCCAAAATATAGAGGAAGATCACATAGGTGACAGGAAAAGCTTATTTTCTGCTTTCCAGCAGAATTTGGAAATATTCCTTTTTGGAATATAACTCCCAGAATCCACTGCCAGCATGGGAAATGTGAAGGAAAGTGTTGAGCTATATACCACAAACAAACAAACACACCCAAACAAACGCGCCCACCCACTTCTGGCAATTACCATCTCCACTTGGAACATATCTTTTGTAAAGCTAATAGGTCTTGTCCATTCAAGACCCCAAAACACTTGCTCATAACAATACTTTACAGATTGAGTCTCCCCTATCTGAAATGTTTGGAACCAGTGGTGTGTCTGTTAATTAACCAGTGGTGTGTCTGTCTGCCTTGATCCACACTCCCTCGGAGAGTAGTGGAGTCTCCTTCCTTGGAGGTCTTTAAGCAGAGGCTGGATGGCCATCTGTCGGGGATGCTTTGATTGGGAGTTCCTGCATGGCAGGGGGGGTTGGACTGGATGGCCCTTGTGGTCTCTTCCAACTCTATGATTCTATGATTCTATGAAGTGGGTAAGAAATATTAATAATAATAATAATACCTACATTTTTCTAGTATTGAGACTCAAAGCAGTTTACAAAAATTAAAACAAAAACAGCTACAAAACATTTGCCAAAACATATGTAATAAAACAATGATAAAAACTTATTGTTAAAATACAGTTAAACAACCCATAGAAATAACATAGTTTAAAACAAATCCATTAAAAGTAAAAGTTATAAATCAGCAAAACAGCATTCCATTAAAAGCCCTTGGAGTCAGTTCCTAAAACTGAACCAAAAAAAAAAAAGGTTTTCACTCACTGATGGGAGGGTAGCAAGGAGAGAGCCATCTTAGCTTTCCTAAAGAAGGAGGTCCAAAGTCCGGCAGCAGCCACCAAAAAGTCCTTCTTCTTTAAAAAAAAAAAATGCCTGGGAAGGTTGTGGATGGTGACAAGAGCCTCTCCTGAAGATCTTAGAGCCCAAGCAGGCCCATATAGGGCTTATCCATGCTCTAAATTCAGGCTCTAATCCCCTTAGCATTAAAGATCAGGGTATGTTTAAGCACATTGTGAGCTTAGGGATTTATGTTTAGTACTAGCATTAATCTCATAGTCCTTTCAGACAAAATGACACAACTGGTCACTCCCATGTAATTTCAGTGGTCCATCTGAGTTGTATGTGTGTGAAAGAATATTGTTGTTGCTGTTTTTAAACCTCTGAGAGTTAGAAATTCTTGCTGATTGACTCCAGGACCTTCTGATATACCTTCTGCTCATTCCTAAACAGAGCTTAGAACAGCAATGCTGGGTGGAGGAGTCAGAGAGTTAAAGGCCAAAAAGATAACTTTTCTAAACTAATCATATTTTTTTCTTATAATACATCATTTATTATTGTCAAGAGTTGGTACAGGTAAGCAATGGTACATTAAACACACCATTCAGTAAATCATGTCCTTGTTTATACAGCAGTATCAAATGCTAAGATTAACGTTAAAGTACTTTCCCCCACACATGGCTTCTACTTTCCACTAATCTATTCAAGTAGAGCCATCTGATTCTAATGCATAGCTAGACAATACATTGTTCAAAGGTGCCTGGCTTAGGATGCAATCTCCATTATTATGAGGAAGTATTTGAGCATTATTTGGTTTTGTTGTTGTTATCTGTCCTTAAGACAATCTCGACTCATGGCGACCCTATGGATGAGACATCTCCAAGACCCTCTGTCCTCCACTGCTCTGCGTAATTCCTGCAACCCCTTAATACCCAAAGTGACCTCCTTAATAGAGTCCATCCATCTGGCATGTGGCCTTCCTCTCTTCCTACTTCCCTCCACCTTCCCCAGCATTGGACGTTATCACACCAGCGGCAAGAAAAGCGGCAAGGAATCAATCCAGAGCCATACCGGAATGATTCTGGTCGCGCAGCCGTAATTCCTCTTTGAAAGAGGAATTCAAAAGAGCTGGAATGATGCAGCGATGGCGCAAGGATGATGCAGGGATGGGCGGGGTTTGCCGCGACGTCGTCTGATCACGGAGGCAAAGGAACCGGAATGATGCAGCGATGGCGAAGGGATGGGGCTGCTTTAGACCTCGTGTGATAATGTCCATTATTGTTTCTTCCAAAGAGTCCTCTCTACTCATGATGTGTCCGAAGTACGACAGTCTCAGTTTGGTCATCTTGACTTCCAGGGAATTCTTGATCTGCTCTAGAATCCATTTGTTTGTCTTTTTGGCTGTCAATTGTGCTTGAAGGTATTTATAGAAATTTGTTTCCTTGTGTATCTATTGTCCAAATTTTTTGAGATCTGCTGGAGCCAAACAGAAGCACCATTAGACATCAGTATGAACTCTTGGGCTGATGGTTGCAGCTTCAGGCTCTTTTCTAGCATAGAGAGACTCTGATTCTGAAGCTCAACTAGGAATGTGTGAGACTTAGAGAAAGACGTTTATTTGACATGTGTTGCCACATTGCCTGTAATTGTTGAATATTTTTTACATCGTCTCTCTGTCTTCTTTCCTTAGCAAACCATGAACCTCAGATTGTTTAGCTCCAAACCAGATCTTGCAATTTGAACCCAACCTCAGATGTTGGATGTCTATCGGGGGTTGCAGACTACCAGAAATAGTGCAAATTGAGTCCACTTTTAGGGTTAGGGTTAGTGCTAGGGAATCATGGGAATTGTTTTTGTTTTTTTCTGAGACATTGAACCTTCTCTGTCAGAGAGCTCTGGTGCCACAATAAAATACAGTTCCCATGATTCCCTAACCCTAACCCTAAAAGTGGACTCAATTTGCACTATTTCTGGCAGTCTGCAACCCCCTCTGTCTTGGAGTTAGTGGCTTGCATCCCATTGAGGAGTTACAATTATGACACTGTTGCTGTGATCACAAATGTCCTCCTAACGTACCTTAAGAGCCAGCAGCCACGCAGGACTCCAAGGGACTGGGGGGGAATGGAGGCTTTCAGAGCCTTGTGCAGCAGCTGCCATGCAGGACTCCAAGGGGTGGTGGTGGTCTGGCTGGAAGAGAGGGAGGGCACAACAGTTCATCCCCGCTGCACCAAGTGACACAAACCCCAATGATGCCACTTGTGGTGGCACTGCGAATTAAACCACAATTAAAAGAATTCATGTAATTCTGAAAGTTATTGCAAAAAAAAAAAATGGTGAAGAAAAGCAGAATTTTCTAAGTACTCAGGAGCCCTCCACCCATGATGCAAAAGGACTGATGTATGCAGTTGACAATACTTGCATCAACACAGTTGGAGCCAAAGCAATTAGACAGAATCAAAGAATCATAGAATTGGAAGCGACCACAAGGGCCATCCAGTCCAGCCTCCTGCCATGCAGGAATATACAATCAAAGAACCCCCAAGAGATGGCCATCCAGCCTCTGTTTAAAAACCTCCAAAGAAGGAGACTTCACCACACACTAAGGCAGTGTACTCCACTGTCAAACAGCTCTTACTGTCAGAAAGTTCTTCCTAATGTTGAGGTGGAATCTCTTTTCCTGTAGTTTGCATCCATTGCTCTGTGTCCTATTCTCGGGAGCAGCAGAAAACAAGCTTGCTCCATCCTCTTCAAACATCTTCAAACATTTAAACATGGCTATCATGTCACCTCTTAACTTTCTCTTCTCCAGGGCTAAACATACCCAGCTCTCTAAGCCACTCCTCATAGGGCATGGTTTCCAGATCTTTCACCATTTTGGTCACCTTTCTAATATTTAGGAACAATCTTTTTCCTCGTAATTTGAATTCATTGGTCATGTTCTTGTCTCTGGAGAAGCAGAAAACAAGCTTGCACCGTCTTCTACACGACATCCCTTCAACTATTTAAATATGGCTGCTGTTGCTACTGTTGTTGACTCTATCTTATGGCAGTCATGTCATGGGGTTTTCTCAACAAGATTTGTTCAGAGTGGGTTTGCCATTGCCTTCCTCAGATGCCGAGAGTGTGAGAATTGTGTGAGTTTCTATGGCTGAATGGGGATTCATACCTTTGATTATCGCAGAAGACAAAGGCCAGAATCCTCTAACATGGTGTTCATTACATAACTTTATGTATACTTAGCTACATAGCAGTGACACTAAGAAATCCTGTTAGTAAATTGCCAAGATGCGTAATAGGACACCATCAAAAATATCTTGATGCACATTGGCACTCTCTAGCCAGTGTCCCAATGCACACAGGACCAATGTATATCAATCAGTTTGCTGACTCCTCTATGTAGGAACATAACAGCAGCTCTTTACAGGACATGGATGTTATGGAACTGCTGGGTTCTAATTCCCAAGGATGTACTCCCACTTTCAAAGAGGTACTTAGACCTACAAAGATGTATGTCCACTTACAAAGAGGTAAGTTCCCAACAGTATTCTGGCCAAGGTTTGGATATTTACAATAGCCTATAATCTAGAACAGGGGTAAGCAACCTTTTTGAGCCAGGGGCCAGGTTGCTGTCCCTCAGACAATTGGGGGGCCGAAGCACTCAAAATAAATAAATAAATAAATAAATAAATAATATATTTTTTAAAAAATATATGCATGCACACCCTCTCAGCCCCAGAAAAGCCATGGCAAAACCCCTGTGGAGATTTTGCCAAGAAAACCCCAAGAACAAAAATAACAACAATAATCAATATCATCATGGTGGGCAGGGGCGGCGGCGGCAGCAGGACCAGCCTGGGGCCGGTCCAAAGGCCTCGGGGGGCCGCATCCGGCCCCTGGGCCTTAGGTTGCCTACCCCTGATCTAGAACAATAGCAATAGCAATAGCAAGTACATTTTTATACCGCCTACCAGTGAATTAGCACTCCCTAAGCAGTTTACAATGTGTAAGCCAATTGCTCCCAACAAGCTGGGTACTTATAGTTTTTGTGGGTTTTTCGGGCTGTGTGGCCATGTTCTAGAAGAGTTTTTTTCTGACGTTTCACCAGCATCTGTGGCTGGCATCTTCAGAGAAGCTGGGTACTCATTTTACCAACCTACGAAAGGATGGAAGGCTGAGTGGACCTTGGAGCCCTCCTCTAGGATTGAATTTACAACGTTGTGGCTGCATAACCAGCATTTAACCACTGCACCGCCAGTGCTCTACAGAACAACTACTAAGGAAGATGAAGGAAGAAAGTGCAAAGGAAGCCCAGTGGTGCAGTGGTTAAATGCTGGTACTGCAGCCACAAGGTTGTGAGTTCGATCCCAGTGCTCCAAGGCTGAGTGAGCCTTCCATCCTTCCGTAGGTTGGTAAAATGAGTACCCAACTTGTTGGGGGCAACTGGCTTACACCTTGCACACTGCTTAGAGACTGCTGAGTTCAGTGATAAGCAGTATAGAAATGTAAATGTTAAAATGCTATTGCTACTATTGAACATAAAGAAAGCAAAAATAATGGCCACAGAGAATCTACACGAATTCACCTAGATAATGAGAAAATCGAAATAGTAAAAGAGTTCTCATACCTGGGATCAAATATTGACTAGAATGGGAACTGCAGCCAAGAAATCAGAAGAAAGCTAGAATGGGGAAGGTGGCTATAAAAGAACTAGAAAAGCTCCTAAAGAGCAAGGATATACAATTAAGCACAAAATTAGAATCATACAAGCCATTGTATTCCCTTTTACCATGTGTGGATATGAGAACTGGACAGAAACTTAAGAAAGCAAATAGGAAGATAATTAATGCATCTGAGATAATATGGTGCTGGAGAAGAGTGCTAAGGATTCTGTGAACAGTCAAAAGACAAACAAATGGGTCGAATAGAGAAGATCAAGTTGGAAATCTCATTGGAGGCCAAGATGATTAAACTGAGAGTGTCATACATTGAACATATCATGAGAAGGCAAGACTCATTGGGGAAAAAATAAAGCTGTGCAATCATGCTAGGTAAGATAGAGGGAAGTAGGGAGGGAGGAAGAGAGGAAGTCTACATGATAGATGGATGGATTAAGAAGGTATGAATTTGCAGGAACTGTGCAGAGCAATGGACGTTAGGGAGTCTTGGAGATGTCTTATTCACAGGATCGCCATGTGTTGAGATCAGCTCTAGGGCAGTTATCAACAACAAAAAATCTGTTTCTGCAGACTGGAAATATATGCCACTGGGTGCTTGCCCATTTTAAAACAGACAGAGATTGTGCAATGCTCATGGTCCTGTAGTAGTTTTCCTATGTCTGAGCAGAGATTCAAACCCTGGTCTGCAAGAGTCCTAGTCAACACTCAAACCACCGCATGGTCTATAATGGCTATCAAATGAATTCTGTCTTTTCCAGGCTAAACATACCCAGTTCCCTAAGCCATCCCTGAGAGTTACTATATAACTATAACATAACAGGTATCCTACTTGTAGGACTCTTGGACTGAGTGCTATTAAACTAAAATAATGAAGGTGGGTGTTTCTCAGAATATATAAGAGTAAACTCAGAATGAAACTTTTCTCATGGCTCATGAGATTGTATACAGTAGATAAAGGATTCTGGTATTAGTATGCTATTGGGGACCATGTTGCTAAATTGTATAAGACCTCCAAAATAATGCTTGTGCCTTGCCCATAACTATTAAGTCTTAGACAAGGGAGGGCCAAACCCAGCAAGAAGCAGTGTAGTAAACAGGACTCTGTGGGAAAGTCTTCAGAATTGTGCTCACATATAATCCACAATGGTGTCACTTGATTTGTTTTGACACCACATAAGATTTGATTGAAGTATTTTTTTTTCACACATACCTCACCATGTTGCTACCTAATAAACGACATTTTATTGTGACATGAACACAGCTCAGCTCAGCTGTCAGTTCTGTCACTCAGAAGAAGGCGAGGAGGATTGTAAAAAAAAAAAAAAGTGAGGAAAATTAAATTAAATGAGTCAGCCAATGAACATTTCAGCCAATAAAGTTTTTATTTAAAAAAGAAAAAGAAAAGTGGGCTGCCCAGTCAGATTTCAAGCAGATAAAAAGTCATCATCTCTGGAAATGAAAGCACTGAATTAATCACAGACGTAGAAAGAAAACACAGAGGAATTTATTATTCCAGGAGGTGTACTATACATTAAAAGAAGATTGTTCTTTATGTTTTATGTGACAAATTAATTGAAAGTTTTCCTCGGCAGCTGTACAGAAGAACTCAAATAATGCAGAGCATTTTATATGAAATGTATCGCTATGAGAAACCCCATTCAGTTGATTAAACACTGTTGATAGTGTTTACTAGAGTGGACATGTTGAATCAACTGGATTATCATGCATGTCATTGGATTATCCTGCATTCAGCAATAGTCTGTTTGGGACTAACCAACAGGATTCTGGCTGATGTTTTCATATAAACTGTGGTGGTGATGATGGGGGTGGTGGTCTGCCTTTTCTGACTTACAGCAACCCTAAGGACTATCCCTATCATAGGGTTTTCTTGGCAAGTTTTCTTTAGTGGAGATATTCCCTTCTTGCTCAAAGTCTGAGAGAATATGACTTGCCCAAGATTACCCAGTGGATTTCCATGGCTGAGCAAGGATTTGAACCCTGACCAAAGCCAAGCTTCCCAAATCACTGTGCCCTGCTGGTTTGTAACAGTTACTTGAACCTGCTGTTTGCAATGTTGTTTGAAGGCACACAACAGATAGTGTTGTTGTTACATGCCTTCAAATCAGCTCCAGGTTCATAGGGTCTTCTTGGCAAGATTTGCCCCTTCTCAGGTTAAAGAGTGTGATTTGCTTAAGGTCACCCATTCAGTTTCCACAAATGAGTGAGGATTTGGAACCCTGGTGTTCCAGAGTTGTCGTCATTGTTATTCTTTCTTTCTTTCTTTCTTTCTTTCTTCTTCTTCTTCTTCTTCTTCTTCTTCTTCTTCAGATGCCACAAAAAATTCCCATCATTGTGATGGTTCACAAAGCTGAAGATAAAAGCCTATCAGCATGATGGCTGTATATTACCTCTAGTGTCAAGAGGCAGTTTGGGCCTTGTTAGCCACTTCAACTGCCATGGCAACTTCCTATGGAATCCTGCGGTTTGCTGTTTAGGAAATAGTACTTAGAATTGTTATACAGAGATCTATATAGAGATCTAGTGCTTCAGCAGACTACAAACCTCAGGGTTCTACAGGGTACTACAATGTCAGTTAAAGTGTAGTATAGCACTATAATGGTAAAGGTATTCCCCGTTGACAAGGCTGTCAGATTGTGTCTGACCGTAGGAGGATGCAGTGGCTCAGGTGGTTAAGACGCTGACTTTGTTGATTGCAAGATTGGCAGGTTGGCAGTTCGAGGGCCGGGTGTTGCATGATGGGGTGAGCTCCCATCACTAGTCCCAGCTTCTGCCAACCTAGCAGTTTGAAAGCATGCAAATGAAAGTAGATAAGTAGGTATCACTTCGGTGGGAAGATAAATAGTGTTCTGTGCAATCATGCTAGCCACATGAACACAGAGTAGTCTCTGACAACGCTGGCTCTTCAGCTTAGTAATAAGAGATGAGCACAGACTTCTATGGTCAGACATGACTTGACAACCCTGTCAACGGGGAATACCTTTGCCTTTATAGCACTATAAGTCTGTAATGTGAAAGGACCCTCAGTATCTTAGGGGTCAAGGAGATCAGCAGCTTGGAGTGGCCTCTGGCTGCTCCAGCCTTTGTCACTCCCTGTTTGGTGTGGGACCATGGCGACCAGATGCTATAGTTCCCAGGCAGACCACCGCTGTGGTCCGCAACAGACCACAAGAAGAGGAGGGTTTGTGCTCCTTTTGCAGCCGGATTTGGGCCCCGTTAGCCAGCCTTGGTGTGGCTTCTTGCTGATTCAGGGGCATGTGTCATCTGTACACCACAGCCCCAGATTGGCCCAAAGGCAGCGCTTTTGGCCCATTTGTTTCTGGCCTTGGTTGCTCTCCTTGTGGCTTTCCCATAGGCATCTGTTCAGCACATAGGAACACTGAACTGGTCAGTGCTTTAATCTAATCCAGGATGGCTTCTTCTTACATTCTCAGCAGCCTCACCAGAGCTGAGCAAGTTGCATGTGATCAGGGTCTGGTGATGTTGGACACTACTTGGCTAAGGCCCTTTATCAGGACTAGTTTAAAACTGGACTGGAATCTGTCCAGACTAGAAGTTGAAACATTGGTAACAGAATAGCATCCACCATTGTAAGACTGTAAAATTCCTTGAGTCCCAACCTGGGAGAAAGATGGGGAAATACAAGACTGCATAATACTTTAACATAGTTAAACATTCACAGAATATAAAAGTTAAAAAGAAATTAAACTGTCATAAAGTGAAAATCAATTAAAAGCACAAACCATTAAAAAGAACAGCAGCAAATAAAAGGCCAGCACGTAGACAAAGATTGTTTCTCCTTTTTTAAAAAATTCAATTATCAAAGGCCTATGAGAACAAAAAGGTTTTATTTATTTAAAAAAGTATTTCTGTCTAAATTATAGTAACTATTCCCAGTTCTCCCAAAACAAAACAAAAACATTTTTCTAATCAGGAGGGCGAAACGCCAGGCTCAAATTCTCCCTTAGCTATGAGGCATGCTGGGTGGTCTTGGACAAGTCCCCCCATCTTCTTTTTTAGCCTTCTTCACAAAAATCCCCGGACAATGAACAAGATTAGAATTGTAAAGCCCTTTGTGTACAGTACACTGAAAAGTGTAATAGTGGGTGATTACCAGGAGAGAGACTTGGCCACATGATGGCAGTCTTGTCTTTTCCCATTTCCATCTTCCTTTTAAAAAGGCATGAACCTAGAAAGAGCCATACTTGGATGATTGGCTCTCCCCCAGTTTATTAAGGAAGTTGCTCCTAGAAGTCCCTTCAAGAGGCCAACAACTTCATTAAGACCCAGGCGCCAAGCCGCAGTCAAGCATGAAGCTAGATTATTACTCTCTCTCTCTTTCTCACCCTCTCTGTGCAATGCTTTTTAATGCTTCAGGGATCTGTAGCTAAACCTGTTCACTGCCTTCCCTGTCCCCCCAAACTGTTTTCTTTAGCTGCTATACCCAACAATATTGGGCATTTCAAATAAATGTTCACTATGACAGCTGGAAAAAAGTGAAAAAATGGTGCACAGTGCCGACTTTTTTAAACCTCTAATTCTGAGAGAGGGTTGAATAAAAAATCCCAGGTTATATAGCTTCATATAACATTGCAAAAAATGTAGAAAAAGGAGGTCTGCTTATTGCTTTTTCTGCTGGTTTCTATGAATGCACTTAAAGCTCTATGTTGTTTGCAAAAAACAAAGCTTGCAAATTTTACTACTGCTTTAACTACTACTACCTTTTCTCCTTCTTCTTTGACTATGGCTCCCAAAATATCCCACACTGGGGGATTTGGGAACTGTAGTCCAAAAATGTTTTGATTTTTTAAAAGCTTTGATTGATTTGTCATGCTCAGCATTTTCCCTGGAAATAATCCCCCCAGGTAGTTTTTCCTATGCTGGCATGCACCTGGGGCATCTGTTTACAGCTTCCATCATTACAGTGTGGCCACCCTTGCTGTGAAGATGGGAGGTTGGAAAAGCCTTCCTTGAAGGAACCAAATCATTGAAAAATCCACCTCCTAGCCCCCCAATATGTCAGCATGATGCCTGATTGACTCATTGGATCATGCATGCTGCAGGGCCCAGAATTGCCTCCATTTGTTAGGAGATCAGTGTAAATGGTGTAAATGGCTTTTTGGGATTAGTTGCACCACATGAGTGCGCCTGATCCCCAGAAAAAGGTTTATGCAGACACCAGATTAGAATTACCCTTTTGTTCCACACAATTGCACCAGTTTAGTTCCCTGCTTGGGCTCCAGTGTAGGAGATTAATTTCTGCAGGGGTCAGCTCTTTGTGCATTCAGATGAGAAACCTTGGAAGCAGGGAAACCTTGTACCCATTTGAGTGCAAGCAGTCACAAGTTTCCCTGGTGAGTGCGACCACTGATGCCTAAGAAAGGAGCAAAGGAAAGTCATAAGCAGCTGATAATCCTAATTGTTCGACGTTCAGTGAGTGTGTGAATGCACAAATTCCAGTCCATTAGCAGAGGTATGAACAGAGATAATGGTTTCATGGCATGCTAAATACATTAAAACATAAGTCCTCACAACTGTACATATAGCAAAAGGAATCTCCTCAGAAAAAGTTTTCACCCTAAGGGAATTCACTTCTAGCATGCAGATTTATTGCTTTCATATATCAACACTAACAGACCACTTTAAAGACTACTACTAGCTACTTGAAATGCAGGAAAGCCTCTGATAAAGAAGCCTCTTTTACAATCTTTTTCACACCTGCCCAGCCCCCCTCTCTCCTTGTCCTCTATCTAGGTGGATTTTTTTAGCAGCATCAGCACTAGGAAGATGGTGAAGGAGGGCCAGTTGCAGAAGTACATGTGTAGTAAACAATGCAAAAAAGCTTGGGCTGAGAAAGAATAGGATTTTACTCTAGCTGTCCTCTTGCAACCAGATGCGCCTTTCTATAACAGGCAAGATAAACAATAACTGCCTCCAGAACTCCTTGTACAGCATGTGTGAACAGCAAAAAAGAAAGAAAAGGAGAAAATAGATTAGCCTGCTATCACTAGCATATTTTTTAAAAAGTATACCTTTATAAGTTTGGCCACCAAATTGGAAATCATAGGAAAACTAGAGAATGGTGAAAGAAAAAGAAAAACGTTCCTGGACAGTGGTGTCACTAGTGTTGTTACCACCCCAGTGATAACCCATACTATCACACCAGGCTGTCTGGCACCCTATCCCACAGTCAGGCCAATGGTCCTGCAGGAGTAGATTGAGCTGCTGTCGAAAAGAATGGCTCCAGTCTACTTGCCATCAATGGCTGATGAACCAGACACCTGAAGGAACCATCTACATCTCAGGCCATTACCATCTACCCATCTTGTTTGTAACTCCTGGAGGAGTTCAGGCACTATTTGGTTAAGGGAGTGGCCTCCAAGTTTCCACCATAATGTGCTGCCAGTGTCCCAACCATCTTCCATAGACCAGGTCATTCCTAAGACCTTTAGGAATGGACCAGGGATGGACTTCAGTCTCTTGAAGTGCTAGTCTACCCATAGAGAGAGACAGCAGTACATACCAGAAGGCAGTGCCTTCCCACAAACACCTTTCTCTTAGGTGTTACCCAGTGTAGTCTGCCCCTAGAAATGTCCCTATACTTGGAGGCATTTTGAAGGAAACTCTTTAAGTGCTGTCTTTGTTGTTGCTGTTGTCTGCCTCCAAATCATTTTTGCCTTATGGTGACCCTATCATAGGGTTTTCTAGAAGCTTTTTGTTTTTGTTTGCTTATGCAAGGCTTCACTTAAATTTCTCATGTGCATAATGTTTAGTTTTAATGAAAATGTTTGCTGAAACATGTTAAACTGCTCTTCATTTTGAGGGGGAATAGGAAACTATCACTATTCTTTCTGTGTTATTTCTATTTCTGGAACAGATTTTCAGTTAAAGAAGTGTTTCCAAGGAACACATCTACTTCATTAACAGAGGCATACCTATCCCTGCATCATCTCACAGAGTGCTTTGAAGATTTAGGGCCAGTGTCAAAGTTTGCAACTTTCTGTATCCTATTATATGCTATTTCTTTGTAACTGTGTTTAAAAACCTATGTCTTTAATATTACTCTGCATGGGTGGATTGATACCCATGAAAGCTCATACTAAAATAGATCAGTTAAGTCTTAAAGATGCTGCTAGATTCCTTCCCCTTCCTCTTTTTATACTGGGACAGACGAATACCATTATTTATTTGAAAACTACTGCAAAGGTTTAGGAACTTTAGTTTCTCAGTTATGGCATGAGCAAAGCATGTCCCTCCACATGCAGCTGGATCATAATTCTCCACCATTAGCTTTTCTGAGTTGGGCTGTTGGAAGTTGTAATCCAACAACACTGGAAGGGTTCATAAGTCCCACTTTTGTTATGAATGCTGCAATGTAAGGAGTACTAAGGCTGGAATCCTCAGGGAAGGCTATGCCAGTGTAAGGCATGTTTTGAAGGAATATTCAGTGGCAGCAAGGAGATGTAAAGAAAAAGCTGTTATTGCTGTTGTGTGCCTTGAAGTTGTTTCTGATTTATCATGACCCTAAGGACGTTATCACAAGGGGGAAATCTGTTGGTTAATCCACACAAATCCCAAACAAAAAGTGAATTTGCGCCTCACGATTTCACATGACGTCGCACAGAAACTGGTCAGAAACTGGACAGAAACTGGTATTATCCGAGATCTTTTTAATTTTGGGAGTTTAGAGGAAATGCATTTGCAAAATTACAGTAATTGTGCATTTACTTTAATCTGAAAAGCAAATACGCACGGACAATTCTCTTTTAAAACTTGGAGGAGGGCCAAGAGGAGGAGGAGGAGGAGGGGCCTCCAGGGAGGGAGAGTCCCGGGCTCCTCCTCAGTGCTATGAAGGGAAGGGAAGGCAGCCCAGGACATGGAAGTTTGGGACGGAGGAGAAGTTTGGCATTTGGGATGGAGGGAAAAGGAGGGGAAAGAAGGCTTCCCTCGCAACAGCTGTGGGTGGATGTGGGTGCAAGTGTGGGGTGTGCTTGTGGAGCAACTTGGAGATCCATCTCACCATGACGTTCTGCCCTGCAGATCCTACAAAGGGGAAAGGCTTATGGGGGAGGGGCATGGGAGCTACCTCCAGTTTCCCCCTCTCCTGGGCATCATCCAAGGCTCTGGCTCTCCCCAGGGAACACCCAGCCCTTCCTTCCTTCCTTCCTTCCCTTTCCTTCTCCTCCTCCTTCCCTGCCAGCTCTGCCTGTGATCCTGCCCTCCTTGCCCATCTCCCCAGCAGCTGACAGCCTCCAATGCCAGGAAAGGAGAGAGAGAAAAGGGAGGGTGAGCCATCCCAGTCCCTCCCTTGCCTCGCCTTGCCTCGCCTTGCCTTGCCTTTCCAGCCTCCTCCTCCTCCTCCTCCTCCTCTGCTCTCTTGAGAGGTCCTAACCCCAAAGGAAGTGTGCAGGAGGACCAAAGGAAGTGTGCAGGAGGACATGACCCCAAATGGAGGACAGTCTGACATTTCCTCCTGGGAAATGCAGGACCCGCCCTGGAAAAGGAGGAGTCTGGTCACAAAACACACCCATTTCCAGTACATGTACGGGTTCTTTTCACTTGTGTATGAAAGTTTACAACCTCTTTTTTTCACTTTTAACTTAATTCCGTTATTACTGTAATTACGTGTGAAAAGCTTTTGCGCAATTAAGCTCTATTATCGCTTTCTTTTCGGGATGCTTCATTTCCACTTTATTATCTCTTTAACAACGAAACTGGCCCACGTGTGATAACGTCCTACGTTTTTTTTTTTTTAGAAGGGGTTTGCCTTTGTCTTCTACTGAGGCTGAGAAAGTGTGACTGGCCCAAAATTAACCAATGGGCTGGAAGGGCAGTTTTTCTCTTGACAGATGACTTCTTATGCTACCACCTCCTTGTTTTGGTATAGCAGCTGTTATCATTTTACTCTTGCTGCTATGCAATTGCCCAAACCAGCACTTCCCGCTAAATTAGAGTTGCAAGTTCAGTATCATCCTAGTCCCTGATTTTTCCAGGATAAAGTCTGAGGCTGAGGGATGGGCTCTGGTGATGTTATTCAGTATTGTCCATTTAGTACCAATCACATCTGCTCACAGGTTATCATTCAAACAACTGGGGTGGGAGAGAGAATGAGTGTGTGTTCCTGTTTTGAAATTAATGCAGAAGTTTTAAAGTAAAATTAGGGGGTTATTCTTTCTTATTTACTTAGGGAAATGGAAGGAAGAGAAGGTGAGCCTTGGCACCACAATGACTAGGAGGGAAGGTGGAAGCTAATATGCAGGGCCCCCCCCTCCCCAAGAGTCTATTCCAGCAATTAATCCATTAAGCCTCGCAGCTTGTTGCAAGCTGCTGCTCTTCTAGTAGAGCCAGAGACACAGGCCTGAAATGGCCACTGGTTAGTCTGGGAGACTGTCTGCAAAGCCTAGAGCAGGGGTCCCCAAACTACGGCCCACGGGCCGAACTCAGCCCATCGAGGCCTTTCAACCGGCCCACGGCTGGGCCTGCTGCCATGCACATGCGACGCGGGGCACCATTTTGTGTTCCAAAATGGTGCCCGAGTAGTACGCATGCATGCGTGACACCGGGCACATGTGCATGACTCCGGACGCCATTTTGGAACACAAAATGGCACCTGAGTAGTGCGCATGCACACGCACATGTGCACCTTCGGCCGCATTTTTTTTCTTTGGCCCTCTGATGACCTGGGGGACAGCGAACTGGCCCCTGGCTGAAAAAGTGTGGGGACCCCTGACCTAGAGGTTCTGTGGATGCCAGAAATCCCATTTAAGTAAGCTAATGAGGTTGTAGGCTTTCATGGCTGGCATCCATAGTTTTTTTGGGGTTTTTCGGGCTGTGTGGCCATGTTCTAGATGAGTTTCTTTCTGATGTCAGAAAGAAACTCATCTAGAACATGGCCACACAGCCCGAAAACCCCCCAAAAAACTAATGAGGTTTCTTGCTCAGCCAGTGTTATACTGTACTGGATGTTGGCATTAGAGTATGGAGTTTATCACATGGCTTAAAAACTTCACTTACCTCTGCCACATTGAAGTCTCTTTCGGGATAAAGTATTATCACACTAGAAGCAATGCTCAGATGGCCGATTTGCAAAGTTGGGAGCTTCCCGGGAATTAACTGGGATGCAGCAGAGTGGTGGATCAGTGGCATTTTGAGTCTGATAATACCGAACTTTATCCTGAAAGAGACTTCAACATGGCAGGGGTAAGTTGGGTTTTTAAGCCATGCAATAAGCTCTCTAGACTGTCGAACATTAGTGAAACTGGCTTAAGGAATTCTGGGAGTCGTTAAGTAAAAAGGTAACTTGTCTAAGCTCTGAATGATACATTTAATATGTTTGCTTGTTTATTTATCTAATTTATATCCTACCTTTCTCCCAGTATGGGACCTAGCACAATTTAAATCAAAATAAGAGTAAAACAATACAAACATTTTTTAAAAAAAATAACCAATCATATTTAAATATTATTTAAATCAGTTAAGAAAGAAGTTAAAACATGAGAATGGTACTGATAAATATACAGAATATGATTAAAAGATCATCTGCAACAATCTATTAACAGTCAATGGTGTGAGTAAACAAAGAGCAGAAAGAGCAGAGAAGGAACCAACCTAGGAGGGAATTCCACAGCATTGGAGCCACTAACAAATATGCTTGTGATGGTTGCAGGACTGAGATAAAGTCCTCTCCCAAAGATGATAAAAGTTTGGCAGACTCATATCAGCAGATATGGTCTTTTAAGGAGTCTGGACTCAAGTCCTAGAGAGGCCTTTATACATTATAACCAGCACTTTGAATAACCAGAATTAGAAACAAAATGGTAGCCAGTAAAGCTACACATAAGGTGTAGTTTGTCCCTGAACCAAGAGCCAGTTTCATCAGACTTAATGGTAACAAAACCTAGTATTCATTCAGGAAATAGGATGGCCATTAGAAACAGGATGACCAACATTGCCAATGACAATTCTTAATTGAAAGAGCTGTCAATTAAGAGGACAATAGTCTGCTGCTAGGCATCCCCTCACTTTAAAGTGAAGAACCATAAGAAGGGGAAAAGGGGATCTTGAAATTACCCATCAGTAATTATAATAGGGATAGCAGACTAAGATTGCTACCACGCTGCAGAATTAATGCAGTTCAATACTGCTTTAAATTCCATGGCTCTGGGATTTGTAGTTTGTTGTAGCACCTGGGCTTTCTGACAGAGAACGCTGAATATCTCACATAACTACAAATCCCAGAATTCCAGCTGTGGCGGTTAAAATGGTGTCAAACTGTAGTGTAGGTGTAGCCTAAGAATACAGATAATATAGTCTTCCCTTCTCTGGTAAGATCTAGTGTAATAGTATTTAAATCGCAGTGATTATTTATAGATAAGCATCTATATGTATAAATTAGCATGTGTCAAATTTATACAAGCCATCCTCTTTTTATGTCTTTTTTGGTGATGTGATGAGTTAAAACAAAATTCTGGGATTATGAAGTTATGTTTTTTGGATCCAGCCAGCGTTCAGAAAGCAGTGTGAATCTTTTGGAGTTACAAAGAATCCTTCCCCAAATTGTATCTTTAAGAAAAAAATTAGGAAAATGATATTTCCTGAAGAAGAATTTAATACAAGTTTCTTTAAATTATCTTTATCAATGTGCTAGGGCCTGGGTTGTCTGCACATGACTATCTTCTTCTTACTCAAAACCTGCTTCCATGCATTGGTCCCTGTTCGCATATGTCTCTCCCCCGATCTGCAGCTGCTTCTGCTGCATAGATGGAAAACTATCAGAGAAGCAGCAATAGTGCCAATTACAGTATCTGTCAAGGAACAGGAGTGTTATATGACCTCTCTGTGTGAGAGAAAGTGGCAATTGCTAGTTCCCATGTAAGTGGGCCTGTGAATTTGTTCCATATCTTCTGCTGAACTTTAAAAGAGCTCTCCATGGTACTGAAAGCCAGTGTGATGTACTGGTTTGAGTGTTGGACTAAATGCCTTTACAGACTGCCAGAAATAGTGCAAATTAAGGCCACTTTAACTGTCCTGGCTCAGTGCTAGGTAATCATGGGAATTGTAGTTTTTTCTGGGACATTGAGCCTTCTCTGCCAGAGAGCTCTGGTGCCACAATAAACTACAGTTCCCATGATTCCTTGGCACTGAGGCAGGACAGTTAAAGTGGCCTCAATTTGCACTATTTCTGGCAGTCTGTAAAGCCGCTAAGATTCTGGAGGCCAGAGTTTGAATCCCTACTCTGCCATGGAAACCTTCTGGGCGACTTTAAGCAAGTCAGTCTCAGAGGCAGGCAAGCCTCCTCTGAATAATTCTTGCCAAGAAAACCCTGTGATAGATTAGGGTCACCATAAGTCAGAATTCAAAAAGGATGTTGAGAAGCTGGAACGTGTTCAGAGGAGGTGACCAAAATGGTGAAGTGTCTGGAAACCATGCCTTATGAGGAAAGACTTAGGGAACTGGGTATGTTTAGCCTGGAGAAGAGAGGGTTAAGAGGTGATATGATAGCCCTGTTCAAGTATTTGAACGGCTATCATATTGAGGATGAAGCAAGCTTGTTTTCTGCTTCTCCAGAGAATAGGACCCAGAGCAATGGATTCAAACTACAAGAAAAGAAATTCCACCTCAACATAGGAGGAACTTCCTGACAGTAAGAACTGTTAAACAGTGGAACATATTCCCTCAGAAAGTGGTGGAGTCTTTTTCTTTAGAGGTTTTCAGAGGCTGGACGGTCATCTGTCGAGGGTGCTTTGATTGGGAGTTCCTGCATGGCATGGCGTTGGACTGGATGGCCCTTATGGTCTCTTCCAACTCTATGATTCTATGATTCTGTAACCTGAAGGCACACAACAACAGTACTGTGATGCTGAGCCTAGCAAATCCCAGATGCTTCAGTAAATTCTACTGGTATGGAACCCATCAGCTATCATTGGTAAGAGGCTTCCCCAGGGCTTCTAGCCCTGACTAGATCCTGGACATCTAGTTTGTGTGAAACCCCTTCAGAAGTTATTCTTCCACACACCCAAAGAATTTGTGGGAGCTTGGCTCCATGTCTTAACACCCCTTCCAATGGTACTCTGTCTAAGCCAGTTCCACCTTCACACTTTGACAGGGAAGTTAAGTCACGGAAATGTGAAAGTGTGAAATGAGGAATAAGTAGAAGTGTCCTTCTACTCAAGCATGTTCATTTTATTGTTTAATTATTGCAGACCCACTCACCTTCACTCCCACAACAGATGGCACCACAAGGGGAATGGAAGTTTAACTCTCTCTCCAATCATGATCCTAACAAAAATTACCTCTGCCCAAGCTGATATTAGCCTTGGAAACAAAACTCCAACTATTGCCAATTTTTAAGTGAAAAAATAATAATCCCACATGTTAGAAAGCCAGTGTGGTGTAGTGGTTTGACCATTGGGCTATGACTCTGAAGATCAGGGTTCAGTTCTCCACTTGGCCACGGAAACCCACTGGGTGATCTTGGGCAAGTCACACACTTTCAGCCTCAGAAAACTCCGTGGTAGGTTCACTTTGGGGCTACCATTAATCAGAAATGGCTTGAAGGCACACAACAATAACCATCTTCAGGTTACATTGGTTTAATGCCACTAGACGTAATAATGATCTCTTTCCTGGGGCAATGCGGGACAAAATATTTTTGATGCAGCCAAGCAGTGACAGATTGCGTGAATGCAACAAAATAAACAAAAAAACTTTGAGGAATGGGCAAATTAGACCAAGACAACAGCATCAAGAGAGGAACAATTAATCCTCCTTGGTTGGACCAGCTCTACCATTAGTCAGAGCGAGGCCATCAACACAAGTAATGGAATATAGGAAGAAGCAACAAGATGCAGATAGTTTGCTCTGGCTGTGGCACAGGATGTGTCCCATCACCAGTGTCCAACTGCCAGCCCAGATGCTTTCTGCACATGGAATAGAAAGCAGAAGCATCTCAGGCAGCATAATGCCTCTTCCCCCCCAGCATTTTCTGGACCACAGCCTCAAATTCCCTAAACTCTGGATGCATTGCAGGAGCATCTTTTTTTCCTCAAGAGGACTAATCAATTGCATGTTTTTATTGTATACTCAGTTTGGGTCAGGAAAATTACACTGTGGGGGAGAGATATGGGCTGAGCGTGGTGAAGAATGACTTGGATGTGTATGGATAAATACTTCCCCAAGGCTTTTAAATA
This sequence comes from Phrynosoma blainvillii, assembly GCA_026167975.1. Taxonomy (NCBI): domain Eukaryota; kingdom Metazoa; phylum Chordata; class Lepidosauria; order Squamata; family Phrynosomatidae; genus Phrynosoma; species Phrynosoma blainvillii. The sequence goes on along the minus strand of JANUYF010000004.1, from coordinate 21,317,448 downwards.
AAAACAACTAAACAAAATGTTTAGGAGATCTGATTAAGTGATGTCCTAATGTTTTGGTCTGTGGAGCTCAAGTTTCTGAATGTATTGCCCCCAAAAGTCTATGCTCAGCTCCAACTATTTTTAATGCTGGCATTTTGCCTCTTTTCACAGGATGTTAACAAATAAGCAAACAATGTGTGTGTGTGTGTGTGTGTGTGGAGGAGGAGGTATTATTGCACCCCAAAATGTTAGGCAGGGATGCTCCCTCCTTCAGTCGCAACTTGCCTATCCAAATAAGACAGTGTTTTAACATCTACAAGAGCACACATTTTCTGTAACAATGCCAAAGAACAAGGAACCCATTCTAATCCTGAGCCCCATTTCTGGGTGTAAAGAATAAGGGCAGGTAAGATACAGACTTCCAGAAAACTAACTCCCCTTCCCCAAAAGCCATTCTTGAAACTTTGCAAGCAGTTCTCTTCTGAACCTTTACAGTTTGAACTACAGCCATTAACAACACATAAAGGAAGAATTGTGCCTGATGAATACCTCTGTGTAACTGGGAAGTTTGCACACTCCGAGACCAACAGAGGAAAAGGATAATTAAAAAAAAAGTTTTTCTTGCTGAGAGAAAAATCTGTGCTACAAACATATACTAGCATTTATACCCCTTTAACTGTTATGGGGTCTGCACCCTCCCGCAAGAATCTTTTTAATTATAGCTTACAGAGGATGTGAAGCAAGATACTGACATCTTCTCACAGAGCTGTATCAAGAAGGGTTAGGTTTATATTGCACAAGACTATACATGTCTACTCAGAAGTAAATCCTGTTGTTTTTAATGGCTGCTGCCACATTGGAGAAGTAATGCCGTTTGTCACCACATTAACTGCCATGGCTCAAGGCTATGGAATTCTAGGATTTTTAGTTTTGTGAGATATTTAGCCTTCACTATCAAAGAGCTCTGATGCCGCCACAAACTACCAATCCCAGGATTCCATAGGAGGAAGCCATGACAGTTATAAGGGGTGTCAAACTGTATTAATTCTATAGTGTGGCATCAGCCTTTACTGTCAGGGGAACCAGCTTGGTGTAGTGGTTTGAGCATTGGACTATGATTCTTCAGAACAGGGTTTGAACCCCACTGGGTGACCTTGGGCAAGTCACACACTCTCAGCCTCAGAGGATGGCAATGGCAAACCCTGTTTGAAGAAACGTGCCAAGAAAACCCCATGATAGGGTCTCCATAAGTTAGGGTCTCCATATGTTGGAAATGACTTGAAGGCACACAACAACAAAGTGCCTAGAAGACTGCAGCTCAAACTATTTTTTAAAAAAGGAAACCTGTAGGATACACCTTCATTTTCTGAGACTATTGTGATGGGCCAGATGAGTACTGAGTACTGTTTTAAATTTTGTTAGCTGCCTTGAGTCCTTATATTGGTAGGAAGATGGGATATAAGAAGGAGGAGGAGGAGAGGAGGAGGAGGAGGAAGAGGAATGGTGGCTTATGAAGAATTGTGTGTGTGTGTGTGTGTGTGTGTATTTGGAGGACTGCAACCCAAAAACCAGTTTGGAGGGAGAAAAATCTCCAGTGTATCCACCCTTTCCCTTCCCTGGGAATACTCTGAGGGGGAAAATGTGTTGCCTGTGTGCCAAATAAATATTGTGGGAAGAGTGACTCCTTGAAGACCACTCCCCTCTCCTCCCAAAATGGATTTGTGAGGCGATTCCCCATACTTGGAGAAAGTCTTTTTTTCCTTCTTCTCCCCCTCCTTAAACCAAAAGGCTCACATTTCGCCTGCTGGTGGTTGCTTTGCCATTGTACACCTGGCAATCCGAAGTGAGCTGGAGCTGAGCAGAAAGAGAGAGAGAGAAGGTAAAAAAAAGGATGAGGGAAGAGAAGGGGCTGCTAAGCTGGGGCTTCTGAGGGGTCTCTAGTACTTCTCCTCCTCCTCCCTTTCCTTCTCTTTCCCACCTTTAATGAGAAAGACACTTTTTAATTGCCCGCCTTTTTTGCTTCCCCCTCTTTGAGACTGTGAAGGAAACTGCAAATTAGGGTGTGCCTGGAAAAGAAACTTTTAAAGTTAATAGTTTGCTATTACTTCTTTAAATATATATATTTATATGAATGGATGCTTTATGTGAAAATAAATGGTTGTGAGGGGTGTCCGTGCGCCTTTTTGCAGAGGCTTCCTTGCAGACAGTCCCATGTACACTTGCCAAGGAAGTTTTTATACTTTATTATATTAAATCCGATTATTATTATTTTTTCTCACGACCACAAAAAGCTGCCTCCATCCTTTTCTGCCCAAAGTTGTTCTGCCTCTAAATGGTTCTACAGGGGCAGAATTGTTTTCGGACGCGGGTTCAAATAAAATCTAAAATGAAATAGAAATTTAAAGAGAGTGGAAGTGGGGAAATAAAGGGGAGTGGGATACCATTTTTGGACTCATCTGGAAGGAGTCTCGAGGATTTTGTCACCTTCGCTTCCTCAGCGAACAAAGAAAGATCTCTTGAGTGTATTTTGTGTGTGTGAAAGTCATATTTGTTGTTGTTGTGTGCTTCCAAGTGTATCATGGGGTTTTCTTGGCACGTTTCTTCAGAGGTGCTTTGCCCTTGCCATCCCCTGAGGCTGAGAGAGTGTGACTCGACGAAGCTCACCCATTGGGTTTCCATGGCCGAGCTGGGATTCTAACCTTGGTCTCCAGAGGAGTTATCATGGAGCTGTGGTTTGAGAGTTGGGACTATACCGATTTATAGCAACCCCATGAATTTCATAGGGTTTTCTTAGGCATGGAAGATTCAGAGGTGGTTTTCCATCCTTTCAAATATAGCCTTCCATATATATATATATATATATATATATATATATACATATATATATATACATTATATATATATATATATATATATATATATATATATATATATATATTATATATATATATATATATATATATATATATATATATACATATACACATTATATATATATATATATATATATATGGGATGTATATGTGTGTGTGTGTTATATGATATGATATATGTGTGTGTGTGTGTGTGTGTGATATATTTGAGCCTCTGAATTTTCCTTGCCTAAGAAAACCCTATGAAATTCATGGGATTGCTATAAGTCGACAAGCGACTTGAAGACAGGTTTGTTGTTGTTGTTGTTGATGATGATGTTGTTGTGTGCCTTCAAGTCATTTCGACTTGGGGCGACCCTATCATGGGGTTTTCAGAGGGGCTTTGCTCTTGCTATCCCCTGAGGCTGAGAGAGTGTGACTTGCCCAAGGTCACCCAGTTGGTTCCCATATCCAAGCGGGGATTCGAACCCTGGCCTCTAGCCTTGTAGTCATGCTCAAAGCACTACATCACTGGCACGTACACACACACAGAGTCTACTCAAGAGGGGATCGGAATCGCCTTGGCTTCTGTTATTCATTCGAGGAAGGGAAGGGAAGGGATGGGGGCTTGCCTGGCTGGGCAACATGAGATCCTTTCCATTATCTTTCCACCTCTTTCCATTTTCTTTCTAACCCAAGACTCACGACCAAGCCCTTGGTGGTAGGCAGAGTGACGCAAGTGCTTCAGGCGGCATATGCTGGGGGACAGCGTCACCAGACCCATAGGTAAAATTCAAAGATATAGCTGTATTAGTCTGTAAAGCCAGTATGCAAAGAGATCTTGTAGCACCTTTGAGACCAACTGAAAGGAAGAAGTTGGCAGCATAAGCTTTCATAGACTTAAGGCTATTTCCTCAGATGCATTTGGTGGCCCAAAGCTAATGCTGCCAACTTCTTCCTTTCAGTTGGTCTCAAAGGTGCTACAAGATCTCTTTGCTTACCAAATGCATCTGAGGAAGTAGACTTAAGTCTATGAAAGCTCATGCTGCCATTGTCTTTCTTTCTCAAAGGTGCTATAAGATCTCTTTACATACAGACCCATAGGAGTGTGTGTGTTCCAACAGACTCCTCTCATGAGGTTCTCAAGGCTTTAATTTTGCTTGAGACTCAATCACTCCAAACCTACAGTTATGAAGGGTGAGGCAAGCCTCAGGTGGCAGATATTGGAAGACAGCGCCACTCTCCTCAGCCCCTTCCCACAGCGCAATGGCTGTGAAATAGTCTGGCTTGCACCCTCCTGCCGAAGTGCTGCCACAGGTGCAGAGAATACTGTCCAGTCACTAATGTTGAAATAAAATGATTGTCTGCATTGGACTAGCTGGTTTCTGTGGGTGGACTGAGCAGGGGTGTCATCTTGTCCTTCCCTCAGGCAGCAAAATATCTTGGGCCACCCCTTACTCATTGGCATCAGTGAAGAAATAAAGTGTGCCAAAGAGCATTTTGTTTTTGTGGTTAACTGCCCTTGAGTTGATCTCAACTCTATGGATGAGACATCTCCAAGACCATCTATCCTTCACTGCTCTGCTTAATTCCTGCAACTCCTTAATACCCAAAGTGACCTTGATAGAGTCCATCCATCTGGCATGTGGCCTTCCTCTCTTCTTACTTCCCTCCATCTTTCCCAGCATTATTGTTTTTTTCCAGAGAGTCCTCCCTTCTCATGATGTGTCCAAAGTGTGACAGCCTCAGTTTGGTCATCTTGGCTTCCAGGGAGGTTTCCAGTTTGATCTGCTCTAGGATCCACTTGTTTGTCCTTGTGGCTGTCCATGGGATCCTCAGGACTTTTCTCCAGCAGCACCACATCTCAAATGAATTGATTTTCTTCTTATCATCTTTCTTTACTGTCCAGCTCTCACATCCATACATGGTAACGGGGAATACAATGGTTTGTATGATTCTAACTTTTGTGCTGAGTTGGAATCACAGAGTTGGAAGAGGCCTCACAAAACACTCCCCACAAATGGTTATCCAGACCTCCAAAGAAAGAGACTCCACCACTTTCTGAGGAAGTGTGTTCCACTGTTGAACAACTCTTACTGTCAGGAAGTTCTTCCGAATGTTGAGGTGGGATCTCTTTTCCTGTAGCTTCCACGCATTGTTGGGGGTCCTTTCTTGGAGCAGCAGAAAACAAGCTTGCGTCATTCTCCATATGACACCCCTTCAAATATTTAAGCAGGGCTGTCTTAACCTACTCTACTCCAGGCTAGTCACTCCTCATAGGGCATGGTTTCCAGACTTTGTGCAGAAGAACTCATTAACTTGTTATATAGGTGTTGCTTGTTGCTGTGTGCCTTCAGGTGAATCTATCATAGGGTTTTCTGAGGGCTGAGAGTATTTGTGCAAACTCTTGTTTGGGACTAACCAACAGGATTCTGCTTGATCTTTTCATATAAATTGTTCTGGTGGTGATGGTGGTAGTGATATGCCTTGCTTCAAACCTTATGGTGATCCTAAGGCTATCCCTATGAGATTTTCATAGAAAGATTTGTCCTGATACATGCTCTCACCTTCCTTTGAGGCTAAGAGAAAGTGAGTTGCCCAAGAACATATGGTGGAGTTCCATGGCTGAGCAGGGATTCGAACCCTGGTCCCTAGAGTCCAACACTCAAACCACTGTACCACAGTGGCTTCTTTATATACATGCTAGACGCAGTGGTTCCCAAACCTTAGTCCTCCATGTGTTTTGGACTTCAGCTCCTAGAATTCTTGACTGTCGGCCAAGTTAGCTGGAGCTTCTGGGAGATGAAGTCCAAAATACATGGAGGACCAAAGTTTGAGAACCATTGTAAGAGGGCCTTAATTTCAGCTAACACTAAACATATATTTCCTCATGCAGGGGTAGGCAAACTGTCCCCTTTAAGGGCCGAAGGACTTCAGCTCCCAGAATCCCAGGAGCTATTGGCCAACATGGCTGAGGCTTCTGGGAGCTGAAGTCCCTCAGCCCTTAAAGGGGACAGTTTGCCTACCCCGTTAGAGACTAATTCTTGATACGTATTATGTGTATGTGTAGTTATTTTTGAAAAACCTGAGAATGCATATGAACATGTGTAGAATAGCTTCCCTTCACACTCCAAGGGTTTAAAGAGGCAGCAATTTCAAAGTGAGCAAGAATTGCCATAGCTCTTATGTGAAGAGTTAAGCATTGGAATCCAGCTTCTTTCTCCAGAAAAAGGCTGTAAAATAAATAATATGGGTGTAGGTGTTGGGGGTGTGCTTGTGCTCCTTTTCTTTAGATATGTTCTGAGATCAACTCACATTTGCACAGTTCTTTTGCTCTCTAAGTTTGTGTGCAAGTTAGAAATATTGTTAATGCTGTGTGAAAAAGAAGAAGAGAGTCATTCTGAAACTGAATGAAGCCCCAGCCAACGCAGGCTTTTATATTGACATTTTACAACATGTGGTAAATGCACAAACCTCTTTGAGCATCATGTGTGGAAATTCTTCTTCTTTTTTTCTTTTTTGGTTGGCAGTCTGTGAATGTTGTTAAGTCTGGGCAGAAAGTGGAAAATGGGAGAGTCTAAGCTATATGTGCATTCTTGCCATCAAGGGTTTTGTATTCGTATTGCTGAAGTGGGAAATGCAAAAATGGATTGTCGTTACTAGTTGAAAATGGTCTTTCCATCTCCATCATCTTTTACTATTCACCTCCCTGATGGCTCTCTACCTAATTATTTTATTTATGTGTTGCATGTATATTCCACGAATCCTTGATGAGGCTCAAGGCAGCATATGCAGTTCTTCACTCATTTTATGCTCACAGCATCTTTGTGAGATACGTAGATTAGGAAGAGAGTGAATCACTGTTAAGGAGAGGATTTGTACCAAAGTCTCTTGGGCAATGGCGTCCCTAGGGTTGGTGTCACCTGGTGCAGTAATTCATGGTGTCACCCCCCACCATTGGCCTCCTTCCATTTCACACCATACAGAATCCTTAGTAATGCTTTTTTGCACTAATGTTACTCATAAATCATAATTCCCATATACCACTGAATGTAATGCTAATAGTTGTGACATAAAACAATTAGCAAAATTAAAATTACACCTTCAAATTACAATAGCATATGCACAAACTAAATGTATTTACATATACATAGTGTAGATTTGGTTAAAATGTGATGTTGTTAAATAATTTTTTAAAAAGAATTTTACAATTTCAAAATTTCAAAAAAATAAAATAAAATTTTAAATGTTGAAATTTGAAACTTTCATTTTTAAAAATTCTGGGACCTCTCCTTTCTCTTCTCACTGAACTTCACTCCACTCCCAGCATCTCTTAAAGCATTTTAAACAGATACAGATGAATGCCACAGCCCCTTTCTGCCAAAAGGCAGATATTTCGGGGGAAGTGGTGTCACCGCCCCAGGGTGTCACCTGCTGTGGTCCGCACCCCTTAGTGACACCACTGCTCTTGGGTCCTACTCCGACTGACCACCACACCATACCTCTTATAGATACATTGAAAACATAGAATCCCAAAATGGATTCCACCATTAGATTAAATGGAAGGATGTTTTTCCTCCTCTGTTCTTATATTAACTGTGAGCAGAAGTATGTGGGTTCACACAGATTATAAACTTGTTAGTTCCACTCTTTACACCATACAGAATCCTTAGTAATGCTTTTTTGCACCAATGTTACTCGTAAATCATAATTCTTATACACCACTGAAGGTAATGTTAATAGTTCTGACATAAAACCGTAAAAGAAACCCCCGGTGTTTTTTCTGAACCAAAAGGTCTACCTTTCTTTTTCCTTACCCATCCAATGTTCTTTCTTTTCCCATGCCAGTCAGCTGCTCTTTCACCCCCAATGTAATCTTTCTCTTTCCTTGCCTTACTCCAGTGGGCTTTCTCTTTCCCTCTCTTATGTCTTTTCTCTCCCTCTTGACTGGACCTTTTCTCCCTCTATCCCAATCTTTCATACTGCTCATTCCTGCCATGCTTAACACGCAACAGTTCCAGCCAGAGTTCAGTGGATCTGCAGAGAGAAAAGAGAAGTAGTCAAACCCTGCATGTTGTTTTCCCTATAATGCCTGTGGCCCATGTGTAAATGAATCTAGAGTCCCTATGAAAAATACCTAGCTTCCTTTAGTTGGATAGGAATGCCTGCCACCTAGTGACTGAAGATGATATTGCACATTATAAGACAGATTTAAATTAACTAAAGTCAGTTGGGAGATGGGGGATGTGCACACTTCTGGGGTTTCCTTATTGTGTCTGCCAAGTTCCAGGTTTTTAGGCTTCACATTTACAGCTACAGCAGACACAAATACATACAGATTAGGGGTCATTCAGACATCTCTTTTTTCTTTTTTCTTTTTAGTGCAAGGTTGTGAATCATCTCACTCACACATTCCAGGTTTGTTAGTCACATCAATGTGCATCTTTGCAAGTTCGGTTGCTTACATGTGCAGACATTTGAATAAAGATGGGGTTGACATGTGAATGCATTCAGAGTATCTTCAAGGCATGCAGTGTGATGATGAGGATCTTTTTTAAAAACTCAAGGAAAACCCTGATATCGATTATCCTGGGTTAACCGGGTTTTTTTGGCAGCCCCTCCAAACTTAATCGGCTGCACTCATACTGTGTATGAACAATGGAGATTCAACCAGGATTTATCCTGGATTATTTTCACAGTGTGAATAACCACTAAAACAAACATTTCTCAACATTTCTCTCCCTTTCTTTTTCTCTCTCCCCTTTATTGGTATAGATCAAGTGTAGAAAACTACAGTTGGCCCTCCATTTTCCTGGGGGATCTGTTCCAGACCCCACCCCCCAAAAAACAGAAACTCAACAATCTTGAAGCCCCATAGGCTTGAATGGAGCATGCATGCACTGGTGCATGCCCCATTGAAATTAAAGGAGGTAACCCTAACGGAGGGGTGACTGTAGTCAAGACAAGACAAAATGTGAAGTTGCCTTTGCCTTCAGACTCACATCCATCCTTCAATGAAATACAATGTTCAAATACAGTGGCCCATTCACATTCACTGGTGTTAGTGGCACAGGATGAAAGTGGAAAAATGCAAATTAAATCAAATCTGTAAAAGTTAAAGCCACCAATGTGGAGGGCCAACTGTAGTTATACTGAATCAGATATTTCTCAGTTTGAAAAGGAACTAATAAATAGTGCAGAGAATGCACAAATTTCCCAGTTCTGCTTTGTTCAGAAAACCTACATCACTGCAATGAGGAAGCTCCAGATCTTGCACAGAGATCTTGCACAGTAGATAGATGCAGGATACCTTCCCTCAGAAGTGTTTCAAAGATGTTGGTAGTTCACTTGCAAGATGCTATCAGAGATATTTCTAAGTTCTGCAATCATTCAAGTCTCATGCAAATGACTCCAATATTATACAGTCTTTTTTGGTTGTCAATGTATTTATGAGCAAAATTCAAAGTGGCAGTTATCTTTTTAGAGCTAAATGGTTTTGGACAAGACTATTTCAAGGAATATTGGCCTAAATCTGGTTGTTAGTCTGATTGATTAAACACAGTGAATCAACACTTATGTAAATCAAGACTTATGTAAGTTCCATTGACTCAACAGGTCTACATTGTTCAGGGTTAAATATTAGATTTAGTTCAGGGGTGAGAATTGTGCAAGGAATTATATTGTTGAACTGCAGTTCCCAGCATCCCTAGCCAGCAAAGCCAATGGTGAGGAATGGAGGAAGTCACAATTCAGTACCACTGATTTAGGCCACTGCAGCCCACATATACATGTTTCTCTGTTCTGTTCTTCATCTGAAATGCTACTTGAGGTTTCACTGTCAACAAAGATGCACCTACTAGAAACCTGTCAAAGGGTTTTCTCATTATGGCACTGAAGCTATTGTGGAATTCCCTTCCTTGGGAATCCCATCATTCTTAGTGAGATACCTCACTAAATAGCAGAAAAGCAGCAACACATGTTTCAAATGCTTTGTTGTGATGCTCTGTTAAAAGCATGGAGGAGAATGCTTCTTGTGTCATCAGCTCCTTGTAGCATTCTGATGTGAGTTTTTAAGGAACTAAAAAGCAACTATTTTAGTAACTTAAAGCAGGATATTACATAAATGAATACTTTAGAGCAGGGGTAGGCAACCTTTCCCAGGAGCTATTGGCCAACATGGGACTATTGGCCAACGTGGCTGAGGCTTCTGGGAGCTGAAGTCCCTCGGCCCTTAAAGGGGAAAGGTTGCCTACCCCTGCTTTAGAGGAACAGGTTATTTTGAAAACTGTAACTACAGTTAGCCCTGTGCATCAATGGATTCTTTATCCACGTCTTCAACCATCCATGGCTTGAAAATACTGGGGGGAAACCCACATATAAATTCCAAAAAGCAAATCTTGATTTTGCCATTTTTATATTAGAGACACCATTTTACTATGCCATTTCATTTATTGGGACTTGAGCATCCATGGATTTTGGTATCTACGGGGGGTCCAGGAACCAAACTCCAGTGGATACTGTCTCATAGTATAATGGCAACTCACTATTTTGGGTAACCTTTGTAATTAATTTTGTTTTTTGCTGTGTCATTTAAGACATTTCTACAATAGGTGACCCTATTTGTCACTGGGTTTTCTGGGTCTGAGAGTGTGTGAACAGGGAATTGAACCCGATTTCCAGATTCATAGCCTGACATTTTTGATTAATGACATTTACCTTTCTTTTTATACACAATGTGTATAATGTGATGAGTGTTATTCTGCTGGTAATTTGACAGTGAGTGGAAAACCAGTAATGTTACTGGAGTTAACAAACCAAAAAGGTATGGTCTTGTGTGGAGTCTGCTGAATTTGTTCATTCCGCCAACAGCCATCTGCTTTGCATTCCCATCAAGTCAACCATGGCTGGCCTGCTCCCAGAGCATATGCACACATCTAAATATTTCTCCTGTGTGGCCACTGTGTGAAAAATATGACTGTAGACAGATGTACAGAGAAAACCAATGCCTTTCCTCTCCCCTTTGTCTCTATTGCAAGGATTCACACTGCAGCATGTGGCTGGAGTTGGTCCTAGCTGGCTTGCAAAAGTAGTCATGGAAGCAACAAGAATAGCACAGCTGTACCTCACCTGTCCTGAATTTGAATCCCATATGTGTAGGATTATACAATGCATATATGTGTGTGTGTGTGAGTGTGTGTGTGTGTGAGAGAGAGAGGGAGATGCGGTGGCCAAATGGAAGCAATTCAGAATACATCTGGACTATGTTGTTAATAGCAGTTTGAGTGCCACTTTAATGATTGTGGCTCTATTCTATGGAATCCTAGGATTTATAGTTTGGTGAGGCACTTAGAATTCCCTGCGAAAAAACTCTAGTGCCGTAGTTCAGGGGAGTGCACTAGAGTTGTCTAGCAGAGAATTTTCAATATTTCACTGTAGAAATACCAGAATGCTGTAGGATGGAGCCATGACAAACTGGTATGAAATGGTTATGACTGTAATGGAGGTACATTCTCAATCTCTTGGCTCTAATAATAGAATAGTAATAGTAGACACAGGATGTATCCACACTGCAGAAATAATCCAGTCCGACACTGCTTTAACTGCCACGGCTCAATGCTACAAAAATCTGGGATTTGTGGTTTTGTGAGATAATAATAATAATAATAATAATAATAATAATTTTTTATTTATATACCGCCCTGTGGCGAGCCAAGCCAGGCGGTGAACAAGGATAAAACAATATACAGCATAAAACAAGACAATTGTCTCCTCCCCCCCCTTAAAAATTATTAAATCAAGGTCAATTTAAAACAATCGAAATTAGGTTAAAACAGTATTACATAAAATTAAATATAAAATTAAATTTATACAAACCATTATCCCCTGTTGGTTAAAATTCTAAAGGCATTGTATAGGTGTATGAGGGACGGTCCCAATAATCCCGAGGCCTGGCAATTTAGTCCGGAAAGGCCTGCCGGAAGAGATCCGTCTTGACAGCCTTTTTAAAGCTGTGCAGAGATGTTAATTGACGGATCTCATCCGGCAGGCCGTTCCAGAGTCTGGGAGCAACGATAGAAAAGGCCCTCTGGGAGGTCGCCGCCAGCCTCGATTTTTGAGGCTGCAGCAGATTCCTCCCAGAGGACCGGAGGGCGTGGGGAGGATTGTATGGGAGCAGGCGGTCTCTGATATAACTTGGGCCCAAGCCATTTAGGGCTTTAAAGGTAATGACCAACACCTTGTACTGGGCCCGGAAACCAATAGGCAGCCAGTGGAGGGACCTCAAAACCGGAGTGATGTGATCCCTCCTAGATGACCCTGATAGCAACCTGGCTGCCATATTTTGCACTAGCTGTAGTTTCCGAGTCAAGCACGAGGGTAGCCCCATATAGAGCGCGTTACAGAAATCAAGACATGAGGTTACCAGTGCGTGCACAACAGTTTCGAGATCCCTTACTTCCAGAAAAGGGCGCAGCTGGCGTATCAGCCGAAGCTGATAACAGGCACTCCTGACCGTTGCATTCACCTGATTTGTCATCAGGAGTGACGAGTCGAGGAGCACCCCCAGACTGCGAACACAGTCACTGGAGGAGAGTGTGACCCCATCCAGGACTGGAGGTTGAAACCCAATTCTTGGTTTCGGGGCCGATACCGTGAGCACCTCCATCTTGTCTGGATTCAATTTCAATCTGTTTTTCCTCATCCAGCCCATTACCGCCTGAAGACATTCATTGAGAGGAGAGATGCCATTGGAATTCGAGGCCGATGAACGAGACACGGAGAAATAGATTTGGGTGTCATCAGCATATTGATAACACCCAGCACCATAACTCCATATTATCTCACTCAGCGGCTTCATATAGATGTTAAATAATATCGGGGACAAAATAGTTCCTTGAGGGACCCCACAAGTGAGGTCTCTCTTACCGGAGCTACAGTCCCCGAGCAGCACCCTCTGGGACCGACCCGAGAGGAAGGACCGGAACCACTGCAGAGCAGTACCCCCGATACCTAACCTTCTCAGGCGGTCCAAGAGGATGCCGTGATCTATCGTATCAAAAGCCGCTGAGAGGTCTAGGAGCACCAGCAGGGTCACACTACCCCTGTCGATGCTCAGACGCAGATCGTCGGTCAAGGCAACCATGGCAGTCTAGCCTTCTTTGGCAGAGAGCTCTGGCGCCACAACAAACTATGGTTCACAGACTTCCATAGCATTGAGCCTCGGCAGTTGAAGTGGTATCAAACCGGATTATTTCTGCAGTGTGTATGAAGCCACAGACTGCTGCCACACTGCAGAATTAAGGCAGGTTGACACTCCTTTAATTAGCATCGCTCCATCCTATGGAATCCTGGGATTTGTAGTTGGTTGTGGCACTAGAGTTCTCTGACAGAGATTCAGTCCTATGACCACTTACTTGGGAACAAACCTTACAGAAGGCAACTTACATCCAGTAAAAAAAAAGCATAGTCTTATACTACATCTGTGATGGCGAACCTAAGGCATGTGCGCCAGAGGTGGCATGCAGCGCCATTGCGCCCAGCATGCCATGGGGAGGAGGAGGAACATTTAGTTGGGGCACACGACCCCGAAAAGGTTCACCATCACTGTACTACATAGTTTCTTTCCCTTACCACTTTTGCAGACATTCTGCCTTTTCAACTGCTCCCAATGTCGGGACCCTTCAATAATACCAATACACTTGCTTGACCATGCTGTAAAATTACAGGAGGAACTCCTAAGGGAACTATTGTGAGAGCCACTGTGGCATAGTGGTTTGAACACTGAATTCAAAGACATAGCTGTGTTAACCTGGAAAATCAGTATGCAAAAGGATCTTGTAGCACCTTTGAGACTAATAATCTCCTGACTGAATGAAATAAACTAGTAGCATGAGCCTTCGTGGACTTGAGCCTACTTCCTCAGATGCATAGGGTAGAATGGACACTGGAGATCAGGGTTCAAATCTCCACTCAGCCACAGAAACAAGTGACATGATTTTAACCTCAGAGGAAGGCAAAGGCAACCCTAAAGTGAACCTATCACTAGATTTTCTTGGCAAGATTTATTCAATCTTGCCAAGAAAATCTTGTGATAGGTTCACCTTAAGGTTGTCATAAGTAGGAAATGACTTAAAGGCACATAACAATAACAACAACGAATCCCTATTGTAGGAAGTGACTGCAGGATTGGGATTCAAAAAATGTGAATTAATCATCTTTGAATGTTTACATTTTCCATAATTCATATTGAATGTCACTTTAACTTGGAAAGAACATGGATGCTGCATCAAACCATATTTTCTTCTTGGACAGTTATGTTTTTTTTCCCTTGGAGACAATATGCCTTTGGGTTCTGCAACAGCTTTGAAATCATGTCAGTAAATGCTTCAGTGGTTAACCACTCAAGTTTTGACAGGAAACCATAAGGCCAAAGAAGTCACTCTCAAAGATTTTTGACCTGACCCCATTTTTCTTGACTCTTGTATTCCAATCCCCTCTACTATTCTGCCCCTAGCGTATTCATAAGCATAATACTGCAAAAAAACTATTATCCTAATGATATTTATACTGGCAGTTGAGGGTTTATTCAGTCTAGTCCCTTAAACTGAGTTTAAGCTGAGAATTTTCCCTCTGGCACTGTGTTGTAAATCCCAGGATTGGTTCCAACATTTACAGCACAGAGTTACTTTTTTATTATTGATACAACTCCCAGATATAGCGAGTTTATTCCCTCAGCATTTCACACACAAGTTAAGAGAGACTGCAGCAGTTTGCTTTTGCTTAAGCCTTCTGTGAAGGGGAAGATCCCATCCCCTCCTCGGCTCTCCCCACTGCTGTGTTAACTCAGGTCCAAAATGCAATGCAGAAATAATCCAGTTTGAGACCTCTTTAACTTCCCTGGCTCAATGCTAGGGAATTCTGGGAACTGTAATTTTGTGAGACATTTAGCCTTCTCTGCCAGAGAGCCCTGGTGCCACAATAAACTATAATTCCCAGGATTCCCTATCACTGAGCCATGGCAGTTAAAGCAGTTTCAAACTGGATTATTTCTGCAGTTTTGGACCTAAGTAGGTTAAATTTGGGGAGCTGTAGTCCAAAAAAATAATTTCCCCAAGTGTGACAACAGTGGACGTTTTCACACAGAGCAAAAAAGGGAGTCGTTCCTACCTCCATCTGGCCCCACTCCGGCTCTGTGCAGGAAAAGTTCACACGACGTCGCAGCAAGCCCCTCCTCATCCTTCGCCATCCCTGCGCCATCCCTACCTCACTCCGGGGTCTTGCTTGACGTGTTCAAACTACGTCGCAGCAAGCCCCGCCCCATGTTGTGCAATCCCTGCGCCATCCCTGCCGCTAGCCGGCTTTAGCGCCATCTTTTTAATTCCTTTTTTAAAAAGGAATTACAGGCGCTTCTGCCGGAGGCAATCAGGAGTCATTCCGGCGGCTGCTGTTTTCGCCGCCGGAATGACTCCTGATGGCTTCCAGGGGGCTTCCAGGCGGCTTTAGAGCCGCCTGTGTGAATACGTCCAGTGACAGGTTTACATGGTTCTCATTGCACAAAAATCAACAGAGAAGGCTTTTTGCATTGTGTTGGACATACACAGGAAGGTTAGTGGGAAAGTGTTAATGTGTTTAGATAATTACTAAAAATCAAATTCCATTAGATTCACATTAGAAGTGAGGATAATTCACAATTAAATTGCTTTTTAATTAAAGTCCTGTACTAAAAAGCTTATCAGAATGGAGCTGAAATATGCCATCCACAATTTCCCCCCCAATGTCCTTGCTTTTGGTTTTCCCAGCCATGTTATGTATGTCAGGATGAATTACTTGTTTTGTATTGTGTTTTTATCATGATTTATTGTATTTCATTATGTTATGTTTTAAATTATAGTATGTAATGCCTAAAGAACTTTATTGTAAGAGTTGTTTAATAAATAGATATGATCACAGGGCATTACCAGAAAACGTTACTCTTGTAGTTCTTCATACTCTTTATGTATTACTAGACAAAAAGAAACCAGTTAAAGCAATATTGGGGCTAGACTCTGAAAAGTAATGAATTCAGACCACAGATCAGCCCTGTCTCATACTCATTCAAAATATGAGCATATTGATAGACCCTTCTCGTACCTTATATCCAAGAGCAGGGCTTCCAACATTACTCATAATTTGCAGAACTGAAGTCTGAAATGGTGATCTGGCTGCTGCTTTTTGTGTTTTCAGGTGTGTTGATGCTACATAAATCTCATGGCAAGAATGAAGGTTCATCTTCTGTCCAAGACACTGGACTGGTTCTTCTTTGTCTTCATAGCAGTTACAGCTCAGTTAATCCAAGGTCAAGGTAAATGTATGCAAAAGAACAATTCTATTTCAATAGGGCTCTCTGATGTGCAAAAGGGCATTCTAGTTGTCTCTTGTACAAAAAGTTTATTCTGCTCAGACAAACTGGAACTCTTCTATTAGCTACCCTGGAGTGGCTGCTTTGAACCGTTTTCAGGACAGGACATGCTGCTATTTTAATTCTGTTTTTTAGTGCATGTGGAACTTTCTTCCATTAAAAAGTGTGAATTACATGCTATTTTCTAACTCTGCCCTATCATAAATTACCATTTATGCTACTTTCGCCAGCTCTGTGACAGGTGTGGAATGTATGCAATCTTTGCTGGCTTAATGCATGTCCTCAATATTGATCAAATTTGTGTTTTCTAGCCTATGCTTTCAATAATTGATCATTGTCTTTGCCTCCATAACAGCTGGTTTAACTATCTTAACAAATACAATGCATAGCACAAATATATTGTGCTTTCAGATAAAGTCCAGTTAGTTGTTAAATAAGCCAACTACCAGTTCCATATTTTTTTATTCATCAAAATTAGAGTTTCTCTTAAACCATGATATCTAGAAGATTATCTCATTATGTTATAAACTGGCTTACCTGAGCTGGCTTAAAATTAGAAGCTGTGGCATCCTGATAGTATCAGATGAATTTAGCAGCTGAAATTGCCACCCGGCTGCAGCCCGGCTCCATCGCTGATCCGAGGGGTGCTTCAATGGCCATTTTTTGAAGCTGGAAAACTCCCAGCTCCAAAAAGAGGTGTGAGGAGAGCCTCTTGGAGCAGTGATGGTTTATAATGTAATGCAATAGTCTCCCTAGTTTATTCATAATAATAAACTAGGTGTCATAGAAAGTGAATCCTGATTAAATCATCCTAATCAAGAAGTGTAGAGGAGAAGGAATAATATGCAAACCCAGGTCTTTGTTCAGGTTTGCAGAGGCTTACCCATGTAGCTCTAAATCCTAGCTTAGCATTATGTGTGGATACATCCAGTTTGAAAAAACAACAACAACAAATAAATTAAAGTTACATTTCTTTCAACTTTGCTTCAGAATATGTTGGAGGAAGGGTGTATTCTGCTTTGATGCCCACAAGTTGAGGAGTTTAATTTATTCCTTCCCTTGCCAGTTAACGTATTGCTTTCTAGTTGTGTGCATGTATCCTTCATGGAAAGAGGACCCTAAAGATCCTAACTGTTTCCTGTTAGATCATCTCTTAGCCCTGACATGCACGCTAATTGACTTTTAGTTTGTACAAAACACTTGTTTTCAACCATGGGGGGGGGGGGGGCTTGAGCTTGCACTTTTATGCAAATAGCCTTGATAGGGTACATAGTTATTTTCTCCAGTCTTCACTATAAGTATTCTTTGCTGGCCATTCATACAATACAGCATTGCATTTGCGAAGTACTAAGGTGGTTGCCATCATATGACATAAATACAATGCATTGTAGTAGTTGGTATTTCCACTTGTCCTTCAGTTCTTTGTTATTTTTATCTGGGGGTGTTTATGCATTCTAGAACAACTGAAAACAATAGGTATTTTCCCCAATCCAAAGATGCCTCATGCACTAGGATGCTCATATCTATTCCTGCTGCTTGCTTTTGCTAAACTTTGCAAACATTTCTGTCTGCCAATATGAAACTGATAATTTGAATGTGCACCCACAGATGTCCAACTGGACCTTGTTAGTATAGTCTTGTTTGTCTATAACTGCTGCCCATTTTAATAAATGGATGTGTAAAAGGACATGAGTTATAATTTTCTAAGAAAATTAAAACAAATAGGGGCAAGGCATAGGAATAAGGGAAGCAGAGAGAAGATTCCCTTTAATACAATATGCCCATCTGTTGAAAGAGTCAGCACAGCGTAGTAGCTTGAATGTTGGGAGACTAGGGTTTGAACTCCCATTCAGCCAT
Organism: Phrynosoma blainvillii; assembly: GCA_026167975.1. Taxonomy (NCBI): domain Eukaryota; kingdom Metazoa; phylum Chordata; class Lepidosauria; order Squamata; family Phrynosomatidae; genus Phrynosoma; species Phrynosoma blainvillii. The sequence continues at coordinate 21,299,364 of JANUYF010000004.1, read as the reverse complement.
GGAAACCTGCTGGGTGACCTTTGGCAAGTTACACTTTCAGTGTGGAAGGCAGTAACAAACTCCTCTATATAAATCTTACCAAGAAAACCCTAAGGCCGTGTTGGCGAATCTATGGTACACATGGCAGAGATGGCACATGAAGTCATTTTCCCTGGCATGTGGAATGGGGAAGAGGAGGAAATGGTGCATGCCTGTTCCTCCTCCTCCCAGTTATCCCAGGCCTTCAGCTGCCTTGGGAGAGACAGCTGAAGGCCTAGGAAGGTGTTGGGGGAAGAAGTCCCACCCCCATAAGGCAGAAGTCCCGCCCTAGAAATCCCGTTCCCCCTGGAAGTCCTGCCTCCGGCACAAGATAACACCCAGTTTCACCATCATTGCCCTAAGGTTTGTAAGTGGGGAGGTTGCCAGGAAACCCTAAGATAGGGTTGCTATAAATTAGAGTAATCTTGAAGTCAGATAACAACATCTATTGAAACAACATAAAGCAATCAATATTTCCCCACAAATTCTTAATTTATTCCTTTGAATGTAATCTGCTACATGAGCACAAACTGCTTGGTGCTACATAGCCCAAATGCTGTGTATGTTGATTCAAAATAAATTACGTAATTTCAGTTCAGTGGGTTTATCCCTAAGGTGTTGTGCAATGCAGCATTGCAACATTACGAATATAAGGTATACATAGTCCTATTCATAGTATTTATGAAAAATACAGGTGGAAAGGAACGTATGGTAGGAGAAGCTAGAAATAATTTCTGTATTTGCTAGTCTACTTACTCCACAGTTTAAACAATTTAAGAAAAGTTGTTGCTTTAAAACAAAGTCAATCTCTCTTCCTTGTGGTTCACACATTGAACATTTCAGACCACCTTCCACGTCTGTCATCAAGAATTATATTTCTGGAGCACTAACAACAACACTGGTCTGATATGATCTGCATAAGCTGAAACCTTGAACTTGTCTCTAGCCTCCTTTTGGATGAACGCTTTAATGTTGCTGCTGGCCATTCATTTGTGCATTCCTGCAAAATCACTTAACAAGCTTGAGCTTCTGATTTTTATCAGCTTAACTTGACTGATTCTAGACTGATTATTTCTCTTTTTTGCAAGAAGTGAGATTTTATTCCGCAGGCTGTAAAGGTGTTCAACAGAAATAAAGATTCCCTCTCCAGGTTGGTGACCCTGAAGTCATTCCAATCAATATCTTGTTATGTTTGTCCATGAATTAGATTTTTAACTTTCTTCCAATTTTATGTACTATCTTGTGTGAGAACACTAGTCTTTGCATAACTAGGTTAAATGCCAGCTTCAAAGAAACATTTGGGCTCATATGCATCAGATACCAGCAAGGAATTTGTCTGGTATAGTCTTTTTTTCTTGGCTTCTGTCTTTCTATTTGAACAAACAAATGAATATATAGTGACAATCATATAGTTATGTAAAGACTTTTCTGCACAATTCCTTTAGATTCTTGTGTTGTAGTTTTCCCGTACATACACAGGAACACCTAAGTGATTGATTGTGTCTTTCTTTTCCTGTCTATGTTGGACGAGTCAAGGGTTTAGGGATTTTGGAATGTGTCTTACTTGGTGATGGCTACTTACCACTTATGCCAGTGTACTGTTTTTTAGGTGGGGAAGGGATACCTTCCTACCTTCAGTGATAGGAACCAGTTTACATCTCCCAGTTCCTGCAGTTTACAGAATCTCAAAAAGAGACATGAGATTCTAGTGAACTGCCACTAGTCAGAACAGAGAAACTATTGGGATAGACAGACCAGTAATTCCCAGCTTAGAACAATTCTTTTAACTTAATTGAACTTAAAGACATGCTGGAACTACCCATGTACAAGTGAACAGTGGAGGATGATGCTCTAGAACAGTGGTCCCCTAGCACCCTCTCCCTACCATGCATATCTCTTGATATTAGGTCTACTGCAATACTGCAAATTCAAAACAATCTTGGTTGCTGCTCACTTCACCACCTGATCACCCTGGGAGCAGCAACTGAGCAGATGGCTGCATTTCTGCTGGCCATGCAAGGGCCAGTGTGGGCAAGAGTCTTCTCGGTTAGTGATCAGCCAGCTGCTTGGTTGCTGTTCCCAGAGTGACCAGGTGAAGAGAGAGAAGCTTCACTGGGGTGGAAAGGGGTACAGCTGATGCATATGTATGGGGTTTACAGAGGCCACATGTTCTGGACTGGAGATGCATGGATGGGGAAAGGGAGAGATTTTAACTACAGGAGCCACTCCAAGGTAAAGGACCCTTTCAAAGAACTGACTCCATATATTCCTCTCCCTCCTTTCCCAAAGGTATGTTTTTCCCACACAGCTTCAGGTGTTTGCCCAACCCCAACATTGTTTCTTCTGCTACCTCTTCTCTCACCATGTCTGATGAAAGAAAGCAGAAACAGCAGCACAGTTCCAATCTGCCAGCTAAGTCCTCACAAAGCACAAACAGGGTTCCAAATTTCAAAGCTCCCCTTTGCCCCACTTCTGCCTCACCACTATTTGCTCTAACTATGTGCTCTCCAGCTAGTCAGTCTATCCCAAAATAGTGCTGCTTGGAGTCATAGAAGAAATGTCCTGCACCCAAGCCTCTCAAAAATTTCCCAACCTCCAGTACTACTGAAAGATGCAGCTAAGGGAGGTAAAAAGCAGAAGACATAACCAGCAAGGCTGTGCAATAATTTTAAGGGACCCTAAAAAGACATTTCATACATCCCTCACCCGCATCATTACCCTTAAGGCTGCTGGTTCCCCTTGTCTTCCTTGTCACTGGTACTTTAACTGAAGGCCCCCTTTCCTCTCACTGCCCCCTATTGCCCTCCTTTTCCTTCACCTCCTCCTTGGATCTTTCCACTGCCTGCAAGAGGGGTATACCACCCACTTTGGGAATCAGTGCTCTAGAAGCATACATCACTTTCCCAGTCTTCAGTTATAGATGGCTACAGATGTTTCCATTTCCCTCCCATCAGCAATTTCTGGTGCAAGGAGGAATGTGATAGGGATCCTACTTTTTATTGTAACACCAGAGATCACTGGAAGGAATGGGATGGAAATGTCAGTATGCTATGTCTCAATTGACAGGAGAACAGACCTCTGTCATTTGCAGCAGTTGCTGCTCAGTAAAGCAGGATTGGAGGAATTGGGCCAGGAGATGCTGGTTAGTTAAGTATACTTAACTACACTGTACAGCTAATTAGGATCTTGGCTATTATAAGTCCCAACCTCTGATCAGGAGTCCTTTCACACTATATTATTACAGCACTATGGTAACATTTTAATTGCCATGGCTGCATCATATGGAAACTTGAGATTGGCAGTTCAGGGAAGGGTATTTAAAATTCTGAGTCAAAGTGCTTTAGGGCCTTTGCAGACTGCCAGAAATAGTGCAAACTGAGTCCACTTTAAGGGTTACGGTTAGTGCTAGGGAGTCATGGGAATTGTTTTTTTTTCTGAGACATTGAGCCTTCTCTGTCAGAGAGCTCTGATGCCACAATAAAATACAGTTCTCGTGCTTCCCTAGCACTAACCCTAACCCTTAAAGTGGACTCAATTTGCACTATTTCTGGCAGTCTGCAAAGGCCCTTAGTGTCTCACAAAACTAATAAACCCAATCTTCCATAGGATGCAGCCATGGCAGTTAAAAGTGGAATCATAGTGCTTTAACTGGGTAGTGTGAAAGGTCCACAGGTCCACCTCAAGACTTTTTGCTGCTTGAAGGAGGCAGAACAGCAAATATTCTGCCTACTTTGCACAGTACCTAACATGTATCAACTTACTTTGGCATTTCAGGCAGAAACATCTGAGTGATAAAGAGATAAAATTCCATTACTGGTCCAGTCACTGTCGGAATGGACCTCCTTCTTCTCATGCAGCTGATGCCTGGTAAAGTAGGTTGGTGTGAGGGTTATGATCATGCTAATAATGTCACTATGGTGATTATTTAGTAATTGTGACAATGGAAAAGTTATGGATGAGTCTATATAACTGTTAATATATTCATGTGATCGCTACTTAGTTATAGTTTTGACACTATTGCCATCATTGTAATCATCCCCCACCCCTCAACCTACTTTACTGGGCATCAACTGCATGGAGAGAAGGAGGTCAATTCTGCTGCTGATTGGAAAATGGGTTTGCATCAGGCTTTGGGGCAAGGCCAACCCTGACTCAGTGCTAGAGAATCATGGGAACTGTAGTTTATTATTGCACTAGAGCTCTCTGGCAGAGAAGGCTCTATGTCTCAGAAAAAAATACGATTCCCATGATTCCCTAGCGCTGAGCCAGGGCAGTTAAAGGGGACTCAATTTGCACTATTTCTAGCAGTCTGCAAAGGCCCTTTGTTAAGTATACTTAACTAAGGGGGGAAACAGACGGACGGCACGGGGCCGCCCCAGGAAGCTGCGGATCAGGGCCGAGGCATCCGCATTCCTCGGCCCCGCGGTGCAGCTTCGCTGCCCCAGGAAGGAGCACTAAAATAGCGTTCCTTCCACAAATCACCAAAGGTGTGCCTCAAAAGGCCCTAAGTAGCTGATATATAATTCCAGCCAATACAGTGGCCTCTCCACATTCACTGGGGCTCCTGTGAAAGTGGAAAAACCACAGATAACAAAACCCCAATTTTTGTACCTGAGAGAACCCTTTTCTATGAATCGCTAGGTCCTCCAACACAACTCTGTGGTCAACATCTGCTAGAAGTTGACCATATAATTGATCGGGAGGCTCTATAGATGCCTAGAGAATTGCTCTCTCTAGGAATTTCTACGTCCTCCAACATGACGTCTGGCTGACGTTGACCACAGAGTCCTATTGGAGGAACTAGAGATTACTAGAGAGAACATATTAATCAAATCTGTGAATTATCAAATCCACAAAAGTCAAAGCTGCAAATGTGGAGGGCCAACTGTATTTCTTAATGTAATTCCAAACAAGTCCCCCTGCTTCTGCTTAATGAAATAGGTAGTTTTACTTTACCCTAAGGGCAAGAAATGTGTGGCCTTTCTGCGTTTTACTGAACTGCAGTTCCCATCATGCATTTGTAATGATAGCTAGGGCTAATGAGAGTTGAGGACGTAATACAGGATGAGAATTGTATGGTTCTTCAGAAGTTCTGGACTTTAACTCCCAACAGCTCTAACCAGATCCAATGTTGAGGAATTCTGGGAGCTGCAATTCAAGGAGATCTGGAAAGCCATTCCGTTCCCACCCCGTAGTACAACATCTGGAAGGCCATACATTTTCCATCTCTGCTTTACAGTTTAGCTGATTAAATCTGTACTCTTGGCCATTTCATTCTTTTCTTCTCTATGGGGAAAGGGGAGGAAACCCTTGAAAAATGTCTATATCAATTTGTGACTGATCCAAAAATTTATTTAAAGTATGCTCTGTGCATAGGGAAAGCAAACTAAACAAGATGCAAACAATAAACAGATTTTAATATTTTCATAAACCTTTGGGTACTATTCATAAAACTTGCAGGCTCATTCTGTTTTGGCAAGCTGAAGATCTCTTAGCATCTTGAAAACTTGCTTTTTGTAGTTCCACCCTGTGTAGTTTTCTAAAATGACAAGAAATTCCCTGTTACAAATCTAATACACTAATTTCCAGTAGCTTATATATTATTATACTGTCCTGCTAAAGACCAAATTTTCAAAGAATAGTGGTGGCTGTTGGTGTGTTTTTTCTCTGTGACCCCCAGAAATGTCTATTTCTGGTGTATATTTGAGTGTGGTAGTCAACTTTAAAGTTTCAGCCAGGTCAAACTGCAAAACTCAGTCATATTTCAGAGGAAATTATGCACTCTTGAATCTTATTAATATCCATAGAAATTAATTCTGACAAATATGTAGACGGCCTATTGTTACATAATTCCACAGACAGGATCTGTCAGTCTTCCAAGATAGGCAACATACACAGGAGCCAAATGGAAAGTTCCTTCTTCTTATTAGTAGGCACCAGTAATCAGCATGGTGTGATCACAATGTTGATTTATGGAAATGCTGCTTACCAGAGAAACAGGGATGCCTTGTGACTTCCATGTAAGTGGGGTGGTGACTACATTCCAGATATTACTGTCAACCTGAAAGGAGCTATCCAAGTTGCTGACCCTATTGGCAGGGCACATGTTGTTGTTATGTGCATTCAAGTCATTTCTGACATATGGGGACCCTAAGGTGACTGTATCAGAATTTTCTTGGCCAGATATGTTCAGAGGGGGTTTGCCTTTGCACTTCTCTGAGACTGAGGACGTTATCACAGGTGGGCCAGTTTCGTTGTTAAAGAGATAATAAAGTGGAAATGAAGCATTCCGAAAAGAAAGTGAAAATAGAGCTTAATTGCGCAAATGCTTTTCACACGTAATTACAGTAATAACGGAATTAAGTTAAAAGCGAAAAAAAGACGTTTTTAACTTTCATACACAAGTGAAAAGAACCTGTACATGTACTGGAAATGGGTGTGTTTTGTGACCAGGCTCCTCCTTTTCCAGGGTGAGTCCCGCATTTCCCAGGAGGAAATGTCAGACTGTCCTCCATTTGGGGTCATGTCCTCCTGCACAGGTCCTAACCCCCTTCCGTTGGGGTTAGGACCTCTCAAGAGAGCAGAGGAGGAGGAGGAGGAGGAGGCTGGAAAGGCAAGGCAAGCCGAGGCAAGGGAGGGATTGGGATGGCTCACCCTCCCTTTTCTCTCTCTCCTTTGCTGGCATTGGAGGCTGTCAGCTGCTGGGGAGATGGGCAAGTAGGCAGAGCTGGCAAGAAAGGAGGAGGAGGAGGAAAGGGAAGGAAGGAAGGGCTGGGTGATCCCTGGGGAGAGCCAGAGCCTTGGATGATGCCCAGGAGAGGGGGAAACTGGAGGTAGCTCCCATGCCCCCCTATAAGCCTTTCCCCTTTGTAGGACCTGCAGGGCAGAACTTCATGGTGAGATGGATCTCCAAGTTGCTCCACAAGCACACCCCACACTTGTACCCACATCCAGCCACAGCTGCTGCGAGGGAAGCCTTCTTTCCCCTCCTTTTCCCTCCATCCCAAATGCCAAACTTCTCCTCCGTCCCAAACTTCCCTCTCCTGGGCTGCCTTCCCTTCCCTTCCCCTTCCCTTCCCTGCATGGCACTGAGGAGGAGCCCGGGACTCTCCTTCCCTGGAGGCCCCTCCTCCTCCTCCTCTTGGCCCTCCTCCAGGTTTTAAAAGAGAATTGTCTGTGCGTATTTGCTTTTCAGATTAAAGTAAATGTGCAATTACTGTAATTTCGCAAATGCATTTCCTCTAAATTCCCGAAATTAAAAAGATCTCGGATAATACTACTTTTTGTCCACTTTCTGTGTGATGTGTGAAATCGTCAGGCGCAAGTGCGGGTTTTTTTGGGGATTTGTGTGGGATAACCTACAGATTCCCCCCGTGTGATAACATCCTGAGACAATGTGACTTACCCAAGATCACCCACTGGGTTTCCATGGCTGATTGTGGATTCGAATCCTGGTCTCCCACTATCCTAGTCCAATACTAAAACCACAGCACCACGCTGGCTCTCAGCAGCCTGGATACTAAAACCCACTGACATGGAAGGCACCAGTTGCCTCTGTTATGTATGCCTGAATAGAGCGTGGCCCTGTTCTGAACTCTTGGCCAATGCTAAGGGAAATCCACCGTGGAGCTTAAGAGATGGGCAAACCCTTACTAGTAAGAGGACAAATCAGGCTATAACCCAAGGATAGGAAACATTTTGGTCTCTAGTTACAGGGCTGCAGTCTGAACCATCTCCTAGCATTACCAATGCCTGTTCGGAGTTGCAGTCTAACAACAACCATATGTTGCTCTATGAATAAAACAAGTGGCACCAGCCAAAGTGCAAATATGACAGCCTCACCCATGGCCAAATTGGTCATGATTATTAATTTCTTGATTGCAGTTAACACATGTGCAAATAGCATCCACAGGGATCCTGTGCAATCTTAGGATTGTGAGAAGACAGCAGTTTTAAATCTTTTGCAGAGGAGTCAGGACTATCCATATTTTTAGTGTATGCTGCATTTTGAGAGTGGTCATTATCTCCAGTTATTGAGAGAGATTTTAATATGAGAGACCCAAGTGCAGTTTAGTTCATCGTAAGTTCTTACTTGCTATGGATGCTGCCATCCATTTTCCCTTCACATACTGCTGAACATACAAATAAAATCGCACATGGTACAGTCTTCCAGTGTGTAAACAAAACTGGACTAAACTTTCCTTCATATTAAAAACCAGTATGAGTAACAGTAGAACTTTGAATTCAGCTTTCCTTCTGATTGCTATTTGTCCGTGTGCAGGAATTCTCTTTTTAAATAGAGATGTACCCAGGCTTGTGAATCTGGCACTTATGAAACAATACGTTTCAGGAGAGTTTGCACCAAATGCTAATTAAGCAAGTTTGAATAATGCCTGAAAGACAAATGAGGTGTAACACTTTAACAAATTTATCTTGGTCATCTGCTTCCAGCACAAAAAACTGAAAATGGAATTATATGGTCAGAAGAATACATGGTGCAGTTCTTTTAAAACTATACCATTGAGACTGCAGAAGGGGAATCATGTGGACTCCCAGATATTTTTTTAATCTTTATTTTTATACACATTAAATCTACAGTTATTTAACTTGAATTTACATTCTCAGTTTCTATATCATAATATTAATTGCACTATTCCATACTTCCTAACAGTCTCCTAAGTTAATCACCTTGTTTTCATATTTTTATTCTTTGACTTATTCCTAGATATATATCATACATCTATCACAGTATTCACAGGACTTATCCTTTCTCCTCCCTGCTACCTCCTTTTAAAAACAGTATCTCTAATTTCTTATCACCACTTATAATACTTGTAGCCTAAGTCTATCTGCTATTGCAAAATTCTTTTATTGGAAACCAGTCTTTTTCAATAATCTCTACATCTTTCTGGTTAAGATGACCTGTTAGGATGTCCATCTCTTTCATCTCTGCTATTTTCATTAACCAATCATCTATCGTTGGGAGTTCTCTTAGCTTTCATTTTTGTGGAATCCCAGATATTGTTGGACTGCAATCCTCAGCATTCATTGCCATTGACAAGAGGCCTAAGCAGACTGCCAGAAATAGTGCACATTAAATTGAGGCACTGCCCTGGCTCAGTGCTAGGGAATCATGGGAACTGTATTTTTTTCTGGGACATTGAGCCTTCTCTGTGAGAGAGCTCTGGTGCCACAATAAATTACAGTTCCCATGATTCCCTAGCACTGAGCCAAGGCAGTGCCTCAATTTAATGTGCACTATTTCTGGCAGTCTGCTTAGGCCCTAAGGCAACTAGGACTTGCAATTCAACAAAATCTGGAAGGGTGCATGATTCTCAGCCCTGAGATAAGAGGCTTGTTTGCATGCTCCTCTACTAAAATCAATTTCTACTGAAATTCAACAGAGGCAAATACAAAATTCTACATTTAGGCCACAAAAAACAAATGCAGATTAATAGGATGAGGATACATGGATCAGTACTGCAGGTGAAAAGGACTTTGGGATTATTGTTGATTGTAAGTTTAACATGAGCCAACAGTGTGATGCTGCAGCAAAGGAGGTGAATGATATTTTATTCTGCATTAATAGAAGTAGTTTCCAAGTTGAAGGAAGTAATAGTCCCAGGCCATATCTGGAGTATTGCATTCAGTTCTGGGTACCTCATTTTAAGAAGGATATAGACAAGTTGAGGAAAGTTCAGAAAAGGGCAACATGGGTGATAAGTGTTATGGAGCACAAAATATATGAGGAAAGGTTGAGGGAGCTGGCTATGTTCAGCTTGGGGAAGAGAAGACTGAGGGATGAGAAGTTGTAAGCTTTCATGGCTGGCATCCATAGTTTTTTGTGGGTTTTTTGAGCTGTGTGGCCATGTTCTAGAAGCATCTGGTGAAACGTCAGAAAGAAACTCACAACAAACTAAGGGATGAGATTATAGCACTCTTTAAATATTTCAAGGTCTGTGATGGGGGGAGAGGTAACATTAGAAGGAACTTCTTCACAGTAAGAGCAGTTTGGCAATGGAACCAGTTGCCTCAAGAAGTGATGGGGTCTCCTTCTCTGGATGTCCTCACAAGGAAGCTGGACAGCTACCTGCTGGGGATGCTTTAGCTGGAGATTCTGCATTGAGCAGACTGTTACACTTGACGACTGATGAGGTCCCTTCCAACTCTATGATTCTAAGCTTAGAAGGCAGAGCATATAGGGTGAAGGTAGATTAGGCAAAATTAATTTGGATTAATTTAGAATCTATACAAGCTGTATCATTGTAGGGCTGTCAGATCAGCTGTATCCCATTCCACAACTTTTTAGAGTCAGAAGCTGAGACCAGGAGGCAGGCCCTTGTTATGTCACAAGAGGCAAGGCAGTCAAGGGTTGAGAGAGGATGGATGGAACTCAGCCAGCTGGGCACAAGGAAGATCCAGACAAAACCTGGCTAACTGAGTTATATGGCAACCCAGAGTCACAACACTGTCACTCCACTTCCTAGCATGTTCCAAATGACACAATGCAAGCATCAGCCCCTCCCCTTGTTCATCCTCTGGCAACCCCAACCCTGAAGTTTGTCTCCCTGCCTGGAAATGTGTAGAAAAAGGGCATTTCCCTGAAACTTCAGCCAGCACCCTGAGACCAGGCAACCTTAATGTCATGCGATTTTGCTGTTCCTGTAGCCTAGCTTTTAGGAGCACAGACTCAAACCCATATGGGACAGATCAAACCTAGGCTGACTGCCCAGCTTCTTTTCTGTAGTGTCTGTTCTCTCCCACTTCCTTTATCAGACTTACATAGCTTGTCTCTGCTTGCCTAAATTACTCAGTTGCTGTCATGTATATAAAATTCCTTTTTGAGGCTATGTACAATCTGTAAGGCAACAACATTTATCATTTGTTGAAATAAACAGGGGAAAGGATAACTTTAGAATAAGTCTATAACCAGTTGGCCTAGTATTCTAGTATTTATTTGCTACTTATCTGTTTTTATTTTGTTGTTTTGGGTAGATGCCCAGCTCCAATCTGTATCAACTAGTTAAAAGAACCTGCATCCATTAGTTTTGTGGAGCAGCTGGAAGGTTGTAGCACAGGCAATGAGAGCCAAAATGTGTACAGTCGAAGGCTTTTACAGCCCCTGTTCAAGCCAGTGGCATACTCTTTAGGCCCTAGGGTGTCACCTAGTGTGGTTTATGGGGTGGGGTGGGGGGTCATAGAAAAGTCCCTGGGCAGGCCTTGGAGGTCCAGAAAAGTCCCTGCATGAGACTTGGAGGCCCTGGGCAGCCCAGAAAAGTCCCCACCCAGGCTTTGGAGGCCCTAGGCAGCTTGGAAAAGGCCCCGTCTGGGCTTTGGAGGCCCTGGGCAGCCCAAAAAAGCCCCCTGGGCTTTGGAGGCCCTTGGCAGTCTGGAAAAATCCCTACCCAGGCTTTGGAGGTCCTGAGTGGCCTGGAAAAGTCCCTGTGCAAGCCTTGGAGGCCTCAAAAAGGCCCCAGGTGGCCGAAAAAGCACACTGAGGGTGCAGGGAACCAACCTGGTGTCAGCCCCCTTCTGGGATGTCACCCGGTGCAGTCTGAACCCCCTGCCCCTCCCAGTGATGCTACTGGTTCAAGCACATCCCCATTAATCCCATCTCAAGGCACTAAAATGTGGAGAACTCTGTGTTATTCAGAGCACCATACACTTGTTCTGTGAATGGCCTTCCTTCAGTTGTTTCAGTAACATGGAAATGAGCGATAAAGAGATAAGGCATGGCCCATGGCACTACCTTTCTGTGGTGATGGGATTGTGTGCTCCTGTGGGGCAAGGGCCTGTGCTGATGGTAAAACTGCTGCTGGTAGGGCTTTTGCTAAGGAGCCAGACTAAATGTGCTAAACAGCTATTGGGCAGCAGCAGTACTGGAGAATGATATTGGCCAAGGATTTCTCAGAGGCATTGGCAGTGGCACTATAGCTAACATTTCTTAATATTGTGCAGAGGAAGGCAATAGTAAATCACTCCTGAAGCCATTTGCCTTGAAAACCCTATGATGAGACAGTCCAAAATGAAACAAGAGATAGGGCCAGAAGATGAGACTCCCAGGTCAGAAGACACTTAAGCTACTGGGGATGAGCAGAGGACAAGTATGACTAGCACTGAGGCTAACGATGCACAAGACCCAAGCCAAAAGGACATTCAGCTGTTGACATACGCAGAGGTGAAAGGAAAGTCTGAAGCTGAATTATTGGAACATGGAATGTGAAAAGCAGAAATCAAGGGAAGCTAGACATGGGAAAACAAGAAATGGAACTATAAACATTGCAATACTATTGGTGAGTGAGTTAAAGTGGACAAGAATGGAATATTTTGAGTCAGATAGTTACACAGTGCTTTATTCAGGAAATGCATATCTAAGAAGAAATTAGGTGGCATTAATAATGGGGAGAGATGTAGCAAAAGCAATCAAGGGATATAATGCAAAATATGACTGAATCATATCAATAAGACTTCCAGGAAAACTCATCAATATGATCATAATCCAAGCTTATGCTCCCAGCTACAGAGGCAGAAGAGGAAGAAATTGGAGAAATTGATGCTGGCATCCAAGAGGAAATTTATCACTCACCAAAACAGAGCATGTTGGTAACCATAGGCAATTGGAATGCAAAAGTAGGAAACAGCAGAACCAAAGATTGTAGGAGAATTTGGACTAGGATCAAGAAATAAAGCAGGAGGGCAACTGACTGAATTTTGTGTAGCCAACTGTGTACATTGCAAATACATTCTTCAAGCAACCAAAGAGAAGAATGATATATGGATGTCTTCTGATGGTCATTACAGAAATCAGATAGACTATATAATTTGAAGCAGAAAATTGGGAAGTTCCATTCTGTCTGCAAAACCAAGACCAGGAGCAGTTTGTGGTACAGACCATGAATTGCTAATATCAAAAATTAAAGTTAAAGAAGAACACTATATAAGTCATTGTGCCAAAAAAAAAAAAAAACCCTTGAAAAACATCTCTGTAGAATGTAACAATAACTGTAGTAAAAAAAATCAGAAGAAGAATAGGATTTGGAAGGGCAACTATGAAGGAACTCGACAAGATCCTGAAATGCAAAAAATATATATTATTATTGAATACTAAAATTAAGATTGTTGCCTCCATCATATTTCATATTTCCATGTACACATGTCCCTCCACATTCACTGGGGTTAGGGACACAGGACCCCCATGAATATGGAAAAATCACAAATAACAAAAACACTATGTTTTTACCTGAGAGGACACCTTTGTAGGAATCTCTAGGTCCTCCAGTGCAGCTCTGTGGTCAACATCTGCCAGACATTGACCATAGAATTGTGATGGAGAAGCTACAGATGCCTAGCGAAGTGTTCTCTCTGGGAACCTCTGGTCCTTCAGTGCAACTTTTTGTTAAAGTTGACCATAGAGTTGTGCAGGGGAACCTAGATATTCCTAGAAATAACATATTAATAAAATTTGTGAATAATCAAATCTGCAAAAGTCAAAGCCGAAATCATGGAGGGACGAGTATTATTGTGAAATGTGCAGAAAGCTGATCTCAACTCATTTGAGATGTGGTAATGGAGGAGAGTTCAAAAGATACCATGGACTGCCAGAAACAGAAATAAATGGATCATAGAGTAAAGCAAGCCTGATCTTTCTCTGGAATCCAAGATGATCAAACTGAGAGTGTAATAATTTCAACATATCATGAAAAGAAATGATTCACTAAAAAGACAGTAATGCTTGTCAAGATATGAGTCAGTAGGAAAAGAGGAAGGCTGCATTATGGATAGAACCAATCCAGGAAGCCATGGCCCTGAATCTTCAAGACCTGAGTAGGGCTATGGTTGATATTGTGACTTAGAGGTCTTTTATTCATAGGGCTGGCACAAGTCGAAGTCAACTTGATGGCAGTTAACAAAACTGCAACAACAACAACAACAACACTTTTGACATTAGAATACCATTTGACATTAGAATGCAACAGATTTAACGTGGTTAACTCCCTAGAAATGTGGGGCCCACAAGTCCTAGAATCACCTCCTAGCTCAGTGTTATCCAGAGTGGAGGTCTGTGGACTAGTATCAGTGTGCCAATTATTGGCTGCTGGTCTGTGGTAAATTTCCAGGAAAGAAAGATACAGATGTAATAAGTGGGCACAAATATGGTGCTGGTCCCCGACATCAGAAGCACTGCCCTTGTCAGCATGTCCAATGGGTAAAAAAACAGTACATTTCCTGAGTTCTGAGCTGGAACTGAAGTATTCTGGAAATGAGTGGATCTGTGATAATGCAATCAAGAATAGAATATTGTTTGTGTGTGTGTATTTCCATGTGTGGAGCGTCTCAAAATATCGGTATGCTTTTGCTCACAAGATTATCTACATAGTAAGACTGCATCTATATGTCAGAAATAATGCAGTTTGACACCACTTTAACTGCCATGCCTCAGTGCTATGGAATTCTGGGATTTATAGTGTTGTGAGATATTTAGCCTTATCTGTCTGAGAGCTCTGGTGCCACAACAAACAACAAATCCTAGGATTCTATAGGATGGAATCATGACAGATAAAGCAGTGTCAAACTGCACTAATTCTGCAGTGTGGCAGCACTTATATAATATGGTTTTTCATTATAACACTTTAATGAGAATTCTGGCAATTATAGTTTTATGGATCTCTGTAGAAGAGAATCACAGGTCTGTAATGGTTGGATCGATTTATGTACATAATACCAACAATTTTTGTACATCACTTCTCAAAGCTTTTAGTGTAGACAAGTCTGGAGTGACATCCTTCCTTAAACTAGGACAGCTATCTACCTAGCATCCTTTATTCCCTGGATGTTTAGGGGCAACAGTCAGTTGGTTCCTCCATGTTGTAGTTTGATCCATGCCCAACACCACCACTGCCCTTTGAAAATCATGATGCTTTCTGCTTGCATTAAATATACAGTAGGCCCTTCACATTAACTGGGGTTGGGGCACAGGACCCCATGAAAGTGGAAAAAATGCAAATAAAAACCACTTTTTTGCCCGACAGACTACTTCTCTAGGAATCGCCAGGTCCTCCAGCACAACTCTATGGTCAACATCTGCCAAAAGTTGATTATAGAATCATGCTGAAGGACCTAAATGCCTAGAGAGGATTTTTTCTCCTCCAGCACAACTCTATGGTCAATTCCTAGCAGGATTTCTCTGGAGGACCTAGGGATTCCTAGAGAAAACATTACTCAAATCCGCAAATAATCAAAACTGCAAAGGTCAATGCTGCAAAAGTGGAGGGATGACTATATATTCAAATTTTATGTCTCCATAAGGCTTTGGAAATACAAGTTTGCATCTTCTTCCCAACTGAGGGCTTGGAAGTAACACTTTACAAGTAATGATGTTACCTGTGACTTGTTACTTTCCATGGGAAGCTAATAAGGCTATAAAAATAGTCATTTCCCAAAGTAAAGTAACAACTGATAATTTTATTTCATGCCGTATAGAGTAATGTTTACTCCTTTCTTTGTTTTCTCTCCTTTCTTTTATCTTTTTGTTACTTTTGCAGAACAAAAATGCTGAGGATTTTTTTTTAAAAAAAAAAATTTAGGCCAATTTTCATAATTTTTGGAATGTTTCAAATACTGGTAAATGACCCCCAAAGTAGCAGAAAAGTAACGCATAATACAGTAAGCAGTGAGAAAAACTGAGTAACTGCTAATTAATAAAGGGGTGGAGAGAATAGTAGTAGGAAACATTAACTATTCCATTTCAAAAAAAATTAATAATACATTTTCAAGTTTTGCCCCTACCCCTACCTGAGAGGAAACCCTACAACAGCAATTATGATAATTTCTCCCACATATATAAGATGAAGCAGATTTGTACATTGGCTTTGCTTGCTCAACTAGAGCTTTTTAATCTCTAACCCCTCTTTTTTTGTTCTTTCTCTTCTGTGGTATCAGTAGTCCCTTTTTAAATTTAGTGTGTCTTTGGGGTGTGTCTTTGGGAGCAAGTAATACACTTTGATGTATTTAATGTCATTTTACAAACTAATAGATTGCATTATGTGGCTCATTTGGCAACTTGCATCCTTTGTCTTGTCCAAAAGATGTGTTGTGTCTATTAATTTGAACGTCTCTGTGTGCTGCAATGTAATTTTTTAATGCATGAGAAATTTTACTGACATCTCAGTTCCTGTATTTTTTGCTTACCTTTCAGTGGCCCCACCGTCAAGATTAAGATATACTGTTGTTGATCATGACAGTATTCAGATTTCATGGAAAGCCCCTAGAGGGCAGTTTGATGGATATAGACTCCTTGTCACTCCAAATGCAGGTAAGTGTAGTGGGAAGAGGGGGGGAATGAATGCTCACACTGAATTGCAAGAAGGTTCCTTAAGAGTTGATAAGGAATAGTGGCTAATTCATTTAGAACAGATTAGTATTAATTAATGGTGTTAATTAAAAAAAAAAAGGTATTGGAACCAGAAATTAAGGACCTTTGCAGACTGCCAGAAATAGTGCAAATTGAGTCCACTTCAAGGGTTAGGGTTAGTGCTAGGGAATCATGGGAATTGTTTTTTTTTTTTTCCTGAGACATTGAGCCTTCTTTGTCAGAGAGCTCTGGTGCCACAATAAAATACAGTTCCCATGATTCCCTAACCCTAATCCTAACCCTTAAAGTGGACTCAATTTGCACTATTTCTAGCAGTCTGCAAAGGCCCTAATTGATGCTAATGCTAACTTTCCCCTAAGACAGATCTTAAGTAGTCACCCATTTGAGATATTCACCAGGAGAGGGCAATTGTCTCGGGTTGGACGGTGCAGGAGGACCAAGCCAACCTCCACTGTACCCTTTACAAAAAATCTCCAAATTCCCCAAGCAGTCCCTAAGGGTGTAGTTTGGCATGTTAGGCCCAGGGAAAGCCACTTTTTCCAACCGGAAGTGACCTGGAATTATACCAACATATGCATAATGCAAGTTGACCCCTTAAAATTAACAGTATGTTTGTTTAGTATCTTATCTATTTCTCAGAGCTGACATTCAAGATCGTTTAGAGAAATTAAAACAGATACAGGCAATACCCATTACAAATTAATTACAAATATATTAATTCCATTACAAATTACAAATTAATAATTTGTAACCTGCTCTGACAGCCTTTGTGGCTGAAATAAATAATAATTAATTATGAATAAATGCATACAAAATGTTACTGTTGCAGTGTCATTAAATAATACAGATTGAGTTTCCCTTGTCCAAAATGATTGGGACCAGAGGTGTTTTGCATTTTTTTGGATTGTGAAATATCTTTATTTGCATATACATACATAATGAGATACGGTATCTTTGAGACAGGACCCAAGTCTAAACACAAAATTCATGTATGTTTCATATACCCTCATGCACAAACACAAAATTCATGTATACACATAGCCTGAAGATACTTTGGTACAATATTTTTAAAAATAATTTTGTGCATTAAACAAAGTTTGTGTACATTGACTGTCAGAAAACAAATGTATCACTGTCTCAGCAACCCATGGAAAAAGTGTTGATTTGTGGAAATTTTTGGATTTTGGAATTTTGGATAGGGGAATATAGAATTAAAAATTCTTTTAAAATATAACCATTAAAAGGGCAAGAAATAAAAACAGTACAGCACACCACTAAAAGCACTTTCCTTAAGAAACAATGCCTAGAGGAATAATAATAATAATAATAATAAGACAGAATCTTCCTCAAATGAGGAAAAGGACAGCAAGGATCCAGTCTATATAGGACTTTATAGGTCTAACTACTCTTATTTTGAGCTGAGGAGATGATATCCATGTCTATAATTCCAATGAGAGTTGATTTTTCACCAACTAAATCACTTATTTCTTCCGCTGCGTTGTAGCTTTGTGCAGGTGCTTTTCTTTTTCTTTTTAAATGATGTTTTGTTGAGCACATCTGTGTGTAACTTGTAGTTTACCCCATGAGGATTTTGTGAGCTATATAAAGATTATTTTGGCTGTGCTTGCAGATGCTTTTGTTATACTTGCATCAAAGGTATATTTAGAGAGAAATAATGTAAATCTGGACTGTTAATATAAATTCACACTTTCTCCTAGGATGCATCAACACTGTAGAAATAATGCGGCTTGGAACTACTTTAAGTTCTGTAGCTCCATCTTGGGATTTGTCTAAAGACAAGGTCTTTAGCCTTTTCTGCCAAAGAGTGCTGGTGCCTCACAAAACTAAAAATCCCAGGATTATGTGGCATGGAGCCATGGCAGTTAAAGTGGTGATCAACTGCATTATTTTTACAGTGTAGACACATCCCTAGTCAATGTGTGTGTGTGTGTGTTCTGTAAGGGAATATTCCAACTACACAATCTTCCCATCAGACACCACACACTTCTTAAAAAGAAAAATGAACCCAAAGCATACAGTGGGCCCTTGTTATCCACTGGGATTTAGTTCCAGGACCACCTGTGGATACCAAAATCAGTGGATGCTGAAGTCCCATTAAATACAATGGTGTAGTAAAATAGTGTCTCTTATATAAAGCAGAAAAATCAAGATTTACTATTTGGAATTATACTTTTTTGAGGGAATATTGTCAAGATGCAGATGCTTGAATACGTGGTTAAAGAATCCATGGATACAGAGGGCCAACTGTATTTTTGTCCTTGTCTACCCCTATATCATAGGCACCTTTCCCATAGAAATTAGTGTTTCTATTCCACCATAAAGCAACAATTGATTCATGAATCTGCCTTGTTCATTGATTAACAGCATGATTCCATGGTCCATTTTACACTGCAATCAGTTGTACAATGAGATGGTTAAAGAGGAGGATGTTCTGTTCCCATAGAAGGTGTTTTAACATGGTTTATGCATTTTGTTTTGAAACAGTACTAATTTTCATGGTATACAACTATATGTAAATAGGGTTTGCTATGAGTAGAAAGCCTAAAAACCATTCTTATATAAACAGGCCTTACTCATTAGAGTTTTGTCTGTTGATATTACAAATGGTATATGATTTCCTTTCATTAAATGGCTCTAAAGCATACATAGTATAGCCCTCCTGGGACTATACAACTATAGAATACAAGTGAAGAGATCATGTTCTAATGCAGGGACAGGCAACCTTTTGGAGACCTGGGCCGGTCTCCCGTAGCCCAGGTCTCGGCTGGGCCAAGGGGGGGGGAATGGCGGTGCGCACGCGCAACCCCCTGCGCACGCCGCTACCGCAGCCTCTGCCATAGCTTGCGCTCCTGCAGCCACCACGGTGCATGTCGCGGCCGCCATTTTGGAAGTCAAAAGCAGCGAGCGTGGCCGAAAACGCGCCCCGACGGTGGCGTGCGGCGGCGCCGATGGCGGCAACCTTCCGCCTGGGCCGGTAAGTCCGGGGCCCGGGGCCTTAACCGGCCCCCGGGCCGTAGGTTGCCGGTCCCTGTTCTAATGCTTTTCTTCTGATGGAAAAGTACATTCCATGTTTTGCTGTAACATTTGTTCCTGACATGCTAACCTTTCTTCAGGCAATAGTTTCCAACTTTCTTATACTCTTACATGCTTACATGGCAGCATTATGATTCAGCTTTGGTACTTTTCTAACAGCTATACAGATAGGAATCCCAAATCGTTCAGATGCCTGTAGGGTAGCTGCTTACGGGTGTAAGTAATTTATGAGAAGTAATTCCTCAGTGAGAAGACTTGTATATACATGATTCAAAGATGTATCATTTCAGCTTTTTCCAAAAATTACTGATAGACACCCAAATATTTTCCTCCCATGCAATCCAGTCTATTTTAACTGCCCCAGGATTTTAGTTTGGGGAGGGGGGGAAGAAGGCAAAGTAAGGGCTGTCTGTTTGCTTGGAGTGCTACACAAACAGTTCTAGATTGCTTAATCGTTTTACTTGATCTAATGTGTCAATTGTTTGTATGGTTTAACTGGATTTATGTGACTTTTAAAAATATAATATTGCAAAAACATACAACCTATTTCAGAAAATGCTTAAAACCACAATCCTGTTTTGTTTCTTTTTTTGCAGGTGGAAAAACCAATGAGCTCACTCTTCAAAACAATGCAAACAAAGCAATTATCCAAGGTCTTATCCCTGATCAGAGCTATACAGTTCAGATAGTTGCATTTGCTAACGATCAGGAAAGCAAGGCAGCTCAAGGCCAGTTCCGAAGTAAGTTGGCTCCTATTATCTTCACATCTGATGGAACTTTGATTTATAAGGAGAGACGAATATTTGTAATGTGCTCATGGAAGGGATGCCTGTTTTTGCTTGTTGTCATACAAAAGGTCTTGGAATCAAGCATTCCAAATGAATGGAGACTAAACTCCATCCAAATGAAATGCAGGATGCAGATGTTTTTAAATCAAGGAAAGTGCTCTGTTAGTTAAAGATACTAGAGCAAGACTAGTCACAATTGCATACAGTACAGTATTCAAATGAAAAACTCTAAGTGCAGAAAAATATATAAACATAGTTTTTTGTGGGTTTTTTGGGCTGTGTGGCCATGTTGTGGAACAGTTTCTTTCTGACATTTCACCAGCATCTGTGGCTGGCGAAACATCAGAAAGAAACTCTTCTAGAACATGGCCACACAGCCTGAAAAACCCACAAAAAGCTATGGATGCCAGTCATGAAAGCTTACGACTTTATATAAACATAGATTTTTCAAGGCAGCACTTTTGTCTTTAGATTTCTTCTCTTCCCTTAAGTCTAGAGACAAGGGCCAAGACCCTCAGACACTATGAGTTTGGGTTGTAATTTTGCATTTGCTGCTGTTGTAATCCAGCAAAAAGGACAAGTATTAATCTCAGCTTAGCAGCAGAATCACTTAGGTCTGGGTCACGTCTGTGAAAAAGCCAAGGGGATCAAACCAGACAACATTCTTAGTATGAATTTACAAGATGTGCTCTCTCTGTTGGTGAAAGATGCCATAGCTCAGTGGTTCCCAAACTTTGATCCTTCATCTTCTAGAAGCCTCAGCCAGTTTGGTCAACATTCAGGAATTCTGGGAACTGAAGTTGAAAACATCTGGAGGATCAAAATTTAGGAACCACTGCTTATAGCCCATGCTTGTCCTCACCTCTGTATTTTGCATTTAGTGTGTTTTGTTTTGTGATTGATCCTTGGAAAATAAACTGCTTATTGAAGCATTTTATGAAGAAATTCCATTGCCAGAAGAAAAACAAGTTTGACTGCAGGGGATTCACATTGCCCTCAAGGCCACCATGATCCAAGGAGGCAGTTCTGGAGGACCTGTCAACGATTCCAGAGCTTGAACTGGAGGCAGGGCTGACAACAGCACGAGACACCTTTCACTTAGCAGTGGCACCTATTTTGTAATATGAGTGTCCTTAATTTTATCAGGGCAGGGACAGTCCTGAATAATTTTCGCTTGTCTCATTTTTTCAGCTGCTTTCAAAATGTACCAGTTTGTATCTCCTCTTTACACTTTCCCTCTTTGGCTGCATCCATACTGCAGAAATAATCCAGTCTGAGACCATTTTGTCACTATGATAGCTCAAACTAACTATAGAATTCTTGGAATTGTATTTTTTATGGCAACAGAGCTTTCTGACAGAGAAGGCTAAATGTCTAAAAAAAAACCACACCTTACAATTCCCAGAATTCCATAGAATTGAACCATGCCCGTTAATGTGGTGTTAATCTGGATTATTTCTCCGGTGCAGATGTAGCCTCTGGCTCTGCTTGCTTCCACTGCTGCAAACTGAAGTGCAAAAGTAGTTTGCATTCAGTTAATAAAGTAGAGGGAAAGGAGAGAAGGGGGAGAAGTCTTGCCCTTCCCAATAGATTTAGGTAAAAGCCAGCTGCTGCTCCTTTCCTAACTTGTGTGTTTTCCCTCATTAAAAACTTTTGCCATCTTGACCACACTCTGGTGTCACTTGGCCTCATGCATCCCAGGTTTATCTGTGAAATGTTGGAGGGTATGCCATTATTGTTTCATTCAGCCTAGCTAGCGTGAGAATATATTTCTGTGTCCATTGGTATGATTAGTGTGTTTTCCCTGCAAAAATATCCCCATTTTGTCTCCGAAGAAAGGCCTTTATGGAATGGCATGATGATTACTATTGAAGAATCTGTGCCAGGCTCTCTTACAGTTTTTCCTTAGTGCAACTTCTCTATTTACTGTAACACCCTGATTAAGCCACCCTCAAAACCGCAGGCTACTCTAAAGTTAAAGAAGAAACTGTTGAATCGTTGCTCCAGGCGCTGAATTATTAGCTGTGACTGTTTTTAGCGTTCCTTAATTCCATCAGCAAAACAAGGTTGACAGTGTGATTTAAAATGTAAGGATTAAAGTATATTTTAAATATATTTTATTTAACTTTGCTATGTTTTTATTGGCTGCAGTGTGGCTTAGATCTTCATGACAGCATCATGGCTTGTCTGAGTGAAATATCAGGGTTGCAGAATCCTTCTTTTCTATCTTAAATATGAATATACTTAAGACTTAAGTATACTTAAAAGTATACTTATAGTGGTAATTAACTATAAGTAATAGTTTTAGGGGTCAACTTTAGTATGATTTAAAACCAAGTTGATTTGAATTGTGCTCCTGCAAAGGACTCAAGTTTAATGACTGAAACCACTAGTAAGATTCTATTTAATCATCATATATAGTACAATTGTAATATTACTTAATATAATTTTAATACATATTCAGAGATATAAGTTTCATTAGGACATAGGTACATACTAGTCAACATTCTGAATTGTTTTCATGAATTAGTCCATAAAAAAGGGAAGGGGAATCTCTTACATTTATATTCAGATCTACTCAATCTCAATATCTCAAATAGCTATTAATATCTTCATAAAATGTCAGTAGCAGCTTTATAATTAGAATTCATGGTTTATCTTTCACCTAGTCTTTGTTTTTTATTCGGTTTTTTAATTTTTAAATTAATTTTTAAAAATCCTATTTACATTTTAAAAATCCAATTTAAATAAAACTATTTTTAAAACTTTTAATTGGCTTTGTTAGTCCAGGAAATCAGTCCATCAGTGAATCAGTTAGAAACCAGTTAAATTCTATGTTTTAAATGTATATTTGTGAATATGAACTCAGCGCGACTGAGGACAAACAGGTATTGGCAATATGTGTGGCAGTTTTCCAGGACTGATTGTGACTCCTTGATTATTATCTTTAGTAAATTAAACCACGTTTAATTGCTATAGCATTAGTGAAAAAGTTCTCAGGTAGGATAGGATCCAAATGCAAAAAGGAGAATATCATTTGATCCATTAGTGGCTTTGGTCAATAGCAGAAGATTAATTTTTAATATGATGCAGCCCCCATCACCACCACTGTATACTCCCTGTCACTCTTGGAAAGTTTACTTTTTGAACTGGTGACTGTATTGTGGATTTTGGGAGTCATAGTCCAAAATGTAACATTTCCAAGCCTTGTTTTCTACAGGTGTCTTTTGTAATGACTCCATTTTACAACAATGGGTTCCAGTATCACCATACTGTTACACTGAATAATGCATTTAGTTTTCCACAATTTAGAAAGAATGTACAAATGAGGGAAGATTCAGCAGAGACTGACATTACAGTGATAAGCAGTTTAGAACTCAAGAGATGTAAGAAGAGACTGAACAGCCTCACTAGTTTAGTCTAATGAAGAACAGATAAGGAGACCATTAAAATAAGTCTCCAGACGTGTAAAGATTCATTTTTCTTCATTATGATTTGGATGACGGACAAACATTTGCAAGGCGTTCATTGGCATTGCAATGTTATCTAGTGTAGTTAGGGTTGCTAGTTCAGGATCGTCCCATGCCCTGAGGTTTCTGGGCAAAAACCTGAAACCTAGAGAAAGCCCTTGGTAATGTTATTAAGCATTAGTGACCATTAAGCATCAACCACAGTTGCTGACAGCTTGCCTTGCAAACATGCGTACACAGAGAACATATTTCCCTGTTTGGAAATTAAGACAGAAATCTTAGCTAAAGTGGCTATTCTCAAATCAATGTGAAATGAGGGGATTATTTCTTCTTATTTAGGGAGATGGGACAGAAAACATTTGATCTAGTTTACTTGTTAATACCAGAAGACTGAGAGGGAAGGAGGAGGTAAAAGCATAGCCCTCCTGGGAGTCTTTGCAAGTTGCAGCATCAACTTGCATAAGGCTTGCAAATTGTAGCAAGCTGGTGCTCTACCTGTTGAGCGGGATATTTGCACACAACTCCTTCCTCTTGCCTGGAGTTGAGTCCCTCTGGGGAATTTGCACTCTTATCTCCCACCTGGAGGTGACCCATAAACCATGGAAACTCAGGGCCAGTTCTCAAGCAGCAAAATATTTTGTGCTACTTACCTGGCAGTCCTGTTTGAGACCAGAGAGAAACTTTTTCTCTTGAGATGCCACAGGGCTTAAAGATAGTGGTAGTAGTAAGACCATTATAGAGATGGAGAAGGTTTCTAACATCATTTATCTCTTTCTCACATGTACAAGCCAGTCTTTATGTCAACTCAGAAATAAATCCCATTGACTTCAGTGAGCTTGCTCTTAGGCAAATTTCTAGGATTTTTGCTTCACTGTCCCTCACCCCCATTTTTACTTCACTGTCCCTACCCCCATTTTATTATACTCCAGTTTAATAAGGGAATGTTTTTAAACTGAAATACATGACGTATCTTTTATTTGAAATAAGTAAATAGGACTGCCATGTTTCAAAGGATCTTTAACACTGTTTATTTTGTTGTTTCTAATGTTTATTTTATTCTCTTGCTGTTGTATTCTGTTCCTCTGGGTCCTATTTAATATAAATAAATAAATAAATAAATAAATAAAAACTAAATGAATATATGGTTGTAAACAGTATAAAGCTACATTATAACATGGCTGAAATACAGAGCAAACAGCTTTATATAGCAGTGCATAGAAATGTCACATTGTTATTCTCAGTTTCACATTTCTACTAGATGTTACTAACTGAAGTTTCAGACCATATATCATTCAGATTCTGCCCAGAAACTAGAAATCAGTGAAGAATCATCAGATAATGTGGTGTATTCCAAATACCATTACTTTTTGCAGTTGTGCTAGTGTGATCGTGTCTAAAGTGAGTTCATCCAGATGTTTGGTCAATTTGTTTGGAATTGCTCTCAGAATACCTGTCACTACTGGAATCATAGTTGTTTTCCTTTCCTAGATGAGGATGATGATGATATTTAGGCATGGAAATCTTACTGTGCTTATGTTTTCTTACTTTTAAAGACTTTTCCCCCTCACCTTTGCAGTTAAAGATATTGAGAAAAAGAAGGAAACATCGGGCAAACCCAAGGTGAAGGATGTAGGTAAATGGAAACCTACTGTCCCAACAGAGGATGCCGAAAGTACACCATTTCCAAAAGTAGAAGGTCAGAATTTGTTGGCGGGTGGAGAGATAGTGATGTCTGAATCCTCTAATGAAGCCAACATTGTACCATACATACATGGAGGTTGGGAGGAAATAATGCCCTGGCAAACAATTTCACTCCTTGTTTTCTAAAATCAGCATTGAATCATATCAGTGATGTGTTAATGTATTGTTTATTATTATTATTATTATTATTATTATTATTATTATACTTAACAATGTGACACACCAATAGCTAAAGCATTTCACTAGCTTCTGTGATCTGTAGACATTTTAAAAGAATAAACAAAGCAACAAGGTTCATCACATTAGAAATCAGCTTCTTAGGAATGTTTATGTTTCCCCGCACCCCACACCTCCCGGCATTGTTTTGACAGAAGGAGATAACTGGAGTAATTGTGTGTTCAATTTGGTGTGTGTGTATGGATGGGAAGGAACATGCCAGGGAAAGCCTAGTGATTCTCCCCTTTTCTGCGTGCTGTGCCACTGAAGTTGTTAGTGAAAGTACTGTAATGTTGTATTGCAAGGAAAGGAAAAGAGCAAATTCCTCTTTCATATGGAAAATAAAATTCAGCATATCTTTGTATAAAAGCCATTTTTCGGGACTCCCCTATACTTTAGTGTAGCCAAGGAATAGAACCCAGATGAAACTAGGTAGATGAGCTTTAGCTATGATATCAACACCTCTCATTAATTTTCACAGGACCTGTTAAATTGCCAAAAACATAGAAAGGGATAAAACATGATTTTTGTTTTAAGAACTGCAGCCATGGGACACGAAAAGGGCCAGACCTATTGTTCCTGAGCTTCTTTTTTGTTTCTAAAAGAAAAGTTGGGCACAATAATTGTGAAGACAACTTATTACTTTCACTGAACCTGACTCATAGGATGGAGGAGGACAGAGAAGCAGAGAAATTGTTCAGAGTAACAGCTATAATGCTAATTCCATTAAAGGTCAAATCTCTTTTAAATGCTTTTGGAGCTATTCTTACCACTGCATGGGATGCAGTAAAGGAGCAGGTAGCAGCTAAGTGGCACAAGATGCTTAGACCGAGGCATTGTGGGAAGAGGAGGTGGCAAAATGAGAGTATTGCCCTACAAAATAAGAATTCTGTTGCACACATGACATTTTCCTTCATTCCCCAAACTTCTAGAATTTCAGTAACTTAGAATTTCAGCCAAACATTTAGAAATACAGTTTAGACATCCACACAAAAGAGACAGGCAAAGTAGCACTCTCTGGAATACTAGAAATGTGTACATTGAAGAAAAAAAATAATTTGGGGATCAGAATTTTTATTTGTGGGGTAGTGCCCTCATTTTGCCAACCCCACAAATGTTCTTGTTCAGATCCACATTGCATCTCATTTTGTTCCATGCATCACATGGCTCTTCCCTTTGCATATTTCATTAATGAAACCATGTAAAAGGAGATAGCCTTGAGAAGGGATTTTAAGTGCTCATATCATAGAACTCCAGTGGTTGAATAAGGATTCAGTAGTGTGTTCATTAATATAGTTTGATAGATAATTATGATTTGGTTAGGATGTTGAATTGTCTGTTCAGCTGAAAACTACAGGTGTATGCATTTGGGTAACTATTTGCACCATTGTCTTATAGTTTTCTTTGTTCAAGCAAGTGTGTTTATCAGGTTATTGTGAGAATGATGTCATTTTCAGATTATCAAGGCAGTTGATACACTTGTTTGCTAGAAGAATTTATTTAATATGAAACATGCTTTGTGCTTAAACAATTTATTTTTAATGAAATAATATTCTAAAGCAGTTAGACTCCTATTAGAAGTAATTTACAGTGTGAAGAATGAATAAGCCTCTTTCTATTACTGTTATCAACCTTAAGACTTTGGAATCCTCCCATCTTCTCAGGTTTGTATGTTAGCATGGGCAGAAGTTTCCTTCTGCATTTTAGGTTTTTAAAAAATCTTTCTTTTTCTTAAATTGTCAGTAAAGTTATGCTGCTTTTGAGCAGTGTTGCTCATATTACAGTGACAATGATTTTCCCCTCTTTAATTCTGAAGTGGGATTATGGTTTTTCCCACAGGCCATTTCTGTAATCCTTGACTTTTCCCAGATTCAGACCCCTAAATTGTGGGTAGAGGACTGTCAAAATGACAGCTGCCTTTGGGGGGGAAGCACCCAAGACCAGCAATTCTCCTCAAGAGCAAGATTTGGAGGCACACATTTTATTTTAGTAGAAAATTTGTGTTTCCATGAGAACAGAAAGTAGTCTCTCCACAACTGAAAAGAGTCTTCTGACCACTTACAGGTTCATGTGGATGGACCGGTGTCACCTCCCAGAAGGTTCTGGGGCCAGAAAAATGTCCTGTGCTATACCTCTGGAGCTTACTTATCCCTGATTTAAATGTGACATATTATTCATGTCAGACTTACTATGAATTTGCTACCACAACAAGTGATGATAACTGCTTGGTTAGATGAATTTAAGCTACAACCCTGAGCATACTTACTATAGAGTTGGTTCTATTGAATAAAATGGGACTTGTTCATGAGTACACATTTGAAGGAATATGTTGTTAGAAAAGAATTAGACAAATGAATGGAGGAGAGTTTTGCCAATGGAAACCAGTTATGACAGAAAAGGGGACCCTCCATGTTCAGAAGTAATGTAGCTTTGAATAGAATATACTGAACAGGGAGAAAATAATCTCTGTTTATTATTATTTTTTTAAATAATGTATGTGCCCCCCTTAGAAACAGAGCAATTAAATGATGAATAGCACATGTAAATCCTCCTCGCCCAGCTCTTCAGGTATTCTTGCATCTGATTCTGTAGTCGCTGTTCTCCAACAGTGTTGCTCTGGTGCTTTCAACAGAACAAGACCTAACTTGGTGGAGAGCTGCAGGGGCTTTGGGGTATTGTTTTGACTTAAAAGTTGTACATCTTTCATTTTTTTTAAAGAGATAAAAAATATTTTTGGAGAAAACCTTGGTGATAATGGATGTGTTTACTTGATTATCAGTGTGAAATGATTTACGTTATAGAGACAAAAAATGGACTTGCCCAGACACTGTTATGAAGAAGAATCCTGCTTCTGTATGGAAAGGAAAGGGCAATTGTGAAAATATACTCAGGTACATTTGTAGTGGTTTCTGTTGAAAGCACCAGAGCACACTTAACAGGGTGTCTACACTTCACATTTGTAGAGCAGTGGAATTACTGTGTTCAATTCCAAGATGATTAAAAGGTTAAAACCATCTTGAGATATTTGAAGGGCAGCCACACAGATAATGAGGCAAATATGTTTTCTGTTGCTCTAGAGCAGGGATGGACAAAATAAACCCATAGGCTGCATGTGGCCCCCAAGGTCTATTTTTATGGTTCCTGGAATGACCCCAGGGGACAGAAATATATATATATATATATATATATATATATATATATATATATATGCTTCAGAATGCCACCAAATGCACTCTAAAGGGTGTGGAGGACATTTTAACCATGTTTGGAGCCTCCCCTTGGTGTTTCTTTCAATTCCCCTCTTAATGCTCCAAAATGCCTATTAGATGCATGGGGGTACATTTCAACCACATTTGGCTGCCCCCCCAGCACAATTTAGGCCCAAGAAAACCCTTTTTTGAAACCCAAAACCCTTATACCTCATAGAAGCATTTGAGGGTATTTTTGTGGAGCAGAAACAGGTGCAGTCTTCCAAGATCTCTGAGGGGGTAATGTAGCCCCTTAGCCTTTCACAGTTGCTCACCCCTGTTTTGCATGAGAGACTGGATGGCCATCTATCAGGTATGCTTTGATTGAGAGTTCCTGCATGGCAGGAGGTTGGGCTGGATGGCCCTTGCGGTCTCTTCCAATTCTATGATTCTATGATAAACTTACAGAGAGTATCAACTATTTAACTATGTAGTAGACCACCTCAAAGGGTGAAGAATGGCTGGGCAGTCCCCATACAGACTTGCTGTTATAGTGATTTTTTGTGTTGTATACAGTTGGTCTAATGACATTGGAAGCATCTTCCAAATGTTATTCTGTTTGGAATGGTTAACATTCAAGCAAACCAGGAAGACTTTTAAATAAATCTCTCCAATCTGAATGAGTCTGCAAGATTCACTTTAACTAGGTGAAAGGAGGGTTACATTGTAACATTGTGGCATAAATAAATAAATCCCAAACTCACATATATACTGGTGGGATTTGAACTGGCTGAAACAGACTGGGAAAGAAATCTTTAGGCTGCAGTGGGTAGATCAATGAAAATACATCACCTGCCCACAGTTCAGGTTGTGGCAGCTATTTAAAGGGGCTGGGAAATTCCAAATCAAGCTGTTTGGGAAAGGGGCTAAAAGTAAGCCAATACATGCTGAGTCTCCCTTATCTGGAAGTCTGAAATCTGAAATATTCCAAAATTCAAAATTGTTCACCTGAGTGGCTGACACCTTTGCTTTCTGATGGTTCAGTGTACACAAAATTTGTTTCATGAACAAAATTATTTAAAATATTGTATATAAAATTACCTTCAGGCTTTGTGTATAAGGTGTATAAGAAATATAAATGAATTTCATGTTTAGACTTGAGTCCCATCTCCAAAATATGTCATTATATATATGCAAATATTCCAAAATCCACCCCAAAAATCCAAAACACTTGTGGTTCTTTTTGAATAAGGGAGGCTCAACTTGTATCATGATGAATTTATACAAATGCATGTGCACCTGCATTTGAAGGTAGATGTTACAGATCAGAAGCTGTAGATGCTAGCAATGTATTGTTTTGTATATCTTGTTTTGTATATAAAACTCAGCAATTTTCCATTGCTGTATCCTAGATATGGTTATGCACAGTTTTTAACTAGCCTTCTGTCATTCAACTATCTCTTTTGCTAATTGGAATGTCTGCTTTATGTTCCTGTTGCATAGAGCTGTCTCCTCTGCTCCAAGTTCTTAAATAAGGAAAATAATAATAAAATAAAATAATATTTCAAGCCATTGTCCATGTAGATCGAATGTCTAATTTAAATTGCCAACTTGCTTTGGAAAGCTGGAGTCAGTACATCCATTCGTTCTTGTGTTTTAAACTGCATGATAATACTTGTCTCACAGGAATGTTGTCAGGCTTAATTAATTTGTTGTTAGCACATCATGAAGTGCCAATAACTATTTAAGCTGTCAGATGGAGTGTATGGAAAGAGACAAAATCTTTTTATAGAATAGTAACCAGCATGAGTGAAACGGGTTAATGCATTATTTAATATCTCTCTGTCTTTTTAGACAGATTAATAATTTTTAAACAGATGAAATTATAATAGCTTTTTCTCAGAATAGCAGTAATGTGATAAATTATGAAACTATGCCAGCTGAAATATCTGCCATAGTTTTCACACACCTGCCTGCCCTCTAGGTATTTGAACTGCAGAGAAGGAGATAAGTACAGCCTACGGTCAGTCTTATAACTAGCCATTTCTATGGCTAGGACAAGTTCATATTGCCCTCCCCAGGTGCCAATGTTTTATAATATAAGAATATATTCAGAGAGATACCCTGTTAGACTGGAATAGCAGTATGCAAAGGAATTTCATAGCACTTTTGAGACTAAGGGGGTGTGCAGACGGGTGGCTCTGGGCCACCCCGGGAAGCGGCGGATCAGGGCTGTGGCTACCCTACGCTGCTTCCTGAAAAGAGCAGCAAAAGTCCACCCTAAGAGCCAGCGTATGGCTCTTCCTTGCCCTTTCTGGTGCAGCACATCAGAACGTTGTGCCGGAAGGGCATCCTGGCACTACGTGCCATGTGTAATAGCGCACGGCGTCAGGACAGCATCGGCGTGAGGTTGGGGCAGCCAGCATGCGGCTTCCCTGCTCCAACTATGCTTCCAGGCTGGCCCTTTGGGCCGGTCTACAGAGGCCCTAACTGAGCAAAAGATGTTGTAGCACAAGCTTTGTAGACTTGGCCTATTTCCTCAGATATTATATAAACAAGGATTTATGTAATAAGGAACAATGAGTTAAAATAGGCAATTGAATAAATTACCCCAAGATGTAATTGATACTATAATGTGATGGAAGATAAAATGCAGTGATATTCTACATCAGCTACATAGTTATGTATGTGTTTCTTGACCCAATCCTCCAAGCCATGGATTGCCATTTATAGGTTTTTTTTAGTGTTCGCATTCCTGATAAACTTATAGACCAATGTTTTAGTTAAATATTCACTTTAAAAAGCCATTTAAAAGAAAATCTTTTTTTAAGTGAATATTTAACTAAAGGAGAAACATTAATCAGAAACATTAGCACACAACAGCACCAGCTGCAAAAAGCAAATGTGGCTTTTGTTCCATGAAAAATTTTGCTTTTAATTATTGCCAAAAAGACATATCACACAATTTACTTGGAATGTGGCCAACAAAACAATGATCTTCAATAGGAGGAGCAATAATTTCTTGTAGCTGAGGTTGATTTATTATCAAATATTGTTGAAAGAACAAGACACAAATTAATTAGGTTCACTCTGTAGACTGCCTTAACAGTGAATGGTTCTTATTTTGGATTATAAAAAGCCCGGAGTCTGCTTGCACCTACCATAAGTAGTTTTCACAAGTAGTACTTTATCCATATCTTGTCTCTCCACAAAGTCCTGCTTTCCTTTCCCATAGTGGTATGAAGATGAAGACTACATAAGTTCTGGCAGATTCTGCCAAACTGGTAAGACTTTAAGTACAGGCCTAATGATGGAGTGTATGTGTGCTGTCTAAGGAGCAACCTAGTTCAGTACAGAGAGGCTCCTCTTCAAAGTTTGGCCACCCAAAAATGAATTGATCCTAGCAACTGGGAACACATAGGCTTTGTGAAACAGTTGTAATCTGCATCACAGTTGAGGGATCTGCAAAATTTTGTATCTGCAACTTGTCAAAAGAAGGCACACTATATCAGTTAACTTCTAGGTATCCTTGTCCATTAAGCTGAAGTACTATACTGTTGAGGTTATTACAAGTGATAAACCATTATGCCAAAGCTGAGCCTGAAAATGTTGGAAAACAGCTCTTTGAATCTCCCAGCCAGCATACTTGCTGGCTGTGCTGGCTATGACATCTGAGATTCACACCCCTGGCCTAAATAACTGTGTTTGGGTGCCACATATGTATAAGATCGAATATGCGGTCTTCAAAGGACACAGTTAGTGGTGCTGCACCTTCAGTCAGTGGAGTCCTATTTATACATAAAACATGGGGGTTGATGTATTTTGTTTTCATGTGTGTCAGCCACATGCCCAAATATATTTTCAGTAAGTTTGCTCCTTAGTATTACTTTTACGTTTTTGATTTAAATTCTTGTCTTCCTCACAGGGTGGTTAGCAAGCTACATAAAATATATACTTAAAATACAAATTACAGATATCTAAAATTGCATATTGGGCCTAAATACCCTAAAGACACTAGATTCCATCTAATCTTGGAAGTTAAGCCAGGTCAGCCCTAGTTAGTACTTCAGTGGTAGACTGCCAATGAATACCAGGTGTTGTAGGCTATATCTCAGAGGATGTAACTGGAAAACCCATGGGATCATCATAAGTTGACAAGTGACTTGAAAGTATATACACTACACTACACACACACAATCTCATATTGCAAATATGAACATGTGGCAGATATGAAAAGTGCACCTTTAAAGTGTTTAAAGAAACCAGATCCTCAGAACTCTGTGATTTTATTACATGCTATCATTTTATTAGACACAGGTGAAAAGGGGCACATATCTCAAGATTCAGGAAGAAGATAGTTTTTATTATCTGAAATGTGTTTTTGTGAATAATGTAACATTTTGATATGTATCTCCCTTTTTTCTCATGGGTTTTATTGGCTGCTCTCCATTTTTTTGTTCTTTTTTTTGCATTTAACATTTTATTGGCACAATTACTGCATGAAAGTCTTGATTTTTTAATATCTCACTATTGTCATTTTATTTTAGGAACATTCAACACATGATAAGTCCAAGTGAAATGTTAGGAGAAACAAACATTGTAAGCTTAGTGAGTGTACAGAAGCAGAAGATGTTCTATGAATAGAAGGTTTGAACATGTTGATTGCAACTGGGAAGAATTATACATGCTCCAGATTTCTGTGGAAGCACAATATAATATGGAATTAAGTCACTAATCCTTGGGAGTTAATAAAAATTCTGTGGAACTGAATAATGATTTGCTTTATTATGGCAGTATTAAAATGAAGTATTTTGAGGAATATGGTTGTAATTCTTTCTGTTGTTGATTGATTTTACATAACTAAATGGATTTTACATAACCAAATTATTTCTTTGCTATAATCTTTATTATATGCACAATACAACAATGTTTGCTTCAGAAGCAGATCTTTTTGAGATAAGATTTTAAGTGGACTCCAGAGTTAGCCTGAATGAAAAATGTGTGGAGATCTAGAATTTAGGGTTTCAGTGCATAATTCAATTGATTTAGAGTAATTAGATTTAAACCATTTTGCTCCTAACTACATGAGTACAGTTAGAACTATGGAACCAAGTATTTAGTTTATGCTGAGCCCATTTTTCACTATTGTGGCAAACTTGTGCATGAGTTTGTTTGTACAAAACTTACATCTTCTAGGGTTTGTGTACTACAATACTTTCCCAACAATATAAAACAAAACACTTTCTCTCTACATAGAAACTAGAGGGAAAGGTTTCATGCTCATCTAGGTCAGCTACAGAAGCTCTTTTTCGGGTTCCTTTGCCATCAGAGGTGAGGTGGATGGTGACCAATATGAAGATATCTTACCCACCTATTTAATACCATCATTTAAATTGTGGGGTTAGGAGGTCTGTCCTGTAGGGCTAGGGAGACCCAATACAATTTAATTCCATGTAGAATGCTCCATGAAAAATGGGGACACAGCCAGTTGTCATAACTAGCAGTGATAGCTAATGTCTTGAGGCTGATAAATATGTCTCAGGTTTTATTCTAAACTTTAAAGGAGCTATCCAGAGTGATGGTGTCTATCCTCAAATAAAGTTTGGCACCTTGTATAGTTCAGGTTAAATAAAGCCTGGAATGAATTCATCACCTTATTGACATGGAAGGCACCAACCACAAGTTTGTAACACATAAGCCTTTGTATTAAGATTGCATCACTCTTCCTAATGATTTTTCCGAGCTATTTCATGATGGTTACAGTCCTAACACCAAATGTAACAAAAACAAAAATGCATGTAAATCAAGTGGAATTGTATACATTTGGGAAATCTGGTTATGTTTAGACTATGTTTATTAGCTTTCATTCAGTCAACCTTATTGATGTTGCTGTTGATGTCTAAGTTAAGAAAGATGGCTACTTGCATCTTTGTATGGAATTTGCTTGAGTCTTACTTTCATACTTGTGCTATTTATTAACTCTACCTTTCCCTTTCATCATAGCATGCCTCTACTGGATTGTGAAAATGAGGTCATTTTTTCTTTTCTTCAGCCAGAATAACGTTGTTCTGTTACCTAACTACAACTGTGCACGTATAAGCAGGTCTTCTATGTTATAACTTATGGCGTGCTATATAACTTAGTGTGCTGACATTATTTGCTTGCATTGTTCATACCCAATTGCTGTTGCTTAAAGAATAAGTTCAGTAATTTATGATAAAAGATTTGCAGCTATCTCCTTCCATTCTCAAAGCCCTTCTGCACATCAGATTGCTTTCATTGTTTGTTTGTTTTAATAATACAACTCTGTCTTAATGCTATGGTCTGACATAGTGGCATTTATTAAGTGTCCTTTGAATGGTTATTTGACCACATGTGTATTGATCTTCCCATTGCTGTTCTTCACTGTTACATGTCTCTTATGATGCATTATAACATCTGTGCACATACTAAAGAGTTTATTCATATTTTACTTGTGTTTTCTGATAGGTGATCACCTGCCTTTTTCATATCTATGTGCTCCCTTTTGTATGTTAGAAAACTTTGCCTCCATTTATTGAGATCCATTATATGAACTGAGATTTCAAAATTGTTATGTCAAATAGAAAGGCTATTCTTTTTCTGCTTTCTGATACAGCAAAAGTCTTACAGCCATCCCCACCAAATATTCAGACTGCATTATAAATGTTTTTGTGTTCCCAACAAGTTCTAGAGAAATTAGGAAATATCTACATCTTTTCTTCTTTAGAGTCTAAATTCTTTTATACTGTTTTCAAATATATAATACTGCCAAAAAATTTAAATAGAACCAATGCATGTTGCAAAGTTTTCATTGAATAAAATCTTTTACTTGCTATTTTGTTATTGACAGAGAATCAGTTTAAATGCAAAAGTCCAGCAATTGCAGATATAGTGATCCTGGTTGATGGTTCCTGGAGCATTGGCAGATTCAACTTCAGGCTTGTACGTCTTTTCCTAGAGAATCTGGTTGCAGCCTTCAACGTGGGTTCTGAGAAAACAAGGATAGGTAATTTTTCAAAATAGGGGGTGACTCACCAAGCATATTATGACTCAAATTTCTAATTACTTGTATGGAAGGTTACTCCAAGATATTTTACTGCCTCAGGCAGAGCAGCTAATGGCAGCACTCACCCAGGTTAAGGTGCATAGTATCCAAAGACAGCCAAATTATTCTGGCCGTAAAAAGGCTATTAATAACATCCATTCAATTGTTGGATTTATATCTTGCTTTCAAGGAGACTCATCATAATGTGCAATTAAAGAAGAATATAATTAAAACAGAGAGCCAGCATGGTGTAATGTTTTAAGTGCTTGACTAGGACACTGGGAGACCAGAGTTCAAATCTCCGCTCAGCGCTATTTAAACGGGTCATTAAATAATATTTGGTATGCATCCAGTAAACTGAAATGTGTGAGGAGGAAGCTGAACAACATAGATTCACACATCCACACATTCTGCTGATTTTGCTTACACCAGTTCTATCCAAAGAAAAGCCTCTCTACAGGGCCAATGCTATTGTTTGTAAACATGTCTTGACAGGCTTCCTGACTCCCTTTCTCATATCTGTCTGGGCACCCAAGAACAGACTCCTTTGTAAAAACTCAATAAAAAATTAATTAGAAAAAAAAGAGACTCAGTAAGTTCTCAGTGTTCTGTTCTCACTCTGGCATAGAGGTAGGAATTATACAACCCTTTGTTGAACTGCAGCTCCCAGCATTCCTCACTTTGGCTATGCTGTTGAGTAGGGCTGCAGGGACTTGCAGTCCAAAAACTGCATCACAAAAATTCCACTCCATTCTCAAGCATGACCCAGATACACCATTCTGAAGATAGAAATAGCATAGTAAAATGGTGTCCCTTATATAAAATGGCAAAATGAAAGTTTGCTTTGGGGGATTTATACTTTTTAAGCCATGGATGGTGGAATCTGTGGATAAAGAAATCTGTGGATACAGAGGGCCAATTGCATAAATACATTTCCATGACATATTCATTTTTTCCTTAGGCCTTGCACAATATAGTGGTGACCCACGGATAGAATGGCATTTGAACACCTATAGTACAAAAGATGCTGTATTGGACGCGGTTCGTAACTTGCCCTATAAGGGTGGAAACACCTTAACAGGTACAGTGTAGTTTGTGCATGATTTACATCATTCAAATGTGCTTACCTTCCTAAGGAAACACAATTGCCATCTACCTTGTCCATACTGTGTACGAAGGGTGAGAATGGAAGCTGGAACCCTCTTGAGGCATTATGTCAGTATTGTGACACATTATGTTTTGTGTTGTTGGTTGTACTTTTTATGCACTTGTGTAAGGAGATATGCTGTACCTCATTAGGAAGCAATTCCCCCATTTACCTGCAGTGCAGTGTGCTGGCTTAAAATCCATTCCAACACACAGGGACAAGCTCTACCCACTCACAACACAGAATAGCAACCAGAACAGCTGCTGGTAATGCTTAGAATGGTCAATGGAAATCAGAACATCATTGCATACTCATGGAGCTATCATTGAACAGCATCTTGGTCAGGATTTTGATTGGTGTATTTTTTTTCTTTTGCTTTCAGTGTGTAGAATATGTACCAGACTCCAGAACAATATACAGAATACCTTAGGCTTAAAATAATAACAAAAGATCATAAATCTATGCATTCTAATAATGCAGTTTGGCTCATTCTAATTGGATTTATTTATTTATTTATTTATTTCACTTCTGTGCAGCCTTTCTCCCAAAAAAGGGACCTAAGGTAGCTCACAAGGTAAAACATTATCAAAACAATGTAATACTATGGCTTGGTTTGGGCATAACACTAAATTAGTACAGTGGAACTTGGATAATTCGAACCCCAAGGGACCAGTAAAAAAAAAATTAATTATCCAAAATTCGAATTATCCAAAAAACGGGATACTATATTGCAAAATTTAAATACAGTACACATACATTTTTGGGACTCTGCCGCGGCCTCTCCGCCTCTTCTTCCTCCTCCACCTGGCACTGGGGGAGTTGGGGCCTTGGGCTGTGGCGGTTTGGGACTCTGCGGCAGCCTCTCCGCCTCTCCCTCCTCCTCCTGGCACTGGGGGGGTTGCCTTGGGCTGCGGCAGTTTGGGACTCCACCGCGGCCTCTCTGCCTCTCCTTCCTCCTCCTGGCACTGGGGGGGTTGCCTTGGGCTGTGGTGGTTTCGGACTCCGCCATGGCCTCTCCGCCTCTCCTTCCTCCTCCTCCTGGCGCTGGGGGAGTTGGGGCCTTGGGCTGCGGTGGTTTGGGACTCCGCCACAGCCTCTTCGCCTCTCCTTCCTCCTCCTGGCGCTGGGGAGTTGCCTTGGGCTGAGGTGGTTTGGGGTTGCCTTGAAAAAACTTCGAATTATCCAATATATAATTCGAATTAACCATAATTTTTTAACATTGTTTTAATACAAGATTCTAGGGACCAGGGAAAATATTTGAATTAAAGATGATTTCAAATTATAGAAGTTCGAATTATCCATGTTCCACTGTATTATAGTATTATTAGTATTATACACTCAATATGTTCAAGGCTTGGGCTACAGCACTTCCTTTCTCCCTCTCTAGTGTACACCTGCTTCTTTGTTTAAACTAACTGTATTATATGTGGAATGTGCTAAACCATGATCAGTTCAAACTATGTTGTTTTTTAAAGCAAGCCAAGATCAAACTATGTTTACTGATCCATTCATTAAACAAAAGCTTAAACTGATTGCAAAATCCAATTTGGATATACAAAAAAACATACTTTAAGTGAGGAAGTGGATTCTTCCTATTTCTTACATTGGTATGAGATGGAAAAGATTATTGTCACACTTCATCCTGCGGCTCAAGTAGGTTTCTTGGTAGCATATTCAACCATGATTTCACATTATATCTAAATCAGGCTTGTCTATACTAATCCATTTCTATCAAAAGAAACAGAAGATATAGGGTGTCAGGTTGTATGACTGATTGATTTGGCTCAAGCTGATTGCAGCTGTTTGATTCAAAATCTTAGGAAGTTCAAAGAATAAGCTCAAACAATAGTTTGCTTCAGATGAGTAACAGGAATCCATGACTGAATCTTGTTTAGAGTCTAGAGTCTTTCCTATGAGTAATAATGAGTAATAATTATTCATTGTACTTATCTAAATACCCCCAGACCTTCAATGAGTAATCATAAAATTCTGGTTTCAAACTTTTGCTGACATGACATACCTAAGGGATTTTTGTCTTTTATTTATCTAGTGAATTTATAAACCATTCCATATCGGAGATTATAAAAGGGAAAATAGAATCAAGCAATCAAATATGACAGCTACAACAAAAAAAAAATAGCTTAATTTACATTAATTTTTAAAAAGTAACTGGCATGTGTTAGTCAAGAAAAGCTTGTCCGAAAAAGAAGGGTCTTAAGTGGATACTGCATGCCTCATCTCAGTTTGAACTGCATTCTGTATATGTATATACTAAAGATCCTACTTTGGGTAGACCCAAGGGAATATCACCCTATTTGAAACCTCTAGGTGCATTTCTGCAAAAGACCTCAATGATCAGGTTGGATGATATACAAGAAGCTATGTCATCAAATATCCTAAGTGTTTCTCTGTGTGTATTTTTAAGCCTGAATTTTGTTGTTGAATTCCCTTCCCCTTTAATGTCTTTAGGGAGGTTGCTTAAGGTTTAGAATTGCCAGTTACCCTCTCTTCTTCCCGATTGCTGTGACTCCTCTGTCTGTGGTTGGGGTGCTGAATCTGCTCTGTATTACAGTCTGGAAATCAAATCAAAGAAGCTGTCCAAGTTGCTGAACCCATTTGAGGAATAGAGTTTAACACCTTGCACAACTTATTTAAAGTCCAAATTAAAGTCCATCCCACTGACATGGGGTGCTCCTCATGGGTGTGAGTGTGGGTGTGGGTGTACGGTGTCACATTTCTTAACTTCTCAGGAATATTTCATTCTCATTCAAAGACCCATAGAGATTCTCATGTACCTTCCAGTCAATTGCACAAACTGAACAGACAACCCATCTGGGATATATTAGCCATCGATATGCTTAGCAAAAGACTAGTTAGCCAGAAACAAGTG
The DNA here is from genome assembly GCA_026167975.1 of Phrynosoma blainvillii. Lineage (NCBI taxonomy): Eukaryota > Metazoa > Chordata > Lepidosauria > Squamata > Phrynosomatidae > Phrynosoma > Phrynosoma blainvillii. The sequence goes on along the minus strand of JANUYF010000004.1, from coordinate 21,259,454 downwards.
GTAACATTTAATGTTTTTGATCACTCTTTCTTTGTCTTTTCTTTTTTTTACTTTACAGGTCTTGCCTTAACTTTTATTTTGGAAAACAACTTTAAGCCTGAAGCAGGTGCAAGGCCTGGAGTCCCCAAAATTGGTATATTAATCACAGATGGGAAATCCCAAGATGATGTCATCCCACCTGCAAAAAGCCTGAGAGATACTGGCATTGAGTTGTTTGCTATTGGTATGTATTATTGGAATGTCTGTTCAGAGGTAAAATATATTCCAAAGGGGTTTACCAGTGCCTTCTTCTGTGCAGTACCAATGAGAGTTAGTACTGAAGAACAATTGCCATTGTTTCTAAGAGATTTTGCATGAGCGTCACTTATCACTCCTGCTGCTGTCCTGGAACTTCTGAGCTATGTCACTATTGGAACTATCATCACTTTTCTGCTGGTGTTGCCATTGCTTTCTGAAGAGGATGGATAAATCTTAGTCTGATGTCTCCTCTTTAAGTATTGTGTCTTGGATGACCCTACCAGAAGTCTAGACCAGGGGTAGGCAACCTTTCCCCTTTAAGGGCCGAGGGACTTCAGCTCCCAGAAGACTCAGCCATGTTTTCCAATAGTCCTATGTTGGCCAATAGCTCCTGGGATTCTGGGAGCTGAAGTCCCTCGGCCCTTAAAGGGGAAAGGTTGCCTACCCCTGGTCTAGACTCTTGATTCAGTCCAGTCTCCTGATACTATTACTCCCAACCTCTCTGACACACTCAAACCTCCTTACCACATTAAAGTGAACATCCAAGAGAAAGTCTCTTGGAGATCTCTCATTCATATGCTCGCCATAAGTTCAAGCCAACTTGATGACACATGACAAAAACAACAACAATATATTATTAAAGAAATCATTGGAATAGAATTGGAAGTCCAGCCTCCAGCTCATTGCAGGATCTGGAGTGTAGGAAGCAACTATAACATCCTTGACACATTGCTGTCCAATAGCAGCCTGCTGCATCTTGAGGAAGCCTATTTTACTGACCACATTGATAAGAGTCTCTGTAAGTGACTTCCTGCTTAACAGCACCTTACACATTCATAGATCCATCACACCTTTGTTGAAATCCAATAATGGCTGGTGACTTCCATGTTGGCAGGGTGGTAAACCTGTGCAAGGTTTTGACCTTAAAAGAGCTATCCAAAATGTGAACCATATTCCCAAAATAAGTTTGGCACCTTGGATAGCAACTTTAAATTTTTCATTAAAAACCTGAGCAGATTCATTGCCCCAGTGACATGGGAGACACTGGATGCCATTGCTGAAATCTTTTAGGAAGGAGCTGCAGTTCCTTGTGAAGGACAGGAACCCCAAGAATGAAAGAACAAATACTTTTTTGGACTATGGCTCCCAGAATCTCATAGATAGTATGGCTACTGGCTAAAATTATACCCTTGGAATAATCTGGAAATACTACTGGCTCAGATTATACAGTTAAGATTATACCCATATCACAACCTCCAGATTATACCCATATTACAATTTTCAGATTATACCCATTCTAGAACTCCCAGATTATATAGCTAAAATTATACCTCATGTAATAGCCTGGAAATATGACTATACCCCATGCTAGCAAGGGGGAATCTGGGAGTTGTAGTTCAAAAAAGTAAGGTTTCCAAATTCTTTCAAGGGTTAATGTCAAAACATCATATGGAGTAAAGCAAGACTGCAGTCTCTGGTTTCTGTTTCCGACACCAGGTGTAAAAAATGCAGATGAAAATGAATTGAAAGAGATCGCCTCAGAACCAGACAACACTCATGTCTATAATGTTGCTGACTTCAGCTTCATGAACTCCATTGTGGAGAGTCTTACAAAGACAGTGTGCTCCAGAGTTGAAGAACAAGAAAAAGAAATCAAAGGTAAATAAGAGATTCAGAAATGTCACCTTTTTTGTTGCTTTGTTTAAATATTACACAAGCAGAATAGTTTCAAAACCCACAACAATTATAGCTGAACAAGGGAATTCATCATACTGTGTGGTTGAAATGTGATTTTTTTATTATTTATTTTTTTGTAATTGTCTGAAAACCTAGGAACATTGGTGGCCACACTTGGGGCTCCTACAGACTTGGTCACATCCGAGGTGACAGCCAGAGGATTTCGTGTGAGTTGGACTCATGCCCCAGGAAAAGTAGAAAAATATAGAGTTGTCTACTATCCCACTAGAGGAGGGCAGCCAGAAGAGGTAATGAATTAGCAAATATTTACATACTTAATGATTTTTTTTAAAAAAAATGGTAGAGGAATGAATTCACCACTTGGAAACTGTTGACTATAAAAAGAAAATTGAAGTATCTTACTGAGGTTCCATCCATCTAGTCAAAGATCCTGGGTCATCTGGATGTGTACAGGAGAGCCATAAGTGCTTCTGATTTATCTGTAGTTGACCTTCTTACTTTCCAGAGCTTGGAATTCCAATGGTTTAAATCCTCATTCTACATGGTTGTTGCTGCTGAGGATGAGAGGAGTTTTAGTCCAATACATCTGGGAGGCACCATGTCAGTGAAGTTTAAATAGCTTGGTTAGGGGCTGAACAGACTGGCACTTTAGGCCAGCCTGGGGGCAGAGTGGGGGCATGGTGACCATACACCGGCTGCCCCGACTCTGCCCTCACGCTGGTTTCACGCTGCACGCCTCACTGCATAGTGGGAGGTGTCAGGGTGCTCCCTTGGACCAGTGTCCTTGGACAGGAGCACTGAAAAGTAGCAGTATTGGTGGCAAGGCAATTTTATTTTGCCAGCTCTTTTTAGAGCGGTGTGTGGTTGCTGTGACTCCAATCCAGAGAGCAAAGGAGCGGCTTGCCACTGCCCCTTTTGGACAGTCTGTACAGCCCCTTAGTCTTCATGTTCTCCAGAACTGCCTTTGTGCTAATTTTTCCTCTAATCTCTTGCATCTGTTTTCCCTTCCTTTTCTGCCTCCTCTTTATTGAAATTTAGATTGCGATTTTCATGAGACAAAGATATGTCATTTATTTCTGGTATTCTGTTAAGCAACTTCTGCATTGAAGATGCTTTGTCAGAAATTATTACCATGGAGATGTCAGGGCAGAGATGACTGAACACGAACAGTAATATGTAACAAGGGAAATGCAGTGAATTAAATATGTGAAATGTATTTATCAAGCCAAATGCTAGAGCCTTCACCAAACCTGTTCTTCTTGGGGTCTTAATTATACATTTAAGGGCTGATGCAGACATCTTGTAAGGGGCGGCTCTGTGCCGTCCCTGGGAGCGCCGGATCAGGGCCGCGGCAACCACATGCCGTAGCCCGAGTCTGACTTTTTGCCACTCCCAAAAGAGCTGACAAATGCCGCTCCTTTTTGCAGTAGCAAAAAGCTGCCCTTAAAGCCTCTGCTGTGGCTCTTTTGAGCCCCTTTGGTGCAGTGTGTGTACGCTGTGTCAACGGGGCATGGGGCGTCAGGGCAGAGTTGGGACAGCTGGCATGCGGTCGCCCCACCCCAACTCTACCCCCAGGCTGGCCCTTTAGGCCGGTCTGCATCAGCCCTAAAACAGGTACACAGAAGGTTTGCTTCCATGGAGTGTCATTTTCAAAGACCAGTCTGTCTCTGAACCCATCTTCAGCTTTCCTCTTCATGGAGAGAATAGCTTAGAACTGAGGATATAGACCAGGGCTTTTTTTGTGGCTCTTAAGGGTAAAAAAAGTTGCAATTTTTTTTCCAAAGAAAATTTTTACTCCTAAATGCCCAAAATGCTTTCTAGGCACTGCAGGGAACATTTGTCCCATATTTGTGCCCTGCACAGACCAATTTAAGCCCAGGAGAGGCTTATTTTGAAACAGGAAATGAACAGGAACTAATCTCTGCTCACTTTGGGGGGAAGCAGACGGGTGGCCCTGGGCCACCCTGGGAAGCAGAGGATCGGGGCTGCTGCTAGCACACACAGCGTCCCCAATTCTCCCGTTTGCCACCTCTTAAAAGAGAGGCAAAATGCAGCTCTTCTCTGCCTCTTCCACCGTAGCGCGTGAGGATGCTACACTGGGAGGATGTCCTGACGCCATGTGCAAGGGCATGTGGCATCAGGACGTCTTTGGGGAGGGGGAGGGGCAGCTGGCGTACGGCTGCTCCTCCCCTTCCCTGCCTCCAACACGCCGCAAAGGGCCCGTCTGTAGAGGGTCTTTCTGTTGTTAAAAAAGTCCTCTCCTGGGCTTAAAATGACCTAGGCATGCCTAAAGACATAACAAAAAATGCCCACATTCCCACTAGGATGCATTAAAAAAATTGGGGTTGGGGTGCAGCCTTCATGGCCTTCCAAGGAGCTAATGTGGTCCCCAGCCTAGTGTTTGTCCACCTCTGCCCTAGAACTTGGACTGTAATTATGCTTTGTCTTGCATGAATGTTTATTTGGATGTTGCTTGGGAGCCAGCCTTTTTATTATAACTATAATGTATAATCAATGTTCAGTTGAATTCATGTATATTCAATTATTATGAACTGGCTTCAAGGCCTTAGGTTGGCTTTGGGCTTATTCTGTGGAAAGGTGGCCATATCTAGTGGTTGTTTATCAGTTCTCTAAGCAAATACTTCGATTCTTTCTTCTACCTTTAGTCAAGGCTTATTTCTAGCAGAAGGAGAAGGCTTGCTTTATACATATTTTAAAAACCTATTTAGTTCAATTTATTCCAACATACAGGTGGTGGTGGATGGCAGTGTTTCAACAGCGGTATTGAAAAACCTGATGTCTATAACTGAATACCAGATAGCTGTATTTGCCATATATGTTAGTTCTGCCAGTGAAGGCCTTCGGGGTACTGCAACTACACGTAAGTCATGGAACAGAACAAAAGGCATTATATATCTGTGTAGCTTTCCATTGCTAAAATGCCTATTTTAAGTGTGAACCTTTGTCTGTTACCATATAAGGTTGAAAAGCTGTCCATGTGTTTTGGATTGCTGCTAAGTAGGAAGGCCAAAACTACCTCAGGTGCTAAATATGTCATTACAAAGCAAGTCAATGATTTTTAAAAATTCAAAAATAGGTTTGCAGGACAGTACTGGGACCACAATGTACAGCAGGGAAGTAGAGGTTCCTTCAGCCCAAGGGCCAAATTCTCTTTGCTTACTCTCCAACCATCCCATTCTGGATTAAAGTGTTGACCCACTTTTTCAGCTGCTTTTAAAATGTTCTAGTTTTTAAAATTTCCTAATTTCATCCTCTATTCCCCTTTACAAAATGCAAAAATAGTTTGTACTTTTTTTTTTAACTTGAAGATGTCATAGTAGAGGAAGAGATGGAGTGGTGTTGTCCTACTTTTTCAGCTACTATTCAGACTTCCCAGTTTCTTTCTCCTTCTTCCACTTTCCTCCTTTGTTTTCAACCTATTTCACTTCCTGCAGACTGAGGTCAAAGTGAAAAAGTGGTTCGTACCCAGTTAACTCAGCAGAAAAGAAAAGAAAGGGAAGCGTCTTGCCCTTCTCGTTAGACTCTGGTTAAAGCAAATTGCTGCAGCCCATCCTAGCTTGTGTGTTCTTCCTCAATAATAATTTTGCTGTCTTGACCAATCTTTGATATTGTTTGGCCAAGGATATCTGGTTTTCATCTGTGAAATGTTGGAGGGTATGCTGATACGTTGTGGCAATAATGCAATTCAGGTCTTCTGAGTTCTTTCTTATGTACTTTGACCCTAAATTTAAAAGCAAGTTGGAGGGGCAAATTTTACTATTTTGCTGTCATTTTTCTTTAGGTAGTTTTTCCTGTGAGGATCCCCTCCCCCATGGTCAGGCTTTATAAATTACTTCTAAAATGGGTGAAATCAAAATCTGAACACATGACTGTGCCTTTGCAATAAGACATTATTGTGGGAAAATATATGTGCCAATCTTTTTATAGCAGAACAAAGACTTGACTTTCCTTACTAGGCAGTAAAGACCATTACACTGGAATCTGATCAAAATTCAAAGCATCTGCATTAAGAAATTGGTAATGTTAGACCATTTTTTCTAGTACAATAAATTCTGGGGTTTTCATGTTAAAGCTTTTTCATTCGAAAGCCCCTCCATAAGGAAAGAAATCTGTAAAACTAATCCTCATACAGGTTGATTTTTACAAATGTATGTAATGATTTCTGTGGTGTTTTCTGCACCTCCTGGAAATCCCAATGTATTGAGGATTTGGGTTGGATTTTGTAAATTTTACGCATCTTGTATTTCCTGGATCCACTGAGAATTGCAGTCAACTTCACCTCACCCCTGCTTACATGAGACCTACTTACCTACTAACAATGATAATGTACAAGTTCTAAAACTTTCTGCTTGTGACACACACACATTCCCAATAAGTTACATATTAAAGTACTCCATGGCAAAACCACAATAAAATTGTTGGAAGAAGTTTTGGCCCAGCTTGCTTGCTTGCTTGATTTTTTCACATGGTTTAAAAAGAAAATTTAAAAAGTAGTGTGTATGGCAAGTGCTTGGAATTTGGCAACATTGTTTATAACCCTTCAAGTGACAATGGAGAACACTACTCTTTCAAGCTGAGATTTGCTAAATGGCTTTATCATCCATGAGCCTTAAAGTGCTTACTATTTCAGCTTGTTTGTAATGAATATATTAAACCTCTGTCAACTGGAATGTTTTCATTTGTGTTATAAATGCCCTCCCACCCTTTGCTAGGTATGTCTAGCCTGGATAAGAGAATGTTAAGAGGCGAAATGATAGCCATGTTTAAATATTTGAACTGTTGTCATATTGAACATGGAGCAAGCTTGTTTCCTGCTGCTCCAGAGATTAGGACATGGAGCAATAGATTCAAGCTACAGGAAAAGAAGTTCCAGCTAAAAATTAGGAAGAACCTAAGAGCCGCTCCACACTGGAACACGCTGCCTTGGAGTGTGGTGGAATCTCCTTCTTCAAAGGTTTTAAAACTGGCTGAATTGTCATCTTTTGGGAATGCTTTTATTATGCCTTCCTGCATGGTTGGGGTTGGACTAGATAGCCCTTGTGGTCTTTTCCAACTCTGTGATTCCATGATTCTATTATTCTTCTGCATCAGTATCAGTCAACCTCAACTATGAAAATCAGTTGTGCAATCCAGTCCTAAGCATTTTTATTTGGATGCAAGATCCATTGAGTTCAGCAGGACGTACTCCCAAATAAATAAATATAGCATTATTCCCTTAATGTGTTTTCACACGTTAGAAAAACTGTTATCTTTTCTTTGGGATCTGCTTTTCTGTTTCTTCAACTTCATTGTAGCTTGCTAATAATTCTTGTGGTAGTAATTGCAATAAATCATGTAGAGACGAACAGCAGGCCTCCCGATAAGAGTTCTCACTCCTCACCCTGAGCTGCTGATTCTGGGTTGTATCTGAGTAAGACAATGATGGAAGGAGTACAGCCATTCCATTACCTGGCACCAACTGCCTGTTGTCAGCTGAGAAGAAGTAATTTACTATTGCTGATACAAGAGGACAGTTTTGACTCAAGTGTGTGTGTGTGTGAGTGAGTGAGTTACATTCTAAGAACAGTTTGTACCAAAAACTTTTCTTAGTTTTGAGCAACATAGGGGGGTTGCAGACTGCCAGAAATAGTGCAAATTGAGTCCACTTTTAGGGTTAGGGTTAGGGTTAGGGTAGGGAATCATGGGAACTGTATTTTATTGTGGCACCAGAGCTCTCTGACAGAGAAGGCTCAATGTCTTAGAAAAAAAAAATTCCCATGATTCCCTAGCACTAACCCTAACCCTAAAAGTGGACTCAATTTGCACTATTTCTGGCAATCTGCAACCCCCCATAGTTTTGGGGATGCTGCAGATGATTTTAAGAGGCTTGTTTCTGACATTTGAGTCTTACCTACAGGCCAAATATTCAGCAGTTTGATTAATGCTGCTGAGTTATGGGGCATCCTGAGATGAAGGCAGTCCTTTCATCTTGTTGCTTCTTTAATTCCTGACTTAAAAGAATCTGCTACATCAAATGAAGGTCTAAAAGAAAGGAGCATTTCACCTTTATCTGTTGGCAGCTGGGGGCCTGGCATCAGAGTGTGAGAGAGCAAACCCTGTTCTCAGCATCTTCATTTTAGGGCTGTGTGGATTTGTATTTAAAAGGCACACAGGCATACCGACATATCTACTCTGCTCCAGATGATCCACATTTTTCTGTAACAAAAGCTGGATTCAGTAACCCACAAAAATTGTATCAAACAAGTAAATGTATGAACATCTTTCTGTATCTTTTTAATTCAAACATGCCAAATCATCTCAGTGAAGATTCTTTAGGGATAGCCATGCTTATCACAGCAAAAAATCCAAAGTCTATACTGAGGTGATACCTTTAACACAAAAAGGATACAAAATTCTATAATTAAGCTTATGAAACTCCTTGTTTCTTCATCAGGCAAAGTTTATTTTTTATAAAGCATTCAGAGTCAGGGAGAAAAGCAGTCACACAGACTGCATGTTGTTTTGCGACAGTATGGAGAAAGGATCTACAGGCTGATGCTAATCTTCTAATAATTTGCTAATCTCCAGACCCTTTTTTCATACCATCTCAAGATAACATGGAGAAAATTCTGTACCTTTTTAGTACATATATAACCACAATTTGGACTTTGGAATTTCCCAGATCTGTGACTCAAAAGAGGCCAAAAATAGAGGTGGATACTATGAGTGGGAGTAATTCATATTCTAAATCTTTTAATTCTGGCAGGAGGATATAAAAAGGCATAAGGAGGACAGGGTTCTTGTATGAGGTGACCAAATATTGTAGATGGTGTGGCTGAATAACTATAACATACACCTCTGCTATTAGACATTCTTGTTTTTATTTTTGGCTCTAGCAGGACTCTGTGTATGGCACAATTGTGAAGGAATGCAAAATACACATTTTAAAGAGTGTTTCAAACTCTTTCAGTTATAAGAATGTGATTGAAAATGTGTGGGCATCAGGGGTGAATAATTTTTTTTCTAATTAAATTTTTATTGAGTTTTTACAATAAAATACACAAAGTCTGTAGAACAACAACAACAACAACCATTAACTACAAGGGCCAAGGAATGTATCTGTTGAGTATATGTTGTAAATTTTTAGTGGTCTGTTTTAACAATTGTAAGGTGCCTTGATCTCTCTCATGCAGGATATATTTAAAGTATTTTTTAAAACTTGAAATGTTATTAAATATAATAATATCAGCTTTGAAGGGCACACTGGGGTAAGGTAAAGGCCACAGGAAGCCCCTTGACCATAAAACTGTGCACTCTTGTTCTAGGCCTCAGTTACGGTATATCCTGCTGCTCAATCTATTAACAGGAAATGGCCAGGACTTTATGTGGGACTTCTCCTTACAAAGTATGTCCTCTACCATTGAGCTGTGGTCTCTCCCCTTCTGTTGCATCTCTGCCAGTGAATGATGCAATGATACATGAAATAAGGACACAGAATAACTTGTCTTTTGTAAAGACTGAAAGTCAGAGCAGTGAATTTTCTGAGACACTGAGGGCAGTATCAGCAAAGATAAATTCTTTGGATTTATTTATTAATCAGTATGTTTCTCATAGCACACAAGTAGTTCACAGCAGACTAGTGTGCGTTGGCATTAGAAATGACTGTGCTATCCTATATGCACTTAGTGAGACTTAGGTCCAAAACGCACTGCAGAAAGAATCCAGTTTGAGACCACTTTAACTGCCCTGGCTCAATGCTAGGGAATTCTGTGAATTGTAGTTTATTATGGCATAAGTAAGTTGTGACATCATCAAGTTATTTGATGATGTCATATAAAATTTAGTTAACTTAATGACATAAACCCATCATCAAATTTAATTAACCCAATTTGTAATTTCCAATTAATCGAATTATCCCCCCCGGGGGGGGTGCCCCTGCCCGCCCTAAATTGCACTACAATAGAATAACCTTAACCAACCTAGATCCTGACCCCCAAAGTTGTGACAAAAAAGCAAGGTGTTGTAACACGAGAATACATCTCTTTAGCAATAACAAATTCAGAAATGGCCATGTATCAACCCACACTATTAATCTGAAGAATTATTATTGTTAATATCATTATTATCATTCTCAGGGAGGGCGAAAAACCCAGGGTACGAGACTCTGGGAAAATTCCGTCCCGGCCCCCGAAGGCGACCAGCCAAAGCCTGAGAGTAAATAATATGAACAGCTATTAATTAAGGGTGGGTGCATTGGGTTGCTCGGCTGCAGCGCAGAAAATGGCTGCCACCACGTGGCAGCCGAGGGCTAAATAGCCCTCAAATCTCACAGGTAATCTCACGAGATTACCCAGCATGCCTTGGATCCAATGGGATCCAATCCAATTGGCTGGGCGGCCCAGGAAGGGCGGGACTTCCTGCCCGCCCAGCCAATTAGGCGTCGGCTTCCTTTAAGAGGCCGGCGTAACATAGAACCCCTCCCGACATGTTGGGGTGTGTGTGTGTCTTTATAGCAGTCTCAAACTGGATTATTTCTGCAGTGTGTTTTGGACCTTAACGTCTGAGTGATTCTGCTTATAGAAGAATGTATACATAGCCCAGACATGTATGATCAGTCTCCTGGTCAGTAATTGGTTAACAACTAAGTTCATGATAATGGAGTCACATTCTGACCCAATAACATCACTTCCCGTAGCACCTGGTGCTCTTTTGAAGTCACTCATTCAAGTTCTGACTAAGCTGAGTCCTATGCATTTTCTGAAAATGATTGCACCTCTGCCTAAGGCAGAGTATCTCCAAGAGTTGTTTTAACAAATCTTTACTAAAGTGTCATAAAGCAGTACTCTGAAATGTGTAAATATTAATCACTCCAAATAACATTTCAAGTTTTAAAAAGACTTTAAAAATGCTGCTAGTGGCAATATATAGAAAAATATATAGAGCATACAGTTTGACCTTGCTGGGAGATGGCAACAGATTAAAACGAATTGCCAAATATGCAAACCCACAGATTGGAGCCTATAGTACATTCAACACAAACTTGAATGAGCAAAGTATTTAGCTGTTGCAATAAATATATTCATGTCATGAGTGCTGAGACATGGGAAAATGCGAAAATTCATTTTTGGTGAGGTCTTGGAAAATAATCGCCAAGAATGACTTCAAGAAAAGCTCTTGTTCCTTTGTACATGATTTTTTCCCCTTCAGAGTGCTCCAGAATAAGATAATAGTGGGGCAGGAATGGGAATCATGTGTCCCTCCAGATGTTGTTGGATTGCATCTCCCAGCACATGAACTTACCATAGGCTATACTGGTTAGGGGTGCTAGAACCTGCAATCCAGCAATGTCTGGCGAGCCACATGATTCCCACCCTTTTCTGGTGTAATGATCTGTCTTTTTGCAATCAATAGCTCATATCCTATCTATTCCATGCATTTACAGTGGTATGAGGAATGGCAACCAGGTGATCAGATATCCATTGATTCAGGAGTGACTACATGCTTCATAGTCACAACTCATTACTCAGGTGCTTCAGAGTTTGGTCTGACAACAGTTCACAGGATAGATTAGAAACCTTTGGCCCTCTAAAATATTTGGACTTCAGCTCCCAAAAGCTCCAGATAGCTTGCCAACAATAAGAGTTAAAGGAGTTACAATCAGAAACATCTGTAAACCAAATAACTGAATTTAGTGGGACCCAAGTCTAAACACAAAATTAATTTATGTTCTATGATCATATGGAAATGTTGCAGTTTAGCTTGAAAGGTCTGGATTTGTCATTCTGAGTCCTGGGTTTATATAGCAGATTTGCTGAGAGGAAGAGTGGCTCACTTCCCCAGTCTATAGAATGGAAATAATAACCCTGTTATCACACAAGGTTGTACCCAGACCAGAGTGAATTATAAACCATTCTATGTACTGAAAATGAAAACAAATTGTTTATTTACAGTGTTACTTGTCTGTAATTCACCATTTAATAATTGATTCAGTGGGTTTACTCTAGTTTGGACTAAGTACCAGGATTCCAGCCATGTAGATGCACATTCTTGGATGGTGCATAATTCTTTGCCAGTGCCTCTAATGTACAACTTTTTTCACTGGCATTGCAGAAACAGACACTGCACATAACCCTTTTCACAATGGGACACTAGGCACCACTGGCAGATCCACATTCAGTTAATAAAGCCCTAAGAGGCTACTTCTGTTGTTTTGAACCTATCTTAATGCTAAGATCTTTAACGGTTTTCCCCTATATTACTCCTCAGTTGTGGAATGTACTCCCTTCAGAGTTGCAATCACTGTTTTAGGAAAGATGGGAAGATACATCCTTTCATTTTTGCCTTTTAAACTTTGATAATCACTGGACTTATGATTGTAATGGTTTTATTATTCAGTTTGTTTTTAGTTATGTTTGTTAGCCGGTTTAAGTGCCAATTTTAAAAATATTTTTATTAAGAGTTTGCATGACAGTAAATTATCCCTCCCCCGCCCTCACCCACACAGACAACCTTCCAATATTCAAAGTATAATCGGACAATACTATCAAGGACAATGTCCCAAAAATGCTAATTGTGATATATTCCAGGATATTATGAGGTTAAACAGCAGGCCATGTGTAGAATTTGTGTGTGTCATACATGGATATCATATAGTCTTGGAGGTATCTTTAGTTAATTCAACTCTGGCAAGGCAGAATTTTTATGTCAGTTTCCCTAATAAATTAAGAGTCCAACTCTGTCTAACCAATGATTCATATACAAACCTTGTAAATTCTTCTGCTATGAAGTACCATTTTTTAAATAAAAGGAAACATTAACATGTAATCAATAAATAAATGTACATTGTTTTATTGCAGTTGCTTTGCCAATGGCATCAGACCTGGAACTGTTTGATGTGTCTCATAGCAGCATGAGAGCAAGGTGGAGTGGTGTAGCAGGTGCAACTGGTTATATGATTCTGTATGCACCTCTCACTGATGGGCTAGCAGCAGATGAAAAAGAGGTAAGGATACTTACCATCAACTGAATTACGAATTTTGTAGAACAAAAGGCACAGGGAATCCTTGCTTGTATTTTTGAGAAACAGGGTGCAGGAAATCTCTTTTTACTCCTAGCTAGGACCCCATTCCCTTGATAATATGTCTGGGATAGGGAAAAAATAATTTGGGAGTAGGAGTTTGGGATGCTTGGGAGATTCTTGGAGGGACAGGGACTGTAAAAATAGGGTGAGTTTTGCAAAGTCAGTGCTGTCTCAGACCCTGAGATTTCAGCATAAGACTCTAAAATTGAAGAATGACTCCTGGTGATGTTACAGGGGGTGAGCTCTAGTGATGTTACAAAAGGAAAGTCACAAGGAGGAGTCTCTATTAATGTCATTAATCATGATACATAAACCATCAACAGTTGCACAGACTATGCCATTCAAACAACAAAACCCTTAAGTCTAATAATCAAGGAAAATATATACACACACTTTTCAGGATAACAGAATCCTCACTCACCCTAAACTCCAGAGAATTGGGACCAAGCTCTGATATTCAAATCCAAGCATTTAGATCTGGAAACTCTACGGGGGGGGGGGGGGGGGGAGTCACATAAATTTTCCATACCCCTGATCTAAACCCCAGGTAGGAAAGACAGCAATGATCAATCAGTCAGTGTTGAATCTACTGATTGATATCATTCTTGTAAAGAATCTTTGCAGAGCTTGAAATAGTGTACTAATTAACATGGAATGTATTACTTTTAGAGGCACAGCAAAGAGTAGGGTAACCTGTGATCAAACATTGAACAGAATGGAGACTGCAGTCAAGAAATAAGAAGATGGAATGTATTACTTTTAAAGGCACAACAAAGAATAGGGTAGCCTTTGATCAAACATTGAAAAGAATGGAGACTACAGTCAAGAAATAAGAAGATTTGGAATGGGAAAGACAGCTATGAAAGGACTAGATATGATCTTAAAGTGTAAAGATATACAGCTGAACAGTAAAGTTAGAACCGTCCAAGCTATTACCATGTCTGGATGTGAGAGCTGGACAATGAAGAAGGTGATAGGAGGAAAATCAACTCATTTGAGATGTGGTGCTGGAGAAGAGTGCTGAAGATACCGTGGACAGTCAAAAAGACAAATTGGCCCTTGAACAGATCAAGCCTGAACACCCTCTGGAGGCCAAGATAATCAAATTGAGGCTGTTGTGGGGCCGATACAGATGGCCCATTTGGGGAGGCTCTCGGCCGCCCCTGGGAGTGGCTGCTGGGGCTGCAGCAACCACATGCTGAGGCCCTGATCCTCCTTTTTGCTGTTCCTTTTGGGGGTGGCAAAAGGCCGCCCTTTCAGCTGCTGCCACCTCTGCTTTTTTGTGCCAAGAGGGCATCCTGATGCTGTGTGCCATGCGGATGGGCATGCGGCGTCAGGACAGCATCAGGGTGGAGTCAGGGTGGAGTCGGGGCAGCCGGCGTGCGGCTGTCCCGCCCCAACTCCATCCTCAGGCTGGCCCTTTCTGCCGGTCTACATCAGCTCGTACTTTAGCCATGTCATGAGAAAGCAGGATTTTCACTCTTCTTTTTTAGTCTAAACCTTCTCTTTGTATGATATTTTCTGCATACAAATGAATAAGTATAGTAATAAAATGTAGCCTTGCCTGACTCCTTTTCCAATTGGGAAACAATTCTATTTCTCCATATTCTGTTCTTACAGTAGTCTCTTTCCTAAGTACAGATTTCTCATCAGGATTATCAAATCTAGTAGCACTCCCATGTCTTTGAAAGAAATCCATAGAGTTTAAACTATTTTTACATAGTTTGACTATGTACATTGAAGATGCCATTGAACATAGTCAAAGGCTTTGTTGTTAGCTATAAAGCTCATGCTGATTTTCTTCTGAAACTCCTTGGTATCCTCCATTAAAAGGCTTACATCTATCTACTTACCTAGTTTTTAAATATAACCCTATATGTTCTTATCAGAAACATTAATATTTTAGTTTGTATCTTGGATCCAGGAAATGTAGGATAAGGGATAAGGTTAAATTATTTATTACGAAAACTAGGAAAAGATGAAAACCATATTACAGATTGATTGATTCCATAAAAGATGCCTTAGTCCCAAGTTTGCAAGAGTTAGGCAGGGCAGCTGATGACCTGGGCTCTTGTGATATTGTCATATGTTGGAGCCAACTTGATGGAAAATAATAATTGATTTATTACATTTATATCCTGCTTTTTGTTTAAGATGCTTAAGGTTGTCCTCTTGTACGCCTGTGGGGTAAGTGAAACTCAGAATCAGTGAGAGGCCCAAGGTCATACAGCGAATTTCATAGCTGAGCAAGGATTTGAATGTATGCTCCCCAGTTATACTTTTATACTATCTTATTCATTATACATTTCTCATATCTTAATAACATATTAACATGGATGATTCCTTATATAAAATTTTTCCCCTCTGCAGAGCAGGCCTGCTAAGTTTATGATCCATCAAGATAAATGCAACCAGCAATTTTGTATTGTGTCTGCTTTGGATTTGGCAGCCTTGTTTTTTTGCATTACCAGGCAGGCAACCAAGGTAGTTTTATTGAACTCTGAATAGGAAAACATAACTATTTGGAGGGCTGCATTTTCCTTGGTGTATCACAATTCATAGAGTGTTGTTTTTATCTGAATTGTTTATAAACTGTAGGCAACAGCAGTAATTGTTTTAAACACAGCTAAGAAAACTTCCACCTTAAATGGTATAAACCTTGTGCTTGGAGAAAACACAATTTCTACCCCACCCCTCACATTCTCCATGTGAAACTACATTTGGATTCATTCAGGTTAGAAGTCTTAGCAGCATGCAAAGGCACACATGGCTGTGGAAAGGGTGTAAGGAAGCCACTGAGGGCTTCTATAGACTTGCGTTTTTATTTTTTGTTTTTTTGCAAGATTTGTAGCTGTGGGCTTGTACCCCTCACTGGAAATTTGCTGAAATCATCAAACCTGAGAACCTCACCCTCTAAACAGATTTTTAACAAATACATTTTTGTTGTTGTTGTTTACTATATACCTGGTGAAAGGTACTCAAAGGGTAAAAAATATTAACTTTAAATCACATAGTATATCACAGATAATTGACTTCACCTCATATAAAGAATTTTGAATACACTAATCAAAGTTGCCTTGTAAGTACTCATCATAGCTGCTATTTTGAAACATGTTCCTTTTGTTGTTGGAATAACAGCAGTCTTACAAGAGGATGTTTGAGGCTATTTGTACCTAGTATTCTGTATCTTTGTTCACCTTTATGCTGGGAGGGTTCTAGCCTTCCACTAACATGTTGAATTTTTTTTAGTATGTCTCTGATATGTTCTCAGAGTGTTCTAAGTCCTTTTGCTTTCTGAAACAGGTCACTAGCCCTATGGGGCTATGCAGACAGGTGGCTCTGGGCTGCCCCTGCTAGCAGCGGATCAGGGCCATGGCAACCGCATGCCACGGCCCTGATCCTCCCTTTTGCCGCCCCTAAAAGAGTGGCAAAATGCCATTCCTTTTAGGGGTGGCAAAAGGCCACTCTAAGAGCTGGCACCGTGGCTCCTCTACACCCTTTCAGTGCAGCATGTGTGCATGCTGCGCCGGGAGGGTATTCTGACATTGCACGCCGTGTGTACCGGTGCATGGCATCAGGACAGCATCAGGCTGGGTTGGGGTGGCCAGCGTGTGGCTGCTCCAGCCCAGCTCTACCCCCCGGCTGACCCTTTGGGTTGGTCTGCAATGCCCTTATGTTTGCTTTCCTGGGAGTAAGGCCCATTGAACTCAGTGGGACTTACTTTTGAGTGAAGTGAGAACAGCAAAAAAGGGGCTTTTTTTACTTTTCAATGGCATCTTCAAGTAGCCATGCAGTGAACCTCTTCAGACTAGTCTGGGAGTTGCTATCACCTACCTTGGTGAATGAAGGACGGGATCCTTCAGAGACATGCTGTGACCTATTTGCTAAGCATTACTTAGTAATCTTGATGCTGTTTTATGACTGGTCCAACTAGACACCTAGTGTTCTATCCAGCCTGAGTTCAGTTTCAATGTTGTCAGGATGTAGACAAAGTGTCCGCAGCAATGTGTTCAACCGCATGTTGTCTTGATATTTGCACCTTCATAGCTGATAAAAAGCTAGCCTAATGGGTTTGGCTGGGAGGTCCAAATGTGTGGGGAATTCTTCTTTACCCAAATGAGTGGTGTCTGATGCTCTTAAAGGGGGAGTGATATGGTTGCTCCTAAAATAGCCCACTCCGGACTCCCTGGTCTTTGACAAATACTGACCAGTTGCAAATACTCGTTTTGGAGAAGGTATTTGAAAGAGTTGTAGTGGTGCAGTTACAGGAAGTGTTGGATGATATTGATTATGAACAGCCATTTCAGTCTGGGTTCAGGCCTGGTTTTTGGACTGAATTGTCCTTGGTTGCTGTGATAGATGACCGAGAGAGCGAGGGGGAGAGAGAGGAGGAGGAGTTCAACCCTGTTTCTCTCACTTATCTCTCAGCAGCTTTTGACTCCATCAACCACCATATCCTTCTGATGAGCTTAATGGTTTGGGGATGACAGTAGTGCACAGGACAGGTTCCAGAGAATAGTGCCAGGAAACTGGAAGACTGTGTCTCAGTCCCTTGCAACTGTGCCATGGAGTGCCACAAAAGCAAAAAGCAGCTTATTTATATACCGCTTCATATCACGCTATGGGATGTCTAAGCGGTTTACAATTGTGAGCTGATTGCCCCCCAACAGTTGGGTACTCATTTTAGCGACCTCGGAAGGATGCAGGCCTGAGTCGAGCCTCAGCCCTGGCTGGTATTGAACTCGCAACCTTGTGGTCTATGAGTGAGTGGCTGCAGTACAGGCATTTAACCACTGCGCCACCATATTACTAGTATTGTTACTACTTGTATAACTATATAAAGTCATTGGGAATGATTGTCAGGAGATTTAGAGTAAAGATTAATCACTGTGTTGATAGCACACAGCTCAGTTTCACTGTCACATCTACATCCAATGCATACCAGTGCCTGGATGTAGTGGTGGGATCGATGAGAGTCAATAAATAGTGGCTGAATCATGACAAGAAGAGTTTATAGCAGAATATTTCCATATCTAGAAATAGGTAGACTACATATCCTTTATAGGGTTTCACTGGTTTTGAAAGATCAGTGTCCAATGACATTCTCTGGAATGTGTCCTTTACGAATACAATCCAGTTGCACATACACTTTCTGCAGAGAAGATTCTTCAGAGAACTGTGGTTGGGCAGCTGCCAGGACTTTTGGATGACATTGATTATCTAGATCCATTTCAGGCCTGGTTTGAGGACTCAATAAAGTGTACAACCAGAGGGTACTCCTGGATCAATCTGCTGAGTATCTGCCAGTCAGTTATGGGCAAAATGATCTCACTCATTCTGAAACACTAAATGTATATAAGAATATCAGAATTGTAATGTCTTTTAAGATTGCCACATTGGCATTATAACTATCTTTGCTTCTGTGGTGTTGAAACAGAGTCCTCAAAGACATGTTTAAAGCTTGTTTTGAAGCCACAAATAGATAATAAGATGGATAAAAATATCTCTTACTGAACATCTATTTCTTCGGCTGCTTCAAGGCACAAGATCATGGGCCTCTTTAGGGACTGTATTGACACCTCCAAGATGAGAACTGGGAGCGGAGAGTCTCATATAGTACAAAGATTTTGTGTTATTGTTTAAGCATTTTATTTGTGAACTGACACTTTGTCTTGTTCATAGATGAAAATTGGGGAAAGCACAACTGATATTGAGCTGGAGGGACTGCTGCCAAATACAGAATATACCGTTACAGTTTATGCAATGTTTGGAGAAGAAGCAAGTGATCCTCTTACAGGACAAGAAACAACATGTAAGTGCTTCATGTCCTTCTGAGCCCCAGGAGTAAAATTCTACAAGGGCTTTGTGTGTTTGAAAATAATTCTCAAATAACCTCTAGAAATCCTCCAACGCAATTCTATGATCAATTTCCAGTAGAATTACTCTGGAGTACCTACGGATTCCTAGAGAGAATATATTAATCAAATCAGCAAATAATCAAAACTGCAAAAGTCAAAGCTGCAAATGTGGAGGGCCAACTGTAGATCACAAAGTGCTTGCTACTTTGTCCTGCATTGCCTATTTGCTGCTCCCTCCTAGTAACTATAGCCAAAGGCACTGTATGCATACTTTTCTCTGCCAAATCATCATGCCAGGCCTGTTATGTTTATGCAGTCATGTAGAACTGTCATGTTTTTAGACTAAGGGATGTAAAAGTACAGGTGGCAATTAAAATTCTGGGAATTTAGATGGGTGCTACCTCATTTTCCATAGCCTGAGGCAAAGTAAACATTTTGTAGGAAGGACAGAATTCACAACAAAATTCAAAGACCCACTCTTGGAAATATATTAACTCTATAAAACATTTTAAGAGGGATTTGCTTCAAAAGGCAATGGGAGTGGTATGGAAGACCTATTTTAAATAAATAATTTGGAGTAAAGGAAAACTTCTGAAGTGGCTCATACTATTTCATTTCTTGTAATCCATAGTAGCCAAGATAGCTTCTGAGGAATATCCATATTAGCTATGAAATGTGGTGATGTAATGAATGTTTCACATCTGCCATCCCTAAATTCCAGGAGCTATTGGCCAACATGGGACTATTGGCCAACATGGCTGAGGCTTCTGGGAGCTGAAGTCTCTCGGCCCTTAAAGGGGAAAGGTTGCCTACCCTTGCACTGTGGTGCTGAAGTATATTAAGCTGCGAGTCTAGTTGGTTTCAGTACCTGGAATAGGAGAGAAATCTATATTTATCTCAAGCTGCAGATTGGCTTTGGGTGCCCCAGTGCAACCCCTCCCACACACGCACACACATGCACATACACATACATACAACTCCACCTTAGGCACAATTCCACTGGAAAGATCTCCTGCACTATCTTTTATGTTTTGTGCCGAGCAACATATTAATTTGGGCAGGACTTCAGCTGGAAAGGCTCCTAGAGAATTGTGTCTAAAATTGGAGTTTCCCCAGCTGGCATATATTTTGCAGCGCTATCAAGGGAAACAAACTTTCTGACTGAAAATTATTTATTCTCAACGTGTAGTAGCAGAACTAAAAGATGGGATATATCCAAGAGGAATGCAGTATTTTGTATATTCATATAACAAGAGCCCAGCATTTTAAAAATAAACATACTTCATGAAAAAGAGCATTCCTGAGTGACTTGTCTTCTTTTATCCATACATCACTAAAAACAAGGGTACTGTGAAATGTATGAACTTTCACACAGCACTGTGCAAGAAAGTCTGAGTGAAGGGGAAGAAAAGCCATGGAACTTGTGTATTTTTGAAGCACACACATTTATAGGAGTTTATTTACATATCAGTGTTGGAATGATTCCTTGAATCCACTAAAGCCAATTGACTCAGGTCATTAAGAGCAATTGTACCTAATTCAGCTTAAAAACAATAAGGGGATTCCTTTAGAATTGCTTGTCTTCATGTTCAAGAGCTACTGAAAAAAAAGGGGGGGAAGGGAAAAGAAAAGAAAAGAGACCATTTTCACAATTTGAACTTTCATCCACTTTGTGAAGTGCCTTTAAGTCCACCACGGAATCTGAAGTTTTCAAATGTTGGACACAGCTCGGCTAAATTGACATGGGATCCTGCTCCTCAAAAAGTGAAGGGATATCGCATTATGTATGTTAAGACAGATGGAACAGAAACCAATGAGGTAAGCAGATGTTTTCAAATTGGGGGCCTAAAAAAGTTATAAATTGGTACATTATGAATGATTTTCTGTGCTGTTTGACTATAACTTATATGGTGATAATTGGGTTTAGTGATTATTCTCTAGCTGAAGATGGTTTTCAGAACTAAGCAAAAGATTCCAGCCCCAGAAGTTTGACAAATGTCATTCATAGGAAGGGGAGGGAATGCACATAACCCCCTGCACAAGACCTCCTGACCCTTTCCACAAGACCTCCTGACTCTTTTGGTCAGATTTTTTGTGAGCATGATTACATAAAATTTTGTGCATTCAGATCCTAAAAACAAACAACCATGCTCCTATTTACTGGGCAGGCTTGTGATTTGGCAATTTTACACTCTGTGTAAAAGCCACGTGTCCTATCCGCTGCAGGTCACTCACTTCTGAGTCAGAATGAAGCACCCAATGATGATCACATGGCTGAGTGCTTCATTCTGATGTCAGAGCCAGCGACTGGTGACAGACAGACTGTGTAGATAGCAGCCCCAATATGGAAAAAGAAAGCTCCGGATCTTCCTAGAAGATCCAGAATAAGAGCTAAGGAATTTTAATGTTGTTCACAAAGTTATACCCCAGTTTTGGTGCTGAATGTGCTGGACTTTTAACACCAGAAGCGGGTTTTGAGCTGTGTGTTGCTTGAAAAGGACAATGACAGAACCAGTGGTGTCAGTAGGGGGTGCTGGGGGGGGGTGCGGACTACACCAGGTGATAGCCTAAAGGTGGGATGATACCAATGCTCCTCAAACACCTAGCTTTTGGCAGAAATAAGCTGTGGCATTCATCTACTTCCCTTTAAAATGCTTCAAGAGATGGTGGGAGTGGGGGGAAGCTCAGTGGGAGAACAAAGGAGAGGCCCCAGAATTTTTAAAATTAAAATTTCAAATTTAAAAAAAATTAATTTTTAATATTGTTTTATTCTTTTTAAATTTAATTTTAAAACATCACATTTTAAACAAATCTTCACTAGGTATATGTAAATACATTTAGGTTGTGCATATGATATTGTAATTTGAAGGTATAATTTTAATTTTGTTAGTTATTTACGCCACAACTATTAGCATTACATTCAGTGGTATATGGTAATTATGATTTACAAGTAATATTAACGCAAAAAAAGCATTACTTTTTTGGATTCTGTAGAATTCTGTGAAATGGGAGGAAGTCAATAGGGGATGTGTCTCCATGAGTTATTGCACCGGGTGACACCAACCCTAGTGACACCACTGGACAGAACTAGGGGGAAACAGGCCTTGGATCCATGTAGGCAAGACCCCATGCTGTGGTAAGGGGTAAGGATTTTGGATGTCAGGTTGAAGAGTGGGAGAGTAGCACCATTGACTTTGGCAGATGATCTCTATCTTACCAAGGAATAAAGAAACATTTTGAACTGGAGTTTCTTGGGTTGCCTGTCAACTCTTCTACCATTTTTTTCCTGGAGTTTCCCAGTCAGCTTTCCCATCAATCTTTAGTACACTTCTATTTGTATGCTTTACAGAGGCCTCCAACAATTTTCTTATTCCTCAAAACGTATACAGCATCACAAGTAGAGTAAAATATATTATATTGATAAACATGTTAAAGAGCTTTTAAAATGTACAAATCCTACCCTGTATTTCTTTATCCCCAGAGTCCAGCCATGTTTTCTGTTAGCACTGCCAATTTTCCCTTCTGCTCATTGCCAGCCTTTAGGGCTGCAGGTGAAGATAGGATAGCCTTTTCCGCAGAAAATAATGGAGCAGCTCTTTGGCTCTTAAACAGAAATTCCATTTTATTCCAGATTTTCCTCTCCCAGCATTCCCTGTTAAGCACTCTCCTTCTTTTCAAGCCTGGGTGGTCTAGTTCAGCAGGCAGTATCTGATGGTGTGTGACAGGGAGGAATAGGGTGGATGTATATGTTCTCTGTAGCCAAGAGGAAGGAAATGATCTGTTCTTTCCTGTTGAGATGGTGCTCTTGGTAAGCCATTGAAGGGTGCATCCTGAGATCCGATCCAGGATTCTTTCTTCAGTTGACAGAAAAACCCACTTCAAGACCAGCTCAAAACAAATCTGTCTCTTGCATCATGATGTAAAATTATGCAAGCTTTCTTAATTTGCCTTGGGTCTCATCACATCATTTCTAACAGTCCCCTCCTTTTATTCTGCAGGAGGAGGTTGGTAGTGTTTCAACACACACTTTGAGAAGTCTAACATCTCTCACAGAATATACTGTTGCTATTTTTTCTCTCTATGATGAGGGACAATCTGAGCCACTTACAGGCAGTTTCAGCACAAGTAAGTCCAGGTGTATTTCTGAAAGCTTTCCAAGTATTTCCTTTGCTTTTCTCGAAAATAATGTCATTGCAACAATCTTCCCTTTTTTTTTTTAAGGAAAAAAAGTGCGCAAATCCTTCCTTTTCATTCATTCACTTGGCAGTTTGGAAGCTTTATGTTGATTAAAATTAAAACAAATGCAAATGGAGCATTTTGTCCAGTATTTTCTAACTGTGGCTACACACAGAAAGAGAGAGAAATTTAAATACAGAAGGACTGAAGGCAAATTACATTTTGCCTGTTCACTGAACAAATTGGATAGATTAAGCTAACTGTTCACCATCTCTAAGCAATGTTACCTTTCAGGATTAAATTACATTGATTTTGGACACAACTCTGTAATGAATTAGAACCTTTGAGCAGCTCTTTTGCAAAAAACGGGGAAATAATTTAGAACAGTTCTATTCGTCTACCCTTCTTTCTTGCTCTTTTTTAAAAAGGAAGAAATAAACAAAGCACAACTAATAACAGTGCACTGCAATTCTGTAATGACAGAAGGCTTATAGCATATCATTCTTGAAATCCTTATGACAATCCTGCATAGTAGGCCAGTGTCACTGAAGAGAAACCTGGGATGGGAGTTATCTAAAGCCACACAGAGCACAAAGCAGAAGTAAAATCTGAACCAGTTACTCTCTGGTTCATAGGCTTATGTAGTTTCAGTCTTTCCCAAGCTGGGACACACTAACTATAATAATAATAATAATAATAATAATAATAATAATAATAATAATAATTTTTATTTAATACCCCGCCCCTCTGAGCGCAATCGGGGCGGCTTACATCATAAAATCACAACAATAATTAAGAAACAATTTCCTCCCCCTCCCCCCCTTAAAAGTTATTAAACCAAATTCAAGTTAAAATGAAATATAAGAGGTAAATTCTTCCATACAAACACGAACAACAATACATACAGAAATAAATACTGGCGGTGTCTACGCACTGGCTCCTGTGAGAACCTGGTCACAGAAATGGGAGAGTCTCGGGGGAGATTCTGGAGCCGGAGCTGGTAAACTTAATTAATCCGGGAAGGCCTGCCAGAAGAGATCCGTCTTGACAGCTTTCTTGAAGCTGTCAAGTGATGACAATTGACGGATCTCCTCCGGCAGGCTGTTCCACAGTTTGGGGGCAACTATCGAAAATGCCCTCTGGGAGGTCGTCACCAGCCTCGTTTTTTGAGGCTGCAACAGGTTCCTCCCAGAGGACCGGAGGGTGCGGGAAGGATTATATGGGAGGAGGCGGTCCTTGAGATAGTCTGGACCCAAGCCATTTAGGGCTTTAAAGGTAATAACCAACACCTTGTACTGGGTTCGGAAGCTGATAGGCAGCCAGTGGAGGGACTTCAAAACCGGAGTAATATGGTCCCTCCGAGATGTGCCTGAAACAAGTCTGGCTGCCATGTTCTGTACCAGCTGTAATTTCCGAACCAAGGACAAGGGTAGCCCCATGTAGAGTGCGTTGCAGAAGTCGAGGCGTGAGGTTACCAACGCGTGCACAACAGTCTCGAGATCCCTTACTTCCAGAAACGGGCGCAGCTGGCGTATCAGCCGAAGCTGATAACAGGCGCTCCTGACCGTCGCATTAACCTGATTTGTCATCAGGAGCGACGAGTCAAGGAGCACCCCCAAGCTGCGAACACAGTCCCTGGAGGAGAGCGTGACCCCATCCAGGACTGGAGGTTGCAACCCTATTCCTGGTTTCGGGGCCGCTACCGTGAGCACCTCCGTCTTGTCTGGATTCAGCTATAAGCCTTGACCAGTAAGGGAGTTGTACTCTACAACATTTGAAAGATATAACTTTTGTAAGGCTGGTCTAGAACTAGTCAGATGTGTCAACATAACTTGCTTATAACGTAACATATCATAATTCTATTAGAAAGGACTTTCCCTGATGGGGCTCAGGTGAATGTCTCCAGTTTTAGCCTCATCTTCTCCTCTGTCATGACCCCTCTATGCACATTCAAGTCTTACATAATGGCTTCAGAAGCTACTAGTATGCCTTATTTAGAATGGTACAGTATTACTAGGCCTCAAACAGACAGGGGAAAAAGAGCAGCCAGAGGCCGCTCCTATCCCGATCGGTGTGGGACCGTGGCGGCTGCGGCAACCGCATGGTCCTGGCCCTGATCCAGGCCACTGCCGTAGTCCCAAATGGGATGTGGCCGGCTTTTGCTGGCCAGGTGTGCTCTCCACGTGGCTTCTGGCCACTCTGAGTGCATCTGTCATCTAAACATCATGCCCTCAGAGCAGTCAGAAGCCACATTTTATTGCTTGACTGTTTTGGTAGTATTATTTTCTGCTCCAGTATAGCCTCCAGGAGCTGCTTATGCTACCTGTGCAGAATGAAAAGTTTTAATATTGTAGAGCTCTTTGCCTCTGGAAACATTCTTTAATGTTTGTCAGTGCATGCCTCATAACACTGGGCCATTAATGAGGCTGATCAGAAGCAACTAGATCATAATGCTGAAAGAGGAGGTGAGAGTTGGTTTTTGGAAGTAAAGTTTAATTAATCAGTTAGATTAATGAATTAAAATCCCTTTGTTCAACCAAAAAGATATTCTGGTCTGGCCTCATCTGGACTACTGTGTCCAGTTCTGGGTGTTTTCTTTTAAGAAGGATATAGACAAGTTGGGGCAGGTTCAGAAAAGTGCAGCAAGGATGATTAGAGGCAGAGGTAGGCAACCTTTTTTGAGCTGGGGGCTGGGTTGCTGTCCCTCAGACAATTGGGGGGCCGAAGCACCAAAACTAAATAACTAACTAACTAAATAAATAAAAATAAAAATAATTTTTTTAAAAAAAATAAAAAAAATATGCATGCACACTCTCTCAGCCCCAGAAAAGCCGTGGCAAAACCCCTGTGGAGATTTTGCCAAGAAAACCCCAAGAACAAGTAATAACAACAGTAATCAATATCATCATGCCGGGGGCGGTGGGGGGCGGCAGCGGGTACAAAGTAACCAAGGGGGGTTGCAGACTCCCAGAAATAGTGCAAATTGAGTCCACTTTTAGGGTTAGGGTTAGGGTTAGGGAATCATGGGAACTGTATTTTATTGTGGCACCAGAGCTCTCTGACAGAGAAGGCTCAATATCTCAGAAAAAAAGCAATTCCCATGACTCCCTAGCACTAACCCTAACCCTAAAAGTGGACTCAATTTGCACTATTTCTGGCAGTCTGCAACCCCCCCCCCCCCCAAAATCAGGTGTCATCATAGAGATGCATTCTCTTCTTTCTGCAAAGGGAATGCAACTGTAAAGATAATGTCTGCTGTGATGTGTTTGTGTACTATCTGAAAACAAAAGCTTGGATCCCAACCAATGTTTTGTCTGGGAGAATGTGCCTTCAGCATTTTTCATCAGTAAAATGTTATTCATGCTGTAACCCATTTCTCTTGAGTAACAGGTAAAAGAACACATTAATAATACATTTTAGGGGCATTCTTAAAATAAATTATTTAAAAAGACGTCATGATACCATCTGTAGATGATCCATGTGCCTTGCTTATAATGCTATTAACTCTTCTTGGAAGAATTCCAATAAGACCTAGCATCCTTATTTGGCTCCCTATGTCATATTGTTTTGCAGAAAAAGTTCCATCACCTCAATATTTGGAAATACATGAAGTATCAACTGATAGTTTTAGAGTCAGCTGGAAGCCACCATCCTCTGATGTAGCGCTTTATCGACTAGCATGGATTCCCTTAGGTGGGGAAGAAGCTGAAGAGGTGAAGATTCTTGATTCTCATCAGGTGTCATATATAGTTTTAGTGGATTCACTCTGTGAGTATGGATCATTATGTTAGATGATGTAAAGAATGTTGATAAACATTCTTATCCTCAGGAGGAAATGGCATTCTAAAATGTGAAAAATGCACAGGAACTTTTGTAATCCTACCCAGTGGTAAGGTGCCACCCATGAAAAACAGGAACATATTAGGAGGCTAGAAAAATGAAGTGCCAGATGAATTGTAAATAATGGCATTTAGTAAAAGGAATAAATGAATAAAGGTGGGTTTGCAGAAGAACAACAAACTGTACAGGAGACAAAACCACACTGTGTGGATAGTGGAGCCAACAAGAGCCCAATGTGAACTGAGTCTGCTTAGTGACCATACCAAACCTGTTGAGAAGGAGTAAGAATGGAAAACTATGAGTGAGGGAATGAAATAGAGTACCCTGGAAGAGTGCTGGTAGGCTGAAGCCTTAAATAGGAGCACAGAAGGAATCTTGTACTTCTCTGGAAACTTAACAGTGGTTCCTTAATAAAGAAACCAGTAGTGACTGATAGGTGTCCTTAAAATACAACCTTTTCATCTCATCTGCAGAATGTGACTGCCTAGTACATCACAGAGTAAAAAGGGTATGTTTTAGACAACTATCGATTCATCTAAAGGTTTGGGCATGCCCAATGTGGAATGGAAATGTGGCTCTTTGAAAAAACTTTCTTCCCCCTCATAGCTCCCACTGAAAAGGGGGGAAAGTGTTAGAAAATGAAAAGGGGGGGGAATGAATACAGGGTGCTTTGCAAGTCCACTTAGTAAACTACATAAATGAAACAAACTACAGTTTGCTGTCCATATCCACAGATTCTTCATCCATGGAATCAAGCATCCACGGTTTGAAAATATTCAAAAAAAAAGTATAATTTTCCAAAAGCAAACCTTAATTTTGCCATTTTATATAAGTGACATCATTTTACTACATTATTGTACTTAATGGGACTTGAGCATCCATGGATTTTGGTTTCCGTGGGAGGTTATGAATCCAAACCCCAGCAGATACCAAGGGCGCACTGTATTCACTTGTCTTCCCACATTTGGTTGCAGTGATTTTTATAGTTGTATTTTGATAAAGACTCAAAGAACTGCAAATGTTTACCAGTGGCTTTGGCATGTATAAATGGCTGGTGGGTAGTTTGGCAGGTCTCACAAAATAATCTTTTTACCATAACTACTGTAACTTTGCTTTGAAATATTACTTTTTCAGGACTACAAGTCCAAGAATTCCCTCAGCCAGCATGTTTGCTAGGGAATTATGAGTGTTGTCACCTCAACAGGGAATTTTGCATGTAATTCTTTTGAGTGTAATTCTCTTTCTCTTTTCCTTCTCTAAATTGAACTAAGACAGATAACTTTTCTTTTCTTCCAATGTTTAAGATTGTCTTAAGTGGAGAGGTGGACACACATGACATCGAAGGCTTGCTACCCAGCACAGAATATGAAGTGTCCTTGGTAGCCATCTTTGATGATGAGAGTGAAAGTGATGTTGTGGCTGTTCTTGGGACTACACGTAAGACAGGAAATATTACTATCTCTCCCCACTCCCTTGTGCTTATTGTATAGAGAAAGAAATCACATAGCATAGGTCTGCATTACCTGGAACCAGTGGAATGACTGGGTGATGTGGTAGTGCAGTGGTGCGGCCCACACCGCGTGACACCCAGAAGGAGGTAATACCCGGTCAGGCCCTCCCCCCATGCTCCTCCCATGCACCATCCCCACATGCACTTCCACCCTTGCACTATCCTCATGCTCCTCTGTTTACACTCCCACCCCACCCTGTGCTGTCCTATCCTTTTCCTCATCAGGAAAAGAACGGGATGGCACAGGGGGAGGTAGAGCCCGGCCCCCTACACTGGCTGACACCCAGTGCAGGGATGCCACTGGCAGGGAGGGAAGAGTGCCCAGAGCACCCTGTCCATGCCAAGCATTGGTTTACTGATGAGTAAAATGGCACCTGGCAGTAAGGTGAGGGGGTGTGTCCTTTTGGCCCTGCCCCCCCACACTGGGTGACACCACTGCCTGCAACCTCTTGCCCCTAATCTCATATATGGGGTTATTTTATGTTACTTGGTGGCAGTGGCAGCTGATGGGTCTCATGTCAGTGAATCCATTCCAGGTTTTCAGTAGCTTTAAAGGCTCTGTCTAATGTACTGAACCTAGCACCTTGGACAGTGACTTTAAAACCTGGATAAAATCTGAACTGGATTCATGGACATGAGAGCCACCATCTACTGATGCTTGACGAGGAACATTCTGCACCTGTTTGAGGGCATTTGTTGTTATTCCTGTTTCCTATGATCCAGGGTAAACCTTGATGTCAAAAACTCTATTAAGCTCATATAAAAAAATCACACTGGTTCATCTACTAGTTAAGAATACTAATAAGAATACTAAGTTTTTAATAATAACTAAATAATAATAAATGGTGTCCAGAGCTTTGACAATTAACATATTAAAATTGAGGGGGGGGGGAGATAAATTAACTGCTTGACAATAAAGAAATCATTGATTAATTTGTTACTTCTTTCATGAAAGCCTTGCATTGTTAATTTTAAAACATCATTCAAAATTATTAAAAATGACCAGTAATGAATTAAAGTTACAAGAATCATCATTCATTGTTCAGAAATACCCTTGTGGGTGTTTAATAGGGGAAAATAATCAATTTTAAAACCATTTTTAAAAAATGTTTAACCAACTTTCAGAGTTGGTCTTTCAGAGTCCTTGTTTAGCATTCAAACCCTTATATTGCATTGACTCTCTTACAATGAATTAATTAAAAATGGCTCTGCCAATGGCCATTTGGTTTAAGCTATATTATATGGTCCTAAGCCAAGCTGTAGTGAGGAGATCTCCTTGTCCTGGATTAAACAAGTAGCATTTGTGTTCTTTCTTCCTTTATATTTAAATTCACTTCTGCAGTCAGTTGTTTTGTTTTCAAGGCTGTATTGGTGCTAAATGAAATGAAATATTTGTATGAAAGGAATTTTATCATTTTTTCCCCAGTTGAAGTGATGACTACTGAAATGACCACCCTAACCACTACGAGCACGACAACTTTCCAGCCTACATCAGCAGGTAGAAAAATATATAAAACTATTACAAATACAGGGAGTTGAATATTAAGGAGAACAAATATTAGTATTTTATTGTTTTGGGATTAATAAGCCTGAGGACCTTTTAAAAGCAGTTGTTAATAATAACAGAATGATCTTCAAACAGTTGTTGTAATGTGGGATTTAAACATTTTTCATCAAATTTAAAATGTTTAATATTGTTTCAGTCTTTCGAACAGGAATAAGAAATCTCGTTATAGATGAAGAAACTACCTCAAGCTTGAGGTTGAAATGGGACATTACAGATTACAATGTTCGTCAATTCAGGGTGACATATCTCACTGCCAATGGTGATCGTGGTGAGGAAGCAGTAAGGATGGTTGGTATAAGTTTTTATTTGGCATCACTTGGGCTTTCAAATATATTTTCATAACAAAGAGCCAAAGGACTCCTATGTGGATCCTTCACACCATACAATAAATATATGCTAACAGTTATCTAGCATATAGCAGATGCATATCACACTGCAGTTCTGCATTACATTCAGTGTCTGAAATTGCTGTTATAACTATTTTAAAATGGGATTCCATGATTGCTTTTAGATTGCTTTTTAGAGTTTTTTAAAAGGATATTTTAATGTGTTTAAAATGTTTTTGTCTCTATATTAATTGATTTTTATTTGTTCATCTCCTCAGGAGCCCTTGTGGGATGGGAGGTGACACAGAAATACTATAAATAAATATGTTTAAATTTTATGCACATATATGTCTGTATTCTGTGCACATAGCACAGCAAAGTGTATGTAGCATTTTGCACTTTCAAAAGCAAATATTTAATAGGACTCTGTCTTCAAGGAATCTGTGATATAGAATCATAGAGTTGAAAGGACCCCAATAGGCCAAGACCCACTCAGTTCAATAAAATATTGAATGATTTGATTTATATACCACCTTTTCCACAAAACTGGACTCAAAGCAGTTTGAGTTAAGTGAGCTAAATCAATATGTAATAGAAAAGTTTTAAAAGTATTAAAACACAACTTTTAAGACATTAATTTAAAAACAGTAAAAAAGCATAAAACATGTATTACATATTAAGATTAGCGCACTATTTGGACGTCTGTCTACCCCAATCAGTTCAGACTGCAGGCCTGCTTATATAAGAAGGTCTTTGCCTGTTGGTGAAAAGAGAACAGAGAAAAGGCTAACCAAGCCTCCATCAGAATAGGCTAAGAGTAGCCATTGAGAAGGCTCTCTCCCACGTCCTTACCAGATGAGCCTGCAAGAATGGTGAAATGGAGAAAGTCCTCTCTTGAAGACTATCTTAGGGCCTTTGCAGACTGCCAGAAATAGTGCAAATTGAGTCCACTTTAAATTGAGGCACTGCCCTGGCTCAATGCTAGGGAATCATGGGAATTGTATTTTTTTCTAAGACATTGAGCCTTCTCTGTCATAGAGCTCTGGTGCCACAATAAATTACAGTTCCCATAATTCCCTAGCACTGAGCCAGGGCAGTGCCTCAATTTAAAGTGGACTCAATTTGCACTATTTCTGGCAGTCTGCAAAGGCCCTTAGAGGCAAGTTCATATGGTGAAATACAGGCTTTCAGATGCTCTGGACCAAACGGACAAAGATAAGACAGCAGAGAGAAGAGAACTGGATAACAATAGTCATCTGACCTTGTAGAAAATTATTATTTGACAGATATCATGTGCATCCCTGATCCAGATTGGGAGTTTGGTCCTTGACATGGCGGGTGGGGTGGGGTGATTGAGCTTTATTGCTTTGCCTCCTGCTATTCCAGATTGGGTACAGTGAACTGTTAGTTGCATGAGCAGGAAAGCTTCCATCAATTTCAATTGAAATCATATGCAGTTTGGTAGCTTTGGTCCTCAGACAAGAGGTACCAAACATGAATTTGAGAACTACTAACCGAGGTCCAAAATACACTGCAGAAATAATCCAGTGTGAGACCACTTTAACTGCCCTGTCTCAATATTAGGGAATTCTGGGGACTGTAGTAATGTGAAACATTTAGCCTTCTCTGTCAGAGAGCTCTGGTGTCACAGTAAACTATAATTCCCAGGACTCCCTAGCAGTGAGATCAGTTTAAGTGGTCTCAAACGGGATTATTTCTGCAGGGTGTTCTGGACCTAAGTCTGATTAAATTTGGTTACAGCTGGCATGAGAATGAATGGTTTAAGTCAAAGTCCTCATGAGGCTCATTCCCACTTGCTTTTGAATCGGTTTGCCAGTTGGGATTAAAAGTTGAGGGAGGGAGCTAATGCCATATACATGTCAGGAGAGCCAGCTGTCATTCTGGTTGTGTAGTTATAGCCTCCAAGTTAGCTTTTCCAAGCTCTTGTATTTATGTCATTGTTTGCTACCGTTAGACTTCTTTCGCTTAGGCCTAGAACAGTGGTTCTCAAATGGTGGGAGTGCTCAAGGGGAGTGACTTGGAGGCCCTGATCCCTCGTCCTCTGCCAAAACTTGTTTATATATAAAATTTACACATAATTGAATTAATTATTGAATTTACTTAAATAATGCTATTCTAATTTGAATGATGTTATTTCCTTATAAAATATTAAAATATGAATATACATGAACATGGGAATGGAATTATGCACACTAAATAAAATATTTTAATTAATATACTACATTGAGTGGGAGGGCACAACATCTGCATGTAGAGGTAAATGGGGGTCCCAAGGATAAAAAAAAAGAGTACCACTGGTTTAGAAGATAGATTAGACAAAGCAAACCTCAGTGGAAAGCTACAAAGTAAGGATAAAAATTGGACATGCAGGCCTATGTATTTTGACAGCTGCCTTCTTCCATAAGTTATTTCATAATCTTCATAGTTGTCTGTCAGTAATTTGTGAATTATTCAAGATTTCCAGGATTGGGGGCTTTGCAAGAATAGAATTCTAAAAATAACTGGTGATGGTTGTTTCAAAGGAAGTCACTTGTGAAAATCTGAGTGCAGTTATAAAAATAGAGCCAATTGTATAATGTGAGATTTTTCTCCCACTGTGAACATCAGGGTAATTTGCTTAGATTTGTTTGCTAGCATTCTGTACTCAAATGAAGTTTCCAGTCTTTATGGTTAACCATAAAGGATTTTTTCACTGCTTCTTTGACAGAATGTTATTTCATGTTGCTTCTTGCAGTCTGTCTTTTTAATTGCACGTGTATTTCTCTATCAATAAACATGTCAGAAAGTGAGATTAATTGACTTTCTTCCCCTGCAAGCTGTTGGCCTCTTCACTTCCATTTCTTTCATGAAGCTTTTATGAAGTTGTAGTAGAGAATGTTTTAATGTTTTCTTTTACATCAAAGCAGTGAGTACTGTGGATTCCTTCTGGGCTACAAAAAGAAAATCCCTTTTAAAAGTGTGTCCACAATCACACATTGTATTGGGACCAACAACAACAAAAAATAATTGAGTCCCCACTAGCAGTGTGAAGTAATATAGCCTGGACCCAGGTTTAACATCTCCTTGAATAAGCTGCAGAATTGAGGTAGCCCCCTTTTAGTTTTCCAGATGTTAAGTTTCAAATCCTATCATCTCTCATGATGTTGGTCATGGCTGATGGGAGCTGCAATCCAGCAACAGCTAGAGGGTCACATGGTATCCCTTCCTGCTGTAGAGACTCTTCTGTATGACCTTTCTAAATAGCAGAAGTCCATTGATTTGTGGATGGTGATGATGACCAGAGATACTTGCAATATTTGAAAAGGTGAAATTCCTGTTTTTTCTATTCAATGTGGCTTCAGGCCAATATGTACTCATTGTTTGGTTTTAAAATGTATTGCTGTGCTCCAGATGTATAATATCACCAAGTAAGACGTGCGGAACAGCTGTGGCTGTTCCTGTGGTTACACTGCATGTTGCCAACCATTTGCATTAATGACAGGAACTCAAAATCAGTTCCATAAAATACTGGAGGTTTGAGCTTCGTTTTATCTTTTGACAGTCACATAAGATACAGCGTTGCATTCTTGTCATCTCTCAGAGCAGATGTTTTTCAGGTTCTACCTTCAGCAGGCACTTTCCCCTTTCCATGGGACTGCGTGCCATGAACCCTTTACTTGTAAAGGATTCTTCAGCTGTGTTCTAAAGCTTCATACTGGTTTCTTTTGGCTGCCAGTTCGGCCTCACTATCACCCTGACATAAAGAGATGACAAGCCCCAAAAATACACTTAGCACTCACCCCGGCTGTCCATTACAGGGAAAGATTGGTAATGCTGAACAAGCTGACTTTCAGGCCAGCCTACATATTGCTATTGATCTTGTCATCTCTGTACACTTGAGACACTTCCAGGAGGTTTTCATGGCGGTTTAGAGCTATATTTTGCCTTAAGTCTTGGGGAAAGGCGAAGTTAAAATAAAGTAACAGCAGCAGCAGCAGCAGCAACAAGGTATCATCTCCAATATTTTTGGTAGAAAGCCTCTGTATACAAGTTTCTGGGGAACATGAGACAAAAGGCGCAGTTGCATTCATGTCCTATTGGTTGGCTTCCGCTAGGAAACGGTTACAAACCCTCCAACTGTTCTGATTTGGCAGGGACCATCCCAATTAATCCCGTCTTCCCACCTTTTCAGCAGTTTTTAAAATGTCCCAGTTTCTCTCTCTTCTTTCTCCTTTCTCCTTCAGTTTACTTCAGTTTCTACAAACTGAATTCAACGTGCAAAAGTTGTTTGTACTTAATTAATTCAGTGTATAGTTGACCTTCCATATCGGTGGGGTTTCTGTTCTGGATTGCCCCTTGGATACTAAAAAGCATGGGACCCTAAGTCCTATTATTATCAATAGAAGTGTGATGTGCACTTTGAATGTGTTGGCACAGCTGCATCTATGCGCTGCCATTGATGAAAATGGGGTGGGGATGCTCCAATCCATGGATGGTTAGTCTGCCGATACGGTGGATACAGATGTCTAGTCCACCACCTGTACTCAGTAGAGGAAGAGGAGGGGTTAGAGTCTTGCCTTTTACAGTAAGTTCAAGCAAAAGCAAACAGCTGCAGCTTCTCCTAGTTTGTGTGTTCTTCCTTATTAATAACTTCTGCCATCTTGACTTCACTCTGATGTTGCTTGGCCACACATCTCCGTTTCCATCTGTGAAGTATTAAAGGGTATGTGGTTGGCTACTATACAGATAGAATACTGGAACTGGTATCACTTGGTCCTATACAACATAGTTCCTTTTGTTTCATAAAGATCCCATTTTCTCCTGGTACACTATCTGAGATATTCTACTGAAGTTTAAAATTTCTAATACCCCAGTCCTAATTATTTTTTCTTTTGATTCCATTGTGTTCATTAGTATTGGCAAAGATAGTTCAGGGTAGTATCCAGACTCCACCATCCCAGACAGTGCCTTGTCCCACATCTGATTATGCATGTTGTATGCATTTCCATATATCTATCTTTTCAACCATTTAGACTTCTCCTAATTTTGGACAATCCTGCTTCTCCACCATATTTTATCTATTAAAATGTATGTCATTTTAAAAGCACTAAACTGACTCAATAGATGCAGCCACAGCCTTGAGTTTGCGAAGCCTGAACAGGGCTGCTAATGACCAAGTATCTTGGAGGTCTCTCATTCATAGGATTTCTGTAAGTTTAAGCTGACTTGATGACACCCAACAATAACAAAAGTCTTGTCTCTCCAAGTGGAGAAAGCAGGCAATTCATTATTACGATATGCTGTTTTACACAATATGCAAGACTCAAGTCACTTGTGTCAAGATAAAATTAAATGAAGCAATAGGGACAAAACACCTGAGCTATATCAAAAGTAAAACACCCTTGTTTTAATTACTATTTTCTCTGTCCAGAAAATGCTGTGACCAGTAGTTCTGTGAAGGGAATTTGTTATGTCTAACAGATCCCTCAGTACTCCCATCAAATAACATTTCCTCAGATTCATTGAGGAGATGTTGAACATCCCACAATATAAATCTGCAGTGTAATAATACTTCAAGAACATGATTATTATGATGTAGTGATGTTAAATGCATCTATAGAGGAAATGATGTAATGATGTTAAATGCATATATAGAAGTACACATTCATGTGTGAAAACCTTTGACGTCTCTGATTTAAATTCAGAAGTCATGGCTCATATCTGGTTCCAAATACATTTCTGTGAGGCCAAGAGATATAACATTTTTACATACGTGGTTGGACACTGGCATAGAAAAAAAAATTATATGATATGACATTGTGATAGTCCTAAAGACTGAGATGGAGGTGGTACCAAAGATAACTATCACTCTTACTTCTTTTGTCATTTCTCCCTACCTGTATAGGTAATGGTCCCTGGAAGGCAAAACAATTTGCTTCTTCAGCCTCTGCTTTCAGACACCGAATATAAAGTTATGGTCACTCCTATCTATTCTGATGGAGAAGGTGCCAGCTTGTCAGTTCCAGGAAAAACTTGTGAGTATAAAGATTTTCTCTTTGCATGGAGGTCATAATTTAAGCAAATATCTGCTTTTGACCAAACCATGACAAACTGAAAAGGATGTAATTCATAATGTGTTTTTTTTTGTTTGTTTTTGTTTTAGTACCCCTGTTTGCTCCAGAAAATCTAAGAGTCTCTGATGAATGGTACAACCGATTGAGGATTAGCTGGGATGCTCCCCCATCACCCACAATGGGATACAGGATTGTGTATAAACCTGTGAACAGTGAGTGCCAGTGTAGCTTATTTCTATTTTCTGTAAATATCTTAATGCTTGTTAGGTCAGACCATCTATTCAGACTTTAGGCCTAAGCAGACTGCCAGAAATAGTGCACATTAAATTGAGGCACTGCCCTGGCTCAGTGATAGGGAATTATGGGAACTGTATTTTTTTCTGGGACATTGAGCCTTCTCTGTCAGAGAGCTCTGGTGCCACAATAAATTACAGTTCCCATGATTCCCTAGCACTGAGCCAGGGCAGTGCCTCAATTTAATGTGCACTATTTCTGGCAGTCTGCAAAGGCCCTATAGTTCTCAATAGCAGATCAGGTAGGAAACTGTTAATTGTACAGCTTCAGACTGCAGGCAAGTCTCGCAGAAATTGAAGTGGTCAGAATATTGGACTGTTACTTGGAAAATCCATATCCAAATACTTAATGAACCTGCCTGTAGTCACTGGGTATCCTTGAGCCACTCACTATTTTTCTCACACTAAACTGTCTCACAGGGTTGTGGTGAATATAGAGAAGGATTTCTGTATAGCTCATTGCTATGTATGCCATCGTGAACTCATTGGAAGAAAGGCATGAGATACATGTAGCAAATAAATAATGGGATAGGATTACCTTCCCATTGGAAACACTTCTGGCCTTGCATGCTAATTTTCTATATGCATTGTTTGAAGTTTGATTTAGTTTTTGACACAAAATAGCCTTCAGTCCTGTGCTCTTCATACTTGCAGTCGAGACAGAGGTTTACCATCTTACTTTTCTGTCTCATTTCATTTGTTGGAGAATTAATGTAAAGGGATGTTTACTATCCAAGTGAATGACTAATTGGGTCCTGGTCACCCATGGCAAGCAGGAATTGCCCAAAGACTACTAGAAAGGAAGTTTGTTTTTTTTTAAATGGAACACATTGATTGTCATACATGATACATCATATAGGCCTAAGCATGTTTACTCAGAAGTAAATCTCATTGAGTTCAGTTAGCATTTGTAAGATTGTTTTGGATTGTAGCCTTGGAAAGCAACTATATATTTTATGTAGTTTTTAAATGCTTTTTGCTAGCCTCTTTTGTTTTAGGGAGAAAAAAGGTTCAGCTGTTTAGCCTGCATTTTGAAGTGGAAAAATGTTAATGTAGGGGAACAAGGCTTCTATTACATCTATTTTCCCAGCCAAAATTGTCTCTCAACTATTCTAACTCGTCTGAGGAAAATATAGAGATATAAAGCAGCTGGAAGTGGAGATGTTTTGAGGAAGGAAAATAGATGAATTGCTTCTCCTTATACGAAGTTGCCTACTCTCCCAATACTCTCTTTCCAGACTGTAGCCTCAGTTTTGTAGAACAAAAATTAGTATGTAAAAATGTTTGTGGGATTATATATCACATAGTTCACTCTGAAATGTGGGCAGATAATTTAGTGAATATGTATCTTGATGACTAGTAATATTTTAGATTCATTCACAAAGGCCATTAATTTTTTTTCTTGTAGTTATTCCTAAAATGTTTTTTCATATAAAGATTACCTACTTTAAGCTTTCAGAGGTGTGTAATATGAATTTTCAGTAAACCAAAAAGCCAGTATCAGTATACAAATGGGGGATAAGGGTGTCTTTTAAATGTAAATTTTAGCTGTGATCCAGAATTAGCTGCTATAGTATGCTTCCTCTCCTGGCCCAACTTGTGCCCTCCCAAACCTTTACAGAAACACCATTCACCCATGCTCCAGTCACTGGCAGAATGGACCTCCTTCTTCCCATGCAGCTGATACCCAGTAGATAGGCGTGTTTTTTTTGGGGGGGGGAAGGGGGAGTTACAATTGTGGCAATAGTGTCAAAGTCATGACTACTTAGCAGTTATGTATGTGAAACAGATACCAGATGGTAGCTATTTTGTGTATGGGATCACTACTTAGCCATGGTTGTGAAACTAAAGGTATTGACATGATGATAACTTCCCCTCTCTGACCTACTTTACTGGTATCAGCTGCATGAGGAAAATATGCCAGCAATTGGAGCACAGATGAATGACGTTTCATCAGGTTTAGGGGGTTGGACTGGGGAAAGATTACTATGGGTCAGAACAGACCGGCTCTAACATCTTGAAGCCGCCCAGCTGCCCAGATGTAGGCAGCTTTATAAAACTTGTCAGTTGTAGTCCACATGAAAGTTAAGTATTCTTTTCAATTCCAGATTTTGTTCCTGTTCTTTCCAATTTTATAGTGGATTAAAATAAACTGAGGGAGGTTGCAGACTGCCAGAAATAGTGCAAATTGAGTTCACTTTTAGGGTTAGAGTTAGTGCTAGGGAATCATGGGAATTGTTTTTTTTTTTTCCTGAGACATTGAGCCTTCTCTGTCAGAGAACTCTGATGCCACAATAAAATACAGTTCCCATGATTTCCTTAGCACTGAGCCAGGACAGTTAAAGTGGACTCAATTTGCACTATTTCTGGCAGCCTGCAACCCCCCTGACTTAGTATAAAAAGTCTCTTGTACCAGAAGTTGACAGAAAATTTTCTGTAATAACATGTATAGAGAGCTCCAAAATAAAATGGGAAAGAACAAGAACAAAATCTGGGGCTTTCTGGTCTTTTTGATCCGTCTAAGTAGCTGGTACAAGATTTCAACAAATATTTTTAGTGATCAGAGACAAGTAATAAAATATTATTAAATGTTGTTTAACCAAACAAGTTATTTTTTGGGCAAAGTATGCTATATTCTTTTTTTCTTTCAGTTCCTGGACCAGCACTGGAGACCTTTGTAGGAGATGATATCAACACTATCCTTATTTTGAATTTATTTAGTGGAACTGAATACAGTGTTAAAGTATTTGCTTCATACTCAACAGGATTCAGTGATGCATTAGCAGGTGTAGCCAAAACATGTAAGAATCTTCAGTTTCTTGTTATCCAGTTTGTAATCTCCATGAGCCATACTTCACCTATAATCTCGACATTATACTGTGAACAAAATTTGGAATGGAATTTGGAATGGAATCACTTCCTTTCTCTGCTCTTTCTATTGGAAGCAAGGTGTTTCTGCTGTTAATATGAAACATGAGATGTTTTCACAAGGGACATAAACAATATTTGTCAGACACCACAGTATCTCTGCTGAATATTGTTCATTTGGTACAGAAAATAGAACAACTATTTAAAAATCAAGCAGGCATCGCGATCAGCACTTTGGTTAAAATATAGTCTACACTTTGTTATAAAATATAGTCTATTCAAATCTTAGGTTTTTTTCATACTACACAATTATAGCACTGTAATTCCCATCCTATGGAATCTTTGGATCTGCAGTTTAGTAAGAAGTACTCAGAATTTTCAACCAGAGAGTTCTAGTACCTCCCCAAGCTACAAGTCCCAAGATTTCACAGGATGGGACCAGGTCAGTTAAAGTGAAATTGTAGTGACACACATGTAAAGTGTGAAAGTATACTGTGTAATATTCCTTGTAAAGATGCACATCATTCTTTGTATCTGAAACATGATGAATATAGGTTGTTTACTCATGAGATCTCTGCATTGTAGAATTTACAGAGAGTTTTAAAAACAAAACAAAAACAAAACAGCACTATAGACTAGCTGCAAATGTCCATAGATGCACCATGATAATATTGCATCTCTGATATTTACTACTAAGTCTCAAGTATAATGTAGCATCTCCAGGAAATGGCAATATTTGTTCCTATTTCTATGATTTACTGGGTTAATACTTTCAGTGCTATTGATATAAATGTCAGTAAGTCTTATGAGGCAAACATTCATCAGCTCATATTTTTAAAATGGCCCAATTTTCATTTTATTTTTTAGCATTTACGAGCAAATCTGAGTATTTAATAAGTCTAACTTGGAAATATCCCAAATTGGGAAGAAACAAATAGCTTTTCAAGAATATTATGAATGTATTTTACATCATTAAAAGCATTATTACTTGGCTGAAAGGATCTTTTGTTGACATTGGTTTCTTCTTATTCAATCCCAGTTCCATCTTTCACCCTAGTTACTACCCTCAATGACCTGGGGCCTCTACAGACAGTGCTTTGTGCCATCTTGGAGGCAGGGTATGGGGAGGGACAGCCACACACCGGGTGCCCCAACCCCTTCCCGAGGATGTCATCAGTGCACACGCCATTGCACATGGCGAGCACTCTGATGATGTCCTCCAAGCTCAGCATCCGGACACGCTGCGCTGGAAGAGACGTGGAAGAGACGCGTGGCGTCTCTTCGGGCACCCCTTTTGCCCACTCTGGAAGGAGCAGCATTTTAGCACTCCTTCCAGGGCCAGCAGAAGGGTGGATTGGGGCCACTGCGTGTGTTAGCAGCAGCCCCAATCCTCTGCTTCTCCGCCTGTCTGCAGAGGGCCTTGGATTCAGCTTGGCAATAAATGATGCACTGATTCAACTTGACTTGACTCGGCTCTAGTATATTTTAGCAACTGTCATGCTGGCCTAACTTCATCCAAAAACAGCAAACACTTGAGATGAGGGATGAGGTAGGGAGAGGCAGGAAATATAAATACAATTATTATTATTATTATTATTATTATTATTATTATTATTATTATTATTATTCAGCAGCCTGTCTTCGCTGTGCATAAGAAGAGCCTTTTGAAGCTTTTCAAGAGTTTTACAGAGATCCTTCTACCTCAAGCCCTTGCCTAATATGTTTGCTACTCCCATCTGAGAAATTTTAAAACCTAACTTTGTGCATGTCTTCTTGATTTTCTAGTTATTAAAACTCCATCCCACCTCCTTTTTTCTGTTAAATTTGGCTCCTAGATCTGAGACTTGAGATTTGACTTGAAAGTATCTTACAAGGACTTGAGACTGAATTTGAGACTTGGAGTCAAATACTTGAATACATCACTGCTATCCCTCATTTTATAATTCATGGTTTTAGAATGGTTTTACAGTTGACATGTGGGAGTGACACTAGCTGTTTTGGGGATGTTTTTTATTTAAAAAAATGTGTTTGGGGTAGGTTTGAGGGCCTTTTGAAGGTTAAAGGAAGCAACCCATTGCTTTTGGCAGCTTTTGGTCAGTTTGGAGGCAAAACAAAGCCTGATCTTTTTTAAAAAAAATATCATTTTGGTGGCAAGACTTCAGGTGATTTCAGGTTCACAGTTGTAGCCATGAGCCACACCAAGCCCATTCCTGTTGTAGAATCATCACAGATCCATATCTAGATGGCATTTAGATGGCATTTGTTGCCTTGGGTCCTATACCTGGAAAAGGGTAGGTGGGTGAATGAGTGGACAAATTAGATTTACTCAAAGCTGCTGTTCAGATCCTAGCAATAGTTTTTTAGTATTCATATTTTTAACCACAAACATTTTCGCCTTAGAAAATATATGATGAATGTTTTAACCTATATACTCTGTTGCAGTGTACTTAGGAGTGACTAATTTGGGAGCTTATCAAGTTCACATGACAAGTATATGTGCTCAGTGGCAACTTCACAGACACGCAACAGCATACAGGATCGTGATAGAATCTCTTGCTGGTAAGTTAGCATATTAGATAATATCAATCAGCTGTAAAGATGTTCTGTTACATTGTTCATAATTAACTTTCATCCTAGGTTGCATCCACACTGCAGAAATAATCCAGTTTGTCATCACTTTAATTGTCATGGCTCAGTGTTATGGAGTTCTGGGAAATGTAGTTTGTTGTGGACTGAGCTCTGTTCTGGTGCCACAACAAACTACACTCAAAGCACTACACTGTGCTGGCAGATAACAATATTCTACATATCAGGGTTGTGCCTATTTCCATGAACCTGCATGGCTATATGCATTCATTCACCCTGCAAGAATATTGTCTTTTTTGCTTTCTCTGCTGCCAAAGCATAATTTATTTTCAAAGGAGGGAAAGGGAACTGGAAATGGTAACTTTGTGAACAGAGTAACCAAATAATAATTTTCTGCACCCTCATTAGGCTATAATACTCAGGATTCTTTGATACAGTGGGATAAAATCACTGCAAACTTGTAAAGTAGCCTGTTTACTGCTAGTAAAATTGAAATGATTACATCTCTACAAAACCCATCTGTAGTGCAGAGTGGGCATGCTTTAAGAACTGGATGGCCACTTTTGTACAAATTGATGTTCCCATCATGTCTGGTCAGTTTGAGGAGGCAATCTGTCTGTTTAGTAATGGGTAAGGGCCTAACTAGTGTTTGAAAGTAAAACCACAACTCCCAGTGTGAAGGGTTTTTTTGCCCATAAGTGATAAGGGTTTTGGTCAAAAATATATTTGGGGGTATCAGGAGTTTGAGGGTGGTAACCTAAATACCCTAAAGGCACCCGATCCCATCTGATCTTAGGAGCTGAACATGATTGCCAATGAATACCAAGTACTCACAGGAAGGAACTGGCAAAACTGCCTCTGAGTATTCCTTGCCTAAGAAATCCATGGGGTCACCATAAGTTGACAGGCAACTTGAAGGCATGTACACACAGAACTAGATTCAGAGGAATCTAGGGACCAAATAGAACCTGCCTCCTCCAGAATGTATGCACCCAGGAGGGATGCACAATTCCTGGCCCTGTTTTAGAGGCTTGAGTTGAAGAACATACAGGATTTTTAATATATTGTTTCTTGTTTCATCATTTGTAAAATTATCTCTGTTTTCCACCGATGACTGAAATTCAGTGATTTCTAAGTGAGGAATCTATCATCAAAACTACTGGCAAGCTCCTGTCAATGAATCATAACTGTGCCTGTATATTTTAAATTGACTAGTATTTGCTATTTTAGGCTACATCTACACTGTAATTATGCCATGGCTCAATGCTACGGAATTCTGGAATTTGTAGTTTTGTGGGATATTTAGCATTCTCTGTTAGAGAGCTCTGGGGCCACAATAAACTACAAATCCCAGGAATCCATAGGATGGAGCCATGACAATTAAAGACAATTTCAAACAGCATTAATTCTGCAATATGGTTGCAGCCTTGGTTATAATTATTATTGATTATTAATGTTAGCAAAAACAGGGAGTTTTGTGGCATCTTAAAGGCTAATAATTTTAGTGTGTTTTAAGCAAATGTGGATTAGAGTGTGAAGTACCTTGCCTTCATTATAAGTGCAAAGGTTACATTTATTGTATAAAATGGCAATAAGTCTTAATCTTTAAAAGTTCCCTTTTTAATTTCAGATGGGACAACAGGAGAAGTACTTGTTGGTGGAGGGACTCCTAGACACTGCTTTTTTGAACTGATTCCTGATACAGAATATAAAATAAGTGTCTATACTCAACTACAAGAAATAGAGGGGCCTGGAGTTAGCATAATGGAGACAACATGTAAGTGAATTCTTTTTAATACCATGCTACCTGAGTATAATTCCTGCTGCTGTTGTCAGAAGTAGGCAGAAGTTCAAACTTGTCATCATGATACAAAATGCTAGAGAGTTTGTCTGAAACCAGAATCAGGGCTGAAGACAAATTCCAGCCTAATAAGCCACCTGAGAATTGTTACAGCCATGTCTCAATGAGTCCTCTTCAATCCAGACCTTGTAAAAGTTACTTTTATCTATGTCTCTCAGAATCACTATTCAGGATAACCAGGGGCTGTCGTCCAAAAACGAATGTTTCCCTGTTCTAGCCTTGATACAAGAAAAACAAAAATATAGAATGCTTTAAGCTTTCTCTTCTCTTGGGAACCTTACCAGCCTTTGTTTCTTTTATTCATAGTTATTACTGGTTGATTCTCTGCCCTCCTTATTTCTGTTTCTTTGTGCTTCGACTGACTTTCTAATTATCTAATTGCTCCCATCTTCCCTCATAATCTAAAACTAGGGTCAGGCACTTGTGTAAGCCACTTCAATGGGAAGGTGACTCCACTCTGGGGTTTGTCTGAACTGTAAAG
Organism: Phrynosoma blainvillii; assembly: GCA_026167975.1. Classification (NCBI taxonomy): domain Eukaryota; kingdom Metazoa; phylum Chordata; class Lepidosauria; order Squamata; family Phrynosomatidae; genus Phrynosoma; species Phrynosoma blainvillii. The sequence goes on along the minus strand of JANUYF010000004.1, from coordinate 21,214,999 downwards.
TACTAAAACTATTTTGGATAAGGGGGTTAGCACCTTATACAGCTCCTTTAAAGTTCAGACTAAAATCATGGCCCCACCAACATGTAAGCCACCAGTTCCCACTGCATGACTATGACTATCTCAATGAAGATGGATAAATCAAAGATGTTTGAGCTGGGAATTATCCTGTTATCTGTCATATGCCTGTGATATTGTGAGCATAATAATTAAAATTAATCTTTACTCTCTTATTTAGGAACAGCAACTGTCATTGTTGTGCTAGCTGAACCATGAGATTTGGATTGAAATAATGCTGCTAGACTAGGGCGAGCCCGCTTAATACATTTAAGGGTAGAAATCAAGCTTCTGGGTGTTGTCTCAGAAAATGTGGCTACAAGCTACATTGAAAACTACTAAACAGGAGCACCATTTTTTGAAAGATGCGAAACTGGCACAGAAGAGTGTTGTGTGTTGTGGGGCAGGGAGATGTCACTCATGACCATTATGTGTGTCTCAGCATTGAACTATTAGCTTGGCAGGAGCCACAGCATTCTCCAGTTTGACTTTCATCTTGAGGTGCCAGTCAGAGCCAGCAGGAGACATCTGAAGGGGGAGGAACTGGTGGGTGATGAAGAGAGTAATTAACTACTCTCCCACCCACAATTTTTCCTTAAAATTTCTTAAATGTGTTTATTGGGCAAAATGTCTGGAAAGGAACCCGTGTCTTGGCTTCTTTTTCTTCTGCACAAACCCCTACTTTCCTGCTCCTTTTTACATGCACAGCAAATGCAAAATGGGGTATCGTTTTTTTGCCACTGTTGTTTCCCAGCAACATCCATCCCGCAGTTATATTCTGTATGTCTATAACAATAGGATTGACTGCTTCACAAAGTGAAGAATTTCACCAGGAATTCAATATATCAGGTGCAACAGACCTTGGGCTTGTGGAAGGTATTATTTGTTATTGTTGCAGCTGCTAATATTTTATTATAATCTATCAATCTACCAAAATCCACTAATCAGAGCCATGTGGAAAATAGTCTGGAGATGGTCAGCATGATGAATTATTGACTGAACTCCATGATCTGTACACCACATGTTCAAATGCAGATCTTCATCTGGGTTATTATAGATTAGTATATTATTCTAACACAAAGAATCAAAGTAGCCAATGCTGCTGCACAAAAGTATGATCAAAAGCATAAATAAATTAATAAATCCATATTATACAGATGAGATACACTGTGGCTAAGAGATAAACGAATAGTACAGACCAACAGAAGTGAAGATTTTTTTAAAAAAAAATTACTTATTTTTTTGAAAAAAAAATCTGGGAATTAGATTTCGCTAAATCAATGAGACTATATCCTATTTGGTTTCAATCTATATTCTACCCATCCCTGCAATACAGCCTGTGTGATTTTTTTTTCCTTTGAGGAGAGACATCTGGAGGTGCATCTGCACTGTAGGAATAATGCAGTTTGATACCACTTTAAGTGCCGTAGCTCTGTCCTATGGAATCCTGTGATTTGGAGTTTTACAAGGTCTTTAGCTTTCTCTGCAAAAGAGTGCTGGTGCCTCACAAAACTACAAATCACAGAATTCTGTAAGATGGGGTCATGGCAGTTCAAGTGGTGTCACACTGCATTATTTTTACAGTGTAGATGCACCCAGTACTATGTACATTGAATAGCAATAAAAGCATATTGTCTAGAAGGGTCTTTAACTGTGGAAATTCTGCATGAATGGAGATCATAGAATCATAGAGTTGGAAGAGACCACAAGGGCCATCCAGTCCAATGATTAGATGCTTTTCATTTATCCTTAACTAAGCACATGAGACCTAAACGTATGAACAGCAAAAGACAATAACACAATATTATACTATGTGATACGTTAATGCCACTCAAAGCAATAGTGTGTCAACTGGTGCCAGTGCAAGAACCTTCAGCTACAGGTCTGTGGCAAACTTCCAGACATGAAACCTGTGGTAGTGGCGGGTATATGTCTTCACATTGACTCATGTTTATGGGGACCCTGTCATAGGGTTTTCTTGGCAAGATTTCTCCAGAGAATGTTTGCCATTGCCTTTCTCGTAGGCTGAGAGAATGTGAATCATCCAAAGTCACCCAGTAGGTTTCCATGGGTGAATGAGGATTTGAACCCTGTCTTCTGGAGCCCTAGTCCAATACTCAAACTACTATATGACACTGGCTCCCAAAAGAAAGGGTAGATAGTATATAGCATAAATATGGTACTGGCACCTAGAAATTTAAGGAGAGAAAAAACACCAGTTCTCAATAAACTGAAAGCTGTGTTCCATTCTGCACTTTCTCATGCTCCTGCGGAATTCCAGAGATGCACTTATATTGTCCTGCTTGTAGAATTAAATTTCCCATTTCTTGTTCTTTTTTCTTCCTTAGTACCATTCCCAACCCAGCCACCACCAACCCCTTCAACCACCACCCCACAGCCTACAATTCCTCCTGCAAAGGAAGGTAAGTGATATTCTTGGCAAAGTAATGGATGTAAATATTACAAAAGTGACATTAGAATTAAGAAACATAGCTGTGTTAGGCTCCAAACAAAAAGATTCAAAGGAGCATAGCAAGGTCATGTGGGTGCCATTCGCACCGGGATTGCAGGAACCTCACGTGCCCAGTCCCAATCTGCAGTCCTAACTTGAACCACAGGAAGGAGCAGATTCTGTCTGCTCCTTCTTGACCCAGTTCTTTTTTGCTGGTGCAGCCTCAGCACAGCTTCAGGCCATGTTTTGGGCATGTGTCATGTAAATGCCACACCCCCAGTGTGGCCTGAAGCTGCACCATTTTGCTCATGTGTTTCAGGCCATAGGGGGCTGCAGACGGGCGGCTCTGGGATGCCTCAGGAAGCGGCAGATCGGGGCCACGACTACTCCACATCGTGGCCCCGATCCTCCCTTTTGCCACCCCGAAAAGAGGCCCTGTGCCATGCGGTCAGGCACGTGGAGTCGGAGAGGCCAGCATGCGGTTGACCCGCCCCAACTTCACCCCCAGGCTGGCCCTTTAGGCCAGTCTGCATTGGCCCTTAGGGCCTTTGCAGACTGGTAGAAATAGTGCAAATTGAGTCCACTTTAACTGCCCTGGCTCAGTGCTAGGGAATCATGGGAATTGTATTTTTTTTTTCTGAGACATTAAGTCTTCTCTATTAGAGAGCTCTGGTGCCACAATAAACTACAGTTCCCATGATTCTCTAGCACTGAGTCAGGACAGTTAAAGTGGACTCAATTTGCACTATTTCTGGCAGTCTGCAAAGGCCCTTAGTCTCAAAGGTGCTACAAGATCCCTTTGCATACTGAAAAGTTACTTAGTGGGATTTTTTTTGGTTTGGAAGTGGTTTTTAATTGTTCTGCACAGGACTTTTGGGTGGTCAGTAAAATCTCACATTTTATGGTACCAGAGGGAAGTATACATAGTTAGGAAGGAGAGAATTCAGCCTAAGAATGGGAATCCCAGCATCCTTTTGATTCTGAAATACATTGTATGTCTCCAGTTTGCAAAGCTGCGAAGGCTGACCTTGTGTTTTTGGTGGATGGATCATGGAGCATTGGAGATGACAATTTCAACAAAATAATTGGATTTCTGTACAGCACTGTTGGAGCTCTTGATAAAATTGGCCCTGATGGAACTCAGGTGAGTGAGTGACTGAGTGAGAATTAAGGTGAATCAAATGGCTAGTCTAAAGTTTAAATGTACATTAAAACAACAAATCTTGTCTGAACAAAGAAGCTAAGCCAGGTCAGGCCTGGTTAGTATTTGCAAGGGAAATCATCATAGAATATCAGATACTATAGGCTATGTTTCAGAGGAAGGCAATGACAAACCACCTCTGGATAATTCTTGCCAAAAAAATCCTATGATAGGTTTGTTGTAAGTTGTAATTTACTTGAAGGGGAAAAAAATAACAGAAAGCAGAGTGTGAAAAGTGTGACCCTAATGGCAAATGTATCCCCGAGGCACTCCTGACCCCCCCCCCATTTTTTCTGACAAAGGAGTAATGATTCACCACTAATGAAAGATTAGTTATTTTTTAAACAAGAGGGCTCCCTTGGTCTATTTTATCAAAAACCAGAAGTGGACTTGGAACCATTTTGTTTCCCCCCACACACACACTTTATTTTTTGTCAGTCTATTCAGCCTTTGGAGGGGCGTCTAAGGGTCAGAAAATTGCACCAAAGTTGCCCAACCTGGTTTATGTTTTCCCAGAGTGCACTCAATCTCTATACAAAGACCCAGTAAGATGCTACTGGATGCCACTGCTTGTAGGTTTGGACAATATAAGCCTCCTGAGGAAGACAGTCTTAAATCTGCACTATGGCTGTAATCCTTTAAGTATTTGCATGAGCTGACTGTAATACCAATAGACCAGGGCAAGTGTTCCTATTGTTCATGGCATCAAAAGGGAGCCATGTTAATGATTCACTAAGGTCTCTTTTCTCCACAGGTGGCAATTGCACAGTTCAGTGATGATCCCAGAACAGAATTTAAACTAAATGCCTACAGTACAAAGGAAACTCTTCTGGAGGCTATCCAGCAAATAGCATACAAAGGAGGAAACACCAAAACAGGTGGGCTGGATTGCTAGGTAGGAATTCTTTTTGCTGATTTTAACACAAACACACCCTTATACTAAAAAGGAAAGTACAAGGAATGACATTTGAAGTCAATAATTACTGCAGGCAAGATTAGGGTAGATGACTCACACGGAGCAAGCCAACTAGGGCCTCATTCCCACTTATAAATAAATCAGTTTGTGATCCTAATCGATGGATCGGTTTGACAGCGGAGCGTGGTTAACACTACAGACTTTATCACACTGCTTTTTAAATTGACTTACCTCTCCTAATTTAAATTTTAATTTGGGCAGCATCCTGGTGCTATCAGAAGGATTTTGCTGCCGTCTGTCACCTGAATATAGTCCAGATCCATCCCTGCTCACGAGGCACTCCGGTGTCCATTTTCTTAAGTTGGGAGTTTTCTAGCTTTGAAAAGAGGTGCGCTGAGCTCCCCTGTGTGCGGGGCTGTATTCAGGTGACAGATTTGGTGGCAAAATCCTTCTGATAACATCAGGATGCCACCCAAATTAAAATTGAAATCAGGAGAGGTAAGGGGCTATGCTATGCAGACAGGCAAAAAGAGGTGCTTTGAGGGTGACTTATAGCCGTGGCATGTAGACAACACATGCCTAAAAGTTGCCAGGAAAGCGCCCTCTAGCCATCGTGTGCTGAGAAAAGCTCCAAAAAGGAGCCACTTTATTCTGCTCGTTCGATGAAGATGCTCATGTTCACGTGTGCATAGGTATGCAGCGACACCAGTCCACCAGAAAACAGCCATATAAATGCACCATCGCACATGCGGTGGAAATTGAGTCAGCGATCCAGAGCATGCGCCCTATGATGCAGGCTTCCAGGTGTGGATGCACTGGCGCAGGTGCATTTGAATATTAGAACCCTAACCCTAATTCTAACCCTAATTGTAACCCTAACCCTAAGCATGCGCCCTAGCAACTGTCCTCTATTATGACAATAAATGCATTCTGTTGCATGTACGCTTGCTGTCAGAATGCATAGTAGTTTGTATGAAAGAGGCTTTTGTGACCTCTACTGTGCATGTGTTCAGGTGTGCATAAGACCTGCACACCACTTCCTGGCATGATGAGGGTTGGGGGGGGGGCTCCTGGAGTAACATTTGTCCATGTGTCCTGTTGCCCATGTCTTTTGCATGACCACCAGCTACATGTATCCAGTCTGTCCACATAACTCTCCTTTGAATGTACCTCTTTCCTCCCCACTGATCTGTATGGGACATGTTTTCTAGTGGATGATGGAGTAGGTGTCTTGTCAGTTGACAAACTCGTTCCTCTGCCACAAGAGTAGCACAATCAGACAGTAGCACCTGTCTATGGCACCCACTACTTGGTGGAAGCCGAGGTCAGTGAATCCTTGCATGATCTGTGGGTGTATGACAGGTCCTGTGCATGTGCACAGGCATGCCAAACTCCAGTCACCTTTGTACAGACAAAATGACAGACTGTATACTAGCCTATGGGGGGATGCAGACTAACCCAAAGGGCTGACCTGAGGGTAGAGTTGGGGCAGGACAGCCGCACATCGGCCACCCCAACCCTACCCCAATGCCGTCCTGACGCCGCACGCCCTCCCGGCCCAGCGTTCTGACATGCTGTGCCAAAAGGGCGCCGAAGAAAGGGGAAAGTTAAGAACCATTAAGGGCTAAGATCTTACTAGAACTGCAGCTTGCTCAGGATTGTGTTACTATAATTCTATGAAAATATTTCTGGTTGCTTACTTCTTTGTAGGCTTTATTCAAGAAAAAGATCTATTAAAAATATAGAGAGCCTTGCCTACAGATGGGGAAAATATCATATATGAGCCACCTCATGCCTTCCTATATTTTAGGAAGGGCTTGCTCCATGTGTTATCTCCTATGGACATAAGTTAGTACTAAGACAGGACAGGGTCCTTTCTGCAATGGCACCAACACTGTGGAAATTCCTCTTTTAGTACAACTTTGTCATTCTACCACTTTTAACTTTCCTTCAGAGAATATTAAGATGTTTGTTTTCCAAAATTTCTTTGAATGATGTGGTGGTTGTCATAAATTATGTTGTATTAAATAGTAATCTTGATAAATTGGATTGTTTGGATTGTAAATTGTGAAATTTTAAATACTGGTTGTTCAAAAATGTCACCATCATAGCCCATGATTTGAAGTTAGCTGGTTTTCACACAGTGTAGTTAAGATTAACCACAGATTGTTGGTTTGAATAACAAAACAAGCTGTGACTAATCAAAAAATGAAGAGATGTTTTCCAAACTTGTGGCAGTGGCAGAAGAGAAGAGGTGAATTGCAAGATTTGTTACAACTTGTTTTCTTAACATCTGTCATATTTTTTATTATATGGAAAATGTGTTTAACTTAATGTTTCCTCCCTCCCTCCTTCCCTCCTTTCCTTTCCTCTTTCTTTTTTACAGGCAAGGCAATTAAACATGCTCAGCAGGTCTTATTTACCATTGATTCTGGGACCAGAAAGGGGATCCCAAAGGTTTTGGTAGTGATCACAGATGGACGATCGCAAGATGATGTGAACAAAGTCTCCAGAGAGATGCAGCTAGATGGTAATTTGCCACTCTCTTAGGAAATAGTCATAGTATCTCCAATTTCCTCTTTCCTAAAACTATGGTGTCTCAGGAGACTTTTCAAAAATAAAGGGGAGGTGCAAATAGAACAGTTAGTCTCTCTATAATAAGTTTACTCATTTGAACTTTATTTTTTGTAAACAAGATATTTTGTGCCTTGTTTGTTGTTAACTGCCTTCGTGTTGCTCTCGACCCATGGCGACCCTCTGGATGAGACATCTCCAGGGCCCCCTGCCCTCTACTGCTCTGCCCCGCTCCTGCAAACTCATATTTGTCGTCTCTTTAATAAATAATAATAATAATAATAATTTTTATTTATAACCCGCCTCTCTGCGTGGCAATCGGGGCGGGGAACAACCAGTATAAAAACAGAACAAAGTTAAAAATCAAACCCTCATCTCATAATCCCACCCTCCCATCCCCTTAAAATAGAATTAAACAACAACTAGAATTAAAAATGCCACATTGATAAAAAGCAATTATAACCATATAATAACAAGAATAGAATGAGCGGCGTCAATTTAGAAACTCATCTCTCAGCTGAAAGTTGTTCCGGGAAGGCCTGCCGGAAGAGATCCGTCTTTACTGCTTTCTTAAAAGCAGCAAGGGTAGTAATAAGACGGATCTCATCCGGCAGGCCATTCCAAAGTCTGGGAGCGGCTGCGGAGAAGGTCCTCTGGGAGGTCTGGGACAGCCTAGTTCTAATCGGCTGTAACAGATTCCTCCCAGAGGACCGTAGAGCGCGGGGGGGATCATACGGGGAGAGGCGGTCCCTAAGATAAGATGGACCCAAGCCATGTAGGGCTTTAAAGGTCAAAACCAACACCTTGTACTGCGCCCGGAAACTAATCGGCAGCCAGTGGAGGGATTTAAGCACCGGTGTTATGTGCTCCCTCCGTGATGTTCCCGTAATTACCCTGGCTGCCATGTTCTGCACCAATTGTAGTTTCCGGGTTAGGCACAAGGGTAGCCCCATGTAGAGTGCGTTGCAATAATCCAGACGTGAGGTTACCAGGGCGTGTACCACAGTTTCCAGATCCCTCATGTCCAGATAAGGGCGCAGTTGGCGTATCAGCCGAAGCTGATAACAGGCACTCCTGACTACCGCATTCACCTGACTAGTCATGTGAAGCGATGAGTCAAAGTCCATCCATCTAGCATGTGGCCTTCTTCTCTTTCTACTTCCCTCCACCTTTCCTGACATTATTGTCTTTTCCAACGATTCATGCCTTCTCATTATATGTCCAACGTATGACAGTCTAAGTCTTGTCATCTTGGCTTCTAGGGATATTTCTGGCTTGATCTGCTCTAGGACCCGTTTGCTTTTTTTCCTTTTGGCTGTCCATGGAATCTTTAGCACTCTTCTCCAGCACCACATCTCAAATGTGTTGATTTTCCTCCTATCTTCTTTCTTGACTGTCCAGCTTTCACATCCATTCATGGAAATAGGGAATACAATGGCTTGTATGATTCTGACTTTTGCGCTGAGTTGTATGTCTTTGCTTTTTAGGATCTTTTCTAGTTCTTTAATAGCCGCCCTCTCCATTCTTAATCTTCTTCTGATTTCCTGGCTTTAGTCCCCGTTCAATCAATGTTTGAACTCTTTTACTATTTCTATTTCCTCATTGTCTAGTTTGAATGTGTGTAAGTTCTCTGTGGTCATTATTTTTGTTTTCTTTATGTTCAAGAGTAAGACTGCCTTTGCACTTTCTTCTTTGATCTTCCTTAGTAGTTGTTCCAGGTTTATGTAGTTCTCTGCTAGTATTATAGTGTCTTCAGCATATCTCAGATTGTTGATATTTCTTCCTCCTATTTTCACTCTTCCCTCTTCCATGTCCAAGCCTACTTTCCTTACAATATATTCTACATATAAGTTGAATAGGTAGGATGATACTTTGATAATTGGGATTCATTCTATTTGATAATTGGGAACCATTCTGTTTCTCTGTGTTCTGTCCTGAAAGTAGCCTCTTGTCCTGCAAGATATTTAAGGTACAAAGACACGGTGGCTTAGCAGTTAAGATGCCGACTCTGACAATCACAAGGTCAGGGTTGGAGGCCCAGGTGCCATGTGGTGGAGTGAGCCCCTACCACCAGTCCCAGTTTCTGCCAACCTAGCAGTTTGAAAGCATATAAAAGTGCAAATAGATAAATAGGTACCTCTTCAGTGGGAAGGTAACAGTGTTCCATGCAGTAATGCTGGCCACATGACCATCAGAGTTGTCTTTGACAATGCTGGCCCTCAGCTTAGTGACAGAGATGAGCACACACACACACACCTACAGTAGGACACGACTTGACAATAATGTCAAAGGGGAAACCTTTACCTTCACCTTTAAGGTACTTAATACCTTGCTTGTTTTGGCCATATACACATATTCCTGGTTATTCATGGACCATCTCAAACCTTCCATATGCTGTTTCATGGAAGACCCTTACTGTGCAATCCATTAAATGTATACTCAAAAGTAAACTCTTCTGCATTCAGTCTGACTTGTTGCTAGAAAGATTGCATAGGATTTTCATCTTAGCTAATTTGAGTCTTTTGTTCTCCTTACAGTATCTGTTCCATGTATTATTTTTCTTAATATAAGAGAAAGTGCAGAACATAATGAGATTATTAGGGTCCCTCCCTGGACTCCTTTGAACCAGATGTTTCACTATCTGGGTCAGGGGCTATGAACCAGAACTTGGACAAATTATTTTATGGGACTATAAATCTAAAGAACTCCAAGCCAGCATGGCTGCTGGACTCCAAAACCATTTCTGTAGTATTCTCCGTTTTAAAAAAAAAGTTTGTGGGTTCAACACACTGATGTCACCATTGTGGCTTATATCCCTAATTTGCAACATTGTGTTGGAACAATGGTCAGACCATAACATGCAATGCTGGTTTGCTGGCAGAGCTAGTGTTAGAATTAAGTCATAAGTTTTTGAAAGAAATAAGGAAAATTAATCTGTGTGCTTCTTTGTCCATTTGACATGCAATGTAGTTTCTGTTCCTGAAAAATAAACTTGGCTGGCTAAAAGGAGAGAATTCCAAAAAAGTCTTTTTCTAAAAAGCGCTGAAGGTTCTTGGCAAAGTTCATTGGACTGGGGAGGTGAATCAGTATTTTCTACTGTGCACCAGAGAAAGCTGCTTTTATTTTTTCATGCTAAGCTGAGTCAACATAATTAGCTAGAGTAATTGTTGTTGTTTTGGAAACTGCCATTTTTTTACTTACTTTTTGGTGATTACCCTATATGTTTGTTTGTTTTTCCCTTCCCTAGGGTTCAGCATATTTGCCGTTGGAGTAGCTGATGCTGACTACTCAGAACTGCTTAACATTGGCAGCAAGCCTAGTGAAAGACATGTCTTCTTTGTGGATGACTTTGATGCCTTTAAGAAGATTGAAGATGAACTGATCACTTTTGTCTGTGAAACAGCATCAGCAAGTTAGCAGTTCTTTATTTTGTGTGGTCCAAATAATATAACAAAGATATATTGCAGTATAATAGTATCTTAATTAGCTCATTTCTGTGTATGTTTATTTGGAGGTAGTCTCACTGCATTCAATAATGGTTGCTCTAAGGACCTTGGGAATTGTTTCATGAGAAATTGTGAAACTTCAAGGTTGTTCACACTTCGTTATAAACCAATTTGCAAACCGGTTTAAAAGGGGGTCATTCACACTTGCATCAGGTTTTCCCAACCTGAATTCGGGGGCCTCCAGTGCAAATCCCCCTTATACTGGTGCTTTTGAAAATGAGGCATTTTGCATGCCTTTTCAAAAGAACCATTTTTTTTTACCAGCTGCAAATGAGAATTTGCTGTCGATTCAGTTCGGAGCACAAGAAGGGAGGGGTTAATGTGCAGGGGGTGGATCATGTCCACCCCTTTGCTCTTTTCCTGCTAGCTAAAGCCATAGCCATGGAGGGGGTTCTCGGACTACCTTCCATATAATCCTCCCCGCGCTCTCCGGTCCTCTGGGAGGAATTTGCTGCAGCCTCAAAAATCTAGGCTTGCGGCGACCTCCCAGGGGCCTTTTCTGTTGTCGCCCCTAGACTCTGGAACGACCTGCTGGACGAGATCCGTCAGTTGACATCTTTACACAGCTTTAAAAAAGCTGTCAAGACAGATCTTTTCCGGCAGGCCTTTCCAGACTAAACACCCTGGCCTTGGGTTCCTCGACTCCTGCGTTCCTCTCGTGGCCCCATCGGTTGTTGATGGATGAGGAACGCAGTAGAGGTTGATGAGGATATTGTAATTTGTTTTAATGTTTAAATGTTATATGTTTTTATTGTTATGTTTAATTTTATCTTATTGCTATTTTAACTACGTATTATTTAATACTGTTTTAAGGGGGTGGGTTGGTCTTTCTTCTTGAGATATGTTACACGGGTTTTATTGTAAGCCGCTTGGATTGTCCATCAATAAGCGGGATATAAGTACATTTTATTATTATTATTATTATTATTATTATTACTTTTTAAAATGTAAGTAAATAAATAAAATTTGACAGAATATGCACATCTGTGCTATTGCATGGCTGCAGTAGACAGTACCTTTAAATACTGGCATCATTGATATGATAAAGGTGCACCAAAAAAAAAAAAAAACCTTATCAGTAGGGGTGGGGTTTAACGGTTTGAACGGGGCTTGCCATTGCCATCCTCTGAGGCTGACGGGGGGGGGGGGGAATCCCCCCAAGGAGAAGATATCACAGGGGTGAACCAAGAAGGCAAGGGGTCCTCAGAGGAGTGGCTCCATTTTAAATTGATACAAATGGTAATGTGAACTTCAACAGGGTTTAATTGCCACGATAGATTCGATCAGGGTAAATGTAGTGGGAACTTTGATTCGGTGTTGCAGCATCGAATCTCCCCAAATCTACTCGGCACAAAAATGCTAGTGTGAATGCAGCCCTCTTCTGTTTGCATGATCAACCCTATTATTACTTTCTTTTCAGTGCACCTGGAATTGTTCCATAAAGAATTGTGAAACCTTTTCTCTGATTTTCCCCATTTTGTGATCACTTAAAATCAAATCAGTGGGACGGAAAATGTTTCCTGCCATATTTCATATTAGGATTCCTTCTTCTCTTGAGCCCATGTAGTGCCTTTGAGATGCTTTACTGTAAACCCAAGGAAATAGATTTAAAACAGTAATCCTACATAGAAGTTAATATGATGCTAAACTGACCAGCAGAGCCTTTCCTTCCTCGTGGCCAAGATCTTTTTCTATAATATTTACTTAGTAAATCCTATTTGGCAAAGCTCTCCAGCAACATTAATTAAATTTCCTTCTTGAATAAACTGCCAGATTTACTATTTCTTCTTCATTAGAAACGAATAGCCATCTGTTCCCCATAAAGTGGGGGCAGACAACACACAGTCCATGGGTCTTAGGTGGCCCCGAAGGCACCCCTTAAAAACTAGGCCACCAAACATTAGGTGACAAATCATACCACAGACCTTGGGCTTCAATCCACTAAAATCCATAAAACAAGCAGAAAATGAGGCAGGAAATTTTGAAAACGAAATATTTGAAAGCATTTCTTTCTTGTTTTGTGGCCTTCCCATTTTGCCACCAAACCTCTGTGGTACTATTTGCCATCAGAATGCAATGGTATGGCAGTAGTGTCTCCTCAGACTCATTGAAGTTGTCCAGCTTTGCTGGAGAAAGGGAATTAAATGTTTTTCTGTCATTGTTTTCTCTTCTTTTCAGCTGTGATGAAATAATTCTATTTTATTGTTGAAGAAAAATAGCAATGCAAAGGAAGTAGAACTGTATACTTTCTTCCCCAAGGAGAATATGACAATTTAAAGTACAATTAATTCAGAAATTCCTTAGTTGCACTGAAGAGAAATATTTGGTCCTGTAAACATGAAGCCTGTAATTTGATCCTGTAAACAGGCACAATAACCTTGAAACACTTTAACAGTGCTTTGATTGGGTATACTGGTGGTAAATCATGCTGTATATCCCTCACCTGCCCCTGCAAAGCCATAAATCCTGCAGAAAAAAATAACCAAGAATCAGTGATTTGTCTATGATGTCATGACAAAGTCCAATAAGTAAGTTAGTAAAGAAAGGATAGCAGTTCCAGAGAAAAGACCTAGTTGGCAAAATGTTATCGGGAGTCCTTTCCCCAAAATCCTATAGAATCAACAGCCCTGAAACTATTCTGATGGTTACTGTTTTAATGGTCACTGTTATTGTGATAAAAACATGTCAGTCATTATCTTTGTTTACTTAAAGATAATTTTTCAAAACAATTTTTGTTCTACTAGTTGTACCAAACTGCATATCAAGGCCTTAGTATCTTTTGTTTTAGTTATCCATTTAGTTGTGAAAAATATAATACAGGGACAGGCAACCTTTTTGAGACCTGTGCCGGTCTCCCGTAGCCCAGGTCTCGGCTGGGCCAAGGTGGGGGGGGGGATGGCGGCGCGTGCACCCTCCGCTGCCGTGCACGACCCCCCAACGCACGCCGCGGCCTTTGTTGCTGGGGGGCCGGGGGAGGGGGGGAGGGGGCAGGAAATGGTGTGGAGGCCGGATGCCCTCGGTGGCTACGGGCCTCCTGGAAGCCCGTCGCCACTGAGGGTCCCCCTTGGGAGGCCTCCCTCAGTGGCTACGGGCCTCCTGGAAGCCCGTCGCCACTGAGGGAGGCCTCCCAAGGGGGACCCTCGGTGGCGACGGGCTTCCAGGAGGCCCGTAGCCACCGAGGGAGGCCTCCCAAGGGGGACCCTCAGTGGCTACGGGCCTCCTGGAAGCCCATTGCCACCGAGGGTCCCCCCAAGGAGGCTTCCCTCGGTGGCTACGGGCCTCCTGGAAGCCCATCGCCACTGAGGGAGGCCTCCCAAGCGGGACCCTCGGTGGCGACAGGCTTCAAGGAGGCCCGTAGCCACGGAGGGAGGCCTCCCAAGGGGGACCCTCAGTGGCTACGGGCCTCCTGGAAGCCCGTCGCCACTGAGGGAGGCCTCCCAAGGGGGACCCTCAGTGGCGACGGGCTTCCAGGAGGCCCGTAGCCACCGAGGGAGGCCTCCAAAGGGGGACCCTCAGTGGCTACGGGCCTCCTGGAAGCCCGTCGCCACTGAGGGAGGCCTCCCAAGAGGGACCCTCGGTGGCGACGGGCTTCCAGGAGGCCCGTAGCCACCGAGGGAGGCCTCCCAAGGGGGACCCTCGGTGGCTACGGGCCTCCTGGAAGCCCGTCGCCACCGAGGGTCCCCCCGTGGAGGCTTCCCTCGGTGGCTACGGGCCTCCTGGAAGCCCGTCGCCACTGAGGGAGGCCTCCCAAGGGAGACCCTCGGTGGCGACGGGCTTCCAGGAGGCCCATAGCCACCGAGGGAGGCCTCCCAAGGGGGACCCTCAGTGGCTACGGGCCTCCTGGAATCCCATCACCACTGAGGGTCCTCCTTGGGAGGATTCCCTCGGCGGGGACGGGCCTCCTTAGGGCGCCGCGACCGCCATTTTGGTCATAGTAATCCTGCGCATGCGCAAACACATTGTGGCCGCCATTTTGGGGACCAAAATGGCGGTCGCGTTGTGTGCGGCCGGGCGGCGGCCGAACCGGGTTGCGGCGGCAGCGACGGTGGCAGGCGTCCGCCTGGGCCCGTAAGTCCGGCGACCTGGGCCGGAAACGGCCTGCGGGCCGTAGGTTGCCGACCCCTGATATAATACATCCAAATATTTCTTCTCCTTCAGGGATTATAAACATTTTTTTTTTTTTGCTTTTTCTTTATTGCAGCTTGCCCATTGGTTTACAAAGATGGCAACAGTCTAGCAGGTATATTTTGATATATTATTGTTAAAGATTTGTGTGTTCCATATATTTATATTTCAATAAACAATTTATTTGTAATAAAAAGAAAAGGATTGTTACCGAACTATAAAAGGGACTGTGATTTTATGGGCATGTTACATCGCTGACACTTCTGTACTGGACTACATTTTGCAACAAATTCAATGAGAAAATTACATCTCAAAATCTCATATTGAGATATATTTGTTGCCTTTGCATGATACAATAAATTATGATTTATTGTTACATGAAGGAGTGGGGAGGTGATTATTGGGCTTATGTTTTGCTCCTTTCCTTATTTGATGTGATCATCAGGAGAGTTGAAGCATTTACTTCTAATTTTTAAGTAAGTGTGGTTCAGTGTTTTGTCCCAAACCATGGTCAGCCTTACCTATGGTCTACTGAAAAAAGCCAATTTTGAAATCTTCATTTATGAATCTGACTTGTTTCTATAACCACATTAAGAATATCGGGAATGGGAGGCTTGGATGCAATGCTAAACTGCAGTTACTTGGAATGGAAAAGGAAAGGAAAGAAATCATGCAGAAGGTGGAGGAAACTTGTTTTCTCCTACTCCAGAGACTAGAACTTGAAGAAATAGATTCAAATTACATGAAAAGAGATTCTGCCTAAACATTAGGAAGAACCTCTTTACTGTAAGAACTGTTCAACAGTGGATGGTGGTGGACTGTCCTCTGAAGGTCTTTAAACAAAGGTTGGATGGGTACCTTTCAAGACTTCTTTAGTTGTGTATTCCTGCATGGCAGGGGGTTGGACTCAATGACCCTTTAATTTTATTTAAAGCTTTCACTGTCTTCATATTCACACCAGAAGGAGAATGCACAAGCCCAAACTTCTTCCAATAACAATAAACTAAGGTTTATTACTACATCTGAATTGAATCAATGATTGGTCAAAATCATTTAAGTGAGTTTAAGAAGAGCGGAGGACAACAGATCAAAGCAGGGCTAGGCAACCTTTCCCCTTTAAGGGGCGAGGGACTTCAGCTCCCAGAAGCCTCAGCCATGTTGGCCAATAGTCCCATGTTGGCCAATAGCTCCTGGGATTCTGGGAGCTGAAGTCCCTCGGCCCTTAAAGGGGAAAGGTTGCCTACCTCTGGACCAAAGTGTCCCAGCAGAAGACACTGTCTTCTGGACCATACTGCCCTCTTTTGTATAAGCCTTCTTGAAGAATCTGGGGATTAGGCGCTAACAAAATGATGTTCTAGCTCCTGCTCATTCATCTGACTTTGTGATATCTCTGTTTGAAAACTTTAGGCAGTGAAATCTGCATTATCTAGACCCTGTGCTTTGCATGCCGAATTATGCAGGTTCAGTCCTTGACATTTTCAGTTAGAAGTCTTCCCAAACTTTACTACCAGGGATCATCTGCTTAAAACAGGTGGGGAACTTCTGTCTCATGGCTGAATTCAGCTCTTGATAGTTCTCTACCCAGACATTTAAGCCCCAGCCCCTGTCCCAAGCTAATGATGATAGAATGCCTGCTGTTACATTTGATCACCATTGGAAATAACCATGACAGTTCCCTTTCACTTGCTTCTCCCCACTCCAACTAGAACAATGAACAGGGCACATAGCAGGAACATGATTCCACTGATGCTCAGAGGAACAACTCTTCCAAGTGCCAGTAGTGGTGGCATGTGGCACATAAAGTGGAATCCCTATAAAGGGGGAACCCTAGGACTGATCAGTGACAAGATAATAGAGGGGATTCCTCTTTTACATTGTGTACCCTTTGACAATTGGGACACTGAGAACCACACAAGGCAGGCTCATGACTCAGCACGGACAACTGGCTCCTCAAAGTACCACCTGAATTCTGTGGCTCACTGTCCCAATCATGATGGCAAATAGTAAGTAAAGGGAACTTAAGCCTTAAAATCTTGGCTAGCCACTGTCAACCACACTACTGTTCTAAATGTACGAAACACATGATAGTTGTCCAAGAACCACCAGTTTGCTTTATATTATGTGTGTTCTCTTATGTGGAAGTTCCCTGGAGATGTGTCAATGCTATCAAGTTTAACAGTGATATAAATCTCCATTTTGTAGCTCATTTCTCTCCCTAGCCAGATTAACAGTCAGGACTGACATGCGTTATGCTTTTTGTGGGTTTCAGGATTTAAAATGATGGAGATGTTTGGCTTGGTTGAAAAGGAGTTTGCAAGCGTGGAAGGAGTTTCTATGGAGCCTGGGACATTTAATGCCTACTCCTGTTACAAACTGCACAAGGATGCCTTGGTTTCCCAGCCAACCAAGTATGTACTTTTCATATATTCTTAAAACAGATTACTTTACCTATAGCCTGCCACAAGAGAAAACGAATGGAAGCCAAAACATGCCAACATTTTTTTATATGTGCACATAGAAAAGGATGGGTGAATGGATGGATAGATAGATAGACTGATTGATTTACTTACTTACTTAATTAATTAATTAATTAATAAGCCTCCTTTCTCCCAGGACAAGACCCAAGGTAGCTTCCAAAACAACAAATTAAAAATGTTTATAAAGATAGCATCAGGCTCAGCTCTATCCTCTGTCAAGAGTTTGGGGAGGCAATCCATTTCAAACTGAGATTCGAGGTACAGTGTGGGGGGGACACACAACATATTGCCAAGTAAACACTTGCCTATATTTGTCACCACAGGAGAGGGCAACAGTTGGATTTTTCTCCCAGCTGCAATGTGGTTTAGGCTTTCTCTAATGGCATTTAATAATTAAAACTGCAAAAAGCAACAGGTTTCAAGTTATTTCTTTATGTGTGTATGATGGAAGTTTTGTTTCTTTGATTAAAAGAGGAAAGAGGGGAGTTGGATGTAAGCCAACTGAATGAAGCAATCTCACTAAGTGAACAAGACCGTGTTGTTTGGGGAAGGAAAAGGAGAGAAAAACACAAACAAGACCTGTAGATTTCCCATGGGGATGACTTCCCCTCCAGAGAGATTTCTTACCACCCTGTAAAACATTTTGGAAGAGAGACTTGATAGACAAGAGTAGGTTCACTGTATCAGGATTGGTTTCTGTTTCAAGATGCACACATTGACTGGTATGAATGCAATGTGAAACTGTCATTTGGTATTAGCATTATTTTCATGAGACTGCTCCTTCTTCCCACTCCTTCTCCACTCAATGAAAAGGTGAATAGAAGCATTCACTTCCATTTTCAATTAACCACAGTTTGTCAAATTGTCCAGTCCAAGATAAACTGCTGCTAGCTTTAATCAGAGAGCCAGTGTGATGTAATAGTTTGAGTGTTGGACTATGATTCCAGAGACCAGGGTTCAATTCCCTGCTTGGCTTTGAAACCCACTGGGTGACCTTGGGCAAATCACATGCTCTCAGCCTCAGGGGAAAACTGTGGCAAACCTCTTCTGAACAAATCTTGCCAAAGAAACCCATGACAGGTTTGCCTTAGGGTCACCATAAGTCAGAAATGATCTAGAGGCAGGAAACAACAACAACTGAAAATCATAGGGCCTGAACAGACTGTCAGAAATAATCCATTTTGAGACCACTTTAACTGCCCTGGCTTAGTGCTAGGGAATCATGGGAACTATATTTTATTGTGGCACCAGAGCTTCCTGACAGAGAAGGCTCAATGTTTCAGAAGAACTACAGTTCCCATAATTCCCAAGCATTGAGCCAGTACTGTTAAAGTAGTCCTCAAACTGGATTATTTCTGGCAGTCTGTTCAGGCCCATAGTTAATTATTGGATAAATTTTATCCAAAGAAGACAAGATCAGAAATGATGTTTAGAAGTTGGCTTGTTTTATGACATAGTTAACCACAGATTCTCCCAGTTCAGGTGACATAGCAAGCTATTATTAGATGAAAGAGAATGCTTCCAATATTCTCTTTGTAGCTGTGCTAAAGTAACAGAAGAGAATGAGAAGCACAAGAGACCAAGGGGAATGCAGTTAGCATTAAACTGTAATGTATTGTAAACTGTAATGTGTTGTAATACACTGTTTGTTTACACTCACTACATTTTCACTCTTTTCTCCATGCCACATGTACACACAGACTTACACTCCACAGACAGACAGAAAGACAAAATCTACCAATCTCTTTCTTTTGCCATCCCCCACCTACATCTCAGTGCACATGTTTGGGAAAGTTTAAACTTTGCCTCCCCAGTTGGGGAATGGGAATGGCCTCTATTAACTCTGTCAGCCAGTGAGATTGATGTTTCTCTGCCACTACTAGTGGTTGGGAAACCACAGTCTTGTAGATGGTACACTTAGGGTTGTGAGAGGTGGAAGCTAATCGTACCATCAAAATTGAATTATGCTGGTCAGCTATGCTTCAGGAAAAGTGGTTGCAGCCCTCACAGCTCCATAGACTACACTAGAAGCAGCTGCAGAGTGCACATACCTAAGATGTTGACACCAGGTCAAGGCCTTGTGGACAGCTGTACTTGACCTGGAGTGTGCAGTCCCCAACCAGGTTTCTTTACATCACTTTGTGGAACTGTGGGAATAATCTGAAGAAAGAGAAAAGACTTAAATTTCACCTGCAGCAGCATGTGACAGAGCAAAGACCTGAACTGAACAGAAATTCAGAATGTATTGCATCAAATACCAAAATACCACAGGAGTAGAATACTTGTTAAAATGGAGAACTAGTGTGTTTGTGCATTGCCAGAGCTAAGAACCTGTTGACCTTTAAGGGAGGGGGAGAAAAAAGCATGGAAGCAGCAATGGGAAGGTTCAGGAGACTGGAACAAGAAAGACAGTGGTGTCTGAAAGGCAGTTGAATGGTCTAAGCCAGTGGTTCTTAACCTTGTTGGAGGTACTGACCCCCACCAGTTTCATATGCGCATTCAGTGAACCCTTCTTATGATTCTTACGCATTCATCGAACCCTTCTACCGCCAATGCAGACGGACCATCAGCGCCATCCGGTGAGGAGAGTGGGCCGCCGTGCTGTCAATCATGCCACACGGCCAATCAGAGGGCCACTTCTGTCGGTGGAGGCAGGGCAAGCTGGTTTGGTTGGATGGGGCATATAAATATAAAACGTATACAGGTTATCACCTGCAGCCAATGATGGATGAGTGGGGCGTGTCATCACGAATCATATGAATCGGATGTGTGTCTTGACTTCCGCCGAACCCACGAGACTGACTCACCGAACCCCTGGTGTTCGATCGAACCCAGGTTAAGAACCACTGGTCTAAGCCTTATCTAGAAGAACTCCGGAGATGCATTTGCTGCCTTCCAGAGCAAGATAAATAAACTTGGACAATTGGAGGCTGGCTTTTTGAGTCCTTTCATACACGAAGCTGCACAAAAATTGCTGCACAAATCATGTGCAAGAGTTCGGAAAGAACACTGTATTGCACATACTCAGTCTGAGAACAAAAAACAGGCTGCTGCAATAGTGTGTATGACCCTTTCAACCTGCTCATTTTCCTTGGATTTCACAGGGTGCCACAATAAAGTCAAGCCTCCTGATGAAAGTTGAGGCGATGCACAGATGAACAACTGAAGCCAAAAATAAAATAAACAACCTTCACTTTTCCTTGCCATTCAGGAAATTGTAGCATAACTGGAGAGATGCCTTCTTATGTTCTCAGTGTTTCCAAGTTCAACAGCTTCTGAACACGATCCAATGAGAGGTCATCATGTCAGATTTTCAGAAGCAGATGTGGGGTTGGTTGGGAATTCTCCCTTTTCAGCATCCCTGTTCATACCCACAGTAGAAATCCCTTTCTCCGATTATCTTGCTAAATACCATCACTCCCCATTAGAGAGAAGGGACTTGTTTTAGTCCTACAGACAGCACATTTCCACTTCAACCAGTCATGCGTTTGGCAAGATAAAAGTTGGACATCTGCTAGTAGTGCTGTTTTTGGAGGTGATAGGATTGTGGCATCTAGCTCTACTATTATTTTTTGAGCTGAGATTTAACTTGTTTCCCTCCACACATTTACTGAAAGAATTTTTCCTGTATGCTAGACTGCCTCTGCTGCCTCTGGACTACTACCAGGATTAATCTTTACCTTGGCTGAACCTATGCTTTAAAACAATCATTAAATTTATTTATCATATATCCCAAACTGGCATGAAGGCTGAGTGCTGAAAATACAAGAGAGAAGTAGATTGTGTTTCAGAGAAACTGGATTCAGGAGAAAGATATTGCTTGAAAAGGGAACTCAGTTTTCAGGGCTAAAGTAAAGCTAATTCAAGCCATATGCAGATTCTGCAAATTGTACTGATTAGCAAATGCATTACAGAAGAGGAGAGAGGGGTACAGTTCATAACGTGGCAGCAGGCACTAGAAAAAGTGGAAAGTTATAGTCTTTAACTCTTGCCAGATTGTTTTCCAAAGTGAAACCATGCTGATATATAGTTGGAAGGAATGAGAACAATAATATTTTAGCATCATTGTAATGGGCATTCCCCCCCACCCTTAGCTAGACAGAATTCTTGCTAATGTGTAAAGACATTTTCCCAGCCAGAGGAGTCTTAATGTCCAATTCACTGACTGGAATTTAGTAGTGGGGGCATTCAAAGAAACTAATTGTGCCACAGAAAATTGCTGTAGGCAAAAGCTGTAATAATGCTCAGGTAGCATTTATTTGAGAGAGATATGAAATTTTATTAGTCTTCTTGAAATTGTTTTGGACTCCCTCAAAATTCCTCAAATTTGTCTGCTAAGGAGATTTTCTACTACACCCAATGCACTCTCTTACTTGGAATTTTACTTTAGATGAAATCCAATGACAGTGAGGAATGAGCACACATCCCTTCCAAAGTTCACTGATCCTCTTTGAAATATTTTTCACTTTGTCCAAAATTCTTCATATATTCTTTTTGAATGGACTGCTCTAGTCTCTTTCTCACCTCAAATTCCCTTCAAATTTCACTTTGGGAACGATGTTGGTGAGAGCTCTAAGCTTTTACATTTGTTTCTCATTTATGTCTGAGTCCACAGGTTTCTTATATATATGGTACAGTATATTATTTGAATGTCCTGACTAAGTTTATGAACTTGGCAGCCCTAACCTGTCCGCAAGTTGTTCTCGCCAGGACTTTGTTTTGCCATATTCCTGTTCTAATCAGTTTAGGAATAGTATGAAATCTTCACTTGTAGTTGATGTCTTATCTTTATTGTCACCTGACAGAAAGAGTAATTCTGTACAAGGACAAATGTATGAACATGGCTCCCATGTGATAATGATTACAACTATTTTTATTGGACTAATACTGCACAAGCCATTGTCCAATAAAATAAATGGGAAGGTCAATAGATCAGTAGTAATGCACATTTTTGCAAGCAGAAGGTTCCATTTTCAGCATGCAGCACCACGAGTTTAAAAGGATTGGGTTGCATGTAATGGGAAAGACCTCTGTCTTCGAGTCTGGAAAGTTTCTTATAATTAGACCAGACAATATTGGTTAGATCAGATATAAGGATGTTCTGAACAAAGATTATAGCTTCCTGGCTCACTACACATATTTCAACATTATTTGACCCCATCCTCATGGGAGTGTCCTACACTCATATGTTCTCTCTACCACAGGTAGTTCCCATGCAAAACTGGATTAGCCACTTCATTTCCACACACAATGACTACTTTACAGTGCCTTTGTCCATGAACGACCATTGTTATAACTGGGCTCGCTACATCATTTCCATACACAAAAGATTTTGAATTTGAATTGACATTCTCACATACCAATAGCATATATATATCCCTGGCTTCCACTCCAACAAATGCATCTGAGGAAGTACACTGAAGTCTATGAAAACTCATGCTGCCAACTTCTTTCTTTCAGTTAGTCTCAAAGCTGCTACAAGATCTCTCTATATACTGATTCCACAGACTAACACAGCTATATCTTTGAAAGAAAATTATACTAGCTTTTGAAAACACATTTTTTTAAAAAAGGGGAATGACAATGTTTGGATAGTAAGCAAGGAGAATGTGTGTGCCTACACTCAGTTTAGGCTATCAAGTTGTTGTTCAGAGACATAGCCATGTTAGTCTGGAATATCAGTATTCAAAGGCACCTTGTAGCACCTTTGAGACCAACTCTATTAAAGAATAGTCTCATGCATCTGAGGAAGTAGACCAAGCCTACAAAAGCTCATGCTACAACTTTCACACAGTTAGTATCAAAGTTGCTACAAGATCCCTTTGCATAAAGGTTGTTGTTGTTTTTGTGTGCCTTCAAGTAATTTCTGACTTATTGTGACCCTAAGGCAAACTTATCATGGGGATATCTTGGCAGAATTTGTTTAGAGGGGATTTGCCCTTGCCTTCCTCTGATGATGAGAAAGTGTGAGTTGCCAAGTTTCCATGGCTGAGAAGAGATTCGAACCCTGGTCTGTCAGTGTTCTAGTCCAACACTCAGACCACTACACCATACTGGATCTCAATCCACAATGATTCACAAGAAAAGTCATAAAGGCAAGGCAATGAAGTTTGAATAGTCATCTGAAAACAATAAAGGTTCCTTTGATATCTTAAACTT
Organism: Phrynosoma blainvillii; assembly: GCA_026167975.1. Classification (NCBI taxonomy): domain Eukaryota; kingdom Metazoa; phylum Chordata; class Lepidosauria; order Squamata; family Phrynosomatidae; genus Phrynosoma; species Phrynosoma blainvillii. The sequence continues at coordinate 21,191,535 of JANUYF010000004.1, read as the reverse complement.
GAAGAGTGTAGGGCCAGTTGCTGCTGGAGCAGTAGTTACTTTAAGGAAGTTATTCTCTGTGATTGTATCAGCTTCAGATTTTATTTTTCTTTTACAGATATTTACACCCAGAGGGGCTTCCTTCAGACTACACCATTACTTTTCTTTTCCGCATTCTCCCTGAAACACCACAGGAGCCATTTGCTCTCTGGGAAATTTTAAACAAGGAATATGAGCCTCTAGTTGGAGTTATTTTGGACAGTATGTATTTTATTGCTTTTTGACGTCTTGTGATTGATTGATGTACTTGATCTATATTCTGCCTTTTTATTTTCATGATCAAGGAGGTTAATGAAATCATGAGTGCAATTCTTGCCTGCCTGTCTCAAAGAGATGTGGAACTTTTATCCTGTATAGCATTCTACAGGATTTTACTTTTAACCTATTTCTATTTGATGTTTTATTTGTAAGGCTTCTATATCATTTTTTTTTTTTTACTCAAAGGTATGTGCAGTGATGTATAGTCTTTTAAAAAACACACAATAGACCTCTCTCTGAAATATGTTCTCTCTCATGCTGTACAGATGGTGGCAAAACCTTGACTTTCTTCAATTATGACTACAAAGGTGAATTTCAGACAGTTACTTTTGAAGGGCCTGATATAAAGAAAATATTTTATGGAAGTTTCCATAAGGTGAGATTTCCTGAAATATTCTGCAAAATGAATGTGATGTTGCAAAAGGGAATAAGAGTCAGTCTAACTTAAATAAAATAAAATAAAATACAGTTTTAATTTGTTCTATGGAAAATAATGTGGGGTTTTTTGCTACCTAGACAGAAGTTGCTTTTCATTAAGTGAATACTTTCATAGTAGTCAGAACAGAATGCAGATAAATCCCAAATTCAAAGTTCCATGTATGCACCAGTGCAGTTTTGAATGCATGTACATATCACTTTCTACAGTCATTTCATTAAATTGTGAATCTTCTTCCTCCTCTACTGAAATGAATAATGAAGTAAGATGACCCAATGTTAGGAGTAAGGCAATGTTGGGACCCAATAAGGAAGTAAGATGACCCAAACTTCTGAAGTCATGAGAGATTCTATGTTCATGATCCAGTATCGTGAACCTAGAATCTCACATGACTTCAGAAGTTTCAGGTATTCATGTTGAAAACAGTAGTTTCCAAATGTTTTCCCTTCATCTTCGGTTTAGATTTGAAATCTAAGCTTTAAAGATTGAAATTCAATCAAGCTCACACACTGCAAAATCTGCATGACGACAAACATAGTATTTTAAAATTCAGTAAATAAACTTGTGGCACATTAAAAATATATTATACTTAAGCCTTTGTGATTTCAGTCCATTTTATCAGGAACATGTAGTACAGTGCTTGTTTACAAGTCTGCATATATATGACTCTATATGGCTGCACGCATATATATTAGCTAGCTGAGGACCACCCTTTGTGCACCTAATGGACCTGAGTCCTCAAAAGCTTATGTCGTAGTAACTTTCTATTATTTTGCTGCACTAGACTAACATGATTACAATTTGGAAGTTGTTATAATATGGAAGCCTTGCTTATCTGATGGGTTAGGGACTGGAACACTCCGAAAGTAGCATTGGTTGAAAAGTGGAACCCCTCCTTTTTTATATAGCTTGCAAATGCATTTTGGGCTCACCATATAACACATTTGATGGTATTTAAAATAAAATCTAAATAACACACACATATGCACAGAGAGATAGAGAGAGATGAAAGTAAAGTAAAATGAACAAAAGCTTACCTTTAATGTCCTGCTCTCATTATATTACTGTATACTGTATATATATTGTATAATACTATATATTGTAATATAAGTGCAGATACTTTTTCTTCACTATATGCATCTTAGGAAGTAGACTGAAATCTATGAAAGCTCATGCTGCCAACTTCTTTATTTCAATTAGTTTCAAAGGTGCTACAAGATCTCTCTACATACTGCTTCTGCAGACTAACATGGCTGTATCTTTGAAGTGCAAATACTGTACAGTAATACTGTAAGAGGAGCACTGCCTACTATTTCAGAAGCACCATGGACTGAACACAGAGGAGGGGAAGGTGCCAAGCAGCACTCGCTTTGGACTGTTATGGAGGGTTGCTTTGGACTGCTTGCATGCATATGTGTGCACTGCTTGCAAAGCAAGCTGAGAGAGGGGAAAAGATGCCAAGCTTCTGTAGTCAGCTTGACACCTTTCTCCCCTCACCTCCCAGCTTGCTTTGCTAGCAGCACACGTGCAAATAGTCCAAAGCGAGCCTTCATAGGAAGAAAAACTGATGCAAACACCCTCTTTCCATACCTGCAAATTACATAGAGAAATTCCATTAATTCAAGGAGGGGTCCGCTCTCTTCATAGGCAAATCCTGGGAATGTGCACATATGCAAGCAAGTGGTCCCAAGAGAGTGTCATAGTCAAGAAGAACTGAAAAAAGAGTGGACCCCTTATCAAATTAATGGAACTTGTCTGTAATTTGCAAGCATTGAAAGAATGGGATGTTGAAAAGAGAGGTGTTGAAAAGCAGGAGCTTCCTGTAAAAGGAAAGCTCATAGCATATCCTCTAGCCACAGAATGAATCTTCCTTCATAACAAAAGTGATAGAAGCATACCAAAATCTACAGTGGGCAATCTCTTTATTAGGAGTGACCAAAAATATAGAGCAAAGTTTTGTTCTCCAGAATTTTTGATGAGACTTATTAAACAAAAGGTAGCAGGAGGAGCTGTTGGCTCCGTGTGACTTTAAATTTTCATTGGACAGTGTTAAGGTGGAGTGTCAAATGGCAGGTATAATTGGTTCTGTTAATATTTCAGGTTGCACTTAAGGATACTGGAACAATACAGAACTGGATGGGCAGGGGGATGATAACATGATGAACGCCAGCTGAAGAGCACTGCATGTGTTGACTTATGCCTTAAACTTGCAGTACTTATTTCCCACACTAACACATAAGATTATTGCACGGCACTTAAGGAATGGGAACGTAACAGAATGCAAGGGAATGGAACAGAGCAAAAACGCATTTTACTGCATGGGAGAACTCCACCTGCTGCCAGGAGCCCCCAATCTGTTCCACAGCCGTTCCTGGCAGCCGATTTTTGAAGGATGATTTTGAACAGTCCTTCAAAAATTAGCTGCCAGGAATGGCTGGGGAATGAATCAGGGACTTCCAGCGGCATCAATGGCAGCCAGGTTGGTCTCTGGTACATCTAAAAGAGACCATATTACACCTATATTGAAATCTCTTCACTGGCTGCCTATTAGTTTCTGAGCCCAGTTGGTTATTGTTGGTTATTGGTGTTGGTTATTACCTATAAAGCCCTAAATGGCTTGGGCCCATCTTATCTCTGAGACCACCTCCTCCCGTACAATCCTCCCCAAGCACTTAGGTCCTCTGGGATGAATTTGCTACAGGTGAATAAATCCAGACTATCAGCAACCTCCCTTTTCGATGACCGCTCCCAGATTATGGAATGGCCTGCCGGATGAGATCCGTCACCTGACAACCTTAGACAGCTTTAAAAGGGCTGTCAAGACGGATCTCTTCCAACAGGCCTTCCCTGATTAGTGCTTTGATAGTCTTCCCGGTCATAAAACCCAGATTTAACTGTTCCCCTCTCTTTTTCTTCTATAGCGCTGCCATACAGCCATTTCTGTTGTTGTCGCTGTCATTAACTTTTTATTGTAAATCATTGGCTTAGCCAAATTTAAACATTGTTTTTAATCTATGATTGTTTAATAACTTCTTTAGGGTGGGATTGATTTTATTGTATTGCATTCATGTTGGAAGCTGCCCCAATTGCTATGCAGAGGGGTGGGGTATAAATAAAATGTTATTATTATTATTATATTATTCTCCCGTGCAGTAAAATGTGTTTTTGCTCCGTTCCATTCCCTTGCGTTCTGTTCCATTCCCGTTCTTCGAAGTGCTGTGCGATAAGCTTATCAGTCTGGAGAGGAATAGGCATGCATAGTATGACTGTAGTGAGGGCTCTTCAAGATCAATCTTATTACTGAAAATGTTGCATTTGCCCTCTCAGTTTAGTTTTAGCCCCTACTCGTATACACACACAGATCTACAATCACAGATGATTATATTCATATTTAAATCTTGAAATTTTAACCATCCATCCTAAGTTACAGTTGTTTAGAAAAATGTAAACAAGTCTGTCAATGATAAAAATGATTTTCAGGAAAAGAATAGCTGCTATGTACGTATGTCTTCTTGGTTCCTTTTTGTGTATTAAAAACATCACTTTCCTTCCTTAGTTGCACGTAGTCATAAGCAAAACAACAGCTAAAGTGGTGATTGACTGCAAACAAGTGAGTGAGAAAATGATCAGTGCAGCAGGGAACATTAGTTCTGATGGGATAGAAGTACTGGGGAGAATGGTTCGATCAAGAGGACCAAGGGAAAACTCTGCACCGGTAAGTGAAACACTCTGGGACTTCAAGCTAGAAAGAAGTTATCATTTAAGGTTAAAGTTGCCACATGAATAAGGAGACTGATGTAATATCCCATGTGTAACAGGAAATTGTTTGTTTGTTTATTTAGATAGAGGGCTGACAGTCTGGGAAATAGGACTTTTTTTGCAAACAGAGCAACTGTCCCAATTTGTCAGGGACAATTTTAATTAATCCTCTGTTATCCCACTATTTCAGTTGTTTTTAAAATGTCCCTGTTTCTCTCTCCTCTTCCCACTTTTGTCCTTTGTCTGTGTCTTTCGTCGATTATGGCAAACTGAGTTCAAAGTGCAAAAGGAGATGGAGTCTTGCCCTTCCCATGATGCTCAGACTAAAGCAAACTGCTGCAGCCTCTCCTATCTTGTGTGTTCTTTCTCATTAATAACTTTTGCCATCTTGACCACACTCTGATATTGCTTAGCCACACATGTTCCAATTTGCATCTGTGAAATGTTAGAGGATACGTTACTATTGCTCAGGTGAAGGCCAAGACTAAGTAAATAAATATTTCTAGAGAAAGTGATGCGACTGGAACAGTAACAAACAGCAGTGGTGAATGGGCCTCCAGTATTCTAGGAGCACCAGGTTGAGTTTGAAACTGGTATCAGTGAGTGAGAGAAGTAGATTTGGTAGTCTGAGCCTTTCTGAGCCCTGATCATTGACAGGCAGCTGGCTATGCCAACCTCTCATGCTAGACCTGTACTGCAACCTCCTCCTCTTACCAAGGCTGCATTTCCAAAAATGTAATTTCAGAAGCAGAGTGCTGAAATATTTTGTGCTGATCTGGTAATCATATAAGGATTAGAAAAATGTGTATAGGAAGATAATGAAGATAATGTAGTGGTTTGAGGGTTGGACTATGACTCCGGAGATCAATGTTTGAATCCCTACTTTGCCATGGAAAACCACTGGGAGACCTTGGGCAAGTCACAATCTTCCAGAGTCAGAGGAAGGCAAAGGCAAACTCCCTCAGAATAAATCTTGCCAAGAAAATTCTGTGATAGTGTCCTCTTTGGGTTGCCATAATTCGGAAATGGCATGAAGGCACACAACAACAATAGGAAGACAAGTGACTTAATTTTATAGTTGGATTGTCTAGTCAAGTCCTTTGAGCTCTCATGAACAAAAGGTCTCACTTAAAGCTAATGGAACAAAGGCTCAAAGGGAAGTGTAAAACCTCCAGTGTTTTGTTCTGTTGAGAACATATATCTCCACCAAAAATTATGTTCCTTTGGACAAAGAAAGAGTGCTTTCAGGCCTCAGGCTTAAACATGTCAATGAATATATCAAGAATTACAAGACAATTGAACAGAGCAACTCTTGTGACCACATTCCAACGGGAAAGACAAAGGCCAACTTTTAAAAGGTTGTTGTTAAAGAGCGCTTTGTAAGAAGAAAAGGAGAGAAATGGTGGCTTTTGTTGCTAACGACAGAACAGTATGAATGACAAGTGATCTAGTGAACTTTTACACCCACGGGAAATATTTGGTTTCCGTAAGTGAATTGGTTGGCGTTTATGTAAGACCGCAAGCATGTATTTCAAGACATAGCTCCTTTGCTCATTAAAGAAGTCTCAGAGTGTATCTACATTACACAGTTCTAGCAATTTGATACCACTTTAATTGCCATTCTATGGAATCCTGGAATTTACAGTCTGGTAAGGTGTTATAATTCTCCAACCAGAGAGGTTTGTTCCTGTCGTTCAGGGGACAGGACTAGATCTCCCTAGCAGAGTATCTTAAGTACTCTCCACACCACAAATCTATAGGTAGGAACTAACAAGTTAAAGTTATCAATTAAGCTGGAAAATTTCAGACTTTTAGGGACAACTTAATTAAATTTATTTTTAACTGAAGTGGTTGATTAATGAATGCAAAAGGATCTTGTGGTATCTTGAGACTAATTGTACAAAAGAAGTTGTAGTGTGAGCTTTCTCAGACTTGTCTGCTTTCTCAGATGCATCTGAAGTAGAACAAGTCTGTGAAAGCTTATGCTACAACTTCTTTCACATATCTTAAAGGTGCTACAAGATCCCTTATTTAAATGAAAGTGCTACAGAACTAACAAAGCTGGTTCTTTATACAAGGAATTTTGCAAAAAATTACTTCTTGCTTTTGTTAGTCCCTCAGGATTTGGGATTTGCGTGACTGGAATCCTATTGGGTACTAACTAGAGTAGTACCACTGAATCTATTGCTGAATGGATTAAGTCATCATGTAGATAAATTCAGTTGATGCATGTTACTCATCAGGGACTTCCCAGTCTCAACCATAAGCCTTCTATTTCAATTATATTTTCATCCACTTATCATGGCCACAGGACACCATTCCATTCACTATCATCCTTTGCTTGTGTGCATGCTGCAATGTTTACACAAACACCTCCTGGCTTCTCTGGTTTCCTTATGTATACCCACAGAAAGGATGTCTCTGCACACCCAGAGATATAAGAACATAAAACTGCATTTCCCCCTCTTTGCTGAAATGAATGGGGCTGACCATAGGGGCCTAAGTTACATGGGTCCTGTACAGTCATGTGAAGATATGTGTAGATTCACCCACTTCAGAATCAAAGCCTCACAAGGCAAAATATAAATGTTATGAAATGTTGGCAGCAGGTAACAGGGGTGGAATAGGGCAGCTCCGGAACAAGATACTCCAAGATCAGCCCAGGTTATCCTGGTCCATGCAGACAAGGCTGAAGACTGCATTCCAGGTGGACAGACTCAGGGGTTGTAGAGACTGGCCCAAAGGGCTGGGGGTGGAGCGGGGGCATGGCAACCACATGCCAGCTGTCCCGACTCTGCCATCATGCCACCCACCCAACCAGACAGTGGGCAGTGTCAGGGCACTCCCTTGGCGCAGCATTCACACACGCTGCACCAAAGGAGCACTGAACGGCCGCTGCCATCGCGGCAAGGGCAGCTTTTTGCTGCTCTAAAAAGGAGCAGCATTTGCCAGCTCTTTTTAGAGTGGCAAACCACTGGATCAGGGCCATGGTGTGTGGTTGCTGCGGCCCCAATCTGGCAAGGAAAGAGGCCTTCTGTTCAGCCCCTCAGTCAAGGAAGCCACAGCCCTGAGTTTGCAGGGCCAGAAAAAGAGCTGCAGATGACAGGTTGTCTTGGAGGTATCTCATTCATGGGGCTGCCATAAATCAAACCTACCTTGGTTTTAATTAACAACAAGCCTTAGACCACTGGCTGATGTAGCTGTCTTCCCAAAGAAGATACACATAAAAGCTGGTTCAGGCCTTGAATAAAAGGGTTACCCACTGTCTTAATCCTCAGCAACCCAGCAGTGCATTCCGTGGAGGAGAGACCAGCCCCAAGCAATAAAATTGATGTTGACATGTAGTTTGGTAAACAGAACAGTTGCTGTAAAAAGGATTAAGTTTTTTGTTCCAGAGTAAGTAAGAAACTAAGAATCCAAGCTGAAACACCACACAATAATTGTGACAACACCCTGGCCTTGAATATCTTAATGCAGCAGGGATGAACTGTGCCCTGCTAGTAGAAAAGGAACAAACTATGGTTTTAGCTGTGTTATATGCTGGTGTTATTATATAGCAAAGGTCCAGTGAACTATCCAGGAATTAAATGAGTGGAAAATAATACCTAAATGCCTAACTGTCTAACTTGCGCTATGTACTGGCCATTTATAACCCATTAATTCAAGGAGGGTTTTTGGTAAAAATCATAGTTTGGGCTTTACTGAAATTAATAGCAAACTTTCTTTACCATGACCTATAAATTCTCCATTTTAGGGACCACCAGATGGGTGGAAAATAGGTAGAGGTACAACTTAATGCTCTTATAAAGAGAAAAATCTATTTCAAAGCAAGAATGCATCTACAGTGTAGAATAATGCAGTTTAAGTGCTGTAGCTCCATTATATGGAATCCTAGAATTTGTATTTTTATAAGGTCATTAGCCTTCTCTGCCAAAGAGTGCTGGTGCTTCACAAAACTACAGCTTCCATGATTCTGTAGGGCTGAGCCATGTCAAACTGCATTATTTCTATGTAGAGGCATACCCACAGCTTTCCAGAAATCAAAACTAGCTGTTTCCCTCTTTCTAGTCTATTTATATTTGTTTTAAAGTGCATGTTTCCCTCTTTCTAGTCTATTTATATTTGTTTCAAAGTGCAGACCTAGATTATAGCAACCTTATCTAGATTAGAGATAAGGAGTGATATCTATCGTGCTTTGTTTTCTAGCCATTTCTGAAGTATTCAGCTGTAATTTTACCAACAAAAATGTGCTTTTTAACTTGGTCACTAACCATTTAGGACTGACTTCTTAAGGAGTCCTTCCATCCCAATTATCTTTCCTCAAAACTAGATTATGGCGATGAGTGGTTCTTTTATCTTTTAAGATGACTCTCCTTTCCTGATTTTCTGAGTAGTAACTACATTTTCCTTTATATATATATTTTTTGAACTAGTTCCAGTTGCAGATGTTTGATATTGTTTGTACCACATCATGGGCCAATAGAGATAAATGCTGTGAACTTCCAGCTTTGGTAAGAACTCTCTCTCTCTCTTTTTTTTTTTTTAACTTTTATAACTTGTAATTAAAATGTATTTACATTTGGAATGACAAGATATCATCCAGATTTGACTTACTTGTACTACACCAATCAATAATATGAGTTGTTATTTTTCCTTACTAGAGGGATGAAGAAAGCTGTCCAGCCCTTCCTCATGCTTGCTCATGTTCCGAAGTCAGCAAGGGACCTCAGGGTCCACCTGGACTACCAGTAAGATTTTACTTGTGTTTTGATCCCACTTTATGCACTGCTAAATTGCCAGTTTTGCAGTCATTCAGTCTAACTGGAGTAAATGGGAAAAAAACTTTTTATATATATTATATGACTAAGAGGTGCACAATACATTTGTCCCTCCTGATACCATTGCTGTTACAAAACAATCTACTGCCATAACCACTGCACTAGAGCATCAAGTTCATACCAGCCCACAGTCTGATGTGTATGGCAAATGTATGTGTGTACATGTGGGCCAATTACCTGGTAAACTTGACCTGAGGAAGGTTGACCTGGTGAAAACAACTGAAGTACATCTTGTGGAACAACACCTAGAAAAGAAGACAAGATTGGGATGGTAGTGGTTAGAATAAAAGGATGTGGCTGGCTGGCTGGCTAAAACTATGAAGAGTACTCCAGTCAGAAGTTGAAAATACTTTACAAAATTATGCTGCAAATCCCATTTATTTTGTTTTAACACTAAACGTGCTTCGCAGGGTGGTCCGGGTCTCCGAGGTCCAAAGGGTAACCGTGGTGACCATGGTCCAAAGGTAATTTGTCATGTTGTTGCTTTATTTATAAATATTATACATAAATACAGTGGGTTGTCCATATTTGCTGGGGTTAGGGACACAGGATCCCCATGAAAGTGCAAAAACTCTCCCACAATTTTTTTTTTTAAATCTGAGAAAACACTTGGAATCTTGGAATCTCTAGGTCCACCAACACAACTCTATGACCAATGTCCACTGGACATTAACCATAGAATTGTTTTGGAAGACCTACAAATGCCTAGAGAGGTGCTCTCTCTAAGAATCTCTAGGTACTTCAGCACAATTTCTTGCTGAAGTTGGCCATAGAGTCATGCTGGAAGACCTACAGATTTCTAGAGATAACATATTAATAAAATCTGCAAATAAATCCATAAAAGTCAACGCTGCAAATGTGGAAGGTCAACTGTGGGTACAACCATGGTCCACAACAATTTCCCCTTTAACTTCCTGATATTTGATTTGTGCCTACTATTAATTTAGGGTTGAAGCAGACTGCTCCTTTGCCATACGACGGGCAGCTTTTTGGTTCTCCGGCAGCATGGTGTTTAGATTCTGCATGCCACAGGAGTGCCAAAAGGCCCGGTGGTGGAAAAGCTGGCTTTTTCCAGCACAAAAAGGAGTGGCATTTTGCCACTTCTTTCTGCACTGAAAAAAAAAGGGGTGTGTGGTTGCCACAGTGCCCACCCAGCATTTTCAGGGGCGGTCTGCTTTGCCCCTTAGTTGCCTTTTTGCAATTAGTAGATATTACCTGTAGCAAAAATGTTGAATCTTTTTGTTATGGGAGTGAAAGGGAGAGTTACTAAAAGGTGTCTCTAGAAGGGTGTGATTCGACTGGGGCATAATTGCATTTGGGAGTGAATTCACACACATATTATTCAAAATTCATCCTTGCCATTTGTGTTTTGGAATTAGGCCTTTGCAAAGAAGACTTTTTATGTACTCTGCACTGTTAATGTGCATTCATGCCTTCATGTGCCATTTCATGTGCCTTGAAGCTGTTGATATTAGGTCATCATAAGCAGTTATTCTTTTGATGCATAGTGATCTTTTTGGTTCTAGGGACCAGATGGACCACGTGGTGAAATTGGAACTCCTGGTCCTCAAGGGCCACCTGGGCCACAGGGACCAAGTGGACACTCAATTCAAGGACCTCCAGTATTATTTATTTATTTTGTTGTTGTTGTTTTAATGTTTATTTTGAACAAACAGTGACAGGGTGCTAAAAGCTGAATATCCCTTATCCAAAATGCTTGGGACTGGAAATGTTTTGAATTTCAGATTATTATTTTTTTTGGATTTTGGAAAATTTGAGATATTTTGGAGATGGGACCCAAGTTAAACATTAAATTCATTTATGTTTTGTTTACACATTATTTTTAATAATGTTGTGCATAAAACAAAGTTTGTGTACAGTGAACCATCAAAAAGCAAAGATATTGTAATCTCTGTCACCCATCTGGACAATTTGGATTTTGGAGGATTTTGGATTTCCGGATAAGAGGTACTCAACCTGTATTGCACTTGTCACTTGTTTGTGGGCTTCTCATAGCATCTAATAAGCCTGTCTAGTTGTAAAATTCAGGATACTGGACTATATAAGCCTTTCATCTGACTCAGCAGGGCTCTTCTTATGTTGATATATTTACTCTATATCATGTATAGCTTTGGGATTGTAAAAACAGCAAAAGATTTGAACCATGAAGAACATTCTATGTACTTCATGAATTACAGAGCTGGTGAGGGACAAGAAGGCCTAGCTCTCTTTTCTTTTCATGATAGAATTTCCTTAGCTATTGACCAGAGGAGACATATTTTGGCAAAAATTGGGAAGAATCATACAATTGGATTTGCGAATTTCACTCATCTTCTTCTCCATAATTCAAGCCCATTTTAAGAACAGGATCTTTTGATTAACAGGCAAAGGAAACAAAATTGTCCCTTACTGTAACATTGGAGCCCTGTTCAGTGTTCATTAATGGTATCTGTAGCAAGGAATGGGGACATATACTGTGGCTCCAACCCATCCCCTCTTTATATGGGGAAGGTCTGGAGTGGAAAATATAATCATGGTTAAAGTGAATGCAATTACAGAGATCCATGTGACAAAGAAACCTGGTCAGGCAGGGTTCCTAATGAAAAAGAACTTTATAATTGCAATTGGGTGAACACAGTTATATTTTTCCTTCAGACTATCCCGGTAAACATGAGAAAGTTGTAGACAGAGCAGGCAAGACATCTTCACATTCCTGTTCCTCCTCATGGATATAGTTATTAAATACCTGAATAGGGCTTGATGTTTGGTCAGATGAAATGTCTCTGTCACAATAAAATGTGTTCAAAATGGTGGGAGTCTCTTTCTCAGTCCTTTCCCTGCAAAAAGATGGAAAAGACCTATCTTAGCAAGTCATCAGTAAGATCCCCTCATTCTTCTTCCATCTCTTTAATTCTTCAACATATCACTGCCTGTAACCTATTAGAATAGACTCATTGAATCAATTGTTGAATGGTAAGTCTGCATATAGGTAAACACTATTGATTTAGTGGGTCTGCTCTAGTTTGGACTAATAATAAAGTTTGGGAGTATGTTATTTTTTTAAAAAATGTAATCACAATCACAATTGTGTCATAATTTCAATATTTGTTAAATTAAAAATATGTTGTCTTTCCTTAAACCAATGTTATTGTTGTTCTATCTTACCTCTCCCTGTGGACTGAGGTGGGAACAACATATTCAACATGTAATGCAAGTTAAAAGAATATATAAAATCAATATATATTAAAACAATACCTAAAATTTATTGATTGAAAATTTTGATTTTAAAATAAATTTTGGTTTGATTGTGGGTTTTTTTATTTCTGTTTCAATCAACAATTGTGATTCTGAACTAAATTAAACTAAACTAAACCTAACCTTAACTAATGTTAAGTCCTATTGATTTCACTGAGAGAATTAAGCACACTATACAGCACTGGCTAATATGTTTAACTGTGTGGTCATTTACCATCAGGGAGCAACTGGTGAAAAAGGTGAAAAAGGAGAAATTGGCCGTCCTGGCTTACAGGTAACTACTGTAGTGATCCAACACATTGTATAAGTACATTTAAATATGAAATTCCATATTTCATATTTTAAAATGAAATTTCCAACAGTAGTTCAAGTATAATTCAAGTTAAAGAAGAAGAAAAATCAAGTTGAAGGAGAATAAATAATTCAAGATGACACTATTAATTGTTTAATTTTAGCAATTTTTGTAAGTCCGTTCTCACAGAGATGAGGAAGGAGTGAAGTGACAGATTTCCTGTTTCATCCTAAACCCTACTGGTTTATATCAGCTTCAATAGAATGTATGTGTCTGTGTCTGTGTAAGTAAGTATATGTTCGTCTGTTGGACTTTTCAGTCCGACAGATCTTTTTATTTTTAACCCCACCCCACATTGTTATCAATTGGGGGATTCAGCTATGCTGCCTCTAATTTTGTATTTTTTTTTAACCTACATTGTTTAAAATGTTGTTAGCTGCCTTGAGTTCCATTATTGGGAGAAAGGCGGGATATAAATGAATTAATTAAATAAATAAACATATTTAGGTCCATCAGCAATAGCTAAAAAACTTGATCTGAGCCCTTCTCAGGGGAATGAAGTAGCTTTGGTCCCAACAGTTCCAAGGTGACTTTGACACACACCATTTCACTCCCATATGTGGGCTTATTTAATAATGATAAAATAAAAAAGGGGACAGAATGAGGTATAGGAGCTATTTATTTCAGTTCCATCTGCAGAAAAGCTCTGTTGGTAGAAATGAATTCAATGGCGATGGCTGTTCTCTAAGGGCACATTTCATGATCACATACAAAACAGCCATCTGAGGGTTAGGATTGCTGTGTTATTGATTGATTGTAGTTTTGTGGGCTGCTATAATTCATTCTGTAAAATTTTAATGGAAAGTGACATAATAATGTTTTCAATAAATACACATGGAAGAGTGTGGACACATAATTTTTCATAGCCCACATAATTCCTCCACCTGCCGAGATCCTCAAACTTGGACTATACATGGATTTACACAGGTTGCCTGTTTTGTTCATATTATAAGCAGGTGCTATGTGTCTTTAATCACTATGTATTTATGTTTCTTCTTTGTCTTGGAAATATTGATAGGAGCTTATTTAATAATGATACCATGATATTTACTAATGATTTACAATATGTTATAACTTTTATTTTTATGCAGGGTGTCCCTGGTGCATCTGGATCTCCAGGACGAGATGGAAACCAAGGCCAAAGGGTAAGATGAAATGGTTAATAAAGATTGGTTTGATACTTCACCTTCCTTTAAGTCAACATTTCCATTATTATGTACTTTTTACTGGACCTTCTCTGTGCTGTGTTTCACCTTTCTTTAGGTCAACATTGTTAAGCATTTTTTCTGGACCCTCTCTGTTCTGTTAACTTTAGAATCTCAGTGCATTTCTAAACCTATTTTCTTTATATGACATCAGTTACATCTGAATGAAGACAGATACAGAGGGTGGTTCCTGGATTTACTTGCTGGACTATTCAACCAAAGATTCTGTGTTTGCTCAGGTCTTCCTAAGGAAAGCTGCAAGAAACCTATTTGAATCCTAAATTCATCAAAAATATCTTCTTTGGGGGCCTGATTTGAGATTGAGAGTAGTGAAACTAGAGTGAGTTGATTCTTTTCATGTGGGACTATAGAATCATAGACTTGAAAGGACATTCAAGGACTTTCTAGTCCATTCAGAAATAACTAACAACTAAACATTAAAGCACTAAAGCACTCCTGAAAGATGGCCATCCAACCTCCACAAAGTCAAACAGAGCATCACCCTCTGAGATAATCTACTCTGCTGTCATGTGGCTCTTACAGTCAAGAAGTTCTTCCTAATATTTATGTGGGATATCTTTTCTGATAATTTCAACCCATTGCTCTTCTTTTAGTATCTGGAACAGCAGAAAACACTCTCCATGGAGATGCTGGCTTCAGTGTCAGTGAAATAGTGAATTTGCTTCAGATTTCAAATTGGATTCTAAAGGAGCTATCCAAGGTTCTGAAGTCTACCTTCTGACTAGGTTCAGAATCTCAGAGCCACATTCAGAACACATTCAACACCCAACTGACATGGGAACCACCAGCAGTTATCATGTGGAAACATCCACCCATTGATATCTGTAGAACATCACTTTTCATGGTGTGAAATATAAAGCATGGGGATAAAGGAGCTATTGCAGTTAAAGTTTTAATAAGTTGCTTTGTGTTTTTTTGTTTGTTTGTTTGTTTTACTATAATTCCCAAACCCACCAGAATTAGGGATGTAAAGAATACATTAGGGCCAACACCACTCTGGATCAATTCCTGTCCGCATCTATTTGTCCCTTTTTGCTACTGACATTTTAAAAAAACTTAGTGCTTTTTTAAGATGGGTTAAAAATTAAATAAATAGAAGTGAAATAATATTGGAAATAAAAAGTTTTGATGTTTGTAAATGGATAGGCGAATTTGGTTTAATGGAGCTTTGTCCTATAAGAAATGAGATAATCTAGCAGCACCTCTGAGACTGATACATTTCAGCATCAGCTTTTGTAGATTTCAGTCACTTCATCAGATGCACCCCTTCTACCCACACTTTAACTCTTCTTCTGAGAAAGACTAACATAGTTATCTCCTTGAAACCTGTCCATCCCTTTACATATACCCCACCTTTCTCCCAAAATTGGGCAGCTAGCTCAGCATTCTTACTGTTGTTTACATCTGAGGAAGTAAACTAAGGGGGGTTGCAGACTGTGAAAAATAGTGTGAATTCAGTCCTCTTTTAGGGTTAGGGTTAGTGCTAGGGAATCATGGGAATTGTTATTTTTCTGAGACATTGAACCTTCTTTGTCAGAGAACTCTAGTGCCACAATAAAATTCAGTTCCCATGGTTCCCTAACCTTAACCCTAACCCTAAAAGTGGACTGAATTCACACTATTTTTGACAGTCTGCAACCCCCCTAAGTCTAAGAAGGCTTATGCTACAACTTCTTTCTCACAGTTAGTCTCAAAGGTGCTACAAGATCCCTTTGCATACAGTTACTGCTATTTTCTTTTATATGTTAGCCATCTTGGAGACTGACTGGTATGATGGAAGGATTGAAATAGAGGACCCTTAGTGGCCCAGGGGAAGTCAAAGGCAGGGAGGTGGCTCAGCTAGATCTTTATTTTCAGGTCTTTATTTTGGGGACTATGATACATCTAAGGTCATGATAGCTTCAGGCTAGCACATCTGGGATTCCCAATCTAGGGACTCTCAGATGTGTTTTCTGAAGCTTTCCACTATGGAAAAACCATGTGAAAATTCCCTTGATTTTTACACATACTACTGCATACATTTTGACTTTTGAGTTAAACCAGAGCAGGAGAAATTCCATGAGAAAAGCAATCTCCAAAGCAATTCAGAGCAAGAGATTTAAGACTGAGAAAGGCTGCAGTCCTCATACTTATTTCTCCATATATGCCCTACTGAATCTTCCCTGGGATTAAACTTTAAATCTTGAAGACTAAACAGATTCAGCATCTGTTACTGGTTAGGAAGATAATGGAGATATATTTCCTAAACCTCTTTCTTTTTTTTTCATAATCCCCTTCTTGTGTACACATGTACACATGTACACATGCACACATGTGTAGCAAGTTTGCTACATTTTTTAAGAGGGACTGAGTTGCTTTGAGCAGGTTGTGTGTAGTCTGTCAGTTCTTTAAACAATGCCCTTGTGTGAAGGGTGTGTGTTCTGGGCAGCAGAATCAGTCCAAGAATGAGTTGGTTGCAATTACACCAGATTAGCCTTTGTAATCAAGCATTTGTGTGGTTTGCTCCAAGAACAGCACACAGTAAGTTTCTAAGCATATATCTGAATCTTTCAATAGATGCCACAGAACTTCTATATAAACACAAGCCATAGTGAGGACTTTTGATAGACTGTAGCATAAGGTCTGGATTTAGGAAGACACTAAAAGCACTGAAACAATAAATTTTGGTACTACTCAGCACTTTGTTGTTGTTTGTATTTATGTCTTTTCCAAGTTATGGTTAACATAAGGCAAATCTGTAATATGGTTTTCTTGCCAGTTTTGTTCAGGGAGGTTGATATAGCCTTCCTCTGAGGATGGGAGTGTGTGACATGCCCAGGATGACCCAGTGGGTTTCCACAACTGAACAGGGATTTAAACCCTGCTCCCCTGGAGACCTAATCCAACACTCAAAGTACTACACCATGCTGGCTCTCCACAGCCTACCATCATTTGTTTTTAATCAAAAGGAGTTTAAAAAAGAATAGGAGAGATGTGAGTTTGATTGGTTTAGTTTAGTTATATATATGTTATGGTCACCATAAACTGAATCCAACTTGATGCCACATAATAACAAGAAAATTTACAAGATACTTTCTGCTGTGGTTTATAGGTCAGGCCAGTTGCCATTTGCAAAGACAGCCCCTTTTTGTTTGACCATTCATTGAAAGTCCATAAAATTCTGTATGGAAACAGTATAGTTCTATGCAAATATGTTTGAATGCACAAGGATTTAAAACCAAATTTTTCAAAGTTAAGTATTCCAAGGCCTATGACTGGAAACGTTATTTCATCCATATTCACTTTTTAAGTATAAAAACCAACCAACTCTCAAGATCCTTCCATCTTGAGAATTAAGAAATTTGTGAATGTTGGTATAAAAAAAACTGGAAATGAAATTGTCACTTATCTCTCACACTGTTTTGATTACTCTCTCCCACACAGCCGGGGGCATTGTAATTTTTTCAGCCCCTTAGATAGGCTGGCCTATGGCCACCCCCCAAGACCCCTTAAGAGGTCCTCTGCCTTTATGAAGGAGTGACGACTCCAATCCATTCCATCTTGCCTGATGCCCAAGGTAGGATACTTCAGAATTGGCACAAAAATGAAACACAGGCCTGCAGGGGTAATAGAGCAAGTATATACAAAGAACAGGATTATTAAAAGAGGAAGGCATAAATTATGGGCTCATAATATTCATTTCTTTATTGTTGGTGTGTGCTTTCAAGTAATTTCCAAGTTATGATAACTGTAAGGCAACACATATCTTACAGTTTCTTAGCAATATTTGTTCAAAAGAGGTTGTTATTTATTTATTTATTTATATCCCTCCTTTCTCCCAATAATGAGATTCAAAGCAGCTAACAACCTTTTAAACAACACAAGTTAAAAACACTACAAAAGTTGAATGAAAGTATAAAATATACAATTAAACATATATATTTTAAAAAAATCATTAAAACAGTAACAATATAAACTATATACAATCCCCTAAGAACTTCGATACTAGCACCACACAGCATTAAGAGCCCAACTTCTACAGTTGCAATAGGCCTGGTGGCACAAAAATATTTTAACCTGCCACCAGAAGGAAAGCAAAGATGCCGCCAGGCTGGCCTCTTTGGGGAGGGAGTTCTAAAGAAGGACCTCTCCTTTATTCCCACCAAATGAGCCTGAGACAGTGGTGGGATAAAGAGGAGGGCCTCTCTAGCTGGTGTTAAAACCCTAATGGAACACTTATAGGGAGATGCAATCCTTCAAATAACCTGGTCCCAAATAACCTGGTCATGTTCTTCCTCTGAAGCTGAGACAATGTGAAGTTAAGTTAACCCAAGTTAAGCCAGTGAGTTTCCATGGTCAAGCATTCAAACTCTGGTTTCCTCAAGTCCTAGTCCAGCACTCAAATTACTGTACCATGCTGGTTGTCCATTCATTACTACTCTATCCATTACTCTTCATTGTACTGTGCTATCCATATTGCTTCACAAGGATTCCAGATGTATTTTTTATAAAGTGAGCTGGCTACCTCTTCTTGACAGAGCTATATGCCAAACTATGTATCTGTTTCACCTAATAGAAATGTGGAGCCAAGGCAGACAGGTATTTGCAAAGAAGAAACAACAGTTTAACCTTTCCCTTGTAATATGCTTTGTCTCATTTTGTGAGCATGAGTCTGAGGGTAGAAAGAAGTCAGGGAGGAGCAAAAAGTCCAGGAAAAAAGGAGTGGGTGGGGAAGAGTTAAACATCTAATCCTCCCCAGCAAATTTCTTGCCACCCAAACACTCTTGCCATTTTAAGAATTTCTATTTTGCTGATTGTTGCCAGTTACTGGTCTGAGTTTCCTAGTTACTTGGAATACAAGGGCAGCTATACCTTCGCACAAAGCTGATGCTCTCATGATCATTCAAAAAGAGTGGGATGTAATGCTATTCCAGCCAACTTGGGGCTACTGCAAGTATAGCACTAAAGTGAATGCCCAAAATTTCCTTAATAATAAGGTAAATGGCCCAGATATACCTTAATCATTTCCTTCTTTCTAAAACATGAGAAAAGACCCTTATTCATCACATGGTCACAGAGACAGAAGAGCAGTACTAGCATTCTGTGTAACTACATTTCTAATCCTTTTCTGCATTGTACATTATAGAATTAGTTTGAGAAGCATATCATAGATTTGATAATCTGAGAAACAAAACCTACTAACAAGTTGTAAACTTTGGTATTTATTGGGGAGACAGCCGGAAGAGTGTTTCCGACTGAATGACTTCTTAAACAGACTCCTGTTTGACTTCATTTATAAAAGACTATTTTCGCACCTAACAAAATACAGTAGGAGGAAATTTGTAAATGGCCAAGAGCTACAGTAGCATTGCCAAAGTAAACATACCTAGAGGGTTTGCCCAGAGATATCCTATAGCTGCTAAATAGGAGAATTAGTGACACATGGAAACAAATTATGTGGCATAATTGGAAAACAATATCAAAACAAACTCATGTGGAGGCATTTCTTTTTTGTTTTCATTTTTAAAGAGGGACTGAGAGAAAAGGTTATTCATTTCAGTCCTGGGAACTGTAGGTGGCCATTGAAGGGTAAAATGGCAACCTGATTCCTCAGTTCCTGTAATGGCTCTAGAACAGATCATACTCTAACTCTGCCAGTCACTTGGTGAAAATGAAGGAAAACGAATCATATTGGTGGGTGTTCCTTTTTCATTTCCCATTTGGCAAAGTCAACACCTCCTGATAGTCTTGCAGAGTTGTTGTTTTTTAAATAAAAAAGATAGGGAGGACAGGCTCCATTCAGGTTTAGCCATGTGGGAAGGAGGTACATAACTGATTTCACATAGGTACCTCCAACATTTAACAGATGAAAACTGGGGCACATATGGATAAGCAACATCAGAATGTGACCAAGATGGCAGAATTTATTAATAGGGAACAACAGATAAGCTAAGAGACACCGAAGCAGTTTGCTTTTGCCTTAATCTACTGCAAAAGGCAAGATTCAGCCAACTCCTTTCCTTTCGCCCCTGCTACTCGAGTGTGAACTACTCTTGCACTTTGATCTTAGTTCATACCAACTGAAGTAAACTAGGATGAAAGAAAAGGTGGGATAAGGAAAGAGAAATTGGGATGTTTTAAAAGTAACTAAAGAAGTAAGATATCAAAGGATTAACTAGAACTGTCAGTTGGTATGGGGTACAATCTCATGAGGTAGCTGTACTAAATGCTGTCCAGCTCAGTACTCCTCTCCCCATCTGCAATGTGTAGGGATAATAATACAGTCGGACCCCCACATTTGCAGGTTTGACTTTTGTGGATTTGATTATTTGTGGATTATTTGCTGCCACCTCTGTTGCTGCCCTGTGCCAGTTTTAATAGGGATTGGAAGCCTTGCAAGACTGAGAGACTGCAAACAAGGCTTGCAAGTCCCTATTAAAAATGGCATAGGGCAGCAAAGGCAGACCCCTTCTGAAGAAACCTGCCATGAAAAACCTATGATAGTTTCACCTTAGGGTTGCCATAAGTTGGAAACAACATGAAAGCACACAACAGCAACAACATAAATATGATTTTTTTTAGAGGGGGTTGTAGAGTTATTTGTAGGTTTTTCATTTTTATGGGCGTTCTGCACACCACAGCAATATGGAGTGCTGATTGTACAGATATTTCTTATAGAGTACTGATAAAGAGTGTTGCAATAAATATGTGTGGAAACTCTGAACACTAGAATGCTGTTGACCGCCACTACAGCGAATTCCTTGAATGCCACCAAATATTTTGTTAAAAGGGAATTCAACTACATTTACCAGTTTTGGTGAGCATGCTAGGGCTTTGGGTGTGCATCAAGCTCTGAACATAGGCATCTGCATATTTTAGCATCACAAGTGATTACACATCTGCATTCCCATAGCGTATGTGAAACTTTCATTGACCTTTCTGG
This sequence comes from Phrynosoma blainvillii, assembly GCA_026167975.1. Lineage (NCBI taxonomy): Eukaryota > Metazoa > Chordata > Lepidosauria > Squamata > Phrynosomatidae > Phrynosoma > Phrynosoma blainvillii. The sequence goes on along the minus strand of JANUYF010000004.1, from coordinate 21,170,450 downwards.
GAATGGACCAATCTGTTTGCTTGATGCTTTCTGTACCTGTAGGAGTGTTGTGGGGTTTGGGTTTATGGCCATTTTGTGTAGTTAACAATGTTATTACAGCTAGTGAGAATACTGGCTGCTCTTAGCAATACATGTTGATTATCCCTTATCTGGATAATCCAAAATCCAACATTGTCCACATGGGTGGCTGAGATAGCCTTTGCTTTCTCAAGGTTCAGAGTACCCAAACTTTGTTTCATGCACAGAATTAGTAAATAATTTTATGTATTAAATTACCTTCAGGCTTTGTGTATAAAGTGTGTATGAAACAGAAATGAATTTCATGTTTACACTTGGGTGCCATCTCCAAGATATCTCAATATGTATAGGCAAATATTCCATAATCCAAACAACAACAACCCAAAATCCAAAATACTTCTGGTTCCAAGCCTTTCGGATAAGGGATACTCAACCTGTATACTAATTTATGTATTTGCCTCTCATCTAGGGTCTACCAGGCAAAGATGGTCCTACTGGGCCACAGGGACCCCCAGGACCTGTGGTAAGTATTAAATTCCCACTAAAGTATAGACCACAGAAGTTAGATGTACCAAAAGAAGTCAGTAGAAGTCAACAGTATCTCATGACTATGCAACTATGTGCTGTCATAGCTAAAAGAGAGAATGTGTGATCATTTGGTGTATTGATGGTATGGCCCTCATAAATAAACTGATTTGATATTGTTCCAAGTGCACTGGATATTTTGACTCCTGTTCAAATTAAAATCCAGATTACAGATCACTACCTTCTAAAGAGGTTATTAGATTTAGGAGTACATTAGGGATAATCTCAGCACTTGTTGGGTGTGTTGTCGGTAATGGTGTCAGAAAAATGGTATAATTATGTACAAAAAAAAAAGTGTGTACCTCAGAATCTGCCTTTTTGGCTCAGATAAGGGATCGTATCATGTCAAAGGCTTAGAAAGAAAATGCAATTCACTCCAGTTTCCCAAGCATGGATTTGTCTTGTTTCTCAAAGTCTTTCATGATTACCCTGTTGACTTTAATAATGAGGAAATCAACAAATTGTTCTAAATGTCTGTTCTGTGGCAGAACAGGATAGAATTTAGTGAAATGACCACCTCATCAGAAGGGATGAAGCATGAGACATTCCAGACAGATAAGAGCTTTTGTATCAGATGTCTTTAAAGTATGGAGGGTTTGTTTCTATGTTTTAATAAAAAAAGGGAAAGTGAACACATTTTAATGTTTGGGGAAGAACTGGAGCAAATTGTCAATGTCATCTAAGGTGATGGCAATTGCCAGATTTCATAAAAATTGCTACACACTTTTTTTAGTCTTGAGTTTTGAGTTTCTCTTGCTTTTTCTATGCAGGGAATACCTGGTGCTCCTGGTGTGCCAGGAGTTACAGGTAATATTGGGCCACAAGGTGATTCTGGACCACCTGTAAGTAAGAGAACATCATACTGTATATACCACTCATATCTATCTGTGCATTTGCAAAAACTACTGTATAGGTCCTTCAGCTGCTACTCACGTGTGATACAAAGTCCCTCTTCAGTGATGCTGCAAGTTATCCCCTTATGTTGTACATAATCACTGTGTCTCTGTGCTAATAAATATTGTCTCAAGCTTGCTGATATAAGAATTCTTCCTGTAGCTTGTACAAAATTTGCTTGTGATTATTCTACCCTTATTTAAAATTCTGCATTGAATCAATTTGCACATCGTGATTTTCTGTGCATTTTTAATCAATGGTTCTTCATTGTTTCATATTTAGCATTTTGTAATTGTAATGTTTAGTTTGATTTGCTAACTTCATTTACACGAGTCTCAGGGTTTTACTGATTTAAGTGGGGGTTGCTCATTTTGCTTATTGTGACTCTGGAAGTGTTCTTGCAGAGGCGATAATATGAGTTGTGAAATGACACAGCACAGTTAGGGAATTTTGCAAGCTAACATATATGAAGAGGAGGATATTTCACCTGTTTTACTTTTGTTCGACCACATCTTTGCCCCTCTCCCCCAGTGCTGAAATATAAAGGATGTATTTTTAAAAAAGAAGATTTTCTGCTAGAACCAGTAGTAGAAATTGTAAAATATTATAAAGCAGTTTTTCAATATGTACTAATTTATAACCTTACCATGTGGAGATATCAGATGATCAGACATCAAGTGATGAGGACAAGATCAGACTATAAGATGGAGCTGGTAAAATAGCCACAAAGTGACTCTACCATTTCAAAAAAGATAATGAGCATTATTTTTTCACCTATAGGCCACCTGCCAAACCTGCCTGGTTTTCTTTAAAAGAGCCAGTACAATGTAATGGTTTGAGTGTAGGACTACAGTTCTAGAGACTAGGGTTTGAATCCCCACTCAGCCATGGAAACACACTTGGTGACCTTGGGCAAGCCACATTCTCTCAGCCTTAGAGGATGGCAGTGGCAAACCTTGTCTGAACAAATCCTGCCAGGAAACCCCATGATAGATTTGCCTTAGGGTCATCAGAAGTCAGAAACAATGTGAAGACACACAATAACAAGAAACCTTAAACTGTAAAGTTGTGCATCCTGTTAGCATTTACAGGAACAAATTAGATTTTTTTTTTTTAAGTGCATGCCTTTGGTATCCGCTGGGGTTTGGTTCCAGGATGCCCTCCCCCATGGATACCAAAATTTGTGAACAAGTCCCATTAAATACAATGGCATTGTAAAATGGTGTCCCATATAATTGCAATTTTATTTTTTCTGAATATTTTCAAGCCATGGATGCTTGAATCTGTGGATAAAAGATCCATGGATACAGAAGCTGACTGTATTTTTTCAAAAAATACTATTAGGAGCAGCTCAACCTGCATTTTAATTGGAACCTCAGTATATGGGAGGAGATATTTTACTCATTCCTCCAACCACAGTAATCTGATGAAAATTCCCTCTCCCCAATGTCTAGAATTAAATGTTTAAAAACCCCAGATGTGATTGCTAATTCTGCTATTATAATCTCTACTTTTGACCCACAGAGGCTCATAAAACTGACATTTTGGTTTCTTTATTTTACTTCCCATAGTTTGAGAATTAAAAAAAACCCAATAACTGTCATCCAACATGTTGTTCCAACCAAGAGGAGTTGAAAAAGTGACTTTAATTGTGTATGGCACACAAGATCTAAGATACCAGCTAGAAAATGACCCTTTCCCAGCCCTGTTATACATAGCGGTTTCCCCCTCTTCTAGATGGGAGTCAATATTAAGGGAACCGAACATACTGCATGGATACATTGCCTCTTGCTCAAAGATACCATAAGGCTTGCTGTTGCATTTGAAATATGTTGTGATCCCATTGACATAACTGTTGGTGCAATGTGGCTCAAGACCCATGACCTACATGTTATTACATTAAATGGTCCATGGTGAAGGGGAAAGGTCACATGCACTAGTTTTATTTTGCTCTTTATTTCTTCTCTCTCCTCACCAACACAGGGACCTCCTGGAGCAAAAGGCGAGAGGGGTGAACGTGTAAGTGCATTTTTATTATAGAACATAATAGATAGGAAAAACCTAAGAATAAGATTTACTTGCTTAATTTTTTTTAAGTGCTGGTCCTTCAACTTGTGAAAATATCCACCTATAATAATGTAAGTCTTTCCTTTTAAAGCCACTTAGGCTTCCGTTCTATACATATGTAACTGGGAAAGATCCTGTTAAACACAGTAAGACTTACTTTTCAGTAGACATCAATAGGATTATTCTGTCATAAAAACAAAGAATATTGTGGAATATATTCCAAGAGTCAGAACAAGGAGGTCCTACAGTTTGTTTGACTTCCATTCTCTCCCTGATGAACCTTATCCTGAAAGGTGTTAATGTCTTATGATGATACTCTTATTGTACAGGGAGATCTTCAGTCGCATGCAATGGTCCGTGCAGTAGCTCGTCAGGTGTGTGAACAGCTTATCCAAGGTGAGTGCCAGAACTGATGTACTTTCATTATGGTAATGACTATGGATTTCATCTGTAACTGATATTAGTGCATTTCTGAAATGTAGTAATAGTAGTAGTTGTTGTTGTAGTTCTAGTTGTTGTGTGTCTTCAACTTGTTTCCAATTTATGTTGAGCCTAAACCCTATAAAAATTATGGGGTCACCACAAGCTGACAGGCGAAGGCGCACATGCATGCACACATACACATATGCAAGATGAAACATTTCTTGGCAAGATTTGTTTAGAGTGGGTTTGTCATTGCCTCCCTCTGAATCTGAGAAGGTGTGGCTTGCCCAAGGTCACCCAGTAGATTTCCATAGCTAAGTGACAATTTGAACCCTGGTCCCCTCGATTCCTGGCCCAATACTCAAACTACTGCAGCACACTGGCTCACCTGAAATGCAGTATGGCTGTGCAGTTTGTGATCCTTCAAGCTGAACAGAACACACTAGCTGTTTCTTGTGGTTGACCTACCAGATTTATCAAAATGAAGCTTTATCAGGACCAGTGTATAGACTTTTTTTTTGTTTTGTTTTGCAGGTCATCTGGCCAGGTACAATTCACTCTTAAATCAGATTCCAAGCCAGTCTGTCTCAACACGAACTGTCCCAGGACCTCCTGGTGAACCGGGACGGCAAGGACCACCTGGACCACAGGGAGAACAAGGATCTCAGGGAAGGCCAGGATTTCCGGGCAGTCCTGGTCAGCCTGGCAGACCGGGAGAAAGAGGTAAGTTGAATATTAAGACAGATAAGGTGGGAGCTTGACTGAAGGCTACCAGATATGATATCTTAGTCTGATGTCAGGCTGAGCAGATAAAATAGAACAGATGTGAATTAACTTTTTATTCCTGGAAATAACTTATTCTCATCACACGCACAGCACCTCTTTCCCCCTACTGTTGGATTCACTGGTTCAGGTCCTATTCTCCCTCCCTCCATCCGTCCTTTTCTTTGTCTCTCTCTGGACCTTATCATACGCTGGCCACGAAGCGAAAAGTAACCGTAATAAGAATAAATCCAGTAATATACCGAAATGATCCCAAAGAGCCCCCACAATACGTAAATGGCTATCAGATGCAACTAGCATCATTGCGCAATTATCGCGCTTCCATTAAAGTGCATCCTGGATACGTATTTGCCGTTCACACACAATTCAGAAAATCCTGGACATGGCCCCGCGCCGGCTTCTGAAGGAGGGGTTTGGGTGACAGCCGGCTATCAAACATACCCCTCCTTTCCAAGCCGGCATGGGGCCTGGGCTCTGAGCAGAAGGGAGCCCACGCTGACTTGAGAAGGAGGGGTGCGTTTGACAGCCAGCTGTCAAACACACCCCTCCTTCCCAGAGTCCTGGCCCCGCGCCGGCTTGGAAAGGAGGGGTGCGTTTGACAAACACAAGAAGGAGGGAAGGAAAAAGGAGCTGAGGAGGAGAAGAAGGAAGGAGAGGGAGAGGAGCCGGGAATAGCAATGGCTGAGGGAAAAGAGCAGGAAGGAGGGAAGGAAAAAGGAGCTGAAGAGGAGAAGAAGGAAGGAGAGGGAGAGGAGCTGGGAATAGCAACGGCTGAGGGAAAAGAGCAAGAAGGAGGGAAGGAAAAAGGAGCTGAGGAGGAGGAAGGAAAGGGAGAGGAGCTGGAAAAAGCAACGGCTGAGGGAAAGGAGCAAGAAGGAGGGAAGGAGGAAGGAGCTGAAGAAGAGGAAGGAGAGGGAGAGGAACTGAGAAAAGTATCTCTTGAGAAGCAAGAAGAGGGGAAGGAGGAAGGAGTGAAGGAGGAGGAGGAGGGCGAGGAGCCGGGCAAAGCCGCTCCCGGAGGCGAGGAGCCAGAAGAAGGGAAGGAGGAAGGCGCTGGAAAGGATGGAGGGGTGGGAGCGGAGGAAGGGGCCGCCGAGGCGGTGGAGGCTCCATCGGGAGGTGGTGGCGGCGGCGGTGGCGGCTCTTGGAGCCAGGCTGCAGCTGGAGAAAGCAGCCCCGAGGGGAGCCTTGCCTCGGAGGGCGGGGGAGAAGCCCCGGAGGAGGAAGAGGAAAGCCCAGGAGGAGCAAGAGATGGAGATGGAGATGGAGATGGAGATGGAGATGGAGATGGAGGAGGAGGAGGAGATGCTGCTTGTGCCTCCTCCTCCTCCGCCGCTGTCAAACACACGCCTCCTTCCCAGAGTCCCTGGCCCCGCTGTCAAACACACCCCTCCTTCCCAAGCCGGCACGGCGCAGGTGGGGGCGGGGAAATGCTCCACAATACGTATTGGAGAAATGCTCCCCAATACATATTGCATGTTCATATGTATTTCGGAGACTCGGGCATTGCGCAATGATTTCGGAAGCGCAGTTGTACTTCCTAAAGAAACCGAAATTCAAAAGATCTCAATTCGTTTTGGATTCGTTCGGGGTTCTGTCGGGGTTCTGTGCAGTTCTGTGCGACGTCGTGTGTAAACACGGAAAAATAATACGTATTAGGTCAGGATTTCTTTTGGATTCTGTCTGCTTTGGACCCCGTGTGATAAGGTCCTCTGTCTCTGTCTCTCTCTCTCTCTCACACACACACACAAACACACATAAACATTTATTTGTCTAATAACCGCACCTTTCTCCTGGCACAGGACACAACTCTGAAATAAATTGGCTGCCTTATCTATGTGTGATGGCCCTTCATATAGTTGAAGATGGTAATCATATCAACTGTTAATCTAGGCTAAATATATGCATCTTCTCTAACATTTCTTCATTGGACCGAGACCATTTTGGTAAATGCCATAAAATGGCTGAGGGAAAAGTAGTAAAGTAGCTGAAAAGGAAAAGTGGGGGAAATTGAAGCATTGATGAACAATTTAAGCCTAATGACAGATAACAAGTTCAAGGTGGCATCATCAGACACACTTTCCTGTAAATGACCCCATGGAACCAGAGCTTGTAAATACTGGTTTTTTTGAACTATAGTATCTAGAATCTCCTGGCCCAGTGGTTCCCAAACTTTGGTTTTGCAGGTGTTTTGGACTTCAGCTCCCAGAATTCTTCATTGTTGGCAAGCTAGCTGGGGCTTCTGGGAGCTGAAGTCCAAAACACTTGGAGAACCAAAGTCTTGGAGTTACCCAGCATGCACAGTGGCCATGGTGGGTGAAGCATTCTGTGATTTTTAGTCCAAGAAAATAAGCTTTCTTTCAAGCTCTGCATATATTTATTTCTAAGTTGTGTATTTGCATTTAATTTTTTTTATCCTTTTAAAAATAAAAAGAGACCAACCACACAATCCTAGACATATAAATTAAGTCATCAGTTAAGTTGGGGTGTTTTAAACCAGGAAAAGCAATTTAATTAATTTTTAACACATGTGATTATTTACATTGGAGTTTGAATATGAACTGTAGAGTTAAGCTGTTAATCAAATTATTAATTAATTGAATCAAAGAGCCAGCAATTTTTGCAATCCCCAGCTGGTTATTTACTGAAAACCTAGTTCTTTTGGAATTATGCAAAACTACTTCCAGCTGTGTATTAGTCCTTATGGGTTGGTGAATTACAATGTTTAGGACTCACTATTCAGTCCACTTTCTGAAGAGCATTTCTAGTGGGATAAATTGTATTAAGGGCTTGGTTAATATTTTCAGGGGAAAAAATGAAGTTGATGAGTAAATTTTTTTTTTAAATCAAGTTATCTATTTTATTCCATCACAAGCTCAAAACAAGATAAGAACAGGGATGAGATGGGTGGGTGGGTAGGTGATACTAAATCATGAATGCCATTTTCCAGCTTCATTTTGATAAGACTTCTTAGTGCAGTGGCTCAAGTAGTTAAGACTCTGACTCTGTTAATTGCAAGATCGACAAGTTGGCAGTTTGAGGCTCGGGTGCTGCATGATGGGGTGAGTTCCTGTCACTAGTCCCAGCTTCTTCCAACCTAGCAGTTTGAAAGCATGCAAATGCAAGTAGATAAACAGGTACCACTTTGGTGGGAAGGTAAACAGCATTCTGTGAAATCATGCTGGCCACAGGATCACAGAGTAGCCTCTGACAATGCTGGCTCTTTGGCTTAGTAATGGAGATGAGCACTGTCCCTTACAGTTGGACACAACTTGACACCTTGTCAATGCGAAATACCTTTACCTTTTCTTAGTGCAAGCATTTAATTTTAGTTTAAAAGTCAGTTTCATAAATATGATAGTAAAATTTCTAAAGTAAATGTAATTGAATTAGATTTTTTTGCTTATTAATAATTAATGAAGAGCATCAATCCTGTGCACCTTTTCCTTTCTGGTAGCATAGCTTCTCTGAGTCCAGTCCTACTTAGTCCAATTTCTTGCAGCAAGAGCCAGTTTAAATGGAGGCTAAGTGAACAAATTTGTGGTTTATTGCTAGTTTTTGTTTTTGTTTTTGCAAGTGCAGTATGGTTGGGCATTTAGCATATCAAATGGCTTGCTTAGTAGCCATGGCAATAAACATTATGCCCTTGGTTCTGATGTGGAAAACTTTAAGTGATACCCCACTTCAATTCTAGATGGCCATAATTCTTAATACTTTAATGTAAGAGGAGACAAGATTTAGGAGAGTGAACACGTCAGCCTTTGGTTTCTATGGCAAAGCTGAACAAAGAACAACACTGTGCAATTGAATAAGAAAGAAGGAGTTGACATATGGAGGGAAATGGGGAACTGGAAACAAGAAAGGGACTGATTTCAAAGTTAAACTGGGTAGGTAGAAGTGTGATATAGGAGGAATAATTTGGAAAGCATGGGTCTATGTATAATGTATGGAAATATTTTTGAGTGTGAAGAACTTTATACAAGAATTAAGCAAATGTGTATAATAAAGGACAAAATAACATCTTGGACTGTAGTAATAATTCCTAAACAAGCAGTGCCAACTCTGTAGGCTTATATATAGCCTGCAGAGAAAGCGCCAAGGAATTCAGTAGAAGAGCAAAAGTTCATGATAACAAAAAAGGGCATGGGATCAAAGTTCTCACATTAATTTCTTCTGTCACTGAAACAGTTGTCAAAGCAAAGAAACATTTTGGCAGAACTGACCCACTTGCTCATTTGGAACTGATATGTAAAAATGCTATCACCAGCATTAATAATCATATTTCCAAATGTCACAAGTTGGTTCCAGCCCAATGCACTACTGGGACCAAAGCATAACACACCAGAGAGAGAGAGAGAGAGAGAGAGAGAGAGAGAGAGAGAGAGAGAGAGAGATTGGCCTTGTTAAGGAATCCTTTATCTCCAAGTTGGAAGACTATAAGGAAGAACTACTTTGATGCCCTTCCCCCAATTGTACAGCAGCAAGTTGGTAGACAGGGATGAAGAGCAGGAGGATTAGACTGCAGAGAACATTGATGTGGCTGCAGCAGGTGTCATCAAGTTCCTCCAAGCTTAGTGTGAGGTATGAGTCATGATGATATTTGGACTTTGCAGAGATTTTGATGTGGGTTCAGAAGCAGCAGCCTGTGCCTCACAAGTTCAGCAAGATCTGGCTGCTTGGCAGTCCCTTTCAAATATGGCTGCATTTAGTAGAAACCTAATAGAGCTCTCTACAGGAGAGAATGGGAGTGTGGTACAACAAGTCTGGAGGTATTGGCTGCAATCTTGTATGACTTAATGGAGTGTAGTAGTTTCACATGTGGACCTATGCTAGCCTGAACCATATACCACCAGCAACCTCAGACTTACCATACAGCCTCTAAAGCCCCACACAGCTATTCTTTGACTTGTGGGGAGTGGACAGGATTAGATGCATCTTGCTATGCTCTATTCTCTGTAGCAAGACACAGAATGATTATATCAGCACTGAGAACTGCTGGGGCCCTTCAGAGGTCACAGTGCTGTTCTAATAATTTCACCTCTTGGTATTGGAACTTTGCTAGATGCTTCTCCAGTCCTTCTCATGAGCCATTGAATGCCTATGTGGGAGAGAAGAACCTCAGGCTGTACTATAAGACCAAGTAGAGAGTGTAGGCACTGGAGACAAAAGAAGGGAATACCAATCTCTGTACTGTCCCCAAAAAAACCATTTGCAGGCATACAGGAAATTTATGTCTGTGTATGTCACTAAGAGGATACCAGATACCAGGTATTAACAAGCTTCCCCTGGCGTAGCTCAGGCAGACCAGGCAACATTTATAAACATTTGGATGCAGTGAAGATTGTCAGTATGACTGCCAAAGATGAATGGGGGAGGGTGGGATTGCCTATGTTAGGATGAGGGAGAGGACATTGGAACATTGAAATTCTGATGTGAGGAGAAGGATTGCCTGTTATAATCCCAATGTGAAGGGAAGGTCAGAGAAAATGCAGTCTTGAGGTCACATGCCACCCCAATGCTATTTTAGTACTCCTGCTTGTTTCAGACTGCTTTTTTCTATTATATGTATTGTGCAGCTTCAGACTTCCTTTTCAACTCTGAGCATGTCAACAGCTGTACATTCTTTTGGCTTGAGTCCAGCTGCATTATCTCTCCCTCCCTCCCTCCCTCCTCTTACATCACCCACTCTCACTTCCCTGAAGCCTGAAATTCCACAGTGGAGTTGTTTCTTGTAGGAAAAAAACCCCACAGAGATGTTCTTGCACATTTTGCCCCATATCTTGGCTTCTACTAGGGCTGGAGACTTAAGTTACCAAAAAATAAATAAAAACTAAAGCTTGGAAAGCTTGGAAACAATGGTGTAAATAGGCATTAGGGAGCAGTGTACTCTGGGTAAAACCTGGCTATCGGAGTGGTATGGCAAACCCAGCCTAACCCAGTACAGTACAGTGATAGGAATCCTTTTCCACAATTAGTCCTGTCCATAAAGTTTGCATACAAGTTGCAGCTGATAAAAGGACTATGGGGAAGTGACTTTCTCCCGGGTATGTGTGTCTTTTTTATATGGAAGAATGGGATCTAACAGACAAGGAATTGTATGAAACTGCTCCTTAATCCTAACAAAAATACACAAGTTGGCTGCTTCCATCCCTCCACCCCCTGCACCTGGTCTAATGCTGGATTTCTCTTCATGCTGGAAAAGTTAATATTATCTCAGCAAGTCTCTTGCCTAAAATCTTATTTATGCTAAGAATTTGGAATAAAATACTCCCTCTTTTAGGTAGAAAGGGGAAACAAACTATAAATAAAGTAAGAGTATTTAAGAGAGTTTCTGTTCTCTAAATATGTATGTTTCAGATCATTATGAAGCAGTAAATCAAGAAGAGTTGTTGGAGAGGATTTTTGAAAAGATAGCAAAAATTGAAATAAGGAGGGGTGGAGAAAAAATGGAGTCTCAGTAGAATTGTTCCTTCTACTAGATCATCCGGTTTGATTTAACAGATATGTCTCTTAGTTTTCCTGATGGTATTGCTCCTTTTTTTACTCCTATGTTCACAAGAAGCTAAATTCTAAATAAAATGTTATAAGATTGTAATCTGTAGATATTTCAAAAGCCAAACCAATTAAAATGACCCAAAAAGAAGTTCCTTTGACCTTCTTCACTGCATTTCCTTTCTTTTTCATTCTCATCTGCAAATGAGATCCTAATTAGCTTTTTCCCATTTTGAAAAACACTTTTAGTCTTAAGTGTCATTGTAAATAAGAGGCAATATAGGATCAAAATAAGGCAGAAAAAGGAAATAACAGACCCTTGAGATCTGTACATGTTTCTGCTAACTAGATAACTTACAGTTTAGTTCTGCACTGCCAAAACCATGGTTAGTGATGCCATCCATACATTTGCTTGTTAAAATTTATTTCTTATGAAAAATTCTGGCTAATAAAATTAAAGCTAGCAAACCCATACCTTCCAACATTGCATGGGTGAAGACTGGGACACATGTGAACAAGCAACATTAGAGTGTGGTCAAGAGGAGAAACAGACACACTAGGAAAGACAGCAGTAGTTTACTTTTGCCTGAGACTACAGTTGTCCCTCCAGATTCTCTGACTTCCCATTTGCGGTCTTGAGTTTCCATGGACGGGAAGCCAGGAGGGACAAAATGGCATGTGTGCCAGTGCGCACCACCATTTTATTCACTGGGACTTGAATATTTGCATTTTCCCCAAATCACGGGTGGGGGGCTCTGGAACAGATCCCCTGCAAATCGAGAGGGATGACAGCATAGGGAAGGGCAAGATTCTGCCCTCTCCTCTCCTCTCCTCTCCTCTCCTCATTTCTGAGTTAACTGAGTGCAAACTATATTTGCATTTTGAACTTAGTTCAAAATGTGAGCTGTAAGCTGAGGACAAAGGGGGGAAATAGGAGGAGGAGAAAGAAACTTGGACAATTTAAAAGTGCATGAAAAAGTGGGGCAACAGAGAATTAATCAGGATTCTTCCTGCCAAATCAGAGCAGTTGCAGGGTATGCAACTCTTGAGTGGCAAACTAGGATAGCATGCCAGGGACATGAGCTCTGAATTAATTGAGCAACAAAGCATCTTAGGTTAACTCTATAATTTCCACATCCCAAAACTGGTCAGTTGTCTAAACAGCATGAATATTGACAAGCATATTACAGAGCAATCCTAAGTACCTAGGATGGAAGAGCTGTGCTCAGAGATGGCTTGTCCAGCTGATTTTCCAATGTATGCTCTCCTTGCTACACCACAGCTTATTCTATTCCTGCTGGTACCCCAGAATTCTATACAGCATATTCAGAGAGGTGGGATGGAGGGCTTTCTGGGGAAGAAGAGTTTGAGAAGCTCCCTTTTGCCAGACCAACTACATGTGCATCAATCTGATTCTAATTCATGGAGTTGGAATAGTTCCTGTAAATAATCTAATCTAATACTGTGCTCTATGTAGGCATAGTGCTGGCATTCCCATTTAACTATAATACTAGATCCATTATGTGTATGGTTTCCCATTTAACTATAATACTAGATCCATTATGTGTATACGTAAATGTGCCTTCCCTTTTATATGCTTAATACATATTTTAGGAGCCAAGATTTTGGCAACAGGAGAAAGATATCCCCTTTCACTTGAGCGTATGGAAGAACTAATATACAGCAACATCCCTTACAGAGTTTTAAATAGCACTGGGCCTAAGAGATTGAGCCTTGGGAGATCACTCAGGTGTTTTCTTTGTGTTGCTGAGACCCCTTTCCCTTTTTCAAATATATTTTAAACGCATACAAATTTGTAATGTCTGCCCCTATTCCTCAGTCCCCTGAATATTTATCCTGAATCTTTAATTACAATGGAAATCCATGAGCTCAGTTTTCCTGTAAGTCTAAGTATGATAGCATCAGTCCAAAAAATACTGGGATACCAGCTTAGGAGGCTGGCCTGCTGCCCTGCTTTCTGCTAATAGTTTTGTGAATCTTGTGCCAAATCACCTGATCATGTCTTGCCTCTGAAAATTTGTTAGAAAATATTCAAGTCTCATTCTGTATTGAGACCCAGACTGTGATGCCCTGGAGATGCCTATACACTAGTTAGCTTGCTTTTGAAGCCAACTATCAATATCTAGAAGACAATGAAATTGAAATAGTTAAAGATTTCCTATACTTTCAATCAATTGGTGATCAGAATGGAGGTTGCAGTCAAGAAATCAGAAAGAAGACTAGGAGTGGGAAGGGCAACTATGAAAGAACTAGACAAGATTATGAAAAAGCAAATATGTAACACTGAACACTAAAGCAAGGATTGTCCAAACCATTGTATTTACCATCCCCATGTGCAGATGTGAGAGCTGGGAAGTGAAGTAAGCTGACAGAAAGACGACTCATTTGAGAGGTGGTACTAGAGGAGAGTGCTAAGGCTAAAGGCTAAAAAGACAAACAAATGGGTACTGGAACAGATCAAGCCTTTGCTCTCCCTAGAAGCCAGGATGACTTAAATTGAGATTGTCGTACTTCAGTCACAACATGAGAAATCATGACTCACTAGAAAAGACAATAATGCTTGGAAAAATAGAGGATAGGAGAAAACAAGGTAGACCACATACCAGATGGATAGACTCAGTCAGGAAACTATGGTCAATAGCTTGAAGGAACTGTGCAGAGCAGTTGAGGACAGGTGCTCTTGGAGGTGTCTCATCCATGGGGTGGGTCATCATGAGTCAATGTCAACAGTACTATTCCAATGTTAAATAGACTTTGGCTTGCCCGGTTCTAGAGTTAAGTCCCACTGTTGCCTCAAACTCTAATTTTGCAAAGGCCAACATCTGTGCATCATACTTAACTTCCTGTGATGTCCTCTTCACTCATCATGGGAAGTTAACTTGTGCGCACCAGTATAAAAAACTGTGCAGGGAAGGGGGGACGTGATATGTGTTGCATATATATGCAAATATATGTGAAAGGAGTCAAATATGTCAACGCCTTGCTTCCTTTTCATAGCTATTCAATTTAGGTTACAAATGTTGCTGTATTTGTTTGAGTTTCTGTCATTCCATCCATTATAGTTACAAGAATATATTTTACTCTAAAGATAAGTCCCATTGAGTTTAAATGGACTTCCTTCTTGATAAATAGATTTGGAATTGTACCTAAAACATATGTGGTTGATTAAAATCCTTTAATTTACTCCAATAAATATCTTAATAGTGAATCAAGAGAGTAAAAGTCATGCAACGGTGACTATCCAAGGTTGAGAACCCATAAAGAGCAGCTGGTATTCTCTGCACACTTTATTTTTATGAATAACCTGAACCTGAACTATTGATTATGATCCCAAGTGTGCATATGGGGTGTGAGGTGAAAGGAAGCAAAATGACTAGTGCAGAAGGCCTGAAAAGTAGTACAGAAAGGGGGAGGAAAAACATAAATCAGTTTGGATTTTTACGGCTTTCAACTATCCAAATGAAACACAGCTTTTATAGCTGTTTCCAGACGTTACAAATGGAAACTTAAACTCCACCACTTCTCTTGAATATTGTTTATTAGTTTGATTTAACACCACTGAGGTGGAAGATGAGTAAAATAGCCTGTGTGTCCAATGGGTGGGTTGCCTAGTGTGAGTATTTTTCAAGAAAAGCAACTTAAGTAAAAGCCAGTATATATTTGTCTTCCATATGTCCAGACATTCTCCCTCCACAAAACCCACCTACAGATTACAACCCAGATGTCTGCTTTCAGGTGTTGTTTGACTGCAACTCCCTCAACCCTAGACAGCAAAGTTTCTAGTCCAATAACATACACATGATCCCCATCCCTGGTCGAGAACATTTGCATTGTACAGTGTCTGGTTATCTCTTCCTCCATAGAATTCCTATAGGCTAGGTTTTATCTCCTGTTACATTTGGAGCAGAGACATTCCCTAGTTTACAGAGGATATCCTCTCTTTACATGATTGCCCAGTCTAAGTCAAATTTAAAATAAAGAATCTTAAAGTTACACATCATGACTTAGCACCTGGACATCAGATGTAACAGGTCCACAGATCATCTGACCACAGTCCTTCCCCACTATAGTGAGATGTTTTGTACCAAGTCTCAATTTTGTTGAGCCCCACAAAATCTACACTTTTTTATTTAAAAAAATGAATTGACAATATGATATAGTGCCATAATGACATTTTTTAAAAACAGAACAAACAGGAAACTTATCAGATCTTGCATATTAATTCCCAGTTTTCAGTATTTATAGGAAACATTGTTTATAAGAAACATATGGAGTGATGTTTTAGTTAAATGCTAAATGAATTGCTATTTTTGTCATACTATGACCCTACGCCAAAGATTTTACATTTCTCTAGCCTGGAAAAGGTAAACTCTGGTTTTTTATGATTTTAATCTCTTTAAAATTGTGGTTGGTTAAGGAACTGGCTCTCCTCCTATACATCAGTTTCAGATTATATAATGAGTCAAGTTACCCAACCCCAGCATAAATCAAGTCTTGTCTGTATTTCTATTTAATTATAGTAATAATTTCTAAGGGTGTATCTATATGTATGAATTAGTGCATGCAGATTATATGCAAACCAGTACCCTCTTTTGTCTTCTTTTTGGTGACTCATTTCTTTCTGGTGTTTTGTCAGTAGCCACTCTAGTTAATGTTCCATCATGTTCCATGACCCTAAGAGCAGAACCAGATTAGAGCATTTACTAAGGCATAAATACTAAACACACCAGATCCTATCTGTTCTTGGAAGTTAAGAGGGTCAGCTCTGGTTAATACTTGGATGATAAACCGCCAATGAATACCAGACACTGTAGGCTATATTTCAAAGGAAGGAACTGCCAAAACCACTTCCGAGTATTCCTTGCCTAAGAAAACTCTATGAAATTCATGGGGTCACCATAAGGAAACAGGTGACTTGGAGGTATGTATACATACAAAGATTTCGAGAGCAGGGAAACATTCACATGCATCCCTGAGGTTCAGAGGCCTACTTAAATTCAATGATGTACAAAGTAGTATGCTTAGCCTTAAGTAGCTTGCAGTGTGTCTCTGGGGAAGTGTCATATGGGCAGATATTGACAGGAGACATGTGTATAGGCCTCCAGCTTTGGTTGGCATGCTGATGGTTGGGGAGTAGAAGAGATGGCCCCATGAAGGCTCCAGCCAATCACCCTTATCCATAAAGTGTGGGAAAACATATATAGTTAGAATATATCATCATGATCCCATTGACCAATGCAGCTATATCAACATGGGTTGTGGCATGGGCAGCAACACAAACGAGGGGTTAAATGGCTGTAAGTACCTGGGAAGACAGTACTGGAAGTCTTCTCTGTCAAGAGAGAAGGCGGACTTGCTGGTTCCCAACCTGTGTGATAGTTGGCAGGGCAGGTTTTGTTTTGTTTTTTAATGACAAGAGAAGCCTTTCTCCTTCCGTTGTGCTCCTCACTTCTGTTGTGCATTGATCCAAAAATGCCTTACATTGCCATAAGAGAACATTTGCACCATTTTAAGTTACCAGAGATTTAAGTTACTACTGACTTATATGCCCACCTAGCCAAATATTAACCATTTAGACTGGGTCTCTTGTCATTTCTACCATTACCTACTAACTGATCCATATATAGTGAGAAATGTCTGGGACTGCACCTCACCTGGGTGCTTCAGCAAATAATGCATATACTTATCAAACCAAGCAAGGGACACCCCATAGTTTAAGAATAGGCTGTGCTCCAAATTCAAAATTCTGGAAAACTCATCTGAAACCTATAGTCTTTTGTGCTCTGTGGAGCTTGCTTCTGAGAACTTCTGCATATGATTGTACTATAAGAGTTAATACATTGTTAACACCAAGTAGCTTTGGCAATCTGCATCATTTAATTCCACAGTGGGGACCTTCAGTGTTTTATGCTTCTCTGTGCACTCTTTTTGTGGAGTGAAGGTGAGGTGATTATTCATGACTCAGGTCAGTCACTATGCTGACTTGGAAGAAATACCCCCACTGTGCAGTTAATATAGCATAAATTGTGCACAGGTGGTGAACATGAATATAGAGAAGTTACATATTTGTCCCAGCTGACCCATAAAAGAGAGTCATTGCCCCTTATGGTATTGATTAGAAACTTGAAAAGCTGTGGCAGCAAAAAGAGAATGAAAGAAGATATCAACATGTTTAATAGGCTGGTCTGTGTTCCCTGTTCTAATTCTTATTCAGTTACACAATTTGCAGATAATACAAATAAAATCTGAGTTAGATCTATTACTCTTTTGTTAAAATATTTTGAAACAATTTCTATTTCCATTAGAGGATGGGTTCTATGTATAGCAGCTGCCACTAAGCTGTGTTACACCAAGCGATGGTAAACATATATAAGAGTTTTTAAAAGGAATACTATTAAAAAAAATAGTTTGTACACTTACTAATTACTGGGTCAAGTAAGTTCATCCTCCAAATTGTTTATGTGGAATTTTGTTGATTTCAAATTCATGTATAATTTATTCTCACTTAAATGTGTATTTAAAAAAAAAAAGCAAAAAAAATGTTTATAATCCCTGAAGGAGAAGAAATATTTGGATGTATTATATTTTTCACAACTAAATGGAAAACTAAAACAAAAGACACTAAAGGCCTTTGCAGACTGCCAGAAATAGTGCACATTAAATTGAGGCACTGCCTTGGCTCAGTGCTAGGAAATCATGGGAATTGTATTTTTTTCTGAGACATTGAGCCTTCTCTGTCAGAGAGCTCTGGTGTCACAATCAATTACAGTTCCCATGATTCCCTAGCACTGAGCCAGGGCAGTGCCTCAATTTAAAGTGGACTCAATTTGCACTATTTCTGGCAGTCTGCAAAGGCCCTTTGTCTGGAATAATGGTATGCAGAGTTATAAGGGACCAGATAGACAAACAAAGGGGCTGGAGACAACCTGATAATCCATATTTGGTCAGTCAATTTTAACTGACCTGGCTGACTGAATAAGGGGCTATATCTTTTGCAATCAAGGTAAATAAGCTCATCTTTCAAAGGATTCAGTTTGCTGACATTGGATCTTATTAGGTGAGTAACAACTGAGTCAGAGGGTTTTGCGCCATCTGAACCTGGTATTCTTCCCCACTCTTCATCATCCAGGTACCTCATTTTAACCCAATTGTTGTATGCAAAGGGATCTTGAGACTAACTGTGCAAAAGAAGTTGTGCATATCTACTTGGGAAATGTCATCGCAACACCTAATCCCATCACCCACAAAAATAAATGGACATAGATATTAGGAATGGGAATAAACAAAAACCAGTTGCAGATCACTTCAGTCCTCCTGGCTATTCCCTCTTTGACCTCAGGACAACAGTTCCTAAACAAACAAAAAACTACAAAGCAAGATTAGAAAGATAAACAGATGAATTAGAATATATCCACAAACTCCAATAGACAACATATTTTCTCCTGTCTTTGTCGTTCAACTACCATAGTTAAAACTGAACCTGTCACCTCATCACCATACCCACAAGTTTGGAATTTCTATGGCTATTCATACAGTCTGATTATAAAAGTCCTTCCTGGGCACCAGTTCACTCCATGCATCTGAGCAAGTAGACCAAGGGGGGAAGCAGACGGGTGGCACAGGGCCGCCCCGGGAAGCTGTGGATCGGGGCCGAGGTATCCGCACTCCCTCAGCCCTGCGGCGCAGCGTCCCAGCCCCAGGAAGGAGCACTAAAATAGCGCTCCTTCCGCAAGACGGCAAAGGTGCGCCACAAAAGGCGTCCCGTGCACCTTGGGCGCCTCTGCGTCGTCAGAGCGCCGGCCGTGCGGAGGGCCAGCCGCTCTGACAATGTTTTTGGGAAGGGGTTGGGGCGCCCAGCGTGAGGCTGCCCCTCCCCTTCCTGGCCTCGAAGATGGCGCTTAATAATAATAATAATAAATTCTTATTTATAGCCCGCCCCTCTGCGGGGTACAACAATTTTAAAACGGACAAATTAAAACATTCCCTCGTCCCATAATCCACCCTTTGTGCCGTCTGCTTAGGCCCCAAGTCTACAAAAGCTTATGCTATAACTTCTTTTGCTCAGTTAATGTCAACATGCTACAAGATCCCTTTGCATAATGTGTATTCAGGAGTGGCTCTAACCTTCTTCATACTGGTCATTCCTTCTGAAGTGGTTCAAGATTATAGTAATTATATACTTTGCAAGAGCCGTTATAGCAGGAAACCTGCTATAGCAGCAGCTTACCATAAGGTTATAACAGAAGAGGCAACAGAACAATTTATACTTGGCCTCTCTTCCCTCTCTTAATTAATAAAAGATGCACATGGAGAAACACTGATATGTCTTTCCTCCATCTGATTAGATTTCTGTCCTTTGCTTTTAACAGGTTTATCAGGAGAGAAGGGAGAGCGAGGCAACCCAGGTATTGGAACACAAGGTCCCCGAGGACCCCCAGGATCAGCAGGTAAATGTAATACTGGCCTCTTAGGTAATCATGGTCAGTTGTTTTCCCATTCATCATTCATATAGCAAATGGCAGAGATCCTTGGGAAAACGTCTCCATCCAAAGGAATCTACAGATCTTGCATAACTTTCAAAATTACCTGGCCTCTGAAGTGCTAGCAATCCGGCATTCTTCTGCTTGAATTTCCTGAATTTGTTGTGCAGTTTGCTCAAGTACTCACAGTTCATGCCCACTCCCCCCTTTTCATTACAGATTACTGATGCAGATGTGTGCAGTATTATTATCAATACAAGTAGAATGTATTTGTGTGTATTAATAAGTTGTTCTCATATGAACTGAAAACTGTTGCAAACTGTACAGGTACCTATTACAAAATTAGCACAGATTCTCCAGGTGATATTGGAAGGCAAATGGTGAATAATCATTCTACAAGACAATAACAAAATAGAATGAGAGGTGTCTCTTCCAACCGTATGATCTCTTCCAACTATTCGATGAATGGTCTGGATGGCCCTTGAGGTCTCTTCCAACTCTGTGAGTTGATGTGTCCTAATCACTAAGGCTAATCACTAAGGATGGAGCAACTGTGGCAGGTCTGGAGGCTAATATATCTTTTTAATAATTAATTAATTTTAATTAATTAAATTTAATATAAAAAAATATTTTGCCAAAAACCAACAAGCAAACAAATAGCTAACTACAAGTCCACTTCTGGGTTCAAAAAATGTTTAAATGTTAAATAGAAGAGGGACTGCAACTTACTAAAGAAGTGAATTCTTACTCCAGGAGAAATAATTTATTCTTGGGTGTGGAGGGGTAGAAGAAGGGAATTCTGAGGAGTTGGGGAGGGTCAAAAACTGCAAAAACAAACTTGAGATGCCCTTGCCAGTCACTTCCTGTACATTGGAGTTTGCAGCAGTAGTGTTCTAAGGGCAGGCACTTTTTCAAAAACAAATAGAAGTGGACCACTGATATGAACTGGGAAGAGCCATGGTGGATCCAGCTCTCTGCCACATGTTCACTGCATGTGTACAGGCATGCATTTCCATTGTGCAGTTTGCAGAATTTACTGTGGCAAATCACATTTGCTGTTTAGTGTGAATCAATTGTATTGGCTCAATTACAGAGTTTTAATAGCCTGGCTTTCCTTCCATCCCAGCATCATGAAATCTTCATTTAATGATGTGGAACTATATAGAGTTTTCTGCTGTTTCAGGGCCCTATGGAAACACTCACACTGAGCAAGTATACGATGAATAATGTACATGTGCAGATTCACTTTAAAGTTATTTCAGGGTTGTACTCTCTTTCCATAATACTGTGGAAGTGATTTCCTTATCGCAGCTTCTGTATTCCATGTAGGTCCTCCAGGTGAAAGTCGAACTGGCAGTCCTGGTCCTCCAGGTCCTTCAGGTCCAAGAGGATCACCTGGTCACACAGGTGTCCCTGGACCACAGGGTGCAGCAGGGCAACCAGGCTATTGCGATCCTTCTTCCTGTGCTGGTTATGGAACTGGTGGTGAGTATGCTTTTCTAGTTCATGGTTTGTTTAATTTTGCCACTGCTTCCAAGAAATACCTTCAAAGCCTAGTGCTACACCAGATTTGTCTGAAGGTAAATTTTCAGTATTGTAGCTGATGTTGCAAGAGTAAGGGAAAGGATCTGTAGGAGGAGTACCTTCTTCCTTCCATTCTTTAGTGTTTTCATCATACATATCTATATTTTACTGCTGAGGATTTCCACAATTCACTGCTACTTTGGAGCTGTTGCCACCATTTTATCCCGCCAAGCATATATTGCATGCGATAATTGCACAATATGTAGAGTTTAGCCAATAATGGCTTCTTGGCTATACCAGTGAAGACTAACAAAACTGCACTGTTCTCTGGGTCCTAAAATGCCCATTTGGAAACATTCAAATAGATACCTTCTGGATAAACGTTCTCATCCAAATGTCACTCTACTTTATTGGTTGGCAAATTGCAATAGGCAGGCTGCATGCCATCACTGGACCCCATCAATGGGGACCTTAAATCCCTCCACCTGTCCCACAAGACACCAACCAGGTTTTTTTTTTTAAAAAATGGCATGGTTTGGGGCAATTTTTGCCCCCAAAATACTTCATCACTTAGAAGTGTCCTTTAATACCCTTAATACTCTCTATCTTTCTTTAGGTCCTTCTGAAAATGGCAACAGGAAGTGAAGCAACATCACTTCCTATCACTATTTTGAGAGGAACTGCAGAGGAAAAAAAGAGTTATTGAAGGGTATTATGGGTGCTTTTGGAAATAGATGGAGGGAAATTTGCTCCTGGTCCCCACACAGTTGCACACATTGGGCAACTGTGTGGGGACCAGGAGCAAATTTTTCCCATCCATTCCCCAAAGCATCCATAATACCCTTCAATAAATATTTTTTCCTCTGCAGTTCCTCTGCTTTATTCCCTGCTTTAGGGGTTACTGAGGCATGATCTAAGGACATAGCTCATATATCATTGGGAGAAAACATCTCCCATCCAGATGAGTATCAAGAAGCAATGCCAAGTCAAGAAGAAGCCCAAATCGTGAAGTTGTTCCTTAAGGGAGGAAGAAAGAGAGAGAGACTCATCCAGAACTTCAAAATTGAAAGTTCTGCTAACAATCAACATCCAACTGTCCTGGACCAAGTTTTGGTTTATTGTCACTGATATGATTCCAGTATAATATTTTGTGATGCCAACAATTTTAGTGTGATGAGGGAGAAAAGTGTCACAAGTTAGGACAAGTGACAGTGCTTTTTACTAGGAAGGCTTACATCAATTATTTGAATGCCATGCTACTCACTCGTCAAGAACTTCACAATGACCAGCATTATGCATGTATAAATGTGAATAGTTCTGTGGTCACAGAAATGCAACCTTCATTTTGCCTGGCAGAGTTGCTCAGAAAAGCTGCCTTGTTGTTCTTCTGTCTGTGGTATTCCAGAAATATGTGATATGAGGAAACTATGTGGGAGAAAGACCCTGTGCAGCAATCACAACATGATATAATAACTGACTCTTAACCACAAAGATATATTAAAGTCATCCCTTCGTATCTGAAGAGGATCCATTCTGGACCCACCCACCCCCCGATAATTAAAAAAAAAAAAAAAGAGAGAGAGATTTCAAGTGCACACACGTGCACACGCCTCCATTAACACTAATGGGGCTTGCTGTCCATGTAAGCCCAAATCTGCAGATGGCAAGCCCATGGATAACAAGAGTTAACTGTATTTGCAAATGTGGTCTAATTGAATGCTTTCTGGAAGCGTAAATATATATTCTTGATCAAATTAGTATAATTAGACTAATTATTTGAAGTATTTCCCTGCATTCCTGGTTTGCAAGTCATGGCCTGAACTATACCCCCATGTCTAAGCAATTCATGCTGCATGTATGTATCCCCAGTTATGGTCTCTGGTTAGCTCTGGAAAGGAATGATGGTTGGAGTGAAATCCAAGTCCTTGCTGAACATCTCCTTGGTAGCAATTGTTATATCTAGCTGAGGCAATACATATGGAGCTCCAGCAGTTGCACTGGAGAGGGAAATCATGACTACTGCATCATTGCTCCTCATACATGTGGCACTTAGCTGGACAGGGCCCTTATCCAGCTATATTATACACTCAGAAAAATGGACATTAGTAGAATCAGCAGAAAATTCATTTAAAATTCAAAGAATGGGTGATTTTTAAAAAAGTATTTTTGTTTTTGTGTCGCCTACACTTGTGACATTGTCCTTTTTGTGTGAATGATCCATTCTGCTTTGCTTGTCATTTTTGTGTGATCTCCATGTCCCACTGTTAGCATGACTTGAAGTTCTAAATTTATGTTTGTATCTTGGAAGCTGGGAAAAATCACAGTCACTCAGTCTCGTTATTCATGTGCTTCTAAAAAGCATGAGGGAATAAATATCACTAACGAAACCTACTGTATTTATCCGAAGCAAGAATGCTTATTATTGTAATCAATTAATGATGTATAATACCTCAGGGAACAATCTGACTAAACAACTTTATTGCATGGGGAGATTTTGACTTAATAATTCACCCTCTCTAGAACAGTGCTTTTCAAACTGGGCTCTCTGAGAATATTATTAAAGGTGTCTCCTAAGGAGACTCTCAGTTGGTATCATGACAAGTGTGTTGTGCCATGCGGTTAAGCAACTGTTGTATCATAAGTGCTAATACAGTATTCTTATCGCCCTATTGAAGGGTTCCAATAATGGTGAACAAGAATTCCTTCAAAGACAGCTTGTCACTGGCAAACATCTCCTGTACTCCATTGCCAAACAATCAACCAAACCCAGCATTATACTGGCAATTGTAATGGAGTGTCTTCCCTTCCTCTCCCTCTATTGCTTTCTGTGCTACCCCAAAGAAGCTCTGGATGGAGATGTAACTGGTGGTTTCTGTGTAATTGTAGTGGTGGACTACTACTCCAGGGTGTTGAATCCTGTTTTGATATCTCCCTTAAGTGTGGGCTAAAGCACTGAGTGGATTCACTGACTCCCTAAGGACCTTATCACACGGGGGTCTCAAAGCAGCAGAAAAGCAAAATAAGAATTAATCCTGAACTATTGCGGAATAGACTCCACAATACGGAAATGGCGATCAGACGCAACTGGAGTTATTGCGCAATTATCAATATGGTGATGGAAGCGCATCCTGTATACGTATTTGCTGTTCACACACAAGTGAGAAGATCCCATCCAGAATCACGCTAGGAACCATGGGTCATGACGGGGAAATGCTCCAGGATACGTATTTGGCGATCAGACATACGGCAAAAGCAGAATTAATGCGCAATTATTCCGATCGCGCAAATGCAATACCTGGTAAACCTGAAAGACAAAAGAACGGGGAAGATTCCGCATTAGCACGGGGTTGTGTCGGGGTTGTGTGCGACGTCGTGTGAACACACGGACAAATAAAGCGCAATAGGACGGGGTTTCGTTTGGATTCTGTCTGCTTTAGACCCCGTGTGATAAGGTCCTATGATAGAAGCCACTAGCTGTCACTATCTGGAGACTTTCCAAGACTCTAGAACTGCTTCTTTTAGAGCACATAGGGAAGCAGCAGAGAGAAAGGATGTCTTCCCATACAAAACAAACAAACAATGAAAACAAAACAAAAACATAAATAAAACCTATTGGATCCCAATATTCTATCAAAGGCCACCACTGGATCGTATCCTGGCCAAATCTCAAGTTCTGTTCCAGAATTCTGTGCCACATGTGGAAGGGTTTGTTGCAATTTAGAAGCTTGAAAATCACTGTTTTAGAAGAGAGGCTATGGAAGAAAGTTGCAGAAACTTTGGCATGTGAATGTTACATTTCCTAGTATAGTGAAGCATGATGCAGAACCTTATTCTTGCAGTTAATAAAAAAAACAGCAGTTTAAGGTTTATTGCAAAATTGAGAACCAATATTAACATGTAGTTAAACTGGCTTCCAAGACATCTTTGTTTTACTGACCTGTATGTTTTCTTTGTTGTTCATCTGCTCCCATCCCCATTCTCTTCTTTCCCCCACACCTCATCCTTGTTCATTTTCAATTTTAAAGGCTCATTCCCTTACAATGGCTACCAATATGGAAGGTGAAAGAAACTGATTTCGGGTAGAGTTTGTTTTTGCTTTCATTTGGATAAAGGTCAGAAATGACTACTGAACAGCCTCAATCCTTTTTCACCAGCGACACTGATTCTGCTAACAAAGGATGCCTGCTTGGTTTTTTTGTGCTTTCTTCCCAAATTAAAACTTATGACACATTTTCTCCACTATGCACATAGCTAGGCCCAAGCAACCACTGTGCAGATTTTAAACCCAGATCAGGGTCACATGAAATTCCTTGAAGAATTTTAGAAATTGAGAACTTATGTACGTATTTGAGATAGAACTGAACAAGGCATCCTGTAACAAAATAATATGGAGTATATCTATTCAGGGTTCCAGTAGCCAGTAAATCAGCCAGCCAGCTAGGCTTGCCCCCTTTCTGTATTCTTCATTCCATGTCCCTATGTTCCTGGTTTTCTGTTCCCCACCACCACCATCTCAACTACTAGAATATCTTTTTGTGAATATGATGCTGGTTTGGTTACCCTGACTGACTCTTGGAGAATCCAGATGGTTATCAGTATACAGTTGTGTGTCCACATTTGCAGCTTTGACTTTTGCAGATTTTATTATTTGTGGTTTTGATTAATTTGTTATCTCTAGGAATCTCTAGGTCCTTCAGTGCTCCTCTGCCAGAAGTTGACCTATAGGGTTGTGCTGGAGAAGCTACAAGTTCCTAGAGAAAACACTTCTCTAGGCATTTGTGGGTCCTCCAGCATGATTCTATGATCGACTTCTGGCAGATGTTGATCATAGAGTTGCACTGGAGGACCTGGATATTCCTAGAGAGGTGTTCCCTTAGATAAAAAGAACAGTGTTGTTGTTTTTTAAATGTGTTTTTTTCATGTTCATGGGGGTCCTTCACCCCTAACCCCAGCAAATGTGGAGGGACTACTGTATATGATGATATTCTGAATCTCAATACTCTGATGCAGCAAAGGCAATTTTCATACACCTCATGTGGATGTAGAATATACATGATGTGGATCTGGATATACATTTTACCAAGACCCCTAAGAAATAATACTCCTGAATTTGGATGCAGATTGGCACTTTCATCAGCGGCCATGGGACTCTGCCATCAATTCTATGTTACTAGATGCATATACAATTGTGAACTTTCTTTTTGTAAATTATATTTCAGAGTGCCCTGCCTTTTAGATGTTACAGTCTTTCTGCAAAGACTTTAATCAGGGATAGGCAACCTTTCCCCTTTAAGGGCCGAGGGACTTCAGCTCCCAGAAGCCTCAGCCATGTTGGCCAATAGTCCCATGTTGGCCAATAGCTCCTGGGATTCTGGGAGCTGAAGTCCCTCGGCCCTTAAAGGGGAAAGGTTGCCTACCCCTGACTTAAATATATATTTCCTTTTTTAAAAAGTTTCATTCAAGTTAACAAGTTGCTCCAACTTTCAGTCCTGCCAAATTTTGACATTTTAAGGATGAATTGGAAGAAGTTGACCTTTTAAAAATAGTGTTTGTTATATTGTTCTGTCCTAAATTAGGACTGTTATAGACACAATCCAGTCCAAATTAAGTATTTTTAGTTCTAGAGAAAGTTATTTATGTTTAATTTTCATGAAAATCAATTGGATAAATTTGGCAATTGAACCAAAAGACAACTAACTTTCTTTGAATCAAGGCCATCTGTTTTTCTTTTCTCTTGCTAAAATAAATTAGAGTTAAAAGGACTTATTTTGGGTTGGGTGATATCTGTCAATTTTTAAACTTCTTCAAGGATTATCTAAGCATTATATAACAACATTTCCTATCTAATACATTAAGCTCTCTGTTATTGCTGGTGATGGTTTCCAATTAACTGAGCTCTAAAATGGAGTGACAACAAAAACAATAATAGGTAGCTTTACACCTTCCTGCATTTGCTGGTGCTTATTTAATATTCCAAGGCTAATGACTTTGTCAGCTGAAGATATCTCTAAAGATTTATAGCTGATTCAGTTCCTAATGATTGTTTTCCTGTTGCTTTCCTCTTACATTAACATTGTGACTCTTCTTGGTGGGTTAAGGTGGCTATGGGGATCCGACTGATCAAGATATCCCTGTCGTGCCATTGCCACATAACTCCTACCAGATCTATGACCATGAAGATCTTTATGATGATGATGATGATCAACAGCCTTATCTAGTTCATGGGTCCTACCCTCATCCTCAGTCTTCCTATCCTGCACCTCGCCTTGCTCAGCCAGAGTTCACACCCGTTCGTGAAGAAATGGAGGCGGTTGAACTGAGATCTCCGGGAATAAGCCGCTTTACAAGAAGAATCTCAAAAAGAAGCATCAGCAAACCGATCCGCAAGCATACGATTTCAAAAACCTTGTAATAAATGATTTATTTACTGTCATCAAAGAAATTGTTTACAGGCGTATATGTTAAAGGGAAAAAATATATAAATATGTATTATACATGACCACTTTGGCAGAAGAGGGAGGGAGGAAGGCTAATTACATTGCATGCCAGAAGTTGTTAGCATTATAGGGGTTTATTGTTAGATGAAAACTCCAAGGGACATTTTTGTAGACCTTTGTAGTTGCTTTATGGGTATGGTTCAATGCACATTTCAAAACTGCATTGCCAGCTGATATATAATTAAATCGAGGAGTAATAATAGTTCAGCGAAATCCTCCTTTGATTTTGTGCTTTCCTTGCAAATTAATCCTACTAAAGCCAAATGTGTTGGTTGAACTTAAAAGAAAAATAAAACAATCCCTTCTGAAGATCTATATGATGTGGGATTTTCTCCCCATGGTATTCCTATTAAATTCCTATTAGAAACACACCAATAATTTATTGTGGGTTTATTACTACTCTTTTTCATATACAAATAAATGCGGCAAACTTTTATAAAATTTCTCCTCTGTTGTATAATTTGTTTGTAATATTTATATCCTACCTTCCCACTCATTGAGCTCAAAGTGAGATACACAGTTCTCCCTAGGAGGACAGCTACACATTTCCCAGTCTCTGCAGTGAAGTAAATGGCTTTGTGTACTTTGTATCTCATTGGTGCACATCAAACTTCCATGTCTCAGGTGCTTACCCAAGCAGGCAACAATTCAACTTGCGTTGAAAATATGTCAAATATTATTTTGTCACTCCTAAATGGCTTTTCTGTGCTCCGGCCATGCATCCATACAAGCCCTTTATCAATGTAAAGTGGGCTTTTGGAAACTTTTAGTGCTTAGAAATATTATTTAAACTTGATCTCTTCTACTTCTAGAAGTGAAGCTGACAGGGCTGGCCTACCAGATTAGGCCTAAAACATTTTGTGACCTGAGAAAGAGGAGCAAGTAACACTCCTCCTCAAGTCAAGGTATATAATACCCCAATTACTATGAGACAGATAGATCCAGAAATGTTTTCTTTGGGCTTTAAGAAACACAGTACATTCCACAAGACAGGGATGCCATGCTAATGGAGTTACAGCAAGCATTCCTCAAGCTACCATATGAAGTAGAAAAATAATCAACAAGGTAGGATTTGTATCCAGGAATAATCTATTACAAAATGGACCAAAGACAGGAAACAGCAGAATCTCACTAGCAGTCACATACAACTTCCAACTGAAACCAACTGGAACCAGATTGAAAAGAGAAACAACAGAATTGATCCCATGGATCAATAGTGGGTTGAACTGAGACTGTTTCTTGGTACACTACTATACATATTATAACACTAGTTAACACCCCAGCCTCATGAGGGCTTTGTTGCCCATTTCAACACAACTACTTTCTGGTTCCTAGCCAGGATCATAATATATTCCAAGAACTTCCTCCACCATTCATATGGTTATCTATTCACTTTCCTCCAAACTTTGTTCCCCAACAAACATTGTTAAAACTGAACTTGTCACCTCATTGCCATACCCACAATTTTTGCATTTCAGTTACTATTCACACGCACCTGCTCATTCATGGGCATAAATGTCTATCCATAGACACTTCACTCCATGGATCTAATGAAGTAAACTAAATTTATGAAATGTTGTGCTACAGACTTCTATTATTTAGTCTCAAAGGTGCTGCAAGATCTCTTTGGATACAGTATTGATCTTCTCATCTGAGTCTAGCTAGCCATCACACAAGATTTCTCTAAAACACATTTTCAGTGCTCTGTAATGTTCTAAGCTCTAAAGAACTTTCCAAAAATACTACTCTGTATATGCAGTGTCCCATAGGGTGACAAGTAGGGGTAAATATTATTTTTAAAGAATATTCAAAAATATTTGGAAAAAATGGTTGAAAAACATTGTCTCCAGTGTCAAGATACCGTGAAAAAGAAGTATCCTGGACAACAGGAATCTGCATTTCAAGACTTATTCTATGCAAAATTCTTCATGTTTTTCATCCAGGAAAAGGCATATTCCATGCAGAAAATAATATTTGGGCACAGAAAATGCTGTTTCCTGCACAGAAAATACTGTTTTCTGTGCAAAATACCAATGCAAACTTTGCTGAGAATAAATCTCAAACTGCAAATAGTCTTTGACAAATCTGTAGTTTTGAAAACTTCCTCACAAGAAGAAAATAGATGAAATTTCTCTTTGCTTTCTTCAAGAAGAGAATTAGCAAAGAGTTACACTCCTAGGGAAAACACAACAGATAGGTTTTTCATTAAAAAAAAAATCATTTATTGGCAAGCAACATGTCTTTTCTGCAATTGAGAGTCTTCAAAACGTTTGCTGTTCATGAGCTTCTGATGATTATCCACCTAGCATTCATTTTGAACATAATTTGGAAACACTTTTCTGCTTTGTCTGAACCTGTGTTTATCAAGTGGTTTGGCTGCCACACACTTGGATATTACATTACTTTAAACAGCAGCCTCCCCTACAAATGAAAATTGCTCTCACAATTTCCCAATACAACTTGCTTAAACATTGTTGTGCACTGTTCTCTAGCAAGATGACCACATGCGTTTAAAGATTGCCACATACGTTTATAGTCTGTCTATTTATTCCAGCATTATTCTCGCTCAGAGGCATCTCATTCCTCTGATTCCCTTATAATTAAGTCTGAATATGTTCCAAATGCCAGGCTAGTGAAAGACTCCAATTATTTTTCCCACTGACAAGTTTATGCTAAAAAATGTTGGAATGATATAGAATAATTGATTCTGATTACATTTCATACTATGATGTATGCACATTCCTATAATGCTATTATTTTCCAGAAAATGTGGACTTCTCAGGCTTCTGCACAGCATATAAACATAAGCTGGGATCGTACTGAGAACCAGCAAAGTATAATGGTCTACTGGTGTAAATCCCAGAAGAGTGACAAGAACAGACATGGTGATGGTGGCAGCGGCAAGGACACAGTTGCACCCAAGCAAGGTACACAAACTTGGAAAATGTAAAACCACTGCTGCAACTTGGACTTTGAGTGACATAATGCCCCAAGAAGATGCTGGATGAAGATGTCCTTTTTCCAAACTGACGATATAACCTTTTATAAGTTAGACACCATTTCAAGTTGTTACATTCAGCAGTCCACATACAGTGTCCTTTTCTAATATAATGTGTGTGAAAGCACACTGATAATTATAAAAACTTAGATTTTAACCATAACTTAGTTCATAATTATGGAATTCACATACCCTTATGGCCAGCTCCAATATCTTCTGGAAGTGTCCAAAAACTGTAAATCTAATCATACTTTCCCAAGAGATAATCCCATTGGAATTAGTGAGAATTCTCTTATCAGAATATGGTGGGGGATTGTTATTGTTCTTGTTAATGATTGCACTGAAAACAATTAGGCTAGTGGAGGCATGAAGCTTAAGCTCTGGTTGTACTCTGGCTCCTGAGTTTTTACTATTTGAAAGGATTAAAAATGGTATATCCTCCACTCCCTGTAATGGAGCTGACCCTAAGTCTTAAGGGTTGTCTTAAGGCCCATAACCGAAATATTATTGTCTCTACAGACTTTATGAGATCATCTCAAACAATTTGCAAAGTTTCATATATTGGAAGACTATTACTTGACTTAAATAAGTAGGTCAGATTGGGAACTGTGGCCCCTAGAAGTTGGTAGTCCACAGCTTCCCTAATTCCTGACCATTGGTCAAGCTAGCTGAAGATTATGGGAACTGGTGTCCAGTCATATATGGAGAGCCACAGGTTAAATAAATTCTCCATCTGTCCTATAGCTATCAAGTAATGAGAAATAATGAACTTAAAGTTCTGCTTTCTTAGCTAACTTCTGTTTGCTGTACTATGTTGACCAGAATGGCAGTCAAAACTCCAAAGTCTCATTAATATGAATGGCTCATTATTCAGTGACCATATTTCCAGGAGATCCTTCTGAACACAAATGAATTCCAGAACTTGAAACCGGAATTGTACCTCCTGAATATAATGCATACATTAGTTAAGGAAATAGAAAGAAAATATTGGGAAATGATATTATATATGGTAACTGCGGCTAGGCTATTATATAGCCAAAATGGAAGTCCTGTCAAATACCTTTGATAAAGGATTGGATGAAAAAATTAAATGATATGAAAGAATTGGACAGACACTCAAAAAAGGTTAAGAAGAAGATAATATAATGGTAGAAGGAGACAGATTTAATTGTAAGATATTGGAGAAAGAAGTATATTGGCGAGAAAGATTAAGGAAATAATGTTACAGAAGAAAGAAATACAGATAGAAAGAAAAATTAAATATATTTTAAGAAAAAGAAGGAAGGATGTAGGTGAGCATATAAATAGTAAGGAGACACAGGGAAGAGATGTTTAATAGCAAGCAAGAAAAAGATAAAGTAGATATAATTGGTTTAAAGCAGGTAAACATTTTTAAAAAGCCTGAGTAAAAATAAGGAAGTATATCCAAATGGTAAAGTAACATGGGCATTTTAAAAGGAAAATATCCACAGAAATGACGAGAAATAAAGTAAGACAGGAATATATGTTGAAATATGTGAGAATGAAGAATTATTGAACGCTGAAGTTGTTTTATTGTGTGGGGTAGGGAGGGGAATAACGGGAGTAGTATATATTAGTATATGAGTAAGGTGATAGGATGGGGATAAAGGATGTATGGTTTAGCTGTAAACACATGGAGTGTATATGTTTGTGTGTGTAAGTTTATGTTCATATGATTTGTGAGGTAAATGTATATATGGATTTGTATGATTTTATATTCCATAAAATTAATAGGAAAAGAAAAAGGGAATGGTAAGTCAGAAATTACTTGTAGTGTGCAGTTGCAAGAAAGAAAATAATTCACTGCCCAGGATGTAGATTTTGCAAATTCACACATGATCCCCCTGACCAACTGTTAATGTGAAATTGTGATTTCAGATGTTAACAGGGGGTGAGGGAAATGCCCCAGATGGCAAAATCTGGAAAGAAAATAACTAGACGTTATGGGAAATAGGTATGGACCCTGGTACCTTCTAATTAAGATATTTTTAGTCAGAAGGCTGAAGACCAGCTTAAAACACAGAATGAAACTTGACTCCCTTTGTGTCAGGTTAGCTACTGTGCACTATAGACTCCAAGAACATACAATGTCCCCTAAATGTCCTTGTGCATACCTATTGGTGCAAACTGTGGTTCTCAGCACTACTTGATGCTGATTTTTTTTTTGTTATTGTTGCTTTGGTAAAGTTCCTAAAATTACATTCTCAAAGTCATACTTAATATCCTGTCGAAGATCTTGACAGTGTATATTTTAACAAGTCATTCTCCTGCCCTCTCGCAACCAAATCATGAACTAATCTTGCAGCTGGTGGGGCTTTGGGAATGATGAAAATTTACCTTAGATGGATATCTGCTCCATTAGCTAAGCATGTTGTATAATAAGAAACCCAGAAGTACCATAAATCACATTATTTGACTGACTGGCAGTGGATCCCATCCAATATTGCGCACCAGGGCTGTTGGAATTGTTCCTAAATTAAAACTGAGAGGGAATTATCTCTCACATTTCTTATGTCAGGTAGGTTTATGTACAATGCAATCCCAGTTTGCTAAATAGTGTGGGAGATATCACAACATTTGCACTTTGGAGTGAAATTTATACAAAATGGACATGAGGTCACAAGGGAGGGACAGACATTGCTTTAACAAATCTGCCTCTTTGTGGTTAGATATAGAAAGCAGACAGAACATAGATCAATGCAGCATGGACCACCGCCCAACAATAAGTTAACGTTGTAGTGTAGATAGGTAAATTCACATCCTGAATGTTATGGTCTAACAACAATAACTGGAGTGATATTTAGAAGGAAAGAATGAAAGGAGACAAAGTCCCATGTGCTGTGTGATGGTAAAAAACACACATTTCTTTAAAAGTTCAACGTATTTCAGCCTTATCAATTGGTCTTCTTCAGGGGTAATTCTCAG
Source organism: Phrynosoma blainvillii (assembly GCA_026167975.1). NCBI lineage: Eukaryota > Metazoa > Chordata > Lepidosauria > Squamata > Phrynosomatidae > Phrynosoma > Phrynosoma blainvillii. Next base: position 21,136,722 of record JANUYF010000004.1, on the reverse strand, counting down.
AAACTGCTGGAGTTGCATAAAATTATAGTGTTGCAAGAGACCCCAAGGGTCATCTAGTCCAACCCCCTGCCATGAAGGAACTCACAATCGAAGCATCTCTACAAGATGGCCGTCCATCCTCTGTTTAAAGACCTCCAAAGAAGGAGACTCCACCACTCCACGAGGGAGTGTGTTCCACTGTCCAAAAAGTTTTACTGTCAGAAAGTTTCTCCTTATTTATGCTTATTTAGCACCAGAGGCAGAAATAAAATGTGCAGACATCTGGATTGGTTGATACACCACAAACAAGAAGAGAAGTTCAATATGTTTCAGCAGACTTCTAATCCAAACTCACAATGCACCCATGAGAAATGAAACAAACACCATAGGTAAGCCTTGCATAAATAAATTGGATAAGCCTTCCATGAATAAAAACATTTTGATTCTTCTAGAGACCACTTAAAGGTTTCTTCCAAAATTCACCCGATGAATTTTTGTTTCACCATCTTCTACTTTTCTTATGACTTCCATTTTGATCTCCAAATTCCTAGATCTGTGCTTTTTGTAACATGCTGGAGGGAACTGGTGAGGCAGATGTTCCACTTTTCTCTGTTTTGCTGTTGGTGCACACTCAGGAAGCGATTCTGGAGGCAACTGCTGTTTACCTTGCCTGCTTTAGACAGGCAAATACAGATGCAGTAGGACTGACTAAAAAAGAATCGCTTTCCCAACTCAAGTGATTGAATTGTTTAATGCAGATTCTGTTAAGAACAGTGAACTGGGGTTACTGGTTTCGGGGGGAAAGCTCCTCTAGGCAATATCTGCAGGGCCTTATAGGTTGAAGGTTTTGAAAATGGACAATTAACCAGAGTGACTCCAAGTGAGAATGGGATTGAAACCTAAAACTGGTTGCAGAGAGAGTGTGAGAATAAAATCCTTATGAACTATGTGATATTATTTTTAAAGATGTTCTTGGGTTGTATGAAATCCATACTGGTTATATTAATGCCACGTGTTCTTCCAGCATCACAAAAAATGTATCACTTATTGTTAACTCTGAATCTTTAATTTTGGCCAACAGTATTAGACATAAGTGATTCTCATATAACAAGAACAGATGCCAAAGTATTTGATTTGGCCACAGGGACTGAGTGTCAGAACTGAACTGCAAATTTATAGTCTTGATAACTATATTCACTCTCTTTAAAGAACTGAGATCATAAGAAAACTACACTACAAACAGGTAAGGGCAGGGGAACCCTCTGATAAAAAGTCACTGACAATGCCCACATAACCCATTTTAAGACATTTTCAAAATACATGTGCCAAAAGTAATAAGAGACAGATGTGTAGCTCCACGCTTTCATCCAAAATCCATTCTTAAAAATATATGTACATAATATATTCTGAGTTACAGACTTTACCATATGGACTAATAAACTGGAGCAAATGTGAAGCATTTAAACACCAAGATGGACAGCTGAACTGCCTACCTGAAATGCCCAGGCTGTAATTCAGGCAATGAGGGTTCATTTTGCCCAAGTAGGCAGAATTTCTTTTCTAGTATGCCAGGGCCTAGAGCCATATTTTTGCCCACTGACTTCAACAGTTTTTTGCTTTCCTGGAAACTCTGTGAGGACCAGCAGACAATGGTTTGGGGCAGGGGTAGGCAACCTTTCCCCTTTAAGGGCCGAGGGACTTCAGCTCCCAGAAGCCTCAGCCATGTTGGCCAATAGTCCCATGTTGGCCAATAGCTCCTGGGATTCTGGGAGCTGAAGTCCCTTGGCCCTTAAAGGGGAAAGGTTGCCTACCCCTGGTTTGGGGACTGGCACCGATCTAGACATCACCACTTTGAGTAGCACTGTTTTACAGTTCATTTCAACTGCTTAATTTTAGCTAATTAATTAATGTGGGAGAATGCTGACCATGCCATTAATTAATATGTGCGTGTGTGTATAGGGAAGCACCTAGTTCTATTTTAGTGAGCTTTTTATACTTTAGGATGCGATCAATCCCAATTTTATTTGCTTTCTGCCATACAAATGGTTGCTATGGTGTGGTGTAGTGGACTTGATTGCTGAAATTTTGGTCACATTGTTTTATTTGCATTTTAACTGTGTTGCTTTGAGAGCCTATGGCAAAATGCAGCATATAAAAACCTTTAACCAATCCAGTAAATAGCTCAGGGGTAGACAACCTTTCCCCTTTAAGGGCCGAGGGACTTCAGCTCCCAGAATCCCAGGAGCTATTAGCCAACATGGGACTACTGGCCAACATGGCTGAGGCTTCTGGGAGCTGAAGTCCCTTGGCCCTTAAAGGGGAAAGGTTGCCTACCCCTGAAATAGCTGGTTGGAATAGAGAAGCCCTCTTGAATCAGGGGTGGGGGCTTCAAACATGTTGTTGTTTATATAGTGCCATCAATGTACATGGTGCTTTACAACAGAATAAAACATTAAGAACTACCTCAATAATATATTAAAATACAATACTAAAAATACAAGAGTAAACTACAATGCAAAACAAGCTACAAACACAAGCACAAAATCAGCTAATCAATTACAGTAAAAATATAAAACATTAATCTGAGATTCCAAAAGTTTTAGAAAACAAAAAAGTTTTCAATTTGGATTTAAAAATGGTGAGAAAAGCAGCAGTCCGCAAGTTCACAGGGAGGCGATTCCAGGAATGGGGGGTGAGTCAAGAGAAAAAGAAATGTTGCCTACAATGCCACTCATTATCAGCTAGCAGAAGGCACCAGGATGGGGAAAGCTTATTTATACCCTGGTATCTAAATGGATGAGTATGTGGTGAGACTGGTATGGGTGAGACTGTGGTGGAATAGCATGGATTGAAGGACTTCTCTTTTTCTCCTGAAAGAGGATAGGGAACTGCATTCACTGCCCTGTCTCTCAAACAGGCCATACAACTGAAATTGACTATGCCAGCCCACTATTATTAATTGGTACATCTCCCCGCTTCTCCAAAAGTTGTATGTGCAAAAGGCCTTTGCTGGAAGAGGGTGCATAAAATGAAGTGTGAGATCACTGGTTAACTCCAGGCTTCAGCAAGAATATGACAACAGCCAGCCTTCTTGCTCAAATGTTTTATGTATCATGCAGTATGCCTGCCATAAAATAAGGTCACCCAAAGGCCAGAATGTTATATGAAAATTTAGATATTCCAGTCATTTTTCAGAAAAGGATTTTTATTGTCACCCGATTTACAAAAAAGGAAACAAAAGAAGCCCCCCCCCATGCAGTAACAAGTACTGTGTGCTTTTAAAAGAGTATAAACGTCTATGAGTCTCAGATTTTATTTATTTATTTATTTACCAAGCAATACTGTCCACACTTGAAAAACGTTTTACAATTTAAAGCCGGTAAATTAAACATTTATGCAAATAACCATACTGTAAAGTGTTGGGAGCTTGAAGAGAGAAGGTAGGCAGGCGTGAGATTCGAGTTTGTTACACTCCTCTTACTACCTTTGCCGAAAGTCCTTAGGCCTGTAAAAGAAAAACACGGTGATAAATAAATTTACTTTTTTTCCCAAGAGTATGAAATCAAGAGATTCTAAACTATAGTTTGATGACTGACAGTGTTTTGGAACCTGAATTAATTGTTCATTAATTTTTGCTATTAAAATAGGTGTGTGATAATGTAGTAAAGAACAGGCAGAAAGGGAGAACTTTGCTGTTCATCAGTTTGTAAATAATCAGTTGTAAGTTTGGAGGTCAGCTTTCATGACAGGGATGGGAATTGTGTGGCCCATGAGCTTCATGTGGCCTCTGGGGGAGGCCAGTACAGCCCTTGGGATCAGCATCAACACTCCAAGGCCCTGCTGTCCTATTTTTATAGCCCAAAAATTCATATTGGGGCTGATGGTGAAATTGCAAAAACACATTACAATTATTAAATCCCTCTTCATATGATTGTAAAATGTTTTTTTTTTTGGGGGGGGGGGAATTTCCCCATTCCCAAACAGTTACCCCTTAGTGGCTCAAATGACAACTGGAGACACTGTCAACCCAAACAGTAAGAGCTGTTTGATAAGGGAATATGCTGCCTCCAAGAGTGGAGGAGTCTCCTTCTTTGGAGGTTTTAAACAGAAGTTGGATGGCCATCTGTTGGGAGTGCTTTGGTTGTGTATTCCTGCATGACAGTCCGGATAATCCTTGGGGTCTCTTCCAACTCTATGAGTCTATGACTAGGCAGCCATGATGACATGCTGCAGTGCCTTGGAGAAGCCAAAATGGATCAGTGTGGGTCTCCAGGCTCTGGAACATGCCTATTCCTAATTTATGGCAAACTCATTTTGCAATATCCATTTTTGCTCTTAAAAGCTAGGGCCTTTCAAAGTAAATTGTTGTAGTAATCCCCCCATTTCACCTGAAACTACAAGAGACAAACAAGGTAAACCACAGACAGCTTCGTAACAGAAAATAAAATAAAATAAAATTTCTGGAGAATGAAAATTGGGAAGAATTTAGACAATGTAGTTTCTTAAACCCAAGGGAAGAACTCTTCAATTCCTATGGTCCCAGAGAGTTTGTAGTTCTGGTGAACAGATGGTAGTATTTCGTAAAAAAAATTAATTAAGTTTGAATATCTCAACTCATCAGTACAGTACACAAATTCCTCAATGATATGGAGACCAGACCCTGCTGAGATTCACCCGCTTCCATGGGATGCTTGCCAGACAATGACCATGTTTTACCTCTATTTATTCATCAAGATCATCACTCTTCTTCCAAATCATGTGCCAAAATTCACTGATGTCATTAGCTTAGCATTACAATGACGCTCTTTCCTCCATCTGTGCTCATGGCCAGTGGAGTCATGTGCTGACAGAGCAATATTATCACACTGTTTTCAACATGGGGTCGCAAACAAGCAAAGCCGCCCAAGTGCTCCTTCCCTCAATTAATTGCCCTCTGTATGTTTTGTTTGCAATCACCATCAGCCCCAAACATGACCATTAATTAGAAATGATCGGAGTTAAACAGATTAAAATAGAGAAAAGGCCCTCACAATTTTAGTCCAGTGATTTAAAGTCACTGAATAATTTTGGTACTACACCAAAAATATCAACAGTATCATATACAAAAGCTGAGGATCTTAATGGTTTGCATTTAAAGCCTTTTTCTTGAGCTGAATGGTTTTCTTATTGAATAGTATAAAACTGTGATTCCCAAACTTTAATCCTCTAGGTGTACCTCAATACCCAGAAGCCCCAGCCAACTTGGCCAACAGTCAAGAATTCCAGGAGCTGAAGTCCAAAACATCTGGCAGACCAAAGTTTGGGAATCACAGTATTCAAACTGATTAGTTTTCAGATATATTTATTTGTACTATTTAAGATTACTGCGTTGGGCTCCTTACCATCTTCCTATTATAAAACTTACGGTACACCTCTGTTATTCCTAAGGCAGGTAAAAATCATGCTAGGTGATCAAACTTTATTAAATGTTCATGTTGAAATACTAGCAGCATTTCTGACAAATAGATTACAGAATTTAATAAAATCTCAGATAGGCTTTATTTGTCATCGGCAGAGAGCTGGTTAAAGACTACTTGCAAATTGCAAACTGAATTACAAATCCAATTGCTTTAAATACTAGAAGACCAGACCCATCTGTCATTATCTTGCTTCATGATGAAAAAGCATTTGACAAAATTTCAATCAGAAGTTTTGAAACGGACTTAGATTTTAAAAATTTTCTAGGTCAAGAGTGAGCACTAAATTAAGATGCTTTCCAACTTTTTTCATCTGTTGAGGGGTATATACAACTGGCATGTGTTCTTCCCCTTGATGTTTTGAACCTTTAACATGTGCAATTAGATGCAATCTAGCAATCTTTGGGTTCATATACATAATGTATAAGTATAAGACAGCATTATTTGTGGATGATCTTTTGCTGTTTATTTCTAAAGCATAATTTCGTTTATCAGAGTTGATGAAATTAATCAATACTTATGGGACCCTTTCTGGCTGTACTGTCAATTGGTCCAAATGACCTTGGAGACTCCATCTCAGTAGTCTGCAAACGGCAATTTTGTTGGATGTCCAGAAACTATTAGAAGTATATTAGTTCCTAATGATATTATTACAGATATGCAGAAATAATGCAGTTTGACACTGCTTTAAAACTGCCATGGTTCTATGCTATGGAATCCTCAGATTTGTAGTTTTGTGAGATATTTAGTCTCTGTCAGAGAGCTCTGGTGCCACAACAAACTAGCCATGAGCCATGGTATTTAAAGTGGTGTCAAACTGCATTATTTCCGGTGTGCAGGTGCAGCTTAAGAGAAAACAGAAACATTCTCTGAAGTTCCCACACTGTGCCTATGAATGCAACCAAAGGCTAAACACCTAGCTCTTGTGGGGAATGCAGCTTCTTCATTTCAAGCCAGCATCACAATTGAGGACAACTGAAAGTTGCATCTGGATGACATCAGATTGAGAAATACATTTTCACCATTTTGCACCATGAGCAATCACACAAAGCAGCCCAAAATACAGCAGTAAAGACCTCCTTATCTTGGCAAAGCTTACTAGGAGTGGCTGGACATTCATGAACAGTCTTTTCATTTCGCTCAGCAATATTGAAACACCTAATGAACATGAAATGAATGCTGGCGAATAAAGAGCCACAACAGCAATATATTTTGAGGTGCACTCCAAAATTGTCTTTCCTACAAGGAGAAGCCACCTGCTTATGATCTTGGTATTTACTAATGCAATTAACCTGAGCCAACCTAAAAAGGCAGTTATGGAATTGCTCCATACAATTAACATCACAGTGAAGATGGCATATAGATGTTCAATGCTGAGGGAAAAATTATCTGCCAAAACAAAGCATTTCTCTGCCAAGTACAGTGCTTTTAAGAAAACACTACTAAGACATTTCCACCCTGTTAAAACTTATTTATGAGGGGTGGAAAAACATATATTCAAGGAATTTGCTGAAGAAAGTGCTCTAATGAGTGGAAGAAAACTACGGTAGTTTTCAGTCAATGGTCTCAGCAGTCAGAGTAGAATTTGCTCTTTTGCAAAACCACAGGCAGTGCATTCCAACTATGGTGACCCTTTTGCGCCTAGCAATGCTCTGCAGACTAAAAGCTTGCGTCTGGCTCAAGCTGTAAGAAAATAAGAGGCAGCATTATCTAACTGAAGGAGAAGTAATGGGAAGGAGTGGCAGATTTTATTTTTAACAGCAGAATAAGCATACTTAACAAGACTCTGCAGCCTTTCAAAATACAGTGTATTCTTACATTATTTCAATGTCAATCAGCAGGAGAGATTCCAGATGGGATGTATAAAGGTACAAACATGGGGCAAGGGAACAAATGGGTCATGAAAAAGATCTGGCACCAACTTCAGACTCCTGTTTGGTACTGGATCAGCCTTTGACTGCACATTTACCATTTTATGCATTTATATGTGAGAATAGAAGTCCATGGGCCTATTCCAAAAATAATCTACTGCATTTAAATTCCACTTAAACCAACAGAGCCTAAGGTAATTTGTGGGACTTAATCCAATGGGATCAAATTTAAGTGTAAGTGAAAGAAACCCAGTAAACTTTCTCTGGATCATGATATGGACAACTAATACAGAGTGCCTTCCAGTCTGCTAGATACCATATTGTAAACAAAGTTTATATTAAACCAAATGCCATAGAAGAGAACTTCAGGTGTTTCCCATCCAGCTTAGCCTTTCCAGCATATTTTGCAAGCAGCTGCAATGAACTGAACTTTTGAAGTTGCCGTCTGGAACTGAGACACATTTTGCAAACTGTGCAGGTTTTTTTAGGTTTGATGGAAAAATGTCCAAACTGGTAAAAATTACACATGTTCTGTCCCATTTCATTTTAGCTTTGCCCATTCTATTTTTGGCCCATCCTTTTTGCTGTGGCCCAAGATCCCTCCCAAATTGAACCTCAGTCTTCATGCCAATGAAAATGTTCCACTCCTGCAAAGATAGGCTTCAAAACTGCTTGGACTATAAAATAAATAGAAGTGCTTCATTCAAATTTTCAAAAGCTAAGCTTGCCACACATTATTTCCTCTCATGGCTCTGATCCTCAAAATGACCCTATTACAGTGGCTTTTATCTGATTGAGGATTAGCGCTAATCTAAAAGCCAGGAGTGGGAAACTGTAATTTGCAAAACTGGCAATATTTACATTAAGTATTTTTACACTTTGAGGCAAAATAGCATGCAAAAGAAAATTACAGTGGACCCTCCGTACCGGCAGGCTGGTGGTGATGCATGCATGTTGCCACCACTGAATATGGGGCATGATTGTCTGCATTTTTTGCCACCTGCGGTGTGTGTGTGAATGAAACACTCATGGATGGGAAGAGTCCACTGTATAAACAATGAAATACAAAATATATTTAACAAACAGCAGTAGCATTACCAATTTAAAAAGTTTAGGTCAGGGGTTGGCAAGTTCCCCTTACCTGGGGCCGGGCCGGGGATCCCCTGGTCTTCCGCGGGCCGATGGTGTGTGTGTGTGGGGAAATGGTGGCACGTGCGCTTGCTTGCGCATGCACAATACTTCTAGAGTACTACGCATGCGTGAGCGAGTCGCGGCCGCCATTTTGGAAAACAAAATGGCGACTGCGGCTCATTCACACATGTGCAGAAGTACTGCACATGCGCAAATGAGTCACAGCTGCCATTTTGGAAAACAAAATGGCTGCTGCAACGCACGCAGCGCCGGCGCGCAGGTGGCCGCCAGCAGTGGGGGTCGGCGAGGGCCGGTCCAAAGGCCTCGGGGAGGGGGGGCGGACCCGGCCCACGGGCCATAGGTTTAGGTAGTACATATAGCAAACACCAGTGCCTGAGATTCTGGAAAGCCACTGCCATTTGGGGTAGATATTTCCTTGGCTAAATGGACAAATGGGGTGAGCTGGTATAAGCTTTCTGTATTTCTGTGCTAATCCAGTGCTCAGTGACAACAATTAAAATATTCTTCCTTGACTTAATATGCAAGCTCAGAAGTGGGACAGAGCAAGGGGAAGACACTTTAATCATGAAGATACAATGCTACAAGAAAAAAAAAACATGCTGGTGCAAGTATAATTTACTCAAATGGATTGGGAGACATTTCTATCATACCCACTGAATAAATTGAATTTTCCTATGTGTTGATTTACTATTCAACAAATTGATTTCATGGGTCTTCATGAGACTAACCAGGAGAATTCTGGCTACTAAATCCCTACCACAGAGATTACCCAACATTTAGTTTGGCTATATGGGAAAGAGCTATCCTTTCTTTCTAAAATACAGTGATACAAGGGCCACACAAGAGAACAAACACACACACACACACACACAATCCATGGAACCAGGAGCACTAAATATCTAGATTTTAGAAGGTTGTATCAGCAGAATCCTTAATCTTTCCACAATAATTTTCAGTCAAAGCTTTCCCATTCTGTGACAGATTAATATATTCTGTAATTACATTCTGCAATGTACCAGTAAGGATTTCCCCTTTAGCTCTAATACACATTTCACATCACTCCAGCCTTCTCAGGAGTCATACGTTTATAAGACATCTGTTTGTGCCTATGTAGACAGAAATATCAAGAGCCCTATGTAGAACTAAAAAGTTATCAACTAAGGGGGGTTGCAGACTGCCAGAAATAGTGTGAATTCAGTCCACTTTTAGGGTTAGGGTTAGAGTTAGGGAACCATGGGAACTGTATTTTATTGTGGCATCAGAGTTGTCTGACAGAGAAGGCTCAATGTCTCAGAAAAATAACAGTTCCCATGATTCCCTAGCACTAACCCTAACCCTAAAAGTGGACTGAATTCACACTATTTCTGGCAGTCTGCAACCCCCCTAAGTCAACATTAGGTACTTGGTATGACAACTCTGAATACTTTGAAATGGCATTTTCCCCCTTTGCTTGCAGAGCATGTTCTCTCCACATCAGTATAGGAAAAATAAAGTCTATCTACCTTGTGAGCAGGCATTCAACACCTTCTTGCCATAGAGGCAGTGCCTTCCAGCTAACATATTAGCAGCATACACCAATAATCTGACATAAAGATATGCGTAATGGGACAAACACAAAGTTGAAAAGGGCACTAATGAGCTTGAACTCCAGTTTGCTTCAGTGAGAATATTTTTTCCAGATATGGAATCAATATAGGCAGAGGCAGAATCTCTCAGAGTTCATGCACAAGGTGCCTCCTACATTCATCCCTTACAGAAATAAGTTCAACTATTCTGCATGTTTTTCAACTATATGCAATTCCTGCTGGCAATTTTGGTTCTGCTGTTTCTTTACAACATAGAAACTTTGAGGATTTGAGTTCAGTGTGAAGGGCTAAAAATATTAAAGTTGTAAGGCTGGGAGTAACTTGTCTTCCTGGTTAACTCTGGCTCTCAGAAAATTTAAATTCAGTGTAATCTCATCCGGCTGATCTGCATACAGTATTTAGCAATAGGAATTAGTTTTTCAGTAATACTTCCTAGAGTCCCAAAATGTTACAGGTTCAGTATCTCTTATCCAAAATGCTTAGGACCAGAAGTTTTTCTGGTTTTGGAATATTGAAATATTTGCATATACATACTGAAATATCATGCAGATGGGACTAGATGCATTTCTTAATCATGCTTATAATTGAAGCTGGGAAGGGAAAACACTATCTTGCAGTTCATTCCACTAGGCTGTATTATTTCTGACCAATCGGAATATCAAGAAAAAAGAAATATCATTTCCCTCAAGCAGTACACACAGGAGTGCTGAGTTATGATTAGCTGATGACAGCAATAAGATGTCACCACTTATCTTTCAGGCTTACTTAATGAAAAATGGTTTCAGGGGTTCTCTAATGCTCTGGTATATAATTACAAAAAAAAAGAAAAAAGAAAAAAGTACAAATGAAAAAAAACCCCACATTTATTATATTCAACTTTGTATTTTACAAATTAATCACAAATTAAATAAGAGACTCAAACCAATTAGGATTCAGGTTCAGCTGACATGATAAAAAAAAAAATATTGCTCAAGTTCAGATCAAACACAAATTAAAATTCGTTCATTCATCCCCTGCTGGTCATTGATTACATGGTGAAGTCAAATAGCTGTCTGACCCATACCTATATTCATGATGAAAGAGAAAAGATTCAAAACAGGCCAGAAAGCATAATATGGGATGGTGAAACATTTACACAGGTTTTAGTGTCAACAGGATGCTTACAACGGGTAAGGGGAGATTATATGACTCATAACATCATTTTAGCAGCTCTTAGCCCTATCCAAACACACCCCGGTCATATTTTATTTCTAGCCAAAAAAGGAGAACTGCTGCTTCTTTGAGAAGAAGCTGCAACCACCACAAATGATTTTTTAAATGATAACTAGAAATGTCCATCTTAGGTACTGTTAGGGTTGGAGGGAGGATTTGCAATCATCTCAATATTCAAGGGCATGCAATTTTTGACTGGCCTTGCTAAAACTGTGCTGTCAGATTCCTCCATCTTGCTCCTTGCCAGAGGTAAACAGATTCATCCACTATCACCCATGGAAGTCTTCTCATACTCAGCCTTATGTTTGGGGAAAAAAGAGCTGGGCAGTGTGCCCAATCTGGACAATATTTGGCAGAGAAACTCTGAATAATGTCCTTGAGCAGAGATTGAAAATGCTGTTCCCTGTTTCTATTTATTATGGGTGGGTGAGGTACAGAACTTGCCCATTTCAGCTGCTTTTGTATAGAGATATCCAGAGTTCCTCTGCTGAAAGAAAACAAGGATGCCCTAAATAAAGGAAGTGGAAAAGGGTGGCAGGGGGCTTGCCTGGTATGGTCCTACATGCTCTGGGCACAATGGCCACATAGATGCCAAACAAGCCTTAGGTTTCCTACCAACAGTGGATGTATGGGGTTGTCACAGTTTTCAGTATGTAGAGAGATCTTGTAGCACCTTTGAGACTAAGAAAAGAAGTTGGCAGCATGAGCTTTCATAGACTTCAGTCTACTTCCTCAGATGCATAACCTTTGCCTATCTTCCTAATTTTGAAGTTAGATGGAGGGCTGATAATCTGTCACACTTGCCAGACGATGGCACCATATCTGACATGGAGACCAAACATTCTGAAGCCAAATTAAATTTTACTCAGCTTAATGAAAAATATTCCCATTTATGAAGAACTTCTCTCTTGAAGTCAGGAGACACTTCTCAAAGCAAGACAGACAACCTTGCAGCAGCCAACATACCACAATATTGTATTTTCTACCTGATGGCTGCAGATCACCCCTGTCTTGGGAGTTATGTTCTCTTTGGCTCAAAGGTTGTCCCTTGGCATTATAACAGTGTCACCAAGGATGCCCCTTGCCTACTTTCTTAGATCACCCAAGAAAATCGTGTCCCATGTCCTGCCATTATCTAAAGCAGTGCTATTCAAAGTGGTGGCCCATAAGTGGAGTTGGGTCTGTAAGCCACTGGTCCATGGTAAGTTCACAGGATAAAAAGAAAGAGTTCCAGCCAATGGGCACAAATACAGTACTGGTCCCTGGCACAATGGGAAAGAAACCAAACTGGCCCACCATATCAGATAGCTTAAGATGTACTGTTCTCAAGTCAGGTTGGCAGGAGCACATGAAAAGGACCTCCTTGTTATGCCAAGGTTGTTGATGTTTAGCCTCATTTTGCTCCCACCCGGATGTATTTTTGTTCATCTCTTTTGTTTGTTTGTGTATGTGTCCTGTCACGCTTTGGATACTGTACTTAATTTCCTGTTTGTCATAAGTTTAAGGAAAAAATATCCATTATTTTGATATTTTTCAAATACATTTTTTTCTCAGCAATTAGCCTTGTGAAGATGTAGGCAAATATTATCCCACATATTGCAAATATCAGGCTGAGGTGGAGAGAATGACAGCTTGTCTAACACCACCTAGAAGGCTCATGACTGAGGTGGAATCTGAACCACAACTATCTTAATTCACAGATACATTATGCTACAACACAGCTACCACCTGTACTCACTTAGCAAGCTGTGCCACTCTTGTAATAAAAACACAAATATTTCTCTGGCTACAGAGAAGTTGGAAGGGAGTATACAATCATACTTTCTCTGAATGAATAGAATAGGACTGATATGCAGGGCAGTCCCAAGGAAGTATTTTTAGAAGGATATGAACACCCCGAGGCAAGCCATTTTCATTCCTGCCCTTTCTCAGACAGCTGGAGTGAAGGGGTCTGTAATTTTCCACTTGAAACGGTGCCTAATATTCACAACTGAAGACAGGCAGTTTTCATGCACATTTTACTAATTATAAGTTGTACCATTAAGTACCATTTTCATGCTTCACACCACATGACATTTCTCTGTGCTAAACAGCTGGCTTCCTTCCTTAGTTGTGGTGATAACAGACTCCAGCATCACAAGATAAAACTGCAACGGTTTAAGATTAGCAGGTTTTTATGAAAATTGCTACAGGTTTCCTTTTAGAAGGGGCAAGTATTAGCACTGATTTTGCTGGCATTTTAAGACACATCTTAAACTAGGCTGATTACTAGCGTTGTTACTAACTCTCCCCCACTGCAGTTCTCCTTTCTCCATTGATTCTTGTCGCATCTTGTTGTCAGATTATTTTATGTGTAATTGCTTTACTGTTCTTATACAATTAGGGGTCAAGTGCTTTTCCCCTTTCTCAGCAGGAAGAAAAACTTTCTGACCTTTCACCTTTGGGGTTAAGCTAGATTTTTAAATGTTTAGTAGGTAGAAAAGATTTCGAGGAAAATCAAGGGAACTGTGGTTAACAGCTAGATAACTTTCATTTCTGAACAAGAGGACTGAGTGTACTTTACTAAAGAAAACAAGAGTACTTTACTAAAGAAAACATGACACCCCATAGCGTGGTATGAAGCGGTATATAAATGAAGCTGCTTTGCTTTGCTTAGTTTGGGATATAGATTGCAGAAACAAGGTAATCCCAAAATATAGTTAGTAAGCAAGCTTAATAGTTTGGGAAAATTACTTTTAGGATTGTGCTCCCAGTATCCGCCAACCAGTATGGCCAGGGGCAGCCCTCCAAAAATTAACTTGTCCAAGCTCTATTTTGTTAATGTACAGGTATAGGTTGGAGGATATTTGGCTTCACAATAATGAAAAAAACCTTGGGATTATTGTTGATCATGGCCCAACAGTGTGATGCTACAGCAAAGAAGGTAAATAATATTGTAGCCTGTATTAATAGAACCACAGTTTCCAAGCCAAGGGAAGTAATAGTCCCACTATATTCTGCACTGATCAGACCTCATTTGGAGTACAGTGTTCAGTTCTGGGCACCTCATTTTGAGAATATAGATGAATATATTCAGAATTCAGAGAAGGCGAACAAGGACTATAAGAGGTATGAAAAACAAAACATGTAAGGAAATGTTGAGTGAGATGGACATGTTCAGCCTAGTGAAGAGAAGAGCGTGGGATAAAATGACTATGCTCTTTAAATGTCTAAAGTGCTGTCACAGAGAGGAGGGTGTAGGTTTGTTCTCTGGTACCCCAGAGAACAAGACCAGGTCTAATGGTTTTAAGTTACAGAAGGGTAGATTCTGACTGAACATCAGAAGGAACTTCTTGATGGCAAGAACGAATTACCTAGAAAAATAGTGGGGTCTTTGTCACTGTCAAAAAGTGTCAAAAAGAGGCTGGACTGCTAGCTGCTGGGGGTGCTCTATCTGGTTCTTGCGCCAAATGGGGTGTTGGACTCAATGACCTATGGAGCCCCTTCCAACTCTATGATTGTAATCAAAGGGACTTTACTACTCAAACATCAAAGCAGTCCTTGGTAGGACAAAAGTAACTTCTGTGCCCTGGGACTAATCCTGTCCCCCAATTTGTTTTCCATTTTCCTTGGGCTCCTTTCTAGGAAAAATATACATTATTTTAGTCACACAATGGGCAGGAAGTGGCAAATGAAGACAATAACAATTTAAACATCAATGATGGTATATTCCCTAATTCAACAGCTCAGCAACTGCAGTCATCACCAAAGTATTGGTAAATCAGCTAAATCTACTTATGCAACATTATGCAAATCTGCATATGTTTGGCATTATTTTATTCATGCTCTTAAACCTTTGAACACACATATAATATATATATTGCACTGTTCAAAATACTTCATATGTGTCATCCTTATAAGGTAGTTCTGTATCATTATTATCTCTGAACTGCTGACTAGGGATGAGCCCAAGAGAAGACAAACTTGCCTAAGGCCCAGCAGCGGTAGAAAGAGCTGAGATGTCACGGTTTACAGTGTTAGCCAGTATGCTACATCAGATAATAATATGAAATATAAAACACTTGAGTGACAAGAGAAAAAGGGTTAGACATCTGGAGTATCCTGGAATTTTCCACTGGCTCAAGGTTAGCAGACTGGAAAGTACTGCTTGCAAAGGAATGGATTTAAATAAACTGAGCCAACAGGAAGCTGGCTGGCTCCAGCACTAAGGATTCCCTTTCAGATTGTCCTGTAATGTCTCTGTCTGATCTAGGAGATCAGACTGCTGAAATATTGAGATCTTCCACTGTGTTCAGTAATTGCGGATGCAATTATTTTGCATCCTGTAATAAGATATGAATAGATACAAGATAAACAGCCTGTCAAAGGGCAACAAGGATACTCTTGTTTTGTAACCCTGGTGAACTGTTGTTGTTACAGATTTTTAACAAACCATTTTCTATATGAAAGCAGGATACTACCTTTTATAAGGTATACAATTAGGTTTATAGGAATATTTTGAGGCCAGACATGAGATAACCCCTCTTTTCAATTTTTTTCCTCTTATCAGAATTCCCAATTTCCTTCAAAAATAAAAACAAAGGAAGAAGAACAAAATCAATGCTTAAAATACCTCCCCATATGAAGGAACAAAGCTATATAGCTTATCTACCTCCAGGGAAATAGTATGCCTCACTGACAGTCTTAGAACATTTTAGCCACTTCAAGGCAAATACATTCTTTAAAGCTAATCTATCACACAAGTGTTGGATGCAATACACGGAAGAATTATACAAAAGAGATGACAAAATGAAGGGCACGTGGAATGAAGAACCATATGAAGATGAACCTGAGATTCTAAAAAGTGAGGTAGAAAGTGCAATAAGAAAAATAATGAAAAACAAATCACCAGGCACTGCTGCAATCCACACTGACAGAGTCAACCCTAGTGCTAACCAACATATGTCAACAGATATGGAAAACAAAATGATGGCTAACAAATTGGAAGTGATCAATATACATCCCCATCCACAAAGAGGGTGACACAAGAGGCTGCAGCATCTATAGAACGATAGCACTTGTCTCCCATGCAAGCAAAATCATGAACAAAATTCTGCAACATAGACTCCAACTATAGATGCAGAGAAAAATCCCAGAGGTCCAAGTGGGGTTCAGGAAAGGAACAGGCACTAGGGACCACACTGCAAACATACAATGGCTAATGGAGCGCACCAGGGAATTTCAAAAGAAAATCAGCATGTTTATAGCAAAGCCTTTGACCACATAGACCATGAAAAGCTATTGAATGCCCTTAAAGACATGGGCGTGCCAACACATCTGATAGTCCTGATGAGAAATCTGTACTCAGGACAAAAGGCTATTGTCAGAACAGAACACAGAGAAACGGAATGGTTCCCAATTGGCAAAGGAGTCAGACAAGGCTGCATCCTTTCACCCTATCTGTTCAACTTGTATGCAGAACATATTATAAGAAAAACAGGCTTAGACACGGAAGGAGGAGAAGTGAAAATAGGAGGAAGGAATATCAACAATCTAAGATATGCAGATGACATCATAGTACTAGCAGAAAACATCACAGACCTAGAACACCTACTAAGGAAGATCAAAGAAGAAAGTACTAAGACAGGCTTAATGTTGAACATAAAGAAAACAAAAATAATGACCACCAAGGACCTTCGCAAGTTCAACCTAGACAATGAAGAAATAGAAATAGTAAAGAATTCTCATACCTGGGATCAAACATTGATAGAAATGGGGACTACAGTCAGGAAAACAGAAGACTAAGAATGGAGAGGGTGGCTATGAAAGAACTAGAAAAGATTCTAAAATGCAAAGATATACAAGTCAGCACAAAAGTTAGAATCATACAAGCCACTGTATTCCCTATAACCATGTATGGATGTGAGAGCTGGACAGTTAAGAAAGATGATCGGAAGAAAATCAATTCATTTGAGATGTGGTGCATGAGAAGAGTTCCGAGGATCCCATGGATGGCCAAAAGGACAAACAAGTGGGTCCTAGAGCAGATCAAACTGGGAACCTCCCTGGAAGCCAAGATGAACAAATTGAGGCTATGGTACACATCATGAGAAGGGAGGACTCTTTGGAAAAAATAATAATGCTGGGAAAGATGGAGGGAAGTAGGAAGAGCGGAAGACCACATGCTAGATGGATGGACTCTATTAAGGAGGTCACGGGTATTAAAAGATTGCAGGAATTAAGCAAAGCAGTGGAGGACAGAGGGTCTTGGATAAGTCTCATCCAGAGGGCTGCTATGAGTCGAGATCAACTCAAGGACAGTTAACTACAACAACAACAATCACACAAATAGTTTAAACATCTCTTTTTAAGGGTTTTTAGATACTTACGGAGTCCAGAGCCTTGGGAACGCATCAATTTCCTCCTGTGTGTATTCATCTAACCTTTTGGGCACCCTACGAGGCTGTGGAAGCTCCTCTACAAGATTCTTACGTATTTCTTCAGGGATATCCTGTGGAGGTAATCACAGATTGCCATTGGTCTTCATCTTAGTTTCTGACAGAATTGATACAGTAGTAAAGTAGTATTTCCAGAAATTTTGAATCATGTGGGGGAAAACTGGTTTTGCAGGGTGAACCCCCCCATAAAATCCCAGAATTTTTTTTTAATTAGTGCTCTTTAAATATTGAAAATTATGGTAGATGAGGGGAAAGTGGTGAACTCCATCCTCACAGTCTCTGGTGTGCACCAGCAAAAATATGTTGGTAAAGGCCAAGTCGCTGCAGCAGTGGTTGTGACGATGGAAACCAATGCAACCTCCTCCTCCTCCTGTAGAATGAGAAGTTATACTTACCATGAAGGGTCAGGATGGCAAGAGAAGTAATCCACTGTCCTCTTGGGTTTTACCCCACCCTCCAGGAGTCCACATTCTTTCTTTTCTTTTCTTTTCTTTTCTTTTCTTTTCTTTTCTTTTCTTTTCTTAAGACTCCTAACCATCTTCTCTGTCAGTTTCTTTAACCAGCTACACTATCCTGCTGTCCCAATAATTCTTATTTATTTGTGTTCTAGTGTTGTGTATATTATTCTAATATCTGATTTCAATTCCTTTAAATTTCATTTCCATCCCCTTCTCGAAATAAATTATTACTTCAAGTCAGGGAGGATGTGGATTACTTCTCCTGCCATCCCAGAATGATGCTTCACAGTAAATATAACTTCTCATTCTCAGGATGGCAGGTGAAGTAATCCACTGTCCTCTTGGGATGTGCCCAAGCCCCTCCATTTTGGGTGGGTTAACAGTTTTACGTATCTACAACTGCTTGCAGCACTCTGCGCCCAAATGCTGCCTGTACTGATGTGAATTTATCTATTTTATAATGCCTAATGAATGTGCTTGGTTCTTTCCAGCCTGCTGCTTCACAGATATCCTACAGTGAGGAAGATACTGAATATGTTGTAATAATAATAATAATAATAATAATAATAATAATAATAATAATAATAATAATAGTTTTTATTTATATCCCGCCCCTCTGCCAAGCAATCGGGGCGGCGTACAACATTTACAACAACAAAACAAATAGCATCAACTCAGATCCAAATTACAAACAACTCAACTTAGAATCCCATCCCACCTTTACCCACCCACACCTCCCTCAACATATCAAACAGAATCAATAACAATAATAAAATCAATAACAATAATAAAAATATAAAAATTTCAAAATTTCTTATCATTATAATGCTTCAAGGACTGCAGATAGTAAAACAGTCCTCCACGGCCACGGCCCGCCGCCTCTTGCTGTCTGGTGCCGGTGGAAGATGGAAATGGCGGATTTTAAATCCACCGGCACTCCTCCCGGCCGCCTCGCAGGTGAGACAGCTCAGGCCGTTCCGGTGGTGCTCCCAAGACTGTGGGTGGAAGAGCAGTCCTCCATGGCCACAGCCCGCCGCCTCCAGCAAAGCGGCGGGGGTGTGGCGGCTGAGGGCGCTCAGCTGGGCTGCCGGCTACAGCTGGCCTCCGGAACTGGATGGAAAAGTCCGGGCCTCCCGACGCCGTCTCTCGCCGCTTGTAGCTGGGGAGGATGGAATCCAGCGGCGTTTAAATAGCCGCTGTGGTTCTCCAGCAAAGCAGCGGGGGTGTGGCGGCTGAGGGCGCTCAGCTGGGCTGCCGGCTACAGCTGGCCTCCGGAACTGGATGGAGAAGTCCGGGCCTCCCGACGCCGTCTCTCGCCGCTTGTAGCTGGGGAGGATGGAATCCAGCGGCGTTTAAATAGCCGCCGTGGTTCTCCAGCAAAGCGGTGGGGGTGTGGCGGCTGAGGGCGCTCAGCTGGGCTGCCGGCTACAGCTGGCCTCCGGAACTGGATGGAGAAGTCCGGGCCTCCCGACGGCGTCTCTCGCCGCTTGTAGTAGTGGCCATTGGTCTTGTAGAATGTGCCCATAAATTTTGTGGTCTAGGTTTTTCTTCTAAATCAGGGCTAGGCAACCTTTCCCTTTTAAGGGCCGAGGGATTTCAGCTCCCAGAATCCCAGGAGCTATTGGCCAACATGGGACTATTGGCCAACATGGCTGAGGCTTCTGGGAGTTGAAGTCCCTCGGCCCTTAAAGGGGAAAGGTTGCCTACCCCTGTTCTAAATCATAACACATCAAGATGCATGCTTTTATCCATCTTCCCAAAGTTGTTTTAGATGCCTTATGCCCTAGAGTCCATGGATTAAATCATATAAATAATGATTCAGTTCTTCTGATTGACTATGTTCTTTTCTTATAGATTGCAACAGCTCTTTTTAGATGTAATGTATGCCACTGTTTTTCCTTGTGATGCTTTGGATCAGGACAAAACACAGGTAAGTAAATATTTTCATTATATCCTTGTTTTCTAATCCATTTTGATAGAAATGATGCACCTAATGACAATACTAACCTGTCGTCCTCAAATCTGCATAAATTAGGTTGTACTGATAAGTTCGCTAACTCTGATATTCTTCTGGCTGATGTTATTGCCACAAAGAATCATACTTTCAATGATAAATGTTTTATAAAGTTGAAGTTCGTAATGGCTCAAAAGGAGCTTTCATTAATCTATTCAATATCACATTCAAATCCCAAGATGGAAATCTGTGAACAGTTGGGAGCGCTGTTATAGTTGCATCCCTTATGAACCTTTGAATATGCTCATTTGTAGCTAAAGTACTATCTCCAAATTTGAGCACCACAGATAATCCTGCAATCTGTCTTTTTAATGTGTTTGGTCTCAGTCCTTTATTTATTCTTCTTGGAGGAATCGTAAAACGTGCTTTAATTGTATATTTTAAAAATCAACTCGCTCCTTATTGCACCAGTCAATAAATACTTTCCATGTATGGTTGTATATATTTTGTGTTGTTATTCTCCTGGGAGCCATTATCGTATTAATTATTTACACTGTATATCACATCTTTCTAATTTTAACCTCTTAATTCCCATGCAGTTAGATTCACCCATGCTGGGTTCGAGTGCCATACTGGACCTTGTGTTAATAAATCTGGCCTTTCTGTCAGTTTCACTTGTCGATTTACTAACAATTTCTTCATCAATGGATACCATGGTGTTCTTGTCTAATCTGGTGCTATGAGAAGCATGTGAGCCTTCTCCAATTCGATCTTGTTGAGTACTTTTTGAATGATCTTCACCGGAGGAAAAGCATACAACAGCCCTTTTGGCCAATGATTGTTTAACACATCTATTCCCTCTGCACTGCAATCTTTCTCTACTGAATAATATTTCTGAATACTGTTATTCTTCCTCGGGGCAAATAAATCCATCTTGAATGGACCGAATATTTTTGTCAACCTGTTGAATTCCTCTGCATGTAACATCCACTCCTCAGGATGGACGTGATGTCATCTCAGATACTCTGCTTTTTTGTTCAGTGTCCATTCAAATACATGGCTTGTATTGACTTGAGATGTATTTCCAACCAATTCAATATTTTGATTGCTTCTAACATTAGTTTCAAGAATGCAACCCTCCTTGTTTATACACGATCAAAATGTTATATTGTCTGTCACTATCACACTATAACTATTGCATATCTGAGATCAAGAATGTGTAGTATCTCCTTCTTGAATTTCATCAGTGCCAGCCTTATTGCTTTCATTTCCAAATAGTTTATATGTTGATGTCTGTCCATTCCTAACCAAGTTCCCTGTATGTTGAGATGAGCACAATGTGCTACCCAACTCTTGAAACTGGCATCTGCCGTTATTTTTATCTGATTCGTTATTCTGAATGGTACACCTATGCTTATATTGCTGTGAATTGTACACCATTTTAAGTTTTGTTTTATGTTTGGTGGAATTATCAATAATCAATGAATCTTCATCCCAATTTGTTTTTGATAGGGATACAATAATCTTTGAAGAGATCTTGTATGATGTCTTCCCCAAGGCACCAGATATATTGCTGATACTATCAGATCCATTGTTTTTGCTAGCCACATCAGATCTGCCTTTTTTGCTTTTATCGGCAGTGATATTATTTGTTTGGTTGTCTTTCATCTTTTCTGTGATAAACTCACACTCTATATCTCTACCTGTGTTATTTGTCTTGCTGGTTTTAAATTGCTTTTCTTGTAATTTAACAGGAATCTATACTTTTCTAGTATTTGAATTGTAATTATAGTGTTCTTTTGAATTATTTCTCTTGTCTCTGCTATTATCAATATATTGTCCAAATATGGGAATATTTGCACCTCTTTTGATCTCTGGCATGCAATTAACAGAATTAAGATTTTTGTGAATACCCATTAAGACTGAAGCCAGTCTTAATGATAGCACTCTGAATTGGTAATGTTTGTTTTTGTATGAAAATCTGAATATTTTCTGCTGATTTTGTCCATTGGCACATGCAAATAAGCTTCTTTGAGGTTGATAGACACCATTACATTCATTTTTCTTAAATTCTCTTTTATTGTCTGTAGAATTTCCATTTTGAACTTATAATATCTTATGTATTTGTTTAGATATTTCAAGTTCAGTATTGGTCTGTAAACTCCTTTGGTTTTAGGTACCGTGAAAAATGTTGAGTATACCCCTAGAAGTCTTTGATGATGTGGGACCTCTTTTATTGTCTGTATATTCAAAAGATGGTTTATTTCTGTTTGAACTATCTGTTGCTTTTCTTTCTTTTTTGGCTCTGGTGAGGGAAGGTATTTGTTCTTTGGACTTTTTTGAAATATTATTTTGCAACTTGATTTTAGTGTTTGTAAGACACTAAAGACACTTTCTCCCACCACCATACTTTTCATATCAGTATTGTTGTCTTCCGCATTTGGTGGAAGTATTTGTCCCTCATTGATTTTGGAAATTCTGTCTTCCATACACTTGTCGAAATCTGTACCATTGTTGTCTTTGTGGTCTAAAGTCTGTTTGCCAGACCATTCCTCTTTGCCCTTGAAAGAAATTGTATGTGCCATAATTCTTGTATTGCTTTTTATCAGTGTGTTTTCTTTGCCATATGGGAGAGACTGTTTTTAACTCAATTCCTTTACTTTTTGTACCATCCTGGTTAATATATTTGATTTTACATTTACTAGACTCTTTTGTTTTATTTCCAGCATTTTTTATGGGAAGAGAGCCAGGCGATTGCACCGACTCATTTTCCCCACCGCAGCCAGCTCTATCATCCTCTGTTTTCCTTTCGCTGGATAAAAATATTTGTTCAAGGCCTACAGAGGGATGCTTAGGTGCATTCATCTGGTGAAGCTGAATATCATCTCCAGAGACACATTTAGCAATGGTCATCTGGGAGGGCTGCATCACCTTTTTTGCTGGTAATTTAATTTCTTCTGTTGCCACTGTTAACAGTGCCTTTCTTTTCTTTCAATTTAGCATTTTTAGTTTGTTTAGCTACTTTTCCTTCCATTATAATGTATTAAATAAGAAAAACCTCAGAAAAGAGGTTGCCTCTGACCAGACGGCAAGGTAGGCAGTTAAAAAACCTGCCAGAGAAAACGGTTAGGAGTCTTAAGAAAAAAGGAAAAAAAGGAGGGGAAGCATGGGGTAAAACCCAAGAGGACAGTGGATTACTTCACCTGACATCCCAAGAATCTAGAATCATAGAGTTGGAAGAGACCTCAAGGGCTATCAAGTCCAACTCCCTGCCATGCAGGAACACAGAATCAAAGCACCCCCAACAGACGGCCATCTAGCCTCTAAATTTTTAAATTATTATTTTTTTAATTTTAATTTTTTTAATATTTTAAAATTTTCTTTAAAAACATCACATTTTAACCAAATCTTCACTATGTATACTTAAATACATTTAGGTTGTGTGTATGATACTGTAATTTGAAGGCATAATTTTAATTTTGCTATTTGTTTATGTCACATTACATTCAGTGGTATATTCAGTGGTATATTCAGTGGTATAAGGGAATTACGATTTACAAGTAACATTAGTGCAAAAAAGCATTACTAAGGATTCTGTATGGTGTAAAATGGGAGGTGGTCAATGGGGGGGTGTGTGACCATGAGTTACTGCACCAGGTGATACCAACCCTAGTGACGCCACTGTGAATTGAGATCGTTTGGAAACCTCTGGCTTAAAATATAATATTCATCATGCTGTTTGAATTTTTCTGTTTTTGTCCCCTTGGATTCACATTCTTATGTCATAGTAGTTTCTGTTGCTGTTTAACATCCTCACCAGACATCTAATTTAATAATGAGTTTTCAAAGTCCCTATCAGTCTTGATCCTGAATTGTTGAAGAATGTATATTCTCATATGTTCCTCTTAGTGACTTCAGTTCAGGCAAATCATACCGTTCACTCCAAAATTTTACTGAGTTAAAGTCACAGAGGGCACTCAGCAAGGCATTTTCATTTGTGCTATCAATCTTTTGGAATATGCTTTTCTGGACTTTCTTGCATATATTCTGTTGCCAGCCTGGAATTTTTTCTTTTCCTTTTTGCATAGGCATCTGTTAAGGTTGTTTAGGTTTTTATTATTAACTTGATTTTATGCTGTTGCTTCCATGTTTTTATGTTATAAAGCCTGACTTCGTAATGCTGGGTGTCTGTTTGTTTTTTTAAAATTATGATCTCTGTGGCCCTACTTTAATCTAAAATAGACCCACTGAATCAATGAGAGCTTGCTAAGTCAACATTTAAGAAAAATTCCACTGATTTATTGTGTTTAGCTCAAACCAGCAACTTTAAACCTATATATGTAACCCTGAAGCCAGTGAAACAACTCCTTCATTTTGCGGACAGGCAATTAAATAACGATTGTAATTCATCAAAACAAATGAAACAGGAAAAAGTGAAATAAAATATTAATTTCCATTACAACTCTGGCCATATCTGTCTATCTTAGCAAAACAGATTTTTTTTTAGCAAAACAGATTTTTCAGTGACATCTTAAAGGCCAAAAACTATTGGGGCTTGTGATTTCATAGGCAAGAGCAACCTCCTTCAACTATGCCCACGCTGTGTGTGGATGACAGCACTTGTAGTTCAACTCCTCCTGAGTGTCCAGATGGAGGAAAGCCTGGGCTAACACCAATTTCACCTAAGGAATGAACAGGCTTGGGGAAACAGCATAAGATATGCATAGATACATTGAGATTAGTTCAGAAGAAATGGTACAATCCCAAGTACTAACTTACATCATCAGCAAAAAGATGTAGCCTTTGCATCATGGTCCTTCTGTGAAGGTTTTTGGGAAGCATTCCATAAATAGCCAGTTTTACAATCTGAAAAATAAATAAAGAAATACATGTCTGACTTGAGATGTCAGAAATAGAGAGGTGACTTGCACAAGTCAGTAGATATTAGCACTGCTAGCAACAGGACAGACAATACAGACAAAAATTTCTTTTGTGAAAAGCCCACAGTGTGGAATGTGTGTTTGTGAGTGTGTGTGTGCATGTGCACACACACACGGTTAAAGGGCAATATCACACATGCTGCCTGATAAAAAAGGAAGTGAATGTACTGTACCAGGCCACTGGTCAGTCTGATTCTATGCTGTTTGTATTAGATGTAAGCAAACTTGAAGTGTGCACCTGTCCATCTTGATCTAAAATGAATATCTGAAACTCTTCATAAGGACACCTTTGTCAGTGCTTCCTGAATATGCTGAGGATCATATGTATGGTACAAATAAACCTGTTATGAACCTGGAATCATTTGTATGAAAAAAATGGTAAGGGTTTGGAATGAAATGGCTTCTTGGCGCCCTTTCTAATGCTTTGATTATTTTCCCAGAGTGGCCACACAGATGGTTCTGGGAAGCCAAAAATGGCATATGAAAGCCATAGTTCTGTTCTGTTGCTCCCATGAATCATCATTTAATGATGTTCTGCCACTGAATCTTGAAGGCTGCACTTTGTGAAGGAAATCAATTATAATGAGTGAACTCAATTACTGGGACCTGAGCCACTGTCAGTGAACAGCCATAGCTCAGTGATAAAACATGTTTTTTCATTCCTAAACAGTTGATAGCTTATATTAACTAGTACCTTCCATCAACTAAGAAATCCCTAGCTACCTAAACAGCATCCCTGATAACTATAGTGATGAAAGTAAGATACATTCTTCTAAATACTTTTCTCCCCAAATGTACCAACGTATTTGGTTTTCAAATGAAAAAAAGTGGAGCCTCCCCTTCCAGAAATGAATGATGCTCTGTCTCCATAATATAAATAATTTTATGGTGAACTGTTTATAAATGAGATAAGTCATGTATTTGGCCCCCATTATCAGAATGAAAGCTCATACTGCAATATTCTTGGGCACGGAGCTATTTCTATATTGCCAACATAGCATACCTGAACTATGAAGGGTGCTAAACTCTGCTACAATCAGAGCAAAAACTGAAATGCTTCAAAACCCAAAACTTTTTTCATGGGTGGCTGATACAATGACACCTTTGCTATCTGATGTATAGAAACTTTGTTTCATGCACAAAATTAAGTTTGGTGTATACAAACTTTGTTTCATGCACAAAATTATTTAAAATATTGTACAGCTGGCCCTCCTCATTTGCGGATTTGACTTTTGATTATTTGCAAATTTGATGAATATGTTCTCTCTAGGAATCCCTAGGTCCTCCAGAGAGGTTCTGCTGGAAACTGGAGGATCTAGAGATTATTAGAAAAAACGCCTCTAAGCATTTGTAGGTCCTCCAGCATTATTCTATGGTCAACCTTTGGCAGATATTGACCAAAGAGTTTTGCTGGAGGACCTAGAGATTCCTAGAGAGGTGGTCTCTCAGATTAAAAAAGCAGTGTCTTTTATTTGTGTTTTTTTCATTTTTATGGGGGTCCTGTGTCCCTAATCCCAGCGAATGTGGGGGGAACAGTGTATAAAATTACCTTCAAGTTATGTATATAAGGTGAATATGAAACATAAATGAATTTCATACTTAGACTTAGGTCCCATCTCTAAAAGGTCTCATATGTATATGCAAATATTCCAAAATCCAAAATAAATACCGTAAATAAATAAATCTGAAACATTTCTGGTGTCATGCAGTTGGGATAAGAGATACTCAACTCGCCTATCTACATTACAAGCTGTGAAATCAATGAAAGCTTCAACATTTACTACAACTACTAGGCAATCTGGGGGAGCCATTAGAAATACAACTCTGTAAGTTCATTTTAGCAATACTGGTTGTGGGTGCTGAAGGAAGTACAGAGAGAGAGAAAAGGAAAGAGAGAGAAACAAATATCAGTATCTCTAGGTGTAGTTTGAAATTGTAGACCCACAGAAGGGATTTTTTGGATTCACTGAGAGAAAGGGCAGGACTCCAGTTCCCATCAGATAGTGGTGAAGGATGACAGAAGCAGTAATACACCATCTGGAAGGCCACATTTTCCCAACTCTAGGAAATACTAGATAGATTCTGTATGGAAGACATGTGTTCAACAACAGAGCTACAATGCACCCCCTTTTCAGAAAAGAGAACCAGAAGACAGGAAAGTAACACTACTACATCCCTAAGTGATCCAAGAATTTTTCTTGGATGCCGAAGCCAGGCAAAGGAAAAGAGGGAGTTGCTCCCAATCCAATAAAACCATGGGATGGGGAACTGCCTGAACCAATCCCCCATCTATTCAGCAATCACCGTTTAACTTGACATGGTCAAAGTAATGAAACAGTGCTTCAAACCTCTGAGCTGAGAAGTTTCTTGACATTTTAAATGGGAATTTTGGAAACAAAGAACTATCTCAACTTCTCACTTTTATCTGTTTCCTGGCTTGTATGCAGGAGTTAGCAGCTGAGGAGCATAGAGGGGTGAGGAAGTCCATTTCCTTGAAAGGAGAGGGTGTTCTGGGGGGACTCAGATGAGAAAATCCTGGACAGCATGCTGAGTATTCAGGCTGCCAGTTGCTTATCCCTCCCTTAAAACGTGCAGTAATGTGCAAATTCAACAGCCAAAAATGCAATACACTAACATTAATCAATTCTTGAAACAGCTGGAAAAGCTCACGAGGAAGGAACTAATAAAAGCTGCCAAACAGACAGCAAGAAAGAGAAAGGAATTAAATATATATAGCAGAGTTTCAAAGTGCCTATGTATAAAGACACCTATATATCCCATAATCAGAAAGTCAGTAAAGCAGCTTGTTGAGTCTTCCAATGCAAATTTGCATGACCTGTCATTATTTAAGTGGTATATAAATGAAGCTGCTTTGCTTTGCTTTAAACAGAGGTTGGATGACCATTTGTCAGTGCTTTGATTTTGTATTCCTGCATGGCATGGGGATGGACTGGAGTGCTAGTTTACTGATAAGTGGTATAGAAATGTACTTACTACTGCTATTGCTATAGCCCTTGTGGTCTCTTTCAACTCTATGATTCTATTATTGTACTGGGAGTAGAGAACCACACTGGACCTCAATTTACTGGGACAGTACCACTACTGAAAACTGGCACTGGCCACTGAATATGATGACAGTGGATCTCTATGATGCAGGAAAGAGACAAAAATGCCCTCTTGCCCTACAGAGTCTTACATCGTGGCAAGCAAAGCATCCCTTTCTCTTCTACAAGGTAAATACAAAAAGACCATATTTTTTCTGTGATGCTAGAGGAAGTTGCATGTAGCCTGTTGATACCTGACTTGCTAGGTTGTAAGGATACTAACTGGGTTATACATGTGATGCACTTTGAACTCTTGAAAGCATTATACAAATGTTTACATATCACTATAAGCAAATGCATGGCAATTATATCATGACAAGTAGTCCACAGTGGAACCCAATTATGCGAATAGGTTTCCCAAGGGGTTGGCCGTTGTGCTGCATATTTAGCAAGGTTAAAAAGCTTTTATCTACAACTCTTGTTCCTACCCTTGGATTTCATTGAAAGGAGGAAAAGGGAAGGAGTTAGATACAAATAAAAGAGATGACTTCATTTTGGACTATAAGTCTCCTCATGTTGAGTCACAGTATTTAATTTAATATATTTAATACATTTCAAGACTCAGCATTCTCCGAAATACTTTATGATAACAGTATGAAATAGCAGAGAGAGTCAGAATTTATTGCTGCTGCGGCATCCAGTAGCATTCTCTATAATGTCATTTCATTCCCAAGTAGCCATCTTTGCAAGTGGTAAGTTAAAACGAAATACTAGAAGATCTTTAGAGGCAGGTTAAGATGCATTAATCAAACCTAGTAGGGAAAGCAGCTTTAGGTGAAGGTAACCAAGACCAGAGAAGCATGATGGGGGTTGCTTAGTCTCCCTCCATCCCACCCCCAAGAGGGCAAATAAGTATTAAAATTCCAGAAGACAAAAGATGCAGACAAGTGGAATTCGAAGCAAGACAATGAAAAGTACGGAAAGAGCTCGATCTTCCTACTGCTTTTCACCAACTTTTCAAAAAAGCATCTTTTTTTAAAAAAGTTCAAAGATACACAATTACCTATAACTTTCTAATCAGTTCCTGAATTACAGCAACATTGCTTAGGAGTTCCTGCATTCATAGGAAACTCAGCTTTGAAAACCCTGTATTCAAATTCAGCAATCTTCTTCTTTTTAGGCATTCACTTCTATGCGGAACAAGAGGATGAGGAAGACATCATATGGGCACAAAGCACTGTCTTACTATGTTTTAGATAAGTTTAGAGAACATGGTAAATACAACCAGCATTGTGTAATTGATCATTGGACAATGATTCTGGAAACCAGAGTTTGAATTCCTGCTCAACCGTGGAAACCAATTTGGTTAGCCTGGACAAGTTACACTCTCAGTCTCACAAGAAAGCAAAAGCGAGCCACCTCTGAACAATTCTTCTCAAGAAAATCCCATGACAGATTTGCCTTGTTGTTGTTGTGTGCCTTCAAGTTGTTTCCTACTTATGGTGACCCTAAAGTTAAGCTATCATGGGGTTTTCTTGGCAACTTTCTTCAGAGGGGGTTTACCACTACCATCTTCTGAGGCTGAGTGTGTGTGACTTGCCCAGGGTCACCTAGTAGGTTTCATCTCCAAAGTCATAGTCCAACACTCAAACCAGGGTTAGTGTAAGTTGGATCCAACTTGAAAGCACACAACAAGAAGAGAATGTGTAGAAATTGAGGGATCTATGTGTAAAGAAATAATATTTAATCAGCAATGTAACAATACTTGGAATTCAAAGTGTGACACCATTAATTAGTATTTATTTAATATGCTTACACAAACACTTCTTTCATTCTGTTTGTCGACAACAGAAAAACACTGCCTATTGATTTTTCAGTGCAAGGTCTGTGTGAATTAAAAAGACAGATACAGATTCAGGGTTCAGATTCAGATGGGAAGATTGGTTTAGACGAGTAGAAAAGAGGTGGTTAATCCTAAAAGAAAATAATTTTTAGAACAAAGCTCTGAAACAGGAAGAATTTTAGTACAGGAATCATGCAGAGTTTCTACTTAAATATATAGAGTTACAAGGAAAGAGGCAGTGGGAGAAACAAGGGAGGATTAGTCTGGTTTCCCGCTTGTAAAAACTATACTGCTTGAGCTAAATTTACTTGCTAGGTCTGATAGACCTTAGTTTTAACTGCCTTAAGTCTGGATTTCATCCACAAAACCATTTGATTCCTAGAGTGTAGAGTTGCATAGACAGGTATTTCAGAAGTCAACTAACTGAAACTGTCATATAACAAAATGAAGTTTATATTTTCCTATGACAAGTGAGAGTGAATGTGCTAATGTAATGTAGAGTTCATTCATTATCTGAATCCAAAATCAGATTTTTTGTGTATCCCATATCTTTCAGAGTAAATAAAAATCCTGAGACTTTTCCTTGAATTTTTTTTCCTACATAAAACTTCTTACATGACACAACTGATAGCCATTCTAATCCTCTTATCATTTATTCCCTGTCTCTTTCTTTTAAACTTCTGGTGCCTCCATCCTTCTGTTTTATTTTTCTTTCCCAGATGTCTCAGTTAGTTTTGTCCTTACTTCCTGATTTCAGCCCTGGTCTCTCCCCACCCAACGGTTTGCTTCACCAATGTGGCAGGCATACCATGCTTCTTGTCAACGATATCTTACGGATTTGCTTAAATACCAGTCCTCTACACTGGGAAATAGCTTTACAATCCATTCATTTAGATATATACATCATTTAGATTATACATGGACACTGGTTTGCTTTCAAAAATTGGGTTTGGCAATAGAAACTGTTGATGAAGATGGGGGGGGGGGGAAGTCAGTCTCTTATATCTTCTATGGTTATGTCAAATTACTTACCCTATTCTGGATAGAGGGCAGGACAAGGGTATCATATTTGATAATTTTATTGACAATGAAATATGTGTTTGAAGGATGGCGAGACAGAATGGTTTGCTAGAGCTAAAAGGACAGCTAAATATATACTGTCTCTGTGTTGTGCACCTTTAAGTCGATTCTGACTTATGGTGACCCTAAGGCAATCCTATCATGGGATTTTATTGGCAACATTTGTTCGGAGGGGTTTGCCATTGCCTTCCCCTGATGCTGAAAGCATGTGACTTGCCAAAGACCACACAGTGGTTTTTCTGGCCGAGCAGGAATCAAACCCTATTCTCCACTATGCTATGCTGGGTCCACACATAGTACTGAAAACCTAAGAATACTCCAAATATCAATATTGAGATTTAAGACCTTTTAACACTTGGTCACTTAGAAAGAAATACTTCACACAAGTTCTAACAAAAGATCAAATTTCAAACAATTTTTTTCAAACTTTATATGGAATAAAGACATGTTTATATATAGTTGTATTATACTATAATGTTGTTGTGTGCTTTCACGTTATTTTACACTTATTTTGATGGTGAACCTAAGGTATAAAGGTACTGCTCTAGCATAAATGCTTGTTTTGATTGTGAGGTACTGGGTGTACATGTAAAACAATTAAATAGACTTATGTTTTAGCCATGACCTGGCAGCATTTCTAGTACTTCATTAAACAAATATTTAGTTGCTCCAGTTAACTGCTCCATCTTGTTGCATTCCATTATGGGCTATGTTTTCATTAGTTTTTATTGTTGTTTAAAGCAGCATCATAATACTGAATACAATTCACATCTTATGAGAGCTTGGCCATCACCATAATGTATTTAGCGTCTTAAAACTGAAGCATGTTGTGTTATGCTGCCCTCCAGTGTTCAGTGGCCAATTTATGCAAGAAAACTGAATACCACATTGTCATGTGGGCCTAATTTAATTTCAGAAAAGCGGAAATCTTAGGCCTCATTCCCACTACATAATAAACCATTTTTCAAACTGATCTGAACAGGTTTAAATAGCCCTTGTTTGCACTTGCGCCAAATTCCTGGCACGGTTTGTTGAGGGCCCCCCAGTGCTAAACCCATTTAAAGTGCTTCTTTCAGCTCTACTAAATTTCCTGTGTCTTTTACAATGAATCGATTCAGCACTAGTGTGAACGAGCTATGGACCTGAATCAGTTCCCCATGGCACAGTCAGCCCTGTGATGTGACTCCATGTTGAATCGATTGATGAATGTGAACGTGAAGTGGGTTAAATTGAAATGGATAGGTTTTATCACTACTTGAATAGTGTGAACGTCTATTTGGTGCTAAGTCGCTTCATCAATTCGACTCAAAAAGCAGTTTATTCTGTAGTGGGAATGAGGCAAAGGATGTATCTGCCTAATGTCACTGTGAGCTATAGTCAGTATTATGGTGCTGCATTAAACAACAAGAGGCAAGACACTATAATCAGTAGCATATCACAGAGCCAACCACATGTAGTGAATGGCTTCAAAAGTGGTAGAGGAAAAACAACAATTAAAAAAGTTTTTATTGGATATTTTAAGATTTAAATAGGACTTTTCACAATACTGTAAATACCTAAGTTTCTTGCAATTAGTTTAATGATCTGATTAGCTGAAGTTGTCATGTACTATTTTCTATAGCTCGTTTTGATAATAAAAACCATGCCTGGAATCCTCTACCACAGTCTATGTGACTTGACTTTACATATACATAACTATGTAACAGGCACTAAGATACTCTGATAATGAATTGAGAAGATACATAATGTTATTCCAGCAACAAGAGTCTCCTGATGTGCATCAGGCTCCACCAAATCAAATTGGCACTCCCTAGTTGATGTCCTAATGCACAACGGGAGAAATGCACAGTGGTCACATTGCTAGCTCTTCTAGGTAGTAACATAACAGGAACCCTTTACTGGATACAAGCATTATGGATCTGCCCAATTCTAATTCCTGTAAGATAAGTCCATGTATGAAGATGTAATTCCCCAAAAGGATACTGGCCTAAATTACCTAATGATGATTTTAAAAATAGCCTAACATATATAGGAGGGTTGGGCAACTGCCAAGGAGTCAGAAACCATTGTTGCCTCTTTGGCAAGCTACATTGCTCCAAAAATAAAAAATAAAAATGTCCAAAAACAAAATGGAAAATTACATCTGGTTTCCATGTCTGGGTATTTTTGGATTTTTTTTTCTGAAGTTTGGTTTGCTTTTTGGGGCAAGGTTGTAATTTAGCTAACTGGCATTCTTTGAAGTGGCAATTTTTGCAACCTCCTACATTTAAGATTGTGTGAAATTCAGGGTGGTAGAGAGGAATTAAAAAAAAAATCCCTGGAGGACTACATGAGGCTAGTTTTTTCACTGCTGACATACACCATAAATTATACTCCAATTTGTTCAAAATTAACAAGGTGAAATAATCAGATCTGCACCCTTGTTTAGAAGACATATGGACTACTATCAATGACACACTTGATGTAAATCAAGGCATCCTAATCCCCGGATAGAAGGCTTGTGGCACATATCAGACTTGTAATGTCCAACCTTTTTGACAAGTCTGCCACAAATCAAAATATTACTTAGTGTAAAGCTAAGCGAGTTACAAGCCTGCATGTCATGGCATGATTGTGTGTCTCGTCTACTGAGCAGGAAGCAGGCAGCAGTATGCCAGGAAAGGGATGCACAGAAGGGCATGATCGAGCAAGGCTTCAAAGACTCCGGCTCCTATCCAACTGTGTCAGAGGGAGAAACAGTGCAAGTCCTTGGTATTTCTGTCTCACTTTTCCCAAGTTCTCTGTTTGCGATGGGATATAGTCACTTCAAGTAGTTCTGGTTAATATTTCAGGATCCTTGAGTATATGATGGATCATGTGGCATGGGAGGAATATGTCAACTACAACACAGGCAGCTTAGAATGTTTTGATAAAGATGTGGATTATGAAAGGAGTGGAAGCAGTTTAATTATGGTGTTTGGGAATTCAGAATGGTACAAGGCACAGAAACTGGAGGAAGAGGTGAAACTGTGACAGTCACTGAGCTTTAACAGAACAGGGAGAACACAAAGGCTGTGAGAAGGAGATCAGAAAGGTGAGACAGTCTGGTACACAGATGGACAGTGTAGATGAGGACTAGAACAATGAAACTGATGGAAAGCAAAACATGGAACCAATGTGACAAACTGAAATGGCTGCTGCAATAATAGAAAGGAAAGAGAGATGCAACATTTTGAACTGACAAGAGAAAATGGGGAAAGACAGCAAGTACAACATGAGGAACAGAGAGAAGGCAGAGGTTAAGATCACTAGGGTCATTTTCGCACAGTGACAGGAGTAACTGGATATTGCTTAGTGGCATAATTGGCAATCACTGATGATTCCTAGTTAACAATATGACCCCACCTCACCCCAAGTCATTATGCTACTTAATAGTGTAGGAATACTCTTAATGATAAATTTAATGATTATACAGAAAGAATGGCAGTGGTAGAACCTGGCAGTTGTTTGATGTGGGAGGCAAGTGATGAAGAAGGAATAAAAAAAAACCACTCAAAGATTGTGTATTTTTGAGATGACAGCACATACTGAGATAGTCAGACACTCTCCTATACTAGATTGTTAATGAGGGTTATAGGCAGGACAACTCACAAGAAAAGTCAAGACATCATACAGACATACAATATGCACAAAAGACAGAGAAATATGACGACTTACTGCTGTTGGATCTCTATAATGCAACTGAGCTGCTGTCACTTGTTTGAAACCACCAGGGTATCTACAAAACAAAATGACAAAAACATTCAAAAGTGAACATTAAATTAATCTATTTACAGTATTAAAACAATTTATCTTCAAGTAAAAAGACAAAAATGTAATTTATAAAAATAGAAAGCTTTTTAAAACAGTTCAGTTAAAACAATACAGCATCACCTAGCCCATTCATTAAAAACTCTCATTTTTTAAAAAGCCTGTCTGAGTAAAAAGGTTTGAACTTGGTGATGGAAGGACAAGGAGGGGGCCAATTTGGCCTCCTGGAAAGGGAGTTCCAGAGTCTAGGGCCAGCCACCAAGAACACCATCTCTTGCTTCCCCACCAACTGTGCTTTTGATGATAGTGGCACTGGGAAGGCCTCTCCTGATGGTCTCAAAGACCAGACCAGCTCATACAGGAAGATATGGTCTGCCAGATAGCCTGGACTTGAGTTATTTATCCCTTTATAGATTATTACCAGCACTTTGAATTGTGCTCAGAAATAAACTTGCAGCTAGCGAAGTTGTTTCAACAGGAAGATAGTATGGTCTCTATAATGTGCCCCAGATAACAGTCTGGCTGCATCTCTTTGGACCACCTGAAGTTTTCAAACACTCTTCAAATGGAACAGGTATGGCATGTTATAGTAGTCCAAACAGGATGTAACTAAGGCATGAACCTCTGTACCATGGCCAGATGTGACATCTCAAGGAATGGGAACAGTTGGTGCCCAAGCTTTAAATGTATAAACAGCCAGATTTTAACTTGGTACTGAAATCAGGCCAAAATCTGTGCCAGTTGGGCCTCCAAGGGGCACACTGCTAAGAAAATCTTCTACTCTTGTCTACACATAATGTACTTCTCCTCACAGTGGCACACAGGGCCCAGTAAATCTTGATAATAAAGCATATATAATAAACACATATGGAAATACTCCCTCAAATACTGAGGCCTCAAACCATTTAGGCCTTTGAAAATCATCATCAACAACATGAACACGGAAATGTATTGAAATGAGAACAAGCTGAACAGATACTGATAAATACATGTTGTGAGAACAATACTAATGTTTAATAATTTTGTTCTGAAGATCATGGAAAACTTACCCAGTATGTGATGAATACACCTTCTGCTCCCATTTGTTGCCAGAAAAAGCAATATGTCTTGTGTTTATTATAACAACATGATCACCAAGGTCACCTAATAATTTCAAAAAGGGTCTCTATTAATAACATCGGTAACCAATGAGCTGCAGCTATACAGAACAACAACATAAACAGGCTCCAAAGGGAAATTATTTAAACAACACACATTTACTTTTAATGACTTCCATTACTGGTAAGGTGGCTTATAAACAAGGCTTCCATTGCTAAGGGTCTGCAATGCGCAAGGATAGGCAACTTGTTGCCCTCCATGGGCTCTAACTGCAATCCTCATCTATTGGGACAGCCGGACAGCCAATAGTAAGGATTGATGGAAACTTAACAACATCTGGAGGGCCATTGGTTGCCCATTCCTGATATAAAAGTATCAGATGTTATGAAAGAATTTCAACTTGTTGTTGCCAGGAAGAGAAATTCAAATTTAGTTTCAGTTTATTATCAGTGCTGCTGTCAGCAATGCCAAATCTACTTTATTCATAAGCAATTTCCGAATGTTGCCTACATCAGACTGTGTGTGGATCATGGATCAGTGGCTGGAATTCTTATAATGAATGTTAGATTAGATAAATCTTCATCTTATCTTAAAAAAACCCTCAATTCAATTCTTAAATTCAAGCTAACAGTGCATATTAAGGTTTACTTAACAGATATTAATTATGCCTCAGTAAACAGTGGTGGTGGTTTGAGTATTGGATTGTGACTCTGGAGACAAGGGTTCAAATCCCTGTCCGGCTAGGGAAATTCACTGGGTGATTTTGGGCAAGTCACACTCTCTCAGCCTCAGAGGAAGAAAAGATTTTTTAAAAAGAGCCCTGGTGGTACAGTAGTTAAATGCCGGTACTGCAGCCACACACAGCCACAAGGTTGTGAGTTCGATCCCAGGCAGGGCTCCAGGGTCCACTCAGCCCTCCATCTTTTCAAAGGTTGGTAAAATGAGTACCCAGCTTGTTGGGGGCAATTGGCTTACACATTAAACTGCTTAGGGAGTGTTAGTTCACTGATAAGCGGTACAGAAATGTACTTGCTATTGCTAATGCACCTGTTATAAGAAAACCCCATGATAGAGTTGCCATAAGTTGGAAACAACTTGAAGGCACACAATGACATAGTCAAGTGATCCAAGGTATGTTCTCCTGCTTTTTAAGTATGAACATGCATTGATTTTAGGTATTCTAGTTGAAAAAAATAGCCTGAATTCATCTCTGGACCCCCTTTTAACATAACTTGAACTAAATATCATCACAAAGGCAGTAGCTAAACTTATGCATTGTTGTTGTGTGCCTGTTACACCATGTGGTTCTCAAATCTATGCATTCAACCACATTTCATTTCACAAAAATGGCTTTAGGTGATTACCAATTCCTGCTTCAAGTTTTGGGCTTCAGTTTATCTTTCTCTGAGACTAAACTTATGTGATAACCAGAAACAAAGGTTGAGTGAAACCATGTTCATGAAATGGGTGGGGGAGCAGGGCCAGGCAATAAAGAGGTATTAGTTAAGGGAGAGAGAACACATAGGAAAGGATGGACCTTCAGACTTTGCCATGGCAAGAAAAAAAAGAGGCAGCATATCCTCCTATATGTTGTAAATTACTCTATAGAGTTGCAAATTAACAGTGATCACATTTATACCACTGTTCAAGAAAAAAAAAAACTTTTTTAAACGCAGTAATTTAAAATTAGAAATTTTCTGGGCTTTTTAAACCATAATGTAAATAAATTTTCGTGTGTGTGTGTGTGTGTGTGTGTATGCGTTATGTGTTGGGGTAGGCATGTCAGTTGACATCAGTGGTGCATGAGACCAGAACCAGAAGTATCATCTCTTTTCCTGTTCTTTTCCTTAACTTTCTTTCCCTCTCCTTCCCCAGTTAGCAGAGTGCTGGGAAGGAGAACAGAAATGCCTGAACTGATGGCTTTTCAAATTAGGCCAAGAGCTACATATGGCCCTAGGACTGCAGGCTACTCACCTATGCTTTTAACCATGAAAATAAATATATGCTAATATAGCAAAGTCATTTCAACCAGAATGAAACTCACTTAAAGCATGATACACAGGTTTATGTTTCCCCTGAAGCCTGATGGCTGTGACAGCTGCAATTTTTCCTGGCGGTTGCATCTTCGCATCTAAAAGAAACCAGGATCGAGCAAATGTGGCCCATTGCTATATATATATAAAAAAAACCACAAAAAACAGAAAGGCAGTTAATATATTGAAGTAAATGGTACTGTTGTTGTTAATTGCTGTCAAGTTGACTTCAACTTATGGCAACCCTATAAATGAGAGCTCTCCAAGTCACCCTGTCATCAACAGCCTTGCCCAGTTCTTGCAGACTTCCTTTCTTTCTACTGCCTTCAATATGACATTCCTTTAAATATTTAAACAAGGCTATCATATCACCTCTGGACTACCTCGGGACATATCATCATTGGACTACGACTCTGGAGACTAGGGTTCGAATCCTTGCTCAGCCATGTAAACCCACTGTGTGACATTGGGCAATATATACACACAGTGAAAGGCAAAGGCAAACATATATATATATGTATGTATATACATACATATATATATATATATATATATATATATATGTATATACATACACACATATATACACACACACACACACACACACACATATATATATATATATATACACAGTCTCCCCTCCATTCTTGCAGACTTGAGATCCACGTCCTTCGCCTATCCACGGGTGTCAAATGAAGGGGGACAAAATGAGGCATGCGTGCACCTCTATTCAAGCATGTGGGGCTTGAATATACATGATTTTCCATTCTCGCGGGGGTGGGTGGGTCCAGAATGGATCTACGCAAGAACTATATATATATATATATATATATATATGTGTGTGTGTGTGTGTGTGTGTGTGTATGTATGTGTGTGTGTGTGTGTGTGTGTATATATATATATATATATATATACGTGTGTGTGTGTGTGTGGAGAGATTTACATACACACACACACACACACTGGGTTCTCCACATGCGCTGGGGTTAGGGGTGCAGGACTCCTATAAAACTGCAAAAGAACACAAATAATGAACATTATTATTATTATTACTATTAGTGAAGTCTAAGCCTTTCACAGCCAGCATCCATAGGTTTTTGTGGGTTTTTTTGGGCTGTGAGGCCATTTTCTTCTTCTTCTTTTGGAACACGGCCTCACAGCCCCAAAAACACACAAAAGCCTATTATTTAGTTATTTATACCTAAATAACACCTCTCTGGAGATCTCTAGGACCTCCAATGCAACTCTATGGTCACCATTCACCACAGAATTGTGCTGGAGGACCTACAAATGCCTAGAGAAGTGTTCTTTCTAGGAATCTTTAGGTCCTCCAGAGCGACTTTCTGTCAAAAGTTGGCCATAGTAGAGTCGCACTGGAGATTCCTAGAGAGAACCTATTAATTAATCCAGTGGTCTCCAAACTGTGTACTCTTTAAGGGATTATGGACTTCAGCTCCCAGAATCCCACACTATTGGCCAACATGGCTGAGGCTTCTGGGAGCTGAAGTCCAAAATGTCTTAAAGGGCACAGTCCGCAAAACTCAAAAGCCCCAAATGTGGAGGGTCGACTGAGAAAAAGAAAGAAAGAAAGAGAGAAAATACTATTTATACAGCCTCTGGCTGCACCCGCACTGCAGAAATAATCCAGCTTGACACCGCTTTAACTGCCACGGCCCGATGCTATGGATTCCTGGGAACTGTAGTTTGTTGTGGCACCAACGGGAAGGCCAAACCTCTCACAAAACTACGACGCCCAGAATTCCATCGCGTGGAGCCACCGCGGTTAAAGCGGGATCGAACTGGGTTGTTTCTGCGGAGCGGCTACAGCCCCTGATCTGTGACTCCATCACTGCAATTCCAAAGCCTGCCTAAGTTTTTTTTAATAAATAAATAAATAAATAAATAAATAAATAAAAATGAATGCCTTTCCCTTCCTTGGACGCTTCTTCTCTCTTCCTTGGCTGGAGAAAATCCTGTCAGTGGAAGCCTCCGAAGACAAGAAAGAGAAGCGCCCTCTCACCTGCGCGGCCTTGCTGTAGCTCGCCATGGGAGAAGCCCCGGCGCCGGGTTGTGGGGGTCTCCCGGATTCAGCTTGGGGCCGCCGGACGCAGGAAGGAAGGAAGGAAGGAAAGAGG
The DNA here is from genome assembly GCA_026167975.1 of Phrynosoma blainvillii. NCBI lineage: Eukaryota > Metazoa > Chordata > Lepidosauria > Squamata > Phrynosomatidae > Phrynosoma > Phrynosoma blainvillii. Next base: position 21,096,655 of record JANUYF010000004.1, on the reverse strand, counting down.
GCGGCCTAGGAGAACGACACTGTCGGCGCCCCTCCTCCTCCTCCTCCTGGGAAGCGGAAAGGGCGCCTCAGTCGAGGCGAAGGCGGAGCTGAGGCCTAGTCGTCGTCGTCGTCGTCGGCGCGGGAACTTCGAAGGGCGGCGGTGGCTCTTGCTGAGGAGAATTACCGGCCGGGTTGGACCATGGACCGCTTCCTTCTCTTCCTGAGCTGGCGCGGCCAGCGAGGCGGAGATGGACCCGAAGGTGTCGCTTCGGGAGGGAAGGAAGGAAGGAAGGGAGAGAGAGAAGGAGGGAGAAGCAAAGGGACGGAGAGGACGGACAAGCCCTTTGTTGGCTTCATATATATGGGGTTTTCTTGGCTAGTTTTATTCAGAGGTTTGCCATGGCCTGAGGCTGAGAGAATGTGACTTGCTCAAGTTCACCCAGTGGGTTTGTATGGCTGAGTGGTGACTCTCTCTCTCTCTCTATGTGTATATATATATATATATATATATTCTTCATATAGATAATACAGTAGTCCCTCCTAGTTTGTGGACTTTCCGTTTGCGGTCTTGAATTTCCACAGATGGGAAACCAGGAGAGACAGGGCCTTTGCAGACTGCTAGAAATAGTGCAAATTGAGTCCACTTTAAGAGTTATGGTTAGAGTTTGGGAATCATGAGAACTTTATTTTATTGTGGCACCAGAGCTCTCTGACAGAGAAGGCTCAATGTCTCAGAAAAAAAACAATTCCCATGATTCCCTAGCACTAACCCTAACCCTAAAGTGGACTCAATTTGCACTATTTCTGGCAGTCTGCAAAGGCCCAAAATGGTGTGAGTGCCCATTGGGGCTTGGATATTTGCGGATTTTCCGATTTGCGGGGTGGGTGGGTCCAGAATGGATCCCCCGCGAATTGGGAGGGACGACTGTATATATAGTTGAATATATATATTCAACTATATATTCTCATATATATATATATATATATATATATATATACATACACATACACACGTTAGTATATTTCTTTTTTTATTTTCCTTATCTTAAAAATTACATATAACACTCTATACATACATACATCTAAGACATAACATTTACAGAACATACAAACATAAAAATACTTCCCTTCCTTTACTAAGAATATATAATGCTTACTTATATCAACTTTCGTATATTTCCATTCAATCTTATAATTTGGTCTATATTATTATTAAATTGTATCTTTTTCTAAAATATATATTTTACCACATTCTTCATTATCTGTAACACACCGTACATGTTGTTCTGGACAACTGCTTAGTTACCAAGACCCAATTATTCACTTTTACATCAAATATGTTTCCTATATATTCCAACCTGATTACTATATTCTTTTCATCCTTCTTTCAGAGCAATCACGCCATTCTCCCCCCATAATTCTCTAAAATAGTTCGTGATCAGGGACCATTCCCTTTCAAATTTATTCCTAGTTTGTCCTTTTTAAAAAGTTGTCAGTTTATCCATTTCCATGGTATCATACAATTTGTATTGCCATTCTTGCAGGTTGGGGGCTTCTTTACTTTTCCATTTCTTTGCAATTACAATTCTTGCTGTGTATAACATATAAAACAAATTTCCCAAATTTCTTTTCTGTTTCTTCATCTATTATATCTAATAAAAAGGTGGTGGGTTGTTTGCTCATCTTGATATTTAATTTTTTTTCCTGTTTCTGAATGTATTTGTGTCCAATATTTTTCCGATCTTTTACATTACCACCACATATGCATGTAGGTACCTTTTGATTTTAAACAAGTCCAGCAGTTTCCACTGTTGTTTTTGTAGATCTTGGATAGTTTTTCTGGCGTTAAGTATTGTGTCTTTAGGTAGTTTTCCTTTACTTCATAACTTAGTGTATACTTTAATCTTTTCTTCCAATTCTTCTTTTCCCATTCTTCCATCATTATTGGTCTTCCCACGTCTTGAGGCCATTTTATCATATATTGTTTGACAGTTTCTTCCTCTATCTCAGGTTTCAGTAATAATTTATATAAGTTTGCGATCATATGTTGAGTTTCTTCTATCAAGAGTTTTTCAAATTCTGATTCACACATTAGTATTTTTCTATAACTCTATATGTTCTCCATAATAAATATATAAAATGTTCAAATACATATGTATATATATGTGTGTGTGTGTGTGTGTGTGTGTGAAGAAAAGAGAGAGTCACCACTCAGCCATACAATCCCAGTGGGTGAACTTGAGCAAGTCACACTCTCAGACTCAGAAGATGGCAATGACAAATCTTCTCTGAAGGAATTTGCCAAGAAAGCCCCATGATAGGTTCACCTTAGGGTCTCCATAAGTTGGAAATGACTTGAAGGTACACAACAACAAATAACAAACAGTTAAAGCAAACTATGAAATGGGGAGTGAGGGATTTGCACTGGAGATGATCAGCTTAAGAAGCAACATATATGGAAACCTACAGTATGCATGTGGAGACTGAGGATGCTACGTCTTCACTGGGTCATGACCGTGAATGTCAGACATTATGGCATTTAAATCTAGACTTCACAGGTTATTTGATTATAATATTTTTCAGTACATTCCATGCCAACCCAACCAACTTTGTATTTTACAGGTTTGACAGCAGAAAGCATTTATAACTTGCTGGAAACAAATTGTACTGCCTCTCTGAATGGAAAACGTGAAGATTTCCCAGGTACATAAAACACAAATATTAACACGTGTCCTATTTCCAGACAACGTCAATACAACAAGCACACATATTTTATTCCAAAATTTCTACTGCTTGTCCTAGATTTGTTGCATTCTGGTTTCAGGTTTGGAATAGAAACGCCTTGGTTGCTCTGTGGATGGTCTGTGTCAGTAGGAAGATGGGGGTCAGGAGGAAGATGGGGTTTTCATTATTATTTTTTTACTATGGTTTCCTTCTGATTAGGTTGTCTGAGTTGGGACTTGACTCTAGTGGATCCAGCCCTGGTTAGGTGGCCACTTCCAGAAAATTATGCTAGGGAATTTCTGTTCTGCTCATGGCAGTTTCTCAGAGCTCTCTTTTTATTCTCCTTCCTCTTCAAATATTATGCAGGGATAGGTGTTGAGATGTTGCAGAAATGGGGATGACACTCAGCTTTCCTTTTTGTCTAATACTGTTGAGAATTGATATTTTGAAGTAGTTCTTGGACAAGATACCATATATACTATAAGTCGTGCACAAAAATTGACCCCAAAACACAGGGTCGACTTATTCATGGGTCAGTAGGTGACAGCTGAGCTGAGGAGGAGGAGGAAGGGTGGGATTTTTCCCCTCAAGCCTTCCCTTCAACCTAGCTGTCTCCCATGGGAACAGCCGAGCTGAGGAGGAGGAGGAGAAAGGGCACTTGTCCCCTCAAGCCTCTTTTGCAGCCCATCTGTCTTCTGTGTTTTACCCTTGGCTTATCCATGGGTCATGGCAGAATCCATAATTTTGGCCCCAAAACCTGACTTCAGCTAATATAGGAGGTCGACGTATACTCGAGTATATACGGTAAGGGAAATGGCTGAGGGCCAGTGAGAGTCAATCTTGATTGAGGTATTTGTATGCAGATGGTTTATCTGTCTGGTTAAGAGGTGGTCAGCATCTGGAGGAAATTGCATTCTGATTAAGGATGAGGTCTATAGTTTGTGGCACTGGCTTCAACAGCATGAAATCTAGCCTGATATACCTGGTATGGTCCTACTTGAGCAGAAATATTGCAGAAAAAATGCAGCTAAAATCTACTTTTAATATAAATTGTGGAGGAAAAAGGAATGACATGATAAGAATGAACACTTGTTTGAAACAATTGTGATACTTTGATTTTGTAAATATGTTTAAGTTCTTAATACAGTCGGCCCTCCTTATCCAATGATTTTTTATCCATGGATTCAAGCATCGACAGCTCGAAAATATTCAAAAAAAGTAGCAAACCTTGATTTTGCCATTTTATATAAGGGACACCATTTTGCTGTGCCATTGTATTTAATGGGACTTGAGCATCTACAGATTTTGTTATCCACCGGGGAGGGGGGGCGCTGGAACCAAACCTGTCAGTTCTAAGCAGATTCAGATCTCTGTGTAGCCAGTAAACCGGCCAATTGTTGCAATTAGGAGTTTATTGAAGAACACAAAGCCAGTAATCCACCAGACTACGTTTAAGCCAGAACTAACCCCCTCTTCCTACAAGCACCTAATTAAACCCCACTAACTAATTGCTCCACCCCTCCTTCCATGGCACAAAAACTAGCACCCACCTACAATTCCCACAGCTAGCCATTCCTCGATCCAACCAACCCCCCACCTTATCAGCTTACACTCACACCAGCCATCTTATTCCCAGCCCTTGCTGACTCCAAGCTGTACCAACCTCATCCCACCAGCAATGCATTCCAGGAGACCCAATTTCCCAAAACAACCTCAGTCTCATCACCTCCCATTCCCCCAGCCACTCAAAGCCCGTTATGTCTGGAGCTTATACTATTTGCTACCAGCCAACCATCATCCCCACCAAACTACCAACCCAACCAAAACCTGGCAGAACATATGCATGCAGGCATAGTTCTGACAAAACCCCAGCAGATAACAAGGGCCCACTGTATGTTTAAGTTCTTAATTTTGATAATTCCTTGTGGATTATTGTCATTGTTGAGTATTGGCTCAACTGTTGCAGGCCACTAAGAAGCCTTGAAAATGGTAATGTGGTTTTTGGTAGTATTTTTGGTTGAATGGTAATGTTCATATTGCTTCTTCTTCTAGCTTGTTCACTTCTTGGTATTCCAGGTGTGAAGGAATGGTATTTTGCAATTCAATCAATATGTGGATTTTCTCAGGTGAGTTAGTAATGTTGCATAGTTATTTAAATTTTAATGTAAGCTGCATGACTCTTACAGAGTTTTCTCTTAATTGAATAGTTCTGTAGTTCTGACTGGGAGAGCATTGATTTTGATCTAGAGACTGATCAAAGCAAAAATGCTATCCAAAGAAATATTGAAGAATGCCTTGGTGATGTCCATTATATCGAGGAAGAAGATAGTAACAGCCTGGAATCCCTATCTTCCATTGAGTAAGTTGATCCAATTATTTATTATTACATTTGATAAAATAACTAAGCGCTATTGTTGTTGTGTGCCTTTAAGGTGCTTCTGACTAATGGTGACTACCGCCCTTTGCAGACTGCCAGAAATAGTGCAAATTGAGTCCACTTTAACTGCCCTGACTCAGTGCTAATGACTCATGAGATCTGTAGTCTATTGTGGCACCAGAGCTCTCTGACAGAGAAGGCTCAATGTCTCAGAAAAAAATACAGTTCCCATGATTCCCTAGCACTGAGCCAGGGCAATTAAAGTGGACTCAATTTGCACTATTTCTGGCAGTCTGCAAAGGCCCTAAGGGATATTGCAGATGCCTGAGGGTGGAGTTGGGGTGGAGCAGCCGCATGTCGGCCACCCCAACCCCAGCCCAATGCTGTCCTGACGCTGCACGCACTGTGCACAGCAACAGAACGCCGTCCTGGCGCAGCATGCAGACAAGCTGTGGCGAAAGGGTGTGGAAGAGCTGCGGTGCCAGCTCTTAGGGCAGCCTTTTGCTGCCCCAAAAGGAGTGGCATAAGGGAGGATTGGGGCCGCAGCATGTGGTTGCCATGGCCCCGATCTGCAGCTAGCAGGGGCGGCCCAGAGCTGCCTGTCTGCATAGCCCCTAAGGTAAAGCTATCATGGGATTTTCTTGTCAAAGTCAGAGGGGTTTTTTCTTTGCCTTCCTCTGAGGCTGAGAGAGTATGACTTTCCCAAGGTCACTCTGTGGGTTTTCATGGTTGAGCAAGGGTTCAAACCCTGGTCTCCAGAGTCATAGTCCACCACTCAAACTGCTACAGTATAAGAATGTAAGCAATAGAATGTAAGAATGGGAAAATGTTGACTGCAAACTAGAACTAGGGAAATCAACACTAATTCTGCCATTGAGTTGCTGTTTCTTCACTAGATGGATCCACAGAGAACAGTGAAAGGAACTCTATTGAAGTTTGATCTCAAGGTGCTGCCACACTGTAGAATTCATACTGTTTGACATCACTTTAACTGCCATGCTCAATGCTATAGAATCCTGTGATTTGTAGTTCGTTGAGCTCTCTGAGAGAAGACTAAATATCACACAAAACTCCAAATCCCTGAATTCAGTAGCACTTAGGCATGGTAGTTAAAGTGGTGTCAGTCTCCTTTAATTTGGCAATGCAGATACAGCCAGAGACTGGCAAACACTGGGAACTTTATCACATGGGGGAAATTGGGCAAAATTGGGGATTTAAACATTGATTATCCCATGCAAAATGCGATATAGCACTTGAGATTTTCACACGACGTCGCTATTAAAGAGGCAATAAACAGCAACAAATCATCCATGGGGAAATCCCGAAAATGATTTGTTCCTGTATATTGCCTATGTAATAGGGATGTGTGTGAAAATCTTAAGCGCGATATTGTGTTTCGCATGGGATAATTGCTATTTAAACCCTAGATTTTCCCTGTGTGATAAAGTCCAGGATGAGAACTAATAATTTTGCCACAGTGTAGAAGTGGGTTTGGGTTGGCTATCAGTGAAGAGTGAGGACAGGATGGCTTGCATGGGCTGTTATAATTAGGAATAGATTAGGGCTGTGATAAAATAAGAGCAGGGCCTGCTCTCTATAGCCTAGAAGAGTGGTTATGTAGGTAATCCAACTGAATATATAATCCCCATCTGAGGCAATTACTTTCAGAGCTCTAGTTTTGTGAAGGACCATAGCATGCTATCCACATGGGGGAAGAGGTGTGTGTTAAATTTATAACTTGCCTTTCAACAAAAGGGGCCTCATGATAATTTACAACTAAATACAGCAAAATGATCACAGCAAACTCATTTTACTGTGAGAGGGTTTTGTATGGTTTGAGAATGTAAATATCACCTTGGAATGTCAGAACATGGGTTGCACATTTATTTTTTTCATCTATGTCTAATAGTAGCTTTACGTATTGGGCCTAAGCGTGTAGCAACTTGTTAAAGAGACTTTGACTAGTTTAATATTAAATATTTATGCTTGTATTTTTAGTTGAGGAATAAATTGTGAGTATAATGTATGTATATGTGCCTTCAATTTACCTGTCAGTTTATGGCGACCCCATGAATATATACATTGTATAAAAAGTATGATTAAACTGTTGGTGTTAACAGAAGGGGGAGCCAGTCAGTCAGTTTCCAAAGCTTTCAAATGACTTTCTGTGTTTATGCAGCAGTTCTAATCATCACACCCTTGAAAAAGCCCTCCTTGAATTCAGTGATGTTTACTTCTGATTAAATGTGCATACATTTATTAACAAAGCCATAATAGTAATAGACTTGCTGGAGTTTGCTTTTGTAATCAGGCATTCTTGAAAAGTAAATTTTCTATTACCCTCAAGGATATCTTTGTAAGTTCATTACTGACCCTTTGCTCCACTTGTCTGGAGAATATTTCATAGAGGTGTGAGTAAAGAGTGGCTGAGTACAGCATGTATATAGATTTTCTACTGCCTGGAGTATAGTCTCCTCTTTTGTCCATTTTTATTCTTGGCTGTTCATCCTTACTTTCTCCTAGCCAAGCCACATACTCTTGTTTCTAAGACCTAACTAAGAGCCATTCAGCCATCCAGTAGCATCCTCAGTTAAAACTTGGAAGAGTTACCATATGTACTCGACTAAAGTTGAGAAATTTATGCCCCCAAATTGACCCTAAAATCCTGGGTCGCCTTATATACAGATCAGTACACCAGTAGCACTTAGAAAGGTTCTAAAACAAGCAAGCCTGATGCCCCAATCTCCATTTAACACAAGTTCCTTCCCTCCCCAATCCATTTTGCAAGACCTTGCTTCCTGTGGAAAAAACTCTCCATTTCAATCCATTTGCTTCTCTCTCTAGTCTGGTTTGCAAGACCTTGCTTCCTATGGAAAAAAAACCCCTCAATTTAAATCCATTTGCTTTTCTCTGTAATCCATTTAATCAGACTACTTTTGCAAGTCAAAATCAGAAGTGAGATTTCAGAGCTAAGAGAGCACTGGTGAAAGATACACGTGTGTGTTATATAGTGTGATTTCTTCAAGCAGCGTATATCTCTTAGCAGTGATGTATTTCCCATTCTCATCAAACCACTGTGGTGCCAGGTTCCTCTGAGGCTGGAAACTACCAATTCTATTGTTAACTTTTCTTACTTAAAATTCAGACCTAGCCCACTTATTTCACCAATACTTAATTCAGCTGTTTGGAATGAAGGTACACTCGGCCCTCCGTTTTTGTGAGGGATCTGTTCTGCCCACCCACCCCCTGAAAATGGGGATTCAGGAATAATCAAGCCCCATAGGCTTGAATGGGGTGTCCCCCTGTGGTTGTGCATCCCATTGATTTTCACAGAGGTTGCCCTCCGTGAATATGCAAATCCGCAGACTTTAAGTCCACAAGAAAGGAGGGGTGACTGTAGTTAAAATGAATTGTTTATAGAAATTATGGGTCTGTTCTTGTATGATGTTCTTGTAAGAAAACAAATATAATGACCACCGAGGACCTTCACAAGTTCAACCTAGACAATGAAGAAATAGAAATAGTTAAAGAATTCCCATACTGGGATCAAAAATTGATAGAAATTGGGATTGCAGTCAGGAAATCAGAAGAAGACTAAGAATGGGGAGGGTGGGTATGAAAGAACTAGAAAAGATTCTAAAATGCAAAGATATACAACTCAGCACAAAAGTTAGATTCATACAAGAATTTTACCACTTTCATGTGGGTTCTCTGCCCCTAACCCAAGCGAGTGTGGAGGGGCCACTGTATTACATTTTGTACAGGATTGTGGGGGGGGGGGGGGAGAAAATATGGACAAATAAGAGAGAAGGGCCCAGCAAAGTCTGGTTTGTCTTTCTCTCTGGAAAAGTGAGGGCTTGGTGCTGTTCTGCACTGATGCCTGGTTTCTCAGAGATTCCGTTCTTGCAATTTCTCTCCTTTTTAGTGAAAAAATGTATGTGGATTCATAGTAACTGTACATAGTATGAAGATTCAAGCCTGAATCTCCAAAATTCAGTTTCATGGGATAGTCCCAGGTTCTAATATTATGTGAAAAGAAAAAAGTCTTCCTATCCACTTTTGCTACCCCATACATAATTTTATGCATCTCTGTCATGTCCTCCTGAGAGCCATCATGGTGTAGTAGTTTGCGTGTCGGACTAGGATACTGGGAGACCAGGATTCGAATTCACGTTCCACCATGGAAAACAACTGGGTGATCTTGGGTAAGTCACAATCTCTCAACCTTAGAGGAAGGCAAGGGCAAACCACCTCTGAACAAATTCTGCCAAGAAAACCCCATGAAAGGTTAATCTTAGGGTTTACATAACTCAGAAACGATAATCATGTCTTCCTGTGCTCAAAGTTGATGTTATCATTGTGCTGGAATTTACTAGTTGAATGCTGGCAACAATTGATACATTAGAGACGTATCTGGTTCTTTGTTTCTCAGTTTGAAACATGATGATCTGAATAGTGATGGTAATATTTTCCTTTATTTTCAAAATTTGTCTTTCAGTCTTTATGAAGAATCTGCAGAGAGTATACATCTATTAGCAGATAAACTTCCTGCTCCCGGTAATTTGGAAATCAGTATTTTATTTTGCTCATTATTTTTACAGCTTGTATTTTTACTCACTTAGGTTTAACGTGTTACTCACTTAGGTTTAAATTGTTGTGGATATTGGTATATTGAATTTTCTTCATAATTCTGCTGTTCTGAAATGGTTTATAGTGTCACCAGCCAGGGTTGGATCATTGCCATGCTTTGGGGTCAAAAATTTTGAAATAATGGGGAATAAAATGTTTTCCCCAAAAAATAATAATAATAATAATTAAGTCTTGAACTGTAGGGAATACCTGAACTGTAAGGAACATCTTTGTTTTTTGCCAGTTTTATGAGGAGCAAACAAAAACAAAGACAAAAAACTATAAAAACAGAAGAAACCCTCAATATTAGTAAAACAGGCAAAATATTTTATTTCCTCTAGTTTGACAGTCTCAAGCAGACATAAAGTACTCATTTCATTAAAAGAACTGAGAAAAAGAAACCGAGACAAGGAATTGCAAAGCTCTGACGAAGTGTATAACCTTAAATATTTTTTCCTTCTGTTACATAGTTTTTAGTGCTAATTGAGGGGGGGGAGTAAAGGTATGAGCACCTTGAACATTTTATTCAGCATTCTAAAATAAAATATTCCCTAATTCGTTTTCTGAATATTTTATTCAGCATTCTAAAATAAAATATTTTATAATCTTTTTTTAAAATTTGCCCTGTGGAAAATGCTTCAGAGGAGGGGGAAAAAAGCCTCAGGAAGAAAATGCGTTTTGCACCACATTTTTCTGTTCCCCCCTTCCATGCCTCCAAATGTCTAATGACCATAGATTTCTACATACAAGATATGGTTTGAAAAGTTTAAAAAGTGTAAGAATTGAAAAAGATTAAGCTTCTTAATGGAAATAAGTAAACTTTTTATTTACAGCATTTATTTATTTATTTATTCAGTTTAATTCATAGCCTTTGTTTCTCCTGACATGAGACACAAGGCAGTTTACAGCAAGACTAAAACAAAGCTTTTGTGGTAGACTTGAAAATGACATTAAGAGATTATGCTGTTTGAGCACATTGTGGCTGAATATTAGAGAACAGAAAAATGGTCATGAAGTGAGACTAATATTAATGTGCTACACAGAAGGCAGATTGGAGTTACAAAGGTGACAGGAAGCTTAACAATCTTAGTCCTTTTGACACCATTTCATTGAAACTGCAGTGAAACCCAGTTTAACTCGTTCATGTTTATGTCCTATTTTCTGTTCTTTCTTTCATTTCACTCCTGATTTTTTTTCTTGGACCATTGTTACATTGGAGATTCACTAATAAAGTCATAAAGCTGACATACTAGAAATGCTTTGAACTCCTGGAATTGCCATTCTGCAGTGGAATGAGGAGACTCTTTCTTGTGCTTGTACACATTTGCCAGCCAATCTCTTTAATCCCATTCATCGAACAAACACTAAACATCATGGTGGAGGAGAACTTAAACATGTCATTCCTCTGGTCTCCCTCTTTTCTCTTTCACTGTTGATCAGCTTACCAGTGAACAGCTATGCAGCAAAGAAGAGATACCTCTTTGGAACTGCTGCTTCCAAGGGCAGCAAACTAGAAAGGACTTTGCTAGAAGCATTGAAAGTCTTTCCAAATTGGTCCTTCTTTCTGTTATGGGCTGTTTGGGGTCTCACATTGGGAGAAACATGGCATATAAATGTACATTAATAAATCAATTATTGAAGAGAGCAATTAATACTTCACTGTGTGACCATTTTCTGCTGACCACAAGGATACTTCATTCTAACTTCAACTTTCCATTTCTTGCTGCTATTAACAGCTGTCTGGAGGTCTTTTTGTATATGTTTTATGCCATTGTAATTGCCACTACAGGAAAAGCAATGGTTGATGTCATATGGCACTCTTCAGAAAAAGAGGTCCCTCGATTAAAAGATTGTTTGCCAGTCGTTGGTGCCTTGAAACACCTGAGAGAATGGCATGGAGCAAAAATCACTATTTTAGCAAATGACAGCAAAAGGTGAGTAGTGGTATGTAAACCATTCAGGTAACTGGTTTAACTGTTGCTTTATATGAAATATTATTTTTTCAAGTTAGATCAAAAAGTGCCATGTTTTGCCAAGCACATTTGGGGTGGGGGGGGGGGGAGAGGAACCAAGTTTGTACCAAAAAGCAGTATACTTTCAAAATGTTGTTTTGGCTGAAGAGAAAGAACATTTATTTAGAATTTCTTTTTTGTTTTGCTTAGATTTATGCTTGGGTTGTATTGGACTATTGCATCTAAGTGTTGCATCTACTAATGTTGCAAGAACTGTTTCAGTGTCACAGTAGGCCAAGTTAAGCTCAAGTGTCATGGCCCGTCTAGTTACCTTTTGACCTGTAACATAGCTTTAGGGAGCCTTAAGCTAAATATCAAAATACTAAACAAAAATTTCAAGAGTGGGAAAAGGATAGGGAACCTGAAGACCAGAGCTCAATTCCATGCAGTAGCTTTCCAAGCTTTAAATAGCTTATCTTTGATCAGAGATAACAGAAGAAGCTACTTGTGGTAGGATAAGGAACTCCCCGATGTTTCAGATTTTCTATTCCTGTCTTATAACCTGAAATTTCTGATTATTATGTAGACTTGGTTAAAGAAATGCATATATACAATATGTACAGATCATGGAATTTTAAATCTTGTGGATGCAAATTGAGTGATTCAAGCACTTTTTAAAAATGCAATTTGATAAAACATTTATTGTGTAGATATCTTGGAACATAAATAATGTGTGTTGAATTCAAGTAACCATATTTTCCCACTACACACAATTTAGAATACTGAATATGGGTGATATGTTACAATATCTAAATAGATATGGTTTAGTTAAAATGTTTGTACTCTACTATTGGTCTATTTTTTTCAGTGATACAACATATGCTTTGCCAAAATTCAGACATTAGCTTGTTTTTTTACAGTAAATTATGGTTAGTGCGATATGTCATTATTGCTCTGAAGATAATATTTTTCAGCCTTCATAGCTTTCAGGTTTGATGCTAGTGGCATAATAAGCTTACACAATTTAATCACATTTTTTCTTCTTGCTGTAGTTGGCAAAAAGTTGCAGACTATCTTTCTGCTGATATTGTGACTCCTGAAAACGTACAAAATAGCATTGATTCAAGAGAATTGTGGAGAGGAAAAGTTCAGATATGGGAGCGAAAGGTATGGATTTGGAAATTCATTAAATGTTTGGTAGCATTTCCGTACTTAAATGCTGAAAAATGCATACTAGGTTCATACATGGAAGGAAAGAATGATGCAAGGTGAATTAGATACTGCATTCTGCCAGCTGTTTTTCTGTCATTTTGGGGAGGAAGAGAAAATATATCAATGGGGCGAGGTCAGTGTATACACAGAAAGAAACATTTCCTTCAAAAAAGCAATTTTACGTTTTTTTTAAAAAAAATCTAACACTTTATATTTAGGTTAATTGCACAGTACTTAGTTTCAGTGTACTTCTGACATTTTAAAAAGAAGTCTGTATTTTTACTTTAATTCTTCTCTGCCTCTTTTCTTCAGTTTGCATCTGAAATTACTTTTCCAGACTTCTGCATAAAAGGCATTGCATCGAGAAAGGCAGTCAGCACTTTGTGCTTTAATACTTCCTTTATTGCCGATGAAACTGAAAAGAGTAAGAATGTCACCAGTTGTTTGCCAGAGGTAAAGCATTTGTTCTATCTGTCTTTGAACTGCATTTCTTACTTTTTAAAAATCAGTGATAGTTAAATCTAGCCACAACTGTGCAATAAAACAAAGTGGTTTATTTTAAAAGAATGGCATTTATGCACAAAAGGAAAAATCATTTAAAAGTCTGGTCCCAAAGCACACTTCCTTTATCATGCTATAATAAAAATGGGCAAGGGAAGTGACAGTGTTCACTTAGAATTCTGATTCCATCATCACTATCCTGTCATATTAAGACCAGTCTACATCATGACCCATCACATGTTCTCCAAAGGAAAACAAGAGACAGGTGGTTGGAAGTTCAGCTTCAGCCATGTAACATCACTTTTATTTTTCTTGGTGTTTTGGATGGTGGTGGGTGGGTGGATTTGTTGATTTGGAACATATTTAGCCTGAAAAAATAATCCAGATTTTGTGGGGGTGTTGGAGGGCATTGAGGATCTTTGGTGGAGTGGTTTGGGGATTGTAAAATAGGAGTCCAGGGACCACTTCCTTCATCCCTGCCCTAGACCTTTTGGAAACTTTGCTTAGCAAGTTGGGAGAATACACAGCTCTTCTTGACATGAACTATCCAGAGCAAAATGTGTGTCAGGTCTCCTGATACACATGCAAAGTTAATGGAACATAATCACATATCTGGAGACAAATTGCTTAACATGGAGCCTTTGAAGGAGTAATTGCTGCCCTACAGAGTTACACAGACAAGGTAGAAAGGCTTCTACCTTCTGGAAACTAACAGGCTTAAGATCTGGTGGGGAAAAAACAACAACAAATTGAAGAAGGGAAGGATAGGACCAGAAAAGAAAGAATGCAAGTAGATGCAATTCCTTCTAGGGAGTAAGCAATGAATTCCAAAATCAGTCTGGTGCAAATTCCCTTAATCTAAGTTGCCATTTTTTCTTGTCAGTCACAGTCCATATTCCCTTTGAAGGCTCCCCTAACTTTTACTGGTTCATCATACTTATCAGTGGAGAACTCTTGTACAGACAGTGTTTCAGATCACAGTTTTAATATACGTAACCCCTGTTCCACGCCTTGTTTAGAAGTATGTATGTATTGGCTTTTGCAAAAATAATATCAAAATGATTTTTTCAACTTATTTTCTTCTCAGGTTTTCCAATATTATGGCCCTGCATTAAAATTTGTTCAGCTGGTGCTGCTGTCTCATTTGCCCTCCTCTTTTGTGTCAAACCTTCACTTTGAGCTGTATCCTTTTGCTTCACGGCTTATTCTGTATGATTTAGGTGTTTTGAAAACATGTGTCAGTGACATTTCTGAAACATTAAATGTTTGAAAAGGTAATAGCTAGCTTTAAACATGCAGCTGTATCAAACTTTATGATTGTGAAATGGAGGCAGATTTTATTTATTTGTTTACAGTACTTATACCTACTCTTTCAGCCACAAAGGCTCTCAGAGCAGCTTACAAATTCTTAATTTGACAATTCCCAGCTCTCAGGCTTACAATTTAAATAAGACACAACACATAAGGAAAAGGGGATGGCAGTGGGGAAGGAGATTAAATCTACCAGATACTGCCCTTTCTTCTCTCCCTCCAAGGCCTTGGCAGTGGCAGTTGGGATGTTGGGAGGGCCTTTCAATGTGAAGCTCCATCAATATATACCTTGCACAATTATGTTAGTGTTGAATCTGTATGGGACCCTGGCTATAATGTCTATAATTAATCTGCAGGATATGTGTGTGAATTTGCTATCTTGTATACCAGTGTAGTACTCTTGAAAAATCACATGGACTCCATAAACAGGCTTATGAGAAGAAACAGTTGATAAGTATTGACTTTCAATGTTTAAGCTACATTGGGGAAAATGTTAGTGTTACATGGACAAATTTAAAAGGCTGTTCTTCATGGCTGTGTGTGAAAATGTGATTCCTTAATTTTCTATGTAGGAGCTTGGCAAAAACTAACGTTGAGGAAAAATCAAGGTTATTTTGGAATCAGATTTCATCTTTGCCTGGAAAGGTATATTGCTACATTTTTGTGACATAAAGCACAATATAACATTTATATGTATGCTGAAAAACTGATATATGATGTATCATCTTGCTTCTAAGTTCAAAGTGGTTAATAAGCTTAAATACAGGTTAATCTAAGTGCAGTTGTAAGGCGTTTCTTGGAAGGATAAACATTTTTCCTCTAGAAAAATGTTTTTAGTCTGTATGACTTGTTAAATGACTGATGTGAGTATAAAGCTAAACTACAGTAATTGAGATAGGTTGATAAATCTATGGTTTCATCCTGACATTTATTATCTGGTTCCTTTGCTTTGTCATCTGCTTCTTGAATGCTGATGTCAGCCAAGAAAAGTACACAGATTTGAGAGAAAGTGAAAAAGAGCAACATTTTTCTCACTTCACCTACATATTTTTCTGGCATATGAAATTGCTCTCTTTATATTTCGGAAGTGGGTACAGGAAGCATGGAGAATTGAAAGGGCTGAATCAGGTCTTCACAGAAACTTTGTATCCATAGATATCATGCTGGGGGTATAGGTTTTAAACCAGGATTGGGTGGCTTAACCCAGGTGACTTGGAAAATCCCCCACGTTCTTTTTTAATTGATTTTTTTTTAAAGCATGGCTGATATTACTATTTTCCAACCTTTTGACTGAAACAATGATTGTTTGAATTGAAACATTTTAACTTTAACAGTTGTTCATTGATAGAACAGTGGTCAGTTGCTTCTTTTTAATCACTTTATTTTATAGTACAAGAAAAGTCAATCAGAAATAAAACTTTCAATTAACATAAGTCCAACCAAATCAACTTGATTTAAAAGAGCATTTGAACTGCATTTTGTTACTTAATTTTCTG
Source organism: Phrynosoma blainvillii (assembly GCA_026167975.1). Lineage (NCBI taxonomy): Eukaryota > Metazoa > Chordata > Lepidosauria > Squamata > Phrynosomatidae > Phrynosoma > Phrynosoma blainvillii. The sequence goes on along the minus strand of JANUYF010000004.1, from coordinate 21,080,472 downwards.
ATTTAATCTCTATTAATGTAGATATTAATCTATATATTAATACAAAAAACTGGCATAAATAAAAAAAGTCCAGTTTAAACAAAAATAGGTTTTGTTTTTTGCTTTTTAAAACAAACTTGTCCGTCCCCCCCAACCCTGTTTTAAACTAAGCATAGAGCAGTGATTACCTTAAAAGCTGACTTCTCTGCAGCAGTTCCACTAGAAGAGATAAAAGAATTACAGGGGTCAAAATAAAAAATTATGAAACTAAATTAAGATTATATGCAGAAGATATGGTTATCTACTTCTCAGAACCTTTAGAAAGTATTCAGAAGGTATTAGATAAACTAAAAGAATATGGATTTAAAATTAATAAGGAAAAAACAAAAGTATTAACCATGAATATGATTCATAAGGAAAATGAATTATTTGTATTAAGATGTGGGTTTAAAATAAAAAATAAAATAAGATACTGGGAGTAACAGTAACAACAAAAAATTCCAAGTTATTTAAAAACAATTGTGAAGAAACTTGGAGTAAAATCAAAGTAAAGTTGGAAAAATGAAAAAAAAATACATTTATCTCTATTAGTTCGCATTTCAGTTATAAAAATATACGTGCTACTGAAAATGTTATTTTTGTTCTAAACGATTCCTATAATAGTGAACGATACTCCTTTTAAAGGAAATTTATAACAAATTTCGTCTGGGTGGGTAGAAAACCCAAAATTAAAGCAAAGGTTATGTAAGATGAAATAATTAGACGTGGACTGGAACTACCTAATTTGAAACTGTATTATTATGCCAGTGATTTTGAGTGGATAAAGGATTGGCTTAGATTAGAAATTTGTTATATTTAGAAGGAATAGACAATATCTTCATCTGCTTGCCTATACTATGATAAAGTAAAAGTAAATGGGGATTTTAAAAATCATTATATAAGGAGAGCACTGTGGAGAATCTGGGAAAAGATGAAATGCTGAAAAATAAATGACTAATGTATAATGAGTTATTAATAGAAGAAAATGGTAACTGGGGAGTGAAATCTAGAGAGGAACTACAGCTGGAAAATATCAAATGCAACTGGCTTTTATACATGCAAATGAAAGATATATATTGGATCTAAAACTCTAAGGGATTTCAAATAAAGAAACAGAAATGAAGAAATTACTACTGAAGGAATCAGATCACCTTGTTTCAAAAATCTACAAGATCTTGCTGGAATGCGAGATGGAGGATGAATGTGTGATCCATTGGGCCTAAGATCTAGGAAAATGATCTAGATGGAAGAATGGGAGGAGTTATGTAAAAAGAAATTGAAATCAACATTAAATTATAATATGAAAGAAAGTTTCTATAAACTACAATATAGATGGTATCTAACTGAAAAGAAAAATAATAACAATAATTTGATTTTTAATTACCGTAGATTTTTAATAATTGTTGGAAGTGCAGAAAGGAGTTGGGCTCATTCTTCCTCATGTGGTGGGAATATGTTATTGCAAAAAGTTTCTGGTCCAAGATTCATGAAGAAATGTAGATGTTACAACTGAAATTTTAAAAAGAACCAAAAATATTTTTATTGGGGATAATGAATAAAAAAATAGAAAAGAATAATGGTAAAATTCTCTTTTACGTGCTGACTGCAGCAGTGGCAGTTTATGCCAGTAATTGGAAGAATAGCAAGATTCCATCAATAACAGAATGTTACTGGAAAGTTTAGCTTAAATAGAAATGGACAAGTTAACATGTTTGCTTACAAACAAATCACTTGAGCGCTTTAACGAACAATGGTCAAGGGGATGGAAAAATACAATCCAGAGTAAAATTAAGTAACTGAATTGTAAATAGTCAAACCTAAAATAAAGAAAAGAGAAGAAATAAGACATTCATCAAGGAATAAGTAATTTTAGTTATGTTAAAAATGGAGGGAACATGTGTAGATAATTAATTGAGAATGGGATATGTAATTGTATAGTTATATGTGTAATATAGTATGTCTCTGTCAGTCCTTGTAAATTATTTATTTTTATTGTTTTTCTTTTATGTTCTTTGTTAGTTCATATTAAATCAAAAATTAATAAAGATTATTTTAAAAAAGGAAATGAAATTATAGCTGGCAACTGAAATTGAGTGCATTTTAGGACAGGATATTCTTGGAAACATTTCACTTGATTCAAAGTCTTCTGTGTTTATTGCTGTTGCTGGGGCAGACATTATTGTAGGTTAGAAAAAACATGACCTTTGGAGGTGCTGTAGTCTTTTTTCATGGATACCTATGCCCATGTAAAAATGCTGAGGCTGAGGCAGCTTCTTAAAGTTCTCTTTGCATCTTTTTATTTTGAACCTGATTCACATCTCAACAAAAATAGAATCCTCTTGATAGATCAGGCTAATATCTGATGCTTCATAAATTCATATTTTGTAATGTTGCTGGATAATGGAACAGTTGGTGTGTGTGTGTGTGTATGTGTGTGTTTATGCTTTCCTTACAGGTAGGAGCTTTATTTGTATTGCCCTGCAGTGTCAGTGGCATGTTGATTCCTATGCCAAGCCAATTAAGTACCAAGAAATGGAAAGAATATATAGCTCGGAAACCAAAAGTCATCAATGGTGAGAAAAGTTGTGTGTGCATTTAAATTTCTTGTTCTAAGCTTTCCCAACTTCTAATCAGGAAATCAAGAAGTCAAAAAAATTGCCAACATTATGTTCTGTGTTTTAGCAAGACATGAACAAACCTAGCTTTTCCCTGTTCATCCACTGGTGTGGACACAAGGAGGAATATGGACTATGGATTCACTTCTTTCGATTAATCCTTTCCATATATAGATAATTATCATGCCATACAAATCCAGCAAAATGTGATTAATCTTAATGAAGATTAGTTTTACAAGCCAGCTTCAAACCATGGTTTATGAAGCTGACTTGTTCAAATTAAGCCTAGTTAAGACTACTACGCGTTGATTGATTACATTCAGATTGTAAATTTCTCCCAAGGTAGCTTCCAACTTAATTTAAAAAAAGGTAGCAGTACAACTACAATAATCCAAGCATTTTTAAATACAGAAATAAACTGTTAATTCCAAGAGGTGCAAATTAAAGTTGTCACACGATTTATGTTTAAAAAGTTTAAAATTTCTCAATAATAAAACATAAATATTAAAAAGTCAAGCTGTACCATTTACACCCCTTGTCTGTATTTGGCAAACAATTGCAGAAGGCCTGCCTGAATAGTATAGTCTCTGCCTGTCAGTGGAAAGGCAAGAGGGGTGGGAATAGTTTAACCTCCCTCAGAAGGGAGTTCTGCAGTCTGGGAATAGCCACTGAAAAGGCTCTCCCTGGCATCCTCACTAATGTGCCTCTCAGTGTGACAGGACCAAAAGAAGGATCTCTCCCATAGATCTCAAAGCTCAGGCAAGCTTGTATGGAGTATGATTCTGGATTAGTACAATATTGGAAAGTATGTCAGAGCAGCAGAAGTGAAGCTCCTGCTTCAAACTCCTCTTTTTGGTGACTAAAGAGGAGAACAAGAGAGTGCATAAGCCAGGTCCATTCAGGTCTTTATTTAATGTGATGTCCAAGTGCAGACACTAACCATGTTTACATATCATGACAAGCTAGAATTCTGTAGAATTCCAGTTTATCAGGGACAAGCCAATGGGTTTGATGCTGTGTTCCTGTCATTTGTGGCAGGAGTGGCTGTCATGACTCCCAAACATGGATACAGTCACCTCTTGTGTGCTTCCCCCCCCTCCCCCTTGGCTGTCTGCTTTGTAACTCATGCAACAAACAGCCACAGAAAACCATTTTTGTTTGAGATTTGTTTCTCATGTGTTTGTGAAGAGAAACAAATCAGACAATGGCACTTATACTTGGATGTCATGGGAGACAAATCATGGAGGAAGAGAGCAAGCAGGAAGAGTCAAAATGCAGGAGTCAGCTCATCTTTTCATCTGTAGTAAGCCAGGTCCTGTGGAGTCTCCCCTTACCAAGATGTCTCAATATACCCTGTAATTCAGCACTGGCTCCAAACACTTTTGGGTTGTTTCTGACCATTCATTTTCTGACAAGTATCACTATCAGAAATGGCAACACTCATGGCAGTAGCTAGCAAGAAGAATCAGTCTTACTGTTCATCAGTTTATTAGTGCATTTTGTCAAATGTGTATCAGAGCATTGCTTTTATCATATATATATATTGTGATCTGATTTTTAGCTGTTCTGAGCACAGGATGGGTAGAATATAAAATAAACATAATAGGAATGTGGAATAAAGAAATATTTCTTTCTCTTGGTTGAAAAACTTTATTGGGCATCAGAGTTTAATGTTCCTTATACAAATAAAATACACAAATAATAGAAGAAGCTCACTCTACATCTATAAATGAAAAGGTGTTTGTATTTCTTTTAAATTGCATATTTATTTGACTTAGATTACTATGAAAAAGATAGGAATTATATGCTCTAAATCTAAAATGTATTCAGAATTACTGCAAATTTTCAGAACATGTATGTGAACAAATTATTCTTAGTGTTAGTAGGGCCTCTGAGTCTTTTTGTCTCACAATTCTTTTTATTCTCATTAGTTCCAGAAGTAGATCTGAAGGGAGAAATGTGCAACTATTATTTCTTGGTACGAGGCAATGGCTGTGGAGGATGTAAGGCAACATTGATCTATTCAGCCAATCAGATCAACGGCTCAGCCACTCTTGCAGAAGCAATTGGAACTCTGACCACAAAGACAGAAGAAACAGAAGTAGGCAAGTTTATTCACATGGAATAAAATGGCTGGCATTTCATTTCATGGAGAACAAGATGTGGACTAAGTTCTTTAATAAAGATATGATATTTAAACTTTTAGAATTTGGAACTAAATCCAGTTGTTAGTCCAATTAAAGTAAACACAGTTTATGAATGGGACTTGCAAAATAAACACAGTAAGCCCCATTGATTCACTTGATCTTAATTTAATTAATTAAGATAATTTAATTAAGATTTTAATTTGTAAAATGATTTAATATATTTTTAAGGGGGGGGTATATGTTGTTGACTGTATGGGTGTTTTAACTGTAAGCCGCCTTAACAGCCTTGGCTAAAGGCGGGGTATAAATAAAGTATTATTATTATTATTATTATTATTATTATTATTATTATTATTATCTTCTACTCCAGTTAAAATTAAAAAAAAAAGCTACATTGATTATAAAACAAAATCCATAATACAGATTGGTGATGCCTTTATTAGGCCAATCAGAAGATGCATCTCACCCACCCTACCCCCAACAACTATACACTCATCTCTCCCTGTTCATGGACTTGGAGTACATGGTTTTGCCTGTTCGCGGATGGCAAGCAGGGAGGGATAAAATGGCAGGAGTTTGTGGCCATTAAAACAAATGGGACCCCAATATTTGAGATTTTTCCCGATTCATGGTGTGTGTGTGTGTGTGTCTGGAACAGATCCCCCGCAAATTGGAAGGTATGACTGTACTCCCTCAGGCAAAAATGGTTTAAAAAATATGCAGGGGAAGAAAAATGAGATTGTTGGAATGACAAATCTTCATATTGTTAGGGATTGTATAGAGAGAGTGTTTATGCAAGCAGCATGTTTAGTTCCCACCCAGAGCAGAGAAGCAGAGAAGTAATGGTCAAAGACAATAAAAGAAGACAAATTCCCTCCTGGCTTCTGAATTGTTGGTCAACGTTGAGTTCCCACCCTACAGCCAAATCATAGGTTAGGATCACCTTTGTGAGCTGGTTTCCCCCCCCCCCCCCTTCAGAGAGCTGTTCTGTTTCTCCAGGTCAGATAGACAGGTGGCCCTTTATTTGCTTTTTATCATCCTGCTTGGTTTACCTGATTATGCAATTGCCTTTCTCATTATACACATCCTCTTTGTTTAATGGATGTTATACAGTAGCCCCTCCCAATTTGTGGGGAACTATTCCAGACCCTCTGCGAAAATGGCGGCTCACAAATATTCCAGCCCCATTGAAAACAATGGCATGGGGGGTGCCGCCATTATATCCCTCCCCTCTTGTCCCTCCCGTGAAGAGCAGGACTGCATACCTGAAGTCTGCGAATGGGGAGAGACAACTGTATTTTAAATAGCTTTGTTCAGTTATTGTTTGATGTGTGTGCATGTGTATTTATTGTAGAGCTTTTTGAGAAGTAAAGAAGAGGTAGACTCCAGTTGAATTTCTATGAAAATCTTAAATTCTTTGGATGCTGGATTGTGCTAGAGAATATATCTACCTCTGATGTCATCTGTGATTGCTGGTTATAAAGTTCTTACAATGTTTTCCTCCTGGGCATTGAGCCAGGATATTTCCTACTTGAGTCATTCATATTGTTAACTTTCAAGATGTAATAGAATTTGATCATCTCTTGTCTTCACTTCTCCCTTTCATCAACACAGGTTTGTTTGAAGAATTCGTTAGATCTCTCCCACATTTCTGTGCAGAACAGATTTTACAAAGAGAGAAGAAACTGGCTTGTGTCCAAGCATTGACTTTGAACCACTGCCTGAGTGAGTAACAGTGAGAACAGCCAGCTATTGAACTGATATAAACGAAATTTATCTTAATTTGGGGTTTAATTTGACAGTATTTACATTATAAACTCTGGAGGAGTTAGTGAGTTCAAACAATGTTTAGAAAGTGTTGTCATTAAGAAAAATTAGAATTGCACATCAGGTAAGCCTCTGCTTTAGAAGGAAGTCCCCCTGCATCCCTTAGCTGGACGTTGAATTCTGTTTGATTTAGGGGTGGGGAGAGTTTTATTGCCTGCAAAGCAGATAGCTCTATGGTTGGGTTGCCCTTAGCTGAATTACAAGGTGTATGAAAAGATTAAAATGCAAACCAAATAAAAATAGGACACAGCAGTAAAATATGGTTCTCACCTTTTTCAACCAGCCCTTGTAGTTATAATTTAAACAGTAATTTGATATGTAGATATGAGTGATATCTATATGTTGTGAAAAGCTTTAACTTGTGACTTCAACACAGCAAACTGCTAAAAGTGATGACTGTATCAGTCAGTCAATAAGGGAAGCTTCCTACATATGTCTGAAAATAATTTGTATTCCATGCAGATACAGAATTCATCAGTAAAGTGATGCAAGGAAATGTTGCTGAGCATGCTATCAAACTTTTTGGTACTGATGATAAATGAGTACGAGAGGGGAGATAGCTTAAGTCATATACACAGTTGGGTGAACATCTTTCCTTGTATGATGGGTTTAAATTGAAAAGCATTAAAATAGTGTTTGCAAGGTAACATTCATTTAGATTAAATATATGTTAATATAAATGACTTCCCTCTCTTTGTTGTGTTACCTGGCTGTTCCCAGCTGATCCCCAAGAGAGGACAGAATAAGTTCATTTCTCAACTGGGTACAAGCTGTAGAAGCTAATGGTGAATAAAATATTCATAGTAAATACATAGAGAATCTTGTGTAATTTGTTCTTACTTCATATATACATGGACTGTGTTTTTCCCCCTTGAAATGGCTGTAGCTGATGGAATGGAGTGAATATGGAAATTTAAAACCCACTGATGCAATTATAGGTTTTGACACAGCACAGTTACAAGAAGTACACTCGTTCCCCCCATTTTCACCGACTTCAAGTCTGAGGTCTTAGTCCTTCATGGACCGGCAAGCGGGGAGGGTTAAATTGGTGCGTGCGCCCATGGCGTGCAGGCATTCAACCCTATGGGGATTGAATATTTGCAAATTTCCATTTTCGCAGGGGGGGGGTCTGTAACAAATCCCCCGCAAAAGTGGAAGGATGACTGTGCTTGTTTCTAAGATATTCACAAGTGCGGTGATATTGGGGGGGGGGATTTTCCCCCAACAGAATTTGACTACTTTGAGATTAAAATTGTGTGCAGGTTTGCCAGGGAATAACTCTCATGGAACTTAATGATTTGTGTCTGAATGAACCTGCTTAAGACAGCACTGGATGTGGGGGCAAGAAAGGAAGAATACTTTATTGCCATCTCTTTGATGAGCCATTTACATTTCTTCCACATATACCGTATTTTCCGGCATATAAGACGACTGGGCGTATAAGACAACCCCCAACATTTCCACTTAAAATATAGAGTTTGGGATATACTCGCTGTATAAGACGACTCCTCTTCCAACAGGGGAAAATGAGAAAGTGTTGGGGGGAAGGGCTGCCAATATACTAGGTGATGCATTCTGGGGCATGTATAATTTGCAGCCAAGAAAGTGACCCTGGGCATATCACACACTCTCACCCTCAGAGGATGGTAATGGTAACCCCATGATAAGGTTGCCTTAGGGTCGCCATAAGTCGGAAAGGACTTGAAGACACACAAGAACAACAAAAAGTCTGCAGTTGTTTCATAGGTAGTACATGGGAATAGGAGCCAGCATGGTGTAGTGGTTTGAGTGCTGGACTACCACTCTGGAGACCTGGGTTTGATTCCCCACTCTGCCATGAGACCCACTGGGTGAACTTGGACAAGTCACACACTCTCAGCCTCAGGGGAAGGCAATGGCAAATCTCCTCTGAACCAGTCTTGCCAAGAAAACCCCAGGATAGGGGTTCACTTCTTATCCGCTGCTGCTTCCTCCTCCTGCTTCATGCCACACCATGCCACCCCTTCCTCCCCCCCTCCTCCTCTGACCTGGACTTGCTCTCTTCCTCTTCCGCCCGCCTCACCCCTCCTCTGCCACCCGGCGTATAAGATGACCCCCGACTTTGGAGAAGATTTTCCTGGGTTAAAAAGTCTTATATGCCAGAAAATACAGTATATATTTTGACTTTTTATCTTCAATAAGCAATATATGTTCAGTATATGCAGATAACACCATAATACTAGCAGAAAACCTCATAGACCTGGAACACCTACTAAGGAAGATCAAAGAAGAAAGTGCTAAGACAGGCTTAATGTTGAACATAAAGAAAACAAAAGTAATGACCACCAAGGACCTTCACAAGTTCAACCTAGACAGTGAAGAAATAGAAATAGTTAAAGAATTCCCTTACCTGGGATCAAAAATTGATAGAAATGGGGACTGCAGTCAAGAAAGCAGAAGAAGACTAAGAATGCGAAGGGTGGCTATGAAAGAACTAGAAAAGATTCTAAAATGCAAAGATATACAACTCAGCACAAAAGTTAGAATCATACAAACCATTGTATTCCCTGTTATCATGTATGGATGTGAGAGCTGGACAGTTAAGAAAGATGATAGGAAGAAAATCAATTCATTTGGGATGCTGCTGGAGAAGAGTGCTGAGGATCCTATGGACAGCCGAAAGGACAAACAAGTGGGCCCTAGAGCAGATCAAACCAGAAACCTCCTTGGAAGACAAGATGACCAAACTGAGACTGTTGTACTTTGAACACATCATGAGAAGAGAGGACTCTTTGGGAAAAAACAATAATGCTGGGGAATGTGGAGGGAAGTAGGAAGAGAGGAAGGCCACATGCTAGATGAATAGGCTCTATTAAGGAGGTCATGGGTATGGGTTTGCAGGAATTAAGAGCAGTGGAGGACAGGAGTCTTGGAGATGTCTAATCCATAGGGTTGCCATGAGTCGATATCTACTCGAGGGCAGTTAACAACAACAAATGTAGTCTCAGCAGAGAGCCAGTGTTATGTAGTGGTTTGCATGTTGGACTATGACTGTAGAGACCAGGGTTTGAATCCCCGCTGTGCCATGAAAACTAGTGGCATTACTAGGATTGTGGTCACTCCAGTGTGGTAACTCCTGGTGTCACCTCCATGGTTCTCTCCATGGTTCTCCCCCTCAATGAGGGAGAAGGGACTGAGAGGAGGGGGGCCATAGCAGTCCCTTGCATAACAAGCAGCAAGTCTGAAGCATCCCCACGCCTCTTTCCTTCCCTTCCTCCTCCAGCGCTCACCTGATGTGCCCCAAAAGTGCACAGCGCCCCTCTTCCATCATGTTGTGTGCTTGCACTCCTTCTTTCTGCTGCCACTTCACTTCTTCTTCTTACTGAATCTGCCTGATTCTAATTCTTCACACCCTTGTTTGCACTTTACCTTCAGGATAGACAAAGGTGGTTGATGTTGGCTACTGGTTTTGGCAGGAAGGTGGCATTGTCATCGTCATTGTCTCTGGGCAGGGTGACTCCCACAATCTATCATCCCTCGTCCTCATTGCCAGTTTGGTCACCTTATGGCCACTATTTTGCCTAAGTGCTGTCAGAGGCAGTCCTTACCTCAACTAGTGACACTCTGAGGAGGAAAAGGCAGCAGTGGCAACTACACAGACAGGGATTCTCACCACTATTTAGGGAGGTCTCTGCCTGGGCAGCTTTGCTGCAGGATCTACAGAGTCAAGGTGAGGCATCTGGGACTGCTGTTGCTCCAGACTGAAATCTACCCGGTGCCACCCTGGGGTCCAGCATTTGGCTCAGCTCCTGCTGCAGCTGTAACATCCATCTCTTCTACCTCTGCCAGGCTCATTATTGACATTTCAATGTCATCCCCTTTGACAGTGTTACCTGATGCAGTGCACACACTCCACACTGCCCTGGTGAAGCCACTGATGAAAACCCCCTGGGTGACCTTAGCCAAGTCACACTCGTTCATCCTCAGAGAAAGACAAATGCAACTCCCCATGAACAAATCTTGCCAAGTCTCTTTAGTCTGTACTGTTAAGTCTATACTTGAGGGTAAATCACATTGAAACAATAAATTTTCTTGTAAAGATTATAAATCTGTTTAACTTCATTCATGCATGCTTAGTTGGGAATAACCCTAATGGAAACTCCAGTGGGTTTAAAATATTCCCATATGGTATCCATGGGATTGAACTCTGACTCTTACTTCAGCTGATTGCTCCTTTCTTCTGAGCAAGCTAAGCTTTACAAAGAAAGCAAGGATATGGCAAAAAGTGTAAAACTTAAGACTTAAAAACGAGTTGCCTGAGTCCTGGGGCCTGTTTTTTCCTTAATCTAATTAGAAACACAAATAGGAAGCGGAGAAGCAGAGACTGTAGGAAATAGTCTGCTACGGTTTGCAGCGCTGTTGTGTGGGAATGGAGTAGAAGACTGATAGAAATGATGGGAGAGTCCTCCTTCCTGGGATGAACAAATGCTCCAGTTAAAAGATCTCCCTATCACTCTTGCCCAAATTGCTTGTGGTAAATGTTAACAAGAATACTCAAATATAATGTGAAGGAAATACATGAATCTGTGGTCCTGATTTGCAGAATTGATAAATATTCATAACAGGCTGCATTGAATGATATACATATTAAACTGTCCTACTTTTGAAGTAACTGCCATATTGCAATCCTATCCATATTGCTCATTTGTTTGGGGGTTTGTTTTTTGTTCATGATTAATGCTTCCTCTTTTCTAGCTGTGCAGGAATATTTCTTTGTCTCTTTTAATCAGTTTTAGCTTGGAAAAAGTGTGCTGTTACAGGAAGCAATAAATAGGATATTACTAGAACATAGGCATTTTTGTGGTAGCTTGTAATTCATGTCTGGCTGCAGGTTGTTGTTGTTCTTTTTTTAAAAAAAATAACGATGTGATGGCATAACCTAGTAACAATTTGTTGAGGTAACACTTGGGTATATCTAGTGTTAAAGTTACCATGTTGGTTACTGGTGCCCCCACCCCCCCGGAAACCCTAGCAAACCTTTTGTTTTCTGTCTTGCAGAAGGGCAGGAATCTATGAGACAACAGTGGGTTGTTTCAGCTGATGAACTGAAAATCCTGATGATGCGTTCAAGAGAATGTTTTTTGGAATTGTGGCATGCTAGTCATTCGAATACCAGTTGTCCAATAGCAGCTGTCAAAACTAAAGACCAGGGGTCTGTTTGTGGTAGGCATATTTATTTATTGTGATTTTGAAAAATGCTTATCTGCAAACCTTGATAAAGTTTTTGCACCTTAGCAGCATCAGTAATGTAATTGTACCAACCTTAGTATTTCCATTTCACTTTGTACCTGGCAGTATAAGAAATAACCAGTGTGGCCTTCCTGTGCTCATTGTCTTTTCCCACTCATATTTCTAGACTGCATTTAATATGGTGTATTTAAAAAGGAGTAGGCAGGTGAATCATCTTTGGAGTGGTTTTTGATAGAATATTTTGAGGGGAGGGGGAAGCTTGCATTAACTGCTATCAATATCTTGGTGGGTAACTGCTAACAGATTCAATAGTGTTCATTATTCCTCCCCATCCCCCCCCCTCCCAAAAAGTGGGAGCACAGCCTAGTGAAAGAGGAGGTGGGTAAGCAGAGTTGTAATATGGGAGTTTGTTCAAGACCAATCATGCAAAAAACCTTGCACCTCCTACCCTTACCAAAAATAAAAGTAATGTTTGCTTAGCAAATTAAGTTCCACTCTTCCAGTTTGTTAAAGGTGGTGTACTTATTTATTCAGTTTATATACCACCTTTGTCCCATGAACATTTAGATACATCATACATAAAATAACTACAAACTGTTCTAGTACTTACTCCAGGTTTTCCTAGAGAAAAGCCCCTATTGTTTTAAGGTGCTGTTCTGATTCGGAAGGTCTCATATTATGTTCTTTATGTAACATTCTGCCTGTTGATTCTTGGTTGTTGCTAAAAAAAAAAAGTACGTGATGTAAACAGAAACATCAGCTACCAAAGGGCTTGTAGAAAGCAAGAGATGTGGAAGGAATCTTATACACCAAAAGATGTGTCTTTTGGTGTATAAGCTTAGGGGGAGGAAGAGAAAACTTTCTTGCAAGAACCCTGTGCAATAAGAAGCTAGAATATTCTCAACTGTGTTTAGACAAAAACTGATTTTGCAATCCATTATGGTTGTTGATTTGTTTTGTTTCTGTTTTTCCCCTCTTTGTCCTCCCTCATCTCAGACTTAGAGCTAAAAGGCTGGAATCCTATGCAGTGGCCAGAAAGAACTGTCCTTCAGAACTTAGAAAATCTGGAAAAAATTAAGCAAAATACAAGGTAATGTTCAGCAATTACACACATGTTGAATGCAGACAAATATTACAAATTGTATTATCTCCACCATCATCTGTACCCAATATCAACTTCCCATCTTACCTTCTTGTGTGCTGTAGTGTTTATTTCAACTGCAACTTAATTTTTCCTGTCAGAGTTTCTGAACAGCTGCTTGGCCGTAAAGATAGCCAAAAAGGATCAGTGACATTGCTTGATGCTAAGGAGCTGCTGAAGTATTTCACCCCAGAAGGAATTCCTGTTGGTGATCTGCAACCTTTGCACATTCAAAAGAGGTAAGTCCTTGTTTTGCACATGCCAGAATGCACTGTGGTTTGTGACTGGAGATGGCATTAGCCAGATAAATTTGCTGTCCTATTCCTTCAAAAATAGCCTGTTTGGGGCATTAATATTAGTATATTGTCATTACACCAGATTGTTCTAATTCTTATTAGAATATATTGTTTTGCAGAAATAAGCAATAACTTCACATTAAAATGGATTCTTCCCCCTTGTTCCCCTTCCTCATTTTTTTCAGTGATAGCCCTTTCCTTCTGACACCAGAGTTGTCACCTCGCAAACTGAGAACTTTGCCTTTTGAAAAGGCTACCGATTGCCATTACCACGGCCTTGAGTAAGTTCCCTCAGAGTGAATGTTGTAAATTATTTCTTCAGTTCTGTTACTGAATATGAATTCACTTTTTTTGGGGGGGGGGGGGGGAAACAACTGATTACATTTTTTCTATAATTGAATGAGTAAGTGTTATGATAGTTTGCTATCATATAGGAGTAATTGTTTAAAATAAAATGTAATGTCGTGGTTTGAATAATTATAATTCTAAGGGGCAATGAGTGCTTAAGATTTTATGACATCTTTTTAATTTGAAAGTAAAAGCTATTAAAGAAAACTACTGACACTTTATGAATTGAGTATGAAACTCCATGTTGGATGGGGTCGACTGGGAAGAGAAGGAGGTATTGGTTCATGTCTCATTGAAACCAGGATATTACCACTTTTCTCCCTGCCACATGCCCCAGGAAATAGTAGCAGAATAGTGGCCAACAACGATGACCAATGTGAGAAGTTGGTTGTTGTTGTTTGCCTTCAAGTCATTTCCAACTTATGGTAACCTTAGGGTGAACCCGTCATAAGTTTTTCTAGGCAAGATTTGTTCAGAGGGTTTATCATTGCTGTCCACTGAGGCTGAGAGAGTGTGAATTGCTCAAGGTCCCTTAGTGGCTTTCTATGGCCAAGTGGAGATTCGAACCCTGGTCTCCCAGAGTCTGAGTCTAACCTTCAAACCACTACACCGCGTTGACTCCCGTTGTTTGCCTAACACTCTTATAATGAAATGTGAAAATGTAAGAACTTAGAGCATTTAGCTTCAGATAGTTTAGTTTCAACTTCAAAGGATTTTTCCAAGCTTTCATGGATTGGTTGTCATTGATTGTTAAACACTTTGAAGGGTTTGGAAGTGCAGTGTGCATGCTGAGAAGCAGTATTAGTTTCCTACTAATAGTAGCTTTTCTCAGTAGCTGAATACAAATGAAGTAGACGAGACCAGGATAAGCACAAAGTACATTTTATCCAGAATTTTGGAAAGAGTTGCAGAGCTCTGTAGCTGGGTTGTGTCCATGGAATTAGATGCTGATTTGCCTTAACACTGACTTTCTTAGAGGCTAAAATAAAGTATTTTGGTTTCTGAGTGTCTATCCCAGGCCTTTGCCTGTGTGCAGGTGGGTTCTGCTGAATTTAGTAGGCTTTGTGTTTGTTTATCCTGAATTTCATGAGTGTATATTTGGCAAAGTAATAGTAAGTTACTCTAGGCATCTGCTTTGCCATTACTTCATAAAAGATTTTAATATGTTGAGTTTTAAGATAGCAGTTGTACTGAAAAGTCAGTGACAAGAACCATGGGCCAAAGTACATCCTTGGCAGATGTGGGACAGGTGAGACAAACAGTGTTTTCATAGGGTCTTGAAGATCTTGGAAGCCTCCAGAACAACAGCTTGAATTTTCCTGGTTTCTGATTTTGATGCTATTTCTAATCCTCAAAATTCAGGATGTTATTTTTATAATCTCTCCCCATTTCCTGAATTATCAACCACAGCTTGATTTTTAAAAAGAGAAAGGTGTTACTATGAAAAGGATATGCAGAATGATAACATTCTTCAGGATTAATGTTTCATCTTTGCAGACTGGGCAGCAGTGCCCACTGAGAATATAATCAGGGAAAATCAAATACCATGAAATGGATAGACAAAAATAGTTTTGTTGTATCAGATAATGAGCTTGTTTCTAGTGGTAAAATTGAATTCATTACTTAAGTTGATTAAAAAGTCTCTTCCTTGCGGAGAGAATACAGTTCAGGCTAAGTAGGAGAGAAATTATCTTTCTGGTAGAAAATTAGTTGATTTGTCCTGACAGTACAGTCTACTGATCCTCAGATAGTTATACTGTAACAGGAACGTTCCTGTTCCACAGCTGTGAGGCATGCACTGATTGAACCAGCACTGATTTTATTGTCAGGCAAGCCATTCATACCCATTTGTTTCAGGTCAAGTGGTGTTTTTATGCATAATGGTTAAAGGAGAACCTCCATTTTGAGGGAACAAACTACTAGGGATTGTATGGTGTTTCTGCCCTGTTTTGGGGCTTCTCAAAGGCACCTGCTCGGCTGCTTTGTGCAATAGGATGTTGAAGCAGATGCTATTAAACTGGTATGGCTCTTGAGGGTTGGTTCTGCCTGCCTGCCTGCCTTTCGTTGGTAGCTAAGAATGTATTCCACTGGCTTCAGAACTTGTAGAAGTTACTTTTTTCACTAAAGCTGCCAGAACCCTCAAGTCAGAACACTTAATAGAAAACTAACTTTCTAAGATCTACTTCTCTTGTCTCCCTTAGCAAGTATGTTCCTTTATTTACAAATATAAAATGTAAATTATACACAATACACAACACACAAATTCTTTTTAAGTCCAAGAAATCAGTGCAGGAATGGATTCCATAAATACGTTCCTAATATGCATCAAAAATGAAGGATATTTAGAGTGTGTTGAATTCTGATGGAAAAGCATTCCATCTAGGAGGTGCCATTGCACTGCCCTGTTGCAAATGACTGCCAAGTGGACATCAGGAACATGTGACATTACCAGAAGGCTATTAAAGACCCAGCCATCACTGGCTTTCTTTGTAGGGCTACCTGCCCAGTGTTAAGGCTGCTAGCTCAGAAGGAGAATGCTTACTACTGGAGGCTGATGAGGCAGGGTAGTTTAAATATATTTGGCACATTTTAGCGGGCAGTCCTAAACTCCCTTGCAAGAGAATAAACTCCATTGAGAGTAATGGGACTTACTTTTGAATAAATGTGCATAATATTGTACTATTTAGTCTCAGTACGGTGCTGAAAGAATTTAATGATTGATTGTTTACATTTGCATTAACATTGTGGAGACCCAACAATCTTGTGAAGTTGGTTCATTCAGGTTAAGCTGAGAGAGTGTGATTGGTCAAAAGGCGATCCAATTAACTTAATGGCTGAGATTTTAATTCATGACTCTGGATTTAGCACTATCCGCTATGCCACATTGCAACACTTATGAATGTCTTTTAGATACTTTTGCCCAAATTGTAGGGAGGGGTTACATAAGTATATTGTAGCACCATGCAAGCTCATTATGATGGAGGATAGTTAGATGTCTGAGAAGATTCCCCCCTCCATTTCATAACAGATGTGTGAAGACCTTTTTCAAAGTTTGCAAGGGAGTCAGATAAAGGAAGCAAAGGAAGTTTTTCTATATTGAAAGATAAACAGAAAGTGTATTTTTTTTCTCTAACTGGGTGGGGGGGGATCCACAGTTCTTCCTCAAAGCTTCTGGCTTCTACATCTAATTTTCTATTTCATTTTAGATACTGTCTAGACAACAGAAAAGCTTTGGAAAGGGATGTGGGATTTGCTGAACTTCAGACTCGTCTTATCCGATACGAAACTCAGACTACCTGTACAAAAGAGTGCTGCCCTGTGCCATGTGCCTTGAGCCCTCTGCCATCGCCTGCAGTTTTGTCAGAGCCTGGCAGCATCCCCGATGGGGAGTCTTTACAAAGGGAGCTCCAAACAGAGGCTTCCAGGCTAAAACGCAGATCAAAAGACCTGGATGGTCTTTATCCCAACAAGAGGTGATAATGCTACTTTTTTAAAAAAAAAAAGTAATTTAAAATTAGAGATCTTTCTTGTGTAAATTCAACTCTCTTTTATTCTAAAGAGTGGGCTTTGTGTAGCAGAGCTAGCTAAATGTTCAGATGTTCTTAATCCCTTTCTAGCTGATTCCTCTCCATCTCTTCCTATTTTTTTCATGTGTGATAACCTTTTCTTAGTACTGAAAATATTGAAAGGAGACCTGAAGGCATTTTCACCTAACTCCCATTGCTTTGCATCCTGCAAAATATTAGCTGAGACTGTTCATCAAAGTGATTCCATTAATTATCTTTATCAGAGACAAGGAATGCTCAGAAACAAAAATGTATTTTTTTCTTTTTTTCTTTGCTTTCAGACAGATAGTTTTCAGTGGCTGGTATGTGACATTATTTTAGTATTTTAAAGGCAAATCAAGCACAATGTACAATTAAATGTCTCTAAAATCTGTTTTTCTTCATCCACCCCTTTTTCTAGATTAGTCAAATCTGAAAGCACAGATTCTCTCTTGTCCCAAGGCAGCGTAAGTAATGGGAGTCGCCATTCAGGAGTTGTCACAAGGCAGCGCCTGGAGACATCCATCTCTCTGCCGTCTCTAGCTGTCAAACAGTCTCACCATCAGGTGCACCAAGTAACCCCCAAGAACAGGTCAGCAAATCAGAGGTGTGGTAAAGAGCCAGAAACATCAAAACCGATGAAGGAATCAAGGTCTCAGAAGCATATACGGGTAAAGTACTTTTCAGGATAACTGAAAAGGGATATTTATTTATTTCCCCATTTGCCTTTTCTGGATTAAATAAGCGAGATCAAAGTATGGCTTCAATGTGTTAGAGATAAGATGATACAAAATATCAGAAATGCACAACTTTGCAGGCTCTCCAGTCTGCCTTTGGAATTTTGCATTAAATCTTGTTATTGCTCCCATTGCTTTGAGATCTTGCTCTTTTGCAGACTGGTGGACCAGAGATGGGCATTTTGACTGATTCCAGGTGTTAATTTCAACTCCCTGAGTCTTGCTGTGGGGCACATATTTTGCCTATGTTTCATCACTGCAGTAATGATCAGAGGTGCCCCCCCCCCTTACTGTTGCAGGAAATCTAATGTTAAGATTTATATCTCCTGTGTGCCTTGTTCTAACAGTAAAACTCTGGTTTTTGAATTGCTTTGCCACCCAATACAGTGGCATGGGCTCCAAGTATGCAAAAGCAACTCAGGGCCTAAGCAGACTGCCAGAAATAGTGCACATTAAATTGAGGCACTGCCCTGGCTCAGTGCTAGGGAATCATGGGAACTGTAATTTATTGTGGCACCAGAGCTCTCTGACAGAGAAGGCTCAATGTCCCAGAAAAAAATACAATTCCCATGACTCCCTAGCACTGAGCCATGGCAGTGCCTCAATTTAATGTGCACTATTTCTGGCAGTCTGCTTAG
The DNA here is from genome assembly GCA_026167975.1 of Phrynosoma blainvillii. Classification (NCBI taxonomy): domain Eukaryota; kingdom Metazoa; phylum Chordata; class Lepidosauria; order Squamata; family Phrynosomatidae; genus Phrynosoma; species Phrynosoma blainvillii. The sequence continues at coordinate 21,061,931 of JANUYF010000004.1, read as the reverse complement.
GCCTTCAGTGTGCTGCATGTGACCTCATGAAATGTACTGGCTGCTCCTCCTTCATGGCATTGTGTATCCCAAAGGAAAGTTATGGGGCAAGGTGGACTGCAGGTACATAGGACAAGGGACAGCCCTCAGGTGACCAGTTAGAGCAGGGCTAGTCTAACAGTTTGGTACTGCTGTCACACAGTAAAGTGTTCAGTATATAGGACTAATGCACCATTCTGAAAATTTTGGAAAGCTTTATACAGTGATGTTATAGCATGTACACTTTCCCCAGATGGAGAATAATCTCAGCACAGGAAACTGTAACATATGAATCAGCTTTAAGTAATTAATCAAAGGGGGAAAGAAATTAAAAGCAGCTCAACAACAGCATCAATGAAAGGAAAATCTAAACAAGCATGTTATGAGATGGATTTTAAAAACCCTACTCTTTAGCAATACTGTGAATAATTATCAAAGGATAATATGAATATTTTATTCAGCTTCCTGTGTAGGAGGTAAACAAGCAATCTGTACCTTCAGATAAAGGAAATCTAACAGTGTTTCCCATTTCGTGCTCCAGCATGAGAGGTGCACTTTGTGCATTATATCTTTTATTGGACAATGAAATGGTTTGGCTGACATAAAACTGTGAATGTAACAAATGCATGTTTACTAATATGTGTAAGATAAAAAATATCTGTGTTGTTGCTTCCTGTTGAATATGTACTCAATGACAAACTTATCTATAACATATAAAGTTTCACTCCTGAATCTATAGTGGAATCAAAGTGCTCGTGTCCACTTCATTTTGGAGCATTATTCTATTCAGATTAAAATGTTGATTTAGCAATATACAATCTATTATGCCTTTCTACTATAAAATTTATGCCATAAATGGTGCCTTTCCCCCCCTCCAAGATGCTGAAGGAAGTGGTGACAAAAACCCTTGGGAAGCATGGCATTGGTGAAGATCACAAGTGCTTTGCAACTTGCAGCCAGCGTCTATTTGAGATATCCAAGTGTTATTTAAAGGTACTTGAATTTTTCATGTTTTCCCACACCCAGAATAGCAAATGACTGTGTTATGTTTTAATATATTGATAGCAAAAAAATGTGGAATGTGACACGAGGAAGTGTGGGATGTGTAATGTGTTCAGCACAGTAGAATGCCTACAGACTTCCTGCAGCATGCTTATCATGCTTGGGTGGGGAAAACCCCTTCACGTCCTCAAATGTCAGGGTTTGAGAATAAAGGCCTGAATGCAGCTTTGCTTCCTAACCGCCTAGTTTAAAATGGTAGGAACTTCACAAACCTAGCTATTGCTATTGCTCTCCTTCTCTTCCTTGGCGTAGAGTATAGGAGGATACCTTATTACCAGTTCAGGTACTTTATTTTGGATAAACTCTTTGTTAATATTGTAAAGTGTAGATGACTCTGTCTGACAAGTGGAATTGTTAAAAACATGCATTTTCACTCACCTGTTTGTCACACTTGTGCACAACTAAAAATTCTAAATTGATACTTGAGTGGGTTTTTTTTTACATTTACACATAAAAACTTGTGAAGTGATGTTAGATAAAAGCTTGCAGAACTTAGCTTATAATGTGAATCCTCTTCTGTTGTGGTTTCTTTTCTGTGTATGTACAAAGCAGTATGGAAGTGTTAAGCAGCCAAGTTTAAGATCTTTATGCTTTTGATTATCTTCACAGCTTTGCAACTTAAAAGCTGTTCAGAAATCAGACTATGAATAGCCCATGGTAGAACTATGGGATAACTCTGTCTCTACACTGATCTCTGCTAGCCCACATGGCATGCTGTATAAATTTTGGGATGGTGTGAATGATGCTTTCAGTCAACATGGAAAATTCTTGAGTGCACACACACTCTCTCTGGACTTATCCACACTTTACAGTTTAAAGTGCTAACTCACTAGTGCATTGAGCTTTCATGCTAACAAATGCAGAGACTCAGTATCTTCTATAGATAGGTAGAAACTGACAAACTATTATTGTCAGGACTGAGCCAAACCTGCTGTTGATCCTATTGGTAAGCCATGGGATTTCATCCATGATATCACAGTGACACATCTAGCAGCATGTCACAGACATTCATTAACATAATTTTGGGGCTCAAAATAATGAACTTGAATAATTAGGCAATATGAACAGAAAAAGGTCTAGGTGTGTGAGAGCAAAGAATAAAAATAGTGCTAAAACGACTGAGTAACCAGGGGTATAAAATGGTCAGTAAATGAGATTTTAAAATATCTTGCATGGCTATGAAATGTCAAATTTAAGAAAAGCACAGAACATTTCATTGCCCTCTAGCTAATGTTAAATTTAAGCATTGAGATCATGAGCTGGCACATTCTAAAGTATTGCATTTCATATTTAGGATCTGAAAACATCTAGAGGTCTGTTTGATGAAATGAAGAAAGCTGCCAACAGCAATGTTAAACAGGTGATCCTCTCTTGTGTCCTTGTATACATGTGTAAAAAAATGCTTCCTATACTAGACAGTATTACAAAATACAAAGGTTTGCCATGAACTCCTCGCTTCCCTTCCTTATTACAGTAGCATTGGGTCATTATTTTTGGTCTGAATTAGGGTAGCAGAAATAGTTTTTGCACTGGACTGCTGGATGAATCTGAAGAAATATCCATCTCCTTAGTATTAATTTGTGGAATTTGACCTGAGTATTGGTTTTACAAGGGCCACTGTGATGTAGTGGTTTGAGTGCTGGACTAGAACTCTGGGAATACCAGGGTTTGAATTCTGGCTCGGCCATGGAAACCCCCCGGGTGACTTTAGACAAGTCACACTTTCTTACCCTTGGAGGAAGGCAAGGGCAAACCCTATCTGAACAAATTCTGCCAAGAAAACCCCATTATAGATTCGCCTTAGGGTCATTATTAGTCAGAAATAACTTGAAGGCAAACAGCAACAATGGGTCTTATGGACTGGTGAGAATTTTCTTTAAGTTCTTATCAGAATTACTAAAATTAGTAACATTTAAGTGAAACAGACCAATTTGCCCATCCCTAGTTGTAATTAAAAATGTATTCCCTCAGCAAAAAACAAAACAAAAAACCTGTCCTGCTTTTATCAATCAAAGGAATAGGTTATACTCTCTGAAGATTCTTCAGTCATAAAGAATCATTTCAGCATCTATTAGGTGCACTTTCTAGAGTGCATCATGCTATAGCTACATCTCAAAACTTATACCACAAGTTATCCAAAGGCCTGTTTAGTCCAGCATTGTGTACCTACCCAGATGTACACAGTGGCAAAACAGACACATCCATGGAGAAGTGCATCAGCAGGACATGAATAATAGCTATTTTGAGCCTTAGTCATGATGACTAGTAGTATCATCTAGGAATTTGTCTATTTCTGAAAGCTGTCCAGGTTGGTGGTGATAAAATTCCATAGTTTTATCTGTGCACTGTATGATGAAGTATATCTTTTTTTATCTGTCCTTGTATCTTCATTCAGCTTGACCCCAGATTCTTGTATTTATGTATGGGGTGGGGAGAAGGAAAGATCCTCTTTTTCTCCACACCATGGATACAAAATTATATATGCTATGTAAGCTAGCAAGATTTATTGGGATATACAGACTGCACCTAGGGAAGTGGGCTGCAGTCCATGCAAGCATGTGCCAAATAAAACTTGTTAGTCTTTCAGGTGTTGTTGGTTGCCTTTGTTATGACAGACTGAGGGCTGATGCAGACAGCCCTAAAGGGGCGGCACAGTCTCCCCTGGGTGCGGCAGATCAGGGCCGCGGCAACCACACACGCCATGGCCCCGATCCTCCTTTTTGCTGCCCTCAAAAGAGCAGCAAAATGCCTCCTTTTGGGTTAGCAAAAGGCTGCCCTTTCAGCCACCGCTGTGGCTTTTTTGCGCCCTCTTGCATGCTGCGCCAAGAGCGTGTCCTGATGCCATGCGGATGGGTGTGCAGTGTCAAGACAGCGTCAGGGTGGAGTCGGGGTGGCTGGCATGCGGCTGCCCCGCCCAAACTCCACCCCCAGGCCGGCCCTTTATGCCGGTCTGCCTCGGCCCCCATGCAGCTACCCTGCTGCAAATGCTATGGATTTCAATTGTATCTCCCTTTATCTGCACTTTTTTCTTAGCTAAAAAGCCACCAAAGTAACATTTTGTTAAACCTGTTCATTTTATTTCTGTGTTTACCTCTGACATGTATTCACAGGTGATTGAATGGGTTTTAGAGAAGACCAAGGATGAATGACATGGTCCAGAGCCCTTGATGTTCTGGGGAGAGCCCCCTATGAGTGAGCGCAGCACAATAAATGGACAGCTTGGAGAGCTTGGTAATATAATTCAGATGGTGAAAAACCTAGTATCTGTAGCATATCTGTGTTATTTAAAATTACCTTGAAGTGAGCCACTCTTTGTAAATAACATGTATTTATTATGGCACACTGTATAAAATCATACATTAAACCTCTTTTGCTTTTTATGTGTGTGGCTTGTATCCTGATTGTCATTTAAATATTTTGTCCATCTATTATACTATGCAAAACCATATGCTTGATCACAGTATCACCAACCTTGGTGTGTTATCCAAAGAGACCAAAACAAAGGCCGAGGTAAGGTTTTGCACCAACCTCCTCGAGTAGCGCTTGAAAAAATCACTTCATATTAATTGTTGCTCTAGAATGCACATGTATTGAACTGATTTTGACCAAATTTGAGATTTAGACTTGGTTTACACTACTAGGTTGAGGGCCTGAACATTCTTGTGAAAGTTTAGGGCTTAACTGCAAACTTCATCTTTATGTGGGGGGAGGGGAACTTACTAGTTTTGGTCCATTTTTCATAGAATGCAGTATGAAATAAATTATAACAATTGTAGGTGCTATAAGTCAAGCATACACACACCATCATCATTGATCCAATGCTAGGTAACAACAATAAAGGACTTTTTAAAAAAAAGGAATATCTTTTTTCCAGTTCCCATGATTTAAAGGTGCTTAACCCTGTAAGCATGTTCTTTGTGGTTAATCAACTAGACATAAATGTTTCTGATGAAGGCAGAACCATCTTGAACTTTATTGAAAATAATTGTCAAAAATTGCCACTTTCCTTGAAGAACTGTAAAGGAACTGAAATGTAACCAAACTATCCTTCCTTTATATAACCAAAATACCTTTAGTTAGACCCAATGACACAATAACAGATGAACCAGAGATCCAAATGGCAGCATGCCACAGCAGTAAGGTATGAAGCAAGGGACTTTGCCATTCGAGCCACAGAATTCTGTGGCTGGCCTATTTTGTGCTGAACTTAACTGCTCACACTTGTGTCAATTCTGTGTCATGTCATGAAAGTTATCTCCTTGTACTATGATGTTTCCATAATGTTCACCTTCTCATCCTAGAAATCTATCCCCATTTCAGATACTGAGCATCTTGACCCCTACTGAAGAATTCAGCTCCATATGTTTTTCTGATTGTTTCTCAGCATTTTACAATGTGATTAAATGTACTTGTCATGAATCAAAATGGATAACCAAATTGTCTTTGGGTCAGCTGTGACTCTGGGATAGGTTGGTTGTTGTATCACCCTGCCAAGGTGTAGAGAAGGTAAAGATCTGTGGTGAAGTGATTTTAGTTACTGTCTAGTTAGCTTTTCAGATACAGTGCTAAATCACTATCAGGCTCTAGCCCAGGGGTAGGCAACCTTTTCCCTTTAAGGGCCGAGGGACTTCAGCTCCCAGAATCCCAGGAGCTATTGGCCAACATGGGACTATTGGCCAACATGGCTGAGGCTTCTGGGAGCTGAAGTCCCTCGGCCCTTAAAGGGGAAAGGTTGCCTACCCCTGCTCTAGCCAGTAAGCCTTTCAGGTGCAATGCTAAATCACGTCCTGATCCTCCTGCACCATGTGTGAAAAAAGACTGTATGCTTTTGCTTGTATTTAAACCAGCAAGTGTTTTGTTTTTTTCATTACGTCTAAATGCAAGGAATCTATACAGTTTGGTTAAATAAGAAAGAATTCAGGCTTATGAACCAAAGCGAATGTCCAACTGATGCTGAAGCTGGCTTTGGTCTGATGTCAATTTTAAAAACCAAGGCTTTTAAAAATGCTGGGGCCTAACAGATTAATTCCTAAATGCACATGGCCATGGTTTTAAACTGTTCTAGCCTATTAAATTGTTCAGTATTGTTGCTGTGCTGTCAACTTGGCTATGGTTCATGGCAACCCTATGAATAAGAGACTTCCATTAAAAAAACCCAAAAACCTATCAGTCCTCCTTGGATCCTGTAAATTCGGGGATGTGGTTTCCTTATTGAGTCAATACATCTGTAATACAAGCTTCCTCTTTTCCTACTGTCTTCAGGTTCTCCCAACATAGTCTTTTCCAGTGAGTCATGTTTTCTTATATGTCCAAAGTATGATTTTGGCTTTGATTAAGAGTTCATGCTTGATTTGCTCTACAACCCATTTATTGTCTTTTTGGCCATCTATGATATCCATAAAGCTCCTGTACCACTACATTTTGAATGAGTTTATTTTTTTCGTATTGTCTTTCTTCAGTGTCCATGTTTCACATCAATACATGGAAACTGGAAATACTGTTATGGACAATCCACATTATGATGTTCAGCTATACATCTTACACTTGAGGATCATCTCTGTTTGCTTCATGGCTACCCTTCCAAATCTTAATGTTGTGATTTCTTGGCTAGAGACTCCATTTTGACTGGTGACTGGGTGAAAGTATGTAATATATTTAATAATTTTGTAAGTCTTCATCATCAACATTAATATTATGCAAATCTTCCTTTGGTCATTAGCTCTGTACCTAGCTAGCAAAATGTGGGCTAGACAATACAACTGTTAGGTGGATTAGTAACTGGTTGACTGACCGAACCCAAAGGGTGCTCAGCAATGGCTCCTCTTCATCCTGGAGAGAAGTGACCAGTGGGGTGCCACAGGGTTCTGAACTGGGCCCAGTGCTATTCGCCATCTTTATCAATGACTTGGATGAAGGAATAGGGGGCATGCTTCTCAAATTTGCAGATGACACCAAATTAGGAGGAATAGCTAATACCCCAGAAGACAGGATGAAAATTCAAAATGTCCTTAATAGATTAGAAAGCTGGGCCAAAGCTAACAAGATGAATTTCAACACAGAGAAATGTAAGGTACTGCACTTAGGACAAAAAAATGAAATGCATAGATATAAAATGGGGGACACCTGGCTTAACAAAACTATATGTGAAAGGGATCTAGGAGTCCTAGTGGACCACAAGTTGAACATGAGTCAACAGTGTGATGCGGCAGCTAAAAAAGCCAATGTGATTTTAGGCTGTATTAATAGAAGTAGAGCGTCTAGATCAAGAGAAGCAATAGTGCCACTGTATTGTTTTGGTCAGGCCCCACCTGGAATACTGTGTCCAGTTCTGGGCACCACAATTCAAAAAGGCGACGAAAATGGTGAAGGGTCTGGAAGCCATGCCTTAACGAGGAACGACTTAGGGAACTGGGTATGTTTAGCCTGGAGAAGAGATGGTTAAGAGGGGATATGATAGCCCTCTTTAAATATTTGAAGGGATGTCATAATGAGGAGGGAGCTAGTTTGTTTTCTGCTGCTCCAGAGAACAGGACCTGGAATAATGGATGCAAACTACAGGAAAAGAGATTCCACCTCAACATTAGGAGGAACTTCCTAACAATAAGGGCTGTTTGACAGTGGAACATACTCCCGGAGTCTCCTTTGGAGGTCTTTAAACAGGCTGGACGGCCGTCTGTCGGAGGTGCTTTGATTGAGCATTCCTGCATGGCAGGGGGTTGGACTGGATGGTCCAACTGATTCTATGAAACCCCCAAACCTTTAAATTAAAAGGTTCCCCAGGTTTAGACAACAGGGAATTCCTGTTAATTTCAAACAGAATGTAATCAGTACCAGAGGAGGGGAAAGTAAGTGTGATTTAAGGATCATGAATGTATCACTACACCAGTGTTGGGCACTTTTTGTGGTTCCTGAGGCTCCCACAAACCCATTTTAAAAATATATGGTGCAACTTTCAAGCAATTCTTGCTCTGAAACCATCCACAAAGCCCCCCAAATATGCAAAAATATCATCACTCATGCAAGCACCCCAGGACCCATCCAGGCCTCCCAATACTTGTTATCCTCTGCATCGCTTCTATCACCATTTTGAGAGGGATTGCAATGTTTCTACCTGTAGCCATTTTGAGGAGGACCGCAACAGAAAATGAGTGTTTAGGCTCACTGAGGTGGGCTGCAGCCTGTGAGGGGAGGTCATGGGGCAAAAAAAAAAGAAATGCTCCAAGTCCCCATGTTGTTCACCTCTGCACTAAACCCACAGACAAGTGTACACCTGGGCCAGTGTACAGAATGACAAATCATAACTTCTTGGCCTCGCAAGATGACGTACAAAAATAAGTGTCCAGTTGTTTACCCCTTGTACAATTCAGATCTCTTCCTTGGGATTTCTGCTGCTGTTCCCGCATTTGACAGTACACAGAAATGCATCGCTATTGTGACTGTCAGTATGGGATGAAGGTCACTTCAGTGAAGTAAACAAACCACTTCACAGCTATTTAGTCAAGGGGACTTACCTAAATAACTGCTGCCATCCAATGAAATGAATGCTTCGCTCAGTTTTGCAAACTCCAGGGGGATTAAAGCAGTGTAAAGTAGCCTCTGGATACAAGCAAATTACTTTCCCCCATAATTACCACCTCACAAAAAATTCAATAAATGAAATTTTTATTAAATATAGTCTTTCCCCCCTCTAAAATATAAATATCTTAAAACTAAATTTTATAAATCTGGAGTAGCTCCATGTAATTCATTTCATTAGCCCCAACCAAATATGATTAGATCCAAAATCTGTATTTAATTTGTCTATAAATATAAAATAATGATTTTCTTGCAAACTAGTTATTTACTTATTCTTCATTTCGCAATCTGAGCACCGTAAATTACATGACATACTGCATCATTTAATAATACCTAATTAATGGATTCTGACTATTTACCATTGCAGATACATCTATTCCAGTGATTTGTAAGTGTTTAAAGAAGTACTGCAGTATAATTTACATATTCATTGACTTATGCTAAAATACACATTCTGATTTTATCCACGGACTTTCTATCACCCAAATTCACACACACTTTCCATCTGTAACTGAAAAATGTCTTTAAGGAAACAAATTGTTATTGCTACTGGTTTGGCAGTACACAGAATAGTATTCCTCTGCATTTGTATGTTTCTTAATTTTTTTTTACGAATGAAATTAGTTTGTAAAAAGATTACATACCACTTTGTCATCCTTGAACTGACAGAGACAGAGGTTCTATGCACTTACTGAGATTCCCTGCCTGCAAAGCTGTTCCTATCCATGTTAATGTACTGCAGAAATCTACTTCTGGCTGTGTGGCTCTTAACTCCATCAATGTAAAAAGCAGACATACACAAGCCAACTCACATGCATGCCAGAGCATTGTGTATGTATATGAATCTTCAAGTTGCTCACTGACTTATGGCAACCCCATGAATTTCTTAGGCAACAAATATGCAGGGTCCTAAATCAGAACAACTGTATTTTAAAATAAACTAATTTATTTCATTATTTTTAAAATTACCAGGAGGGTAGCTAAGCCCCCCTTATTTATTTATTTATTTATTTATTTATTTATTTATTGGAAAGCTAGCTATTTTATATACCCACCTAGCAGGGCTGGTGCATATGTAATATTGTGTTGTTGTTCACTGTAGTAAACAGGCTGCTTCTCCACTTCTTTCTATGGAACAAATTCCCTCTGCATGAGTTAACCATAGTTTTGAACTGTGTCGGTACCATATATTGTATTAATGTTAACCATGTTTTGTAGTTAATATTCAAGGAAGATCTGACTTGGTGTCTTTTGTAGGTAAACAAAATATTTTTCCCAATTCATCTCATGTACAAAAATAACTAAATAATAGATTTATTTACTTTGTCCCACTTCTAGGGAACTCTTAAAATGAAACACTGATTTCCCTTTTGTCTGCCAATCAAAGGGCTTCACTATTGTTCCAGACAGCTTTCAAAAGATAAGTGTAACATCAGCTTCAGAACTCCCTGTGATTTTTTTGTGGTGTTTTTGTATATAAAATAGGGGTTTTAGTGTTGATCCTCTGAAAGCCATTGCTTTGCTTATGTGCAATATGAAAAGAATTTAGAAAATGACACTTGATCAGAGGGGAAAAGATTCCTGATACTGTTAGTGTCCCTATACATCTCAGTTGCCCAAATGTGAAATAACAGGAAAATTAAGTTACGGTACTCTCTCCCTGTATTTTTAACTCTTAGGAGAACTAGTAAGCAATGTGAACCATGTTGTTGGATTTTCAAACTATGCCTGGATTGACCAAAATTTGAAGCCCTCTGAGCAACTGACCAGAAATTTACACAAGTTTAAAAGAACTTATGCACACATTATGCACATATATATTACACATACATGTTAACATTAATATAAAATTAATGATTAAAGCCAGAGGCTTCATCGATCTCTTTTCTTAAAAATTTTCTAAGGTCCAGATGATAATGGAAAAGGCCTTGGAGAGTGCTGCTTAATTTGCCATCCTAGTTGACTTCCCTGGAAGAAGGCTGGACAGGAGGTTGTATTAATAATATTTCTATTTAAAGTCTGCCAAACATGGATGGAAGAGGTGCAGGTGTGTGTGAGCTTACTTCCTACAAGGTAGCCACTGGTACCCAAAAGAGGACAATATTGATGACACCTCACTGGCCCCACAACATCATCTCCTTCCTTCATTGGGCTTGTGTTTGTTCCTTTTTTTGGTTGAACCTTCACTCTTGACTGTTTCATACTGTTCACAACATTTCAGCAGTCTTTGGCACTCAGTGAAATTCTTCGATTCCAGACTATCCACCTGTCTTTGGAAGCTCTTTCTCCTTACTTTCTTTCCATGCATCTCCCTCTACTGTCTGTTGCACAGAAAATGCTTCCTCTTTGCCCTCAGTGGTGACTGTTACAGAGGACAGGGAATTGCCAAAGCACATGTTACTTTAAGTACTTAGCTACTGAATGTATATTTTTTTAAAAAGTTCAAGTAAGCACAGGTATTCCAATTTGAATGAGGATCAAGGGGACAAGAGGAAAGCAGCTCTGGTCCTTGATCCATTTCTCCTACTGTAGTTCCTATCTGAATTGAGAATCCTGCTTCGCAATTTATATTGCTGAATTTGTTGTTGTGTGCTTTCAAGTTTTTTCCAAGTTATGATGACCCTAAGGCATGGCTTTTTCCTGGCAAAATTTGTTCTTCATTCTCTGAAGATGCCAGACACAGATGCAGGCGAAACATCAAGAATACATTCTCCTAGAACACGGCCTTACAGCCCGAAAACCCCACAAAAACCTATGGATGCCGGCCGTGAAAGCTTTCGACTTCACATGTTCAGAGGAGGTTTGCCATTGCCTTCCACTGAGGCTGAAAGATGTGACTCACCAGTGGGTTTCACTGCTGTGTGGGAATCGAACTCTGGTCTCCAGAGCTGTAGTCCCAACACTCAAACCACTACACCATGCTGGCTCTGAAGAGTGATCCATTAAATAGCTGGATCACTACTTGGCCATTTATATTACCCACTAGGTGACCTTGGGCAAGTCATATGCTCTCAGCCTCAGGGGAAGGCAATGGCAAACCTCCTCTGAACAAAATCTTGCTTGAAGGCACACAACAATGAGTCTAAAATCCAGACCAGGAGGAGGAGTAGAAAGTCAAGCATCACCACTGTCTAACTAAAGTCCTGATCCAAAGTGGCATCAGGGGAAACAAGTTTTGAAAACAGCAACCACCCTACCCAACTGTAAAAGCCATGTGCTTAGTTCTGGTATTAAGTTGCCACAAAATCTGTGAATCTCATTCACACAAGAGCTGCAGTTGCACTTTCACAAAGCTGCATATGGCTCCTTTAAACACAGTCTGGCCACCTATGACTGAAGTTCAGTTCAAAATGTGGCCCCTTGTTTAAATGCCTTACCAAATAGCTTTTTTAAAAAAAATCTTGCTAGACAAACAAAAGCATGCTACAAACAATGATGCAATTCCACTTTTATCAATGCCAGTTGGCTTCATTTTTATTAAGCAAGCAGGGTGGTTTCCACAACCAGATTTTCTATGTCACCAGTGCTGGGCTGGAGACTACAGCTTCTGTAGCCAGTGGCCATGCTTGCTGGAGGCTAGGTTGGTGAACTAAAGGCGTGTTTCAGCACCCAAAAAGGGTTGTCTCCAAATGTTGCGCTTTTGTAATCCTTTAAAGACACACTGAGGCCACCTTCCACATGAGGTCATCTTCCATTCACCCACCAGGTACACTCTGTATGCTTTATTTGTAGCTGATGGGCTTGCTGTACCAATACCACCCCTACCTATAGCCTTGGCAATGGTGTTTTGTGTCTTGTTTTCAGAGCACTAGAAAACAGCACAAACCTGATGGACTTCCAACCACTATACAGATCCATCAATTTATACATTAATGGGAAGAAAGTGACATCTCCCTGTTGCCTTTTGAAAATGGAAAGACAACTTAATGGAAATAAAACACCTTCAATGGTACATAGGCTCTGATGGCTTTATCAAATCCTATGTGGATAAATGTACTCATCTGGCTACTTAACACTTACTTTCAGTGTTTTTCAAACTTCTAACCCTCAGGGATTCCTGCTTGCTATTTCTAAGATGTGTTTTAGTGTACACTATCAGTTGACACAGATGACTGACCTGAGCTCTTTGGGGGTAGCAGTTGTCCCCAATAAACAGATAATGTACCCTAAAAGGGAGGCCCTGGGCTGCACTGCAGTGGAAAATAAGAAACAGTGAGCATGCTTTCCATTTAGAGAAGTTTGTCCACTATTACCTGAATTTTCTAAGGAATTCCAGAGTTGCTCAGAACCCAGTTTGAAAACCTTTGCTCTATAACACGTATATAGGCACCATTGTGACTTTGAAATGCCATCTGGTATTAAGCTATTACTCCTTCAGTACTCAATTTTTGCCTTTATTTACAGCAATCAATGTCTTTCTTGCAGTGGGTTAGGTAAAGCTTATGTTCCTGCTTTCAAGCTTCTTGACAGCTCTTATTCTTCTGTGCTTTCCTTTTTATATATAGCTGATCCAAATATAGGCATTGCTCCAGCCCTGTGCAGAATAGTTATGTCCTTAGCAACTCCAGATGTTGCCCAAAAGTCACTTGTGTTTTAGACTGGGACAGGCAACTCCGTCTTTTTTTCTTGCTTCCACAACTGACAGATGGTATTTACGCTACCAACCCAAGTCTTGTAATCTTGGCTGAAAGGAATGAATGAATGATGAACACAATTGGCTTTGGACAAGAGCGAAGATCCAGTTGCTGAAATTGGAAGAGACAATAAGAGATTATGAGAGAGGGGGTTTTTGGTACCAAAGTAGTGGGGACTAAGCCAAGAACATACATAAAAGAGATTGAGTTGGATCCAAAGCTGTTCTGCATACATAAGGAATCCCACTGTGAGCAAAAGGGAACCTTCCAATCCAACCCACTAAATGCTTTTTAGTATCGTCGCCTCCAGTGTGACAATATCATTTGTAGAATATGCAGGCTGGTGAACCTATATCTTTGCCAATAATGTTCTTCTGGGGCTGGATAAAAGAGCCCTCTTGGAAAAAACAGCAGTGGGACCGATGAAATCTAGCACTTCTCCTCCCAAATGGCTGAACTTGCTGAACGTTTGACATGGCCTAACATTGGGAGTTGGACAGAGAGGGTAGGAGGGCAAGAGAATGCTGTGAGCAGCTTTAGCACCTAGTTTCAAAGAAAATTTGCTTCCCTCTGTTTGTAGAAACACTCGTACATCTAGTTATCTATAGAACCTCAGCCTTTCAGTGATGATGGGAGTTCATCAACATTGGGAAAGCCACATGATCCCTAGACCTAGTCTAGACTGTTAATCTCCTAACTTCTTCCTGTTAACTTTAACTTTTTAACTTTGTTAAAAGCTGGCCTATGAATTGTGCAGACTTGGTTCAATTGCACAACTCACACAAGCTCTGGTTTGTCTTGGAGCAGAATTTGCACTGGCCAAGAATAAAACTTCCTTTTTTGTTTCATTTGAGTGCTCAGCCCTGAATATTAACTTCAGGAATGCAAGAGAACATTTTCTGATGGCTAGGAACAATGGGATGGAATTGTCTTCTCCAAACCCTTCCCAGATCCTCAGCACTTGCTTTGGAGCACAGCTATTTAATGAAACCCTAGGCAGCAACTAACATTTTTTTAAGCAGTCATATGCTTCCAATAACAACACACAACCAGACGTACGTAGCGAAATAACAAATCAAAACCCACTTACAATTTCACCTTCCTTTCCTCCAAAGTCTAAGTAAAGCATCCGAATCCCATCATCCGAGGACATTTTTAGTTTCTCGTAAGGAAACTGCAGAATGGTTTTGGGAAAGGCACCATCTTGAGGTTCAGTTGTGAGAGAAAATCCATGGTCATAATGGATGGTCAAATGGCACTCCTGGTTTTTATAGATGCAAGCTGTACAAGAATAAGAACCAACGGTGAGGTTAGAACATGTAAGAAACAACAACAGTAATGATAAAAGATTGTGTCTTCTACCATGAAGAGGAGAACTGGTTTGTCTGAAAACCAGGAAGATAGCAAAAAATAAATGTTTCAGGATATTTGTCTGACCACAACAAAGAACAGCAAGGACCGCTCTCATTTCACATTAAAGGAGCCACCCAAGCTGCCAAAGCTTATCCCCCAAATAGGTCCAGCACCTTTAAAAGCTTGAGAGTTTAATCTCTGAATTCACCACCACTGGCACTGGCACTGAAGCTGCCTATCCGGAACAGAATCACCTTTAAATTTGGTCTCTCCCCACAAGATGCTCTCCTCTTCTCCATTCCTGCCTGCCTCGGAGTGTCGATAGTTTTAATTGAGCCAATTTGTTGTTTGTCTTCGTTTAAATTTGTTTTTTGTTTTAAATTGGTTTTAACAGAGATTGTATTTAAATAAATAAATAATAATAATAATAATAATGATGATGATGTCTCTGTGCACTGGTAGTGAAGATGGGTGGGGGTCTGGGGATTTTAGATTGTATTGTAATTTTAATTGCTGTAATTGTTTTAACAGAGGGGTGAGGTAGTAATAATAATAACAATAATTTATTATTATTATTATTATTATTATTATTATTATTATTATTATTTCTGTCAATTAAGTAGACTATACTGGTTTTGTGAACACAAGAATTCACAGTGTGGGGCAAGGAGAAAAGGAAACCCAACAAGCAACCTTGTTTATTTTGAGTGAGGGAGAAGGAGTGTAACATGTGAGTACAGTGAAGGTTTGCGTTTTGGGGCTGGAAATTGGTCATGGCCATGCAAAATTTCTACATGCCAAGGCATGTATGGTGGTACTTGAGACTGAAACCAGGAACTTTCTGTAACTGGCAGCCTCAAGAGCTCTGTCCAACTTGCAGGGCCTTCCTTTGTGATATCTGGCATAGCCCCAAACTCAAGGATTCACTTTTATGGTGTTCTGTGAGGCTGCAGCAGTGGGAATAAAGGCCCCAAACTCAAGGATTCACTTTTATGGTGTTCTGTGAGGCTGCAGCAGTGGGAATAAAGGCCCCAAACTCAAGGATTCACTTTTATGGTGTTCTGTGAGGCTGCAGCAGTGGGAATAAAGGGGACTACTGAGAGACCTACTGTTTTTGACTCCTTTTCTCTATCATCTATCATGTAATAGTAACATTAAGTAAATATTAACATTAAATAGCAAATAGTAGTATTAAATAGCAACATTAAGGATATCTGAAGTGTCAATGTGCTAGCTTAGCGTCTCACAAGCTCTGGTCCTCCAGGTGTTTTGGACTTCAGCTCCCAGAAATCCTGATTGTTGGCCAAACTAACTAGGGGTTCTGGGAGTTGAAGTACCAAAGACATGGGACCCAAAAGTTTGGGAAATACTGGGAACCTAGCTGGTTATTACAAAATTGAAATGTTAAGAACCGGTACCTGAGTTTGCTCCCCCACCCCCTTCTTGTCCCCTTTCCCTCTATTTCCCTTGCCACTGTCCCCAGGCTTGTTCTGGCTATTCTTGAGCTCCAACAGAGGAAGGATACAGTCATGCAGTGGGTGTGTGTGGGTGTTACTTGCTCAGGAACATCCAGAATAAGCAACCCCATAGCCAATCATTGACCAGTGAGAAGGTACTGGCTACCTCCTTCTGCATGGTGTAAGTCTCCCATTATACCTGTGTTTGTCACCAACAGGATGCCAGCCCATGTCTATTCAGAATTAACTCATACTCAGTTCAGTGGGAGTTATTCCCAGGTATGTATGCCAGGCTGGGACCCAAGCCTTCCTTCCATTAGAAGCAGCAGCATCTATTATTGAGCAGAGATCTACCCAAGCTTCTGTTGCTCTTGCCACTGACCCAGGTTTCTATGGGTATGACTCACCGGTTGTGACTTCCATGGAGAGCTCTGCTGCATTGTGGCAACCTTGCACTATGCTCCTCGTCCACAGTGAGAGGTCTCTGCTAGTCTCTGCCTTGAAGAGGTGACTTTCAATCCCTTGCCGTGTACCCGTACGAGTAGCAAAGGACAAATCTACCCCAGACTGGGGGGACCCTTTCCCTGGCCCTGAATGCACCAACCTGAAAACAAGTAAATGAAATGAGAACCCACTGTTAGAGGAAATAGCTGAGAGGCAGCGCACATTTGGCATACATTGGGTCCAATTTCAACTTCAACCGACAGCTCTGGTAAAAAGGGATAATATAACAACAGGTGATGGAAAAGACTTCACTCTACCGGAGACACTGGATAGTTACTGCCTTTTGGATGAAACAGATAATACTAATTAGATGGGCAAATAGTCTGACATGATATAAGGCAAAGGTAGGTGAAGTGTCTCCCCTGAAGGCTTTTACATGGCCACTGACCTCTCCAAGACATCTAGAACTATCTTTTTTTCTTGCCCAAGCCAACAAAAAAGTGGATTTGCCTCTCTTTAAAGCCTGCAAGAGTAGCAATTCACATTTTTAATGGACTGCAGGGGATCTTGTGCATTGTTTATTATTTTTAAAGCAACTATTTTTTCAAAAAGCACCCTTCAATTTTTTTTTGTTTTTTGGTAGTTCACTTGGTACCTGTAAGGTCCTGGGAAGGCCATCAATCTTTCAAACATACCCCCCCCCCATACACAATGACTTCAATTTTATTCATAATCTTCACTCAAGTAAAAACAATGAATCAACAGGATTAGGCTACCTACAGTTTCCACTCTTTATCACCCTGCTGTGGTCACCAAATGTTTTCCAAACCTTATCCCACCATCAAGATATTTCTAAAGATTTAAGCAACTTCTATCCTCAATGGAAGATGGATGCCATCCCTCTAGATTTAATGCTACCACTACAGACATCTTCTCTGAATCCAAGCTATTAAGGCTTCTGGAGGCCAAAAGCTTACAAAAACAAAAACAAAGCTTTAGTCACAGAAGTTAAATATAACACAGCCATTATTTATTACAATTAAACCACATGTCTTTCTCCTTCCATCCCCATTCTCATCTTGAGCTGACATCTAACAACAACCAACCTTATTCCAACTCAACCATTTTTCTAACTGCATTATACTCAAACCCTAGGCTAACAAACTCCCCATTGAAACTGAAATCCCCATCATTCACCACCCTTATGCAAATCTCAAACATTCTTTCATTCCCAACAGCTACTTATCTCATACTCTAATATACAGTACACACAATAAATCAAACATTTTCAAATACAAACCTGTATAAAACCCATGACACATTGACTCATAGTCAACTATTTATTTAAGGGGGGTCTACTCTAGTTGAGTCTAACCCACAGAATTCCTGTCCTGACATAATCAATAGATAAATACATTTTATGTGTAGTCAATTGACCATATAAACAGTAAAATAGAGGAAACAAGGAAGAACAGAATAAAACAAATACTACGATTCAGGAAATAAATTACAAAACTTTCAATCAGTTAGGAGCTATGAAATACTATACAGCAATCCTCTTGTACTATAACTAACAACACTTTTTTTGCTTTTAAAAAAGTGCTTATAAAGTTTCTTTGGAAGCAAATTTAAAAGATGGTGAATTATACGTTTCCTAATGCTTTAATAAAAAAGTGCAATTAAAAATGTTACAACGAACACTGATTTAAACCGGATAGTGCATCACACAGGCATGATGTGACTGCCAGCTTGAGGGGTTATTCTGGGTTTTCTTGTAGAAACCACTGTACTGTCTAGAAGCAGTGAAACAATGAGTTGAGAAACTGGGACATTTCCTGGAGCGCCAATGAATTTAGAAGTTGCCACTGACAGGATTAATTAGGATTCTGAGGAGAAATGCTTCTCCCAGCTTTTGAAGTGTGGTTTAATTTGAAGATGATTTTGTCAATGTGGAATGTATTCTCTTCCAAAAGAATGTGCTAACGCTAACTGATTATCAAAAGTGTTTTACTAATCACTCTTCTCCAGCTGGATTGGTTGTGTCCTGCAGACTTGTCACCCAAAGCTGGGTCATGTTCACTGCATGAAAATACAAGACTATGCCAAGAAGGGGGAGTGTGTTGTCTTCTACTGAATAAGTTTTAAGTATGCTATTTGGTTTAGCATGGTACAGTTAGCCCTTCATATCCATCCGGTTACCCTGCCTTCAGTTCTCAAATTTTTAGCACTGCAGATGGAGACACTGAAAATCATTCACACTTAGAACTCTTCTATTTGCTATGCTTGCACTCCCTGGGTAACTTTGCTTGCCCTGTTGTTGTTGTTGTTGTTTGGCTAAACTGTACTTCTAAATGCTCAAGTGAGATTTTAAGTAAATGTGATGATAGAAATCTGGGAAATGAATGAAAATTTCATGACAGGGAGAGAATTTGTATTTGGGAGTCTGTGTTCTCATCCCGACCCCTGCCCAGTGCACTACTTTCATAAACATGGCTCAGCTGTCATGGCTTTGTTGTTGTTGTTGTTGTGTGCCTTCAAGTCATTTCCGACTTGTGGCGACCCTATCTGGGGTTTTCTTGGCCAGTTTCTTCAGAGTGGGTTTGCCATTGTCATCCTCTGAGGCTGAGAGAATGTGACTTGCCCAAGGTTACCCAGTGGGTTCACATGGCTGAACCCTGGTCTCCCAGAGTCATAGCACAACACTAAAACTACTACACCACACTGGCTCTATCCTATGAAATCCTGCAATCTGTGCTTTAGTAAGGGACTGAGAATTCTCTTCCACTTCTAGTGACAGTCTACAGGTTTCTAAATCCCTGACCAAACCTCAAGGTACATAAGAAAAAGCCTACTGGATCTGACCAGAAGCCTCTCTAATCCCACATTTTGTTTCCTACTGTGGCCAGTCAGTTGCCTTTGGGGAAAACCACAAGCAGCTGGAAGCAGAATTAATGGTTCCACACTCTCTCTTAACATACTGTGTTATAATATCAAGTAATAACACTTTCTCATTGCCAAGATCTTCCCATAATGTTTAAATCCCACCAACAAAGGCACAAAGTGACATGGATCAAGTTTCCCATGTCCCACCTGCATTTTATGCTTATTATATTAATTTCTTCTGAGCTCACCTATGGAATTATTGATAGAAAGCATTACTCAGTTTCTCTAAAGTCAGTTTCTCTTCTCCTTACTCTGTGATGGTGGAAATGGGGGTAAATTGTGGGTGAATTTCTCTTTATACCCCCTCATTTTTTACATAGTGAAACATCACTATTTGGCATACAATATTAAGGAGGAGAAGAAAGGGAGAAAGTTGTAATAACCAAGGAGTGGGAAAATTGCAGTTTGGGGCCACGTGCAATCAATACCAACAGTACTTTACATTTCTATACCACTTCATAGTGAACTCAGCATTCTCTAAGCAGTTTACAGTCTGTAAGCCAACTGCCTCCAACAAGCTGATGACTTATTTTACCAACCTATGAAAGGATGGAAGGCTGAGTCAACCTGGAACCCTGAGACTGAACTCACAACAGGGCCACATGCAGCCTCCAAGTGCATTTTTGAGGTGCCTGGTGCAGTTCAGCCTTCTCCAATGTAGCATCTTTTGGAGGTGTTTTCTATAAGTCTCATGCTCCCCAGATAACAGGCTGACAAGGTATGATGAGAGTTATCAGCTGGCATCCTATTAATAACATATCCAAGCAAAATTCCATTTTATGCTTGTGCATGTATTTTTATTTTTTATTTTTCTGGTCATGCAGAGGTTGGTAATTTCTTCCTCCCTTCACAATGACCAAAGTGTCCCCCATTCATTATGGTAGCCACTGGCCATTCCCTTGCAGATGGAGAGCAGAGGGATGGGAGAAGCATTTATCTATGTTTACAAAGCCAGACACAGATTGATGAAATCATCTGTTATTGTTTTTGGAGCACCCCAGTAGATTTCAGTGGTGTTAGCACACCCTACATACTCCACACAGTATTGGAGGTCCCCATATTTTCATATTCCATATCTGGAACCAGCATGTTCTTGAGAGGTTATAATGACCATTAAGAGCACTAGGTCAGGGTCCCAGGAGAAAAGGTGAAAGGACCTGAGGCATGTGGATGATCCAGGTAATAAGACAATCAAATCTAAATGGGTGTACTAATTGTTCCCACCTTTTACCAAGCCATCTGCATTTCCTCTTGCATCAAGAGACAAAGGAGGTCTCATTGCACTGAAGAAGTCAGCCAACTCTTTCTGTCTACCCCCTGCCATGTTCCCAAACAAACTTCCCTTTCCATCTATCCTGATCCAACCACTGTTTTCATCACACTAAAATTAAAGCCATTAATCAGTCCAGAATTCCATTGTCAATTGTAACAAGCCTTTATTACCTTGCAACATAGCCCTGTCCCCAGAGGCTAGTTAGTAGGTATATATATTGCTCTCAAAACCTAACCTCCTTGAACACAGCCAGCATACATCTCTGTACACACAGTTGTCCCAAGCTGTGCTCCATGTATGTTCTGTGTCACTCCCAGACCCCAGTCGGAGCCACTCTCGCTTTACATGGTCAGACAGACGAATATTGCCCCCTGAATCCCTCAGAACACACAATCCCACTTCCATATTTCCATATCTCCGTTAGCTCTGAATTCTGTGTCTGTTCGAATTGCTATTGTGTGTGTGTGATTGCGTTCTGCATTTTTCTGAATAAAACCCTCTTAATTCACTCAAACCTGGAGTTCTCCTCAGTTATTACTGGTCCTAAAGGATACCTAGTCTTTTGCAAAGCTAACTTCCCCAACATTCAAAGTAATATTGATGATTGGTGGGGACCCCACACTCTCCCCATCTTTCTTTCTGTAACAGTGGAAGATGTCCTCTATCTGTGGTGAACTATGGGAACAGAGGCAAATGCTTCTCCCTGCCCCTATCAGCAATGAAGTGGACAGGAGGAGGGTCTATCACAGTTCAAAAGTGAGTCCTGGGTTGGTAACAGGGTAGCTGTAATAAGAGTGCCTTAATTAGAGCGCTTATGCTATGCATGACCATGTAGGACAGGGGTAGGCAACCTTTCCCCTTTAAGGGCCGAGGGACTTCAGCTCCCAGAATCCTAGGAGCTATTGGCCAACATGGGACTATTGGCCAACATGGCTGAGGCTTCTGGGAGCTGAAGTCCCTCGGCCCTTAAAGGGGAAAGGTTGCCTACCCCTGATGTAGGATCTCAGCCACAATCTGGCACTTCGAGGGTACCACTTTGTGAAACATTCCAGTTAAAGTAAGTTTCCTTTTTGGTCAACCTAAGTATTTCCTGAAGTTTAAATCCTGCTGTAAACTAGTATGAATGACAGAAGTGACTTTTTCAAACAAACCTTTTTGACTACATTGTTCCAGAGACTTTCTGAAAACAGTGTGCTGTTAGAAAAAGAGACTCCACTTCATTGACAACATCTTTTCTCACATATCAATGGTTTAAAGAGAGAAAGAAACAGTGAGAGAAGGTTAAAGGGGCAGCTGGGATCATGTTTCTGTAGCCACTCATGCTAGCCAATTCAGTTAAAAAACAGTTGTTGTTTTGCATTCAGAGGACATGAAAAATAGCTACAGGCATTTGTTCACAAGCTTAACAGCATGAGAAAAAGCCAGCGCATTCACCAACCTGTGAACATTTCATGTGTTTGTTTTTAACTGTTTAAGGACAAAGACTGCATCTGAATATCATCGAACAAGGGATGCAGTTTAAAGAGCTGGAGGAGCTGATATTTATGCAGTAGCCTCATTTTTCACTGAAAAGAGTTCACCTGAAGGTTACTTAGTTGGAAAGGCTTTCTCAGGTAGAAGTGTTCCACACAATAGGCTGAAGTATAAAAAGAAGGAAGGAAGGGGACGGAAAAAAAGAAAAAGAGATATGGCCACACATTTAGACGTACATTTTTAAATCAGGCGTACTTTAGGTGTACATTCTTAAAACAGCAAGTGCCAGAAGAGGGAACAGGAGGGCTGCTATCCCCCAAAACTAGGCTGATCATATTTCCTTCAGACAAAAATGGGACATTAGGATGGCAAAAACGGGATGGGGTTATGTCATATTCCATATTCATGAAAAGGGAAGATGATAACAGAAGTTTTATTACAGGAACATATTGAGCTAACCATTAGTCTTCAGTGACAGAACTCGTACAAAAATTTAGGCAAACATAGAGGTATTTCACCATGAACGTCCCATGAATATTTCTCCAGTGAAGTAATCTTACACAGCAAATTACAGCCTTTCAACACCTTATCATAAAACCTCTCATATTCCATGACACAATTTTTTGACAATCAAACAAGGATCTTCAAACCATTTTCACAAC
Source organism: Phrynosoma blainvillii (assembly GCA_026167975.1). Taxonomy (NCBI): domain Eukaryota; kingdom Metazoa; phylum Chordata; class Lepidosauria; order Squamata; family Phrynosomatidae; genus Phrynosoma; species Phrynosoma blainvillii. The sequence goes on along the minus strand of JANUYF010000004.1, from coordinate 21,039,037 downwards.
GTTAACAGGGTATTTTTCTTGAAAACGGCAAAATTGACATTTATATTAAAATGATGGGATGATCTGGAAATATGAAAAAAATGGTACTGTCCCCTTTAAAATGGCACTTATGGTCAGCCTGCCCCAAACTTATTTGGTGGGCATCTTAAGAAGAGATGTGCAGATGGACCATTGTTTAACTTGATAGGAAATAATGAATTTGTCAATTTTTGAACCATGTCATATTTGCACATCTTTCCTGAATCTGTTAATTTCAGTCTTCTGTTTTGTTCCTCACTTTTCTGAATTTAGGCCTTGCTCTGATCTAATTCTGTATGTTTTTAAAAATGCAGTTCTTCTTGAAAATGTTGATGCATTTTCATGTGCGTGTATCTTTCATGTTCCATGTGCATTTCTAATGTATGCATTACTGGAAGATGTGCACTTTTTCTTTCTTAACTGTATTTTTTTTTCCAAATAAAATTTGTGCACTTTTCCTTAATATATGCATTTTTTCAGTTTTTGGGCTGGAGAACTGTACTGCAAACATTTGCGAAAGTGAGAATGTTGGTGTAAAAGTGCATCCTTTTTCTCGTTGTTAGGGAGTGCAATTAGCTAAATTTGTAAAAAAGAAAATCAGACTGAAATTTCTCTCCATCCCTAGCATTCACTTTTAATCCTGCTTTGCTCACATATTAACATACATTTTAATCAACAGAATAAGCAATTAATGTTTTTTCTCTCTTAAACTAGCATTTTCTCTCTCTCAAATATGCATTTTGATAGGGGGGTTTTTTTGCAGCAGGAACTGAGTCAAAATACTGAGGATGTGAGGAATCTATTAAATAACTAGGTTCCAATTCACATAGTTGCTCAGGAAGTGTCAGTAATGGTTATTCAGGTAAGCAAACCTGAAGTACTTCCTGTGAGCTGGGTGGATCAGAATGAGCAAGTAGACCTCCTGGTGGTCAAGAGATACCATATAATCTCCCTCCTGCACACCTTCCAAAACAGAATGTAAGCGTTTGCATGTGAAACTTTTGTTTTGTGACAAGCTGATTAAGCCTTTGCAGGTTAAATACAGCTCACCTCTCTTTGTTTTTGTTGGGAGCCAAAAATAGAGATGCTAAAATTCTCAGTACTGGCTCTATGGAGTATGGACCCAATGGCCTTTATATGAGCCAGCTGTGCTATGGCTTGGAGCATCTGATGGTATTTCTTCATAGACTTGGGCATGTTGGATTGGATGAAGTAATCCAGAGACTTCTGGAAGAAGTCTGTCATACATCCATCTCTCACTGTCCTGCAAACCCAATCATCAGAGGATGTTGCTCCCAGCAACTGGCAAAATGCTGAAGACATGCCCTCATTGAGAGATGTTCTGATTGAAAAAGACTGGTGTGGCCTCCTATTCTCCTTGTTAGCAGGTCATCTATTAAACCCTGAGGACTGCTGTTGTCTAGGCTGTCACTTGGAAGAATTCCAATTAGATCTGAAAGTTCTAGGGAATTTTGAGAACTGTAATTTTGTGAAACATTTAGCTTTCTCTGTCAGACAGCTCTGGTGCCACAATAAACTACAGTTCCTGGAATTCTTTAGCACTGAGCCAGGACAGTTCGGGCCTCGGCAGACGACTAATAGAGTCATCTTCCGGGCAGGGAAGAGGAGGGGCAGCCGCACGAGCGGCACCCCTTCCTCTTCCAGAGGTCACCCTCGGAGTCGCCGGCCCTCCGCACGGCCAGCGCTCCGAGGATGACCTCACGCCACGGCGACCGCACGCGCTGCGGCGTTTGAGTCAGGGAAAGTGCGCCCGCCGCTTTTAGGGCGCCCTTTCCCTGAAATCTAAAAGGAGCGCCAATTTGGTGCTCCTTTTAGAGTCGCCGACGGTGCGCCGCGGTGCGGCTGCCGCAGTCCAGCGGCGCTCCGTCCCGCGGCACACGGGAAGCTCCCGTCTGCTTCCCCCCTTTGTTAAAGAGGTCTCAAACTGGATTATTTCTGCAATGTGTTTTGGCCCTAAGTAGCTGGTGAAGAATTTTGAACATAATTCTCTCAGAATTATAACATACTAATACTTATGTTATGCATGTACTGTATTTAAAAATAAAGAAGTTTAAAAATAATGTTGTGTGCATCTTCAATCCCATGTCAGGAAAATTCAGGATATCAGGCGGGGGGGGGGGAATACATACATACATACATACATACATCTTGCTTTGTACTAGTTCTTCACAACACAGGACTCCTTTGTATAGGTTTTCTGTGCATTTTTCAGGCTGTGAGGCCGTGTTCTAGAAGAATGTATTCCTGATGTTTCACCTGCATCTGTGGCTGGCATCTTCAGAGAATGGTGGCATGGAGGTGTGTGGGGTATATATACTGTGTGACCCTTGGTTGAGAGGATTAGCATATAAATCTGTGCATTGTTCTGTTGAGGCAAGGCCTGTGGGTGGGAGGATATGTGAGGAGGATTAGTTTCTATTTAATTAATGGTCCATTGTCTGCAGGTAATTAGCATGTAAATTAGCATGTAAATCTGTGTATTGTTCTGTTGAGGCAAGACCTCAGGGTGGGAGGATATGTGAGGAGGATTAGTGTCTAATTAATTAACGGTCCATTTTCTGCTGACACAATGCTACTCCTCTCAACTAAGGGTCACACAGTATATATACCCCACACACCTCCATGCCACCATTCTCTGAAGATGCCAGCCACAGATGCAGGCGAAACATGAGGAATACATTTTTCTAGAACACGGCCTCACAGTCCGAAAAACCCACAAAAACCTATGGATGCTGGCCGTGAAAGCCATCGGGCTTCACACTCCTGTGTGTGCTGGGATATTAGAGTTACATCAAGTCAATGGTGAGTGTCTCTCCACATTTATCTCAGTTTGTTCTCCACAGTTATGTGAGAAATGCTTCGCCTACTAGCTCAGAAATTAGCACTATGTGTAGCCAGCTTTAGCTAGTAACATGAGAGAGTTCCCTAAGTCACCAAATAATTCGACAGTGGTGGTAGAGCCTTGGCAATAGACTGAGCCTCATGTCAACAGCTAGTGCTTTGTCGATTACGCAACACATATCCATCAGGGCTCTCTGTAATACTTAGTAGAGTCAGATAGCCACCTCTGGCAGATTTGGGGTGTTGTGAAAGGGCAGCAACCCCCTTTTTGTTTCTTTGTTTTATTTGTATTCTCAGGAGGGATATCTGTGGAATTTTCAGCCTGATGTGCCAAAATAACAAAATAATAATAATAATAATAATAATAATAATAATAATAACTTGACTAACTGCGCACTGCATACAGGTTGAGTCTCCCTTATCCAAAATGTTTGGGACCAGAAGTCTTTTGGATTTTGGAGTGGTTTTTTGGATTTTGGAATATTTGCATATATATAAAATGAGATATCTTGGAGATGGGACTCAAGTCTAAAACCAAAATTCATGTATGTTTGCATATACATTAAGCACTGGGCCCTTGGTATCTGCTGGGGTTTGCATCCAAGACCCTCCCTCCCATGGATACCAAAATCCATGGATACTTAAGACTCATTTAATACAACGGCACAGTAAGATGGTATCCCTTGTATAAAATGGCAAAATCAAGGTTTGCTATTTAGATTTTACTTATTTTAAAAAATATTTTCAAACTGTGGATGCTTGAATCTGGGGATTAAAAAAAACAAGGAAATGTTGGGCTGACTGTACACATAGCCTAAAGGTAACTGTATACACAGTATTTTTTAATAATTTTGTGCATAAAATGAAATTGTGTATATTGAACCATCAGAAAACAAAGGTGTCACTATCTTAGCCACCCATGTGGACAATTTTGGATTTTGGAATATTTTGGATTTTGGAACTCTGGATAAGGAATTCTCAACATGTCCCTTGATACAGTTGAGTGGAGAAAACAAGTGCTTCTTTGTTTCAGGCAACAAAATGTCCCAATAGTTACTTTTCTTGTGTTTTAGTGTGTTTATATTACCTGTTTAAACCTTTAAACTTAAATCAATAGGTTGACTTTTATAAAGATACAGATAAGGAGTAAACCTAAAAAAGAGTTACTTCATACCGTATGCAGTATTGTGGATTCTAAAGGGCAAACAATTATCTTGGAACACTTGGATCATTAATTGGACACATGCTAGAAAGGCAGAATTGGTTCAAGGTCCTACTTGAATTTTTATGCATGTTTAGAAATGAATATATGACTTTTTACATTTCATGAGTTTAATGCCATGAAATCCCAGTGTGCCACGTAAAATGTAAACTCACCGTTCCTGTGTAGCATTCCAGAAGCCAGTATTTTAAATTATTTTGACATATTTTTTTCTCACGGATAGCAAGCTACACTACCTCTGGGTAATGTATCCCATTCTGTTTTCCTTTTAACTGAAAAAAGCATGGTTATGAGCACACTTTGGCAAAAGTTTGCCACCATTACTGACTCTCAGTCCACCTCTGTGCTGATTTTGCTTTTTAAGATCTTTCACAGTCTTGGTACATGGAGGACCTCTCCTCTCTCTACATATACATGTGCAGACCATATGATCTTCAGAGGCCTTTTCCAAATGCACCTGCAAAGTAGCTGCACAAGTGAGTATCTTTTCACTGGTGGATCTTTGCTTCAAAATGACTACTCCAAAGAAACTCTTTTGTCATTTGGTATCAAAAGATTTCTTTTCCCCATATGTTTTAGTCTGTCTTAGATTTAAACTGTATTTACTCTTGGAAATGTATATATTTGTTTTGCATTGGTCATTTTTTCCTATTTTTTTCTGCCCGACTGGGTGTCTGTGTTCTAGGTCTCTTATGGCCTCCAATTATCTTTTTAAGTAAGCTCTGTGTGACTTGTAAACATAAAGTTGCCCTTATTACTGATGGACATTCTAAATGCCTTTTTTGTTTGGGTGAGGGACAGGGACATATTTCTGAGCATTGTTCCATTTGCTGCTCCTTCACTACTCAAACTCCGCAACAGAGCTCAGGGACTAAAACCTTTTTGTTGGGAGTGCTCTCTTTCTGTTGCTCAGAAATCCTCTTCTCAACAAGATCTCTTGGCCTTAATCCCTATTTCTAAGCTTCCTCGAATCCTTAAACTCTTCAAAGAAATTGGAGGCTTCTGCATCTTCTTTGTCGACATCGACCATCGAACCCATTACAAAGATCTCTGCATCCATGGTTGCTGGTCTCCCTTGGAGGCACAGATGCACATCAACGCCTTGGAACTCCTGGCAGTCATCACCTTTCGAGCTTTCGAAAACCACCTTGACCACAGGGTGATACAAATTGTAACCGACAATACACCACAGTCTGCTACATCAACAAACAAGGAGGTACTCATTCTCTTGTGGTCTTCTGGCTTGCCCTCCAACTATGGAGATCTACACTCAATCCAACCAGTAGCAGTTCATCTGCTGGGTAAGGACAGTGTTGTAGCCAACTCTCTGAGCCAGGACAAGGCCCTGCAACACGAATAGACCTTGTCACTGGACATGTTCCGTTTCATCACATCTCAATGGGGAACTCCTCAAATGGACCTCTTTGCCTCTCCAGAGAATGATCAGTGCCCACTGTTTTGTACCAGGGTGTGGCGAGGGAGAGGCTCCCTAGAAGAAGCCTTCCTTTTGAACTGGAGACACTGACTCCTCTATGCCTTCCCTCCATTACCTCTTGTGGCAAGAGTAGTGGCCAATCTGCTCAGCTTTTCAGCTTCCAAATGGACTCTCTGTGCAGGTGCAAACCCTACTGTGAGGACACAGATGACCACTCGAAGAACCACAGTTACAGATAAGCAACCTGTTCTTTTCAGGACTTGGCAATGTACAAGGCCAAGCTGCTTCATTAGTGCCTGCAGTGTGTGTGTGTGTGTGTGTGTGTGTGTGTGTGTGTGTGTATATATATATATATATATATATATATATATATATATCCTGTATATACTTGACAAAAAGCTGACCTCATGTATGAGTTGAGGGCAGGTTTTGGGGACAAAATTATGGATTTGAATATGACCTGTGGATATGTCAAGGGTAAAACTTAGAGGCATTTAAGAAAGCATATAAAGGCTGAAGCAAAGGAAAATGATGCCAAACAACTTACAGAATTTCAGCAGGCATAACTGTTTGTGTTCACCCTAAAAGTTGGATGAATGAGGATGGAACTAGGGTAAATAGTGGCTTTGTGGTATCTGGAGAGGCCAACAGGCACAGGCAGGGCTAAGAAACATGCACATGTCAAAAAAGGCAAAGCAAAGAAAATGGTGACTACAGTAGCAATGATTATAGCCTTTACTGTGATAACTTTGCATGATTTTAACCCAGAAAAGCTGACCAACATACATAAATGTCTTACTCAGATCATTCAAAACCCAGTTCCTCTCAATCATTCTTTTAGGGGAAGCACCACCCTCGGGAAAACTTGCTGAAATGGATAAAAGCTATTTACCATCACCAGGAAGCTAGAATTATGGTCAATGGAGAATTGACAAAATCATTTAAGATTGAGAAAGGGGTGAGACAAGGCTGTCCTCTCTCCTCTCTTTTATTTATTCTAAATTTTGAGATTTTAATGAATAATATCAGAAGTAATGAGAAAATCCAGGGTGTCAGAATGAAGGGAGAAATTTATAAAGTGAAGGCCTTTGCAGATGATCTAATGATTTCCCTTTCAGATCCGTGTGGAGACATCATATTATTGTTAAAGGAAATTTACAAATTTGGGACAGTAACAGGCCTTAAAATTAATAAAGATAAAACTGAAATGTTATTAATGAACTTAACTCCCAAAGAGAAAGAGGAATTAAAAATGAATTCTAAACTAGCAAAAATGGTTAAATATTTAGGAATAAATTTTACAACTAGAAATAGTGACCTTCTCAAAAATAATTATGAAAAAAATGGGCAGAAATAAAAGAAGACTTAAAGAGATGGAACAAGTTAAAAATCTCATGGATGGGCCGAATTTCAACAATTAAAATGTGTGTCCTTCCAAAAGTAATGTATTTGTTCCAGAATATTCCAGTAATCTTAAATGACAAGCTGTTTGACGATTGGAATAAAGTAGTTTCTAAATTTGTTTGGTCGGGAAAGAAACCAAGGATTAAATTTAAATTTTTGCAAGATTCGACTGATAGAGGCGGTTTGGGTATGCCAAACTTCAAAAATTATTATTATGCATGTACATTATTCTGGCTGATTGACTGGTTTAAATTGAAAAACAAAAGAAATCTTAAATTGGAAGGTTATGACAACGTTTATGGATGGCATGCCTACTTGTTTTATGATAAGATTAAATGTCATAGGAACTTTAACGATCACATTATACGAAAGTCCGTTTTGAGAATTTGGAATAAAGTAAAAAATAATTGGCAAGATATTTTACCCAGATGGACTGCAATTGGAGAAGTTGTCACTAGAGGTAATAAATTTGGAAAAAGTAAATGGCTAACTTATGAAGAACTACTTTTAAAGGAGGGAAATAGTTGGGAAATGAAGACGCAAAAACAATTAAATATAGAGGAGTTTAATTGCAATTGGTTCTCATATAGACAGCTAAAGGAACGTTTTTGGATTGATAAGAAGACACGGCTGATAGGGACATTGGACAAACATTTTGAAAATGTAATATGGTCAAGGGATAAACATCAGATTTCTGAATTTTATAAGATATTGCTTTTAGGGGAAGCACCAAGGAGCTATCATCTCCACCATTTTCTCACCCAGGCATTTTAAAAGGTCAGAAGCAGTGCCAAGACTGAGAGAGTAGAAGGGGTCCATGCTTCTTTTAGATCAGGGGTAGGCAACCTTTCCCCTTTAAGGGCCGAGGGACTTCAGCTCCCAGAATCCCAGGAGCTATTGGCCAACATGGGACTATTGGCCAACATGGCTGAGGCTTCTGGGAGCTGAAGTTCCTCGGCCCTTAAAGGGGAAAGGTTGCCTACCCCTGTTTTAGATGCTCCCAAGACAGATTAAACTCTCGCCTTTTGTCGCTCTACTCAGAGGGGATGGTTCCCTTTTGGATAAGAATTAATGTATAGTACTTACATTGACCTATGGATGAGTCAACCCAAGGGTTTGGGGTCTACATTTTGACTAAAATTTCTAGAATTATACATGAGTAGATACAGTAATTCCTAAAAGAAGGCTGTAACAAGAAATCTAATTCTCCCATGTTGAACTGTTTCCATATAAAAGTGCTGTTATAGAATCAAACAGCAAAGATCTGCTTCCAAACGTGACACGCAGACTACAATCTAAAGAAAGCATATAGGCTTATACAAAGTGCATGAAGAGAATAAATAGAGTCCCACACACACACACATACACCTTTTGATGATGACTTTGAGGGAGCTCAAATAATCTAATAAGTAACCTACCTGTTTATGCTTGTTAAAGATGCCCTTCGGTAACAAGAACAGGGCACAGCATACCATTGAAAGCATATGATGAAAATAGCAACAATGAAACTAAAGAATTACAGAAGCTGCAACAAAACCACTAAAATTTAAGGGAGATATAAAATGCCTGTAATATCTATAAAACATCTGAAAAACCTGGGACACCCATAATATGTGAGAGAACACCTAAAAAAAATGAACAAGGAATTTTCTTATGGTACCAGGCAAGCAAGGAAAACTGGTGGATCTGTTGCCATGGGGGCAATGAATCTGTTCTGTTTTACCATCACTCTTCCTGCAGCTGCTCCAGGTTGTTCAGGACCATTTGAGTCTTAGGCCCTCTTCCTGACTGTATAACCTGGAACAGATGTGGGAGGAATAGCCATAAAGCAAGAGTGGATTCCTCATCCCCAAGTCAGTGGAACAACTGATCGTCCCTGCAGACAAGTGTATCTAGGAGAAATATTTCCATATTCAATGGGTCACAAATAAAGGGCCCTCTCTGCAGTCAATCACCAGCCACTGACGTTCAGGAGAGAGAAGTGGGTTGGGGAAGCCAGGGAAGGGATTAAATCTAATAAACTAATTCCAAAAAAAAAAAAAAAAAAAAAAAAAAAGAGAGAGAGAGAGAGAGAGAGAAGACACATTGAATAATTTGTTGACTGATAAGTCAACAGTTATACAACTGCATTAACTCAGTGGGTCTGCTCTACTAAGGTACCAGCAATTACATCTGAAGCCCTTAGAAGTCCTGCATACATCACAGCCCCTGCTGTTGCCTGTTGTGCCTCACCATTTTTAAGGCTCTTAAACTGTTTGACCTATTTACAGAACCACGTTCTTGGACAGCAAGTGACATGGGGACAATTTTTTATAGGATTCAGTTTAACAAAAGATGCTCACTGATCTTAGAATATATAATTCTGAGGCCTTCCCAGTCTTTGTTAACACTTCTCGATTTAAGACAATCTGCCCAATTTTTCTATAACAATAAGCAGATAAACCAGTAAATTTGAAACATTGGATAGTTGTTTATGACATCAAAGTTAATCAGCCACTTGCTTGGGGGTGACTTCTGCAGCTTGTGGGCTCTGAGCATTCTGCTATTCATGATTCAATGTTTCTGAGCTCAGCTCACTATCATTAGCTAAAGAAAAACTGAAACAGTAACAATGTCTGTCTCTTTGACATGATACTTAAATAAAACAAGATACCTGGTGGCCAGCAAGGGGTAGGAATGAAGAGGACTGAACCAAGCCTCCTTTATTCGCGGCATGCTCTCATACATCAAGAGGTCCTTCTCAGTCAGTACCACAAGCACTGCTTTCCAATGCTTGTCATTCTCTCCAACCACCTGGGGATAAAAAAGGAACATGAGCCTCAGTGACAAAAATGTTATTGCTGGACTGTGGCAGCCAGTGAGAAGCAAGCAAAACAAGCAAGAACAAAAGCATCACTTTGGGACAATATAAATTCTAGGTGCGGGCTCTTTGATCTATATTTGGCCTGGACAAGACCCAATTTTTGAAAAAGCTAGGATATAAATTAATTGACTGGCTGGTTGGTTGACTGACTGGATTAGCAGAATAGCGAGAGAGGACCAATGTGGTATAATGACTTGAGCACTGGACTAGAGCATCATGGAGACCCACTTGGTGGCCTTGAGCAAGTCACACTTTTCAGCCTCAGAGGATGGCAGTGGCAAATCCCTTCTGAAGAAACATCATTATTATTATTATTATTATTATTATTATTATTATTATTATCATCCTGCCTTCCTCCCAGTACAAGGCAGCTAACAAATCTAAAACAGTTCAAGTTAAAACAGCATAAAACATTAAAAATACAAAGTTTAAAAAGCAATTAAACAATTCAAACAATTAAAAACATTACATTTTTACATTTTTACATTTAAAACTCTTTAAAACAAAAACAAAACAGCATCCATGTCATGCAAAGGCATAAAAACATCTTTACCGGAAGGATAGCAGGGATGGAGCCATCCTGGCCTCCCTTGGGAGGGAGTTCCAAAGCTTGGGAGCAGCCACTGAGAAGGCCCTCTCTCTTGTTCCCACCAAACGCGCCTGAGAAGTTAGTGGGACAGAGAGAAGGGCCTCTCCCAATGACCTCAATACTGGGGGGCTCATATAGGGAGATACAGTCCTTCAAATAGCCTGGACCCAAGCCGTATAGGGCTTTGTAGGTCAAAACCAGCACTTCGAATTGTGCCCAGAAACATACTGGCAGCCAATGGAGCTGTTGCAACAAGGGAGTTGTATGCTCCCTGTAGCCAGCTCCAGTTAACAGCCTGGCTGCAGATCTTTGGAAGTTTCTCAGCACTTTTCAAAGGCAGCCCCATGTAGAGCGTATTACAGTAATTCAAATGGGATTTAGCCAAGGCATGTACCACTGTGGCCAGATCTGACTTCTCCAGGAATGGGCACAGTTGGTGCACAAGTTTTAGCTGTGCAAAGGCACTCCTGGTCACTGCTGATACCTGGGGCTTCTAAGCTCAGCGCTGAATCCAGAAGTACCCTGAAACTATGAACCTCAGTTTTCAGGGGGAGCGTAACCCCATTTAACACAGGCTGAATCCCTATTCCCGGATCTGTCTTTCAACTGACCAGGAGCACCTCTGCCTTGTCTGGATTAAGCTTCAATTTGTTTGCCCTCATCAGTCCATTATAGTGGCTAGACACTGGTTTAGGACAGAAACAGCTTCCTTGGAATTAGGTGGAATGGAGTGATAGAGCTGGGTATCATCAGTGTACAGGTGACACCTTACTCCAAAACTCCGGATGACCTCTCCCAGTGGTTTTATGTAGATGTTAAAAAGCATAGGCAACAACACTGAGCCCTGAGGGACCCCACAGGCCAATTGGCAAGGAGTCAAATAGGTATCCCCCAGCACCACCTTCTGAGAACGCCCCTCCAAGAAAGAACGGAGCCACTGTAGAACAGAACCTCCAAGCCCCATTGCAGAGAAGCGACTCAGAAGGATAACATGAGGCCTAAGCAGACTGCCAGAAATAGTGCACATTAAATTGAGGCACTATCCTGGCTCAGTGCTAGGGAATTATGGGAACTGTAATTTATTGTGGCACCAGAGCTCTTTGACAGAGAAGGCTCAATGTCCCAGAAAAAAATACAGTTCCCATGGTTCCCTAGCACTGAGCCAGGGCAGTGCCTCAATTTAATGTGCACTCTTTCTGGCAGTCTGCTTAGGCCTATGGTCAGTGGTATAGAAAGCCACTTACAGGTCCAGCAAAACCAACGGGGACACATTCCCCCTGTCCAGTTCTCTGTGTAGGTCATCCACCAAGGCAGCCAAAGCTGTTTCCATCCCATAACCAGGCCTAAAATCAGACTGACATGGATCTAGATAATCTGTTTCATCCAGGAATGCCTGGATTTGGGAAGCCACCAAGAAAATCCTGTAAAAGGTTTACCTTAGAGTTGCCATAAGTCAGAATGATTTGAAGGCACACAGCAACAGCAAGATGGGCAAAGGATTAATCTTCTCCCCCCCCACACACACACCTCAAAAAAGCACATGCCAGGTTACTTCAGAATAAATAAAAAGACGCCACTGATAACTATGTTTTTTAAACGAATGGCAGTCTAGAACTAAACTAGGGAGATTTCAAAAAATCTGGGTGTCATTACCAGGATGGCCCACCAGACTTCCAACATGACTCCAACGTTTTAACATTTGCAATGGCTGCCCAGGAGCCAAAGAGAAGTTTGGGTGAATCTAGTTTAGTGAACTCTATAGATATTATCTTTTAATTAACACAAAATACATGGATTTTTGTTTTTATTCCAGGACTTTGGTCTCCCTCCATTATTTGATTATTTTTTTTTTAAAGTTAAGGCATATTTTGATATATTTCTTTTGCAAATTTCCTCCTGCTCTCTGACCATCACAAAGTCAACATAAATAATGCCATAGGCTGGTCAAATTATTTTGCGACCTAAAACAAATATCTCACCAGTGTCTAACCTGGCAGTAAAAAAGCCTAGTAAGTATATACTAAAGAAATAATGATTTGCTGCCCTTTCAACTAAAACCTACTGCTTTGCAGTGGCTGCTTCCCTCTGAAATAAAGTTCAGATTTCCTGGGGGGGACGGGGACTTATTTCTTTCTTAACCCATATGACCTGCCCAATCAAAAGTTTGCTGAGTAGCTTAAAAGTGCATTTTTAATAGCTGCAGCCAACTGATAATCAAATTAAGAGTCATTCTTCTACTGTGGAAAGTCATTCTATATTTTTCATTAACTGGGAACAACCATTACAATTAAGAGCTTTTTAAAAAAGTAAACAAATAATCAGGCTCAGTTTTGTAGCAGATATTAAATCTGAAGGAACATAAATGAAGTGCTTTTTGGTTCATCAAGGATACGTTTAATAAAGGAAAACTATTTGCAGAGAGTCACACATTCTCAACCCCAGAAAATGTCTTTAGGGTCACCCTAAGTCTGAAACTACTTGAAAGCACACAACAAGAACAACATTTTACTGTATTTGATACAAACAGAGCCCTGACAACAAACATGAAATGAAGTTTGACTTTCATTTCTATTTCATGTTTGACAGGAAAGAGGGATGGTTTGGCACATGCTGCAATTTATTTTGATCCAGTATTTTTCAATGTCTTATCTTGATCAATGGCAGGGTCAGTAGTTTTTAAAGCTTGCCAGGAGGACTTCTTTTCTTTTGTTATTTGTTCTTGTTAGCCATTTTTGAGTTGACCTTGACTCATGGTGCTCTTGTGAATGAGACATCTCCAAGACTCCTTATCCTCTACTGCTCTGCTCAGGTCCTGCAGGTTCAAGCCTATGATCTTCCTGATCAAGTCTATCCATCTACCATATACTCTTCTTCTCTTTCTACTGCATTCTACCTTTCCTAGCATTATTGCCTCTTCTATTGAGTTGTGCCTTCTCATGATGTGTCCAAAGTACGACAGTCTCAGTTTAGTCATCTTGGCTTCCAGGGAGAGTTCAGGCTTGATCTGTTCCAGGGCCCATTTGTTTGTCTTTTTGGCTGTCCATGGTATCCTCGGCACTCTTCTCCATCACCACATCTCAAATGAGGTGATTTTCTTTCCATCTGCTTTTTCTAACTGTCCAATTCTCACATCTGTACATGGTAATGGGGAATATATGAGTTAAGGAGCATTTTCACCTCCCTTGGGATTTCTCATATACTGATGGTTAGCAATAGGATTAGCATTGTGGTTAAGATTAGGGTTAGCAACAGGATTTTTTGTGTACAGTTCTGGCATTTTCTGAACCCAATGAGAATTCCAAGGCCCCTGCCCACAAAGGGAGCCAAACTCCTGACAACCAGAAAATCCCATTTTTGCTCATTGACATCAAACTACAGGAAAAGATATTCTAACTAAAAATTAGGAAGAATTTCCTGACAGTAAGAGCTGTTCTACAGTGGAATACTCTGCCTCGGTGGAGTGTGGTGGAGTCTCCTTCTTTGGAGGTTTTTAAACAGACTGGATGGCCATCTGTTGGGAATGCTTTGACTGTGGACGTTATCACATGCGGTGGCAAGAAAGCGGCATGGAATCAATCCAGAACCATACCGGAATAGACCCCGTAGCTTCAGACAAGAAAGCAGCATCATTCCGGTATGGTTCTGGTCGCGGCAGATGTAATTCCTCAAATGAAAAGGAATTGCAAAGAATGGGGATGATGCCTCAATGCGCCGGGGATGGCACTGGATGGGGCGGGGTTTGCTACGACGTCGTTTGAACACAGGGGCAAAGGATCCGGAATGGGACGGGGATGGGACTGCTTTAGACCCCGTGTGATAACGTACTGCGTCTTCCTGCATGGCAGGAGGTTGGATGGGATGAGTCTTGAGGTTTCTTCCAACCCTATGATTCTATGGAAAGGAAAGACATCTAAAAGAAGATAGGTGATGGAGAAGTATGGTTGAGAAGGATTTTTTTTATTGTTAAAATATAATTGAATTGAATTAAATTTGCAGATATTAGATGAATTTATGTACATGTAAGTTTCATGATTTTGTTAATAAAAATTATATTTGGAATGAGTGCTGGTTGTGTTTTTTGCTCAGCTGCATAATTTTTAGTCAGATGGTGCCCAGGAGCTCTCCTTTGGCAATTGTGGTGAAAGCTCAGTTCCATCCTTGTACACTACACATGGTGTGTGTGTGTCACTGCACAAGGAGATACCGCATATCTCCTTTCACAACAACTAGAAGCAGACATAGGCTGAAGTAACGGGAGGCTATGGCAGTCCCTGTTTACAACTCTTCAAGCAGAACAGCTCTTCAGAAAACAACATTGTAAAATTTAATTTATATCCTGTCTTTATCCTTGCACAGGGCCTAAGTTGTCTACCTTATAGGCCTAAATTCAGTGTGGACTGATTCTGAAGCAAAATAAACCCTTCATCCTGGAGCTTAAGGGTTTCTTGTTCGCTTGTTTGTTTTAAAAGTCTTGACTGAAGATCAAGAGATGAGCATCAAGTTATGAATATAAAAACTGACATGTCAGTGGTTGAAGGAAGAAACTGCAATGCTAAAATGCATTAAAAAAAACTGATACTTGCGCTCTGTCCCTCTCCAAGCTATATTTACAATCACTTGCACTGAAAGCGAGATAAAAATTTCCAGTTCTGAACCTGATTAGCCACAAACACAGGATTTTGATACTTCCGGCACAGCAGGAAATTTGGGCTGCATTACATCTTTGACCCTGACAGCAGTGAAGGAGACAATACTTAGAGAATTATTTCAAGAGAAAAACAAAAAGACATGAGCGGCTGCCGTTTTCATTTCTAATCTTTTCCTGATCCCAATACGCACTACAATACAGGCTTGTGCTGTTGCTATCAGATCTGGGCATTAGCCAAGGCATACTAAATTCCCCACAGGGCACAATATGAACCGCTCTTAAGTACCTAACGGAAAACAAGTATTGCAAGTTGGGGGGGGGGTGCAGAAGGAGGAGGAGATTACACAGCTTCAGTTGTGGTGCCATTTTTTTTTTTTTTTTTTTTTTTTTGCTAGGAGCCTCAATATTGCAGCAGACCACAGGAGCAGGTTACTTAGGAATCCCGAAAACAGAACATTTTACTGTGCTTTTTGGACAAAAAATTGGGGAGAGTGTTCTGGATCTGAGGCTCACTTAGAGATCTCAATGGTAATCTTCAACCGTGTAAGGTGCCATAAGTGATGCATGAGCCAGATCATTTACACTCCAGGGGCCCTTTCACACCACACAATTTATAACACTCTGATTCCACTTTATCATGACTCTGTCCTATGGGACCCTGGGATTTAAGCTTAAGAATCTATTCCTTAAAGCTATAATGTGGTGTTTTCACTGCGTTTTAAAGTTGTACTGTTTTATTGTTGTTGTTTTTAAGCCACCTTGGTCCAATTTGGGGGAAAGATGGCATATTAAACAAACAAACAAAATAAAATAAAATTAAATAAATAAATAAATAAATAAAATTCTGCTTTAACTGCCATGGCTGCAACCAACAGAATCTTGAGGTTTGCAATGTTGAAGTATTTCGATTTGAGGGACTTAGCATTCTCAACCAAAGAGCTCTAAATGCCAACCAGACTACAAATCACAGGGCTCCATAGGATGCTATCATCACAGTTAAAGTGGAATAAAAGTGCTATTACCGTGTAGTATGGATCCCATTTTGGGTGAAAGGCAGGATATAAGTGCAATAAATAAAATGAATAGCATTGAAGGATGCTAGGAATGGTGTCATTTAATGGGCTCACACTCATGGGACCACACCCACCCTATGAGTCAACATCCCATAGCTATAAATGGAAGCCACTGCCAGATATACCTTTGAAAAAATTGTGGTGTTATCTCTCATTTAATTACAGGTATTATGTAATCCAGTTATATCTTCTTTACTAAGATAAGGGATTAATTGCAAGTAGCTACTTTTCTGTAACTGCTTACTTTTAAGCTGTGAAAGTGCTTATGTGTATGGGAAGAAAACACCATAGATAATATCCTGACCCAATAGGACTTAGCCTGTCTAACTTCCGTTGGCAACGGTGCTCTAGGGCAGGGCCTCTGGAAATACCTGTTGTTGAAGATAAATTAATAAAAAAACCCTGCATCAGTCAAATGTTAATGTGCAAACCAACATTCTAAAGAAGTTTGTCTAGGGCCTTTTCATACTACACAGCTGTTGGGCTATAGTCTTGGAACTGCCACGGCTGTATTCTTGCAGAATTGTGGGATTTGCAGTTTACAGAGGGGCATTTATACTTTTTAGTCAGAGAGATCTAGTGCCTCACCAAACTACAAACCACAGGATTCCACAGGAGGGAGTTATAAAGTGTTGTACTGTGAAATAGTCCCTGGTCTATGCATTAAGCATAGGCATCTGTATTGGTAAATCTATACATATACGTTTCTGCATGAACTGTAACTCTGAGCATATATTTATATATAAATTTTCTTACTGTTGCTCATAAAAAACAAACAAAGCCAACACCTTGTCAACAACTGCAAGATTTTTCACTCTTGCACAAATGTAACAGGATCAATGCCTTTTGTAAAAATATCCTTTATATTCCACACCCACCCACTATATATATATATATATTAAGTTTGCTCAACATGGAGGGGAAAAAGACAAACACTTTGTTCTTGCATCTAAGAAGAAAGTAAGGAAAGGTATACATTTCTCTACCCATAGATATTTCAACAACCACACTCAAACTGTGGTTCCTGAGGGCACAGCCAAAAACCCACAGAAACTTAGTGCCCTGGCTCCACTAACCTTTGTGCCCAAGGTGGGTCTTGGTGTGGTTAACCTTTGATTCCTTAGACAATGACTATACAGAGCTCTGGAAAGGTCTGTTAGACCACATTTCTTTTTTTAATGTGAACAAAGGCCTGAAGAATTTTTGGTGAAATATTCCATTACTTGATCTCTTATGTGCAGGCATAGGTCGAGTAATCTAAAATGCTCAGACCTCATACACTGCTGAGGAGAAGACAGACTGAAAATATGATCTAGAGATGCAGTAATTCCCAAACTTTGGTCCTCCCTATGTTTTGGACTTCAATTCCCAGAAGCCCCAGCTAGTTTAGTCAACAGTCAGGAATTCTGGGAGATGAAGTCCAAAATATCTGAAGAACTAACATTTGGGAATCATTGATGGAGTCCCATGCCCCAGTCCCCCGAAAGCCCCGTGCCTGACCAACCTCAATTTTGGAGTTGGAAGCTACCTAGAAATCATGCTCAAAGCCCCTTCAAATGCATGAAAATGAGCAAACTCTGTCCCATGTCACCCACTCAATCCCCCACCCTCAAATACCTTATTTTTATTCTGTATCCCAGTTAAAATGATATCACCATTTTGGAAGGAAAATGGAGGCAAATGAAGGCCTTTTGGCATACTCCATGGGGAGGTTACCGCATGAACAGTCAGGTAAAATTGGCCCACAGCCCCTACAAAATTGTTCATCCTTAACCTATAGGTATAGCATATATGGAGTCAGCATGGTATAGTAGTTTGTGCACTGGACTATGACTCTGAAGACCAGGGTTCAAATCCCTGTCCAGCCATGGAAATCCACTGGATAGTAGGCAAATCACACTCTCTCAGACCCAGGAAGACAAAGACGAACACATCTAGAGAAAACCCTATGGTAGATTTGCTTTGAAGGCAAAGAACAAGAACAATCTAGAGGTTACAACCTATGGGTTGCCTGCATATAAACACTGCAGTGAATAACACTACAGCAGGCTGGCTAGCTATCTTTTGGGGAATTGATGGAACCCACTTATTCCCTGGACAAAGCTGATATGTAAGATCTATTTTAAAATCCACATAAACCCTATCAGAAGAGCTTGCCAAGAACCAGATTAACAAATGCTTTAATATTTCTTTGGTGCTGAAACATCACAGACAAAGTGCAGCTATAGCTCCTTTTTCTTCCAATGCTGTGATTATGAACTGCTGTGAAAAATTTTCAGGTGATAAGAGATTTTTCCCTGGGGGTATCCACATTGCAGAATTAAAGCAGCTTGACCCCACTTTAACTGCAATGACTGTATCCTGCAGAATCCTGGGATTTGTATTTGGTGAGATATTCACCCTGATAAGACTTCTAGTACCCCACCAAACAACAAATCCCAGAATTCTGTAGGATAGTCATAGCAGTTAAAGTGGGGTCAAACTGTTTAAATTATTCAGTGTGGCTATACCCAAACTTTGGTGGCCCCTTTCCCTCCTTTCAAGATTTCAGGAAAGTACAATACATTATGCCCTTCGTATCCATTACGGTTTCATTCCAGGACCCCCCGTGGATACCAAAATCCATGGATGCTCAAGTCCCATTAAATACAATGGGATAGTAGAACGGTGTCCCTTATATAAAATGGCAAAATAAAATTTTCTTTTTGGAATTTATATTTTTTGTTTAATAGTTTCAAGCTATAGATGGTTGAATGTATAGATAAAAAAATCTGTGGATACAGAGGGCTGATTTTACTTCCTGTGTCATCCTTAGGATTCAAGTGTGAAGGGGAATTAAACATTACAGTATTAATCATGGAAAAGAAATCAGTTACATGTGCTTAAACATTCAAAATATATACCTGCTGCCATATTCTACTTTTTTCCAACCATGGCAGTTAAAGTGGAATTATAGTGCTATAACTGTGTAGTTGAAAGAGTTCAAGTAGTGGTGTCATTTAATCAGACCACACCTCCCTACTGGGACACATCTCATACCTATTAAAGCAACTACTTGACAGCTACCACTCAAAGAGAGGTGAAGTTATCCTTCATTAAATTTTAGGCATTATGTAACTAAGATATCCATTCTTTATTGAAATGGTATTAATTGTAAGTAACTACTTATGTATGACCTAATTACCCCAAAGGTCCCAGATCCTATCTGATCTTGGAAGCTAAGCAAGGTCAGCTCTGATTAGTACTTGGATGGGAGACTGCCAGGGAATATCAGATGCTGTAGGCCAGGGGTAGGCAACCTTTCCCATTTAAGGGCCGAGGGACTTCAGCTCCCAGAAGCCTCAGCCATGTTGGCCAATAGTCCCATGTTGGCCAATAGCTCCTGGGATTCTGGGAGCTGAAGTCCCTCGGCCCTTAAAGGGGAAAGGTTGCCTACCCCTGCTGTAGGCTATATTTCAGAAGAAGGAACTGGCAAAACCACCTCAGAGTTTTCCTTGCCTAAGAAAACCCTATGAAATTTATGGGGTCACGGTAAGTCAACAGGTAATCTGGAGGCACATACACACACATACACTACTTATGTGTGACAGCTTACTTTTAAACTATGAGAATGCCCAGGGTAAATGGTTGTGGATCTGTAAAATTACTGTAATAACAAGAGTGTCAGTGTGTTCTAATGGTCAGAGTGCTGGACTGGGACACTGGAGATCTAAATTCAAGCCATAAAATTCACTTGGTTACACGGGCCACATTCTCTCTCTCACTGTACTCCTGTTGGCTGGCACAACTACTCCAGCACACTCTATATTTCAGAGGAAAGAATTGGCAAACCACCTTCCTTGCCTAAGAAAACCATATGAAATGCATGGCATTGCCATAAGGCAGGGGTAGGCAACCTGTCTCCTTTAAGGGCCAAGGGACTTCAGCTCCCAGAAGCCTCAGCCATGTTGGCCAATAGTCCCATGTTGGCCAATAGCTCCTGAGATTCTGGGAGCTGAAGTCCCTCGGCCCTTAAAGGGGAAAGGTTGCCTACCCCTGCCATAAGGGAACTTGAAGACACACGCGTATGCACACACACACACACACACACACACACACAGGTGGCAGGGGCAAGGATAAGATGACCACAGGCTCTGCAACAATGGTGTGTTTATAAGGTGAAAACCAATTCTGTCTGCAGAAAAGCTGCTCAGGAGACAATGGGATAGCCTTGTCTGAGGACAGTGATGGCTTTCTCTCTTGTTGCCTCACTGATGTCGCACAAAGATTTTAAGAGGTGCCTTATTCTGGTGCAACAGTGAATCAACACTCCCATAGGCCACCAACATATTTCTGGCTCCATTGGTATGATCTACCACACAGAGTTGTTGCGAGGATAGAAAGGAGAAGGAGGATAATGCATTCATTTCACTGGCAAAAAGATGGAATATCAACATTATGAATAAAACAATAAAACAAGAGAGGATTTATTTTGAAATTGGTTCTCTCATTTCAAGCCCTAGTTCATTGTACAGTCGTAATAAGGCATGGCATTTTCTGCAGAAGCAAACTTGTATTTATTTATGACGAAGCTCCTTCAAAATCCCTAGCATTTGGGGGAAGGAGGTCTGTCAGAGTTAGAATCCTTCTGCAGCTTGCCTTATGAGAGATGACAAGATCACAACCTGCAAAAGTGACATCTACATTCCCATTAAATTTAATCAATTATCTGAGACAGACATCCAGCCTTCCCCAACTTGCAAGTGGTGACAGACAACTTTCGATGTTTAGCAGATGTCTATGTAATGTAGCAGTCATTTAAAAAAATGAACACCAACAAAAACAATCTCCTACCTGACATTTATGTAGAGTTCTGAATTAGATATGCATACCAGAAATGGATAGAGTGCAATGCAGTATTCTTTCTTCCAGATTACTGAACGATGGAAGATTGCTGAGGCTGTCAATCTTTCAATGGAAATCCTATTTAAAAATTACATGCTATCTGCAACGGGGACTTGAAAGTTTAATGCCTTCAGTTTGCATTTCTAATCTTCTGGTTGTTTTCTACTTTTTTGTTACACACTGTTCAGTGTCCTAAAAGACCACCTCCCTGTTGCATGCTAAGCATCTTAGGAAAAAGCAAGATGCCTTACATTGGAACCATGTCTCAAGCCCCACTCCACTTCATCTCTCTCTCTCTCCCCCATCCTTTTAAGTTCCAATACCCTTCCTTTCTTCCTAAATTGCAAGAACTACAGTTAGCCCCCAATTCTTAATAAAACAAATTATGGTGACTGAGAAACCCAAAGCTTCTGAAAGAACTTGGAAAAAGGAACTGGTCACAGTTACAGTCCCAAAGTCCCTCAAATAACCACTGATATAGGCTGTATCTGTACTGGAGAAATAATCCAGGTTGACACCACTTTAACTGCCTTGTCT
The DNA here is from genome assembly GCA_026167975.1 of Phrynosoma blainvillii. Classification (NCBI taxonomy): domain Eukaryota; kingdom Metazoa; phylum Chordata; class Lepidosauria; order Squamata; family Phrynosomatidae; genus Phrynosoma; species Phrynosoma blainvillii. Next base: position 21,017,502 of record JANUYF010000004.1, on the reverse strand, counting down.
TAAAACTATGGAACTCTAGGATGTGTAGGTGTGGCACCAGAGCTCTCTGACAAAGGGAGCTAAATATTCACAAAACTACAAATCCCAGAATTTTATAGCATTGAGCCATGGCAGTTAAAATGGTGTCAACTTGGGTTATTCTTGTGGTGAGGATACAGCCATAGTTATAATGTTTCAAAAAGAACTCCTTACTTGCCTAGTTCTCAAAAGTAACTAGACAATTACTTTTATTTACCTTGAAACATGGAAATGCCTGGCTTTTGGTACAAATACAAAACATACTCCCCTCCCATCAATTTTATCATAATCTCAGCTCCCACAATACAACATGAGGAAGCATCAAGAGGCACAATACAAACCATCCTTGAACTTTAAGACACACCCCCTTACCACCCACTTATTTATTTGTTACTGCTGCTGTTGTTATGGGCTTCAAGTTATTTCTGACTTATGTCAACCCTAAAGGGAACCTATCATGGGTTTTCTTGTCCTTCTCTGAGGTTGAAAGATTGTGATTGGCCCAAGATCATCCAGTGGGTTTCCATGGTCAATCAGGGATGTGATCCTTGGTTTGAACACTGGACTATGACTCTGGAGACCAGGGTTCAAATCCCAACTAAGCTAAAATCCAGTGGGTGACCATGGGCAAGTCATACTCTCTTAACCTCAGAGGTTGGCAATGGCAAACCCTCTCTCAAGAAACTTACCAAGAAAACCCCATGATAGGTTTACCTTAGTATCACCACAAGTCCTTAGAAATGACTTGAAGGCACACAACAGCAACAATAACAAATCCTGGAGTTCTAGTCCAGTACTAAAGTCAGTGAACCACACTGGCTCTTTCTCTCTATGTCTTTAAAACATTTATATCTTCCTTATGTGACCAGCTGCATGATGGTGTGAGCTCCTATTACTAGCCCAGCTTCTGCCAACCTAGCAGTTCGAAAGTATGCAAATGCAAGTAGATAAGGTACCACTTTGGTGGGAAGGTAAACAGCGTTCTGTGCAGTCATGCTGGCCACATGATCACGGAGTAGTCTCTGACAATGCTGGCTCTTTGGCTTAGTAATGGAGATGAGCACCACGCCCTATGGTTGGACACAACTTGACAACCTTGTCAACGGGGAATACCTTTACCTACCTTATATCACAAGACTTGAGATGGGGTACAAATAAAAGCAACTGAAAACTGAAGAGCTTGAGGGTAAGAATAAGAGGAGAGGAAACAGTGCACAAAGAATTGTTGAACAACATTTTATTCATTTTTATTCATCCCAGCATTATAGAAACAACAGTGGCAACATTAGTTAGCAAAACACACTACAGAACAGCACACTAGCGTTTTAAATATGACCAAGCATGTGTTTCCACCTTGCTGTTGTTGTGTGTCTTCATGCCATTTCCAGCTTATGGCAACCCTAAAGTTCATGGGGTTTTCTTGGCAAGATTTGTTCAGAGGTGGCTCACTATGGCTCTCCTCTGAGGGTGAGAGCATGTGACTTGGCCAAGATCACCCTGTGGGTTTCCATGGCCGAGCCGGCGTTCAAACTCCGATCTCCAGAGTCCTGATCCAACACCCAAACTATTACATCATGCTAGCTCTTGCTTCCATCACAGGCCTACCAATTAGCATTTGTTCCCATGATAGCAGCCCTAATCTCTGAGCTTGATCTTTTTTGGGGGGGAACCAGCTTACTGGTCATGAGTCATTTGAAGTAACAGGTGCATTACAATTGTAGGATGCCATTTGGTTCCTGTTCTAAATATCTGGGGGATCTGTTCATTCCTTTGGATATGATCCCAAACCACATCCCAGCCCTGCTGGTTAATCTGGTAAATATTCAAGGCAGCTGTGAGAATTAACTGGCTTAAGGAGCAACACAGAGTTAAACTGATTGCTATGTTAAATACATTGCATGGAGTTTAAGATGTTTTTGTTTTGTTGTTTGTTTTAACAAAATGTCTCCACTGGTGCCAGGAAGAGCTTTTTCTTTTCCCAGTTCCCTCAAGTGAGGGAAGGGATCTATATTTTATAACAACTGTGAGTTGTTGTTTGCTGTGTGCCTTCAAGTTGTTTCTGACTTATTGAGACCCTAAGGCAAACCTATCATGGGGTTAAGAGATTAAATCCTCAGCTGCATATACTGGTTGAGATCCACATCAGGAAATGCATGCACTTGCTAGAAAATGAATCAGAAATGGATCTTAAAGTGGCAAGCTACAGTTAAGTTTTAATGTCATATGTAATTTTGGCCTCAAGCCAGATGAGATTCTGGGCAAAATAAAAAAGGCTGTATGTAGCCAAACATAAGATGATGGTGGGTCATACATGTAGAAAACCCTTTCTCCAAAAAGACACTTGTGGCAACCCAACTGATTTGGGATGCAACAGTCACAATACTGGCTGGCATTGTATTAGTGCATGATACAATACATCCAACTTATGCCTTCATAACCTAGTTTTTTGGTCGTTATGGAATTATGTTCTGTTCACACAACAACCAAATTCACCTCCAAACCTGCCTTTTTAGTCATAGCATCATCCCCAGAAGACCGTTAGAAAGTCCCTCAGGATGTCTCTTGCAGTGCATCCAGATAAAGGAAAATAGGTGGACACAACTCTGTTGTCCTCTCCACTCTCCATTGACATGGAAATCAGCATCTTGCATGGGCTGCCATAGGGAGAAAGTGAGTTGGGAGGGGGAGATTGTACTGGAATACATATCATTGCTGTGTCCCAGAAATACATCTCCCAAGGCAAAATCAAGGCTCTCATTCTAGAAAAAATTCCACAAAGCCAAATGCTCTGCTTTGGAAGTACACGATCTAGGGTTCCTAGACTGACAGCCCTATCCACAAAGTATTTATGCCACTGTGCTTGGCTGTCAACTCAACATACTCCTTTTAAGGTTAGTGTGGCTCATCTGTCTTAAACTCCAACAACAATGCTTCATTGAACCATGGAATTTCTTCACAGCCTCTCTAATCGTGATGACGTTATAGTTACCCTCAATACTTTCTCAGGGAAGAGCAATATTTGCATGCAGAAAGTTCTAGGTTCAGTCTCTGACATCTCCATTTAGGGCGGGGAAAGAATCTCTCCTAAAATCTCCAAGAGTCTCTTGTCAGTCAGTATTAACAATACTAGGCTAAATCAGCAATAGGAAACAGGAGGGCCCTCCAGATTTTGTTGGAATGCAACTTCCATCAGCCCTAGCCAGCACAGCCAATGGTGAGGAATTATGGGAGTTGAAGCACAAGAACATCTGAAGGGCACATGTCACCCCTCCCTACACCAGACATCTCAGTGAACTGCCTCAGTTTAAGGCAGGTTTCTATGATCCAAATAAATAGGATCTCTTGATAAATCTTCAGCTTTAGCCTATCCCATTGTGATGCCTCACATCCTCTTTTCTCACATTAACCATAGGCCCTGCCAAATGTTGATTTTTAGATTCATTCACAATTGAAAGGGATGCTGTCACTAGGACACAATCCATCAAGGTAGAAAATTCTCAAAGGGGACAAGATTCTCCTATCACCAGTCTCTATTCTGATGCTGTTAGAAAACCTAATCTAATCCAGAGCTCAGGCCATGTGTCTGAAATGTTTAGGGCTGGCACTGTCAATTGCTCTGTGCTGCTATCTGCCTACTGCTTTTACCTCTGCGCTCTTCTATGTTAAAGTTTCCTACCTATTTCTTCATAAGGAAAGAGTTGGCAGGTGGGAGTTCACAGGGCATGTTCCTTCAAAGACATCTTTCACTACTTTCTGCTTATCTATTCCCAAAATAAACTAGATCCATTGCAATACTTCCAATTCATCTCTCTCTGTGCTGCTTGGCTGCTCTTATGCTCAATGGTTATTTCTTCATCTGCCCTTCTTCAGATGGTTTCATGATGGAGAGACCATAACTGAGCAAGGCCAAAGGTCACAGGTTCAAACTTTCACGATGTCACTGATTAAAGGATGTCAGACAACAGGGATGGAAAAAAGAGTCTCTGAATGAGACTCTGGAGAGCTCTGGTTTGAAGTACAGTAATTCTGAACTGGGCACAATAATTTTTTTCATTTTTTCTGATTGCCTGGCCTACTTGTCCCCCCTTCAAGTTCCCGCACACACCCCTGGCCCCATATCCCACTTTCCGGTTTCGTGTAGATGTGAATCTATTCAAACAGCCTTGGGAAAACTTAGCCAACATTCATTTACTGTTTAGGGCTTTTCAGTTTTCATTCCTCCTCTAAGAAGCAAGATTCTTTGGTTCTTATCAGTCACTTGGTTCAGCCATAGCAGCCCGGAAAGAGCATCTGGAATGGCAGCGGTGTGCGTATTATAACTTTTTGTGTTTCCAAGTACATCCTGTTGCCGTCAGATTATTTCAGCTCATACCCATTACTCTTTCCTTGTGTGGTTAGCCTGCACTGTTTGTTTTTCTTTCCTAATCCTTAAATTGAAGTAAATGGGAGAGAGGAGAACATTGTGTATGCTGGGATTCAAGCCCAGGGGTTTCTGTGGTTAGTCACCCAGTGGCTGAGAGAGGCTACACAGGAATCAGTCATCTCACCAACTTCAGGACAAACCAGATCTCGAAAGCTTTTAGCAAGCATTTCCTCCTCCTCCTTGGTTCAGGCAGAGATACTGGTCCATATCAGACATAACACTAAACAGGAAATGGGAAATGTGTGGCCCTCTAGATGAAGCTGGGCTGAAACTCTCATGATCCTTTACCATTAACTTTGCTGATTGGGGCTGATGGAAATTGCAGTTCATCAAAATCTGATGAGTCACATATTCCTTGCCTGTGATATTTAGGAAAACTAGGAATAATCATTTAGCATTCCAAAAATAAGCAGCTCTGAGCCTTTGGTTCACGTAGGGCTTTTGTAGATTGCCCTACGTGATAGTGCACATTAAATTGAGGCACTGCCCTGGCTCAGTGCTAGGGAGTCATGGGAATTGTATTTTTTTCTGGGACATTGAGCCTTCTCTGTCAGAGAGCTCTGGTGCCACAATAAATTACAGTTCCCATGATTCCCTAGCACTGAGCCAGGGCAGTGCCTCAATTTAATGTGCACTATTTCTGGCAGTCTGCAAAGGGCCGTAGTCTCTCTGGCTTTTCTTCGCAAACGAAGATTCAGGAAGGACTCATCCCACGCTTTTTGCAAGCGCGCTGATGACTAAAAAGGCCAATCCGAGATAAACAAGTCCGGTTGCAGAAAGCACAGCAGAAGATCTCCTTGGGTAATGTTTCCAGGTTGTGATTCTTTCTGCGTTGTCGTTTCTCTTCAAGACTTGTTCGGCGTGACTTCTCAAATAAGGCTGCAGCATTGTGGATAGTGCGTCTCCATGCCTCCCGATGTGAGGCCAGGGTGGACCATTGTTGGTGATCAATTTGGTCGAGCCTGAGATGTTGTTTCAGGGAGTCCTTGTATCACTTTTTTGGAGTGCCCTTCTTACGCTGACCCGTGGCGAGTTCACCGTAGAGTACTATTTTTGGGAGGTGATGGTCCTCCATCCTAGAAACATGCCCTGCCCAGCGCAGCTGCGTTTTCAATAGCATGGCCTCAATGTTGGTGATCCCTGCTTGTTCAAGGACAGCAACATTTGTCACATAGTCAGTCCAGTGTATATTTAGGATTGTGCGTATACAGCGCTGATGAAAGCGTTCAAGGAGTCATAAGTGTTGGCGATAGGTGACCCATGTTTCAGACCCGTAAAGGAGAATAGACAGTGCAATTGCTCTATACACACTGATTTTTGTGCTTTGCCTCAGGTGTTTTGTTACTCCAGACTCTTTTGGCAAGTCTTCCAAATGCGCTATATGCCTTTGCTAATCTGTGATCGATCTCTTTGTCAATCTTGGCATCTGAGATGATGCTTCCCAAGTAGGTGAACTGCTGAACAGACTTCAGCACAGATTTGCCTACAGCAATGTGGGGATCGTGGTGTTTGTCCTGTGGTGCAGGCTGGTAGAGAAATTCCGTTTTCTTCAGGTTGACTTCCAGCCCAAACATTTCTGCAGCTGTTGTGAAGCAGGATGTTAGGCGCTGCAGAGCTGCTTCTGTGTGGGTAACAAGGGCAGCATCATCAGCAAAGAGCAGCTCACGGACTAGATAGTTTAGAGTCTTAGTGCGAGCCCTCAGACGGCTTAAGTTAAACAAGCTACCATCAACACAGTAACGTATATAGATGCCGTCTTCTTCTTCGAGCTCTGCTGCAGCCCTTTGGAGCATCATGCTAAAGAAGATTGTAAATAAAGTTGGAGCAAGAACACAACCTTGCTTCACTCCGTTAGTTATTAGAAAGGGCTCTGAAAGAGCATCGCCGTATTTGACTTGACCATGCTGGCCCTTTGGGGAATTTGGGGGGGCATCCTAGTCTTTCCAGGATCTGCCATAGACCTTTTCTACTCACAGTGTCGAAGGCTTTAGTGAGGCCGACAAATGTTACATAGAGTCCTTTGTTCTGCTGTCTACATTTCTCTTGCAGTTGTCCAAGGGCAAATACCATATCTGTAGTACTCCTATTGGCTCTGAAGCCACACTGGCTTTCAGGAAGGAGTTCTTCTGCAATAGCAGGAACTAATCTGTTCAGGAGTATCCTTGCAAGGATTTTTCCAGCAATAGAGAGCAGTGTTATACCTCAATAGTTTGAGCAATCGGATTTTGCTCCTTTTTTCTTGTACAGGGTGATGATGACTGCATCTCGGAGATCTGATGGCAGTTCCCCTTTTTCCCAGCAACTCACAAGGAGTTTGTGGAATTTAGCATGGAGTATATGATCTCCGTGTTTCCAAACTTCAGGTGGGATTCCATCAATCCCAGCTGCCTTGCCGTTTTTCATCTGCTGTATGGCCTTAAGGGTCTCTTCCAAAGAGGGAGCTATGTCCAGTTCGTTTTTCATTGGTTTTTGTACCATATGTTGGATAGCTGAGCCTTGGACTACTCGGTTGGCACTGAAGAGACTTTGAAAATGTTCAGCCCATCGATTCAGGATGGAGGCTTTATCAGTAATTAGTGTTTGACCATCTGTACTGTATAAGGAGCTTTAGACCTGATAAGTAGGTCCAAACACTGTTTTAAGAGCTTCGTAAAATCCTCTAACATCACCCAGATCTGCACAGTTTGTCTTTGTTTGACCGCATCAGAAGATGCCTGTTGGCCGCGGCTAGCCAACCGGGTAGGTGGGGATGAGCTTTCGTTAGGCCACCTTTTCTAGGCCCCTCTCCATATGGAGCAAGCAGTACTCTCCTTAAAAAGGCTGCTTGGTCGTTCAGGATGCTGCCGAACAAGACTGTCATCTCCCGGGTCAGCCTCCAGTGACCAAAGTCCTGAACCGCCTGCATGCAGGGTTGGGTCTGCAGCTTCCAGTGCATCTTTACACCTGTCATTTCATCCCTCACCTATCGCTACAGGGCTTTTTCGAAGATTGGATTTGTCCTTCGAGCCTGTGCAATGGATTTTTCTGGTGGAGCGCAGCGTGCACAGAACTGGCTTCACCCTTTAAACCAAAGGTTCGTTTGCCATGGCCTTGCAAGCATGGACGGTAGCAACGAGATCCTCGGGTCGTAGGTTTGTTTAGAGTTTCCTTCTCTTAGATGGTTGACCTTACAGGGTTGGACGAGCACCATCTGCCCGGGTTTGGAATTAGAGTTTTCCTTCTCCTAGGATGGTTGCCATAAGGCTAGGGAGCCCATCCTGCTCTTTGACGCTCTTTGTCAGATCCTTCGGTTTTGACCTGTCTGGCATGGGAAGCCCTACCGGTGGCTATTATACCACCGTCAGCATAGCTCAAAACTACATTAGGGTACGCAAGCTTCCCCCCCACAACAAGGGTGTGTCAATATACAATTTTAGCCACCAACATACAATTATGTTAGAGTGTGCGTTTTAAATTTCCTCTTCAAAGTAAAATAGATCAGTGCACTCCTCCTCTGATGGTGCTGAGAAGGGCAGTTGGTGCTAGGCTTGCCTTCAGAGGCTCTGCCTCTGGCTCCTCCTCTGATGGTGGTAAGAAGGGCAGTTGGTCCTAGGCTTGTATAATAGTCCTCAGGCTTATCAAATCCCAGAACCTCTCTCACTTGGAGTTCTGTCCTAGAGCTAAGTCCTTCCCTTCTGAACTTTAGCCCTCACAGTCCCTGACCCCATGTACATTTCCTCCATTTGTGTGAATACAAAAGAGACCAAGGCTACATCTACACTGTAGAAATAATGCAGTTTGATACCACTTTAACCACCATTGCTCCATCCAACAGAATCCTGGGTTTTGCAATTTTGTACACTCTTTGGTGGAGAAGGCTAAAAACCTTGTAAAACTACAAATCCCAGGATTCCATCTGCTACAGCTACAGCACTTAAAATGGTGCATGCTGAAACTATTTCCTTCAGCTTTTAAACTAAGTTAGCCCTTATTCCTGAACTGGGGCATTGTGGTCTCTGGTTAGTTTAAGCCAGGGGTAGGCAACCTTTTTGAGCTGGGGGCCGGGTTGCTGTCCCTCAGACAATTGTGGGCCGAAGCACCAAAAATAAGTAAATAAATAAATATTAAAATTAAAAATAAAAAAGAAATTAAAAAAATATGCATGCACACTCTCTCAGCCCCAGAAAAGCCATGGCAAAGCCCCTGTGGAGATTTTGCCAAGAAAACCCCAAGAACAAGTAATAACAACAATAATCAATATCATCATGGCGGGCGGGGGCGGCAGGACCAGCCTGGGGCCGGTCCAAAGGCCTCGGGGGGCCGCATCCGGCCCCCGGGCCTTAGGTTGCCTACCCCTGGTTTAAGCAGAAGACAGAAAGGAGGAAAACTCCACAGGCTGATAGATGCTCAAGTGCTCATTCTTTTTAAAAGCCTTACATATTTCAGCCTATATAGAAGCAGGCCTTCTTCAAGGGCATTCATCAAAAATAAAATCACTGGAGTTTTGACAGCACTCTCCAAATGGCTGAACCATTAAATATTAGCAATATTTATGGTCCAGCCCTTTGGAGAATGTTGTCAACAACTCCATTGCTAACATTTAACCACCACCTGGGATGGGTAAAAATTTCCCCTAGGTGAACAGGCATTTACCCACCAAGAAGACCTTAATTTTAAACAAGTCCTTAGCAAGTATCAGGGCAGTCCACACCCACATATATGCACTGCTTTAAAATCATTTGGCCTTTGTTCCCCCTTTTCTAATTGGGTTGCTGCTGGGTTCAATAGAATACTTTTTTCTCTTTTGTTAAGCAGAAGCCTTAGCAAGAGAGGATGGGTTGAAAATGATATATGACTCAGTTTACTGTACAGATGGGAAACCTTCAGACCATGGGGGATGTAAAGGGATCCCATTCCAACCTGCAAGCTTCTTCTGTGGTTATCTACAATCAGTAGCATGAAATAAGGAGGTATTTATACATTACACATTGTACACTGAACTGAGATGCACTTTGCAGGCAGAAAAACTGACACTAGCTGTTACCTCTGAGCAGACATCCACAGAACAATGTCTGTAGGAAAATGTCCAAATGGTAAGAATTATATCTAGCCATCCAACATTTGGTCTGGCCCTACCTACCATGCCATTGCCTTATGTCCTTAGCCCTGCCAAGCCCCACTAGACTTTTACTAAATTTGCATTGAGTCCTATTCCTTACCCTTTTCTATTACTAGAGTGAAACAAGGCACACAATATGAATTAAACAACATTTTGTTGTTGTTAACTGCCTTTGCATCGATCTCGACCCATGGTGACCCTATGGATGAGACATCTCCAGGCCCCCCTGTCCTCTGCTGCTCTGCCCAGCTCTGAAAACTCATATTCGTGGTCTCTTTAATAAAGTCCATCCATCTAGCATGTGGCCTTCCTCTCTTTCTACCACCCTCCACCTTTCCTAACATTATTGTCTTGGCCAACAATTCATGCTTTCTCATGATGCATCCAAAGCCAAAAGGCCTTTACAGACTGCCAGAAATAATCCAGCTTGAGGCCACTTTAACTGTCCTGGCTCAGTGCTAAGGAATCATGGGTACTGTAGTTTATTGTGGCACCAGAGCTCTCTGGCAGAGAAGGCTCAATGTCCCAGAAAAAAATACATTTCCCATGATTCCCTAGCACTGAGCAAGGACAGTTAAAGTGGCATCAAGCTGCATTATTTCTGGCAGTCTGTAAAGGCCCTATGTCTTGTCATCTTGGCTACTAGGGATATTTCTGGCTTGATCTGTTCTAGGACCCATTTGTTTATCCTTTTGGCGGTCCATGGGATCCTCAGCACTCTTCTCCAGCACCACATCTCAAATGTGTTGATTTTCCTCCTATCTTCTTTCTTGACTGTCCAGTTCTCACATCCATACGTGGTAATAGGGATTACAATGGCTTGTATGGTTCTGACTTTTGTGCTGAGTTGTATGTCTTTGAATTTTAGGATCTTTTCTAGTTCTTTCATAGCCGCCTCTAGTTCTTTCATCAGACCTTCTCCTGATTTCCTGGCTGCAGTCTCCATTTCTATCAATGTTTGATCCCAGGTATGAGAACTCTTTTACTACTTCTGTTTCCTCATTGTCTAATTTGAATGTGTAAGTTCTCTGTGGTCTTTATTTTTGTTTTCTTTATGTTCAACAGTAAACCTGCCTTTGCACTTTCTTCTTTGATCTTCCTTAGGAGGTGTTCTCAGTCTGTGAGGTTCTCTGCTAATATTATGGTGTTGTCTGCACATCTCAGATTGTTGACATTTCTTCTATTCTCACTCCTCCCTCTTCCATGTCCAAGTCTGCATTCCTTACAATATGTTCTGCATATGAACAGATAGGGTGAAAGCATACAGCCTTGTCTGACCCCTTTGCCAATTGGGAACCATGTTGTTTCTCCATGTTCTGTTCTTACAGTAGCCTCTTGTCCTGAGTACAGTTTCCTCATTGGGACTATCAGATGTGTCACACTCCCATGTCTTTAAGGGCATTCCATAGCCTTTCATGATCTATGCAGTCAAAGGCTTTGCTGTAGTCTATAAAGCACATGCTAACTTTCCTTTGGAATTCCCTGCTATGCTCCATTAACCATCATACATTTGCAATATGATCCAGGGGAGCCTGGAGATGTCTCTTCCTTTCCTGAACCCTGCTTGGACCTCTGGGATTTCTCTCTCCATGTGTGGTTGGAGCTTATGTACAGAATTTTGAGCATGATTTTGCTTGCATGGGAGATTAGTGCTATGGTTCTGTAGCTGCAGCAGTCATCTTGTGTCTCCTTTTTTTGTGGATGGGGATGTATATTGATTGCTTCCAATCTGTTGGCCAATGTTTTATTCTCCATATCTGTTGACATCTGCTGCTTAGCACTAGAGTTGACTCTGTCAATGTGGATTGCAACAGTTCTATTGGAATTTCATCTGTTCCTGGGCTCTTGTTTTTTGCCATTTCCTTTATTGCAGCTTCCACCTCAGTTTTTAGAATTTGGAGTTCATCTTCATATGGTTCTTCATTCCATGTGTCCTTCACGTTATCTCTTTTATATAACTCTTCTATTTATTGCATCCATTGTCTTTTTATTCCTTCCTGGTCTTGAAATTATGTTATTTTTATTGTCATAGAGTGTCCCGGTCTTTGGTTTGAACTTTCCCTGGATTTTTCGAATCTTATGGAATAGGTCTCTTGTTCTTCCCTTGTTGTTGTTCCTATTAAGCTGAGAAAGAGTGACTTGCCCAAAATCATCCACGTGGACTCAAATCCTTGTCCCCTCGAGTCCTAATCCAACACTCATAGCACCACAGCACACTGGCATACTATACTACTACTACTTAGAAGACTTACAGAAAAATAAACTTGGAAAATACTAGATAAAGAAAGTATGAAGTACAAATTGCTAATTATAATTAGTTGTTATGTGTTGAATACAGGTTTCTAGGATAGTCTTGCTTTAGAAAGTATTTCTCAGGAAGAAAAAATACAGCTTCTTCATTGGCTGCCATATACAATTCTGGAAAAGCAAGTCCTGGGAATGTTTCTTATATTTCTCCAAATAAATTAGTCACTGTATTTCTCCAAATGAAGGAATTGGTGTCAAAGGCTCTGCTCTACTCCAGAAACATCGACTTAAACTGGTAAATATGGTACATCAGATTATACTGGAAACTCCTTGTCATACTGCTCTCTGAGTGTGGTGATATATTTGTTTTTGTGCATGGCACACCCTTGTTCCACAGTGATCTCATTGCTATTGGGAGTCTTCTGTATGGTAGCACCAAGAAAAGTGCCCACCTGTTTGCACCAGCTTTCTAAACTTAATGTTAAAAATGAATTGGAAGGCTGGCCTGGGATATGAAATCTATCAAAATGTCCCATAGCACTAAACCATGGTTTAGCATTGTGTTTAGATAAAGCCATTGTGCTACTACATCTAAAGCTGACGTCCCCCCTTCCTATTTCACAGCTCATAAATTTGCTCTATGAAGTAGACTCCTTTTTGGAAAAAAAAGTAATAAAAAACAAGGGACAGAAAATGGCTTGTTCCCCTTCCTTGATTATGCTGCACAAGCAGTAAACCTACATTTTGCATTGCTGTTTCAATGGCCCACTTCAATTAAGGTGCCAGCATGGTGTGTGTATTTCTTTCTTTTTTTTCTTTCTTTCAAAGCCCTAAGGTGAATTTGCAGTGTGTTTTGCATCTAAACCACTTGAGGTCTGAAGTTAATGTGCACACCATACAACTCATTAGCTGCACATTAACTGTTGAAGCAAAAAAATAAATAAATCCCCTTCCAATATGATTGATCCAACGTCTTTAGTCTTGGGACCCATTCTCCAATGAGTTTATCAAAAATGCAAAGGTCAGCACCTTGGCAAAATGTTTTTTTGCTGCACATGTGGAAAGAGTTTGTTTCTCAAACTAATCATCAAGGAAGGTAAGAATGACAACTAATACAGAGCCTCATTAAAAAATGAGGAGGGATGGGGAGGGAAAAAGATGTTGTTACTATCCATTCCTGCAGTGCTTCAAGTGCTTTTTTTTCTACAATAAACAAAGGAATATACTTAATACCAGGCCAGGATAATTCAGCTCAGTGCTGTCTCTTTGCCCATCTAGTCTGATGTTCTCTGTTACCCCTCAATCCAAGTTCTCTCTATTTGTCTATTCTAGCCTAATATTCTTTGTTATCCATCTTGCCCAGTTCTCTCTATCTGTTTATCTAGCTTTGTGTTCTCTACTATACATCTAGCTCCATGCTCACTTTTATTTCTTCTATTCTGATGTTCTCTGGTATCCATCTAAACCAGTTATCTCTATTTGAGAGCTACACACACACATATCCATTGTGTCATAACAAATGAAATAACTGGAATGGTGTAATCATAGGTTTAAAAGGAACAAATCTTAGCAATCCAGTATGGCAGGATTTCATTCAAGGAAGAAACTCTCCAATTTTTTTGGTTCAGAAAACTAGAAAAGTAATAATTTTTTTCAAGAAATATCAGAATCATGGACTTGTAAGCAATCAAAATCCTGCCAGTTTGATACAAAAAACTTAAGTGATAGTTGCAACAATAAAGGAACAAAAAGGAAAATAAAAATACAACCCTAGTTTCTTTCTGATAAAGCATTTCTGATTCGCTTCACTTATTACAAGTGTAACTTCATTGACTCCAAGAAAAACCAACTGGCACAGGTCACTTAAAGTTGAAGGTGAACGACAAACATGTGATGCATACCAGACAAAGGGCAACCCCTCTAAGCATTAATAAGTGTTATGAAAGCATCATACTTTGGCATCAGCTTTCAGTTCTGGGTACCATCCAAGTTCCATGTGTGTTGAAACCCTAAATGGGCAAAGAGCTCAATAGTCCCAGGGACCAACTTTCTCTTGCTAAGCTGTTAATCAAGAACGCTGAGTCTGAAGACCTGGGATATTAAGAACAGCTGAGATACTTTGAAGCTTCAATGGGATCATCATAACTATTTATAATGTCACCATCTGCAACAGCAGACCCTGAACAGTCAATCACTATGAAAAATGTTTGCTGTGCAGTAAGTTAACTCAACAATATTGCATCATACTTTCTAGAGATATAGAACCCACTTATACAGATCCCACTTGCAAATGTTAATCAAGTGAAACCCCGTTTCTCTTATATTGGGAATTTTGGAGCTCTATTCTGTGCCATGAGGTATGCCACCTTTAAGACTCCAGAGACTACCATTACATGCACTAGAAAAATTGCAAGAAGCTGAAAAAAACCCACAGCCAATATTTTCAAATACTTTAAACCACAAAGCCAATACTTTAAAATACTTTTAAAAATATATCCACAGGGAAGCTATGTTTAGTCTGTTGCTGCATGACCAACAATTGTGACACCTGAACACATCCACAAATATCCTCCATCCCCTCAAAAAACAAACAAAACAAAACTCCAAAGATCAACTAAAAATAAAGCAACATCAAAACTGGAAGTGTCTTCTGGTCACTTGCAGATCATCTATAATATAATTAGTAAGGCTCACTGGGTGTGCAAGGCTGAAGACTGGCCCCAGCCCTGGACACAGTTGCCCACCACTACTGTATTGTCTCCTTGTGTACACTAGTGTTTGTCAGGGGCAGGATGTGTCACGCAAATCCCACATTCAGTGTTTTCACAGCCCACTCATGGCACTCTGTGACATTTGCACACACAAGTGAAATATCCCAAAAGAACAGATATTTGAAACTAGTGCTAACACATTCATATTAAATAGTTAAATAAAACTAATTCATTACCATCTGACTTTTAAGGAAAAATATATGAAAGTATGCTAATCCATCCTCTGAGGCTGAGAGTATGACTTGTCCAAGGTCACCTAGTGGGTTTCTATGGCTGAACCAGGATTCGAACCCTGGTCTCCCAGTATGCTAGTTCAGCACTCAGACGACTACATCATGCTGGCTCACTTTAAACACACACACACACACATTTATGTGTAATTTGCTATAATTGTATAAATAAAATAACATTTATGTCTGTTTGGCTGGAGAGATACATAAGACAAAGCTGGGTAGTATGAATCAATGTATAGGTTATGTGGCAGGCATGGAATTTACTTTGGGGGACCTGAAGGGAGTGGTTTTTTTTTTACAAGGTACAATGTTTGGTAGCTGATTGGAAGAGGGCAACTTTTGTTCAATGTGAAAAATATTTGAGCACCCATACAGGTAGGCACTCATCCCCAGAGCAGCTGAAACTGAATGATCACTAATGATGGCTATTAACTCTTCCAAGTAATACCAGATATGACCACTGGCCATTAATAAAATAATTGTCAAATTTATAAAAAATAAAATTTCTACTGGGGGGGGCAAAAACAGCTAAAATTACCAAATTAAAATAAGAAATTAAAATAATAATTATTTTAAAAATGTAGCTCAGGTACATTTTAATGAAGTTTAATGAACTGGAGTAACAAGTGAATTTCTTTCAGTCCTGCCACAGTTTGGTGAGGACATGTGAGACAGCTTTCTCAGTGTTTGCCTCCAGATTGTGAAACTCCCTCCCTTGGGAAGCTAGGTTTGGCCCCACTCTACTTTCCTTTTGCCAGCAGATGATATCTTTTTATCTAAATAGGCTTTTAATTATTAATTGATTGCAAGGAGCACACTGTATTTTTAACTTAATTATTATTTTTAATATGATTTTATGCTTTTAAAAACTATGTTTTAGTGTGATGGCTGTTTAATTGTGTTTTAAATTTCCATTCTTTATTTTAGTTTATCTTGCTTTTAACTTTTATAAGCTGTCTTTGGTGCTATACTGGGAGAAAGGAAGCATATAAATAAAATAACGAAATAATAAATATTTCCAAGCACAGGAAAAGAGGAACCTACAATCATGAAGGCTTTATGATATGCATACAATGTGAAGCAATGTGGGCTGGTCCATGGGTCACAGCCATCCAAAAGCTGCACATACTTATTGCATGTACTGCAAACTATATGAATAGGGAAAGTGTGACTATTGTACAATCTCTCTAGAGAAAAATACAGCTGAAAACAAACAGAAAGAACATAATGACAAGTGTTTAAGTGAAAGAAAATGTTGGATTCTACATTTATTTCTACAAAACAGTTTTGACAACACATCAGAGAGGTTTTTAAAGAAAAGAGGAAATTCACTGACAATACCTTTTTGGCAAGCCACCCTAAATGTCTAATCTCTCGGCTTCCAGCGATTCCATTTTTCCCCAGCTGATCTCTGACCTCTGAGATGACTTTAGGAATGAGCTCACTGGCACAGGAATGGATTGCTTGAAACCAGGCTTGGGCTGTGGCTGAATCCTTACTCCGTAAAACCAGAGTATGCTTGGCATCAGGAGAATGAACCTCAACAAGACTGGAAAAGAAAAATTAAAAGAGGAAACAGAGTGAAGATTAGGTTTATTCTCAGAATCACTGAGAAGCAGCCCAACCTCAAGTGATTTAATATATGTGTACACAATTTGCTGCAAGGATTACTTCCACATGGATTATAATACCTCAGTCTATAGCCTTAGGGTGCATCTGCACAGTAGAAATAATGCAGTTTGACACCACTTTAAAGTGCTGTAGCTCCATCCTCTGGAATATAAGGATTTGTGTTTTTACAAGGTCTTTAGCCTTCCCTTCCAAAGAGTGCTGGTGCCTCACAAAATTACAGATCCCAGGATTCTGTAGGATGGATACTCAAACTGGATTATTTCTGCAATGTTTTGGACCTATGTGAACAAATCTTGACAAATAATCCCCTTGATAGGTTTGCCACAGAAATCAGAAATGACTTGAAGACACATAACAACATGACAGTTAAAGTGATGTCAAACTGCATTATTTGTACAGTGAAGATGCATGTTCAGGCTAGAGAAGAGCATGAAAAGGTTACATTTTAAGTACCTTTTTAAAATACTAACTCCCTGAGAATACAAAAAGAACATGGAGATGAGGGGTTAGGGATCTTCCTTCCATCAGTGACTACTCTCCTGAAAGTCAACTGTCCCAACACTGTTTGTAGAAAAAACAACTCACCGGGGCTTTAAAAGAAGTGGCTAGCCATGTAACATTTGGTGAAAGTTTCTGATCTTGAGAGTAGTACCAGTGAAAAGGACAACATTATAGTTCATCACAAATCCAGCATCACTGACTTCTTCAAATACATGAAGGTATTTCACACAAAGTTGTGTAAGGTCCAAAACACACTGCAGAGATAATCCCGTTTGAGACTGCTTTAACTGCCCTGGCTCAGGGCTAGGGAATCCTGGGAACTGTAGTTTATTGTGGCATCAAAGCTCTCTGACAGAGGTAGCTAAATGTCTCACAAAACTACAGTTCCCAGAATTCCCAACCATTGAGCCAGGGTAGTTAAAGTGGTTTCAAATGGGATTATTTCTGCAGCGTTTTGGACCTATGCGAACTGACAAATGATCCCCAGGATAGGTTTGCCAAAGAAA
Organism: Phrynosoma blainvillii; assembly: GCA_026167975.1. Lineage (NCBI taxonomy): Eukaryota > Metazoa > Chordata > Lepidosauria > Squamata > Phrynosomatidae > Phrynosoma > Phrynosoma blainvillii. The sequence goes on along the minus strand of JANUYF010000004.1, from coordinate 21,000,073 downwards.
TCAGAAATGACTTAAAGACACTTAACAACAAAAAACCTTTGAGGGCCAGCACGGCATAGTGGTTTGTGTGTTGGACTATGACTCTGGGGACCAGGGTTCAATTTCCAGCTTGGCATGAATCCCATTTTGTGACCTTGGGCAAGTCACATGCTCTCAGCCTTAAGGGATGGCAATGACAAACCTCCTCTGAACAAACTTTGCCAATAAAACCCCATGACAAGTTCACCTTAGGGTTGCCCTAACTTGGAAATGACTTGAAGGCACACAACGACTCCCCCTGAAAACTCAGGTTTGTAGTTTGGGGGTACTTCTGAATTCAGCACCGAGCCAGGAAGCCCTGGTATCAGCGGTGACCACAAGTGCTTTTGCACAGCTAAAACTTGTGCGCCAACTGCGCCCATTCCTGGAGAAGTCAGATCTCGCCACAGTGGTTACAACCTTGGTTGCAACCCATCCGAATTACTGTAATGCGCTCTATATGGGGCTGCCTTTGAAAAGTGCTGAGAAATTTCAGCTAGCCCAAAGAGCTGCAGCCAGGCTGTTAACCGGAGCTGGTTACAGGGAGCATACAGCTCCGTTGGCTGCCAGTCCATTTCTGGGCACAATTCAATGTTCTGGTTTTGACCTATAAAGCCCTATATGGCTTGGGTCCAGGCTATTTGAAGGACCATATCTCCCTGTATGATACTGACTACTGAGGTAAACAGGAGAGGCCCTTCTCTCTGTCCCACTACCTTCTCAGCTGCATTTGGTGGGAACAAGAGAAAGGGCCTTCTCAGTGGCTGCTCCCAAACTCTGGAATTCCCTCCCTATGGAAGCGAGGATGGCTTAATCCCTGCTGTCCTTCTGGCAGCAAGTAAAGCCATTTCTATGCCGCCAGGCCTTTGCATGACATGGATGCTGTTTTTGTTTTAAAGAGTTTTAAACTTTATATTTTAATAAGGTAATGTTTGTAATTGTTTGAATTGTTTCATTGTTTTTTAAACTTTGTATTTTTAATGTTTTCTACTCTTTTAACTTGGATTGTTTTAGATTTGTTAGCCGCCTTGAGTCCCTGTGTTGGGAGGAAGGTGGGATATAAACATAATAATAATAATAATAATAATAATAATAATAATAATAACAACAACAACAACAGCCAGCAGCAGGATGAAGGACCATATCTTATGGGTTTAGAGTACAGCAGAGTAAATTTTGGTTAAACATTGGGAGCAATTTCTTGGTAGTAACAACAGCTTGATAATCATGTAGAGCAGGGGTAGGCAACCTAAGGCCCGGGGGCCGAATGCGCCCCCCCGAGGCCTTTGGACCAGCCTGAGGCCGATCCTGCTGCTGCCGCCCACCATGATGATATTAATTATTGTTGTTATTACTTGTTCTTGGGTTTTTCTTGGCAAAATCTCCACAGGGGTTTTGCCATGGCTTTTCTGGGGCTGAGAGAGTGTGCATGCATATTTTTTATTTTTTTTTATTTTAATTAATTAATTAATTAATTAATTTTTGGTGCTTCAGCCCCCCAATTGTCTGTGGGACAGCAACCCGGCCCCCGGCTCAAAAAGGTTGCCTACCCCTGATGTAGAGGGATGGTGGGATCTCCATTGTTGGGGATTCCCAAGCAGAGGCAGAGCAGTTAACTGTCTAGATCTGGACTGGGACTGGACCAAATGGCCCACAAGACCTCCATAAAAGGCTTTCATATAAAACTTACGATTCCTCTTATGCACAAAAGAGATGGGAAAAAAGGACAAGTCTCCAAGCCAAAGGTTGTGGTTCCTATTTATCTAGTTGCATTTGTATGCTTTCCAACTGCTAGGTTGGCGGAAACTGGGACTAGTGACAGGAGCTCACCTCATCATGCAGCACCCGGGCCTCAAACTGCCAGCCTTAAGATCTTCTGATCATCAGAATTGGTGTCTTAACCACTAAGTCACTGCATCCAAGCCAACGGCCCACCATAATTCATTTGCATGGTATGTGGTGGCAAATGTGTGGCCCTATAGAGGCGGTTGGATTGTAACTCCTATCACCTTTAGCCAGTACAGTGAATAGTGAAGGATGAAGAGGGTTGGTACCATGACCACATAAAGCATTATCGTCACTGGGAATCAAAATATTAATTTATCAAGCATGATCAACAAACATGATACTTTATAGCAGGGCCTATGCAAAAAGAGGAAGGGGTTGTTGCCCCAAGGAGCTTATACCTCCAATTTTATCAGTAGGAGAAACAAAACTTTTTCACTATCCTTTTCCTCAAAATAAGAGGAAACTGGAGCTATTCTGTAGCTTTTAAAGATTAGTTCACTACAGCATCAATAAAAGTCCATTGTTGTGTACATAAATGTATACACTATCCTTCTGACTTGTTCTCCAAAATATATAAATATACCGGATGCAGTCATGGATGTGCTGTCAACGCTTTCCCTCTAGTGAGAAGGTGCTGAATGAAGGGAGAATTCCAATTTTAAATTATTTGAAATTTGATTATTATTATTTTTGGCAGGCCTGATTGGCTCCCCATCTGAAAACACAACATTATGTTTATCTGCAATTTGGTGATATAATTTCTCTTTGTAATTCTCCTTTGCCTGGAAAGATTTAAGGCAGTGCCACAGTTGTGTTTACCCACATACTCCACCACACGTAGGTAAACACTGCATGCAGAACGTTTTTTGATTAAAGCTCACGCTGACCCAAAGGAATTTAAGCACAAGATGGTTGTCTTCATATATACTCCACCCTAACTTGGCCATCCATATGAATGATATCACATTTTTTCAGGGACCATTTGGCTAATCTCATAAAAATAAAACAACAAAAATGTATTTCTGTTTCTATAAAAGCCCTGCTGCCAATGGAAATATCCCAACATTCCTCCTTTCTGGTACAAAAATATTCACTAACTCCTTGAATATTCCATCCTTCCCACTTTAACAAAGGACAAAATGCCACTCACACACAACTGTTTGTAAAGAGGATTCTGAAGTCCAGTTTCTACCAAAGCATTACTAAGACATCTTATAGAAGGAAGATCCTTATTTTAAAATTATTCTACAAAAACACTGTAAATTGGGGAAGGAAATCATCCTGTGGGATCAATGCGGCCCACCAGGATGGCAAATCGCTAGTCAGGATTCCCCCAGCCCCACTTTCTCAGAAGGGAGATAGGACAAGAGAAAAGCTCAGCCAGAAGACAGGGATCTCCATGGATGGGGAAGGTAAGGGGGACCCAAGGACAGTCAGATGGCACTTCAAGAATTGTCCAGAGTTTATGGAGAAGGCATGGGGATGGTGAAACTGGTTCCTCAGAGCACTGGACAAAGCTTTTTCAGCCAATTAGTTGACTGGGAAGCCAGTGACACCACCGATGTTCTCTGGAATCATCTGGCCTGTGGGAGAACCTAGCATTGCCATCTGGCCTATGCAAAGATGTAGCCAAATGCCCCAAATCAGTGTGCCACGCTGCTCCAAATGACACTGATTTTTTGCTCAGATTACGTTAAAGAACTAAATTCAAATCCCTGGCAGACACCCAACACACATGTTGACTTTTTAAATCTATTATGCAGATCTTACACCAAGATAAAGTGACCTTTTTTCAAGTGGATTTATATCCACAAAAGCCCATGCAAAAATAAAAATTAGAAGGTCTTAAAGATTCTACCACATTTTTTCTTCCTGCCCAGCCTTCTTCCTTCCTCCTTTTTAGGGGTATCACTACAGGGGTAAAGGCCACACTAGGTGCCACCCTAAGGGGAGGTGACACCACTGCTCCCCAAACTTATGCCTTTTGGCAGAAACAGGCAGTGGTGTTTGCTTGCATCCCTTTAAGACATTGGGACTCAGTGGAAAAGATAGTGTAAGTTATGTGAGGATCAGTGGGAGGAAAAAGATGAGGCCTCAGGGTTGTTGAAATATTAAAATTTAATTTTTAAAAATTATTTTTAAATTTTCTTTAAAAACACCACATCCTACCAAATTTTCATTTTAACCACATGAACCATGTACATGTAAATACATTTAGGCTGAGTGCATGATATTGTAACTTAAAAGATGTGATTTTAATTTTGCTAGTTGTTTATGTCACAACTATTCCATTACATTCAGTGATATAGGGAAATTACAATTTATGACTAAAATTAGTACTAAGGATTCTATAGGGTGTGATATGAGAAAGATCAATGGGTGGGGAGGTGACACCATGAATTACCACACTGGGTGACAGCAACCCTAGTGATGCCACTGCTCTTTTTTATGTTTTGCTATGGTAACTGATGAGAGAGAGTATAAACATGGTCTTCAAATAATGGCTTGTGATTCATACGTAATTAAGCCTTGGCTTAAGGTGAGAGACCATCAATGGTCCCTTAAGGTTATTTTAAATCATGTGGGAAATAAATAAATAAAAAGATGAGGCACAGAGGACAGAAAAGAAGAAAGAGAGAAAACCGGAAAGGGAAAAAGAAAAAAAAAGGAAACACTGTCCAAAATATCAAGTGTGATCCTTCCTAGAGGACAGGATTAATGGTAGTGAAGGCTTCAGTAGTTAAAGGATAGACAACCTACAGATATTTAAGACCGAGACTAGCATTAACATTTGCGTTAACATAGAATGAAACAATTCCCAGTGTGGGCCTTACTACAAAAACAAAAAGGGGGGAAAAGACCTGAACAGCTTAGCATCTGAATAATAATAATTATTATTATTATTATTATTATTATTATTATTATTTATATCCCGCCCCTCTGCAGAGCAATCGGGGCAGCTTACAACATTAAAATTTCCATACAGATATATTAAACAGAACATAAAATCCCGAATCCCACCCGTCCTTTAAGAAGTAAGGATTCTTCTTATTCTAGGCCCGATGGTGCTGGGCCTAGTGTCTTTCCCCCAGATGACATCAGATGGTAATGGAGGGAGGGCTCTTCTTCTTATTCTAGGCCCGATGGTGCTGGGCCTAGCGTCAATCCCCCAGATGACATCAGATATCTAAAGCATGGCTGGTCAAAGTGAAGCCCTGAGTTGGGACACCTCCATAGCCTTTTTCTGTCCAAAAATTCCTATTTCTCAGTCAAAAATAGGCCCCCAAACATTGAAGTATAAATTGGAAGGAGATTTCTTGTCTCTTCTTCACCTGACTCTGACTTGTTTTTAGCCAAAATTCAGAGGTCTATCATGGCCTATTGTGGAGGGCACAACTGGCTCCAACACCCATGGTAGCCGTCTATCATTGGGACCCTTCCACACTACACAGTTAAAGCTCTGTGATTCCCCTTTAACTTCCAAGTTTCCATCCTATGGTCTCCTGGGATTTGCAGTTGGGAGGGGCACTTAGAATTCTCAGCCTGAGAGCTCTAGTGCTCCATCAAACTACAAATGCCAGGATTCCACAGGACGCAATCATGGTAGCTAAAATAGACCATAACTGTGTAGTGTGAAAGGACTCTAGGTTTAGAGCAGGGGTAGGCAACCTTTCCCCTTTAAGGGCCGAGGGACTTCAGCTCCCAGAAGCCTCAGCCATGTTGGCCAATAGTCCCATGTTGGCCAATAGCTCCTGGGATTCTGGGAGCTGAAGTCCCTCGGCCCTTAAAGGGGAAAGGTTGCCTACCCCTGGTTTAGAGTATGGAAGTGGTAAAGTAAATTTCCCTTTCATTAGAACTGGAAGTTGAAACAGCCATTTAGCATGTTCGCAGATTACACTAAACCAGTGTTGCTCAAAGTGCTGGTCTGCAATGACTTTTTAGGAAACTACGCAAATATAACAATATTGCATCAGTCACTGGCAAGTCAGTGAAAAAAATCAGCAGTCTGCTATATCAGATTGTTTGAGAAGCCCTGTGTTACACCATAGTTAGAACTACATGAACAAGCAGGGCAACTTCAGCAAAACTCAGATACCTGTACACATACCTCCTCTTCAATTCCTCCTTGGCAGCTGGGAGTTGGAATTTTCCATGTCTACCTAAGCATGAACTGAAAACACACAAGAAAGGGGAGAATACCAGTCTGTCTCCTTGTAAATCAGGCTTCCAAACCATGTGGAGAACCTCTAGTCCCCTAGTAAATCAGGCTTCCAAATCATATGGAGAGATTCTCTGGATCAGGCTCATCACCCTCCATATATAGACAGATACTAGAATTAATGATGGAGAGTCTGGGCTAGTGCACTTCCCTTGTCACATAGTACTGCAAATAACAAGCATAACTGAACAGGGGTCTAAAATTATGTATTTAAACTACAGACCATAGGTAAGATGAACCAGTTTTTGATCCAGACAACATACAACCTGTGTTTAGTTGTTCTACCACTAAATTATGGCCCCTCACTGAAGAAAGATGGGTGGACTCACTAGCAAATAATGCTATTCATATTTATTTTTTAAAAAGAGCACAGGTCAGCATCTTGCTTGAATATTTTTGCTGTACATTTTGAAAGCTTTTGCTTTTCATGCTAATCATCAGGAAAGGTAAGTGATACAGAGTCTCATTAAAAACTGGGAAGAGATTTTGGAGAAGGAAAGGGAAGGAAAGAGGCTCTCTTTTAATTTCTTCCCACCCACTTATCTTCATTCAGATATATCTTATATTGCAATTAACATATGAAGTTATCTGTTTGTTTGCCCATTCACACACTGCTGTTATCTAGTTTGAATGGTGGTAGCTCTCCAAGATTTGAAGGGTATTTCCCATTATCTGCTACTTGATCCTTTTTGACTGGAGATGCAAGGGATTGAACCAGGGGCATTCAGCATGTTGGTCCATGCCATAGCAATATTCTGCTTGAAAGCACTCCAGCCCAGATTCCAGATATCTCTACTGTGTAGCTTCACCTCAACTCTGAAGATAAGCAACATTCAGGGTTAGGGATACGCAAAACTGTCAAACTGGATCGTATCAAGGTTCTCATTTGCTTCAACTCAGGTTCATATTGGATTGCAAACCATTTTTCCCCCCTGGGTGCAACTTTATACATATTTCCCTAATTCATTTCTCAAAAGGATACATTTTAGCTCCTATTTTCAGACACATTTTTATATCTGTTTTCCCACTGACTATGACCTGTTTTCTAATGTGCATCTTTTATCTGTACATTTTATTATTTGTCTGCAATTTGGGGGTAGTGAAGTTGTTAGGCAAATTACATCAGAAATGGGCCTTTACTGACTGGCAGAAATAATGCAGCTTGAGGCCACTTTAACTGTCCTGGCTCAGTGCTAAGGAATCATGGGAACTGTAGTTTATTGTGCCACCAGAGCTCTCTGACAGAGAAGGCTGAATGTCCTAGAAAAAATACAATTGCCATGATTCCCTAGCACTGAGCCAGGACAGTTAAAGTGGCCTCAAGCTGCATTATTTCTGCCAGTCTGTAAAGGCCCTTAGAAATGTATGGCTTTTGTCTTGCAAACTGATGCATGTCTATGTTTTGATCTAAGAGCTATGAATGGCACAATCTTGCATTAAAACATGAATCTAACACATTTCTTAACAATGCCTGTTCAGACTTAATTTCTCAATGGATAATATTCAAAGTTATAACTGTTCATCAGGAGATAGAGATCAGCCTCAGTCACGGCACATGAGTTTCTTGGAGGCATGAAGCTATCCATTGTTGGAGGTAAGAATGCAGGACTGGATTACTATTATTTGATCTGCTAAAGCAAAACTATTATTGGTCTGGCAAAGTGATATGAAGGGATAGGGAAAATATGGCTTTTAAAACAAACAAACAAACAAACAAAAAAAAAACACTTCTTTCCCTCAAGGATTTTCCTGCAGGTTTTCCAATAAAAAACTTGGAATTTGGTGGAATATTGAAGACTAAGTCCTGTGCAATATTGCAATAGTTAAATGCTGTGTAAGATAAAAGTTTGCTCTGGATAGTACAAAGATTTTTATCTAAAACAGTCTAAAGCACCAGAGAATAATTCCAGAATACATGATAGACTTTAATTACTTTCAGTGTTACTATAAAGTTTAAATTGATGCCCACTATGCTATTAGCTCTTATTATTGTGACTGTATGAAACCACTTCTGCCTAAATAATACATGTTCTTTTATTTTCCACAAAAGTGCATGCTATTTTCAATTTTGAATTTTTTGCTCCATCCAAATTTTGAAACTTATATGGATGTTTCCGTTCCTCTTTAAGGTATGGGTTGCTTTTATACATCTTGCTTTCTAGTATGGGAGGAAGCATTTATAAGATTGACACAATCCTATAAATTGCCCCCTAAATCAAAATGCTGAAATTGTTCCATGTTTGTTGTTGTTGGGTAACTTCACATCACTTCCGATTTATGGTGACCTAAATGAGAAACTACCATGAGATTTCTTTATTTTTGGTGAGATTTATTCAGAGAGGTTTGCCATTGTCTTTCTAAAGTTTCTATCCTGGGCCCAGTGCTATTCAACATCAATGACATGGGTGACAGAATAGAGGGCATGCTTATCAAATTTGCAAATTTGACACCAAACCAGGAGAGGTAGCTAATACCCCAGAGGACAGAATCAGAAAGCAAAATATCTTTAACAGATTAAAAAGCTGGGCCAAAACTAACAAAATGAATTTCAACAGGGAGAAATGTAAGGTATTACACTTGGCCTTGAATGAAAGAATCAGATATACGCTTGACAACTGTACATGTGAAACGGATCTAAGAGTCTCAATAGACCACAAGCTGAACATAAGTCCATAGTGTAGCAGAGCTAAAAAAGCCAATATGACTCTAGGCTGCATTGATACAAGTGTAGTGTCTAGATCAAGGGAAGTAATAGTGCAACTCTATTCTGCTTTGGTCAGACCTCAGCTAGAATACTGTGTCCAGTTCTGGGCACCATAATTCAAAAAGGATATTATAGAGCGTGTCCAGAGGAAGGCAACCAAAATAGTGAAAGGTTTGAAAACCATGAGGAACAGCTTAGGGAGCTTGGTATGTTTAGCCTGGGGAAGAGAAGGTTAAAAGATTACATGATAGCCTCGTTTAAATATTTAAAAGGATATTGAGGATAGAGTAAGCTTGTTTTCTGCTGCTCTAGAGACTAGGACATGGAACAATGGATTCAAACTACAGGAAAATAAATTCCACCTAAACATTAGGAAGAACTTCCTGATGGTAAGAGCTGTTCAACAATGGAATACACTGCCTCAGACTGCGATGGAGTGTCCTTCTTTGGAGGTTTTTAAATGGAGGCTACATGGCCATCTGTTGAGGGTGCTTTGATAGTGTATTCCTGCATGGCAGGGGATTGGATTGGATGATTCTCGAGGTATCTTCCAACTCTATCATTCTATGATTCCCCCGAGACTGAGGGATTGTGACTTAACCAAGGTCACCCAGTGGTTTTCCATGTCTGATCAGAAATTTGAGCCTTGACTTCTAGTCCACTGTTCCACTATACCAGTCCTAGACCACTGTTCCAACCACTAAACCACAAAGATGTTTCATATAGCAGAACAAAGGCATCTGTCAGTTGAGCATGCAGCAAGACAATAATGTTGATGCATACTTATCAGAATATCAGAAGCGGCACCTAACGAGTCTGAGAAGAGACTAGAATTGAGGATGATATTCCAACCAGAATATGGTTCACTGACCCATGATGGCTCTTTATTTTAAAAGTATCAAATGCCCATTAGTACAATAGGGTGAATTTAGATTCTGCTTTCCTGTTTCTACAAATAAACACCTGATTCTGTTGGACAGCCTTACCACATTCCCCACAAAACACACACACACACTTTTTAAGTTCTTAAACATCATTTTATAGTATGACTGTACCGTGATTTGTTTCAGATGGGGTCATGCACCAAAAAACCCTCATACCCATACATGGATACTCCACTTCCAAGTTATGTTAGGGACACTTTCCAGATACGTTATTACGTACATAACTCTGTTGCAGCCTCTGCCAAACAATTTTTGTTTTATGGACATGTCCATGATCCATTACTAGAAGGAGCTTACATTTGTCAGGGGCCAGCTTCTAAAATAGCATACAAACAGCATGGTATGCATAAAGGTGCAGTTTGGTGCCAAGAACATGTGCAATTAAGCAACATGATTTGCGTCTGTTCTACAGATCAATTATTTTCATTCCAACATTTGTGATTCACTGGATAGGGTTCTTTTGTAAGACCCCAGGAGTGTAATATTAGAATGTGCTTCCATCTCACCTATTCCTGATTCTGCTATAATTCCTGAAGCTACTCTTAGATAACTGAACAAGTGAGAAAAGTCACAACCTAGGTGTGAGGGAGTTAGGGTTTTAAATTAAGATAGTTGTTGAAGGTTTCTTCTTATCTCTGTCATGACCACAGTCTGAAATTAGGCAAACAGGCCTGAGATCAGGCAAGGTGTTTGCTCAGCAGGCACAGGGCTAGCCCTACGATTAGACAGACTAAAATATGCAGCAGCATATTTTAGATGTCATAAGACTTGAAGGCATATAAAAACAACAAAAAACTGGGCAATTACTTGTTATTTATTCAAATTGCTATTTTACTGCCAAAGAGAGGCTACTTGTGGGATTTTTTTTAGAATTGTCTGTCTTTAGCTGGCTTTGGATATTTTTGCCTTGGATGAGTTGAGGGATACTATTTGATGCTGCACCTCAGGAAGCAATTGTCTGAACACAGGTCTGGGAGGTTTGCTGAAAAGTGAAAGATCAATTATTAGGCAAGCTGATGATGTTAGAAACTGAATTTAGTGACAGGTTGCTCAGGTTGAGAATAGAGAAACCCAGAAACACCAGATGTGCCTTACTTTGTCACCTCATCTTTCTGGGCCTAAAGGATTATGGGCTATGATTGAAATGCCTATAATTTTCAGACCAGCAATTCCAGTGACCCAGGAAGTCACAGCCTGATCTCAATTTGAATCTCTCACCTCCCAGGCCATGAATAAAATCATCATCCAACATGTCTTCCTAGAGGTATAGTGGACTTCCAGGTGCTGTTGGACTGGAACACCTCTCATGTCTGATGTCTGCTGCAGTCCAATAATGGCTGAAGAGAGGCACTGTGTGGATGCAATCATCTATATGCAGCTGTAGATCAGGTGGACAAGTCCCATGGTTCTTCAACACAGGCCTCACCAATCCTCCAAACGTTTATTTTTGGTTTTGTAAAGATACTCAAGTGGTGTGTAGTTTTAAAAAATATGTAGCATATTTTAATGTGTTTTTAACTGTTTTGAATTAATGTTTTAACTGGATTGATTGTTTAGTGCCTGTACCACATACAGTACTGATTTAACTGTTTTATTTTAAATTATACTCTAATCCATTTTGGTCCTATATTGTGGAAAAATGCAAGATATAAATTCAATAAACAAACAAACAAGGTTCCCGAGAGGAGCAAAACAAGGCAAGAGTTATGATTTATTTTTAAAGGGAATTGCTTACTTCTAGAGACTTCTAATGGCAGCAATTCTTATTTTTCCACCAAGAGTTGGACTCCTGTAAATGTGCATTCATCCATACAATTATTTATATTACAAGTTCTCAGGGTATTTATATCACCCCTATATCACAAGTTCTCAAAGTAGTGCACATGCAAAAAGCAATACAAAGCATTTTAAAACAATTTAAAACAACATAAAGTTTTCCAAGACTGGCCATTTTCATTTTTTCACCAAAGCTGTTTACCTGGGATTGTCCCAGCTGTTTGGAAAAATATAGTTCTGTACTCCCTGAGGTAAATAAACATAGTTCTGCATAAATATTTTAATCAACAAATAAATAGACAAAAGGGAACAGAAAGAATTCCTTCCCAAAAGCTGAACATAGCTGAGATCTCTATAACAATCTGCATTAACAATGGAGTCATTAGTATCATAACCAGTATTAACATCAGATGGCTGCAATGACATTCTGGTCTTGAGTAGTCACATAAAGTACAGGAGTCACTTGGAAAGTGTTGGCAAGATGGTCTCTATTATGGGGGTAGGTTTCAGTAAAGGGTACAGCAAGCTTTTTGCATACCGTCTGATGGTGACCAAAGAAGATCAGTTAAGAACTCAGATGTTCCACAGGAAACAAAACCAACAAGAGCTGATAAACCATCATAATGTGTAGGAGTCTCAAAAGTGCTTATTTCCTGCCAATAACAAAGGAAGTGAATGAACCTAAAACAGAGCACTGTCTCAGGCTTGGAAGAAGGCTTCACTCATCGCAATAGTCTCAATACTTGAAGCAGAAGATGTTAACAGTCCATCACTGAAGCTGTGGTGAACATATCAAACAGCTGGGTAAGGACAGTGACTGGGGGATTTTGGAATTTAAACTGCAAAAAGCAACTTTTCCATGTTTTGGAAACATGTGGACCTATGAAGTGGAACTAAATGAAGCTGTGGAGAGGAGTGCAAATCTCTGTCCTTTGTTCTTCTCTTACTTGCCTTTAGCTGGCTGGGCCTTTAGTTGGTCATTAATCATCCATTTTTAAAAATGGCTGCCAAACCAGCAATGTACCAGAATGGTTTGTGAGATTCAGCTGTTATGCTAGTGATCCCTGAGAACAGCTGTTTCCTACCTTCCTCACCCTTTCCCAAATGGCAAATACTTCAGCTTTTGAGTCCATCATGTGGTGAAGTGTTGAAAGCCTATGAAGTTTCAAGCCAATCTCTTTCTCCATACTGGATATGAACAAAATGTCCATTGCTGTGAAAGGGAAGGAGAACAGGAAAAGAGAATTCTCTAATTACCACCACCCACTTCCCTGACTTCTCTAGTTCCTTTTCTTCCTCCTCTTCTTTGGTTAGGAAGCATGAAAGAGAGACAACTGTGCCGAGCAGTTGTGTACTGTGATGCAGCTGGTACCACACGTTATAAATAAGGGTCAATAAGCTCACCCTATTTTTAGCACTAGGAAGCAAATGCAAAGAGCCACTGAAAGTTTCATGCATCATTCATTTCCCCTAGTCCATCTTTCTTGCTGTCCTTGCAATTGCAAAATCTTTAGGCAAGGGACCAGCTGGCATCTCAAATGGGAATGTGAAAATTCATAGCTTAGAGAAGTTAGGAAGTTAGAAAAGTTCCAAGTTTCATTCGAACACAAGCATGACCTCTCTGTTTCATTGTCAAATACACCTTACTATTAAAAAGTTTCTCCTAATGTTTAGCCAATTATCCACTTCCCTGTATTTTCTGCCCACTGATGCTAGTCTTGTCAGAGGCCAACTCTTTCTATCTTTTACATGACAGATATTTGAGGACTTCTATCTTATCTGATGATCTACAGAAACATCATAGGTGTAGCTAGGCCTCAGCTAAAGGGAAAAGGTATATCAAGTAGAAATTCCTGTGAAAACTTTTTTGGGCCAAAGAGGAATTCTATTTCTGGATATCTTCAAATCTGGTATGGAGGGAAACAATACAGGTGTCCCTCATGGTTCGCGGACTTCCCATTCACGTTCCTCAGTCCTTCTCGGATGGGAAGCCACGAAGGACAAAATGGTGCGTGCACCCGTGGTACATACGCGGCGGCACACAACACCATTATATTCAATGGGTCTCCAATATTCGCATTATTTCCCGTTCGCAGATCCCCCTGTACAATCTATTCTGAGGTCTACTGCTGTGTAGCTGCCTAGGAAGGAAAACAAGCTTGAAAGTTAGATTTTCAGCACAAAATCTTGTGTAGTCACAATGACTGACTATAGCTCTCAGAAGCCAACAGCCAGCATGACTACAGGCTATGTTGGCTGGGACTTTCCTAGACAGGGATAAGTTACCCAAAGTAGTTCATTCACTGCTAACCTCCCAATTAGATTGCAGTATGGCTGCACTCTGAGTGAGACTACTCTTGAAGATAACTTGTACAAAATGCAGCAGCTTAGGCTGCTGACCAGCTCATCATATACAAACTAAGTAAAACCAGTTTTAAAAGAATTGTATCAGCTGCCAGTAACCTTTGAATTCAAGATGCTGGCAATAGTATTTAAAGCCCTAAACCAGTCCTAGGAGTTTATCACATGGGGGCAAACTGCAAAAATCCAGTGAAGAGATGGGATTTAAAAACCAGAAAAACCTGCAAAAGCAGGTAGTTTTTCCACACACAATGGGTTAATGTGACATTAACCCAAAGAGAAGGTAGATAAAATTGCCCCTTTTTACTTTTGGGATCTTCCAAAAGTAAAAAGGAGCAGGCTTTGTCTAGTTTCCGTTCGGGTTAATGTTGCATTAATTCTCATTAACGCTAACATCGTCTGAAAAACAACCCGCTTTTGTGGGTTTTTTCTACTTTCTGTTTGGGTTAACCCCGAACGTCGTCTGAAAAACTACCTGCTTTTGCGGGGGTTTTCAGTTTAAATCCAGTTTCTGCATGGGATCCATCCCGTATGATAAACTCCATGACTAGTTTCCTCCTTATAGTCCTTTCATTAGCAAGTGAAGACTTTTCTTGTTTCTTTTTTTAAACTTCAACAGGCTTTGGGGAACTGGTAGTTTGTAATCTTTTAATAATATGCTGTACTGTTTTAATATCTTACCATATTAATTGTTATGTTCAGTAGACCATACAACTCACTTTCTACAACAATTCTACTGGACAACGTAGGTCTAGATTATCTGACACATCACATCTCCCCATATTAACCTCACCATGCTCTTAGAGCCTTAGAAGTGGCTCATCTCTGTCCGGCCAACTTCAAATTCACTTTTAGTCAGGTGAAAATCAGTCACCTATGAAAGACATATGCATATTTCTCAAAGATGAAACTTCTCCAAGGTGTTTCCTTTTCTAATCCAGATAAATCTGTTGGTATCAAAGGTATTTTCCACCCAGAACTCCACAATATTCTGAAATAACAAGGTGTTTAAAGTGTGGCATGATAACTTGCACCCAGCTAAGATAATCAGAAATCTCATTTCCATCTAAATCATTTAAACTAGTATAAGGATGCCAACTGCTTTTAAGAGTTCTGACACCTGAAATATCTGAATTGTTATCTTTCTTTTAAACACTAGAAATGTAAATCACAAATCTGAGCTGACCCGTGTGCATAATCCCATGTAGTTAGGGTGAAATTATGGGAAAATATAAAGTAATATACTGCTTTTCAATGCCAGAAGTAAGAATATACATAATATAAATACTGTGTACAAAATGCAACAGAGATCAGAACATTCCTTCATTTTTAAGGTCTGGAATCTGGCTTACACTTTGTCAGTAATAATCCATCTAGACTAGAATCACCTACTCTCATTGGAAGCAGGTATTTGGGATTTCTCAGAGAAGTTTTTCCATTCCCTATGAAGAGATGCTAGGAATCAAACCTGGGTTTCTTTACATGAATAGCACATGCTCTAGTTCTGAGCTATAGATCCTCCACTATCAAGCCCTCCAGATGTTTTTGAACTGCTACTTCTAAAATTCCTCATCATTGGCTATACTGCCTAGGGCAGGGGTAGGCAACCTTTCTCCTTTAAGGGTTGAGGGACTTCAGTTCCCAGAAGCCTCAGCCATGTTGGCCTATAGTCCCATGTTGGCCAATAGCTCCTGGGATTCTGGGAGCTGAAGTCCCTCGGCCCTTAAAGGGGAAAGGTTGTCTACCCCTGGCCTAGGGCCTTCTGGGAGCTGCAGTTCAACAACATCTGGAGAGCCACAGAATTCTAATCTCTGCTGGACAATCATCATGTAAGCTTTACACAATCTTCTCATCTGCCAACAGAGAGCCAAGGCAGACGGCCCCTAAGGGGCAGCTCTGTGCTGCCCCTGGGAGCTCCAGATCAGGGCCGTGGCAATCACATGCTGTGGCCCCAGTCCTCTTTTTTGCCGCTCCAAAAAGAGCTGGCAAATTGTGCTCCTTTCTGGGGTGACAAAAAGCCGTTCTTACAGCCGCGACAGCAGCTCTTTTGCTCCCCTTTGGCGCAGCGTAGGCAGCATGCGGTCACCTCACCCCAACTCTACCCCCAGGCCAGCCCTTTAGGCCGGACTGCATCGGCCTAAGGCCTGATTGATGTGATGGGGGGGGGGGATATCTTGTTGATAGTAACCACACATGTTTGAACTAAACCAGTTGTAATGTAAGGGTGAACAGTAAATTCCTCTACTAACATAAAAAAAGAGTTCTTTTTAAAACAGTGAGGCTGAACCCCAAGGTCAGTTGATACAGAAATGTTTTGTGGCTCTTCTAAAAAGCATCCAAGAGCTCCAACTCTGCACCTTAGGGAAAGGGTTATTCAACAACTTTTTCCTCACTGCCTTACCCCCAAAACTGTCTGGCTGGAGAAAGTCTGTCACCTCAGAACTTGAGAGTTCTAATGGGACCAGTTCAAAAGCAAAAGCTAAGAAAACTAAGAAAACCCTATGAAATTCATGGAGTTGCCATAAGACAGCAGGTAACTTGAAAGTACATATGCACACAAATAAATCATTAGATCTTCCACTGTTCCCATTTGTTCTGTATGAAGAAGTACTTTTCATCTGTTTTGAATATCTGTGGGTTCTTCTCTCACAAGAAATGAAGAGGTTTTTCTTCCCATCTACTTCCTCTAAGGCAGAGATGGATGAAGGCCACATGCAACTTGTAGCCTCAAAGGGTGGCCCTTAACCCCCCCGTAGCCCCCCCAAAGATTCACACCCTGTTGTTGTTTTTTAAAGTCAGGTGATTTTTCACTGCACCTCTCCTAAACACTCAAAGCTGCAGCAAAACAAAACGGTTTCTCACAGCCCCCACATATACCAAAAAGTGCCCCCATGGAAAACAAAAAACAAAACAAAACATGAAATTGGAATTGACTCAAGATTGCTTCCAGTTGTGGCAGGTGCATCAGTGACAAACTCAAAGACTGCAATCTTTTGGCACACAGGAGTTGCTCTATCATTGTTCCTCTTACTTCATCATTTTGTTGCCCGTTTCTCCACTTCTGTTGTACAGTGGGTACATTTGCACTGTTTAATAAAACTTATGAATAAAAACATGTTTAAAAGCGAACAAATTCCTCCTGTTTCCCATTCCTGCACCACCCCTTACCGGTTTTCAGGATCTGACACAGCCATGTTTCGCGTGACATAGCACATTTTGAGTGGAATTGTCTTCTTGTCTCGGTTTATAGAAAGAGAGAGCTGGGACAAAGGATCAACGGATGCATTTCCCAATCGTGGTGACTCTGGTGGCGGTGTTTCCCACCCAATTTCAGAAACAGGAGAACCTTTCTTCACGTAGGGGGTTGCTTCTCTCATGTACTTCACTGTGAGAAGGGGGGAGAAAAGACAAGGAGGAATAATGAATACGAAAGCTAAACAAAGAGGACAACAATGTTCTACAACCATACCTCTAGATGACTGATCAATCATTACAGTGGGCCCTCCCCATTCATTGGAATTAGGGGCATAGGATCCTTGTGTAAGTGGAAAAACCATAAATAAAAACCCACTGGTTTTTTTTTTTTTTACCCATGAAAACAATAATAATAATAATAATAATAATTTTTATTTATATCCCGCCCCTCTGCCAGGCAATCGGGGCGGCGTACATCATTATAAAATTTCAAAACAATAAATCACAATGAAATCCCATCTCTCCATCTCCCACCCACCCATCCCCCCCCCCCAAATAAAACCTTTCTAGGAATCTCTAGGTCCTCCAATACAAGTCTGCAGTCAACCTCTGGCAGAAGTTGACCACAGAATTGCAATGGAGGACTTGCAAATTCCTAAGGTGTTCTCTCTAGGAATCTCTAGGTCCTCCTGTCAGACATCTGGCAGACGTTGACAACAGAGCCACCTTGGAGGACATAGAGATTCCTAGAGAGAACATAGTAATCAAATCAGTGAATAATCAAATTTGCAAAAGTCAAAGCCACAAATATAGAGCAGTAGTTTTAATAGGAAAGCACTTCATCTTTCTACAAGCCAATCAAAGAGGTCGTCAGAATAGTACTTCTCTATTTTAACAGTGACAAATATACAAACACAAGTGAGACATGCTTTGGGCCTCATAGATGAAATGACTTGGAGTATGATCTTCAAAATGCAAAAGGTGAGAGAGGCAGAGAAAAATAATGGTGCAGAGGGACAAAAGCTAGACTGACTGATTTTTGTCAAAATCTAAACAAAGCTAGGACATTTCAGATGTGAACACAACACCAATATATTGTGAACAGCAGTAAAGTTTGTTGAATTTTGCATTGCCAAGATGTCTCATTTCTCTATAAATCAGGAATGGCATCCTAACAAGCAGCTGTAGACTTTAGAAAACATACAGATGACTCATATTCTATGTAGAACCTTTCATATAGATTTTTGTGCTTGGTCTGAGAGTCTGATTCAACTCTGGGAAAAGTCGTGGAAGTTCCATTCCAGCAGAGGACAGGGCTACAGCTGAGGGGTGAAGCCAAGTTAACATAGGTGGACACAGGTATACTTGTTACCAAAGTGGCCATTTTCTTATGAAGTATACAACCCACAACTCAATTCTATGTATGTCTCCTCAAGAGTAAGCCCCAGAGTAAAGCTTCCTGGGGTTCATTCACACTACAGAATCACAGTGCTATTATTCCACTTGAACTGCCATGATTCCATCCTAAGGTTTGTAGTTTGGTGGAACATGGTGGGTGGGAATTCTAATACTTTTCTGTAAACTGCCAATCCCAGGATTCCATACGATGGAATCATGACAGTTCAAGTGGAAAACAGTGCTGTAATTCTACAGTGCGAATGGGCCCCAGGTTTTTTGCAAAGCAGAGATTATATTCCATGGAAAATCATCCTAGTTTACAAACCAGAGCTCCTGCTCCATGCAAAACTTGCACAGCCTCCAAATAAGAATGAATGTCCAAGTAATAATATCCCAGACTTTAAATAGCCTCTTATCTGAAAGCTTTGGAAATAATGGGGAAAGAAGTTGGCCTGGCACAAAGACAACATAGTGGAAAGATTTCCTCCTCTAATCTACAACCTGAACCTCACAAGTGCCAGTGGTGGATTTCCCTCTGATTTTTTCTACTTTTAGCATCCCCAAATCCTGTACCTGTAGCCCTCACACATCAAGAACCAGAGCACCAATGTAATCCAAGAGGTGTAGAAGTTTTCCTCAATAAAAGCTAATACATGCATGCCAGAACCATGATTCTATCAGTTTTTTGTTTTTGTTTTTTGCTAAAGTGAGATACCAAAGGAACATTATCAAAGGGGAAAAATTGTACACAAATCACCCAGAAAACACAAGAGATTTAAGATACAAAAAATGCCGGCAATAAAATTACCATGAGCAAGGATTAATAAAAGAAAGCTCAGAAAGCCCACAGAAATTAATGGTTGATCTTGGGAGAAATAAATGGCTGGTAACTAGTCAATAAGTTTATCTTCCAGAGCTTCAGACATTTACTTATCCATCCATCCTATCTTCCCTAGGGTAAAAGCATCAGAGGCAGTCAGTAATAGATTTAAAAACAGATGTAAAGCCATCACACAACATTTCTTTAAAACACCCACACAAACTGTACAATAAAAACAGAGGGACAGTAGATTGTAACAGTCCCAAGAACAGCAAAATACTAAGAACAATCCATATATCTGCCCAATTCCCCCACCCCCAAAAATCTGATGAGATCACAGAAAGATGATTACTAAGAAATATGGGTCTGGGAGTTCCACATAACTTGTATCATGACAAGGAAGAGATCCTCCTGTGCCAAATGAATCTTGGGGCCAAACTAGACATTTGCTAGATACAAGTCATATACCAATATGTATTTTTATTTACTAAATTACAAGCATCAGTGGAAACCTTTTTATTACATATTTTAGCTACTGCCATGGGGGAAATTTTGTTTCTAATCATACTGAAATGAGATGAAATAAAACTCCCCTACCTGAATGTTGCATTCCTAATCATGTTTGCTCCCTTATGCACATACTTAACTGAGTGGATAAGAACAAGATAGTTAGCTGCAGTCCACATATGTAAGATTTAATGAATATCTAGTTTAGCAATTGGATAATGGTGGCACATGCAAAGCCTTGATGGCACAAATTACATTGTGATGATCCTGATTGTAGAAGAGCCCAAACTTCACTTTGAAAAGCCTGCCAAACTGAAAACATACATAATTTAGGAAACAATATCAGGTTCACCCTCCCTTGCATCTTAGCATGGTAAATTATTAACCCAACACCCTTAAAACACCTTTAAGCATCTCTTAAATGTTCCAGATAAATTTCCCTAGTTTATTTACCAGTATACCTCAGCAAGGGGTCAAGTACCCTATAAACTCATCTGTAAATCTAAAAATTTATGCCCAAAAATTGACCCCCCAAATCCCAGGTCGACTTATTTACAGGTCACTATGGTAATGTGATAGCAACTCTTTTCAGATTTCCCCATGGCTTATGAACATAGTTTCTTATTCTTTTGAGCCAAGCAGAAAGAGTCTTGAATGATTAATTGCTTTTAAACACAAACAGAGACCCTCTCCCGCCTGCACTGGACGTTGCTGTCTGGGTGAAGGCTGAAACCAAAATTGAAATAAAAAGCCTCAATTAGAGTCTCTTGGTGTACACACACATACACACGCTGAAGGAGCCTCCAAGTTTTACCCTCAACTTATCCACGGCTCATGGCAAAATCCATAATTTTTGGCCTCAAAAACTGCCCTCAACTTATACATGAGATCGACTTATAGTCGTGTACGGTGTATTTAATGCACTGCAAATCAACTACTTGAAACATTGAACCATTCTTCAGTACTACAAAGAATATGGCAGACATCTCACAATAAGTTTGACTACTAGTCTCTTGCAATCCCTATGACCTTGGAGGTGGTTAAACCATTTCAACAGATGGATCATTACTCTTTTCTCAAATGGTGAAGACATTAAACTTTAATGGCTAAAGCACTGGATCCTTATTTTCCAATATATTATTTTTGGAAAAGAAAAGCTTTTACTTGTGTTGGCTCCTGAGTTCCAGTGATTTTCTTTTGGAACGCATAAATTGCAGTTACAATGCCCAACAACAGCTGAAGTTGGCTTTTCCCTCTTAGCTCCTTCAGTTCTTGATCTGGCTTTTGTGACAGATTTTAAAACTTCAAGTGGCATTTAATGAATCCCCCCCCCCAATTCATTTTCTTCTCTATTTTGAGGTCCAAGTGACCTGCCTTCCTATAAACCTATTTTTATCCATTGTACTCCAACTGTCTCTGATTATGAACTTTCTTTATTCGCCTATGGCTTTAATGCTATGTTCTTGGCAAAGGGTTATTTTTGGCTTCACTAGAGAATACCGAAAATGCTGAAGTATCTACTTAGAGTGATGGCAGCAGATCAGAATGCTAAAAGTGTTAAAAGTTTGGAAGTCCATCTGGAATAAAAAGACACAATCAAAGCCAGAGGACTGCCATGGTGAGGAAAAAAAGAGTACAGTCACCTGGATCATGGAGATCCAAAGCCTATGTTGTAACCTGATGTCTAGGAAAAGGTGAAATGCAGCTAAGGGTACCTCATACTTTGGGTTATTTATGGAAATATATCTCCATGTGAATCTACATTTCTTTTATCCAGATCTTGTGAGATATGTTGGAGTCAATCAAAAAGTAGTATCAGAGCATAGCAGGCAGCTCTATGAACAGTATGATACTGGCCCCAGCCTCTTTGTAAAACAGAGAGTCACATTTGTCCAGCTAAACTTCAAATCTTACTTTGAGAGACAGATTGTTCTATGCTTCCCTATAACATATGCCCTTTCAATTACTATCAGTCCTTCAGTACTTTGCACAAAGGGAGGAAGGAGAAACAAATGGCAAGAGAGACAAATACCATAATCAGGGACAGTGATTGGACATTGGAAATCTGTGCTACAGGTAAGATTCAATATACTAACACCCTACTGCATTTTGTTGTTAACTGCCCTTGAGTCAAACGTGACTCATGGCGACGCTTTAGAGACATCTCTAAAACTCCTTGTCCTCAACTGCCCTGCTCCGGTCCTGCAGGCTCAGGCCCATGATTGAATCTTCTCTGATTGAGTCTTCCCATCTGGTGTGTGGCCTTCTTCTCTTTCTGCTGCCCTCCACTTTTCCTAGCATCATTGTCTTTTCTAGTGATTCATGCCTTGTCATGATGTGGCCAAAGTATGACAGCCTCAATTTAAGTTTTCATAGACTTCAGTCTACTTCCTGAGATGCATTTAGTAGAGTGGACCCTTAGTTTCCACTCCACTAAATGCATCTGAGGAAGTAGACTGAAGTCTATGAAAGCTCATGTTGCCAACTTCTTTATTTCACTTAGTCTCAAGGGTGCTACATACTGATTTTACAGACTAACATGGCTATATTTTTGAATTCAGCCTCAATTTTGGGTCAATGCAGACCGGCCAAAAGGGCTGGCCTGGGGGTGGAGTTGGGGTGGGGCAGCCGAACACTATGCCCCGACTCTGCCCCATCTGCATCAGCCCTTTGTCATCTTGGCTTCCAGGGAAAGTTCAGGCTTGATCTGTTCTAGAACCTATTTGTTTGTCTTCTTGGCTGTCTGCAGTATCTTCAGTACTCTTCTTCAGCACTATATCTCAAATGAATTTATTTCCTTTCCATTGGCTTTCTTCACTGTCCAGCACTCCTATCCCATACATGGTGATAGGGAATACGTTGGTTTGGATGATCCTAACTTTAGCATTCAGTTATATCTGTACACTTTTAGGATCTTGTCCAGTTCTTTCATAGCTGCCCTTTCCAATCCTAGTCTTCTTCTAATTGCTTGATTGCAGTCTCAATTCTGATCAATGTTTGATCCAAGGTATGAGAACTCTTTGACTATTTCAATTTTCTTGTTATCTAGGATGAATTCTTGTAGATTTTCAGTGGTCATTATTTTTGTTTTCTTAATGTTCAGCAGTAAGTTTACTTGGTGCTTTCCTCCTTGACCTTCTTAAAGAATTGCTCCAGGTCTTTATTGGTTTCTGCTAGTAGTATTGTGTCATCCACATATCTAAGATTGTTAATATTTGTTCCTCCCATCTTCACTCCTCCTGCCTCTGAATCTAAGCCTGCTCTGCGTACATTATTTCCCACATACAAGCTGGATAAACAGGGTGATAGAACTGCATTGCCCAGTTATAAATATAGTATATAACTAGAGGGTAGACATGCCACCTATGTGTTTTGCCTTGAACTTGAAAGAAAAATGGTCTGGGGAAATTATTTTGCTATGAAAGAAACCAGGAAAATAAAGGTACAAAATGAATAACTTCTCTAAAAATGTCTGAAACCATGTTCTATTAATTCTTTTTAATTGAAAATATCAATGGAATAATTATTATAACTAAACTAAAATGCTATAAAATAATAAACTGGGTTGGACTCTTACCCAGGCTGGATATTGCATTAAACAAAACCAGCAGCAGGGAAGGGAGAGTATGAGCACTGTAGAAAAACCCAATGTAATCCCTGGGATGATTTGAGAAATTTAGAAAATATAAAAATAGAATGATTTATTTCACAACTCTAGAGGTTGTACATGTTGGAAGCAAAGAGGCATCAACACTTGTAAAGTGGTTAGTGAGAGAAAGAACTCTAGAGAACATACCTGCTCTTTTGATTCACCTTTCTGATTCTTTCTTTGGTCTATGTACTCAAGCCTTTTTGCTTCCTCCCTCCTGGCAGAGGTAACCTCCCTCTTTTCCCAAAAGTTAATTACTCCTTTGTCTCCCTTTGCTTGGATAAGGAGTGTCCATGTAGCTCCCCCTTCAGAATGGATGCTACCCAACATCTACACATGATAGCTAGCCTTAGGGGCTCTTCTACTGACTTTTGCCTATCTCCTTTCTTATCCCAAGATGGTTTTCCTGAAACCATAAATGCAATTTTTTCTTTTCTTTTTTATCTTACAAGAAGATCTTGAGTATTTTTTCCTGTTTCTACCATAAGCTCCAAGAGTGGGGCTGCTATATGATCAGAAGGGGAACACATTACATGACGAAGTACAAATAAAAAGATGGTGGAAACAATACACTGAAGAAGAATATTAAAAAGATGAAAGGATGACAGACTTATGCAAGAAAGAACCATCTGAAGATGAACCTACAATTTTAGAAAATGAAGTGGAAGCACTTGAGCACTCAGAGCACTTGGAAAAAAATCGTCAGCAACAGGTGACATACCAACAGAGCTGCTTCAAGCTACAGAGACAGAAGCTACTCTAGCTCTAAATAAATGGATATATCAAGAGAAGACATGACTTGCTAGAAAAGATAATAATGCTTGGTAAGGTAGAAGACAGAAAAGAGGAAGACTGCATTCCAGATAAGACAGACTCAATCAAGGAAACAATGACCTTGAGTCAGCAAGACCTAAGCAGGACTGTTGATGATATGGTGACTTGGAGGTCTATAATTCATGGGGTCACTGTCTAAGTCGAAGTCAACTTGACGGCAGTTAACAACAAGCCAAATGTATTAGGAAACACTCACCATTGTACAGCCTATGGCACATCTTCATACTAAGATTAGCATGAATTTGTGTCAAGCAATCATCCAGCATTTGCTTGTTCCTACATGAACATGTTTAATAAAAACAACTAAAGCAAAGCTGTGGGATGCATAGCCTTCCAGATATAATCCCCCAATACTGGCAATATTTGCTAGAGCTGATGAAAGTTGCATCCCAACAACAACTAGAGGACCATACTTTTCCCAGCCCTGTTTTAAAATTCAAATAGATGATTCCACAAGCCCTTTTAGAAGAAGTCTCTAATCACCACATACCAATTAATAACCCATGGTCTCTTTGTTCAGAGCAAATTAAAAATTGCGGTCAAGCAATTAAAATTCCAGTGTTCCATTACTTCCAGTTATATCTCCCTCCCTCCCCCAAGCACACACTATTTTGCCCCCCCCCCTCTAAAAAATGACAGGAAACAAGAAAATGGCAGTTGAACGAATTAATCTGCTGGCATATGTTGAAGTCTTTGTGTTTGGGGCTTGATTTGTGAGGCAGCCAGTGCAGCATTCAAAAGAGCACTTCATTTGGGCATCATTCTGCCAAACCTCCAACATTTCGACAATTAATCCTTTGTTACTATTCATGGGTGACATTTGGAAAAAGAAAAAAAAAAAGAGAGAAAAGCACTCTTCTAACAAGGGAAAAAGGAAACTGGCAAAACTGATCAAATCTATCAGGCATCATTTCTAAGAGGCTTCTGGGATGCCTTATGACTCATGTAGGTTAGTGGTGGGGGAGACTTTAGGCTACAGTGCACCATATTTTTGTTCTTAGAGGAACATGAATGGGAAGTGTTGGCTTATGGTATGAAAATAAAAGGAACGCTACGCCCTAATTTGATCAAAGGCAGCAGATCAAGGACTTTCAAGCTCTGCAGGTGAAGTGGGGAGGGAAGTGCATTCTTCCTTTTAGAAACTCCACTTCACCACCAACTTCATGAAGTGGCAAAAGTGAAACAAATAAATGTTGGAATGATCAGTTTTCTGAGAACTGCACAAACCAGTGAAAAATGTGGTCAAACAAAAAACTTCACAAAGACAGCCACTTGATATTAATGTGAATTCTTTCCTGCTGCTAAACACTTCTGAAATATTTCATATACATACACTCTCAATTAACTCATCATTTCAGCTGGTGCACATGGCCTGAGCATTGAAAAGTCATGCCATGCAGTATGTACATTAATTGTTGTATGGCAAAATCTTCATTAGGTTAAAACTAATGTTATTTCATTAGGTTAGAAATATTTCATTAGGTTAGAAATAAAACTAGATTGTTGGGGAGTTACAGCATGCCCACAAAGGATGGATAAATCTGTCTCACTTTGTGCTCTATTTCTATACTTGTTTGAAATTTTTCAGAAAAATATCAGTATTCATGTGTATTTTTGTGTAAACTAGCTCTAAAGTTTGCAATTTTTGCTGCTCTTTTATGCCTGAGATAACCATTGCCATATAATAGGGCTAGTTCTGAACCCAACACAAATGAGTCATCGGTTTATGGCAGCCTGCTTTTAAGACAACATGAATCCTGGTTAGCAGGTTCTTATCAGACAGAAAAGAACCAAAATGAAATGTGTACAGAGTCTACCAGGTATCTATTATCTTGAGTTTATGGAACCCCCCCTCCCCACAAAAAAGCTATCAGAGAACCTTACTGGGTCAGATCAGAGGTCAGCTTAGTCCACTAAATATCACTAGGGACCCCACAAGCAGGAAACTGAGGAAGAACCCTTACCTATCAATTGTCACCTACAACCAACCCACTGCTCTCAATATGAAGGTTTTGTAAATTTTCACATAGATGGAAAAACCATGGTTAAATAACCAACATACACAATAGATCCCCTCCACTGATCTCTGGTGCATGATGGAAATGTGTTTATAGTCGGAACATCAACCTTCACAAAGCATGCTGTCACCTTTGCAAACTGTTCTGAGTCAGAGTGGTCCCACTGCTGGGTGGTTAGGAGACTTCTAGTGTTACTGTTCTACAGTTCATATGAGCAATTTGATTATCCACCAGAGACTTGCCCTTTGCTTAAAAGAAATGTCATAAATCAGGAGCTCATACGGAGCAGTTTCTATACCTTTGAATGAATCTCAGATCTTTCCAAAGCAGCACCACACAGAATGTGAGAAGTTATAAGGCAAAGCAAACTACTCCTTATAACACAAAAGAGTAAATGTTCTGTTTATGGGTATACTGCAGTAACTTCAGAGTCCTCTCTTGACTGCAAAGCAATTAATTTTCCCATCAACTACAAAGATTTCACTTAATCTGAACATTTATAACCTCTGCCTTTCAACATTTCACATCCAAGTTTGTAATAGATAAGACAACATTTTAAAATGTTAATATAAATAATTTACATAAAATCTCATGAAACTAACAGCAGCAGCAGAAACACTGAATTGACAGCAGTGTTACAAAATGGACAGAGAAAGAGGGAGGGGAAGGATGTGTGTGTGTGTGTGTGTGTGTGTGGTGTGTGTGTATGTGTATCTGGATGGATGGATGGATATGATACCTCTAGTACTTGAACAAACAGGATTAACCTGGCATCTAGAGACTAGCAATGATGGCAGTAGGTGAGCCTTTCTGGGGTGGGGCTTCCACAAGTGAGTTACTACCATAGCAAGGGTTCTTCTTCCAGCTGCTTTATCTCAGAGGGACAGAGAAGGGCATTGTTGTTGTTGTTGTTGTTAATTTCTTATCTGCCTCTCCTTATGGATGTTCCCCGTGGGGAACAATAGCAATTGACAAACAACATCAATTAGAAAGACTTCAGTTAAAACACATATCAGTTTAAAAGGACAAATAACATGTATACATTAAAACAATCACATGTAAAATTCATCATTTAAAATTCACAATTTAAAAATAATCTGGATAAGCCTGCAGGAAGAGAGTGGTCTTTAATGCTCTTTTAAATCCAGACAGCGTATTCAGATGTTGAATCTCTTCTGGCAGGTCATTTGACAGTTTAGGGGTGGCTGAAGAAAAAGTCCTTTGGCTGACAGTGTAAATGTCCACCAGAGGATCTGAGTCTGCCAGAGGACCTAAAGATCTTAAAATGGAGCAAACTGTACTAATATGTGTGATGTGAAGAAAGTGGATAAGAAGAAGCTTTCCTCCCTCTCTCATAATACTAAATGTGAGGGTCATCCACTGAAAGTAAAAGGGAGTACTTCTTCACACCATGCATAAATTAATCTTTGGATTCCATTATTGCAAAAAGTAGCAATGACCACCAACTTGATTGGCTTTAGAGGAGGACTGGATAAATTCATAGAAGACAGAGTCATCACTGCCTACTTGTCAAGAAAGCAATATATTTCCTTCAGTATCAGAGGCAGATCCTTCATGTTTCTTCTTAAGTTGTCATGGATCTATCAGTCCATTTTTATTTGTTTCTCGTTTTCCCCCTTTACATTTGCTCTGCCACTTATCAGTTTATATTAGTTTTCCTAATATGCACATTTTACACACAAGTGCTTCAGTGGATATGTTTTGTTGGTGCTGGAAGGCTAAGAAACCTCCCTGGGTCCAAAATCGTCTCCTTTCTATCCCAAGGGAAGACCAAGTCTGGGCCTCTTCCCTGCCTGTGTCTCAGCTGGTGTGACTAAAGTTGATGTCTCAGAGGCAATGGCTTCATAGTGTCACCCACCTATTCACTCATTCCAAAGATGGGAAATGGATCAGATTGTATATGCTACTAACCCTTTGGGAGAGCAAGAGGACAGAGACCTACAGCTTCTCCGGCCAGAAACATTTGTCTTTTGATAACTCCAGAGTACAAAAGTATGTGTGACTACATATGCGTGTACATATTTGCTGCACTGGCAGCCATGGAGCCACTAGCCACCAAGGTCCCTCGAGAATTTGCTCCAATTGCACCACTGATCATTCATTTTTGTCTGCTACAACTATAGAATTGCTCTTTCTATCTATCTTGTCTATCCCAAATGCTGCTCTGAGCAAATAAAACTGTATTCTTAGCAAAGCAAATGCCACAATTCTTCCTATTCAATAAAAGAAAAGGTTGGTAGCCACAAGAAATATAGGAAATACACTACTATAATTATATTAGCATGGCCAGCATGGCATAGTGGTTTGAGTGTTGGACTACAACTCTGGAGACCAGGGTTTGATTCCCAGCTTGGCCATGAAGCCTATGCGGTGACCTTGGGCAAGTTACATGCTCTCATCTTCATGCCATTGTATATAATGGGACATGGATTTTGGTATCCATGGGGGGGGGTGTCCAGGAACGAAACCTCAGCAGATACCAAGAGCCCACTATAGTAGTATTGCACGCATGCACCAACCACACACTTACCATCTGCAGATGGAAAGCCCTGGCTTGTTCAATGGACATGTGTGCATGTGGCTGCACGCACGGGTGCGTGCAGCCACATGCACCCATTGAAAAGAACGGGACTTAAGGTCCTACATTTTTTGCTATCTGCTGGAGAGTCTGGAACAGACAACAACCAGTAATGAGAATGACCATTACATGAAGTTTCCCAGGAAAGGAACGCATGGGACGTTCCCATCAGATATGGAAATCAATGGTTTTCACTGAACATCTCTCTAACAACAATGATGTGTAAGTAGTTGGGGAGAAACTTAAATCTAGCAGGATCAAAAGCATCTGGTGGGTCTGCCACAACAAGGGGTATGAATCCATTTGGATGTTATTGTTGCTCTTCCCACAGCCATTCTGAGTCGAGTGGAAGCTCTTCTGGTGCTGGATTCTATTTCTTTAGAGGTTCAGCACTGGCAGAGTTCTGTTCAACCCAGATCAGCTGTAGGAGTAGCAGCATTAAAATCAAGAATAGATTCACTTCACCAGTGACAGAGTTCACCAGCCAGCCCTGGAGAGGAATAATTCTGACATAAATATTAACCTATTTTGAAAATGTATCACATGTAATCCAAAATGTGACCCATGTATCATTACCAAGGAGCTCAAATTTTCCAGGAAATATCTAAAGAAGTCTGTAGAACTAATTGTGCACACATGTTGGGGGACATTAGTCACATTAATTTGTATTGGGCTTATTTCTCAGTAGATATGGATAGGGTTGCATCATTAATAGTTCACTATAAATTGCAGAGTTCATCCCTACCTTCTTACACAATACCAGCCTGAAGCATGCCTCTCCCCACCCCCCAACCTGGCTGTCTAGTTTTCATCTTCAGACACTGCCTAGAAAATGTCATCTGTTTTATTCAGTTCAACTTGGATTAGGGGGAAATTTCCTGTTGGTGGAAAATCCTCTACTGGCATGTGCATTCTTACCCCTGAGGGCCTTTCCAGCTGCATTTAGGCTTGGAAATATTTTTCCCTTGGGGGTGGGGGAATGTGCCTAGTTAAGCCTAGCCAGACATTCCTTTCCTGGGAAACATATTATGCAATGTGGGTGTTTTACTAGAGTCTTTTTCCTTGTTCTTTGGGTGATCCTTGGTTGTTCCTTCTGCTCCTTCCTTCTGCTCAGTGATTCATCTGAACTCTAGGAGGCAAATTGAAGTTTGAGCAGGGAGGCACCTGCCATGCCATATCAAAAACTGGCAAAGAGTCAATATTTATCCTACACTCTGGAAATCACTGTTTATCTCAATTAGTACTGTTGCATTTTAGAACTACTTATATAAGTTGCAGATAAACCATTATTACTTGCTGCTTATGGTATTAGCGAACACATTCAATTATTTATAATGATTAAATTATTCATTCAAAATGACTGGCTCAAGGTCATATTGAGAACTAGGAACAAAAGTCAAGATCATATACACTTGTTGTTGTGCGCCTTCAAGTTGTTTCTAACGTATGGTGACCCTAAGGGAAACCTATCATTGGGTTTCCCTGGCAAGATTTGTTCAAAGGAAGTTTGTCGTTTCCTTCCTCTGAGGCTGAGAGCATGTGACTTGCCCAAGATCTCCCAACTGGTTTCATGGCTGAGTACGGAATCGAAACTTGGTCTCCAGAGTCATAATCCAACACTCAAACCACTACACCATACTGGCTCTCATACACATGTAGTACATTGCAAAAATATACCACTGTAGTTATGCAGGATCCCACAGTCACACAACTGACTCAGCAAGGGGTACCATAGCGCTGAATTCACTATTTGTGCAATGATAAATTAGCTTTGTTTTGTGTTTCTGCATGCCTTCAAGTCATCTTTCTGTGTGCCTTCAAGTCAACTCTGACTTATGGTAGCCCTATCATGGGATTTACTAGGCAGGATTTATTTAGAGATTTGTCATTGTCTTTCTCTTAGACTGACATAGTATGACTTGCCCAAGTTCACCCAGTGAATTTCCATGGCTGACTGGATTTGAATCCTGGGTCCCATTTACGTTACAAAATTATAGCATTATCATTCCACTTTAACAGCCATGGTTCCATCCTATGGAATCCTAGGACTTAATATTTAGTGATGCACTGGAGCTCTCTGACTGAGAATTCTAAATATCTCTTCCTAAATTGCCAAAAACCAATATTAGGGGTTTTTTTTGCCAAATATTTAGCTCAGAAAATTAATATTGGTGAGGTAGAGTCTAAGACAGGGGTCGGCAACCTACGGCCTGTGGGCTGGGTCCGCCCCCCCGAAGCCTTTGGACCGGCCCCTACCACGCGCGTTGCGGCCGCCATTTTGTTTTCCAAAATGGCAGCCGCAACTCGTTTGCGCATGCGCAGTACTCCTGCGCATACTCCTGTTTTTTTTGGAAAACAGTACTCCTGTTTTTGTTGGAAAACAAAATGGCGGCTGTGATTCGACGCATGCGCAAACGAGTTGCAGCCGTCATTTTGTTTTCCAAAATGGCAGCTGCGATGTGCATGGCGGCAGTGGGTTGGCAGGGAGCCCGCGCGCATGTGAGCGTGCGCGCCACCATTTCTCCCCCCCTCGGCCCACGGAAGACCTGGAGGCCAGTGGACCAGCCCGAGGTAAGAAAAACTTGCTGACCCCTGGTCTAAGAGGTTTGGAAGCCATAAAATGGGGCACCAGAGACCACACGTAGCTCACAGCCTTCAGATTCCCAGCCCCTGACACAGACCAAGCCATTGATTTATACAACTACCCCCTGTGATCTGCGGAACCAAGCAAGAATCTGAACCCAGGTAAGTGGACATAGAAAAAAGTTACTAGTGTATTCACCAGTTGAGTGCAAACAGGTGAGAGAGAATGCATATAAGAATGTAATAGATGGCACTGGTCCCACAGACCTATATGAAGAAGGACAGTACTCAGAGTTAGTTTAAATATCTGCCTGGTTGTGAAATATATTACACTATATCAGTTCAACCCCATTCTATAGTTCTATCAGACAGAAAGGATATTAGCATAAAGAAATAATGTGTCGGTTCTCATCAGCAAACTGACCTTTAGGGTCCTTGCCATAGTAAATCTCTGTTCCAGTTGTTAAAGGACATCAGCAAACCCTAGCTTTCAGCAAATGTCACAATGAGATAAACAATTTAACATTTATAATGTCTCTCATTTCTTAATGTCTCAGATTTCACCTGCCTGCACGCAAGCACACAGACACATAAACTTTACTTCTTTATACATTTCACCTCAGAAGTGGTCAAGGAGCAATGAAAGGCCGACAGAGACACAGCATTTCTGACCCATTACTGATGAACAGACAGGCCACAGCTCAGCAATAGTATCATGCCTGCTTTGTAAGTGGAAGGCTCCAGGTTCAAACCCCAACATCACCAGCTTGAAGAGCAAGCCTAGCAAAAATTTCTGCATCTCATCTTGCAGTGCTATTAATTACAGTATAGCAACAAGTAGGACAGAACATTCTCTACAGAATACTGTTATGGAACTAGTTGCTAGTAACTGGTACATCTGCACTGTCGAATTAAATGCAGTTTGACACTACTTTAACTGCCATGGCTCCATCTTACAGAATTCAGGGATTTTTTCTTTTTTGAGGCACCACTGCTCTTTGGCAGAAAAGGCTAAAAACCTTGCAAAACTGCAAATCCCAGGATTCCATAAGATGGAGCTACAGCACTGAGAGTGGTATCAAACTGCATTCTTTCTAAAGTGTAGTTGTACCCATAAAGGTAAAGGTATTCCCTGTTGACAAGGTTGTCAAAAGTCATGTCCGACCGTAGAGGGCAGTGCTCATCTCCGTTTCTAAGCCGAAGAGCCAGCATTGTCAGATCTCTGTGATCATGTGGCCAGCATGATTGCATAGTATGCTATTTACCTTCTCACCAAAGTGGTACCTGTTTATCTACTTGCATTTGCATGCTTTCAAACTGCTAGGTTGGCAGAAGCTAGGACTAGTGACAGGAGCTCACCCCATCATGCAGCACCTGGGCCTTGAACTGGGACAGAAGATATGCTTTTTGATTTCCTTTGTTTCCTTCTGCACTTTATATCCCTCAGGAACTCCATTTTGCCAACTGTGAGAAATTGCAATGATGGCCATGGGATAATTTGTATAGAATTAGTTGCTTAGGGACCCAGTCTCATCACTTGCTACAACAGGATGCTGGACTCCATCAGCTAAAGAAATGGAATGCTTTCTCTGTTAAGGCTACCGGTTGCATCATTTACAATCAATAAAGTGTGCCTTATAACAACAATGTGTGTTAGGGGGGATGCAGACAAGGGCGTCCAAGACGCCCTGGTCCGCAGCGCCGCGGGGCCAAGGCAGCCTCACCGCGGCGCTTCCCCGCCGAATCTAAAAGGAGCGCCAAATTGGCGCTCCTTTTAGATTTAAGGGAAAGTGCACCCCAAAAGCGGCGGGCGCACTTTCACTGACTCAAATGCTGCGGCGAGTGCGGTCGCCGTGGCGTGAGGTCATCCCCAGAGCGCCGGCCGTGCGGAGGGCCGGCAACTCCGAGGGCGACCTCAGGAAGAGGAAGGGGCGCCACTCGTGCGGCTGCCCCTCCTCTTCCGGGCCCGGAAGACGGCTCAATTAGCCGTCTGCCGAGGCCCTTAGTTTTCAATATCAAATAAAATTTTGGGGAGGCTCGGAATCACAGCTAGTTCCAACTCCAAACAGAAGCTTTTGTATGAACCCAAATTTCCTCCAGACAACATT
This sequence comes from Phrynosoma blainvillii, assembly GCA_026167975.1. Lineage (NCBI taxonomy): Eukaryota > Metazoa > Chordata > Lepidosauria > Squamata > Phrynosomatidae > Phrynosoma > Phrynosoma blainvillii. The sequence continues at coordinate 20,966,552 of JANUYF010000004.1, read as the reverse complement.
TTGCTTTTGCTCTTTTAAAATATATGGTTGCAATCATCAAATATGATCCTGCTGTGTTCAAAAAGATACAAGCCTTGGAAGTATTCACAAGGGGAAAATGGGAACTAGGCAAAGCTTCAACAGCTTTCTGAACTGCCTTAAGTGGGATTACGAAACACCTCTTAAATCCCCCCCCCCCCCCCATCTTCTTATTTGGAATGGTTCTGTGCCCATTCCTCAACCTGTATGTTACTGGTGAAAAGTTATTTACTTATAAAATGTCTTAACCATTTTTTGGAGGCTGCTTGGAAGAAAGAGTGGTAATAGTACAAAATTGTGGTGGTGGTGGTGGTGGTGGTGGGGGATAAAATGAAGCCACTAGCACTCCACCATCACTTTAATAAGGATTTCTACATAAGATGTGTCCAAGTAAATACAAGCAAAGGGAGAATTGGGACACAGATGAACAGTTATAACTGTTAGAAAACTAATACTTGGGAAAGGCAAATGTGACTAAATTTCTGTAGGGTCCCAAGAGACTGCACTTCAGATATTATGAAGGAAACCAAAAGGTATTCTCACAGGTTAACTGACAAAGAAACAAGAAGACTGATAGGGGACAAGATGGCCATCTTTAACTGGGATTTCATGGAGAAGACCAGATGAATCAATGGATACAAATGGCAAGAAAGGAGAGTCCACCTAAACATTGGGGGAAACGTACTGAGAGTAAGAGCTGTTCAATAGTGAAATGGGCTGCTTTGGACAGTAGTGCTCTCTCTTTCATTTAAATGGAAATTAGATGGCAATTTTTCAGGAGTGCTGTAGCCATGCATTCCTGTATGTCACGGATTGGACTGGATGCCCCTTGCGGTCCCTTCCAATTCTATGATTCTATGAAAAAGAATTTCCTTCCCAGGAAAGGTTCTGAAGCCTGATCTACAAATACAGAAGAATAAGGTGACAGGAAAGACTTTATTATTTCAGACTTCAGTGGGAGCTTGGTATTTAGAAATACTCCCTCATGTAATAAGTAAAACCATCAAAACTCATTTTTTTTTATTGCCATGAAGAAGAAAACTAACAGAGAAGGAAAGTTCAAACCCAGCCATCTCTCCACAGTGTTAGCATTTTAACTGAATCTATACATACACACACATAGTGACTCAAGGAGGCACAATACACTTACACATGCACATACCATATATATGTGTGTGTGTGTGTGTGTGTGTGTATGTGTATATATATATATATATATATATATATATATACATACACACACATATACATACACACACACACACACCACATACTATAAGTCAATCTCATGTATAAGTCGAGGGCAGGTTTACGAGCCAAAATTATGGATTTTGATATGACCAATGGATAAATTAAGGGTAAAACTTAGAAGCATGCAACAGGATGGTGTAGTGGTTTGAGTGTTGAACTACAGTTCTGGAGACCAAGGTTCAATTCCCTGCTCAGCCATGAAATCCACTGGATGTCCTTGGCAAACCTCCTCTGAACAAATCATGCCAAGAAAACCCCATGATAGGTTTGTCTCAGAGTGGTCAAATAACTTGAAGGCACACAACAGTAACAACAACAGCAACAGATGTAAAAGATAAAACAGAGAGAAATGATGCTAAAGAACTTACAAAATTCCAACAGACATAACTGTGCTCACCCTAAAGGTTGGCCAGATGGGTACAGGGCTATGGTAAATTGTGGCTGTGTGATGTGGGGCTATGGGACAGGTGACTAGGCACAGGTGGTGCTAAGAAAACACACATGTAAAAAAAAAAAGGATGTAAAGGCAAAATAAAGAAAATGGCAACTATATTAACAGTGATTATAGCCTTTAATTTTAATGCGATAACTTTTCCTGCTGCTGAAAATTATAGGACCACCTGGTTCTTCAGATGTTGTTGGCCTGGCAATAATGGATAAGGCAGAAGGAAGCTGCAGTCCAGCATCATCTGGAGAAGCCATATTATTTCAGTTCTAAAGAACCCACATTGGCTGCCTATTTGCTACTGAGCCAAGCGCTAGTGCTTTGTGTTAGGGCTCATATACCTAAATATATGCCTTTCCCAAATCACTTTCTCCGTGCATTTAAGATCATTCAAGGATATTGTTCTCCATATTCCATCTCTCTATATGAAGTACAGTGATCCCTCCTGATTCCTGGGGGATCCGTTCTGCACCTTCCCTCCACCATGAGTCAGAAAAAACTCAAATATTCAAAGATCATTGGTTAAAATGGGTACGCAAACCATTTTGTCCCTCCCCATTTGTCATCCATGAAGGAGCGAGACTGTGGACTCCAAGTCTGCAGACGGGTAGGGACGAGTGTATATTTATCTTTTTTCTAAAAATAAAGCCTTCTTTGTGGTGGCACCCTGATATGGAATAATATCCTGTGGCCTGGCACCAGCAAATTAAAAACTTTTTATTTACTCAGGCACTTCACATTTCGGATTACCTACTTACTTCCTCACCTTATTTTAGCTGATTTTTACACTTACCAATTTGATTGTACGTATATGTAGGTTGTGTGCTGTTGTTATTGTATTCAGCACCTGATTTTTATATACTGCACCTTGAAAAATTCTCTCTTGGATAAAGATATCATCTACACATTTTTAAAATTAAGTGAACTAACTGAATAGTTTTGCTGTGGTTTTGCTGCCTGTGAAAAAAGGGTGGAAAATGTGCCTGTTATTCAGGTTCGTATTTTATCATTTGTTCTGCTCATGTTTCACTTTGGAATAAGAACACAGGCATAGTGTTTGCCCAATCACTTTGGAGTGTTTGTAAGGCTGTGCCCTGTTCAGGAAGGAAAAGACTTAGTATTTGTTTTTATTGTTCCATAAAACATGGGGTGTTTTTTTTAATTGACATTATCTAAGTTATAAAAGCAAACAAAGGGTCTTAATCTCAGTTCTTTCCAGCATGCTGTCCCTCATTCTTGCATTCCTCTTTCCCTTTAGAGGAAGTGATATTGTCTTGAAGATGAAGTCAAAATCTCTCCAGTCATTTAAAAGACAAAAGAAAAAGAAAGAATATGGCATCTGCTAGGAAAATACAAAATCTTACTTTTGTTTTCTCTTCTGGAGATGTTGATAGTTACAAATACATTTAGAGAAAAGCATACAGTCAAGTCAGACTGAAGAGATTTAGAACCTATGATCTGCCACATAAAGATGATCATATGCATCCCCCCCATTTCCCATTCTTCTTCAATCATTTATCATTTGAAAATATCAGAGATAGTGTATATCCCACAGTTACACATAAAGAAAGGCTACATCTACACTGCAGAAATAATGCAATCTGACACTGCTTTAACTGCCCTGGCTCCTTCCCAGGGAAACCTGGGATCTGTAGTTTGTTGTGGCACCAGAGATCTCTGATAGAAAAGGCTTAAGATCTCATAAAACTACAATCTCAGAAGTCCATAGCACTGAACCATGGCAGTTAAAGCAGTCAAACTACATTATTTCTTCACTGCAGATTCAGCCAAAGAAAGAGAGAACACACTGGAGGAACCCATCATTACAAATAACTATTAGTAGATTGGTTAATAGTGACTAAAGTTAACAGTAAGAATGAAAAAGAAGTTTTTTGTCCTTATGGCTATGTGGCTTGAATGTGACATTGCATGTGAAGAGATCTGCATTATTGGTTTCAATTTAAATGAAAGACAACTGTTTGGGGGCAAACCTGAAACTGTGGTTCCTATTAACTATGGTTTATCCAAATAAGCCAGTATTATAAAATGACATTTTGAAGTCTGTTTATTTGGACTAACCACAGTTTTTCCCCACTTTGGACAAACAGTTTACTATAGTTAGAAGTAGATGTGGTTAATCTCCTTGCAGTCATGCTAGTAAAAGATAGTAGTGGGGAATACACTTTTCACATAGCACCAAATATATAGCCCTCTAGATGTTGTTTGGAATACAGCTTCCATAATCCCTCACCACTGGCCATGTTGGTAGTTATTATAGTTATTACAGTCCAATACCATTTGGAAGGCCACAGATACACCATCCCTGCATTATGCTTTCATGTTACATATTTCATGTTACATATTAGGTACATATTACTCAGATGTAGTTCATTAGCTAAAAGTGCCTGAATTAGAGATCCAGCAGACAATGTTTGAATGTCCTGCATAGCTCTTCTCCTATGAGGAAACAAGTTGTGTGTGTGTATCTGGGGGGGGGGGGGGGGGAGAATTACAGAAATATAAAAGCAACTCAAAATGCATTCTTACATGCCAAGGGCATATATATGTCTGTGCCTGGCTTCTACTCCACCAAAAGCATCTGAGGAAGTGGGTTGAAGTCTATGAAAGCTCATGCTGCCAACTTCTTTCTTTCATTTAGTCTCAAAGGTGCTACAAGATCTCTCAAAATACATAATTCATATAGAGTGCAAAATTCAACTGCTCTTAGTACAGAGTTTTAACAAGAACTACAAGCTGAGAGAGCACAGCCTTATATGAATTTTTATACTGAAGAGAGGGGGATGACATTCCATTGATAGACAAGCTAATGGCTTTCAGTGGTCATTTCTAATTGAATTAGGTGAACAAATCCATTTTACTGGAATGTTTTATTGGTATGCCAAGTTCTGGACAGGAACCTTTTGTTCTCTCTGGATGGGAAAACACTAACCCAGTTCCCCATCTGTAATACTAAGAACAATAGCTACCCTGCAGCACTTTCAAAAAGGAGACCGAGGCCCGATTCATGCATGATGCAGGCTATGAAGAAAGCCCTTAACTGTCAAACAATTCCATGTGCACCAGGTCATGCATAAATAGTTCCTTTGCATGCTAATACTACACATGAATGGCATAGCAAATAACATGCTGTTACAAATAGATAACAAATGCATCTAATTATGATCCCATATAAAAAACATACAGGGCTTGGAAGAGTCACTTCTTGGGACTTTATTGCTGTGTGCCTTCAAGAAGTTTCTGACTTATGGCAACACTATCACAGGGTTTTCTTAGCAAAATTTGTTCAGAGAGGATTGGCTTGCCTTTGGCTTCCTTTGTGGCTGGGAGAATGTGACTTGCTTAAGATTGCCCTGTGGGTTTCCATGGCTGAGTGAGGATTCGAGCCCTGGCCACCAAAGCCATAGTCCAACGCTCAAACCACTACACCATGCTGGCACTTTTTACAGATGCGCAATTACAAATGTTTACAATTCCCAGAACCCAAAAGATATCATGCTGCCAGCTGACAAACACACAACGTTTTCCATGCACTGGAAAGACTGCAGATGTGTCTCTCAACCAATGTCTGAGCATGAGTCCACACACCAAAATGAGATAGGAATGAAACACACAAATGCTGGAGATGAGAGAATTAACTAAGCCATACCAGGTCTAGGGCATATTCCCCTTGAATTCCTCCTTGCCACAAAGAAATTCCCTACAAATAGAAAACCCTGCTTCGATAGTTTCTAGGTACTTGTAATATAAAAATATTTTATAAACCATGTCATAAAATATATTTAACATAAAATCAATATAAAAATACACATATGGCCACATACCCACATTCTAAAACAATGGTAAACTGGATGAATAATTTATTTGTCTGCCCATTCTTCCATTTCAACGTTAAATTTATATTCCATGTTCCGTCAAAAGAGTTTAACAGACAACATATGTGGTTCTCTCTTGAATGACTGGGGCTGCATATACACTGCAGAAATAATGCAGCTTGACACAAATGCCATGGGTCGGTGCTATGGAATCCTGGGATTTGTAGTTTGTTGTGGCACCAGAGCTCTCTGACAGAGAAGGTTAAATATCTCACCAAACTACAAATCCTAGAATTCCATAGCATTGAGCCATGACAGTTAAAGTGGTGTCAAACCAGCTCAAAGTCACGCAGTGAGCTTCATAACTGAGTGAGGATTCAAACATGGATTCTTTCCGATCAAAGGGTGACACCGTCACTATTGCATTACATTACTTCACAGCACTCCTTTCACTTCATTCTGCCAGGCACCCTTGGAAACTCTTCATCCTGCACCTGCCTCTCTTCTGCAATCCATGCAAATTCTGCTCAATGGGCACAATTTTAATGGGACACAGAAACAAGCTTTTCATGGCCATGGAGGGAGGGTAAGTTGGGGGACTACAAGAACTTGATTTATTTCTTTATTTTACTACTGTGTTTTTGCAGCTTTCAGCAATGGCCATAAGCTACAATAATAGAGGGCATTATGGACCTTTTGGCCTTGTTAATAACCAGCTGTGGGTGTTCAGTATATCATCTGAAGTAAAGGACAAAAAGATTTATAGCATATACTGTGATAACCCAATGTGAAAGACTATGGGAGACTAATGTGTACTTCCAAAGCCTTTATTACCACTTCAGCCCCACGATTATTGACTAATAATTCCTGTGGAAGTGACACCAAGATATTTTTTAAAATAAATAGACCCTTCCACTGTTGCTAACTTAAGGTATGCACAAGTTGCCTGTCTACTTATAATGACCCTACAAATTTTATAAAGTTCTCTTAGGAAAGGAAATCAAAATAGTAAAAGAGGTCCTGGATCAAACATCAATCTAGAAGGAGACTGCAGTCAAGAAATCAGAATAAGACTAAGAATGGGGAGGGCAGCTATGAAAGAACTAGAAAAGATCCTAAAGGGTAAAGATATACACTAAGCACTAATGTCAGAAACATATAAGCCATTGTATTTCCCATTGCCATTTACAGAAGCAAAAGCTGCAGAGAGTGAAGAAAGCGGATAAGAAGAAAATCAATTCATTTCAGACGTGGTGCTGGAGAAGAGTGCCAAGGATACCATGGACACCCAAAACAAAAAACAAAACCAATGGGTCCTTGAACAGATCAAGCCTGAAATTTAGCCTGGAAACCAAGCCTGGAAACCAAGATGATCAAATCAAGGCTGCCATACTTTGGCCCCATCATGAGAAGATATGAGAAAATTAGAAAAGACAATAATGCTAGGAAATGTGGAAGGCAGTAGAAAGAGAGGAAGACTGCATTATAGATGGATAGACTATTAGGGAGGTAAACGGTATGAATTTGCAAGACCTAAGCAGAGCAGTCGAGAATAGGGAGGTCTCTCTTATCTACAGGGATGCCATGAGTCGAGATCGACTCTAAGGCAGTTAACAGCAACAAAGGCAAGAAATTCACAGAGCCCTGGTGGTGCAGTGGTTAAATGCCTGTACTGCAGCCACTCACTCACTCACTCACAAGGTTGCAAGTTCAATACCAGCCAGGGGCTCATCACCTTCCTCTGAAATATAGCTTACAGCACTTAGCATTCCTTTGTGGTCCTCCTTCCAAGCACTACACAGGACTAGTCCAGGGTGTTTAGGCACATGCTTGGGATTAAACAACATGAGCAATTACTAAAACAAATGAGGCCTGAGCAACTGACGAAGGAGAAGAAGTAAGTGACGACATAAACCAGGCACAACACAATACCCACTACATGAATATCAGGCAATTCCTTAAGTCTTGGAATGATGTCAGAATTAAGAAATGAGGAATGCTATGGAATGCCTGAGCAATAGAAACAGTGAGGCAGAGGAATAGAAAAGCAACTTCTCCCAGAACTGAGAAAGGTTACTTTATTGGACTACATCTCTCTCATAGGAGGTGCCATTCTGGCTGATGCAATTAGCTGATTGATGTAATCTGACGGAAGGCAGCCAAAACCCAAGATCTAACTATACACAGTTTGTTTATGTTAGATCCAAGGAGCTGATTGTATGTTCACAGATGCCTGCTTAGAGATATATAGTTCCTCAACAGATGAGATGGTATTTCATAATGGATAAATGCCTGAATTACATTATTTAAGATAGTAATGTTCATCTATGTGATAACTATAGAGAAGCCTGCTAATAAGTACAGAGAAAGATTTTTATGAATGTGTAACATCTGAACTGCCATACACTGGGATGCAATTAATGTATTATGCCTTACGTGTAATGCAATGTGATAACAGCAATATGCTCAGATGCTAACCTGTCTGTGTTTCTCCATAAGGGGAGTATATGTTTGTATATCTATGCCTGCGTGTAAAATTATAACCTAAAAGATTACCAGAGAGCAGACACATTCCCCCATGAAAATGTCGTGAGATTCCAATACTTAAGAATGCTTAAGGGAAGTGTTGGTGTTAACTCTGCCTGTTTAAATTTCAACACCATCACAAGTTGGATGTCCAGGTGGCTGGCCAGAAGGTGATAAAGGGGCCTCAGACAGAATACTGATTATCTGTCAAACGGCAAAAGACCCTAAATCCTTCAGTCTAAAGAGACAAGGCATTGGGAACTATACCTATTTCACTCCTTCCCCCCTTCCCTGTTTTGCTGTTCATTTGTGCTCAGTAAATGATTTTGTAAGCAGCTGCTGCTTGCCTTGCCTATTGTAGGGAGGCACACATGGCTACAATAGGACCAGCAAGAGTAGAATCTCACTCTCTCCCAGGACAAGTGGTTTTTATTGCATTATTTATAATAGCTGTGTTGTGTTATTTTGTCTTCAAGTCATTTCTGACTTATAATGTCTCTAAGGCAAACCTATCACAGGGTTTTCTTGGCAAGTTTCTTCAGAGTGGGTTTCCTATTGTCACCCTTGGAGGCTGAGAAACTGTGATTCGCCCAAGATCATCCAGTGGATTTCATGGTTGATTGGGGATTCAGATCTTACTCTCCAGACTCATAGTCCAATGCTCAAACTATTACACCACACTTGCTCTTTTATAGCAGCCAATATGACACTGAATGCCTGTGTTTCTTGACTATTCCTTTGCTATCTATGCTAATGTTTCTAAAAGACATTCAACGAGACAGAGGACAAAGTGGAGAAAGGATGGCTGTGCAAGCATTTAAAAAAAGCCTTGTAAAAAGGAATTTCACTGTCAGAGACTTTAACTGAGTTACGCCTGTAACTAGAAAATGGTTTAGCTTGCCAAGTTGCACCCTTTCCTCAATACAGGTGTACTACTGAATCATAAGTAAAGAAATATGCCATGATTCAGGATTATGTCTATTATGTGAGAGCTAAATAATTTTAGAACAATACAATGTACATTCTGGCAAAACACAAATTACATCTATCTTTCTTCCTCCAGTGTGATAGGGATTCAGAGCTTTGGCACAGTTCACTCTTAAGAATTTTGTTGACATATTAATGTTGCTCTTTAAGACCAGGCCTGGCATAATCAATTTTCAGTTGAAGTGATGACTCATGGAAAATATCTGCTAACATAAAATGAAGCAACTGCTGTGCTATACATGGTGAGGAACAGTGGACAAAGCAGACATGAAAGGCTCAGCAGATTCCACTGGACCAGAATGTGTTTGATTTGAACTTGAAAGACATTTTTTTTTTAAAAAAAATAATAAACTATGGAAATGCCAATTACACATTTTTAAAGCTGATGCAGCATTTTGAGGGTTTAAGGAAGAGTAAAAAGAAAGGAATAATTATAAATATTGAAGCAGAACTTGGAAAAATTACCGGGGGGGGGGGGGGGGCGACTGCAGCTCCCAAAATCCCCTGGCACACATTGCAAGTAATTTTTCCAAGCTCTGCTCTGAAGTTTCCAGAACAGATTAGGAACTGAATCGCTTAAAAACCATTTCTTCGGTTCGGCGCATCCTACAAGTGTAATATAAAAGGAATAATACTAACCACCCCTACAAGGTTATTGTGTAGTTTGCAACATACATTTGAGGCTTGTTGAGCATTTACAGAAAATTGCTTTTTCAACAGTTATCCTGACAAGGGTTTTGCTTGCATTGTGTATGTATGTGCTTTAACATCATGGCAATCCCATTTATTTATAGGGTTTCATAGGGTTTTATGTATGACATGACTCATTGGAAACTGCTATAATGCTCAGTAAAGTTGAAGGCAGTAGGAAAACGGGAAGACCTCAGTACAAGTGCATTGATTCAGTCAAGGAAACCATGGCCCTAAGTTTGCAAGATGTGAACAGGAGCCTTAATAACAGGGCCTCTTGGGAGCGCTCTCATTTAAATCTCTGTATATAACAAAATATGTGCCTTCAAGTTGCCTGTCAACCTATGGTGATCCTATAATTTCATCAGGTTTTAGGCAAGGAATACCCAGAGGTGATTTTGCCAGTTACTTCTTCTGAAATATAACTGGCCCTCCGTTTTTGCAGGGGATCCATTCCAGACCTCCCCCCCCCCCGCGAAAATGGAGATTAGTGAGTATTCAAGCCCCATAGGCTTGAATGGGGCGCACCCATGGGGGCATGCCCCATTGATTTAAATGGAAGTCGCCCCTCTGTGAATATGTAAAACCGTGGACTTGAAGTCCGCGAGAACGGAGGGGCGACTGTATAGCCTACATCACCTGATATTCATTTGTCGTCTTCCATGCAAGTACTAGCCACAGCTGAACCTGCTTAGCTTCCAAGATCAGACGGGACCTGATGCTTTTAGGATATTTAGACCTTTGATTGCTTATTAAAATTTACATTGATTAATTAAGGCATCAAAGAAACAAACACAAAAATAGATAAATGTTCTTCCTTGCATATAGAAACTCTCAGTACAGCTTTCCAGTCTGTGGAACTGCAGTTCTCGGTGGCAAACTCAGAAAGACCCAGTTTTTGTACTGATAGTTTCAATGGTTCGTAACAGGGCAAACATCACCAGACCAATTCTGGCACACTGTTCTATCTCTCTCGTTAGTACTAGGGGGGCATTCACACTCAGTTTTTTTGTCCTGAGGAGATGTGGATCGCCGCACTGATGCATATTGGGATCGTTGTTCCCATCACGTTTTGTGTTCCTGAATCTCTCCAAGTCATTTTACCTCTGTTGTTATTCACACATGCAATCATTTTGGGATAAAATGGAGCCACCTTCATTCCCTTGAACGATACAGAGCGATCCAAACCAATTCGCTAGCATATTCACACTGCCGAAGATGCAGATCAATGCGGTTCTTTCAAAAAGACATGGAGGAAAAAACAGTATCGAATATGCTGGGTTAAGTGGATTTGGGGGTAGCCCTCCTGCAAAGTGCACCAAGTGCATTCAGGGCAAGTGTGAATGGCAAAGAAATAAGCCAGCTTCACACTGAGTTATTTCTGTAGTGTGAATGCCACCCCCCCAAGAATGCAGGGCCATCCAAAGAACCCAAATGGTGACAGATTCAAACATTTCTTCACACAGCACACAGTTGAATGGTGGAATTCATTGCCATAAGATGTATTGATTGATACCACTCTGATTGACTTCAAAACAAGTTTGGAAAAATTCATAGAGTGTGGGACCCTCAATGGCTACAAACAAGTCTGGATTAAAGAGGCTGAAGCCCTGAAGTAGCTCCAAAAGCAGAGTCTACTTTGTGTACAAATAACAGTTCTTCTTTCTCAGTCAAGAGAGGGGACAGCACTGAGAATCTCTCTCCCAGAATCCCAGCTGGTATGACCAAGGTTAGAGTTTCAAAGTCACCAACATACAACCCTGCCTCTTCATTTACTCTTCAGTTGGGAAGTAGCGCAGGAGCAGATGATAAATATTACCAACATTTAGAGCAGGAGTAGGACACCTACAACCAACCCTTGGAGGAGGTACAAGGGGAGAGATTTTAGGGCTGGAACAGACTGGAGAAATAATCCATCTTGAAGCTGCTTTAACTGTCCTGGGTCAGTGCTAGGGAATTTTGGGAACTGTAGTTTGTTGTGGCACCAGAGCTCACTAACACAGAAAGCTAAATGTCTTATAAAACTACAGTTCCAACAATTCCCTAGTGTTGAGCCAGGGCAGTTAAAGCGGTTTCAATCTGGATTATTTCTGCAGTCTGTTTCAGTCCTTAATCTTCCTTTCCCCAGAAGCATTTATCTCTTAATAATATCACAGTACAAGAAGCGATTATGCATATGTAGGTGTACATATGGTGTCATGGGGAGCACAAAGAGTCCAAATCATTTGTTCCAACTGCATGAGTGATAATCTTCTTATACCAAGATCATAACAGTTATTTTCAGGTGACTTCCTAGTCACACGTCAATTCCTTTGATGCATTAGACATGCAGCAGAAGTTGCATGAACTCCCCATGCCAATATCATAGCTCTAATTGTGACCATAGCGGCTGCTACCTCCCATATCATTAGGATGGTGGATCCATTTCAGGTTTTACTCTGGACTTGAACAGAAGCTGTCCACGATGCTGGACCTATTTTAGGGATAGATACTCCAAGAGGGATGGATCCATGTACTTAACTTAGGGGGAATGCAAACGGGAGGCCCTGGGCCACCCTGGGAAGTGGAGGATTGGGGTTGAGGCTGCCCCACACCTTGGCCCCAATCCACCCTTTTGCCGGCCCTGAAAGGAGTGTTGAAATGCCGGTCCTTCCAGACCAGAAAATAGGGCGCCCGAAGAGCCGCCGCGTGGCTATTCTACATCCCTTCTGGTGCAGCGCGTTAAGACGCTGTGCTGAAAGGACGTCTTGATGGCATGCACCGTGATGACATCCTTGGGAAGGGGTTGGGGCACCCAGTGTGTGGCTGTCCCTTCCCTTCCCTGCCTCCAAGACATCACAAAGTGACATCTGCAGAAGCCCTTATTCAGGGGATAAAGTCTAGTACCTTAGAGAACTCCTTTACATTTATATTAAAACCCAGAATGGAGTCACTGCTTTACTAACGTGGAAGACACCACCCACCACTGAATTCTTTCATGGCTTCTCATCTGCCATGTCCACTGATGTATGTCCACATTGCCACAACTATGGGCACAATATTGAGTGATGTCAATTTGCAGCCCCAATCTAATTCCTTTGAGAAATCTAATGGACAGGATGCTTTTATGTTCCAGGCCTGGATAAGAACTAGCACTTCACTGAACCTGATGTTGAGTCTTGGCGTACTTAAAAGCTATCTTATGACTGTTACGTTTTGGTGAGTCTTAATAAAGATCTACATAGTGGTTTTTGCAATCTCCCCCACTTATGGACTAACTCAGCTACCTTTGTTTTTGATAACTGCTGATGCTTCAGTTTGTTGTTTATAGAATGAACTCTTTTTTCCTCTACTTTTTAATGAGGGGGAAGAAAGGGCAACCCAGGTAGTTTTATTATATAGCCCTCAACAAAGAGCACCATCAACAAGATTATGATGCTCTTTATTCCCACTGGATCATTTAGTGCTAGCACTGCACCACAAACGTTACTCATGAAATGGAAACTTTGCTGTTCTTTAATTGTCTCATTTTTAGTTTGTACCTAAATCCACATAAAACATTTTTTGTTTTTTAAGAAATGAACTTCAAAGAGCACCAAACTTGCAAAGAAAAAGAAAACTGATTCAAGACTTATCCACACAGTCCCAGTAAGCCACTAATTTTACACTTGGGAGTCTATAAAAATGGGATCAGGAGTGCTGGTCCAGTGTTTATGAGGTGACAAATCTGCTCTGGGTTCTAGACTGAACTTTTTAAAGGAGCTGTCCAAGCTGCTAGCTTATTTGAGGGACAGAGTTTAGTACCTTGGATAGCTCCTTTAAAGTTCCAAATCCAGAGTGGATCCAGCACCCAAGTAATATGGAAACCATCTCTACCAATGGGTCTTTGGTTTTTCACACCTGCTCCAAAGGATAGATAGTCCATTTCCATAGCCACTTAGTCCCAACTAGACATTTGTGAAATGCTAGAGAGTGGATTTCCTTTGAAGGCTTCAGTTAGAAAACCTCAAACTGCTCATAAACGTCTTGAGAATGTTTATATTTTTGTCATTAATAGTGGGTTCTCTTAGTTCAGCAGCAGCAGTTTTATTTGTTTTTAATATACACCCTGACCAGTTTTATAGTCAGTTCTCGCTTCCTGAAAAAGGCAATCTTCCTAGATATATTTAAAATAGAGACAAAAAGAAAATGTCATTCCTAAAAATTGATTCAATACTGTGGCCTTGGTCCAGCTCTTTGCCCAAACTAGAGTAGACCCATAAAATCAATGGAATTTACATAAACATTGACATACTAAGTCAGTATTTATATCTTGTTACCAATGGGTACATCTACACTGGATGACCTTGGGCAAGTCACACACTCTCAGCCTCAGAGGATGGCAATGACAAACCCCCTCTGAAGAAACTTGCCAAGAAACCCCCAAGATTTGCCTTAGGGTCACCATAAGTTGGAAATGTCCTGAAAGCACTACAAAAACATTTACACCATAGAAATAATACAGTTTGATGCCACTTTAAGTGCTGTAGTTCCTTCCTACAGAATCCTGAGATTTGCAGTTTTACAAGATCTTTAGCCTTCCCTGCCAAAGACTGCCGATGTCTCACAAAATTACAGTTCCCAGGATTCTGTAGAATGGAGACATGGCAGTTAAACTGGTGTCAAACTGCAACATTTCTACAGTGTAGATGCACCCAATAGGTCTACTTTAGCTGGACTTTACAACTGGATATAGAACACAATGAATTTGAACTAGAAACAGCTTAAGACAAAATATAGGCACTTTCAGACTATATAGTTATGGCACTATGATGCCATTTTAATGGTCATGGCATCCCATGGAATCATGGGATGTGCAGTTTGGTGAGGTGCTAGAGCTCTTTTGCTGGGAATTCTAAATGCCCTTCCCTAAAATTACTAATCCCATGATTCCTTGGAATATTGTCATGGCAAAACTGAACAAGAGAACACCAGTTGCTAACAAGCCTTATATGCAATTTGCAAATTAACTGAATCCACAAAAGGCACAAAAGTCAGAAAAGCATTCAAAAGGTTTTACTAAGTTAATAATTCTAGTTTATCGATAATTATTTCAGGACTGCTACTGCTTCCTGCCTGGCATCTTTTTTTTAATAAGGATAAAAAGGCTAAATTGGATACATATCACTTGAACCCAATGAGTCACAGAGATGATGTGGAGGAAGATCAGACACAAGCACAAAATCAGATCTGCTATGATGCTTCTTCTGTGTTGTTTTATCTTGAAAAACTACCCACTGTATAATATGACACATTTGAAGAAGGCAGGGGGGAAAGACTCTTAAGAAAGACAAAAAAAGGACGCTAAAAACAACACTGTGGGCCAGAAGCTCTGCAATGCATATACCTGAAGCACTAAGAGCCAAACTTAATTTTAGCCCTTGCCATGCTCTGAAATGAATAGTTCTTGTTAATCAATACTAAATGATTTTAATGAATCTACTCTAGGCAAGACTACCAAGGCTACCTTTATACCTAACTTGGAAACTGCAATTAGTGCAAAACATAGCAGATTGATCACCGGAACAACAAAAGGTGACCATATCACTCCTATTTTGAAATCATTACACTGGCTGCCAGTTAGTTTCCGGGCACAGTATAAGGTGTTGGTATTGACCTTTAAAGCCCTGCATGACCTGGGCCGATCTTACCTAGGCTGGCGACGACCTCTCAGAGGACCTTTTCTGCTACGGCCCCCAGATTGTGGAATGCCTTGCCGGAGGAGATCCGTCAGATAACCAATTTAGATGGCTTTAAAAAAGCCATCAAGACAGATCTCTTCCGGCAGGCGTTCCCGGAATAACACAATCTCCCTCCTGCCATCAGATAGCTCTTTCCTAGACATCTGCAATGCCACTGTCTATTTATGTTATATGTTTTATTAATTTGGTTTTAAATGAGATTTTAATCTGTTTAACGTTTTAATATATATATTTTGGGGGGGGGGCATTTGTTGCTGATCTGTATGGGTGTACTCTTTTTAACTTGTAAGCCGCCTTGACAGCCCTGGCTAAAGGCGGGGTATAAATAAAGTTATTATTATTATTATTATTATTATTATTATTATTATTATTATACCATGGGACTAATTTAGCCCCAAATATCTCAACAATGTTAAACATTATAATGAACTACTCAAGTATAACTCAGTTATCAGAGGAGGTT
Organism: Phrynosoma blainvillii; assembly: GCA_026167975.1. NCBI lineage: Eukaryota > Metazoa > Chordata > Lepidosauria > Squamata > Phrynosomatidae > Phrynosoma > Phrynosoma blainvillii. The sequence goes on along the minus strand of JANUYF010000004.1, from coordinate 20,950,619 downwards.
TGCCTAGGACTTGTTCTGAGGCCGAGAGAATGTGACTTGCCCAAGTCACTCAGTGAGTTTCCATGGCTGAGTAGCAATTTGAACCCTGGTCTCCCGAGTGCAAGTCCAATGCTCAAAGCACTACACCACACTGATTCTCAATACAGATTTATATTTATTTTATTATATTATTTATTTAATTTGTATCCCATTTTTCTCCTATATGGGACTCAAAGCGGTTCACATATTAAAACAATACAGCTGAAACAGTCTGAAATGCAAGAACTTAAATATAATGAACAAGATGGGGGGGGGGCAGTTTTAAGGATATTTCTCCAGCAAATTAAAAGCAAAGGAATAAGAAGTTAAAAAGAAATAGGAAGCTAAGAGCCAAGTCATGGTTAAAACAATGGAACCATTATCTTCAAAACAGCCAACAAGAAATCTCAATTTATATGAAAGTGTACTCAGTCAGGTCAGATCAAACAATAGAAAATATAATTTATAATCCACATTTTGTTCCTTTGGGGTTTAATTTTCCATTGTATGCATTTTTTTAAAAAAATACATTTAATCTGAGCTTTCTCTATATTTATTCCTGTTTAAACTCTTCTAAAGTTCATTGTGGTATTATGTTTTAACCCTGATCAACTGCTAGATTGACAGAAAACACAATGAAAAGCACAATTTAGGTTCCCATTTGAACAAGAGTGATATTTTCAGTGTGTGTGTAATTTCAATCCATTTTAAAGGATTGCAAAGTTAAATTACTTCTCACTCCACTTTCTTTTATTTCTTAATGGATTATTTACTAAAACTATAAGATAGCACTGGATGAGTGACAGATATTTAAACAGGAAACCAATCAACTTAATGTAGTCACCACCTTTGAAGTCTCTGTAGTTGGCAGCAGTTTCCATTTATCTGTCTTCATTCATTCATACACACACATTTAACTCAGAAAACAATACAGAATTAAATCAGAAATTCTATGAATAGGTTACAAAATCACCAGTTTCCAATCAGTACTTTGATACTTCTGCACTGGCAAAGTATAAAGCAGTGATGGTGAACCTTTTAGAGACCAAGTGCCCAAACTACAATCCAAAATCCACTTATTTGTCACAAAGTGCCATGTCCCTATGCCTTTCTAGTAATGAACGCTGGTGAATTCTGTGCTGGGGTGATGGTGTGTGTGCAGAGAGGGCTCTGAGTGCCACCTGTGGCACACGTGCCATAGGTTCGCCACCATTGGTAGAAAGTAATCTATTGTTTTCTCTGAAATCTGAAATATTATATCCATGTTACTCAGACCACTATGAGTAAAGACAGATGCAATATCTGGAAGTGGGGGGGGGGGCAATTTAGGAGTGGACTTATTCAAATATAACACCATGTTTTAGAATGAACGTTGGGCTCAAATATTCCACCCCTCTTCCAGTGCATCTACGAGGAAGTGACCAGAAGCTCTCACTTTCATTTTTAACTAAAATAATGCAATTTATCATTATATCTAAAACAGAGTAAGCTGCAGCTTGTATCTTATCTATGGTTTGATAACACCAGCCAATATTAAATTGTTTTTATCAGGCTTGTTTCAATAAGAACAGCAAACACTAACCACAATTTAGAGTTCAGATGCAACACTAAACTGTGGCTAACAAAAGCTGCTGACCTTTTCCTCATGACCACAATGGTAGAAGTGAGGGAAGTGGGAAATATATGAAACTGAGGCTTCATCACTTAACACCAAAGTATTATTCAGTGTATATCCGAACAAGGACACTGTCTGTAATCCAAAAGTATCTTCCTCTTTAAGGTCAGGATATTTTCAAGTTTGTACAAAAATGTATTTACCATATTGCCTTTCTACTGAAAACCCATGACGGCTGGACGTAATTGTGATTTTAATGGTTTAATTGTTTCATTTCACTGTTGCCATTCTAATGGCTCATTAAGAGATCTAGGCTGACTTCCTATTCAATAAGTACGAGATCATAAGACAGACTGACAATCTCATTTTTTTAAGGAGTCACATGTACAATTGTTATTAACTGAATTTGACTTCTTAAGCCAGGCAGCTCCCTAACCAAAGTGGGGTGCTGCAGATCAAAGGACTGGGAGATAATAGCTGCAATGATCTCTCAGTCATGGAGCACACTGAGAGAAGCAGTTGCACCAGGATCACAAAGGTTTCTCCAGATGCCTGCCTCAATATGCCCCATGACTGGGAGAGCACTGTAGCCATCAGCTCCCCAATCTTCAGTACCTCAGAAATCCTTCAACAGGGGCACTGCCTGGCTTAAAAGGAAGGATGGGTGTGTGTGACATAGGCAGAAGCAGCTATGATGACAGAGCTCCACTGTCATAGCTATGCCTGATTATGCAGTATCTTGGTCACAGTTTTTATTGTTTTAACAGTCCAAAACTAGATCTACTAATGAACCATTTAAACCACAATAATGAAACAAGGCAGTAATAATACATTAAAAATAATAGCATGCAGTATTCAAAAGATGCATCTTAATTCCTTTCTGAAAGATGAGAAAGTGTGTGGAGGATGTAATTATAATTCTGGAGAGACTGCGTTCCACAATTTAGGAAAGACAGAAGAAAGCTCTTTTCCAATGACAAATGGGCCTCTGAACAGTGGCCTGTGCTGCGATATCACCCACATATTTTTTTCAGCTTTTAAAAGAAGTTTCCCATGGAGTCAAGGCTGCATGTGTGTGGTAGTTTAAATATATTTTAGAGAGAATGATGCACAGCTCACCAGAACTGAGGTCAGCTGAGCAGGATCAGAACTTTGAAAAGTTTCTCTTGGTGTGCACCTACACTGTAGAAATAATGCACTTTGACACCACTTTAAGTACACTTTAAGATCTTACGGAATCCTGGGATTTGTAGTTTAAAACAAGGTCTTTAGCCTTCCCTGCCAAAGAGTACTGGTGTCTCACTAAGCTACAAATCCCAGGATTCTGTAAGATGGAGCCATGGCAATTAGAGTGGTGTCAAATGTCAAACTACATTACTTCTATAGTGTAGATACACCCTTGGATTAAAGCTCCCAGAATCATCCAGCAAGCTTGGCTTGTAAACCTTTCCAAACTTTGGGCAGGAATGAGGACTTGAGGGAGCAATCAAACTGCCATCATTACATTTATTCTCAAGTCAACCAGTTTCAGGAAAACTCTATACCACATTCTTTATCTGAACAAATGAACAGGCTTTCAGACTACTGAAAGCCAGAATGTCCACCTGAACTGAGTTCTTGGCACTGTTGCCTAGTTAAGTACTTCAGCTTAACTTGGATCAAGTTGTTTGCTACATTTAAAAGGCTCCAGAGCCTGTATGCAACCAACAATAACAACAACAAAAATGTCAGAAAAAGAACATGTCTAGCTAAAGAAACAAGAAAGGACACTACTGTTCAAGCTGCTGGTAAAGAAAAACACTCCCAGATTGTGTCACTCGCCTGTTCTCCTTTTTGCATTTGCTATTGTAAGTTATTTCCTTTATTCTTCCTGCTCAATGACAGCAAAGCAAGCGTAAGCTAAGGGAGCATTCCAGAATCGGCATAACAAATTAAATAACACCACACAAAAGTACAAGTAGTTTGTACATGACTGTGAGCAAAACTTTTTGATGGAGACATCTGATTTAGATTCATTGGAGTTATCTGCACTGGCCAAATAAAGCAGCACTACATCACTCTGAAGCCTAGCTGTTTAGATGATGTACGAGGTGAAACCAGGTGGAAATTGACATAAAGCTGTGCTCCTGGGCTAAAACCTGGGGTAAAAAGAAGCTGAGATACTCAAGGCAGAAAATGTGCATCATCAGTGTGGGACTCCAGCAAAGTAAAAACGCAAAAGTACATCAAACAGGGCAGTTCGCCAATAATGCAATGGATGTATTTACAGCATACACAAACCAGACAGTCCAGCAGGGGGACGTGAAATGAAGTGGGGTGAAGAGGGCATGTATGGGGGGGGGACTCTATGATTGTGCTTTGCCAATGTATCACTGATGCACCAACGCACTATACAGATGGTGCATTGCACATGCGACTATGTGAGTAATCACAGGGGTGGGCATTCAATGGAATGGCATCTGAGCAGGAAGAGGGAGGTAATTGGAGGTTGCAGGCAGTGTGACAGTGCACATGTATATTTATAATGTTGTTATTTTATTGTTTGTATTTTGTATATTGTTGTATATTTTTACTGATGTATTCCCACCTCGATCCACAGGGAGAGGCAGGAAATACAAATAAAAACTATTATTATTATTATTATTATTATTATTATTATTATGGTAGGAGGCACAAAAAAACATGCAGTGAGACTTGACACCATGTGATGCAGATAGCCTGTGAGTGTTCAGCCCACCTTGGGAGTGAGCCGTGCAGACAGTGGGATTTTAACATGCTTTTAGAAAACCCAAGATCAAGCTGCTTTTTCCTGCCCGTCTGCTCCAGCCTATCATGAGAGATGGTTTGGATATTGGTTAAACTGGAGGAGAAAACTGGCATATTTTATGGATCATTCAAGAAAAGGACTACATTCTCTGAAGACATTTGAAGATGGCCCAGAGTTGTCCTCCTTTCTGCCTCTTGGCAAGTTATTACTTCTCTACTGCCAAGAAGGGAAGTTATTATTTCTCTGCTTCTTATAGAGGAAGTTGTTATTTTTCTCTGTGGTCAACTCTACAGATAGAAAACATTCATATGAAGAAAGCAATGCAGGTCAAAATATTATTCCCACAAGAACTTTGGACACTCTAATGAGTCCATACAGTTCAGTAGTCCACTTTAAAGTAATCTCTCTCATTTCAATCGGGGGTTGCTGGGTCATGGTTTATTTATTTGATTTGCATCCCACCTTTCTCCTAAATGGGTCTCAAAGTGGCACATGATAATAGCAAGCAATAAGGACAATTTTGCTCCACACTGATTGTCAGCCTGTGGCAATCAATATGTGTGGTAGAAAGGTCAACTGCCTGTACTCCAAGTTACATCTTTCACAGCAATATACCAAAACAATAACACAGAACTACATAACTTTGAAAGCAAGGAAGGTATTGTATATTGACTTGTATAAGTCTAGCAATTTTAGTCAAAAATTGACCCAAAAAACTTTGGTTGGCTTATCCACAGGTCAATGTAAGTACTGTACTTTAACTCTTATCAAAAAAGGAGCCACTACTCTTCTCTGAGTAAAGTGGCGAAAGGTGAAAGCATCCCAAGAGCATCTAAAAAAAGCATCGACCCCCTCTATTCTCTCTGCCACAGTGCTGCTTCTGACCTTTTTGAATGTCTGGGTGGGAAAATGGTTGAGGTGGCAGATCTTGGGTGCTTACCCTCAAAGGAGCGCCAAGAGGCTTTGAAAGATATGTTTGTCAGCTCTTCTGGGTGAAAATCAGGCAAAGTTGTCACAATAAAGGCTATAATCATTACTAACACAGTTGCCATTTTCTTTGCTTCATCCTTTACATCCTTTGTTATATGACTCCAAGTTTTACCCTCAACTTATCCATGAGTCATAACAAAATCCATAATTTTGTTCCCCAAATCTGACCTCAATTTATACATCCAGCAATTTATAGCTGAGTATATACAGTAGCTAATGTACATTGCACATAACTATTTTTGAGCTATGTATACAAATGCCTTTCTTATACAAAGGCCTCCAGACTGGATTAGAGTTTCATCTATGTGGAATCCAGTTGTACACCTGCTTCAGATACTGAGCTTATGTGTGAAAGTTACTTTTTGATTGAATGGGCTGAGAATTCTTCAGAACAGAATGTTAAAAAAAACAGTCCTGCCTCCAGGGAAAGTCTTCTTCAACTTGTATTTAGAGCAGGGCTGAGAATCATGCTGCCCTCCAGACTACAGCTCCTAGCATCCTTAGCCAGAATAGTCAATAATGAAGAACTCTGAGAATTGCTATCTAACAATGTCTAGAATGGCTCAGGGGATTCCTAAAATGTAGCAAAGATGCCCCCATATGCCCTACAGAGCATTTGGGTGTATTTTGGAGAGCCCTGCGGAGGCCACAAAATGGCCCTGGAAGCACACGCAGCGCACAAGCCACACTTTGCCCACCCCTGTTCTAGGGTCAGCATGAGCAATTATCAGAAATTGTGAAACCTCCTTTTTTAAAAATAAAATAAAATAAAAATAAAATAGAAACCATGAAATCCACTAACTGAAACCAGATGGAATACAGTTGACATGCAGGGACTAGACCTAGAGCTCAAAGTTACTTCTGAATTCTGGGGACTTTAAATGAAGCTGCTTTGCTTAGTGTAAAAAGCAGCAATATCTCCAAGCTCTGGAAAGAGTCAGATCCAAAATGGTGGCCAGTGGGCAGAGGTCCTGCACTGTAGTGCAGTAGGTAATTGGCTCTGGCCAAATAGACAAAAACTGTACCCAGTTTTATAAAGGAAAAGAAAACCCTGACTATTGGTGGTGATGCAGGGGTGTTGCTTTATTGTTTTTACTTATTTTAAAAACCAGAAGTAGACTTCTGGCCACTGCCAGGTTTGTTAGAGTTTTGAGTCTTTTGACATTACTGGCATTCTGTGGGGTCCCTGGAGAAGAAAACTGGCCTATCCCTGATTTTCAGAAAATATTAAGATTAAAAGCTGGAGAAAAGTCTGTTAGTGACAAGCAGCAGTGGACTACCAGCTATGCAATGTTTCTTTTTGGAGACCTTTTGGACCTTTGACCACTTTTGGCCACCAAATCTAAGGCAAGGTTATCAGACAAGCCGTCATCTGTGGCTGTTATGGTGGGGACAATAGGTGTGCTTGGTAGCTTCAGGTTTAATCACAACATGGCTTGACATGCTATCTCACTATGTGCAGGGATTTATTTAGAGGAAAATACAGTCACATTAGACCCATGCATAATCCAAAGTAGGAAGGAACTAGCAAAATCACATCTGAGTCTTCCTTGCAAGAGAAAACCCTATTAAATTCATGGGATTGCCATAAGTCAACAGATGACTTGAAGGCACATATACATGCACAATATAATACAGACAAGGGGCTAAACCAAATGCTAGTACCACCTAGAGCAGCCCCAATGCAGTCAATTGGAATTAAATTAGTTGTGATTTACCAGTCTCACTCATTTCTACGTAGGATTGAGTTTGGGTAGATTTCAGCCACAGACTTGACAAGAATTAGGACTTAATCTTCTTTATAAATATCCACTGGCCCTCCTACCTCTGACAAACAGATTTGGTTCAGGTAACTATTTCAAAGATTTCTTATTATCCATCTTTTTCAGACCATCCATATCAAAAGTGGGAATCATGTCACCCCAGGCAACGTATACTTCCAGGCTATTTGCACATGTGGGAAGGAAAGAATAGCAGATTCATGGGGTAATAGAGAGGCCCTGCATTTTGTTCTAATCTCAAACCCATTTTATAATCAAATCAGAAGTGACCTTCCATCACTTCTAGTTTCATAAGAATGGTATCTGGAGGGATTAAGGAAGGTGGCAAATCCCCACCCCACAACCCTTCAAGGTTGTCCACCTCTGATCTACATACTACACACTCAGGTAGGTCCAGAGGTAACAAGTGGCTTTCATATCAGTGGAAGCTGTTGATCTGTTCTGATTTGAAGGAGCTATCCACAGTACTGAAACCTACCCCCAAAATAGGATTGCACCTTTGACAGCTCTTTTAAAGTTCATACAAAAACCCAGAGCAGGTTCCCAACAACACTGACATGGAAAAAAACAGCTGCCACTGGGTGTGTCTAGGCATGTATGATTGTAACTTCTACATATTTATTTGCCTGACTAGTATAAGTAATTTCCCATGCTTTGCCTACTATTATGATTACTCCAGTTACTGCAAACAGATTAGTGGCTTTCCAGAAATGGATTTTATCACCTCTGTCCACAGTAACAAGCCATCACTTCCTTCACTTGGGGTTAAAGATCCAACAGAGTAATACTATGTCCTGGCCAGAAAATACTGCATTATATCAGGCAGCTTTTGGCCCTGAAAATGCAAACATTCCACACTTTATTGCCACTGACTATGCTTATTCATTCCCACCAACTTCCCTTGTGATAAGGAGGCTGCTTAAGAGCTAAGGCACTGGAGGAGGATTCCAGAAATTCCACAGGGACAGAAGAGGCAGGAGAGGGTAGCTGATAAACCCCAACTTGATGCTTTCCTCCAGTTTTTTTTAAAAAACATTTTGGATGCTTCTTTGAGTGACCCCATTTTTGGGAGGAGTAAAATACATGGGGAAAAGTGGGATAAAGTACAATAAATAAATGTCTACTCTAAAGACTACTCTAAAGGAAATTCTGCAATTCAGTTCTCAGATCAAAAGATGCGTACAAAATATAAAAGATGCAAAAATATATATTGGAATCAATCCAAATCTTAAGATTCACAGGGAGAGTTTTCTCTCAGTTTTACCCAATCTTATACTTTTTAAATGGTGGTTTTAATATAATAGCTAGTGTGTCAAAGTGGTTTAAGTGTTGGAGTATGACTCTGGAGCCCATAGGGTATTTTGTCAAAATAATATATTCTACAAATGTATAATTAAATCCAATGTTTTCTGTTGTGGGGGGGAGACACACAGAGTGAAACAAAAACAGATGGACAAGACATATGAATGAACAAATGTAAAACTAAGATACAGATTGGAAATAGACTGATCCATCCATTCTTAGCCCCAGTTCAGATGCAAAAACAAAACATGGTTTAATATTGTATCAACAGGTCAGCACAAGTCTCAGCCTGGTGCATCCAACCACCCCCTCAGTTACTTCCCATGCAAGGAGAATCCACCTCAGAACTAGTTTCCCTGTGATGCTCAAGACAACTATGGTTCCATGTATATGTGCCTTCAAGTCACCTGTTGACTATGAATTTAATAGGGTTTTCTCTTGCAAGGAAGACTCAGATGTGATTTTGCTAGTTCCTTCCTTTAAACTGTATTCAGGCAGGGTTGTGACTGTGTATGAGCAGCATCTGAATCCTGGTTCTACCTGTATTGAAGTCAGCACTCTGTTCAATGGGTCATACCAGATCTCATATAAAAGCTAAACCCACTGTCAATTTCAACATGGAAATTGTTGCTCACACAATTTCCCAATTCTGCTCTAGGTTTTAATCTGAACTATCCCCAACACAGTTTCGATGTCCTGGACAGCTTCTTTAATTTGAACTTAAACCCAGGGTGGATTCACAGCCCCACTGACATGGAAGGCACTAGCCGCCACCACATTGCCCCCTACAACTCTTTGAGGTTGCACACTTCCCCCATTGCCATAGCTGTTGAAATTCAGCATCTATTCCAGCAGCACTATAATGCAGAAGGATTCCAGAGCATCCTCCCATATGATAGACCCCTGTGAGATCATCTCTTCTTCTATCACTATAGGAAGCAACAGGGAGGGGGAAAACTACTTCAGTCACAGCAGCCGATTCTGCAGCAACCACAGTACAAGACCGTATGCTGTCCGTCCCCAGTTTAACTTGACCCAATGAGCCAGAATATCAATGTGTGGCACAGATAGATGAATAAATGTCAAACATGCCAAACATGAATATATATGCAAATACATATATATAGTTTGTTTGTCCTGAGTTATTGAAACCAGCCACTAAATCCAACTTAACTTGGCACTGAAGTTTAACATTTGTTTTTTAAAAGGCATGTGCCATAACAAACCATACCAATAACCCAAAGTAAGGAAACTCCAAAAATAAAAATGGTTCAGCAAGTACTCACTATTTAGGCCCATGTTCTCCCTCCCCTCCCTCCACAAAAGGGAGGGGGGAGAGAAATAAACATTTTGAAGAAACAAAGTCTGGTCTACAATGTAATATAATGCCTATGTATAACACATTGTTTCATATCCCAAGCAACAAAAGCAAGGATAATTCAGATTCACAGAGGCTGTTCTGGGTCTAAATGAGAACAAAAACCTTAGCAATTAGAGTGGCCTGGGCTATTTTAGGATATAGCTGAACCATTCTGCACAAGGCCACTATAATTTGCTTATATTCAAGGGATGGTCTTTGGCACTAGTCCTGAAAAACTATTCATCCCAGTCCCATTTATGCTTAATCAGACTTAAGACTCATTGAGTTCAAAGCTCTTGCCCAATCCATCAATTGCTGCAGCCTTAGGAAAACCTCAGCAAATTTATTTGCCATACTTAGCATCCTGCCTTTCATAGAGCTCTAGTGAATGCTCAAACACTGTACTTGCTGATACAGAGAGATGTCCTGATTTTAATCTCTCTTTTCTTGAAAGAATTAATGCCATCAAGATGAATATTATTACAACATTAAAGTTTATTTTAGAAAAAGCACCTATTTATATGATATATTAGAGAACAGACTTTGTGGACTACAACAGACTTGACCATACACACAAAATGTAATCCAAAATTATGTCTGTGTGTTTAATGTATGTCTAATGGTCTGTTGGCTGTAATAAAGGCTATTGCTATTTTTGTAGTGAACAGGAGTTGGATTAAATGTGATCTCAGTATATCAACATTTTTATAGCCATTATTAAAGAAGAGGAGGTGCAAGAAGAGGAATCGAGAAAAGTTAACTATTTCCTATATTGTTTTACAAACAAATATTGCAAAAATGGGCTACAAACATACCATAAACCTCCCACCATTTTTTTCACACACCCACATTTCAAAGGAAGGAGAAATAGTAGCAATGGATGTATATTCACAAATTTCAATCCATTAGCAGAGGTATGAACATGATATTTTTTAGCAGACTTATTGTTTTCCATGATTTCAAATCAATTTTGACTTATAGCAACCTAATTGCAGGATTTTCTTGGCAAGATCTTTCAGAGGTTTGTCATTGCCTTTCTCTAAAGCTGAGAGAGTGTAACTTGCTCAAGGTCAACCAGAATGGTTCTGTGACCAAGTAGGGATTCTAACCTGAGTCTCTCAGAGTTTGTCCAGCATTCAAACCACTATACCACATTAGGTCTTGTAACAAAACTATCACCAGAGAGCCAGGGGGATGGGACCATATAGACTAAATATTCATTATCTGGAATTCTGAAATCCAAAATATTCCAAAGTCCAAAATTGTCCACCTGGGTTGTTGAGATGGTGACACCTTTGCTTTCTGATAGTGTACACAAAATTTGTTTCGTACGCATTATTAAAAATATTGTGTATAAAATTACCTTCGTATAAGGTTATAAGAAACATGAATGAATTTCATGTTTAGACTTGGGTCCCATATATTCCATATATGTCAATATTTCAAAATCCAAAACACTTCTAGTCCCAAACAGGTTGGATAAGGGAGACTCAGTCTGTATCAAAAAGCTGAAACAGAATGTTACTAATGAAAACATTTGAAAAAGTGAGTGAAAGGTACCTGATTATTGACTTAGTGTTACCTACATTCTACTACTACACTAGATTGCAGTCACAGCAGTTTGAGACCCCCTTATCTTTCATAGTTCCATGCTGTGGGAATTTAGAATATGAGGTTTGGTGAGGTCCTTAAAATTCTTGGCTAGAGAGCTGCAGTTTAGAGGAATGCATTAGATTACAGCTCTCTACCAGAAAATTTCGAGTACATCTCCAAACTACACATCCAAGGACCCTGTCAGATGAAGTCATGGTAATTAAAGTGGTATTAAACTGTCATAACTGTTTGGTGTAAATACACTCTTAGAATCAAACAGGGTTACAAATGTAGAGCCAAAAAAATAGGAAAAAATTGAAATACAAGCATATCTCAGTGAACAAAAGCTCTTTCAGTTAAACTTTTTTTTTTTTTTTTTACATCTCTATCCTCCCCTCTTTCATTTAGGATGACTGGTTTTCTTTCCAGTTGCTATTACTTTCACAGTCTAATTCGGCTGATGTTTACTCAGAAGCAAGATCCATAAAGAGAACAGCTTGAAAACCACTTAGTGGTAGGTCTTCTCATGCTGTATGCAGAATTTCAGCTTCCTGGAGTTGGTGCAAGAAGCGAAGGGGCACAAAAAATAACCAAGAAGTAGGGCTGGTGAATATTAAAGAGAGAAAAGGTCAGGCAAGGTTTAAGTCAAATAGATGTCAAATAGAAGAAAAGAAATATACCTGTTGGCACCAGACTCAGATGTACTACATGATTCTATTGGCAGGGCCTGGTATCATATTTCAATCTTAGTTCTTTGTCACATCTTCGCTCCTTCCTTCTCTCCCTCCCTGCTGAAATATTTCAGAAATGACATCCTTGCCCCATCTCAGCTGAATTCTCCTGCATTTTCCAGTCAGCCTGTACTATTGATATAGAAAATCTCTTTCAGTTAAACTTTTTCTTTTTCTCTTCCTCCCCCAAATTCAGTGCACTTTTGAGAGTGACCGAGGCACTTTGAGCTGCATGTCAGGTGCTCATTTCTATTTCTGTTCTGTAGAAACGATGAAATTGTAGAAACCCCCTGTAGGTGTGCACAAAAGCGTAGTTAGGAGTACAGCTTTCCTGGAGTACAACTCCCAGTATTCTCAGCAGCATGGCCAAACAGAACCAGGGATACTAGGAACTGTATTCCAAAGAATCACATTTCCAAGCTCTGATTAGGAGTATATAACAGCAGTCTCTGAGGGTCAAATGAATGGTTTCACTCAAGCCATGTTTAGAATCAAGTAGAATATATTTACAGTTCTGGGACTTAGTGGACTTTTGTACTCCCTTCCCCCTTTAGTTTCCAGAGCTGCCTGGAAATTCAATAGTAGGAGTTCTGGGTCAGGAGGAAGAAACTCAGTCCTTTCTAGAAGTAACTAACAAAAAGCATCTGTCAGGATTATTAGTTGCCATGCCAGCCTGATCCTGCCATCACAGTCTGGTTTAATTGGCCAGTCCTTTGGCCGCTGGAGCTGGGTTTTGGGCCTGGGTTTATGTCCCTTCTTTGCACAACAAAAGAGGGGAAAGCTGCTTTGTTGCTGTTGTTTTGTTTTGTTTTAACATTGGATTTTAAAGCATCTTGTTTTTCATTATGAATACAAGATCTTGTGGCTCAATATTGCTCTGCCTTACTGGGCTTCCAAAGAAATTAGCATTGGGTGGATGTGACTGCATTTGGTGCAAGGTTTCTCCCCCCCCCCCCTTTTGTTACTTTTGCCTATATAAAAATATATACTTATAAGTACTTTTGCTTATATATAAGTATAATAATTGGGGTAAGCATGCCCACCCATGGGCAAACTGAAAACTAGTTCTGGGTAGGACTGGAGCCCAAAGTGGATTGATTTTCTTCTTTCCATTTCCTATTTGTTTCTCTCTCTCTCTCTCTCTCTCTGCCACTGTTTTTCTCACTCTTTCTGCCCCCACATTAACAGCATGTTCCTGTTATGTAATTTCAGGGCACCAGATCCTGTCTGATCTTGGAAGCTAAGTAGGGTTAACACTAGTTAGTATTTGGATGGGAAACCACCAACAAATGCTAGGTGCTGTAGGCTATATATCAGAGGAAGGAACTGCCAAAGCCACCTCTGAGTATTTCTTGCCTAAGAAAATCCTATGAAATCATAAGGTCACCATAATTTCACAGACAAATTGAAGGCACATGTACACAGATTTGAATGAAAGCCGCCCCCCCCAGGCCCTTTTATTAAGACTCCTGTTCAAGTCTTGCAAACTTAGGCCCATGGTTTCCTTGACTGAGTTGATCCACTTGAACTGAGGTCTTCCTCTTTTCCTACTGCCTTCAACTTTAAAGGTAAAGGTATTCCCTGTTGACAAGGTTGTCAAGTCATGTGCGACCGTATGGGGCAATGCTCATCTCTGTTACAAAGAGCCAGCATTGTCAGAGACTACTCTGTGATCATGTGGCCAGCATGACTTCACAGAATGCTGTTTACCATCCCACTGAGAAATGGTACTAATTATTTACTTACATTTGCATGCTTTTGAACTACTAGGTTGACAGAAGCTGGGACTAGTGACAGGACCTCACACCATCATGCAGCACCCGGCCTCGAACTGCCAACCTGCCGATCTTGAAATCAACAGAGTCAGCATCTTAACCACCTGAGCCACTGCATCCCTTCAACTTTACCAAGCACTATAACAGTTTCCAATGAGTCATATCAAAGAGAGGAAGTATAATACTTTTCAGCAGGTGTTCTTAATCTTCCTTACATGAATTCCAATGGGATCCAAGGCTGTGCTTCAAGAGCTCAATGAAGTGGGCACAAGAAGTATTTCTCTTTCCCTCCTATGAATTTCATCTCCTATTGCTTTATTTCCTATCATGTTGGATTTTAAAGTTTAAAAATGTATGTGTGTATGTATTTACCTCTAGTCAGTATAGTACAGTTCTGTCAAAATCGCTGTTATATGTATGTTATCCCTTGTGTTCCTTGTCATTTTCCATTCTGGATTACTTTATCCGAAGGAAATTAACTTACCAGACAATAAAATAAATTGTATGCAAAATAAAATAAATTGTATGCAAAATAAATTAATCTGTATACAAAATTTCATGTCTATGTTCATGTTTTTCTTGGGAGTGAGTCCATAGCTTTCAGCAGATTCTCAAAGTATGTTCCAAAAGGTTAAGAACTGAACCACTGGTTTATAGAATTACAGTTCAGCCAAAAAAAAAAAAAAAAAAAGCATGTAGCAAGGATGCAGTGATAATGTAATACATAAAAGGGGATTAGACAGACTCATGAAGGATAACCTTATCAGTGGTTGCTTGTTGTGATGGATTTTACTTCTGCATCAGAAGCAGTATGTCTCTGGACACCAGTTGTTAGGATATACAAGCAAAAGCCCATTGTTGTTTTCATCTCATGGCCTTCCTTTCAACAATTGGATAGTCACTATAAGAACAGAGCACTGGACCAGATCATCCTTCCATCTGATCCAACATGGCTCTTACTTTTTTAAAAAATATATAATTAGTACACTTTCTGTCTCTCTCTCTTTCACACACACACACACACAACACACACACACACCCTCACAGATTTCTCATTATGCAGGAGTTTCACATACTAAGTGTTGGATTTTTGATAAGCCGATTACCTTATCAGGTTAAGTAGCTCCCATATCTTACTGATTAACTCATTCCTTCCACAATATTGCTTGAGATTTCTACATCTTTGCATATATTATTTGTGCTGCTAATAGAATATAAAAAAGAGGTTATTGGGCACTAATAGAAGGCATATATTTAACAGAATTAAGTAAGAAGAACAATTTTTAGTTGAAAAAGTATATTTCATTAACAATGCCATAAAATCAGTTAGCTCATTTGCATTTCCTTTCTGTCATGTATGAGGAAAATAATAAGCTTTTACAGTACTGCCATTTCCGGCCTTGTATATATTATTATCTTGTCAAGGTGCCAAGAGCTGTGAAAAATAACTTTAATACAACATTTCTGTAAGCAGTAAAGATTTTAGTGGATCTTTCCCAAGTAACAATAACCAAATATTCTCAGTACAAGTATACCTCATTTAAGGAGCCAGTGTGCTATAATGGTTTATCACTAGTTATGACTCTGGAAACCAGAGTTCAAATCCCTGCTTGACCCTGGAAACCCACTAGGTGACTTTGGACAAGTCACACTCTCTCAGCCTCCAAGGAAAGCAAATCTTGCCAAGAAAACTCCATGATAGGCTCACCTTGAGTTGCCATATGTTAAACACCACTTGAAGGCACACAACAAAACAACAACAACAAAGGCAAAAAAGATAACAAATGTGTCAGGGAGAACCAGGCAACATTCCCAATTTATACAGTAAGCCAGAGGATGACCAGGGTTCATTCATACTACATAATTACAGTGCTATTATTCCACTTTAAGTGCCAGGGTTCTGTTAATTCACATATATGTGTGTGTGTGTGTGTGTATGGAAACAGTGAAAATAAAGCTAGAGTCAGCAACTAGAAGCAGAGCTTGGAAAAGTTTATTTTTAATAATGCCCCACCCAGCACAGCAAAACAATAACTCTTCCAATCTCAAATAAATTATAGAAATGAAAATATAGTCTGGAGTTGACACACAAAAAAAACATGACACCCCCATTCTGAAAAAACCTCTCACTCGAATTTTGGAGATTATAGTAAACATTCCTGAATACTTTAAAACTTACTTTTGCAATTCTGAGAATTAGAGCGTGCCTTCTCTATCTCTCTGTTTTTCCCAACTAGAAATTGCAGAACTGTGAACTATAGTTAGTCTTGGATGTGCTATATAATGATTATAGAGATTCACAGGAACTTTATGGGGATGCACTCTAATCAGTCTTAGAACAACATACATTACTGAATAATGCCCTCTATATGGTTCTGTAAGCATACATACCATAACAGTCAATAACTTTGTGAGGTTTCTGGTTCAAATAAACTGAGAGCACAGAATACTCAATAAGAGAGGATAAATTGTCCTTTGTAATAACAAGGCTAACTTGAGACAAACTGAAGGTCATTTAAACAAGAAAACATAGGCAGTCAAGTAGAAGCCAGAGCAAGGAAAAAGTATATTGGACTATCACTCTTAGACCCCAGTGAACATAGCTACTGGTCATGAGATTCTGGGATTGAAGTCCTAATAAGTACATTTTCCAGGAACTGAAAGCTATAAAGAAGGCTGCAAAAGTAGATTTTTTAAAAAATCAAAATACTTAGAATGGAACGTCAGGAAGTAAGATTTGTCTTTAAAATAAGGTGCACAGAACCCATGCACCTTGTGTTTTATTCCCCCCTCCCCAAAATAATAACTCAACTATACTCAATTCCAATTGGATTGGAGGGCATGGTGAAGCCAGTAGTGAGACCAAGTGGCAAAAAATCGCTCATCACCTTCCAAATTTGCTTGACCTTGTGGTGTGTCTGTACCTTCAAGTCACCTTTCCCTTTATGACAACCCCATGAATTTCATAGGGTTTTCTTAGGCAAGGAATACTCAAAAGTGGTTTTGACAATTCCTTCTGCTGAAATATAACCTACAGCACATGGTATTCTTTGGCAGTCCTCCATTCAGTACTAACCAAGGCTGGCCCTGCTTAGTTTCCAAGATCAGATGGGATCTGGTGCCTTAGGTGGTACAGATTGGAGAATGTGGAAGAAGGCATAACTAACAGGATCCCTGAATAGAAACACTTCATGCTGTAACATTTTGATTCAGATCCCACATATTTGTCTTTATTACTTCTTGTTGTGCATCACCCATATTCAAAACCTCCCATTGTCATTCAGAGAGGAAAGGAAGGCACTACAATTTCTGGGCAAGGCATGTGGCAATGCAACACAGGACACACAACACAATGAATGAACTAATTACTGTATATACTCACGTATAAGTCAAGAAAATTTTAATCAAATAACTGACCCAAAAAACCTGAGTCGACTTATCCATGTGTAAATATAAGTACTGTACTTTAACTCTTATTTTTTAAAAAGGAACCATCTCCTGGTGAAAGGCATAAGTGTAATCTGTCCTGGAAGCACTGGTTCCCCCCAACCCAATCCACACACTCTCTCGTCCAGCCAGCCTTTGGTTTGAGGAGAAACAGTTATACCTGCAGGAATTTTGTAAGTTCACTGGCATTGTTTTCCTTTACTTCATCCTTTAGATCCTTTACAACATATTCCTAGGTTTTACCTTCACCTTATCCACAGGTCATATCAAAATTCATAATTTTGGCCCCCAAACCTGCCCTTGACTTATACATGAGGTTGACTTATATTTAAGTATATCCAGGAAATAAACCAGCATGTGCTGCTCCGAGAATGCACCGAATATACAAAACAAGAACTCTTCAGGAAAGGTGTGCTTTCTTCTGATTGTTCAACAAAAGTTTGTCAACAGTGTATTATCTTTTAATTCATAACATAATAATTATGGTCTCAGATCTCTTAGTCATGTTGCTCTGGTAAATTATTTTACTGCTTAACAGTAATCTCTTACCAATATTTCAATTTGGAAAGCTTTCTACATCAATCAAGAAATCTCTCTCTCTCCATTTAATGTTGTGCCTCATTTCCCCATAATTGAGAACAGCACTTCCCACTCACTCCCAATGTCTTAAAACATTAGCTATGTTACATCAGATATGGTAGAGACGATGAATAACTTATTCAGTCCACTTGGACACTCAGTTGAAGCTCAATAGTTTCTCAGTTTGAAAGGAATATATGAGACACACATAAATACACACAAATACTGTATATACAGACGCTAGGAACATTCTGTCTTTGCTTGTTATGGGACAAAAAAGAAAGAAAGAAAAGAGAAAGAAAAGATGCTCCTAACATGAACTGCTGCACTCAAAATTAAATCAATAGATGGCTTATAAAACAAATCTGAAAAGAACAAGGTTTCTCCTTCTCCTCCTCACTACATTTCATGAAGAGTATAACTCAAATGCTAGGAATACAAGAGGTTGGACTTTTTAGGCAACAGGTTCCAGAAGCCTTCCACTGGCTGAGGGATCCCTACTCCCATTTTTTAATATAAATATAATACATGAAAAATCTTTTTCCTTCACACATTTGCAGAGCAATATAAAGGGGGACAACTACTGAAGAGACAAGCTAAATGATAAATGGGGCACCTGCCCTGCCTTCTCTCCCTCAGCACTATCTATTACATAAGTATAGAGCTGGAAGGAATCTCATGGTCACATAGTCCAACCCACTGCCAGTACAGGAATCCACAAGTAAGAAGTATCCTTGAGAGAAGGCTATGCAACCTTTGTTCACAATCCTCCGATGAAGGAGAGTTATGAAACTGCCTTGCATTGAGGTGGTTCATTGGTTTATTGGCCAATCCTGTTTGCTTTAGGAGCTTTCTACAGGTCTCATAAAGCGTTTCCCCCAACATCTGCTATCATCAATCTCTGGGGATGATGGGATTTGGTGCATGAGGTGCACAAGCTGAGAAAGGATGCCATATGGGCTTTTTTTGGGGGGGGAGGGAATACAGTTATCTGATATCCAGGGAGTAATTATGAGTATAGACGGGGTAGTGTGACCTTGTTGGTGCTCTTGGATCTCTCAATGGCCTTTGACACCATAGATCATGCCATCCTCTTAGATCGCCTGAGAGAGTTAGGAATTGGAGGCACTGCTCTGCAGTGGTTCTGTTCCTTCCTCTCGGGCAGATCTCAGAGGGTGAGGCTCGGGGACAGTTGCTCGTCTAAAATTGAGCTTAATTGTGGCGTCCCTCAGGGCGCCATCCTGTCCCCGATGCTGTTTAATATTTACATGAAGCCGCTGGGTGAGATCATTCGGACGCATGGAGCTCGGTGCCTTCAGTACGCTGATGACACTCAGATATATCTCTCCATGACCAGATCATCGACTCAGACCTCAGATGGCGTCTCTCCTCTTAATGACTGTCTCAGAGCGGTAATGGGTTGGATGAGGAAAAACAGATTGAAGTTGAATCCCAACAAAACGGAGGTACTCACAGTTACAGGCCTGAAATCAGATTTGGGAATACAGTCTCCAGTCCTGGATGGAGTCACACTCTCCTCTAAGGACTGTGTTCGCAGTTTGGGGGTTCTCCTTGATTTGTCGTTCAGATGAATGCGGTGGTCAGGAGTGCCTGTTATCAGCTTCAGCTGATACACCAACTGCGCCCTTATCTGGATGTGAGGGATCTGGAAGCTGTGATGCATGCCCTGGTAACCTCACGTCTGGATTACTGCAATGCACTCTACATGGGGCTACCCATGTGCCTAACCCGGAAACTACAACTGGTGCAGAACATGGCAGCCAGGGTAATTACAGGAACATCACGGAGGGAGCACATAACACCTGTGCTTAAATCCCTCCACTGGCTGCTGATTAGTTTCCAAGTGCAGTACAAGGTGTTGGTTTTGACTTTTAAAGCCCCATATGGCCTGGGTCCATCTTATCTTAGGGACCGCCTCTCCCCATATGATCCCCCCCCCACACCCTTTGGTCCTCTGGGAGGAATCTGTTACAGCCAATAAAAACTAGGCTGTCTCAGACCTCCCAGAGGGCCTTCTCCGCAACCGCTCCCAGACTTTGGAATGGCCTGCCGGATGAGATCCGTCTTATCACTACTCTTGCTGCTTTTAAGAAAGCAGTAAAGACAGATCTCTTTCGGCAGGCCTTCCTGGAATAACTGTCAGCTGAGAGATGAGTCCCTAATTTTGTTATCTCTGATTCCTATGTTATCTGTATGTTTTTAATTATTTTTAATTTATCTTAATGTGGTATTTTTAAGTGGCTTGTAGTTTAATTCTGTTTTAAGGGGATGGGAGGGCGGGATTATGGGATGAGGGAATGGTTTTAACTTGTTCTGTTTTAAAATTTATTGTACCCCGCTCAGATTGCCACGCAGAGGGGCGGGCTATAAATAAAAATTTATTATTATTATTATTATTATTATTATTATTATTATCTGACAGGAGTCAAACAGAGCAATCTGCTTTATGTCCTATTTCCCCTTATGGTTCAGCTGATTAGAAGCTAACATTCAAAGCACAAGATTCCTATGTTAAAAACGTGCAGAAGCCCCTTCCAACATGTTTCAGTACAGTATATGACATTTTTCTACATTTGGTTAATGTGAACCATAACCACCACACTCCTGATTAATTTTCCTGAAAATAAGGATGAGTCACAAGGAACAAAATATATTGCATGGGGCATTTATTTGCCAAGTTTCCTTCATCTGTAAACTAAAAGTACACATGCCTGTTTGGGCTTGAACCTTTCCCTTTCCTTTAACAATTTGTTTTAGATTCTGACCCCTAGAACTGCTGTCAACATACCAGGAAAATGAACCTTCATTGCTTGCTCATGGGTGGGAGCAGTAAGAAAACTGTTTTCCAGATCCTCTCTTTTTAATGCTATCAGCATTTAAAAAAAATTGCAAGCACTTTTGGGAACTCAGTTTGGTACCCTTGTGTCAGATTTTTATGTTTGTTGGTCAACTGCACTGTTCCAGTTTTCTCACACAAACCAGATTTCTAATTACAAGGGAGAGCTAACCTACAATCCACAAAGCACATACTGTCCATGTGGAACTTTTATGTGGCACAAACACAGCATCCTCAGATCACTCCCCAAACCCTCATGCTACTATAGTAATTCTAAGGGACATCCTGATACATTCCAGAGTTACCATGATTTGCTCTTCAGTAGCCAAGTTTAGGATGAGACCATATGTCTCATATTGTTGTTGTTATGTGTGGTCATGTTGGCTTTGAATTATGGTTCCTTTAAAATACTCTGAGCTGCCTAAGTACCCTGAAGGCACCAGATCCCATTTGATCACAGAAGCTAAGTAAGGTCAGGCCCAGATAGTTCTTGGATGGGAGGCCAACAAGGAATACCAGGTGCTTTAGGCTATATTTCTGAGGAAGGAACTGGTAAAACCATCTCTAAGTATTCCTTGCCCAAGAAAACCCTGTGAAATTCATGGAGTTGTCATAGATCAACAGGCAATTTGAAGGCACATATACACATACAATATAAGGAAGTAACTTCGAAGAGCCCCTGTTATTAACAGTCATGCTCTTGCAAACTCATAGCTGTGGCTTCCTTTATTAAGTTTATCTGTAACACAGTCTTCCTCTTTTCCTACTTGCCTTCAACTTTACAGAGCATTATCATCTTTTACAATGATTTATGTCATATTTCCAAAGGATAACAGTATCAGTTTAGACATTTGGGCTTCTTATGATACCTCAAGTTTGATTTGCTCTCAAATCCAGTGACCTATTCATTTGACAGTCCATGGTATCTGTAGAACTCTCTTGCAGCACCACATTTCAAATGCAATTAAATAGAAATCAGAAATATTATGGCATGACTCAGGATGATCCTGAGTTGTGTATTCAGTCATATGTCTTTACACTTGAAAGTGCCATGTAAGCTCATAAAAGTCGACTATTAAGAAACCCTGGGATCATGAATGAGGGGGTCAATGAATGAATCAATGAGTATGCATTGATTTCACTATTGCTTTAGTGCTTTTCAGCCTTATACAGAGTCCAATCTCTGAGCTGATCTAGCCCAGCATTGTCAACTCTGAGCGGCAGAAATTCTCTCTAGACTTGCAGATTCTTTCCTAACTCTGCCTGGCATTTCCCAGTTTTCCCTAATGGCGTCCCATAATGGTGTATATTAACTTTTTTGGATCTAGGAAGTCTATAAATACTTGTATATAAATACATAATAAAAGAGGAATGTAAAAAAATGAAGGTAGCTTCTTTGGTTCATATAATCAATAAGCCATTTTCTTTGTTAGAAAAAGCTTTTTTGTAAAGTTAAAGGCTCTAAACTGCCTCAAGGAATAGCCTACATCAGGGGTAGGCAACCTTTCCCCTTTAAGGGCCGAGGGACTTCAGCTCCCAGAATCCCAGGAGCTATTGGCCAACATGGGACTATTGGCCAACATGGCTGAGGCTTCTGGGAGCTGAAGTCCCTTGGCCCTTAAAGGGAAAAGGTTGCCTACCCCTGGCCTACATTAACACAGTGTCCCTGGGAAAAAGTTACACACTCACTTACATGCCCAGAGATACTGTTAGGATAGCAGCAAAGCTCAGAGAGAACGTGGGAGCATGATCAATGTGGCAGGTGGTGCACTCATCCGTGCTAACCCAAAAGACAAAGTGAGTGAACTTGACTCTATAACAATACTACCTTACAGATGTTTTCACTATAAAAAGATAGCCATCTACAACCAAAATCCTTTAAACTATCTTCCTTCACTGTTATCCTGCTCCACCTTTCCAGATCTTTCAGGACACAGTATGAGGCTTAAAAATTAAGTACAATGGGTTTCTCACACATGTGTGTGTCTGTCTACAATGTAACAGCACACCACCAAAAGCCACAACTTGCAAACTACATGGATAATAGAGCTCAAAAGGTTTAGGTTCAGGTGATGTGCCATTACAGAACAGAAGATGTGGGATCATTTTGGGTCAGACTCTGTGGTAAAGGAATTCATGCTTAAAATTCAGGCATCTAGCAAAACACCAGCAGCAAATCTAAAAAGCCACAGTTTCCTGTATACATATTCATTGCCTGCAGATATGAAACAGAAGTAATTCTAAAATTTTTCACTAGTCTTATTAAAACATGGGGCCTAAGCAGACTGCCAGAAATAGTGCACATTAAATTGAGGCACTGCCCTGGCTCAGTGCTAGGGAATCATGGGAACTGTAATTTATTGTGGCACCAGAGCTCTCTGACAGAGAAGGCTCAATGTCCCAGATAAAAATACAATTACCGTATTTTTCGCCCTATAGGGCGCTCCGGCATATTGGGCGCACCCAATTTTTAAGGGGGAAAATCCAAGAAAAAAGGATTCCTCCCTTTAGCCGGAGGCCGGGCTGGTGCTGGGATTGGAGACCGATCCCAGCACCAGCCCACTGAACTGAGGTCGCGGGGGGGGGGGGGGGGGAAGGAGGGCTTCTTCCCCCCCCCCCCGCAACCTCAGTCTTTGAATGGGCTGGGGCCGGGATTGAAGCGATCCCGGCCCCAGCCGATTGAAGACCCGAGGCCGGCGGGGGAAGGAGCCTTCCTTCCCCCCCCCCCCCCGGCCTCGGTCTTGGAATGGGCTGGTGCCGGGATCGTTTCGATGCCGGCACAAGCCCATTCCAAAACTGAGGCCGGGGGGGGGAGAAGGAGGGCTCCTTCTCCCCCCGGCCTCAGTCTTTCAATGGGCTTGTGCCGGGATCGAAACGATCCCGGCACAAGCCCATTCCAAGACTGAGGCCGGGGGGGGGGAGAAGGAGGGCTCCTTCTCCCCCCGGCCTCAGTCTTTCAATGGGCTTGTGCCGGGATCGAAACGATCCCGGCACAAGCCCATTCCAAGACTGAGGCCGGGGGGGGGGGGAGAAGGAGGGCTCCTTCTCCCCCCGGCCTCAGTCTTTCAATGGGCTTGTGCCGGGATCGAAACGATCCCGGCACAAGCCCATTCCAAGACTGAGGCCGGGGTGGAAGGAGGGCTCCTTCTCCCCCCGGCCTCAGTCTTTCAATGGGCTTGTGCCGGGATCGAAACGATCCCGGCACAAGCCCATTCCAAGACTGAGGCCGGGGGGGGAGAAGGAGGGCTCCTTCTCCCCCCGGTCTCAGTCTTTCAATGGGCTTGTGCCGGGATCGAAACGATCCCGGCACAAGCCCATTCCAAGACTGAGGCCGGGGTGGAAGGAGGGCTCCTTCTCCCCCCGGCCTCAGTCTTTCAATGGGCTTGTGCCGGGATCGAAACGATCCCGGCACAAGCCCATTCCAAGACTGAGGCCGGGGTGGAAGGAGGGCTCCTTCTCCCCCCGGCCTCAGTCTTTCAATGGGCTTGTGCCGGGATCGAAACGATCCCGGCACAAGCCCATTCCAAGACTGAGGCCGGGGGGGGGAGAAGGAGGGCTCCTTCTCCCCCCGGTCTCAGTCTTTCAATGGGCTTGTGCCGGGATCGAAACGATCCCGGCACAAGCCCATTCCAAGACTGAGGCCGGGGTGGAAGGAGGGCTCCTTCTCCCCCCGGCCTCAGTCTTTCAATGGGCTTGTGCCGGGATCGAAACGATCCCGGCACAAGCCCATTCCAAGACTGAGGCCGGGGGGGGGGGGGGGAGAAGGAGGGCTCCTTCTCCCCCCGGCCTCAGTCTTTCAGTCTTTCAGTCTTTTGTGCCGGGATCAGTCTTTCAGTCTTTCAGTCTTTTGTGCCGGGATCGTTTCGAAACGATCCCGGCACAAGCCCATTCCAAGACTGAGGCCGGGGTGGAAGGAGGGCTCCTTCTCCCCCCGGCCTCAGTCTTTCAATGGGCTTGTGCCGGGATCGAAACGATCCCGGCACAAGCCCATTCCAAGACTGAGGCCGGGGTGGAAGGAGGGCTCCTTCTCCCCCCGGCCTCAGTCTTTCAATGGGCTTGTGCCGGGATCGAAACGATCCCGGCACAAGCCCATTCCAAGACTGAGGCCGGGGTGGAAGGAGGGCTCCTTCTCCCCCCGGCCTCAGTCTTTCAATGGGCTTGTGCCGGGATCGAAACGATCCCGGCACAAGCCCATTCCAAGACTGAGGCCGGGGGGGGGAGAAGGAGGGCTCCTTCTCCCCCCGGCCTCAGTCTTTCAATGGGCTTGTGCCGGGATCGAAACGATCCCGGCACAAGCCCATTCCAAGACTGAGGCCGGGGGGAGAAGGAGCCCTCCTTCCACCCCGGCCTCAGTCTTGGAATGGGCTTGTGCCGGGATCGTTTCGATCCCGGCACAAGCCCATTGAAAGACTGAGGCCGGGGGGGAGAAGGAGCCCTCCTTCCACCCCGGCCTCAGTCTTGGAATGGGCTTGTGCCGGGATCGTTTCGATCCCGGCACAAGCCCATTGAAAGACTGAGGCCGGGGGGAGAAGGAGCCCTCCTTCCACCCCGGCCTCAGTCTTGGAATGGGCTTGTGCCGGGATCGTTTCGATCCCGGCACAAGCCCATTGAAAGACTGAGGCCGGGGGGAGAAGGAGCCCTCCTTCCACCCCGGCCTCAGTCTTGGAATGGGCTTGTGCCGGGATCGTTTCGATCCCGGCACAAGCCCATTGAAAGACTGAGGCCGGGGGGAGAAGGAGCCCTCCTTCTCCCCCCCCGGCCTCAGTCTTGGAATGGGCTTGTGCCGGGATCGTTTCGATCCCGGCACAAGCCCATTGAAAGACTGAGGCCGGGGGGAGAAGGAGCCCTCCTTCTCCCCCCCCGGCCTCAGTCTTGGAATGGGCTTGTGCCGGGATCGAAACGATCCCGGCCCCAGCCGATTCCAGACCGAGGCCGGGGGGGGGAAGGAAGGCTCCTTCCCCCGCCGGCCTCGGTCTTCAATCGGCTGGGGCCGGGATCGCTTGGATCCCGGCATCAGCCGATTCCAGACCGAGGCCGGGGGGGGGGAAGGAAGGCTCCTTCCCCCGCCGGCCTCGGTCTTCAATCGGCTGGGGCTGGGATCGCTTGGATCCCGGCACCAGCCGATTCCAAGACTGAGGCCGCGGGGAGAAGGAGCCCTCCTTCTCCCCATGGCCTCAGTCTTTCAATGGGCTGGCGCTGGGATCGCTTCGATCCCATCACCAGTCCATTCAAAGACTGAGGTCGCGGGGGGAAGGAGGGCTCCTTCTCCCCACGGCCTCGGCCCCTTCGCCCTATAGGGCGCACTCACTTCCCCACGCACGTTTTGGGGAAGAAAAAGTGTGCCCTATAGGCCGAAAGCCAGGGCAGTGCCTCAATTTAATGTGCACTATTTCTGGCAGTCTGCTTAGGCCTATGGTTGGGAATAAACTAACTGCATGACATGTGCCAAAACTAGCAAGCCCTAGATACACATAACTTGTTAATGTGGTGTGGCTAGACAGGCCAATGATCCGACTCAGTATGTAAGGTAGTTGACAAGCAAACGTTTGCATATAATATCATGTGTTTGAGTGTTGTGCCAGTGTGGGCATGGCAACAACATACGTTGCACCAATGAACAAATCCAGGATGATGTAATTGCACTGGTACAAACACACCACACACACTTCAATACATTAAAATGATAAAAACAAGGGCCCAAAATACACCAATACATAGCCAGTAACTTTAAAAACATGACTACCAAATATCAACTAATCTAACTCATACAAGTTGTCAACTACATCATTCCTTTACTTCAGGATAGAGATGGGAGACTGCATATATCAATGCTCTCTTATGTTTAAAAAGGACTCCCCCCTCCTTGCAAGTGCAACCCATGTAACTGTTCTATGCCAAAGCTTACAAAGCACAGCTCAATTCTGTAAAATAGCTTTCCTGTTTGCAAAAGCACAACTCAGCTCTAGGCAGAGTACGGGAAGTTTAAACACCTTTCATCTCCAACACTAATAAAAGATAAAAAAAGAAACTTGTGGACAGGCATGGGAAATGCCTGTAGGCCACTTCTAATCCAGAGAATAGAGGTTCCCCACCTCATGAGATGTAAAACACCAATACTTCAGATGGGACTTAAAACTAGTCTCTAATGCATTCTCTTCTGTATAGTTCACTTCTTGGAAGGTAAAGGATATTCATGTCCAGCTGTAAATAAAGAAAATGAAAGGGCCAGGACCTTCCACGATCCACAGTAAATGTAGTATACAGATGAAAAGGAGGGTGTTGTAAATTTGTTTATCCTCGGCTCATACTTTCCCCCACTGCCACATAAGAAAAATGACTGGAATTACACATCCAGGTGGCCAACTGGGGAAAGATCTCATTTGCACAATTACTTAAAGGCACAATGTGTGAATATTTTTTTAAAAGAAAACAAGAAAGCAACTACAAGCATAGTGAGAACTAACTCAAAACAATGATGTGAGGTTAGAGGGCATTAAACCTTCCCTCCTGCCCTTGCAGCCCTAACCCATATTGAGGGGGGAGATACTGGAAGAGCAGCTCCTATTCACACCAATGGAAGCTTAATTGCAAATGGCAGCCACATGAGCAGCCCAACTAAGGCTGATTCCCCTCTGCTATTTTCTAGTTTTAAAAGCCATTTCCACCATTCTAAAAGTGTGAATGGCACAAGTTTTGTCTTATCTTGGGATCAGTTTATTCCTGAGATAGAACACTGGAAGATAGTTCTTTTCCTTGCCAATTTTCCCTTGCAACAAAAGAACAATCCCTCCTATTCACACACGGAAATCCACATGCCACTCTTGATTTGCTGAAATGGCTAAAAATTGAGCAAGAGCAAAGGCCGCTGGGGGATTTCTGTTAAGTATTTATTGTTTTGGAAACCAGTGTGATGAATCCCGAAGTCAGATGTACATTCACTTAGCCAGCAGAAGAGGTTTAGAGAATAGCTGCTCCTGTCCCTTGCGTATATAGATGACTTATTAAGGAAACAGTTTGGTCATGTAAACATTCTTTGCTGTACAGGTTTCTCCTCTATACTCCTAAGCTTCCCAAACACAGCTCAGAATCGTGATCTAAATGCCATTCCTTGGCTCTCTGCATACCTTCTGCATTTTTCCCAGCAACACTGTCAGTTCTTGAATCTTTTTAAGTGAGCATTTATTCATATTTAGCATTTTGCTCCAGCATTTCCTTCCCACCCCCTCAAATCTGTAGCCTTTGATGTTTGAAGAAATACTTGAAACAGCAACTTATAAAGGACGGGCCAAAATCATGTAGACCACGGGTCACATGCAGCCTGCCATATATAGCCTTCTTAGCCCCTTCTTAAACTACTCTGGAAAAGAAATACCTTTTCAGTTGAGAAGAAGAGAATTTCCAATCATAGAAGCAAGCTGTGGTCTCCATATTTCTGATATCTTCACAAAATCAGAAATGAAGTTCTGGTCAATTTTGGTTTTGCCAAAAGTTAAGAATAGCTTGCATTTTAACCCCCTAAGGGATATAGCCTGGAACAGGTACCTAGAGCATAGAATTGGTGCCAAGATCTTGCCCATCCTGAGACCTACAAACCAAAAAGGAATCTAAAATCCTATACAATTCAAATGCCGATTGCGATGCAGAGGGGCGGGTTAGAAATAAAATTTATTATTATTATTATTATTATTCAAGCTGTAGCAGATTCCACTGGAAAACATACTGGCAATCTTATTTAGCAACAAGGTATACAATTGGGTTGAAATCCCCAATTGGCACCTACACTGGACAAGTCCTACTGAAATGAACAAGAACTACACAAGCATGTAACAAGCTTCTCCTTAACACAGGGCTGCAGAAACTTTGGCCCTCCATAAGTTTTGGACTACAACTCCCATAATCCCTTTACTATTTACTATGCTGTTGGGACTTCTGGGAGCTGAAAACATCTGAATGGTGAAAGGTTCTCCGTCTTGCTTTCCCATTATAAAACTGTCTCCTTTCTCTGTTAGTCCCAGTCAGTACAAGTGTGTTATTTTAAGGAAAGTGAAGTTTGGAAGACAATTATGTGAGCCTGTTTTCCCCACCTCACTTTTTAGGATGGTTTTTTCCCAGCAACAGAGATCTTTTTCCTCCTTGTCTGAATCCTCTGAGAAAAACCTATGATGTGGCTGTCATACATTGAATTTACTTAAAGGCACATAACAACAACAACAGCAATGCTTCCACAGGGTAAAACAGAACTCAGAAATGTTACCTTGTTACCACAACCCATAGAATCCCCCACCAGCATCATGTCTGTGGGGGATTCTGGGAGATGTGGTCCAAAAAGTAACTTTTGCAAACTCTGAGCCAAAGCCAGCATCTGACAAAGTGGAAATTGGCCCACGAAGGCTACTGTGTGCTAGTCTTTAAGGTGACACAAGATTAAAGACATAAAGGCCTCTGTGTCACAGAGGCTCCCCTAGACACTATCTACACTTTCATTTTCATTAGTTCAAGAGTTTAACAGCACTTTGCATCCAGTATTGTATTTCTAGAGCTTACTGTACAGCAGTGATAACACATTTCATTGCTTCCTACATTGAAAAAGTGGAAGGTAGCATGAAAACAAGCAATATGTTGGCATAGAAGTTAGCAGTATCCCTTTGTCCTGACATATATTTTTTTCTAATCAGGGAAGATTTCCTGGAGGATTATTTGACTTCTGCCCACATCCATATACAGGTTCCACAGTGCTGAATGTCTGTAATATGTATCTCCCCAGGCGGTGACTTCTGGGGAAGTGGAAAGGAATAGAAAGATCTAGGGCAACCAGCACCAAAAGTGCAATATACTGAAATGGGAGCTAGATCATCCTCAGCATGGGGTCTGATCATCTCCCTTTTTGTCCATACTTTTAGAAAAACATAGTTGATATAACTTTTTATTGTCCCTTTCATTTCAAAATAACCTTGGCTAAGAGTGCCTTTTTTCCTATGTGGAGAAACCAGATTAGATTAAAAATAAATGGGGGCGGGGGGGAACACCTTCTTATTTTGTACAAGATATTTTATAGAAGAGAAAGTTTGTCTGGTCCTTCTCTGCTTTTAACACACCCTGTTCAAAACTTATACCTTGCACAAGCTTTGCGACAGTGAGCAGAGGGTGCATACAACTAGCACTGGGATGTTTTGTCCAGGCTTGTAGTGAGGAGGCCTAACAATACCATAGAAGAGGATAGTGAATCAAGGTACCCCTGCTAAAACCTGCACATGGACAGCCAATCTGTGAAAAAATTTAACTTTTTTTCAGCAACACATTGCTTTTTAAAAGAAATGCCATTTTTCAGCTAAGGGATGACATGCAATTTAGGAAAGGTTGAAGCAGTGGGAGGAGACAGGGCAGAAGTGGTACAATGTGTGTCTTGTGCATCACATGAATCCCACAAAGCTCCAAAGTACACCCCCAAAAGCTCACCAGAAGCCCCTCAGAACCTTAAGCCTCCTCACCCTATTTTTTTAAAAAATGTTCATGTAACCCCTATTGGGTTTAGCCCAATGACTGGGGAATCCCTAAGGAAGGGGCTATACTTGCTGGTTGAGTTTAGAAATCAACATTTTGATTAGCAAACCGATTAAATGTGGAATAGATGGAAACACTGTCAGATGAATCCATAATTGGTTGGAAAACCATGCCCAAAGAATCATCTTCAATGACTGTGCTTCCAAGTGGAAGGAGGTCTTGAGTGGATGTCTTGTGTCAGGGTTCTGTCCCAGGGCCATTCCTCTTCAACATTTTTCTCAATGACTTAGGTGATGGGGTGGAGAGAATGTGTGCAGATGACACAAAGCTAGAAAAGATGGCTAACACATTGGAAGATAGGAACAGAATTCAAAAGGATCTAAATAAACTAGAAAATTGAGCAGAAATCAATAACAAATGCAAAATTCTACATTTAGGCCACAAACACCAAATACACAGGTGAAGTACTACAAATATCCACGGATTCTTTATCTGGGGATTCAACCATCTGTGGCTTCAAAATATTTTAAAAATATGTAACTTCCAAAAAGCAAACCTTGAATTTGCTATTTTATATAGGGGACACCATTTTACTATGTCATTATATGTAATGTGACTTGAGCACCCACTCAAGGATCCATAGGGGGGTCCTCAAATCAAACCCCAGTGGATACCAAAGGCCCAGTGTACAAAAAGGAACTTGGGATTATTGTGGATCATAAATTGAACATGAGCCAGCACTGTGATCCTGCAGCAAAGAAGTTAAATGCTATTTAAGCCTGTCTTAATAGTAGCATAGTTTCCAAGTGAAGGGAAAAGTAATAGTCCCACTACATCCTGCACTGGTCAGGCCTCATCTGGAGTACTGTGTTCAGTTCTGGGCACCTCATTTTAAGAAGGGTATACACAAATTGGAGCTGGTTCAGAAAAGGACAACAAGGATGATAAGAGGTATGGAGAACAAAGTATATGAGGAAAGATTTAAGAAAATGGCTGTGTTTAGCCTGGTGAAGAGAAGACTGAGGGGTGACTCTTTAAATACCTTAAGGCAGGGATAGGCAACCTTTTGGAGACCTGGGCTGGTCCCCCGAAGTCCAGGTCTCCGATGGGCCGAGGGGGGGGGGGAATGGCGGCACGCGCGCTCATGCGCGCGCACCCTCCACCGCCATGCGCAACCCCCCGCACGTGGCGCCAACGCCGCCACCGCAGCGCATGTTGCACCTGCCCGCACGGACGGCAAAACGTGCGGCGGTGGCGGCACGCAGCGGCGGCAGGAGTCTGCCTGAGCCAGTAAGTCCAGCGACCTGGGCCGGAACCGGCCCGGGGGCCGTAGGTTGCCGGTCCCTGCCTTAAGGGCTACCACAAAGAGGATGGTTCAGGCTTGTTCTCTGCTGCCCCAGGATGTAAGACCAGTTCTGATGATTTGAAGTTAAATGACAGTAGATTTCAATTGAACATTAGAAGGAACTTCTTGAGAATAATAGCGGTTCAGCAATGGAAGCAATTGCCTAGACATGGTGAGGAGAGATGGTGGGGTCTCTTTCTCTGGATGTCTTCAACAAGTGACTAGACAACTACCTGCTGGGGATACTTTAGCCAGAAATCCACTGAATATGGAGTTGACTTGATGACCCATGAGACCCCTTCCAATTCCATGATTCTATGACTCCATAAGAAACAGAGAGAGCGCTGGAAATCAAGAGGAGCTGCATTTACCAGGGCTTAAGAGTGCATCCTTTTCACCCTGAATAAGGTAGTGGTGTTTTCAGGCATATATTTAGGAGGGAGCAGAAAGGAAAATTCTTGCAGCATAATTTCTATATTGCATTTGCTTCTATTTTGTATTTTTATTTAGGCTTTAGGCTTGCACCCAAATGTTGCAATACTACTGAGCAGCATAAGCAAAAACTTCCTGAAATCAGGTCCTGCACTGGCATCTCATTGGCTGCATAGAATTTTTGGGACAGTGCATATATATCACATTTAATATAATTTGTTCTGATGTTTGGAGGTGTTTGTGTGTATCAATTGTGTTTACAATATTCAGTTATAATTGGTCCCATAGAACCCAGAAAGGGGTACATTCACACCAATCCCAGGTGATATTTTGCCCCCAAACCAGCTCCAAACAGCCAAAACTGGCGGCAAGTACAGTGGTTAACCTTACATACCCCCAAGAGCCCCCCAACCCCCTCAAAAAATGCAAAAAGAAGGAGGGATGGACAAGGGAGGGAGGCAGGAAGAAAATCAGCTCAAACACCTCTTGTATGCCAACACACAATAGTGTGACCCATCAAAGGAGCACAGTCCCTCTGCAGTTGGCCACCCATGGGTTATGGTATGGGGGACAAGGCAGGACCAAAAGTAATCCTTACCAATTTGCCTGTTTTCTCATCAAGTATACAAAGCAAAGCTTGACACAAACTCCAGTACAATAATTTTCAGTCACTGGAAAGCACAGCTCAATTCTATTCAAGAATAAGCCCCATTTCTGCTTAGGAGTAACCCCAAGTGCAATTGTTTCCAGCACTGGAACACCCAGCTCAATTTGAGGCATGTCTACTCAGGAGTAAGTGCCAATGCAACAGCTTCCAGCCACTGTAAAGCACAGACAGATCAACTAAGCATGCCTATTCAGAAGCAAGCCTTAGTGCAACAGTTTCCAGGCATTGCAAAACACAGCTCAATCTGAGGCATATCATTTAGGAGTATGCCTCAGTGTAAAGCCTTTCTTGACTGCAAACCAGAGCTCATTCCCCAAGCTTTAAATACTTTTATCTAAATCCCTCATCAATTACCAGAGATAACACAGTGATTCAGAATGTTACTTTTTTGGACTATAACTCCTAGAATCACTCAGTGGTCAGGCTGGCTGGGATATCTGGGGAGCTGTTGTCCAAATAGCTAATTTCCCCAAACTCTGAGAAAACATAAGGAGCCCGCAGGCAATATTTGGACTCTCCCTCTTGGTGGACTAAATCCAGAGGTTCCTGATCTTTGGATTTCTAGAGCTTTTATGCCCATTGCAGTGAAGGATATAAGTCAGCCTTCTCAAGTCAGTATTTGGACAGAATATTGTCTGCATGTTTTTCTTTTTGTGTCTAAGAAGGAAAGAGATATGATATTTGTTTGTCTTTTTTTAAGCTGAAACCTAGAAATTCAGGAAAGAGGTCTGGAATGTTCCTGAGAGGGCCAAGTTTCCTACAGTCCCTTCTGTAACTTTGCCCATTCCTTTGCTTATTTTTTCTGGGGACGTGACATGCAGCCAGTTTAAGTTCATACAAAACATTGTCCAACTTCTGCAGGCATCCCAAGCACTGGAAGAGTTCAGGCTTGTCGATCTCATAGCAAAGAAAAAGGTCTTTTTATAATTTGGAAAAAGAGTTGGTTTCTTCCTGTTTACCCATCCCACACTCATGGGCTCTTGCAGCAAATGACTGTTACAGGCATGTGTGAGAAGAGGTTTACAAGTTTTATTTATTTGTTAGCCAGGGAAAGCTACTTTTCTTTTGTGATTTTATGTGCACGGTTATGATAGTTTAATTATCCACTGCTCTGACTATTAAGTTGCAGGTTTAAAGATGACTGCATAACAGGATGTTTCTAAATTCTAAAAAACAAGTGAGAGAGAATAACCATTCTGAAATAACATCTGTGTGGGGGGAGGCAGAGAAAGGGGGAAATATGCAACTTGCTCCTTGGGAATTATAAACCTCTGTACCATTTAACCACTTCCCTACTTAGGTTATGACCAAAGACACAGAGAACAAGTTATGCAAGAAGCGAGACTTAAGAATATTTTCACAACACTCTGTGAAGGAACCACATGGGAATTCTGGTTACATTGGCTGCAGGATTCTTGCATAGTATCTTGCATTGTAACCCCCAAAAGTAACTTTTCCATGAAGCAGATGCTGGTAGGTACAGTAGTAAAGAGCTGTTGTTGGATTGAACTATAAAAATCTGCACTGCAGAAATAATGAAGTTTGACACTGCTTTAACTGCCATGGCTCAAAGCTATGGAATCGTGTGGTATTTGTAGTCTGATGTGGCACCACAGCTCTCAGACAGAGAAGGCTAAATATCTCACAGAACTACAAATTCCAGGATTCCATAGCATGGAATCATGTCATGGCAGTTAAAGTAGTGCCAAACTGCATTAATTCGGCAGTGCAGATTCAGCCTGTGTGTACTATGTATGACAACCCTGTGCCGTCACTGTTACACCACTGCCTTCAGTCCCATTTTGCTGGGCTGAGTTCTGCTCTTGTATATGGGAGGTAAAGTCTGGTCTGCTATTGTGCATGAACGGAGAAAGAATGCCATCTTGGCATCTACGAGCAAAACATCTTGAGTTGGGCCTGACAATGGTGGCACTAGATTAGTAAAGATTTGGCCATAAGGCAGAACAAACTTCTACCCAAGAGATGCAAAGGAGAGATACATAGTGAAGCACTCTCACTAATAGGGATGGAAAGAATATTTGAAAATACAGTTGCCCCTCCCAATTTGTGGGGGATCCGTTCTGACTTCCCCCCCCCCCATGAATTGGGAATACTGGAGCCCCACTGATTCCAATGGGGGACGCTCCTGTGCGTGGCATGGTGTGCACACCTTGGGTGCAAACACCATTTTGTCCCTCACGGTTTGCCATCCGCGAAGGAATGAGGGATGCAAACAGCAAGAATGTAAATTGCTAGGGAGAAGTGTCTTTGAGTAGTAGATTTAAAAAATGGTGAGGAGGAGAATCCTGTACAGATGAAAATCTTTGTAGCTCAGTACTTAGTCCAGGCCAAAAACCCAAACAAACAAAAACTCCACATAACATTTCTCCAAAGAAAATCATGTTTTCTGAAAAAACAACAACCATTTTCTGTGCAAAAGAACTCATGTTTTTTCTTCACTGAACAAATCTCAAACTATGAACAGTTCTGTGTATGCAATCAAGCACATTTAAGTGCCAAAGGGCCTTTGCAGACTACTAGAAATAGTGCAAATTGAGTCCCCTTTAACTGCCCTGGCTCAGTGCTAGGGAATCATGGGAACTGTATTTTTCTTCTGAGACATTGAGCCTTCTCTGTCAGATAGCTCTGTTACCACAATAAACTACAGTTCCCATGATTCCCTAGCACTGAGTCAGGGCAGTTAAAGTGGACTATTTCTGGCAGTCTGCAAAGGCCCAAAGTCGCAGGACCTTTGCAGACTGCCAGAAATAGTGCAAATTGAGTCCACTTTAAGGGTTAGGGTTAGTGCTAGGGAATCATGGGAATTGTTTTTTTCTGAGACATTGAGCCTTCTCTGTCAGAGAGCTCTGGTGCCACAATAAAATACAGTTCCCATGATTCCCTAACCCTAGCCCTAACCCGAAAAGTGGAGTTGATTTGCACTATTTCTAGCAGTCTCCAAAGGCCCTCAGTTCCAAGAATGGCCTTCAGACAGCTGGTAGTTACTGTTCAAAGCCTGTAAAAGTTTCTTTGTGGGCTACAATTCCCAGAATCTCCTTGCTAGTAGTTGCTAGCCAAATTGGCTGGAGAAATCTAGGAGTTAGTGACAAGTGGTAACTTTCTAGCTGTTACAAAGATTTTAATTATTAATACCACTCTTTAGCAATATATCTGTCTATTGTTTCCTTTCTTCTATATGTTTTTTAACAGGTGCATTTTATGATTTTATTATAAATCATCTCAAGAGCTCACTGAGTTCAAGAGTGATTCAAATAAACATTAAATAAATACAGGGAACAAAGCAGGAAAGGCCTAGTAATCTCCTAAAGCAAAAATGTTACACAAATCAAGGAAGCTGCAAATGGTATTGGAGCTACACAGCAAGCACAGGGCTGGATCTTCAATGTCACCTCATTTCTTAAGTCTATGATGATAATATCCTAGCTAGCTTGTACTTCCTGCAATTCTCTCTTGAATTCCAGAAGCACAAGGAGTGCAAAACCAGGACCGGAT
Organism: Phrynosoma blainvillii; assembly: GCA_026167975.1. NCBI lineage: Eukaryota > Metazoa > Chordata > Lepidosauria > Squamata > Phrynosomatidae > Phrynosoma > Phrynosoma blainvillii. The sequence goes on along the minus strand of JANUYF010000004.1, from coordinate 20,914,346 downwards.
CCATACATTTCCAACCCATATAAGTTCTTTGCCACCCAATGCTAAATCCATATGCTAATTTTCACCTCACCCATCCCAACCTGTGCATGATGGCACCACCATCACCCTTCCATGAAATGCCATAACTTCTGCCCTGATTATCTTCTGACTCTTCCCTAAAAGCAGAGGTGAGACTCATGTAGCCCTCCAGATGTTGTTGGATTGTAAATCCCCACAGCCAATAACAAGGAATGCTAGGAGCTGCATTCCATCAACTTCTGGAGGCTTCTTGCCTTAAAATCAACTGCAAAACACCACAGCACAGTAAAAACGAAAAGGAAAGACAGGCTGTCCCTCTCCAGCTGCCTGATCTTTGCTCACTCACACAGGGAACAAAACTGCCATTTAGAAAGCTCAAAGCAACAACATGTCTAGGCTGGCTTGAGACTGTTGCAACTGGGGGAAAGTATTTCAGAAAATAAGTGTTTGCTCATGCCAATCATCAATTCTCACAAAGGTCAAATTCTCTTCAAGGCTATACCCATGTACCCGTTCATTCCCAGGGGATATGTATGTCAGGACACGGTTACTGAATCCCTTCTCCCTGTGCTCACAGATACAGCAGGTACTGAAGTCGGCAAAAGGAGGCAACTGAATGAAACGGGGAGTGGAAAAATAAAATGGTCAACTGTTAACACGGTCGGGCTTTTGCTTACCAGTGTAACAGCATGGGAAATCCTCTGCTCTTGTTTGCCAATGCCTTAATTAAAATGCCAGTTTCTTGGTTGTAAGTTCATTCTGGGTCACAAATAGACTAAAACCAATGTTTTGTTTTTGTTTTTGTTTTTTAAAAAACATATACCTTCAGCTACAGTTTTCTGTAGCAACTGATTTTCATTATTATTTCTAAACAGAGCTCTTGTGGTGGACACTAAAAATGTGTGGTTTGCAGAGATTTGTGCATGTACAGGCTGAGAAGTCAAGAAAGAACCACTGAAATAACATCCTTTTGGCCTTGTGCCTTAGGGAAGTAGGGCAACCAGACCTCTTTATCTAGAGAAAGTAGCATTTCAAACCATAAGATTTTAATGGAATGTAAGCAGACTTTTGAAGATTGTTCATATCAGCTTTGTATACATGGCCTGGTATTGTAGGAATGTTAAAAGTGCTTAACTTTTTTTTAAAACAACAACAACACAACTTTCAATGTCTCATAAAGTTGGAGAAGACAAAGGTTGGCATCCTATTGGCAAGTCTCAACTAGACTGGAACAATTCAATCAGTTATTCAATAGTGCATCAATACATAGGTAAATTTCATTGATTCCATGAGTCTACTTTAATCAGGCCTAGCAACAGAATTTAGGCATAGTCAATGTGCCTGCATGCAGCTCACAAACCAAAACAGATTTTAAAGGAACCTCAAAATATATTATCTTCTCCCTGAGCCAACCTCATTTGTTTGATTTATATGACACTTTTCTCACAAAACTAATGCTCAAGGCTGCAGACAAGAAGATTTTAAAGAACCAGTTACAAATAAAAAGACCAAAATAAAAATATTAAAACAGAATTAAACAGATTATGTACTAGAGGCCATTTAAAAGCAGGTTGGTAAAAACAACCATTCATCCACCAAAACTTTGAGCATTATTTTGGCTTATTTATACACTGATTTATTAAATTTTAAAAATCATATACTAGCTTGCCAGGGTGACATAAAACCAAGAAATAAAGAAGGAGGGAACCAAGCAAACAATCAAATTTAAGTGCAGTATGAAGATTAAAAGCAACAGAATTTTAAGTGCTATTAAAAGTCTGACTGCATAAGAGTTGTTACTGGCTGACTGAAGCAGAAGTAGGCAAAGTGTAGCCCTCCAAATGTTGCTGGACTGCCAATTCCAGCAGCTTCAGCCTGCATAGCCAATAGTATGAAATGCTAGAAACTCAAATCAAACATCTGAAGGCGTGCATGTTCCATAGCCCTGGTCTAAAGCAAATGAAGAAAGAGGCCAATCTAACTTCCCTCAGGTGCAAGTTTCAAGATCATGATGCCACCTCCAAAGAAGCTCTCTGCCATGAACACTCACCAGCTTTGCTTCTCTAGGTGGTGGAACATAGAACCAGAACTTGGAAAAGTTATTTTTGCGGACTGTTGTTGTTGTTAACTGCCCTCGGGTCGACCCTGACTCATGGCAATCCTATGAATGAGATATGTCCAAGACTTCTGTCCTCCACTGCTCTGCTTAGGTCTTGTAAATTCATACCTGTGACCTCCTCAATAGAGTCCATCCATCTGGTATGCAGTCTTCCTCTCTTTCTACATCCTCCCACCTTTCCTAGCATTATAGTCTTTTCCAATGAGTTGTGCCTTCTCATGATGTGGCCAAAGTACAACAGCCTCAACTTGATAATCTTGGCTTCCAGGGAGAGTTCAGGCTTGATCTGTTCTAGGACCCATTTCTTTTTGGTTGTCCACAGTTTCCTCAGCACTCTTCTCCAGCACCACATCTCAAATGAGTTGATGTTCTTCATATCCTCTTTCTTCACTGTCCAGCTTTTGTATGCATACATGGTGAAGGGAATACAGTGGCTTAGAAGATTCTTACTTTCATGTCATATGACTTTTGAAGTAGGCTTGGCTGATTTTTTTTAATCAACTGGCAACCTAACATGGAACAACATTTTTTCAGAGACACAATAGAGTTTCAGAGGGCCTAAATACCCTAAAGGCACCAGATCCCATCTGATCATAGAAGCAGAGTCAGTACTTGGATGGGAGACTGCCAACAAATATCAGGTGCTGTAGGCTATATTTCAGAGGAAAGAACTGGCAAAATAATCTCTGAGCATTCCTTGACTATAAAATTCATAGGGTCACAAGTTGACAGGCAACTTGAACATGCATATGCACACACTATACAGTTTCAACAGAGCATTAGATTGTAGATGGTGGTTGCCATTTTATTTTCCTGAAACATATGTCTCTGCTTGATGAAGAAAGTTCAAAAGGAGACACACGTCTACCCTTAACTTCACTTGTTCCAAGGCAAGATTTTGTTATGTGTGCTTTGACGCCTCTGAGGCATCTTTAATCTATTGTTCTGCTCCAATCATTTTCAAGGCATCCTACTATAAAAGATAAAAACAACTGAACTGTACTTCTCTTCAAAAGAAGGCAGGAGATAGCAAATGGCAGGTATTATGCCTGTCAACTAAATCCCTGCCTTCGCAAATGCAAACAAACTAGAGGTCAAGAACCTCTGCAGCAATGAACTTGTGTGTGCAAGTCAGTTACCACCAAGGGCATTTTCTCTGTCTACAAATAAAGAATGAGTGTTTGTTTCTACAACTTACAGCCTGTTCCTAACCTAGAGGCCTGTATTTGCAGCTAACTTTAACAAATACTGAGAACAGCTAAAGAAACTTTACAAAATACCACACACGCATACACACACACACACTCCCATATACCCTGGAAAAAAATCCCACTTTTAAAAAAGGTAAGGCAGGGGAGTAATCATGATTTCCAGTTTCTCCTGTGAGATGGCAGAGATCTATCCTGTGGTATATTCCTCTGTTCTTTGACACAGACAAAGTTATGATTTACTCAGCATTATGACACAGGATCTAGTGAAATAAGCATGAGAACACTGTTAAACTTTACTTACCACACAATCTCCAGCTCAAATAAGAGCACTATGAGTATGTAGGTAGAGTTTATCTAGGCAACCTTGTCACTCAATTTCAATCAAGCCTTGAATTCAGAGTTGCACAATCTTTAATCTCTGTGAGTTTGAAGGGAAGCTTCTTTGAATTCATTAACCTTTTATTTTCTCACACTAAGAACTTGCATTTGGAAACTGAATGCTCTCTATCTCTTAGGGACTTTTGTACGTGTCACCAGACCTGCAACCATATACATATGTATCAGATAAACCCGAGGGAAGAGCTGAGCAGGGCTGTTTATAACAGGGTCTCTCTGAGACATGTCATCCACAGGGTCACCATGAATTGAAGCTGAACTGATAACACACAAGAAAAACAAAGGGCCCCCAAAACTGGCTCAGTTCTGAGTAAACTTGTTAATGATATTACTGAAAAGCTGAGACTATTCATGTTCTTACTTGGAAATAAATGCCATTCATTGTCATGGGACTTGGTTTGGGGTGACCACATGCAGAACAATACAGGACCTGTCATGCAAGCTATGCTTACAAGAGTTCCTTTTTCTACACAAATATTGAAGATGGAGGACTCTTGCCCTCTCTGCATCTGGCCACCCTAATTTTGTTGTTGTGTGCCCTCAAGTTGTTTCCGACTTATTGAGACCCTAAGGCAAATTATCATGGGGTTTTCTTAGCAAGATTGTTCAGCCAGTGAGAAAGCTCTGTCTCGTGTTTCCACTGACTGTACCCGTGAAGGTAATGGGACTTAAAGAAGGGTCTCTCCTGCAGATCTCATGGTCTAGGCAGGCTCATAGCGGGAGACAGCCTGGACCTAAGCCACATAGGGCTTTATAGGTCATAACCACTGGTTATGAATTGTGCCTGGAACCAGACTTGCAGGCAGCAGTTATTGTATCAGAGTAACTTTTTAATGCTCTGGTTCTAGCCAACACTTTTTCATTTTCCTTCTTTTTTAAAAACATTAATGTGGTTATGGAAAGTGCAGATACAAACTTGTGAAAACAGCAGAACTTAGTGTAGCCGGAGACAGAGTGCTCCTGACATGAGGAGGGGGGGCATAACCAAACAGTTTGCTTTGTGGCTTTATCTAAACACCTTCCCAGAAAGTCCTGACCTGACCTGCTGTTTGCTGTTCAGAACAGATGAGGTGGCAAAGTTCTAGTAGCTGAAAAAATGGAGGAGTGACTCCCTTACAACCTACAAAATGTCACATGTGGCAGGGTGGGGAAAAGAGGTAGAGGCATGTCTCAAGGATCTGAATCTTTTTTAAGACAAACAAACAAACACTCTTTCCTTACTTTTACAAAGCCCCTAATCCTGTTTTTCTAGATCCACTTGCAAAATGCTGCTGGAGGCTACGGAGCCAGTCAAAAATTACAGTGACGGTGTATGCTCAGCTGCTTTCCCTGTTCAGACATTGTTATGTGTTTCAAGTTGACTCTGACTTATGGTGACCTTATCATAGGGTTTTCCTTTAAGAGTTGTTCACAGAGAGATTGCCATTGCTTTTTTCTGAATCTGTGAGAGTGTGACTTGTCCAGGTCACTGAGTGGGTTTCCATGGCTGAGTGAGCATTCAGTCCTGGTTGCCCTGAGTCAAAGGGCTGGAATAGATGGGCAGAAAAAACCTGTTCCATCCTGCATTATCTGAAAGCAGGTTGAAATCCCACTTTCTGCACTGCCTAAACCAAAGTCAGCCTGAACACCCACAGGTTGTCTGCACCACACAGCATCAAGCCACGCTGTGCAATTTATTTTATTTTTTTTTGCCACCTGCCTACCATGCACACACACCATCACACAGAGATCACCAGCTACCTCCAATTCCCTCCCTCTTCCTGTCCAGATGCCATTTCACTGGATGCCTGCCCAAATGATCAGCCACAGTTGCATGTGTGATGCACCACAGTGGTTCATCAGTGTGCCCAGTGGCAAAGCATAATCATGGAGGCTCCCAATACACTTCACTCCATGCCCCCATTAGACTGTCTGGTTTGTGTATGTTGTAATTAAATCCACTGCATTACTGGCAATCACATTTTTGTTTGCTGCAATCCTGCACTTACACTGGACAGTTTATATGCAAAGATGCACATTTTCTGCCTTGAGTTGGACTATCCTAGCTTCTTTTTGCTCCAGCTTTTAGCCCTTGAGCGCAGTTTCATTTCACTTCCCAACTGCTTTCGCCTTGTGCATCGTCTAAACACCCTGCCTCCAAAGCTGCTAGAAGCAGCTTTCTTTGGCCAGTGTAGATCACCCCATAGTCCAAGATTCAAACCACTATACTACGCTGGCTGTCCTTCAGATAGATTCCAGAACTCCACATGTTCACAATCTCACACACAGCAATTATACTCTTGACAAAATATTGCTCATTAAATTTCAAGACATTCATCTTTGAAAAAAAACTGTACTGTGTTTGTCTTGTTCTTGCAAATTCCACACCTTGGAAAAGTTACCTTTTTTGGACTACTGTTTGCAAATTCCCTGAACTAGCATAGCTCCTGGCCATGCTGACTGGCAAAGCCTGGGACATGTAGTCCCAAAAATGTAGTATTTCTAGGTTCTAGGTTTCTACCTCAGATTGTCATATTTGCAAAACTAAATTAATTTGTTACAAACACATACCACTTTCCCCATTATTTCTGTTAAACCTGTTTTAAATATGTTTAATAACTGGGAGCAGAGTTGTAGAAGGGTGGAGACATTTGACTCTTTCCTTCTTTTTGACACAAAGTAATTGGGAGCCAGTCTGGTGCAATGGTTTGAATGTTGGACTACAACTCTGCAAACCAGGGTTGGAATCCCTGCTCAGCCATGAAAACTGACTAGGTAGCCTTGGGCAAGTCACACTCTTTCAGCATCAGTGGATGGCAATGGCAAACCCCCTCTGAAGAAGCTTGCCAAGAAAACCCAGTGATAGGTTTGCCTTAGGGCCAAAAGACACACAACAGCAGCAGCAAGGACTGCTAGGTGAGTGCTTGGCCTAAATGCCCTAAAGGCACCAGAACCTGTCTGATCTTGGAAGCCAAGCAGGTGCATCCCTGGTTAATACTTTGATGGGAGACTACCAAGGAATATTGAGAGTTGCAGGCTATATTTCAGAGGAAAGAACTGGCAAAACTACTTCTAATAATAATAATAATAATTTTTATTTATACCCCGCCTTTTGCGGCTTACATCTAAAGCAATACAAAACTCCCCCATAACAACAAATCATATAAATAAACACACTAACACCCCCCCTTAAAAATACATTAAATTCAAATGTCACTTAAAACCAAATATTAGAAATCAAGAACAAAGAATTAGAAACCAAGAACAAAGTTAAAAACAACAGGCAAAATAAGCACTCTGGGGATATGGGGGTAAAATATGGCGGAGGGGGGGGGGGGAGATCGAGCTAACTGAGTAGTTTATTCCGGGTAGACCTGCCGGAAGAGATCCGTCTTAACAGCTTTTTTAAAGCTTTCTAAGCTGGTTATCTGACGGATCTCTTCCGGCAAGGCGTTCCATAATCTGGGAGCAGTGGCAGAGAATGTCCTCTGGGAGGTCGCCATCAACCTAGTTTTATCGGTTGAAGTAGCTTCCTCCCAGAGGAACTGAGGGTGCGGGGCGGGTTGTATGGAAGTAGGCGATCCCTTAGGTAGGTTGGACCCAGGCCATGTAGGGCTTTAAAGGTCATCAACCAACACCTTATACCATGCTCGGAAACCAACAGGCAGCCAGTGGAGGGATTTTAAGACCGGTGTGATACGATTACTCCTAGATGTTCCGGTGATCAACCTGGCTGCCATATTTTGTACTAGTTGTATAAGGGTAGCCCCATGTAGAGTGCATTGCAGAAGTCAAGTTGTGAGGTTATCAGTGCATGTACTACAGTTTCTAGGCCCCTTACTTCCAGGAAAGGGCGCAGCTGGCATATCAGCCGAAGTGATAACAGGTGCTTCTGACTGTCACATTCACCTGATCTATCAAGTGAAGCGACGAGTCCAGAAGCACCCCCGACTGCGAACACAGTCCTTAGCGGAGAGCGTGACCCCGCCCAGGACTGGAGGTTGCAACCCAATACCTGGTTTGGGGCCCCCTACTGTGAGTACCTCTGTTTTGTCTGAATTCAGCTTGAGTCGGTTTTTCCTCATCAAGTCCATTACTGCTTTGAGACATTGATTGAGGGGAGAACCGCCATGTGTCATCTTAGCAGTTGACCAAGACATGAAGAAATATATATGGATGTCATCACAATATTGATAACACCCAGCTCCATGTCTCCTGATGATCTCTCCCAGTGGCTTCATATAGATGTTAAACAACATCGGGGACAGAATGGCACCCTGCGGGACATCACATTTTAGCTCCATTTTTGAGGAGTAACTGTGCCCGAGTGATACCCTCTGGAACCTGCCTGAGAGGAAGGAATGAAACCACTGAAGTACAGTGCTTCCAGTTCCTAACTCTCTCAGGTGTTCCAGGAGGATGTCATGATCTATCGTATCAAAAGCCGCTGAGAGGTCCAAAAGCACCAGCTGGGTCACGCTTCTCGTTGGTGCTCAGGCACAGGTCATCTACCAGAGTGACCATGGCAGTCTCCACCCCATATCCAGGTCTGAAGCTGGTTTAAAATGGATCTAGAAAATCGGTTTCATCCAAAATCACTTGCAGTTGAAAAGCGACGGCTCACTCGATCACCTTGCTCAAAAATGGTAAGTGGAAGACTGGTCTATAATTTTTCAGGTCCAGGGGATCCAGGGAAGGTTTCTTCAGGAGTGGTCTAATGACTGCCTCCTTTAGACTTGCTGGAGCGATTCCTTCCCTAAGGGATGCGTTGATGACCTTCTTAAGAAAAGCCATCAAGGCATCACCCCCCTGGACGACCAGCCAAGAAGGGCAGGAATCGAGGGAGCACGTCCTTTTTCACTTTTCCAAGGATCTTGTCCATGTCATCGGTACTCACCGGCTCGAACTGATCCAGTCTAATCTCACAAATGGATTTACTGGACGCCTCATCAGTCACTTCTGCTATAATCCTGGCACCTAAGTCAGCTCTTATCTGAGAGATTTTATCTGCGAAATAACTGTTAAAGATGTCACAACAGGCTGTTGTCGGGTTAAGTAAAGGGTTCTGCACAGGCAGAGCCTGTGTCAGCTCCCTCACCACCCTAAACAGTTCTGCTGGACGGGATTCCGCAGACGCAATACGTGCAAAGGAGAAAGATTTCTGCGCTGCATGTATTGCCTCTCAATAGGAACAAAGAAAGTTCCTATGACGAGTCTTATCAGATAAGAGTCGAATTTTCCGCCAGGTTAGGGAATCATGGGAACTGTATTTTATTGTGGCATCCGAGCTCTCTGACAGAGAAAGCTCAATGTCTCAGAAAAAAAACAATTCCCATGACTCCCTAGCACTAACCCTAACCCTTAAAGTGGACTCAATCTGCACTATTTCTGGCAGTCTGCAAAGGACCTAAGCCCTATTAGAGCAGGCCCACTGAATTAACAGCTGAATAAACATTTATGTTGGAAAGGACTTAAAGACGCACAACAATGTCTAACTTTCAGATAGTCTCAAAGGTGCTGCAAGATCCCTTTGCATACTGATTTTCGAGAGGGACACGACTCTGTCTTTAAATTTCTACCAAGAAAGAAGCATGTGCAGAGAGCCTTTGACTCTTGCATTGAATCAAAAAATGTTTTAATGTTTTATAAGTTTAATGAATTCAATTATGAGAGCCAGTGTGGCATAGTAGTTTAGGCGCTGGACTATGACTCTGGAGGCCAAGATTCGAATCCCAGCTTGGCCATGGAAACCCACTGGGTGACCCTAGGCAAGTCACACTCTTTCACTCTCAGAGGATGGCAATGGCAAACCCTCACTGAAGAAACATGCCAAGAAAACCCTATGATAGGATTGCCATAAGTCAGAAGGAACTTTCAGGCACACAACAACAACAACAACAAATATTCAATTAGGTGTACTGCCTATTTGGTTTTGTTTTGCATTATGTCTGTGGGCGTGTGTTTTTTAAAAATTATATTTTAATACTTATTTTGGTATTTTATATTAGTGAATAGTATATACCGTAAATGTTTTATTCTGCAACTGTTTGTAAAACACCAGGTACATGGATGGTGTTATATAAATAAACAATAAAAATAAGGGTAATAATTAGAACAACTTCCTGACAGCAAGAACTGTTTGACAGTGGAACACACTTCCTTAGAGTTCTTTAAACAGAGGCTAAATGGCCATTTGTTGGGAGTACTTTTATTGTGTCTTCCTGCATGGCAGGAGATTGGACTGAATAGCCCTTGGGGTCTCTTCCAGCTCTATGGTTCTATGATAATTTTAAGAATAGAGGCCAGGAGGAGTGCTGCCACCTCCCTTTTTATTTCCAAGGACACACTCAAACAAGAACCCAAAACTTATCTCAGGAGTGTCTCACCTGTGTCACCCTCCCCCCCCCCCACACAAACGCAAGCACACATAGTTTACACAAGCTCACGCTGCCAACTTCTTCTTTTCAGTTGGTCTCAAAGGTGCTACAAGAGCTCTTTATATACTGATTTTACAGAATGACACAGCTCTACCTTTGAATACAAAAACACATGCTGCCAACTTCTTCTTTTAGGTCAGTCTCAAAAGGTACTACAAGATCTCTTTACATATTGATTTTCCAAACAACTCAGCTATACCTTTGAATACAAAAACACACAGCCTAGGAAACCTCATGCTGCCAACTTCTTCCTTCCAGTCAGTCTCAAAGGGTACTTACTACAAGATCCCTCTACATACCAAATACATCTGAGGAAGCAGACTTAAGTCTACCAAAGCTCATGCTACCAACTTTTTCCTTTCAGTCAGTCTCAAAAGGTGCTACCAAGTCTCTTTACATATTGATTTTCCAGACTAACATGGCTATGTCTTTGAATACAAGAACACATAGTCTAGGAAAGATCATGCTGCCAACTTCTTCCTTTCAGCCAATCTCAAAGATGTTTCAAGATCTCTCTAGACACTGATTTTCTAGACTAACACGGCTATATTTTTGAATACAAGAACACAGTCTAGGAAAACTCATGCTGCCGACTTCTTTCTTTCAGTCAGTCTCAAAGGTGCTACAAGATCCCTTTGCAGACTGATTTTCCAGACTAACATGGCTACGTCTTGGAATACAAGAACACATAGTCTAGGAAAGGTCATACTGCCTGCCAACTTCTTACTTTCTTGAATACAAGAACAAATAGTCTAGGAAACCTCATGCTGCCAATTTTCTTCCTTTCAGCCAGTCTCAAAGGTGTTCCAAGATTTCTCTCCACACTGATTTAAACAGACTAACACGGCTATGTCTTCGAACACAAAAACACACAGCCTGGGAAAGCTCATGCTGCCAACCAAATACATGCATCTGAGGAAGTAAGTACAGCAGCCACCTTCTTCCTTTGGCTTAGTCTCAACGTTCGCAGCCTAACAGGGCTAGCTAGGGCTCTTTGACTACCCAAACCACCCCTCCCCATATATATATATATATGAGAGAGAGAGAGAGAGAGAGAGAGAGAGAGAGAGAGAGATGGGGAGGGGTGGTTTGGGTAGTCAAAGAGCCCTAGCTAGCCCTGTTAGGCTGCGAACGTTGGGTTATGTATATATATATATTTGGGTTATATAAAAGAGAGGGGTGGTTTGGGTAGTCAAAGACCCCTAGCCCTGTATCAGAAGGATATATAAGACCCCAAATATATATATATATATATATATGGGTAGTCATATATAAGACCCCAAATATATTTGGGTAGTCAAAGCCCCCTAGCCCTGTTTGAGGAGGATATATATATATATATATATGTATATATAAAGGGGAGGGGTAGTTTGGGTTGTCAAAGACCCCTAGCCCTGTATCAGAAGGATATATATATATATATATATATATATATGACCCCAAATATATATATATATATATATGGGTAGTCATATATAAGACCCCAAATATATTTGGGTAGTCAAAGCCCCCTAGCCCTGTTTCAGGAGGAGATTTGGGTAGTCAAAGACCCCTAGCCCTGTTTCAGGAGGATATATATATATATATATATATATATATGGGAAGGTGGTTTGGGTAGTCAAAGACCCTTAGCCCTGTTTCAGGAGGGGATATATATATATATATATATATAGGGGAAGAGTGGTTTGGGTAGTCAAAGACCCCTAGCCCTGTTTCAGGATGGGAAGGTGGTTTGGGTAGTCAAAGACCCCTAGCCCTGTTTCAGGAGGGGATATATATATATATATATATATATAGGGGAAGAGTGGTTTGGGTAGTCAAAGACCCCTAGCCCTGTTTCAGGATGGGATATATATATATATATATATATATATGGGAAGGTGGTTTGGGTAGTCAAAGACCCCTAGCCCTGTTTCAGGAGGGGATATATATATATATAGGGGAAGAGTGGTTTGGGTAGTCAAAGACCCTTAGCCCTGTTTCAGGAGGGGATATATATATATATATATATAGGGGAAGAGTGGTTTGGGTAGTCAAAGACCCCTAGCCCTGTTTCAGGATGGGATATATATATATATATATATATGGGAAGGTGGTTTGGGTAGTCAAAGACCCCTAGCCCTGTTTCAGGAGGGGATATATATATATATAGGGGAAGAGTGGTTTGGGTAGTCAAAGACCCTTAGCCCTGTTTCAGGAGGGGATATATATATATATATATGTATATATATAAAGGGGAGGGGTAGTTTGGGTAGCCAAAGACCCCTAGCCCTGTTTCAGGAGGATATACATATATAAATGTATATATATAGGGGAGGGTTGGTTTGGGTAGCCAAAGCCCCCTAGCTAGCCCTGTTTGAGGAGGCGCCTGGGTTACCTTCCAGGAGCACCTCTTTTCCCGCCCTTTTGAGGGCCTGGACGGCTTGGTCGTGGGTGGCGTCGCGGAGGTCGGTGCCATTGACGGCCAGGATGGCATCCCCGACGTAGAGGGCCTGGGTCTGGTCAGCGGCCAGCCCTTTGAAGATCTTGCTGATGAGGATGGGCATCTTGTTCTCCTTGCCGCCTTTGATGCTGATGCCCAGGCCGCCCACCTCTTGCTTGAGCACCTGGACGCAGCGCTTCTGGTTGGAGAGGGCTTCGGGGACTTGCTCGGGGAGGTCGGTGAAGGCCGTCCGCACCCCGCTCCTGGGGCTGGGGCTGGGGCTGGGGCTGGACGGGGCGGCCGAGGCCCCTGACCCTGACCCCGACCCCGACCCCGACCCCCCATTGCTGCCCCCGGTCCTGGCCACTGCCACTGCCGCCCCAATGCCATTGTAAGCAGCGGGGGCTCCCTCCTCGGCGCTCAGGAGCAGCGCCTCCTCGGCCAGAGTGACCACCACCCGGTGCCACCGGTCGCGCACTAAAACTTCCAAAGGGCCACTCCGCTGCTGGCCGCTCCGGACCCCGCCGCCGGACACCACCCCTGCCACCGCCATCTTTGGAGCATTTCAGCGCCGAGAGGGAAGGAGGAGGAGGAGGAGAAGCGGACGGACGCCCAAAAGAGGAGCAGAGCCGCTCCAAAGGACTCCTTCGGCGGGGGCTTGTGGAGTGGCTTTTGTGCCTCGCCTGCGATTTGGGGAGGAGGAGGAGGAGGAGGAGGAGGAGGAGGAGGAGGAGGAGGAGGAGGAGGAGGAGGAAAGGAGAGTGGAAGGGAGGAGGGGAAATGTGGAAGGAGTCAAGGGGAAAGAGTTTGGGAGACTTTTTGCCGCGCCAAAGAAAGGCGTACCTCCAGAGACTGCCAGAAATAGTGCAAATTGAGTCCACTTTTAGGGTTAGGGTTAGTGCTAGGGAATCATGGGAATTGGGTTTTTTCCCCCCTGGGACATTGAGCCTTCTCTGTCAGAGAGCTCTGGTGCCACAATAAATTACAGTCCCCATGATTCCCTAACCCTAACCCTAAAAGTGGACTCAATTTGCCCTATTTCTGGCAGTCTGCAACCCCCCAAACTGAAAGGAAGAAATATGGGCAGCGTGAGCTTTCCGAGACTTTAGTCTGCTTGGTCGCTACACACACACACACAGAGAAAGAGGCAACTAGCCAGCCCTTGTAGCAGCTTTTGAGAATGGCAGCATGAGGTTTGGTAGACTTTACTACCTCACTTGCATTTGCGTGTAGAGAGATCTAGTAGCACCTTTGGGACTAACTGAAAGGAAGAAGTTTCTTTCAGTTAGTCTCAAAGGTGCTACAGGATCTCTCTACATACTGATTCTACAGACTAACAGGGCTATATCTTTGAATGCATTTGGGTGGACTTTAAGTCTCTTTCCTTAGGTGCATTTGGGTGGACTTTAAGTCTATTTCCTCAGGGGTGGACTTTTAAGTTTACTTCCTCAGGTGCATTTGGGTGGACTTTGAGTCTACTTCCTCAGGTGCATTTGGTCTACTTCCTCAGGTGCATTTGGGTGGACTTTTAAGTCTATTTCCTCACATGCATTTAGGTGGACTTGTAAGTCTACTCATTAGATGCATTTGGGTAGACTTTCAGTCTACTTCCTCAGGTGCATTTAGCAAATACCTCTAAGGAAGTAAACTTAAGTCTCCGAAAGCTCATGCTACCAACTTCTTTCTTTCATTTAGTCCTAAAGGTGCTACAAGATCTCTCTACTTACTGATTCTCCAGACTAACATGACTGCATCTTTGAATTTTACCACTGTTGGTATTGGGTGCCTTCAAGTTGTTCCTGACTTCTGGTGCCCTGAAGGCGAACCTGGTTTTCTTGGTGAGTTTCTTCAGGAATAATAATAATAATAATAATAATAATAATAATAATTCCAAAGACACACTCTCTGTAAAATACAACCGAGGTGGCTTACATGATAAAATGACCAATCCCATCCCCCAATAGCCCCCCCAATATAATTAAACAGCCAGATTTTAAAAACATACTTAAAAATAACAAACTACAAAAAAACATTACAATAAATGACAAATAAATTAAAATAGCTGTAGCTATAAGGCTCAGTGGAACAAGTTTGTGTACACTGGATCATCATAAAGCAAAGGTGTCACTATCTCAGTCACTCATGTGGAAAACTTTGGAGTATTTCAGATTTTGGAATTCCAGATAAGGGATACTCGACCTGTATTGACCTGTATTCTTCAGGAAGGGTTTGCTGTGGCTTCCTCTGAGGCTGAGAGAGTGTGACTGGCCCAAGGTCAAGGTGAACCTATCATGGAATTTTCTTGGCAAGTTTCTTCAGAAAGGGTTTGCCATGGCTCTCCTCTGAAGCTGAGAGTGTGTGACTGGCCCAAGGTCACCCAGTGGGTTTACATGGCCAAGCTAGGATTCAAGTCATTACAACACACTGGCTTTTATATATTTATTATTAATTACATCTATACTCTTTCTACATCCATGTGAACGTATGTGCCTGTCTTTTTGAATCTGATCACTTAGGGCCTTTGCAGACTGCTAGAAATAGTGCAAACTGAGTCCACTTTAACTGCCTTAGCTCAGTGCTAGGGAATCATGGGAATTTTATTTTTTTCTGGAACATTGAGCCTTCTCTGTCAGAGAGCTCTGGTGCCACAATAAACTACAGTTCCCAAGATTCCCTAGCACTGAGACAGGACAGTTAAAGTGGACTCAATTTGCACTATTTTTGGCAGCCTGCAAAGGCCCTTAGTTCACTATTATCTACGGCAGGGGTAGGCAACCTTTTTGAGCCGGGGGCCGGGTTGCTGTCCCTCAGACAATTGGGGGGCCGAAGCACCAAATAAATAAATAAATAAATATAAAAAATTAAAATTAAAAAATTAAAAAATATGCATGCACACTCTCTCAGCCCCAGAAAAGCCATGGCAAAACCCCTGTGGAGATTTTGCCAAGAAAACCCCAAGAACAAGTAATAACAACAATAATCAATATCATCATGGCGGGCGGCGGGGCGGCGGCAGGACCAGCCTGGGGCTGGTCCAAAGGCCTCGGGGGGCCACATCCGGCCCCCGGGCCTTAGGTTGCCTACCCCTGATCTACGATGATTGTTGGCAGTTTTGGGCCTTCCAGTCATTTCAGACTTACAGCGACCCTAAGGCGGACTTGGTTTTCTTGGCAAGGTTGTTCAGAGGGGGTTTACCATGGCCCTCCTTGGAGGCTGAGAGCGTGTGACTGAGATATGAGTAGTGAACCTCAAGGTTCTGAAGGTCACACTCTGCTGCGTTGCAGTGAGTTGAGTCGGGATTTGAACCCTGGTCTCCAGAGGCATAGACCAACACTCAAACCACTGCCCCATGCTGGCTGGTTGGTGTTGTGTGTTGTCATTTCCAACTTATGGTGACCCTATCATGGTTTTTTTTTTTTTTTTGGCAAGGTGTGTTCAGAGGAGCTTTGCCATTGCCTTCCCCTGAGTCTGAGAGAATGTGACTTGTCCAAAGTTAGTTGGTAGCATGCATTTAAATGTATATGAGGAAGTAGGCTCAAGTCTGGGAAAGCTCCTGCTACCAACTTCTCTCTTTCAGCTATTGTATATAATCATCTATCTATAAGTCTGGCAACATTAGTCAAAAAATCCAAGAGTCGACTTATTCACAGGTCAGTGTAATGCAGGATTCAAACCCTGCCTTTCAACTACTAAACATGCTGCACTATGCTCAAGAGCCATGTCTCTCTTTCTCTTGCCAATAATGGAACTCAACTTTTATTTCCTGGTACAGTACCATGCCAAATCCACAAAACAGTGATCCTTTTATTTGGTTGACCCACACACAAAATGCATGGTGCATTTTTGGTTGGCCGAATAAAGGTATGGTATGGTTGTTTTGTGGATGTTGGATGGTATTGTTCTTTGCTATATGGCCAACATGGCTACTCCTGAATTTTGCAGTTGTTGTGTGCCTTCAAGTCACTTCTAACTTACTGTGAGCCTATCATGTGGTTTTCTTGGCACATTTCTTCAGAGAGGGTTTGCTATTGCCATCCTTTGTGGATGAGAGACTGTGACTTGCCCAAGGTCACCCAGCAGGATTTGAACCCTGCTCTCCATAGTCATAGTCCAACAGTGCCCCCACCCGTTTCCACCAGGTGTGGGTGTGTTATGTGCACACAATAACATTTCCTGGAAGAAAAATACCAGGTCACAAAGTCCTATGACTGACTTCTTGTGAATCACTTCTGACTTTATTGCCTTGACTTGTGTTTGAATCTCAGCACAGTCTGAAAGCAACGCAGCAGAGTGTGACCTTCAGAACCTTGAGGTTCACTACTCATATCTCTTTCACAAAGCTCACCTGGTTTGGAAGTTTTCGTTCCAAACTGGAAACTTTTGCGAACTCTTCCCTTCATTGGTCTGTCTGTATTGGCTAGGGTCAGCTGGTGGGAGTTATAGTCTAGCACAGGGGTAGGCAACCTTTTTGAGCCGGGGGCCGGGTTGCTGTCCCTCAGACAATTGGGGGGCCGAAGCACCAAAAATAAATAAATAAATAAATAAAAATAAATAAATAAAAATAAAAAAATAAAAAATATGCATGCACACTCTCTCAGCCCCAGAAAAGCCATGGCAAAAACCCTGTGGAGATTTTGCCAAGAAAAACCCAAGAACAAGTAATAACAACAATAATCAATATCATCATGGCGGGCGGCAGCGGCGGCAGGATCGGCCTGGGGCCAGTCCAAAGGCCTTGGGGGGCCGCATCCGGCCCCCGGGCCTTAGGTTGCCTACCCCTGGTCTAGCATCATCATTGGAGGGGGAAACATGTCCCCCTCTCCTGGTTATAACAACTTTTCGTATTTTAGTTCCAGGGAACTTGAAAACTTGTTCATGTTGTTGTGTGCCTCCATCCCTGTGGTCTCCACAGTCATGTCCAATGCTCAAACCACTGCACCATGCTGGCTCCCTTTGGTTGGTCTTTATTAATGCAGAACTCTACTGGGATTGTCTTTTGGATTTATTTTTATTGGACCATCCTGTATTATTAGTAGATTTTGTGCAGTTGTTGTTGTTGTTATCCATACTTTAAAACTGTGTCAAGTGACTGTTGCTGGTTTCTAAACACCCAATCAATGCCTGAGCATGTTGGACTATAACTGTTTCTGTTTTCTTAATATAACTCCTTTGGAAGAGTGTGTGAATATGAAGGAACATCCCTCTTGCACACTTGCCTATTACACACTACTGCAAACTAGTTGTGAGTACTAGTTAGAGACAGGAACCATTCTTTAAGAACTCTTTTATCTTGGGCTAATACAGAAAAGAGCCACTGTGGTATAGCGGTTTGAGCATTGAACTACAGCTCTAGAGAACAGGATTCGAATCCATGGACCATGCAAACCCACTGGGTGACCTTGGGCAAGTCATACTCTCTCAGCCTCAGAGGATAGCACTGGTAAAAACCCCTTTAAAGAAACCTTACCAAGAAGACCCCTTGATAGATGCCAATTAAAACATGGTACCTTAGGGTCACCATAAGTTGGAAATGAGATGAGGGCATACAGCAACAACAAAAGAGAAAAATCAAGAGCAGGGGTAAGGTTCAACAGCCTTTCAGATTTTGTTGGATTGCAAGTGTCAGCAGTCTTAGCAAGCACAGACAGTGGACAGGGATACGAGGAGTTGCAATCTAACTCTTGCTCAGGAGTAGAGACATCTCTTAAGACCTGCATTTCCATACAGGGGGAAAAGAATTGCAGGGAAACTTCTTATTCTTGCTTTGCAGGAGATAGGCAGTATGACCCCTGAATCTCTGCTTGGTTGTATCCTGATTGGAGTTCTTTGGTGCACTTTACACTGAATTTCAGGGGCCTAAATACCATAAAGGCACCAGATACCATCTGATCTCGGAAGCTAAGAAGGTCGGCCCCAGTTAGTACTTGGATGTGAAACTGTCAAGGAATACCAGGTACTCTACACTATATTTCAGATGAAGAAACTGGCAAAACCACCTCTGAGTATTCCTTGCTTAAGAAAGCCCCATAAAACTCATGGGATTGCCATGTCAACAGCAGCCAAAATGGTCTTTGGCACTTGTGATTCTGATCATTCTGTCTTTTGTTTCATTTTCATGGGCTTTCTCTTAGGGCAAGCCCAAGACAAATTGCTACCTGAGGAAAAGCAACATATCCCACCACCACCATCATCCCTGAAAGTCAAAGCATGTTATACTCTCATTGTATTAAAATCAGAAAATTTTATAACTGCCTTTTCCTTTCCTGGCATTTTTTTTTAAAAAAATCTATGATTGCAGTAGTACTAGCAAGTACATTTCTATACCGCTCATCGGTGCATTTTAGCACTTCCTAAGTGGTTTGCAATCTGTAAGCTAATTGCCCCCAGAAAGCTGGGTACTCATTTTAGAGATCTCGGAATGATGCAAGCCTGAGTCAAGCCTAAGCCCTGGCTGGTATTGAACTTGCAATCTTATGGTTTGTGAGTGAGTAGCTGCAGTACAGGCATTTAACCACTGTGCTACCAGGGCTCTTAATTAAATAACTATCCCTGTTTTTCTCAACCAGGGTTCCCTGAAGCTCCAGGATTCTGTAAAAGGTTACTAGGTGTTCTGCAAGAGATTGTGACTGAAAAATAAAGTACAGTCGCCCCTCCGTTCTTGCGGACTTGAAGTCCATGGTTTTGCATATTCATGGAGGGGCAACCTCCATTTAAATCAATGGGGTGCGTCCCCCGGGGGCATGCCCCATCCAAGTCTATGGGTCTTGAATATTTGCAAATCTGCATTTTCGGGGGGGGGGGGGGATGTCCAGAACGGATCCCCCATGAAAATGGAGGGCCTACTGTAAACCTTTTTTGAGCTTCAGACATATTATTTTTTATGAGTGATTCCCTGAAACCTGAAAATTATTCCAGCGGTTCCACCAAGTTAAAAAGACAGAAAACATTTACTCCCTTTTCATGACAACCAGAATCTGCAGGGTGAGGCAACCACTCTGCCTAAGAGCAGGGCCAGCCCTGTTTCCATCTCATTTCCATCTTATATAAAACTTAGGATGTTATAGGATTAGGATGTTGGAAGATCTGTTTTCTTTGGTATGATGTGATCTGCCCACATCAGAAAATTTACCCTATTCAGATCTTGAGAAAGTTAGGGGCATTGCAGACCGGCCTAAAGGGCCAGCCTAGGGGTGGAGTTGGGGCAGGGCAGTTGCACGCTGGCTGCCCCAAGCCCAGCCCGATGCTGTCCTGATGCCGCATGCCCGTACGCACAGCAAGTGGCATTAGGACACCCTCCCAGGCGCGGAAGAGCCACGGCGTCGGCTCTTAGGGCGGCCTTTTGCCACCCCTAAAAGGAGTGGCATTTTGCCGCTCTTTTAGGGGTGGCAAAAGGGATGATTGGGGCTGCGGCAGGCAGTTGCTGTGGCCCCGATCCGCAGCTAGCAGAGGCAGCCCAGAGCCGCCCGTGTGTATAACCCAGGGGTAGGCAACCTAAGGCCTGGGGGGCCGGATGCGCCCCCCCGAGGCCTTTGGACCGGCCCCAGGCCGGTCCTGCCGCTGCCGCCCCCCGCTGCCGCCCATCATTGTGATATTGATTATTGTTGTTATTGTTCTTGGAGTTTTCTTGGCAAAATCTCCACAGGGTTTTTGCCATGGCTTTTTGGGGGCTGAGAGAGTGTGCATGCATATTTTTTAAATTTTTTATGTCTGAGGCACAGCAACCCAGCCCCCGGCTCAAAAAGGTTGCCTACCCCTGGTATAGCCCTTTACTTTCTTAGATTAGAGTGCCCAGCATTCCACAGCCAACATGGCTGTTAGACACACTGGCTGGAAATTCTGGAGGCTGTAGTCCAAAAGAGTAACTTTTCCAAGCTTAAACTCCACCTTCTTTTGAGCTACGGCTGTTCCACATGCAAGACAAGACCTTTTTTCTGTAGCACCCAAGCTGTGGTTCTCCTTCCCTAGAGAGGCTTGATTAGCTGATTCTCTTTTAAGATTTAAACGAACTGTTGAGGCTTTTTTTTAATTGCCAAGCTTTCAGGCTGTAAAACCTGTCTCTCCTCACTGATTATGCCTGCATTTTTCTCATGCTTCTTAGCTTTCCTTCACTTTAATTGCCTTTCATTGTATTTTTCTTCTGATTTTATGTAAGCAGCTTTGATGGCCCTTTTAGGGGCAAAAAGCAGCAATATAAATTATTTACTTAATTTATATCCCACCTTTCTCCCAGTATAGGATTTAAGGCCGCTTTCAACCGTAAAACAAACATTATTATGGATCGCAAGTTGCTATTGTCCTTTTAACTTTCTGCATTGTACTTGCATAGTGTAAATCTGCATTCACATACATAGCAGTGTGATTGCATTTTGCCATCCTTCTCCTGAAAACCAACATTGTTCAACCAACTGTATATCTGCCAGTGTGCCTGCTTATTAATATTGTGCAATGAGGGATGCACAGTGGCTGGTCCTGCAATCCCAGTGAATCAAATGGTGCTTTGAAGATGCTGACAAAAATATGCATCATCCAAGAATATGCAACTGCATGGCTGAAATGGTGTTCTTTAATTCCAGCTTGAGTAGAGCCATTCAATAGTGAATAAACACATTGGACCTTTTTATATGATCAAAAACAGATGGGAGCATAGTGAAGTGCTCCCATCATTGTTGCGCAATTTAATGAAAATTTTCAGACATTGCGTGACGTTGTGTGGGTTCTGGGATTTTAGAGTGTATTTTTGAGATAGGTGATATTGTGTGGAATTTTAATTGTTGTAAGCCACCCTGATTGTTCAACAGAGGGGCAGGGTATAAATAATAATAATAATAATAATAATAATAATAATAATAATAATAATCAATGATGAGAGCACTTCACTATGCTCCCATCTGTTTTTGATCATATATTATTATTATGGAGTTTTCCAGCCATTTTTCATTCATGGCTTGAAAACCAGCTAGGAAACTCCTCTTCGTTCATGGGATAATGGCAGGATTATCACAATGTTGCACAACTGAAAATCTTTGCCAAATCGTGCGACAGTGATGGGAGCATTGCGCTATGCTCCTGTCTCCTTTGCCTGTATGAAAAAGTCCATTGGTAACTCCATTTGACTGACTGTCTCTAGTAGAGACTAACAATAGGATTTGTGTGCTTGTGAAATACTTACACTTGTGGAATTCCACTTACACAACCATAAACTGAATACATCTGTTGTAAAATGGCCAAAATAGAAATAGAAACAGGTGTATGACACCAACAGGACTGCAGCCACTGTGCTACTATTTGCTTTTCCCTCCTTAACACATTTTCTATGATAAGAAAAAAAATATGGAACAAGCGGGAGGAAAACACATAACAATTATAAATGGAAGATGATGTCTAGACCCAAACGTAAAACTCTATGATGGAGGCAGAATGGATGCACAATAAAATAAAAGGTATGTCCACAACAAACAACAAATCTGTCCTCAAGCACTCTTTATATTGTTTATTTGTCTTTTTTTAATGGCAAACTATTCAGAATCAAATGATAACTCATGAACTTTTGGTGATGAAGGAAGGACATTTCTCCAAATTTGCACCAGTAGTAGGGCTGGCCCATGATATTATTCTGCTTACCAGGTTGTCACCTCCGATTCCATGTTCAGACTGGAGCTTTGAACATTTTGTTGTTGTTGTGGGCCTTCAAGTTGTTTGTGACTTATGATGACCCTAAGGCAAAACTATCACAAGGTTTTCTTGGCAAGGTTTGTTCAGAGGGAGTTTACCATTATTGTCCTCTGAGCCTAAGAGAGTGTGACTTACCCAAGGCCACTTAGTGGGCTTCCATGGCCAAGCAGGTTTCTGAACTCCAGGGTTGCAGTCCAACATTCAAACCACTACACCACATTCACTCTCTTTGAAACATTACTTTGCAAAAGTAATTTGTTCGGTTACTTGGTGGGCTTTGAAACTGTGTGACCCTTCATTGACATCATTGCCCTGGACACCAAAGGAACTCACCGCATTACTCTACCAGAAAATGAGGGAGGCAGCCACCCACCCTTCTTGGAGCTCATTCCCGCTAGGATTTAAAGCGAATTGCTGATCGGGGTATATGTCCATCGTTCCCACTTGAAACCAGTTCCAATCCTACTGTGCTCGGTTTCAATCGCCATGAAGCGAGGCAAACACAAAAGAACCACTCTTTCCTGACACTAATTTTTGAGTGGTTCTTTTGAAAAGGCCTGAATCTGAACCATGTTCAATAAGTGGAAACAACGGGTCTAATTTGCATGGGGAGGGGGTCTGCGCCAGCTCTTGCTGGCTTCTCTCAGCCAGCCCTGGTGCTCTGGTGCCATTCTTGGGGGCACAGCTGCAGGGCACCATCTTGGGTCACTCCTCTCCTGCGGCGCTCCCCCAGCCACTTCTCCCCAGGATCTGACAGGCTTGGAGTTGCTTCCAGAGGGAACAAGGAGTAGGAGGAGGTGGAGGAGGGCCTGGGAGCATTCTGGCTGGGCTCCCTGGTTGAGGCGGCTGAGGGCGGGTCGGCGCTGGGGGCCTGGAGAGGCCTGGATCGGGGCCCGGAAGCACTCTCGCCTTTGTGGAGGGGCAACCGGGCTCCCTGGTTGAGGCAGCTGAGGGCAGGTCGGGACGAGGAGGAGGAGAGGAGAGAGAGACGGAGCGCTGCCGCTGCTACCATAAATGGAGAGGGTCCCCTGGAGGGTTCTGGTGAGCAACGACGAAGTGAGGGGTGCACCAGAGGGCAGCCCATCTGGAAGAGGCAGAGGAGGAGCCACCAGGGCCCAAGCCTTTCTGCCATGCCACCATCCCTCCTCTATTGTTGTGTGCCTTCAAGTCTGTTGTGGAGTTTTCTTAGCAAGGTTTGTTCAGAAGGAGTTGGCCTTTTCTTTCCTTCCTCCTCCTCCTCTGTGGCAGCTTTCTCTGTGGCAGCTGTTCTTCCTCTCTCCCCCTCAAGTGTGAACGACAAAGGGGAGTAAATGGACTTGGAGAGATTCAATCACCAAATAACCCAGTTTCCACACTGGGTTGTTTTGTAGTGGGAATGAGCCCCTTGACTGCCTAGAATGTCCCATAATGGGAAGCTCTTAGCTTTTCAAGAAGTGGGGTGGCACTCCCTGGTCTGCACTAAAGAAAGTTGTAGTTGGAACCTAGATATGTTACACAGGAAGGTGAGCAATAATGAGTAACATTTACTAAATGCTACTCACACTGTGTTAAAAGGGGCTTATTCCATGATTATTGTGCTTTTTGTGAAAGAGAGAAAATGTTGCCCCATGTTGCTTGGCAAAATAACAATTATCAGTGCTACATTTTTTCTGGACCAAAGGTAAGTGGGACTGCCAGCTGATTTTTATTTCAACAGAGGTGATAAGAGGCAACCTCTTTCACTACCACTGCAGGCTAGTTTAGGGAGTCTGAAGGAGAGGAATGGCCAGCAGACCACTGCTGCTATCCCGCATCACCTCTCATTTTAGCTGAGTTGATTTAGGAGCTTATTGCGTTGGTTATTAAAGTAACTTCTCTCTCCCAGCTTAAATTTTAAATCAGGCAGCATCTGAACCCTATCGCAGGGATTTTGCTGCCAAATCCACTGCCTGGGTCCATCCCTGCTCCCAGTGGTGCCCAGTGTGCCTCTTTTTGAAACCAGGAGTTTTCCAGCTTAAGAAAATGGCTGCCAGAGCGCTCCTGGGAGTGGGGATGGACCCAGGACGGACCCAGGCAGCAGATTTGGTGGCAAAATTCCTGTGACATGGTCCAGATGCCGCCCGATTTAAAATTTAAGCCAGGAGAGGTAAGTCACTTTAATAACCAATGCGATAAGCTCCTTCCTTTGTTAGGGCCAGTCCTAATTCGATCTGGTTCAGTTTGAATCTGATCTGATCCAGTTTGGACCCCCAAACCTGGATCACTGGTCTTCCCATAGACATGCACTGAGAAACCACAATGACATCTCGTATTTCCACATATCTATATCAAATTTTCCTGCCTTTCAGATCCTGTACCTGTTGCTTGACTGCAAGGAATTTTTCTGTCTCTCTGTCCAGGGCTGCTTCTTAAAGTTTTCCTTAAACTGAGCAAGCATCTGGCGCTTTAATGTCCTAGCAATTGCCTTGTAATTGTTCCATAATCATGATCACTACTTTCTCTCGCACTGAAAAAGTAAATTGGGATGGCAAGGGGACTTAAATGTAACTACCTAAAACATAAGCAGACACATGTTCAATATAAGATTACTACTCAAATGAAGAAGAAAGGCAACCTGAGAACTAATGTAGGCTATTCAGCAGGATGAAAGGCTAGGAAATTAAGAGAGACTGAGAGGCCTAGTTCAGGAAACAATAACAATCAGCCAACTCTTTTAATAGTCTACCACTAACAGTTAAATCTACCAACCCAACAAAAGGATGTAGGAGATAATTGACTATACAACATCAGTGACCTCATATAATCCCTTCCCATAAGCAATGTGACTGGAGAGTGCCAGTGGATTGTTTCCTCTGGACTGCATATTAAAATTGTCAGTGAACAAAACCAGGTTCCCTTCCTTCTCTGCATCACATCATCATGGCATTTTCCTCACAGGGTCATGCTGGGGAACATGTCATTTCCTCCTGCAAACTGTCAAATTCTGCTCCAGGATTGAATCACACCGAGCAGATCAGTTCTAGAGCAGGCTCAAATTGGTCAAAAGAAAATACAGTCTGCTTCAGAATCCAGCCAAATTGGTTACACAACCCTACTTACTTATGTAGTACCATCAGGCTCTTCGTGAAAAATGGAAAGATGTGTGAGTTGCCTCATTTTGAAGTAAAGATCTTGAGTGCAAGACATGTTAACCAACTTTAATGAAAACATTTTATTAAGGCTTCAAAAGTCTCCAGAAACCTAATTGAAGCTGTACCATGTTCCGTTTCCATTTCCAGCAAAACTTTGATATTTCACTTTGTAGTCTAAAAAGGGCCTCGGGGTTTTTGTTACACCAATTATTGCAATAGAAACCAATATAATTTTTCCTGCTGCTATAGACTACAGCTTTTAGTGTTGAACAGGCCTTTTAGGATATGCAGGGAATTGTTATTTTGTGTGTTTGACTGCAGTCATGATAAACTAGGGTGCAAATTAGTAAAATGCACATACAAAGGTTGATATTGATGTGATTCAAATAATACGTTGCCTCTCCCTTTTGGAGATCTCTCAGAACCTGAAGCTGCATAGTTTTCTGTTGAGAAAAGGAGAGAAACTCTCCAACTATTCAGTATAGCATCATGAGGAGTGGTTTTAATCTCAAAGTAGTCATTCTGCCAAAATCCTAAACATTCATTTGTGATGTCCTGGGAGTGACTTCCTGCAGAATATTGCTACTATTTAACGTGTTTATTATGCAGACACCTCACTTTTCCTTTGAGGCTCTGCAACTGGAACAGCGGCATTTTTCTGATGAGTGTGGCAGCCTAAAGGCTGAGTAAGGTCTGAAGGAGAAATACAGACAGAGCAGGTATAATCTGCTGTGATCACTCTGGCCGTGACTCAAATGTTCTTCAGATTTAGCATGCCTCTAGTTATGTCAGTTTGATAGCACCTTCACTGGCATAGCTCCATCTTATAGATTTCTGGGATTTGTAGTTGGGTAAGGTACATAGAATCCTCTGCTAAAGAGCTCCAGAGCTGTTGTTCAGGAGAGTAGGCTAGACTAAGGGCCGTTACAGACCGGCCCAAAGGGCCAGCCTGGGGATAGAGTTGGGGTGGGGCAGCCACACGCCGACCATCACAAACCCAAACCCAACCCACCCCAACACCATCCTGATGCCGCATGGCATCAGGACGCCCTTCTGGCGCAGCGATTAAACATGCTGCGTTGAAAGGGTGCTGAAGAGCTGTGGCGCCAGCTCTTAGGGCAGCTTTTTGCCACCTCTAAAAGGAGCAGCATTTTGCTGCTCTTTTCGGAGCGGCAAAAGGGAGGATCGGGGCCGTGGCATGGGGATGCTGCAGCCCCAATCCGCTGCTTCCCAGGGCGGCTCTCTGCCACCCCAAACGTGCTGTGTGTATCAGCCCTAAGTATCACTAGCAGAGATTTTTATGTACAGTGGGCCCTTGGTATCCACTGGGTTTTGGTTCCAGGACCCACTGTGGATATCATAATCCATGGATGCTCAAAATCAGGATTTGATTTCTGGATTTATTTATTTATTTATTTATTTTGGAACATTTTCAAGCTATGGATGGTTGAATCTGTGGATGCAGAATCCATGGATATTGGAGTGCTGACTGTATCTCACCAAACTACAAATCCCAGGATTCTGTAGGATAGAGCCATGACAGATAAAGTGCTACCATATTGATATAATTGTGTGGTGTAGATGCATTCTGAGAGCCAAACAGGGCCCTACTGGCCCCTGACAATGCTGAGCTAATAGTTACAGTGCTGCCTTTTGGCCTTAGTGCCACTCATGCACAGCAGAGAATAAGTTATACTACCCCTTCTGACAAGCTCATGAGAGGGGAGCTCAACAGAAGACACAATATCCGTATCAAAGCCTGTAAAGCCAGTCTGCTAGCTGGGGGATTCTGGGAGCTATAATCCAAGAAAGTGACTTTTATAGCCTCTGGTTCATACTACATGAAACCTGGAGCCAGACCTGCACAGAACTGAATGTGTTACAGTGTGGTATAATGGTCTGAGTATTGGACAAGGGTGTCAGAAGACCAGGGTTTGAACCATGGAAATTCACTGGTTAACCTTGGCCAAGCTGTACTCTCTCAGCCTCAGAACAAAGTCATGGCAACCCCCCTTAACAAATCTTGCCAAGAAAACCCTGTGATGTGGTTGCCTTATGGTTGCCATAAGTCAGAAACAACAGCAACAATATATAAGCAGGCCTGTGCTGCTGAGAGTGAGAAAGAAGGCTGGATTCTGGCCCTACTACAGTGAATATGAGGAAGAAATTAGTACTTTTTAAAAACTGTTTTAATAAGAATTAACATGAAGCCCCAAGTATTATAAATGAACCATCCGCCTTGGGTAGGTTTTGTGGCTGAAGGCAAAACAAACCATCCTAAAAATAAAGAGATGTAACAAAGATACTGATATACCTTTAACTACAGAGGCATTTGACGCTTTCCCCATTTGTTTGATTTACTTTGCTAGTCTATTATTTCAGCTTTGGTTGCTTCTCAAGACATCAACATGGCCGATGTTTTCGATTTTAAGGAAGCATTGGGAGTTCTAGGAGTTCTGGTCATGAAAAGTAACCTTTCCAATGCTGTAAAATGTGTGTGCTGTATTAAGAGTCAGGTTGTTTCAAATATTCAGATGAAATTTTGAAGCTGTCACTGGCCAAGAACCCCCCCCCCCCAATATTCTTAGGGCTCATTCCCACCAACTGGCATTTAAACCAGTTTGTGAGTCACATTGACACATTCATACCGGTGCATAGTTCCTACTATCGGAAGGAAGCAAATTATTGCATTATTCCATGCATTCGTGTCTTTTTAACACTATTATTCACACTAGATTTGCACCACTACAAAATGCATGTACAGTATTGAATGCAATGGTCCATCTCAGCCTTTTTTTATAAAATGCCAATCATATGATGTGCATCTATGGGTCATCAGTGACACAACCAGGAGATCCATTACTTACTCTAGAGAACCCACAGAAATGTAAGTGATGCAAAATCTATCATTTAATTAAAAAAAATACACTAAACCCCATTCCCCAAGGAACACACTCCCAGAGTTGTCCTACCTTTTAAAAATATTCCAGCATAACCAGGAAAAAAATACAAAAATAACTGGATCAGGACCAGTGAGATTTACAGTGACCACTTGGCAGTGTTTAAAATCTAAAATCAAAAGCCCCCATGGTAATCAAAAGACAGCACCAAGGCAGCGCTGGGCGGGGGGGAATGGTAGATTTCCCAAAATCTGGGGCAGAATGGGTTACATCCCTCTGCCAACCCTCTGCCATATAGTCTCCACTCCAGTGTGATGTGATTGAGATCCAAACATCATTCACCTTTGTTGAACATGCTTGCAAAAGAACCACCAAAAAATCCATCTTCAAAAATGCGATTCTTTTGCATTTGCCTTGCTTTGCCTCAATTCTCCACGATTCAGACCAAATGCAATTGGGTTTGAAATTGTTTTCAGTGTGAACAAGGTACATATAAACCGATCAACAAATCGGTTTAAATCATAGTGGGAATGAGCCCTTAGAAAGAGAAGAGAGGGGAAATGATTCCAGCATGTTGCAGCTTCTTTTTTCTTCATGATATAGCCTCATCTAGAAAACGATGTTCTGCAAGTCAGTCTACTTTGTATGTAAGAATCATAGAATCATAGAATCATAGAGTTGGAAGAGACCACAAGGGCCATCCAGTCCAACCCCCTGCCATGCAGGAACTCCCAATCAAAGCATCCCTGACAGATGGCCATCCAGCCTCTGCTTAAAGACCTCCAAGGAAGGAGACTCCACTACTGTCCGAGGGAGTGTGTTCCACTCTCGAACCGCCCTTACTGTCAGGAAATTCCTCCTAATGTTGAGGTGGAATCTCTTTTCTTGCAGCTTGCATCCATTGTTTCGGGTCCTAGTCTCTGGAGCAGCAGAAAACAAGCTTGTTCCCTCCTCAATATGACATCCCTTCAAATATTTAAACATGGCTATCATATCACCTCTCAGCCTTCTCTTCTCCAGGCTAAACATCCCCAGCTCCCTAAGTCGTTCCTCATAGGGCTTGCTTT
Source organism: Phrynosoma blainvillii (assembly GCA_026167975.1). Lineage (NCBI taxonomy): Eukaryota > Metazoa > Chordata > Lepidosauria > Squamata > Phrynosomatidae > Phrynosoma > Phrynosoma blainvillii. The sequence continues at coordinate 20,885,015 of JANUYF010000004.1, read as the reverse complement.
CCAGACCCTTCACCATTTTAGTTGCCCTCCTTTGGACACGCTCCAGTTTCTCCACATCCTTTATGAATTGTGGTGCCCAGAACTGGACACAGTATTCCAGGTGAGGCCGGACCAAAGCAGAATAGAGTGGCACTATTACTTCTCTTGATCTAGACACTATACTTCTACTGATGCAGCCTAAAATTGCATTGGCCTTTTTAGCTGCTGCATCGCACTGTTGACTCATGTTCAACTTGTGGTCCACCTGGATTCCTAGATCCCTTTCACACGTAGTCTCATTCAGCCAGGTGTCCCCCATCGTATATCTGTACTTTTCGTTTTTCCGCCCTAAGTGCAGTACCTTACATTTCTCCGTGTTGAATTTCATTTTGTTAGCTTTGGCCCAACTTTCTAGTCTGTTCAAGTCATTTTGAATTTTGATCCTGTCCTCTGGGGTATTAGTTACTCCTCCAGAGGACAGGATCAAAATCCTGTATTGTATTAAATAGATTTTAATTTTTTAAAATTACATTTTGTTCTTTTAAGTGCAGATCTGAACTGTTTTAATACTCTGATTAGTTTTGTTCCATGTTTGTGTTCACTTTTTGTATGTTTTTAGTTGTATTGTTTTTTCTAAATTGTATGCTGGGAAACAACAACAGCAACAACTAATTTTCTTCTTGAAGGAAACAAGAAATTTTAGCAATTTCGTTCCCCTGTGAGAAAGTTTTTTTTAAAAAAAAAAAATCCCACAGCTTTTGAAGATTATTTGCAATTCAAGACTTATTCTGGACAAAATTTGCAAGTGGGTGTTTTGTGCAGAAAACAACATTTTCTGTGCAAATCAAACAACTGCAAATTTTGCATAGAATGTTGCCAATTATAGCATTTTTGCTCAAGAAATAGCTTTTTCTGCACAGAAAACAATATTGTGCATAGAAAAAAAATCTGCACAGAAAATGTTCTGCATATAAATATTGGTGTTTGTGCAGACAGTGCTGTTTCCTGCACAAAAAATGCTGTTCTCTCTACAAAACAACCACATTTGAATTTTGCACTGAATAAGTCTTCAACTGCAAAAATTCTTGCCAGATCTGGATTCTTCTCATTAGGGTTTCTTAACACTTAAAAACATGTTTTTCTACCATTGTTCAAATTTTCTGAATATTCTCTTTGTCCCTCCCTGTACGTTGCCCAGGGGACTCTTCCAGATTGGTTTATGTTCTCAGGCAGGGACACAGCAGAATACCGGTATGTTGGTGTTACTGTGTGCTTTCAATTCATTTCCAATGTATGGTGAACCTATCATAGGATTTTCTTGGCAAGGTTCATCAGAGCGGGTTTGCCATTGCCATCCTCTGAAGCTGAGAGAATGTAACTTGCCCAGGGTCACCCAGTGGGTTTCATGACTGAATGGGGATTCAAACCCTGTTCTCCAGAGTCATAGTCCATGCTCAAACCAATACACCATGCTGGCATACAGTACAAGGTATACAGTTAATAAAATAAATATGTAACTGGGCACTACTTCTTAAACAGAAAATTTGGTACCATAGGCATAAATAACATGGAAAGAATAGTTATCAGTTCCTACACTTCAAACGAGAGAGGGAGAGATGGAAGGAAGGACAGAGAGCAGTTCAAGATGTTTCAACAAACTTTTTATTCAAAACTAACAATGCCCATATGTAAAATGAGTTCAAGTAAGCCTTGCATAAATCTATCTAATCTATCTGTTTCTCTCTCTCTCTCTCTAAATCTTCTAGAGACCACTTGAAAGCTTCTTCAAATATGCATCCAAGGATGATTTTTCCCCCTTTCCACCAGCCTCTACCTTTCTCACCATTTCCATGCTAGCGGATAGCTACTGATATACTTGTTTAACATGCTGGCAATATATGGTTTGTTGTTGTGTGCCTCCAAGTCATTTTTTTACTTATGATAACCCTAAATTGACCCCTAGGTTGACCACAGGGTTTTCTTGGCAAGTTTCTTCAGAGGAGGGTTGCCATTGCTATCCTCTGAGGCCCAGAAAGTGTGACTTGCCCAAAGTCACCCAGTGGGTTTTTATGCTCAAGTGGTGATTCAAAGCCTGATCTCCAGAAGTGATAGGTGGTAGGGCAGGCTTACCTGCTTTGCCTTTTTCGCACATGCTGAGCAAGGGATTCTGGAGGCAGAAGCTGAGTGTTTTACCTGTTGCAGGCAGGCAGGTAATTGCCTACAGCAGAATCATATTACTGTACTTCCAACTTAAGTTTTATTGCATTGTTTGTTGCACATCCACAGCTTCAGCTCAGTACTGAAAACTTGTTTTTCTCCAGCCCTCCACTATCCTCACAATGCTGATCCTGGCTACACAGAGGACAAGAAAAAAAAAGGCACTGGACAAAGACTTTGGGGCAAATCTTTGTAAAAAGGAACTTCTTTATCCATGGTTTTGTTAGTTGGGGTGTGCCTGTGACTCAGCCAACTACTTACTTCCACAAGTGCTCACTGATTTCCATCTGTATCTCTTTTAGTAAAAGGCCACCACAATATAGCAACTGTTCTAGAGGGTAGAACCAGAGACAATGAATTTAAATTGCAAAAAAGAAAGTTGTTCTAACAATTAGGACAAACCTCCTGGTGGTAAAACCTATTCAATAGTGGAATGAATAACCTCAGAAGGGAAAGTATTTCCCTTTGTTGGAGATCTTTAAACAGAGGTTGGATAGGGTCCCTTCCAACTTAATGATTCTATGGCCTGTTAGCTATAGATTCCTGGATTGAAAAGGGTTGGAATACATGGCACTTGCAGCTCCATAATTCTAAGATTTTATGCTAAACTTCCTTTCCTGCTGTGGTTCTCAGTAGCACAGTCTCTCTCTCTCTCTCTCTCTCTCACACACACATACAGATACACACACTCAAAAACTTATATCACCTATATGACTTCTTGAAGGAACACAACAACAACAGCATTCAAATTTGCTTTGAATGCTGTTGTTGTTGTTGTGTTCCTTCAAGAAGTCATATAGGTGATATAAGTTTGAAGGTTCCTGATCAAGTTAATCATTCAAGGGATGATGAGAGAGGATAGACTAATGTAACTAAAGGCTTCTTGCTGGAACAAACGTATGTATATTCATTAGCCTATAGGGAGAGCCCTAATGGATAGATTATATGGAAGATTGTTTAGTGTCTGTCTGTTACAGCCTCATGTTTCCAGCAAGATGCTTCAGAGAAGCCAACCAACACAATATATATATCAACAAGTCTTCTCAGTAGTTGGTTCTACTCCATCTAGTATTAGAAAGTATTTGCAATTTACTTCCCTGCAGATATTCTGGATTTTAAGCCTCATATTTCCTGATCTTGGCTTTCTTGGCTGGGGCTTTTAGAAGCTGTAGCCCCAAACATCTGTAGAGTGTGCAGTTTTCAATCCTCTATCATCAGACCCTTTCACATTGAATTGGCAATATTCTTAGTGTACTCCTCTATGCAAGCTGGAAACCTAGGTCATTGTTTCCCAACTTTGGATCCTCCATTATTATTTTTTGGACTTCAGCTCCCAGAAGCACCAGCCAACTTGGCCAACAGTCAGTAATTATGGGAGCTGAAGTCCAAGTCATTTGAGGACCAAAGATTGAGAACCATTGATCTAGATCAGGGGTAGGCAACCTTTCCCCTTTAAAGGCCGAGGGACTCCATCTCCCAGAATCCCAGGAGCTATTGTTCAACATGAGACTATTGGCCAACATGGCTGAGGCATCTGGGAGCTGAAGTCCCTCGGCCCTTAAAGGGGAAAGGTTGCCTACCCCTGATCTAGATGATCAGGGTTCCAATTCATGCAGAAACCTATATCTATAGATTCACCGATACATATTCCACACTTAATGCTTAGACCAGTGGTTCTTAACCTGGGTTCGATCGAACACCAGGAGTTCGGTGAGTCAGTCTCGTGGGTTCGGCGGAAGTCAAGACACACATCTGATTCATATGATTCGTGATGACATGCCTGGCTCGTCCATCATTGGCTGTAGGTGATAATCTGTATACGTTTTATATTTATATGCCCCATCCAACCAAACCAGCTTGCCCCGCCTCCATCGACAGAAGTGGCCCTCTGATTGGCCGTGTGGCGTGATTGACAGAGCGGCGGCCCACTCCCCTCACCAGATGGCACTGACGGTCCATCTGTATTGGCGGTAGAAGGGTTCAGTGAATGCGTAAGAATCGTAAGTAGGGTTCGGTGAATGCGCATATGAGACTGGTGGGGGTCAGTACCTCCAACAAGGTTAAGAACCACTGGCTTAGACCAAGGGACTTTTTACACTACACTGTTACAATGCTATGATTCCACTTTAATTGTTATGACGGCATCCTAAGGAATTCTGGTGTTTGTAGTTTGGTGAAGCACTACAGCTCTCTGGCTGAGAAAATAAGATGTCACCATGGCAGTTATAGTGGAATCATAGAGCTATAATTGTGCAATGTGAAAAGGCCCTTCCTACCTGACAATTGTTTGTCTCGAAAACAAGTAATCTGGCAATAGTGGTCTATAATTTCTTACTTTATTCTTTACCATGATTTTCAAAGCAAAGCAGCTAATTGCTGTCAATCACTGTCTAAAAAAGCAGAGATGAGGAATTTATGCCCCTCTGAGAACCAAATTAAATTCCAGTAAAGTTCCCAACAGCTGCCTTGATGTAAAAGGTCAAAGTCAAAGAGTTTGTGTCCAAAAATATCAGTATGCCTTAGCATTAAATATCTTACTGCCACTACATAAGACTCAGGAGAGGCATGTCAACCATAGGAAGGAGGGGAAAATATGCAAAAGTTGGGAAGCCACCAAATCCCAGCTTGGTTATGAAATCCACTGGGTAGCTTTAGACAGGTTACATGCTTTCAGCCTTAGGGGAAGGCAATGGCAAACCTCCTCTGAAAAAATCTTGCCCATGAGAGTTGCCATGAGTCAGAAACAACTTGAAGGCACACAACAATGACAACAACACCAACAACACCAAATGCATCTGAGAAAGTCTATGGGAGCTCATGCTGCCATCTTCTTTCTTTTGCTTAGTCTCAAAGGTGCTACAAGATCTCTCTATATACTTATTCTGTAGACTAACACAGCTATATAATTGAATTCATCATCATCATCATCAACAACAACAATAGAGAATTCCAGAAGGCTCCATTCTGCCCCAGGATGTGAAGTTCCTGACCTCCAGATCTAAAGCCAATGAGAAAACCCATACTCTTCATCTCTCCCAATTTGGTAGGGACAATCCCAATTAATCCTTTCCTCCCCCTCCTCTCCTTTCACCTGTTGTGTTAATTGAGTGCAAATAAATACTTTTGCAGTTTGAACACAGTTTGCAGCAACTGAAGTAAGCCAAAGACAAAAAGGGAAAGTGGGAGGAGTGACAAAACTGGGACATTTTAAAAGTTGCTGAAAAAGTGGGATGACAGAGGATTAATCAGGACTGTGCTTGCCAGATTAGGATAGTTGGAGGATATGCATTCCCATCACTGGACACTGGGGGCTTCATCACTCTCACCTTCATGCATCCCCACCCAAATTTTCAAATGGGGTGTGTGGGATTTTGGGAGTCTTCATAAATCACCTTAGGGCCTGAATTTTCCTCACCCCTGTACTAGTCTAAGTAGATGTGTAGGAATCCCTAGATGGGAAAAGGGGAGGATTCTGAGACCAGGGAGTGTAGCTGCAGACCATCCCAAAAGAAATGTTTCCTCTATAGAATACAAAAGAACAACCACTTCTGTTCAAAAGGCACAGCAAGATAAACAAGACTGTGACAGTGAAAAATGAACGAGAAACCAGTTCCATTAGCATCTGGGCATTTCCAGTGGCAAGGGTTTTTCCAAACAATGGCCCCCATTGAGGGCATGAGAGCCTGCATTGTGTCTGTGACCTATCAAACAGGCATCACTTTCTTTTGAGCAGCTGCACACACTAATTGGAAAAGAAAAGGCTGCAAACTCATGAAAGGGACTCTCATCCAAGTGCTGAAAATCACTTTGGAGCACAACTGAATCAACTGGCTCTGCTTTCTGTCCCTGTCTTATTTTCTCAGCAGCATCACTCCCCTCATCTGGCAGTAGATAGGGGCTACATTTTAAGATCTTCATGCATTTGAAAGAGTCAAAGAGTCTATGGATTCTGGCCAAGGAGAAGATATCATATCTGATATAAAACAATCAGCTCTGAGCAGGTGCAGTGTGTTTTTCTCTTATCACTAAGAAAATGCAGCTTGTCTCCAGTCTCAGGTCATCATTACTGTTAGGGCTTCAATCTCACATAGCCTTATATACAGCGCACATGGCACTTGGGAAGTTTTTCCACTCCCTATGCTGCTGCTGGGACTTGTGGATGGTTTACCAGCCCTCAGAGATTTGTCTTCCAGGCCTTGTGCCACTATTGCCAAGCTGTGTACAACAAGTAGTCTCATATAGAGTTGCCAGGTCAGGGCTGAGATTTCAACACCCAAACTTGAACCTTAGGGACAACCCCTTGTGATATCACAGAAGGTGGGCCCTGGTGATGCCATTTAGCATTAAGCATCAACCCCACTTGCACACAGTATGCCATTTTAATAATGATGATAATGATCATAAAAAACCAAGTCTAACAAACCAAATATAATTGTATAATCAATTGTATACAAATTGAATATAGTATGTAGATTCACATCTATCAGGGCAGCACTCTTGCCCTGAGATTTCTCCTCCTTGCCTTGAGAATTGCAGAACAGAGATCATTTCCTGAGACTCGGGGTCAGGCCTTAAGGCCTGGCAACACTATAGGTTGCAGCTCTGACACTCTCCTTCTTGCTTTGCTCCAAATGGTACAATGGGCCCACATACATGTACCCGCAATTTCTCTCTCCAGTCCCAAGTCCTCTATGTGTGCATGTATGCTTGTGGCTTGATATTGCAGAAATGTGATGTACATAGAAACATATTTGTGCTGAGCCAGACAGTCCTACTATCAGTTGGAAATGGGTAGAGGAGGGTATACAGGCTTTGAGGTCACCCAACATACATAAATACCAAAATCAGAATCCTCCATCCATCCATTTCTGAAAGCTGAGCAGTGAAGATAGCAGAGAGGAAGAGAATTGATCCATTTGAAATGTAATGGTACAGGTAAAATACAAATAAATAGAGGTAAAAGACTAATAGATAGGTCTGAGAGCAAACCAACCTTGAACTTTCCCTATAGGCTGAAATGACTAAACTGAGCCTATTGTACTTTGGCCACATCATGAATGATGTGACACATAAGAAAACACGATAATGCTTGGTAAAGTCGAAGGAAGTAGGGAAAGAAGAAGACCTCATTACAAGTGGATTGTCTCAGTCAAGGAAATCATAGTCCTGAGTTTGCAAGACCTATTGATGACCAGAGTTCTTAGAAATCAATCATTTATTTTATACTAAAGATTGCCATAAGTCAAAGCCAGTTTGACAAAACAAACAAGCAAACAACTGTCTCTTTACAATGTAACTGAAAATGTATTGAATGTTTCATAATAAAAAATCTACCACGTTCTACCTAGCTGGTAAGGCTTCAGGTAAGGCCCCAGCAGGGCACTTTGTGTTTGCTATCCAAGGACCAGCAAGCTAAGTATAGAGAGACTCATCAATGGAAGCTCAACCACCAAGTGACAAACTGGTCACAGCAACTGTAAGTATAACTACACAGAATAATTACTGTCTACACTGGTGAAGAAATTATCCACACCAATAAAACTTGGAATCTTCACAATAATCAAGGTGTATATTTAAAATGAAAATTGCTAGAGATTGAAATAAGGATTTTAGGCATGCAAAGTTGAACTCCATCACCACATTCTGGACCATTATATAAATAAAATGAAATACAGAGATTATTACCATTTCCGTTTTAACCACTAAGGCTAAATTGTTAATCTCAATTAGAGTTGACACTAAATCAGTTATTGAATGGCAAGCCAACATTTTGGAAACTCCATTGATTCAGTGGTTCTACTCTAGTTGGGAGATTAGTGCTATGGTCCTATAGTTGCTGCAGTCTCTTGTGTCTCTTTTTTTGTGGATGGGGATCTATATTGATTGCTTCCAATCTGTTGGCCATTGTTTTCTTTACCATACCTTTGGTATATCTTACCATTGACATATGTTGGTTAGCACTAGAAGTGACTCTGTCAGTGTGGATTGTAACAGTTCTATTGGTATATCATCTGTTCCTGGAATCTTGTTTTTTGCCATTTCTTTTATTACAGCATCCACCCCAGTTTTTAGAATTTGGGCTTCATCTTCATATGGCTTTTCACTCCATGTGTCCTTCATTTTGTCATCTCTTTTGTATAGTTCTGTGTATTGCATCCGACATCTTTTTATTCCTTCCTGGTCTTGAATTATGTTGTTTTTATTGTCGTATAGTGTCCCGGTCCTTGGTTTGAACTTTCTTTTGATTTCTCGAATCTTGTGGAATAGGTCTCTCGTTCTTCCTTTTTTGTTGTTGTCTTCTATTTCTCTACATTTGTAGTTGTAGTAATTTTACTTATCTTTGCACACTAGCCATTGTACTGTTGCGTTCATGGTTCTAAGTTTATTCCTATCTCCTTTTTGTTTTGTTTCTCTTCTTTCCTTTATTGCTTGTAGTGTTTTATCTGTCATCCTTGGTTTCTTCACTTTCCTTTTGTCTGTTGCAAGTGTCTTTATGCATTCTTCTTTTATTATATCCCTGGCTTCAGACCAAAGCTCTTCTATTATATTTAGTACTGCAAATCTGTTCCTTATATTGTCAATGAATTCTGTGGAAATGTTGTTTAAATCATATTTTGGTATGATGACTAGTTTTGTTCTCTTCTTGAGTTTTACTTTAATTTTTGAAATGAGTAGTTCAAGATCTGTGCCACAATCAGCACCTGGTCTAGTCTTGGCTACCAGTATGGAGCTTCTTCATCCCCCAAAAAAGGAGACACGAGAGACTGCAGCAACTATAGGACTACAGCACTAATCTTCCATGCAAGCAAAAATACTGCATCACAGGCTCCAACCATACATGGAGAGAGAAATCCCAGAGGTCCAAGCAGGGTTCAGGAACAGAAGAGGCCCCAGGGATCACATTGCGAAGACTAATGGAGTGTAGCAGGGAGTTCCAAAAGAAAATTAGCATGTGTTTTATAGAATATAACAAAGCCTTTGGCTGCATAGATCATGAAAGGTTATGGAATGCCCTTAAAGACATGGGAGTGCCAACACATCTTAGTCCTAATGAGGAATCTGTACTCAGGACAAGAGGCTACTGTCGGAACAGAACATGGAGAAACAGAATGGTTCCCAACTGGCAAAGGAGTCAGACAAGGCTGCATTATATCACCCTACCTGTTCATCCTATATGTAGAGCATATTGTAAAGAAAGCAAGATTGGACATGGAAGAGGGAGGAGTTAAAATAGGAGGAAGAAATATCAACAATCTGAGATATGCTGGCGACATCATAATACTAGCAGAAAACCTCACAGACCTGGAACAACTACTAAGGAAGATCAAAGACGAAAGCGCAAAGGTAGGCTTACTGTTGAACATAAAGAAAACAAAAATAATGACCAGAGAAAACTTACACACATTAAAACTAGACAATGAGGAAATAGAAATAGTAAAAGAGTTTCATACCTGGGATCAAACATTGATAAAAATGGGTACTGCAGCCAGGAAATCAGAAGAAGATTAAGAATGGGGAGGGCGGCTATGAAAGAACTAGAAAAGATCCTAAAATGCAAAGACATACAACTCAGCACAAAAGTCAGAATCACAAGCCATCGTATTCCCTATTACCATGTATGGATGTGAGAGCTGGACAGTCAAGAAAGAAGAAAGGAGGAAAATCAATACATTTGAGATGTGGAGCTGAAGAAGAGTGCTGAGGATCCCATGAACAGCAAAAGGACAAACAAATGGGTCCTAGAGCAGATCAAGCCAGAAATATCCCTAGACGCCAAGATGACAAGACTTAGACTGTCATACTTTGGATACAATGAGAAGGCATAAATTGTTGGCAAAGACAATAATGTTAGGAAAGGTGGAGGGCAGTAGAAATAGAGGAAGGCCACATGCTAGACGGATGGACTTTATGAAAGAGACCACAAATATGAGTTTGCAGGAGCTGGGCAAATGAGGGGGGGCCTGGAGATGTCTCATCCATAGGGTCACCATGGGTCGAGATCGACGCAAAGACAGTTAACAACAACAAAGTGTTGTTTAATTCATAGTGTGTGCCTTGTGGCACTCTAGTAGTAGAGAAGGATGAAGAATACTTAGGACTCAATTCAAATTTAGTAAAAGTCTAGTGGGGTATGGTAGGTAGGGCCAGACCAAATGCTGGACAGCTAGATAAAATTCTTAGCAATTTGGACATTTTCCTACAAACGTTGCTCTGTTCTGTGGATGTCTGCTTAGAGGTAACAGCTAGTGTGATAGTTTTTCTGCTTGCAAAGTGCATCTCAGTTCAGTGTACAATGTGTAAAATGTATAAATACCTCCTTATTTCATGCTACTGATTGTAGATAACAGCAGAAGAAGCTTGCAGGTTGGAATGGGATCCCTTTACATCCCCTATGGTCTGAGGGTTTCCCATCTGTACAGTAGACTAAGGGCCTTTGCAGACTGCCAGAAATAGTGCAAATTGAGTCCACTTTAACTGCCCTGACTCAGTGCTAGGGAATCATGGGAACTGTAGTTTATTGTGGCACCAGAGCTCTCTGACAGAGAAGGCTCAGTGTCTCAGAAAAAAATACAATTCCCATGATTTCCTAGCACTGAGCCAGGGCAGTTAAAATGGATTCAATTTGCACTATTTCTAACAGTCTTTAAAGGCCCTGAGTTAGATGGATGCACTTTATTAAAGAGACCACAAATATGAGTTTGCAGGAGCCAGGCAGAGCAGTAGAGGACAGGGGGGCCTAGAGATGTCTCATCCATAGGGTCACCATGGGTCAAGATTGACGTGAAGGCAGTTAACAAGAACAACAACACTCTAGTTGAGGAGTGTTGTTGTGTACCTTCAAGTCATTTCTGGCTTATGGTGACCCCAAGGAGAATCTATCAAAAGGTTTTCTTGGCAAAAAATTTTCAGAGAAGATTTGCCTTTGCCTCCTTCTGAGGCTGAGAGAGTGTGACTTGTCCAAGGTCACTCATGGGTTTCCATGACTGAGCAGGGATTTGAATCCTGGTATCCCAGTGTCCAACACTCCAACCACTACACCATGCTGACTCTCACCTGGTGACTAGCAATAGCATTTAGCTCATTCTGCTAAATGTTTCTGTACACTCTCATTATTCATTATGTGGCTTTTAACTCTGGGTAGCTGATTTCAGCTTTTTATATGCCCTTCCCACTACAGTCTCTTATTGCCAAAATTAACAATGTTGTTTGTGTCTGAACTTTCATGGCCTTAGCATTCTACCCTTATGCATAAGAAGTGAAGTCTTGTGATGTATTTATCACACTAAAATGGATTACTGGAATTACCTATTATGATTTCAAGTCAATAGCATACCAACTGTCCTGAATGGTCAAGAACAGTCTGATGAATTATGTCGTCCCACTATTAACTGTTTTAAAATGTCCTGGTTTCCCTCTTCTCTTCTTACTTTTCCCCTTTGTCCTCAGCGTACTTCAGTTGCTGCAAATTGAGTTGCAAAAATCATTTGCAGTCAGCAGTGGGGAGAAGAGATGAGGAGTAGAATCTTGTCTATCCCAGTAGACTCAGGCAAAAGCAAACTTACAGACTCTCCTATCTTGTGTGGTCTTCCTCTTTAATAACTTTTGCCACCTTGACCACGCTCCAGTGCTCTTTGGTCACACATATCCTAGTTTTCATTTGCAAAATGTTGGATAGTATGTAATGGCAATGATCTCTACAGTGGGTTAGGAGCCTAAGCTGCCATGACATTGTGTGTCCCAGAGCAATGCTACACTCCAACTTAGTAATCATATACCAATATGGAATGGCCAAAGGTAGCAGATGTAAGATCAAAGTGGCCAGTGGTAACTCCAGGATTCCCTGGAAGAATGCAGAGACTAATGGAACAGCACTCTTGGCTGTTATTTGATCAGCAATATTGACAGTTCCAGTAAGCCCTCCCAAGCTGTGGCAGATTCTCATTTAGAGGAAGTAAATTTAACAGCTGTAGCCTTGTGCATGACAAGACTGGCACATGACTCTGGAAAAGCATGTTGAAAACCAGCTGCAGATCCCCTATTAGACACTATTGTTCCTTCTTCTCCTCAGTCTTTCCTCTTTTTTGCTACTTTGGTCTAACCGGCACTGCAGAAATAATGCAGTTTGACACTGCTTTGACTGCCATGGCTCAATGCTATGGAATTCCGGAATTTGTAGTTTGTTGTGGCACAAGAGCTCTCTGATAGAGAAGGCTAAAGATCTCACAAAACTACAAATCCCAGAATCCCATAGCACTGAGACAGGTCAGTTAAAGCCATGCCAAACTGAATTATCTCTGCCGTGCAGATTAAATCCTCATCATGTTGTCCAAACTGCTGGGGTCTGGGTAGGATGCCCACAAATTAATATAGTTTAGAAAGATATGAGAGATATAGTATGGCTGGTGTACTAGGGGCCAGGGATAGCATAGAATCATAGAGTTGGAAGAGACCACAAGAGCCATCCAGTCCAACCCCCTTTCATTCAGGAACTCTCAATCAAATCATCCCCAACAGATGGCCATCCAGCCTCTGTTAAAAGACCTCTAAAGAAGAAGACCACCACTCTCTGAGGGAGATTGTTCCACTGTCGAATAACCCTTATTGTCAAAAAATGCTTCCTAATGTTGAGGTGGAATGCCAGATCTGAATCACACAGAACTCCAGATGCAAATTCAAATAGGTTTTTGTATTTTTATTAGAGGATGTAATCAGCACACACAAGCAGACAAACACACACACACACACACACACAAGAGCTAGGGAAGCAAAGGAGGGAGAAGTGGAATAGGTTTAAAGCCTTGCTAATGGTGATACATTACCAACGTGGATATTGATTCCAATCAGTAGGAGTCTGAAATGGAGGAGACTCAATAGCCACTGTGGCAAGGGGGGTTAGCTGGAGTATTGAGGAGCCTCGTTTAGTCAGAATGACAGAGGGCCTGCCTGCTTGCAAACTAGACCCAGACCAGAGAAGGGGTGTCTTACTGGCTGTATATATACCCAAAATTGTTTCTTGGTTGGCAGAAACCAAGGCTTGAAGGGGTTAGAAGCTCTGTTAAATGGTTTCCCAGGGGAATAGTTTAAACTAGAAGTGGTTGGTTGGGTGATAGCAGTAAACACGCTAGATAAAAAGGGATTTGCCAGTGCTCTCTTGTCCCAGGTAGTTTCGAATAATCACCATTGGCATGACCCTCTCTCTGTGCTCTGTAGAGAAAAGGGATTATGCTGAGGCCTTGGGGAATCCCATCATGGTGGGTGCCTTCTAGACCCTGGCTAGACCTAACCATTTTTTCCATGTTTGAGCAGGTCAAGCATGCACAATGGGATCATGCCTAGGTCACCACCTGCTTCTCTTTTAATATTAATTTGATTTAAAAATGTGAGGAGCAATCGGAGGCCTAGTCCTGGGGTAACAATCATTTACTTCATTAATTATGAAATGTTTGAATAAACAGTGGCAGTAAGATGGTGGCCTGAGCCACTCATAGAACCACCAGGCCAACTTTACCATTAGGTCACCCTAGGCAGAGGACTTGGGGTATTATTTGTTATTTAATTTGTTGCTTTTGTAATTTTACTGCCTTGAAGGGGGAGAGGTGCTTGTGGTATTTTGATCTTCATGTGCCAAAATAACTTGGCTTCCTTTGATGGGGAAAAGCTGGCATGTGGTGCTCTAGTTCAGCCTTCCCTTTAAGCTCTCTGATTATTTGTATACTTACAGTATTTTTAGACTGATTTTCATTTTTTTTAAACCCACAGAATAGTTTATAATATTGCAATGTTTACAGCCTATATACATTTGAATTTAACCCATTAATATAAAGTGATAAACCAGTAAACTGGTAGCATATGTGATTAAAGTCTCTAAGGCCTTGATTGTCATGCTGAGAGAAAAATGAGATATAACTAAAATTAAGAAATGAATAAAGATAAATGATAAGTTTAGGAATGCCTAGAAAAAATACATTTTGGGCTACAGGGGCTTATTTACACTACACAATTATAGCGCCATTATTCCACTAACTGGCATAGTTCCATCTGGTTTTAATTTTGGTGATGAACTGGAGCACTCTGATGAGATTTCTATATGTCCCTCTCTGAACTGCCAGTGAGCCAGCATGCTATTGTGGTTTGAGCATTGGACTATGACCCTGGAGATCAGGATTTGATTCTCTGCTTGGCTATGGAAACCCACTGAATGATCTTGGTGAGTCACACACTCTTAGCCGCAGAAAACCCTGTGAAAGGTTTGTCTTGGGGCCTCCTTAAGTCAGAAATGACTTGAAGTCACACAACAACAACAACAACAACAACAACAACAGCAACAACAAAACTCTAGTAGGAACCATGGCCATTAAAGTGGAATAATAGTGCTATAGTTTTGTAATGTGAATGGGCTCCATGTCAAAGTGATCAAGTGATAATGGAAACATGTTACATTATGACCCACTCTTTTACTTCTGAAATTTCACGAGATTATCAGCATTACAATCTTTGCTGCCAGTTTCCAACCATACATCTGATGGCATTTGGCAGGTGTGGATGCTGTGTTTGTTGAAATGTAATTCTGTGAAGGGATAGACTCTGACTGGCTGACCTTCTAATTTCGACATGCAGTGCAGACTGCTCCTCGCCTTTTCAAACAATCAGTTGCATGCATAGTCTTCTTTTCCCCACTCCTCTGTCTGGTTTTGTGCCATTTGTCAAAAGGTAGTTCATCCCCGCCCCCCAGTGGTTTCTAAGCTTTTGCAATGCAACCCTCTACCTCTATTTTAGATTCATAAAAGAGTTTAGTTTTGCTTGTTGGCACTGGTACAAGGATTGCATGCCAGTGTGTATTATTTATCCTCTTTTGTCACAAATCCCTGCTTTAAAAAATAAATTCATGATCCTAATTGCTCCACGTAACAGGCAGTGGTTAACTCTAACTGGCAGCAGGTCTCCAAGGTCTCTTATTTTTTTTCCTTTTCATCCATGTCACTGAGCTTTTTTGAATTGGAAATGTTAGGGATTGAATCAGAGACCTTAAGCACGGAAAACATGTGGTCTATTTGAGTTGGGGCAACTGAGTTCCTTGTTCATGTGGATACCATGCTGTTGGTTTGTAAAATGGGGTTTCCAGTTTCAAGTTCAGCTCATGAAGAACAAATCATTTAATGAACCTAAGAGCATAAGAAGAGCTCTGCTGGATCAGATCAAAAGCCTATAATCAAGTCCAACATTACTCCCAAAGCAGCCAAACATGGGAAGCCTACAAGGCAGATGTGAGCTAATACTATGAACAAGATGCTAACCAAGGGATGGGGTGGGTGGGGGATGACTGCCAGAAATAAGATTTTCATATGCTTGGTCATGGAAAGTCGTGGAAATTAGGACCAGAATCCTACTGATGTTGTACTCATGTTCCCCAATGGAAGTGGCTGGGCAATTTTGTATCATGTGGAATAGCCACATTCAGTTCAAAGTTGCAGAATGGAGTTGTATCTGCAGTGCTATTGTCCATGAATGCATGTTGTACATGTGGCACATGTGAGGTGACCATGGATGCATTGTGCATTTGGTTCCTGTTAATCATTTTATGTATAGCTCCCAAGAGGGGGGCTCAAAGTTACATATTTGGTGTCTTGGTTCAGTTGCATAATGTTGCTGTTCAACTCAAGGACTGATTGCACAACAGAACTGATGCATAGCTTTGCATGCAGAGGTTTATTCTATGCACCCCCAATGTAGGATCTGGGGCACAGCTTGCAGAAGCTGAAAGGCACTCATTGCTTTCAGATTTAGACAATTTACCGATATTAGTTCAGACATTAACAGATTCTAAATCTGAAAAAGCTAACAACATTTTAAATACATTTCCTTTTAACATAATTTGAGGTATAAATTTTAGTTTCCAAACCAATCTATTTTTTTTAACTGTTGAGAGTACAGCAGACAAGAACTGGGTAGAAGAAATAAAAACTGGCTACTTAGTCCAACCAGATACAATTTATTGAAACCTGTCAAACTAGTCTTCAAATAACAGGAAACTGATTCCAGTTTGCTTGAAGGCACATATTACTCAGCTACTAAAAGGCAATCAGCTTTTCCATAATAAAATAGTGCTATCACATAAAGTTATCCTGTCTCATTGTGAGCAACCATCAGTCAATAAACATTTTCTAAATCATATAATCATGTTATGGAATATGTGTGCACCATGGTTCATTACTCAGGAGATTACACATTTACAATATGAATGAATACAATATATAAATTTAAAACTACAGCACCAGTGCTGAACCAGTAAGGGAAGTAAATTATAGACTGCAAGTAAAGAGAGAGTGTAGCAAGCACATAAGGTAACAGCATCAAACTTCAGTGTTGGTTATATATCTGTCATCACAATCAACGGACTAGTAAACCCTGTTACACGTTTCCCACAGTCTGATACTGATCTGCCAAAATCTCTGGCATACTCAGCAAGTTATTTCCAAATAAAAAGATAGTACCTCTTGTTTCACCATGCTCATCCTAACATTAAATTCACTGTGAGAAAAACAAGAAAGGACAACGAGAGAGGGAAAAATGCACCTTTTGCAAGACCATATTCATTTATATACTGCTTAACCCTTTCTAGGCACAATGCAAAATTTAAAAGAAACGTCAGTATAATGGCCACTGAATACCTCTGGGAAAGGAGTGTTTCCTCCTAGCCAAACTTAAAGAGTGGGTCATTCTGTCTTACTTTTTCTTCAACTGCAGCCAGATGGAAGGACACACTGTTCAACATATCAGGGATGAAAACCAGGACATGTTTTTTTATGGCCAAGCAACATCAGAATGTGGTCACAATGGTAAGAGGTATTCATAATTACTTCTTACACACAAGTAGATCCAGCATAGTGTAGTGCAGGGGTAGGCAACCTAAGGCCCGGGGGGCCGGATGTGGCCCCCCGAGGCCTTTGGACTGGCCCCAGGCCGGTCCTGCTGCCACTGCTGCTGCCTGCCATGATGATATTGATTATTGTTGTTATTACTTGTTCTTGGGGTTTTCTTGGCAAAATCTCCACAGGGGGTTGCCATGGCTTTTCTGGGGCTGAGAGAGTGTGCATGCGTAGTTTTAATTTTTTTAAATTTTTAAATATTTATTTATTTATTTATTTATTTTTGGTGCTTTGGCCCCCCAATTGTCTGAGGGACAGCAACCCGGCCCCTGGCTCAAAAAGGTTGCCTACCCCTGGTGTAGTGGTTTGAATGTTGGGCTACAAATCTGGAGAACAGGGTTCGAATCCTGATGGTAACCTTGGACAAGTCACACTTTCTCATCCTCAGAAGATAGCAATGGCAAAGGCAACCCCCCTCTGAAGAAACTTGCCAAGAAAACCCTGTGATAGGTTAGGGTTGCCATAACTCAGAAGTGACTTCAAGGCACATACCACCAACAAAGGAGAGATTGCAGCCTTTTCCCTGAGACTACAGAGAACAAGATTCTGCCTCATCCTCTCCTCTCCCTCCTGCTGAATTAATTGAGTGCAAACTACTGTTACACTTTGAACTCAGTTTGTAGCTGTTGAAGTAAGCCAGAACACAAAGAAGAAAAGTGGGAGAAGGAGAGAGAAACTGAAACATTTTAAAAGCAGCTGAAAAATGAGGATCAATCAGGATTGTTCTGCCAAATTGGGAGACTGGAAGGGTATGAATGATGGCTAATAACAGTTCAATAAAGATACAAAGATGGGTGTGTTTTTCTGTTTTACTGCTTCAGTTGCTCTAAATTGATTTTATTGTATGCCAGCCAGAGATCTTTAGTTTGGGGGAAGGATATACATATTTAAAATAAATACACAATGAAAGAGTCAGAGAGTTCTCCCATTCATTTTGCCAACCTTCCTTTACCTGTCCTATTCATAAATAGGTCTTCTAACTTTTAGCCATAAAAATTAACTTCTTATTTACTCTCCTCTCTTGCAAAAATGAAGATGTCAGACAGCGGGTTCTTAGATCTTGCTGCACTTGCAGAGGTCTGTGTCTTAAATGCTGAAAATTATCTTTTGATGTGCTGGACAGATTTATCTAGGACTTTTCTCAATGGGAAGTACTGAATCTAAGGGCCTAAGCAGACAGGCAGGATACCATGGGCCAAGTCCCTGGTATCCTGCCCTGGTTCCAATCTGGGTCAGTCCCCAGGTCAGTGTGATGACAGGTGGGTGTTTATATGCCCACCCACTACCATGCCATGGCACCACTGCCATTCTGCACCCCTTACCTACCACAGCTGTTGCATCTTCCCTGAAGGGGCCCATCACAGCCTGTAAATCCATAAACGGGACACCTGGCTATGCTCATGTGGCCAGGCATCCCCATCTGGCATCATAGGCCATGATAGGTGCCATCAGGGAAGACACGGAAAAACATCAAAGCATGTAAAAATTTTTTAGGACCAAATAAATTCTGCAGAATCATATTTTTCCTAGCAGCTTGCCCAAAAAAGACCAGTATCATCAGAGGACAGATGTTATGAGAACACAACGGGCAAAAAAAGTTTAGTTCTACCTTTCAGATACACAAAGTGGTTTGAAAAAAGGAACTGACTCATTTATGAAATCTTATGTACCTACCCAGGGGCTAAATCAATTTTTGCAAATTTCCTCTCATCCTCATGCCATATTCTTTCTTAATTCAATGAAATTAGAATCTGCCATTAATCCAACATTTAGATTCACAACAGGATGTTTTTTCACTTGTGATCCATCATAATGCAGTAATGACAATCTGGCTATGCCAAGTTTCCATTACAGGCAGCCTTGTGCAATTCTTTTTTCTCTCGATATTTTTAATGATTTATCATAAATCTGTCAATTAATTGATTTTTGTTCCTCCAGTCTTGCAGTTATGATGTGGAATAACAATGGCTTTAAAAGAAAAGAGAGTCTAATTAAGACATTACTATTTTATCACAGCTCTTGCTCATCCAGGATAGATGGAATGTGTCTCATTCATCTCTTGCATATTCTACACTACAATCTTGAACAATCCAGATTTTTTTTGTGAGATTTTGGAAACTAAGTCTGGTTAACACTTGGGTGAGACACCTCTAGGAAACATCCTTTCCCAGGGTATACTTGGGAAAGGATCCTAATTGAAACTTTGCTACTTTAAGTGTACAGTATAGAGCTAACTGAATCAACAATCTGACTTGGTATAAGAAAGCTTCATGTGTCTGGTTTATTCATGCTCTTCCCAGAATCAGACCAAGACGTTTTGGTTTCTAAGGAGAAAGACAAAATAACTCTCTGTTCCATCTGACTACCCAGACTTATAGTGAATGTTATTTCAACACTGGAGAAAGAGCAAATAAGTTGGTTTTCTTCCTGTAAGTTTTCTTCACTGTCCAGTTTTCACAGTCATACATAGAAATGGGATATAAGATGGCATGCATAATGCTAACTTTAGTATTCATTTGTATATATTTACTCTTTAGGATCTTGTCTAGCTCCTTCATAGCTGCCCTTCCAAGTCCTAGTCTTCTTTTGATTTCTTGGCTCCAGTCTCCACTCTGATTAATGACTGAGCCAAGGTTTACATCAGGGTTTATTCTAATCTGGGCCAAGAGAAGAACAGAACTAGGGAGTTTTGCAGCTAGAACAATACAGGGAAAAAGTAGTTTTCTAAGCTTTACTTTGGGATAGATGTAGATTTGACTGTGAATTGCTTTGTACAGAAGAATAGCAAAACAATCCAGTCAAATCTACATTTATGCCAGAGTAAAGCTGAGGAAACTACTTTTTAAAAGTATTACTTATTGCTATGGTTCTAAGTTCCAAATAGTTTGTTAATGTTACAGTTATCAAAAGTAACTCTTTAATGTTCTGTTTTTCAAAAACAACAACAATCAACATCATTTTATTCTACAATCTATTGCCCTGTTGTACAAAATATTCTCTACCAATCTATCTAACTGTTGCTTCAACATCCACAAGAAAGCACAGATAGGGTTGGGGATAGGGTTAAGCACCTTGGATAGCACCATTAAAGTCTATGGAGTTTATCACACAGGGGAAATCCCGTGCAGAAACGGGGCTTTAAATTAGAAAAAAACACAAAAAAACAAAACCAAAAAACGCGAAAGTGGTTAGTTTTTCAGACAACGTTGCTGTTAAAATGGGGTTAACCCAAACAGAAAGTAGTCAGAAACTGCTTCTTTTTACTTTTGGAAAATCCCCAAAGTAAAAAGAAGTAGTTTCTGACAACTTTCCGTTCGGGTTCACCCCATTTTAACAGCGATGTGTGTGAAAAACTAACCGCTTTTGCGGGTTTCCCCCACCTTTTAAATCCCGTTTCTGCACGGGATTTCCCCTGTGTGATAAACTCCTATGACTAAAACCCACAGTAGATTCACTGCTCCACCCAGCATGGAGCTTCCCATTACCACTAACAGACCATAAAATTGCAACATGAGTAAGTGCTTGAACCATGTGGCATTTCCCCCTCACCACTGAAGTAGGGCCACATCTCTGTATCCACAAAATTAACTAAAAAGTTACAATTACACCACAATTTGAGTGACATTATCCCTTGTAAGGTATCAATCATGCATTTGCACTCACTCAGTAACATACACATGTGTAGGTTGTGCTATGCAAGTGGGGAGAATTATTCACTATAGTACAACAGCTGTATTCTGGTGACAGTGGCAGAAGAGGAACAACACTGCATGTTCTGGTTTCACACTGTGCATTTCACATTCTGGTTTCATGTTGCATTTTCACATTGCACAACACCACCTAGGCACTGGCATGTATTGCACAATGTTGCTGTTCTGTGTGTGTGTGTGTGTGTGTGTGTATCTCTGCATGAAGATATTTACACTATACTGAGGGGAATTTGGATTCTACAAAACTTTATGTTCAGTCTACAAAACCTTGTGCTACAAGTTCTTTTCCCCAGTTAGGACAATATAACCCTACATGGTTACAGAACTGTAATTCCACTTTAACTGCTACGGCTACCTGCTGTGGAATCCTAGGATTTGCAGTTTAGGGAGGGATATTTAGAATTCTCAGCCTGAGAGCTCTTAGGCCTCACTGAACTACAAACCCCAGAATTCCACAGGGGACAACCATCATAGTTAAAGTTCCTCTGCAGGGAACTGGACAGGGGGAGTGTGTCCCTGTTGGTTCCTCCACTCCCAGATCACCGTCATCCTGCCCCGAACAGAAAATCAGGTCCAAAGTGTGTCCTGCAACATGGGTGGCACCAAATATTACTTGGTCAGCCCCATGGTTGTCATGGCAGACTTGAGGTCCTGAGCCACTCCTGACAAAGCAGTCTCTGCATGTATGTTGAAGTTCCCCAGGACAACAAGCCGAGGGGACTCCAACACCACTGCAGAGACCAACTCAGACAGTTCAGGTAGAGAGACTGTTGTGCAGTGGGGTGGGTGGTACACCAACCAAATCCCTAATCTGTCCCTGCCCCCCATCTTTAGATAGACACACTCATACCCAGTAGTCTGTGGGACAAGGCACCTGGTAAGGGAAATGGAATCCCATAGACCACTGCAACTCTGCCTCCCTGTCCCCCAGGCCTCGCCTGCTGCTGTATGGAAATCTCAAGTATACAGAACTGAGAGAGATTAACACCCCCCACTCCAGCTTCATCCAACCAGTTCTTCATAATACAAGCCAGGTCAGCATGCTCATCCAGGATCAAGTCCTGGATCAAAGATGTTATCCCATTCATCAACCTGGCACTAAGCAGCAGCATTTTCAGCCCAAGGGGCCTGTTGCCAAGGCTATCCAGATTATTTGAAATGGGGGAAACCTTGGGAGAAACTAACACCCTGTGACTCTCCCTTCTCCCAGAAGAGAAGCGGTGACTCCCCATGCCATATCTCCCCTTGCCCATTATTGTCATGATGGCTGCTCCATGGGTTACTTCCCCTCCCATGTCCTCCTTGTAGCACATGACTAAATGTGTAGCAAGATGACTAAACTAAGGCTGTTGTAACTTGGCCATAGCATGAAACAACTCACTAGAAAAGATGATAATGCTTGGTAAAGTGGAGGGTAGTAGGAAAAGAGGAAGATCACTTTCCAGATGGATAGTCTCAATCAGGGAAGCTATAGTCCTAGGTCTGCAAGACCTGAGCAGGGCTGTTAAGGACAGGGTGATTTGGTGGTTTCTCATTCATTTGGACAGGTCAAAGTCAACTTGAATGCAGTTAACAACAACAAACTTGTAGTGTCTTGCCAAGTATCTTTACTTTTTGTTGTTGTTGTGTGCCTTCAAGTGATTTCAGACTTATAGCGACCCTAAGGTGAACCTATCATGGGATTTTCTTAGCAAGATTTCTTCAGAGGAGGTTGCCAATAGAACTCTTTTAATAAACCAGGTGTAACCATGACATAAGGACATAAGAAAGAGTAAGACAAAGAAGAAAAACATTAAGAACACAAGACGAGTCTTCAGGGATCACAATCAAGGCCTATTTTGTCTAATAGTTCTTTTCCTATTTTGCCTGTAGATAAGATGACAGGATAGTTAGTCCTCCATAAATGAAAGTAGATGCAATTAAAGCTGTACTAAAAGCTATGATTAGCTGTGCCACCTATAACTCCTTAATTATGAGGAGTGAGTATAGCAATCAAGAAAGTATGATCACTTGAAAGAGGTTGTAATTAGTTTTCTAGCACTGGTGGTGTAGTAATGTTTTTAGGCTTGTATTTCCAGTTTTAGCTTCTTTTACCAGATCATTCATGCTTTGCTCAGCAAAGCAATAGGGATATCTACAGTTCTTTATCACTCATTTTTTCACCAACCAAACTAGGACTAGGTACTCCTCATATAAGGGTACATTGGATGGCTCTGTCCTCCTCTTTCTTTAAATTTTTAATCTTGTGCTGTGGCTACTCTGCTTTTAATATCTGAAGTGCTTCTTTTAAGCCACCCTGGAAAGAATTTTTGAGAAGGTGAGATAGATGCATAATAAATAAAGAAGAGCCATAGTCTGTATTTCCAACCTGGTTAGAACTCATGCCAATTCACCTGTCTGGTGGCCCAGTCTACTGCTGTACATAACATACTGTCTATGGATGAGCAATTTCAAGGCTTCAGCTCTCCCTTCCAGTGGCTTTTAATCTTTAAACCATAGAATGGAGCTAGACTGGATGACACTTCAGACAAGTGTCTTCAAACAGGGTGTTTTCAAACTGAAGACTGTCCTTTGACAGCCTTCCAAACAGAGGGCTGTCACCTACAAAGTAGGAGACAGAAGGTGCATGTACATTACCCCCCCCCCCATGGTTCCAGTAGCAAATTGGTGGAAAGGGGCAATTAAACTTTCCTTCTTCCATAGTGGATGAATTTTAAGTATTTGTGTGCCTGATCCAAATGAGAAAGTCTTTGTGGCCACTTCTTACAGAATATTTAAAGTGCCTCTGGTTCCTGTTCTCTCATCTTTTTTGTTATTGTGTGCCTTCAAGTCATTTCTGACTTATGGTGACTCTTAACGGCTCACCCAGAAAGGGAGGGAAAGTCTTTGGAAGTACTGAAAGTTTCCTTTTGCTTTGATTCAACCTGCATATTTCCAGGTTTGCATATCGTGGGTTCCCCCCACTTTTGTGTTCTTCCTTCTCTCCCTCCCACTGATCATGATTCACATGAATGTTTTAATTATGTCTTCCTTCATAGCATGATGTTGTTCTAGAATCTAGATGGTCCTTGTGCCTTCTTCCAACTCTGAATTTATGAGTTTCCACAGTTCCTTCTTTATTATTATTCAGGAGTTTTGGAGATTGGGATTGAATTCCCTGCTCAGCCATGGAAACCCACTCAGCCCCAGAAAACCCCATGATAGCATCAGAAATGGCTTGAAGCCTTAGCATGCCTTCAAGCCTTAGCATCAGAAATGGCTTGAAGGCACACAACAACAGACAGCCAAAGCACTAAAGCGCCTTAGCAATATTAAACTAGTTAACATTAGGATCATTTTGTTTTGGTGCAAATATACCTCTTTCCATCATGTGATCACTGTTGAATCTTTTTCTTGGAAACAATAGCTATGTTTATTGGCAGTGACCATTCTCGCTCATTCTGGGATAATACAAGCTAACAGCCAAGTAGCGATACATTTTATTACAAAAAAATATTGGGTTAATTTAAACTTAACTGGCAAGTAGAAATTAAAAGTCCATGGCAATAGTGGGAGATTCCAGGAAATATTTTGGGATGAAGAAAACTTCATGGGCATCTCCAAAATAAAATCAATATGTACAGGAACAAAGCCTGGGACTTTCAGATACTTTCCCCTCTCATCTGGAGGGGGTCTAAGGTGAACCTATTATGGTATTTTCTTAGCAAAATTTGTTTGGAGGGAGGGTTGTCCTTGCCTTCATCTGAGGATGAAAGAGCATGACTAGCCAAAGTTCACCCAACCCATTTCCAGTGCAGAATGGGGATTTGAACTTTGGTCTCCCGGAGTCCCAAGGTGCATCTACACTGTAGAAATATAGTGATACCACTTTAACTGCCATGGCTCTACCCTACAGAATCCTGTGATTTGTAGTTTTGTGAGGCACCCAGTGGCATCCCTAGCATAGGTGTCACTTGGTGCAGGTGCCTGGAAGGGGATTGTGGGGTGGGTGTGTGGCAACCTGACCTCCCCTGTCTTGTTTTGCCCTGCCCCCTCCCTCCTGTTGTCTCACTCATCTGCCCCTCTTCCAGGCTGCCCACCACCTGCCCATATGCCCACCCAGGGCTGCCCAGACCTGGGCAGGTAGCCAGGCAAATGAGGCAGTGGAAAGGGATGGAAAGGATGTGCACTGCCCCTCCTCTTCTGATGCCTTGGCTCCCTTGTCTGAGAGAGCTATGGCACCAAAGAAGGCAAGAGAGGTGGTAGGAGGATCTAACTGGATGTTACCCCTCCTTGGAGGTGTCACCTGGTGCAGCATGCACCCCCTAGTGATGCCACTGGAAACACCAGCAGACCTTGATGGAGAAGATTAAAGGCCTGGAAGGGCAACCCCTGGAAGGTATATTGCAGGGATAGGCAACCTTTCCCTTTTAAGGGCCAAGGGACTTCAGCTCCCAGAATCCCAGGAGCTATTGGCCAACATGGGACTATTGGCCAACATGGCTGAGACTTCTGGGAGCTGAAGGCCCTCGGCCCTTAAAGGGGAAAGGTTGCCTACCCCTGGTATATTGTATCGAGGAGGTGTAGTGGTCTGTCACTGTTCTCCTCTGTGCCACCAGAAGGCCTTCTTCACTTTACTGAGCAAAATCTTGCTTTGATTCTGTCAAATCATCTGTCTTGTACATTTGCAAACCTAAACATCTGTAAAAGATAACATGTGGCTGGGAAAGCACAGGGAGAAATCTAATCACTTAAAAGAGATAGCAGCTGACCTAGACAAAGACATAACATGCAGCTGGAACAACATAAGGAGGAATCTAAAGATAGCAGACCTTGAAGTGGTGTTGGGTTCATGGCTGACACCTGTGAAAACAAACACCTGATTGATGGCCTTAGAGGGGTATGATCTAGGGGAGGCATGGTCTTGGAGAAATATATAAAAACACCTAAGATATTGACACATGGTTGGAGCTTTAGCATGGACCGTAAGACCTGGGGTACCATGTCTCTTGGTGGCTACAGAAGGGGTCTACTCTGTTGCTGTCTCTCTGGAGCTCCCAGCAGCTGAATGGAGGTGTTTGCTTGGTATGATTTATGCATATTCCTTTGTATAGCTTACTGGCAATATAATAAATCATAAGGCTTGGCAATTACAATGAGTGTTTTGTACTGCTTCTGAATCTCAGAAAAGAATATCCTTGATTTTGGCAAGACTAATAAAGACAAGGCCTTGTAAAATTACAAATCTCAGCATTCCATAGGATGGAGCTAGAGCATGTAAAATGGTGTCAATCTGCATTATTTCTACAGTGCTCTCTGGAAGCCTTACTGGTAAAGTACTAGGATGGGAGGTGAGAATCAGTGGAGGGGAAAGGGGACTATTTTGGCTCCCCAACATCCTGCTGACAGGCCACACCATCATGCCATTTCGGCCGGTATCTCTTATGGAGTATTTTGAGGTGAGATCATCACTGGGGTTGTTTAACTGTAGGGTCATCACAGTGTCCAGTGCATTCAAAATATATATATAATATAATTTTAAGTGTTGTGAAATGTTTAGATATGGAGACGAGAGCTATTTTCCATGGTGAACTTGTATACTATGCAGGGTCAGAATCAAATACAATAAAGAGTTAGTTTATCCTAATGCATAGGATGATCTAATTCTTTGTTGCATTTGATTCTGACTTGGTTGACATCAAACTTAGGGCCTGTACAAAACTATAGTTCCCATGATCCCCTAGTACTGAGCCAGGGCAGTTAAAGTGGTCTCAAGCTGGATTATTTCTGGCAGTCTGTACAGGCCCTTAGTCTTTTACAAGAAACAATAAAAAGGATTCTATGACATGGACCATGCTGATGGAGTATGTGTCAGTTTGAGAAGCTCTAACAACAGTCTTCTCTAGCCTAGTCTGACACCTTACATATGTTTTTGAACTAAAACTTCCATCAGCCACAGATGGTCACACTGGTTATGACAGATGGAAGCCGTAGTCTAAAAGATGTGTGAGTATCATGGTGGGAGAGGCTTCCACTGAAGAAGTGGGGAAAAGAACAGCCATGCATGCTACCTTAGGCTAACTGAACAAAAGACTGAAACTATTAATGAATCAATGAACTAATGAACTGCTAATAAATAAACTAAGAAGGCCTCTAATATGGGTCAATATTCCTGGCAAATGTGAGACTATTCTGTTCCTGGATTTCATGACTTGTAGTTGTTTCCACTTCCCTGTCCTGTAGGGTTCCCACAATTCTCTTCCACAAAACCGGGACAAAATGTAGGACAAAATGTAGAACATTCAGGCAAAAAGGAGGACACAACTAACTAAAAACCAAAACATTACTAAAATAAAAACATTAATATAACATTAAATATAAATATAATAAAACATTAATATAAATATAACATAAACCTTGGGGTTGGATCTCCTTGGGACTGGGATCTCCTGGATTTCTTTGTGGCTTAGCTGGCTGGCCAAGGCCCCATGAAGCCGTGGCAGGAAGGCCTCACCACCCTGGATCTTTCTGTGGCTTGGCTGGCTGGCTGGCTGAGGCCCTGCACAGCCATGCCAGGGAGCCTTGCCTCCTGGATATGTTGGGGTTTGCTTGGCTGGCTGGCTGAGGTCTCAGCTGGCCAGCCGCTATCTCCTGGGAAGAAGAGGCAGGTGAAGAGGCCAAGGGGGTGGAGAGGCAAGGAGCTGGCAGCTGAGACATGGTCCTAAAACTGGGCCAGGACATTCAAAGACCCTGATAAATTGGGATTGTCCCACCCAAAATCGGGATATGGCAACCCTACTGTCCAGTTGTGGTCTTAGGAAGAAGCAGGTAACCTCTGAAGCTCTAGAATGTTGGGTGCTACAACTCCCAGCAGTCCTTGTGGAGCTCCTTGGTGTGCCTAAGTGGTGGTGGTGAAGGTTAAATGAGTTTTTCAATCAATTACCCAAGGTGTATTTTTCCTCCTTTCTACTATGCAGAAGAGAGAGTTCAGTTAGTGCAATGGAATCTGCAGTATCAAAACACTCTGAAAGGTGAGGATTAAAAGGGGGTGGGGTGGGAATAGCTCTGCTCTGCAGTGTTCAAAAAATTATAAATACTCCTTTTGTGCTTCCAGAAACTTTTTGTGTGTATTATATTTTAATAGCTACAATTATGTGTTTTTCTTTTCTTAACCCCTTTTTATAAGCAATGGCAGCAATGTGATTCTCTTCCAATGAGAATGACATACAGTTGTTTTTCATAGAATGCAGAAACTTTCCTACACTCATGTTTTTTTGGATAGGGTTATGTAATAGTACATTTCGCCAAGCAATTTATATTGTTTATAACAATATGACTCACAAGGGATCATCATTTGCTCCTTGTGCTTCTAAGAACATTGTTGTCTACCCAACAGCAGCAAAAGAAGCTTGCTTGGAATGTGTGTTTTCTGGTTGCAGGGCTAGACCAAGTCATTTTGCTGGCTGAGGCAGAGTTTACAAAACTTACTTTTTGGGACTATGGCTCCCAGAATCCTCTAACTATATGGACACAGTGGTCCCACTTTTCCCCAGGTTTGGCCTACGGCACAATAAACAACCCACCCACAATTCTATAGGCTTGAGTGAGCCAGGCAAGCAGTTGAATCTTCCTTCAACCACTAGCCTGGCAACAGGGTGGTGTCTTCCATTGAAGTAACACATGAATCAAACATGATTCAGCCAGCACATTTCAGTAGATCACGTGTCCTCATCCACACCATTATCTGCAGAGCTCTTTCCAATATTTCCACAAACACTAGTGGATTTTTGGGAGTGGCGGTGGAAATAGTATATACAATATAATGCACATTTTCCTGCAAGACATGTTAATGCAAAACCATTGGGTTTATATCTACTTTCTCTTTTGTTTGAATCCCTTTCTTTAACATCTGATATCTCCCAAAATAATGCAATGCTTTCTAGATTTGTACACATACATATCTCCATAAATTTTGATGGCACTGATAGTCTGACATGTGCCTTCAAGTTGACTCAGCACCTATAGTGACTCCATACTAGGATTTTCTTGGCAAGATTTGAAAATGTTTGATTGATTGATTATATATTAGAACAGGGGTAGGCAACCTAAGGCCCGGGGGCCGGATGCGGCCCCCCAAGGCTTTTGGACCGGCCCTAGGCTGGTCCTGCCGCCGCCGCCCCCCCGCTGCCGCCGCCCACCATGATGATATTGATTATTGTTGTTATTACTTGTTCTTGGGGTTTTCTTGGCAAAATCTCCACAGGAGTTTTGTCATGGCTTTTCTGGGGCTGAGAGAGTGTGCATGCATATATATTTTTTAATTTTTTAATATTTTTTTAAAAAATATTTTTATTTATTTATTTATTTATTTATCTATTTATTTATTTTTGGTGCTTCGGCCCCCCAATTGTCTGAGGGACAGCAACCCGGCCCCCAGCTCAAAAAGGTTGCCTACCCCTGTATTAGAATATAAGGTAGGGTATTACTGGAAAAGGGGAGAGAATAAAATGTTGGAGTGAATGCTGATTGGGAAATGTTTGAGGAAATTTGCATGAGGCCAGTGAATGAGACTGGGTTTGTTAGACAGGGAGTTAGACTACGGTTGGAGTAACAGTTTGCTATGGTTGGTCTGACTTAGCTCGAGAGGAGTGTGAGAGAGAGTTGAGGTATTTTAGATGTAATAAATAATCTACTGGGTTATGTTTAATTATATTAAAAATGTTCATGTTTTTATACATTTTTGGCCTCTGGAAATGCTATGTATATGAAAGCAAAGTGTCTGTAGTGGCAACTTTGATTGTAGAGGGGTAGTATCCATTAAGGACAGAAGTTACATAAATCCTCATAGGTATGTTGAGAGCATTTAAATGGTCTCCACAGTTGATGTCACACAGGTGGGACAGGAAGAAGTTATCGTGGTGGAGGTGGGGATCAGGGCACGTCCTCAGCTACAGTAATTGCAGTGAGCACTGTTGACGTCTTCACATTTCGTAGGTTAATGGATAGAAGCCTCACATTTGGCCACAGCAATGGGATTACCTGAGAGGAAACCTCGCAGCTGGTAGCACTTGTGGAATTACCCAAGTGGAAAACCCCACTCTTTGCAGTTGCCTTCCTCTAAGTCTGAGAGTGTGTGGCTTGTGACTCAGTGGGTTTCCATAGCTATCTATGTATACAGGGATTTGAATCCTGGTGTCCCAGAGTCATAGATTATCAGATTGGCGGGGGTGGGGGGTGTAGCCACAAGTAAAAGGCATACTCCCAGCAAAGTTGCGCAATCGTGCTGAAGATTTTCGGGCACATCACGCTTATGAGATGTAAAGGCAGAAAAAAGAAAATTAAAATACAGAATAGGCTTTATTGTCAATGTGGAAAAACAGATTGCATGACAGTGCAGGAAACAGGTGAGAAACAAAGCAAAACAAAGACAAGAGGACATCAAGCATCAAGAGATAGAAGAACACAATGTTTATTCATTGATTGGGAAGTTGATAGCATCTGCTACATAAAATTATGTTTAACTATTGGAACCTGGTCTCATTTGCCTCTCATCCAACCCCTCCAAAATTTCATCTACATCCTCTCAGTGGCATTCATTGCTGGCCAGACCATCATCTAGATCCACAACTCCAACCTCTG
This sequence comes from Phrynosoma blainvillii, assembly GCA_026167975.1. Lineage (NCBI taxonomy): Eukaryota > Metazoa > Chordata > Lepidosauria > Squamata > Phrynosomatidae > Phrynosoma > Phrynosoma blainvillii. Next base: position 20,854,564 of record JANUYF010000004.1, on the reverse strand, counting down.
AGTAATGAATGTCTATTTTATAAAACAAAGATATTGGTTGTAATGTCTCAGGCTAAAGGGAATTATAGCCAAAAGCATCTTGAGAATGGTAAAGTTGCACACCTTTACTTGGAAAACATCACATAATGCAGTACCATCGAATATGGTGGTCTTGGCTATGGAGGTCAGAATCAGCCAGAAATCTGTGCATTCTGGCTGGAGTCAGGCCTTCCTGCATCAACCAGGTCCCACCATCTGAGCTTGTGATTCAGCCACCTGCAGTTGTTCTCACCATCCCAGGGCCCATCCTTTCTGCAGCTGTGAGCCTGTTGCTGTGGAAGACAATGCTCCTTGTGCCGATGAGAGTGTTGGGATAGCAGGATGCTTTGGCCATAGTGGCTTTGGCTTTGGCAATCAGGGCTTTTTGGGTCGGAAGGGTGGATATCTTGGAATCAATTCTTCCATCTGCCGCCATGGTTGCTACTGTGAAGAGGCCACAAAATCCGGAAATAATACCCTTCTGATCTTTGGAATTACCATGAATAATCTGTGATGCTATGGATCTACTGCAAGGTTCTCAGCCTGCCATCAGAAAAAAAAAATGATCTCCTGGAATCATCACTGATGCCAAGAACCTGCCCATGAATTTTTGCACCCTTTCTTTCCCCTTGTTTCTCACTTCTTCTGAAGCCCTCAGGGAAATCATCAATGAAAAGCTGTGTGTGTGTCATCTTGTCTCTTCCTCCTTTTCTGTATTATTTTCTAAATCATTTCCCCCTCGTTTTCAACAAATCTCAATCTGCATTCTAATCTCTGTCTCTTTGTCTTTGCATTTAATTGTGTAAATTTGTGAATGCATGACCACAGCTGGCTTGAACTTATTAGTTGGTGGGTGGGTACTTTGAATAACAGTTTATGATGGGACCTTTTAGATTCCATTTTTTTCAATAAGAATAAGGAAGAGAGAAAACAGTGTCCCTGGTAGGTGCTTTTCTGAGCCTCACTAGTGACGCCTGACCTGACAACAGCAGATGGGAAAAGGATCTAGGAATCTTTGTAGAAGACAAGCTGAACCATGGTGTGATGTGGCCAAAAGCCAATACAATTTTGAGTTGAATCAATAGGAATGTAGCATCTAAAATGAGAGAACTACTAATACCACTCTATTCTGCTTTGGTCAGACCTCACCTGGAATACTATTTCTAGTTATGGACACCACAATTCAAGAAAGATACTGACAAGCTGGAATGGATGAAAAGTAGGGTGACCAAAATAGTCAAAGGTGTGGAAACCATGCTTTGTGATGAGCAGCTTATGAACCTAGGTGAGGAGGTTAATAGTTGATATGATAGCCATTTGAAAGGATGCCACTTTGAAAAGGGGGCAAGCTCAAAAGAGTGCAGTTTCTACGTTGTGGGAAGTAACAGTATTTACTATTTACCATAGTATTCTGTTTTTCTTCTCTTTTTTTGGAGCAGTTGGACCAGTTCTGTGCACCACAATTCAAGAAGTGTATTGACAAGTTTGAACATATTCAGAGGATGGTGGCCAAATGATCTGAAAGGTCTGGAAACCATGTCCCATGAGGAGAAGATGGGAGAACTGGATATGTTGAAGCTTGAAGAAGAGAAGGGAAGAGAAGTTTAAGAGTTGACATTAGCCATATTTAAATAGCCTAGCATTGTCCAGGTCAGAAGATGCAAGTGAAAACTTATAGACCAGACAGAGATCTGGTGGATCTCGTCCAATCCCATTGCTGCTAATGAGACACCCCTAGGTCAATTTGTTCCCTGTATTGATGTGACTTTTTTAGAAACTATGCAGCAAACCCCAGATGTGTTCACACACCCTCCCATGTTCCCTACCTTTCTGTGCTATTGCTGCTATAGAGACACCTCCAACAAAGCTTCCAATATGGAAAAGGGGCACCTGGCCACGTGGCTGCTCTCAGGTGCCCGATTTCTGCATCAGTTGCAGTCAGTACTAGCAATGGTCTGGTAAGGTAAGGTGCATGCACCAGTAGTAGATCTCAAGTCAGCATGGGACAAGTATATAAACATATGCCTGGGCCTGCAATGAACTGGGGACTAACCCAGGTGGGCAAGGGATCCAAAATGAAATGGGGTCAGCAATGCTATCCTGGCCTGTCTGTTCAGCCCTTCTCTGGAGTAAAAAGAGTCCTGCATTGCCCCGTATCAGGGCAGGTACTCAGGGAACTGGACTGTGTGCCAGTTTAGGGATGGGGGAAAAGTTGGTGAGTAGACAGGTTGGTGACCTCTTTCTGCCCAGAACTTCCACCCCACCATCACTTTCACTTCTAAAATTGTGCAGGTCTTCTGATTTCATTCCTTTTGCAAATGTGCTAGTTGATAGTACAAGTGCATCTTTGCAGAACAATACTGTCAGTGCAGCACACCAATGGAAATTTCACAAATATACATATATACAACAGTGCAAGGGGACGGGACTGCCACTTTCAGCCTGTAGTGGAGGCCAGTTGTGCAGACAGTTCATCCTCCCCACTAATCTGGAAGCCCCAATGTTAAACTGGGTATTCCAGATCTAGGCCAGGTATTCTTAGGCTCAAGTCTGAGTTGCCTGTGGAGCATGCTGGAGGTTGTGGCCCTTCCACTTTCCTAGTTCATGCAGTTGGAAGCCATAGCCAGGGGCTTATGAGTCATGACACCTTCCTTGTGTACGGTTGGAAAGCGTTAGCCTCCAAGTTTTAATTAGGCTTCAAATCCAAACTACTGGAAGAGCATACTGAGAGTTGTAGTCCAGCAGCCTATACAGACCACTCATCATCCACCTCTGTTAGTGGAATGGCATTTTGGTTATTGAAGCAAAATGTCAGGGTGAAATTCTAAGACTTTAAGACTGTAAAAGAGCTAGTTTACTGCTTATGTGTCATTTTAAGCTTCCTCTGGTTCATAAGACTTTCAGGTTATATTGCCATGGTGAGTTATTTTAATATAATAGTTCTCTTTCATTTGCATTATATCTTTTATGTTTAAATGGATGTCTTGAATGGTATTGGCTAGTTTCAAGTAGAGTCGACCCATTGAGTCATTTGTTGAATGGTGAATCAATATTGAAGACAATGGGGCTACTCTAGTAGGATTAAGGGCTTTATAATTACAAAGTGCATACATGTATTTTATTTTATTTTTAATTGCTTTTTTGGGTATTAAAATTCCTGTGCCCTTTCAAGTCCTCCTGCCCTGGCTTTTTCTTTGCTTTGCACCAGATGAGAGGCACAGACCAAGAAACCACCTTGCATTTTTGCTCTTCTGCTCAAACTGTCAACTTGGCAAGATTTGGCGCCTGTGCAAGGCAAAGGGAAGAGAAGTCTCCTTCTCTAATAGCTTATGTCTTCAGATTTTGATTTAAACATAGGGCATCCTTTCTGTTTTACAATTCTGTCTCTTTTTAATTCTATGCTTGTTTCACCTGTTTCTTGACTGTGGTGCATTAAGTGACACAGAGCTCTGAGATCATGGGGTAGTCTATTTTAATTAAATTTAATTCCAGCATGAGAGTGTCTTCAAGATGAGAGATGAAAAAAATCTCCTTTTGTTGCCCCATGGAATCCAAAGCAAATGGGATACTGAATGTTTGTACCTAATGCAAGAATAGCTCCCTCCCTTCCTCCCTCTCTTCCCTTTTTCATTCCCTTATTCTTCTTTTGCCTTCTGCTCATGCAAGTAGTAACAAAACACCTTGCTCAACATTTTACTTCTCACACTATCAGAAGGTTTTCCCTGATTCAAAACATGTGTTTATGTGTATTTGAATGTTTGTTTCTTTTGTAAATGGAGCCACCAAAAAGGTCAAGATGAAATTGTGGCGATCATAAGGAACTTACGGCCCTGTACAGACCGGCCAAAAGGGCCAGCCTGGGGGTTGTGTTGGGGCACGGCAACTGCCCTGATGCCACCATCACACTGCGTGCCCCACTGCAGACACACTGCGCCAAAGGGGAGTGGAAAAACCACTGCCACAGTGGCAAGGGTGGCTTTTTGCTGCTCCAAAATTTTATTTATTTATTTATTTATAATAACCTTCTCTTTGATTGTTATACTTTTATTCTGAAATCTTAGTAACTGTGTGAGAGTAACTTTGAGGGACTTTATGGTAACTTTGTAGGAAGCAGATCCACAAAAAACTTCTTGAAAAAGTAAAGATTGCTGTCAATAGTATCATTTAAATACTATGTACGGTAAAAAGAAAATAACAAAGTTAAGAGTTAAAAATAAATATTTGGTTCTCAGCTATTATGAATATTGAAGGTTTTCACTCTCACAAATATAACTAATGACTAGAAATAACTAGTATGCAAATAGTACCATTAGCTATGTTTTATTTGTATGTTATAAAGGTTATAAATATTAAAAAACCAAAAAACCAGAAAACGAGCAGCATTTGCCAGATCTTTTTAGAGGAGCAAAGTGCCAGATCGAGTCCGCAGCATGCAGTTGCCACAGCCCCGATCTGACAAGGAAAGGGGTGGCAGGACGCAGCCCCTTAGGGACCATCTGTTTAGTTCCTATGTTTTACAAAATAACCTTCTTTGTCAAGGCAGAAAATCTCAACAATTGACAGAGAAAACAACAACAAGAATATCGAGGAAGGGGCAGACTTGTTTTCTGCTGCTCCAGAGAATAGGGCACAATGGAGCAATGGACACCAGCTACAGGAAAAGAGATTCCACTTAAACATTAGTGGCACTTCCTGACACCTCTTAACCATCTCTTCTCCAGAGTAAACATACCGAGTTCCCTAAGCCATTCCTCATAGGGCATGGTTTCTAGACCTTCCACCATTTTTGTCACCGTCCTTTCATTTGCTACACACCGCATTGTTTAAATTTCTTAATTTCTAAAGGTTTGGAGAATATATTCTTTCCACTTAAGTCCTCCTGCACAGCATTCCTTGAGTGGCAATTGGCACAAGCCCTAAGCAGATGGATAGGATAGCAGAGGCCAAAGATGCTATCCTGCCCCAGCTCCTGACCTCGACCAGTTTTTGGGCTGGCATAGCAATGGGCTGTGCCATGGATCTGCAACTGCTAAACAACCCATACCTACCTCTGCTGTCATGTTTACTATACCCATGTGGATACCCAGGTTCCTCTTTCTGATATCACAAGCCATGACAGGAGTCTTCCAGGCAGATGAGGTTGCGGAGGCTGTTACGCATTGCACTGTCAGCGGTTACAGTTAAGTCTCCTAGAAACTCTGCAGCAAACAGCCAGGTTTTTAGACCATGTTTAAGGTCCCGTTCGCTAGGATTAGGTCAGATCCACTTGATCTGAATCTGGTGTGCCTGATCCCTCTCTGGGGTTATTAGCCTGTGTCATCTGGACAGAACGATACAAAGTCAGGGGAAGCAAAAGCCTTTTGGCCTGTATGTACAAACCCTCAGTCTAATCAAGCTTGCCTAGTTTTTTGCTTTCACAGCATCAGATGACACCTAACCGTGCTTGGTGCGATGGAGAGGCAATATTTTCAGTTTCTAAAATCCCATGGCTTTTGTGAACAAAACATAGAATCATAGAATCATAGAGTTGGAAGAGACCACAAGGGCCATCCAGTCCATCCCCCTGCCATGCAGGAACTCCCAATCAAAGCATCCCTGACAGATGGCTATCCAGCCTCTGCTTAAAGACCTCCAAAGAAGGAGACTCCATTCTCTGAGGGAGTGTGGTTCACTGTCGAACAGCCCTTACTGTCAGGAAGTTCCTCCTAATTTTGAGGTAGAATCTCTTTTCCTGGAACTTGCATCTGTTGTTCCAGGTCCTTGTCTCTGGAGCAGCAGAAAAACCCTTGTTCCCTCCTCAATATGACATCCCTTCAAATATTTAAACACGGCTATCACATCACCTCTTAACCGTCTCTTCTCCAGGTTAAACATCCCCAGCTCCCTAAGTCGTTCCTCATAGGGCTTGGTTTCCAGACCCTTCACCATTTTAGTTGCTCTCCTTTGGACACGCTCCAGTTTCTCCACATCCTTTTTGAATTGTGGTGCCCAGAACTGGACACAGTGTTATTCCAGGTGAGACCTGACCAAAGCAGAATAGATTGGAACTATTACTTCTCTTGATCTAAACACTATGCTTCTATTGATGCAGCCTAAAATTGCATTGGCCTTTTTAGCTGCTGCATCGCACTGTTGACTCATGTTCAACTTGTGGTCTACCTGGACTCCTAGATCCCTTTCACATGTTGGATCCCTCATGAGACCCAAACCTGTCAAGACCTCCTCTCTCTTTTCTTCAAAATTTAAGTCACAAGTCCTGGATTGTGCTGATAATAATAATAATAATAATAATATAGTTTAATTATATATCCCACCTCTCCCAGCAGATCGAGGCAGGAGTACAAGATAAAAGAAAATACAACTAGCTAAAACATAACAATAAAACCACAACAGAATAAAGTGATAAAACAAAAATAGCAACATAATTAATACAATTAAATTTTTAAATTACAATAAAATTACAAAGTTATTAAAATTAGAGTAAAATTCCCTATGTCAAAACTGGGTGATGATGATCTTTCTTTTTACCTGGTAGGTCTTTGATCTTATACTTCAATTAGGGAGGTCAAGTGGGTAGAGCCGCCGGAAGAGTTATGTTTTGAGTGCCTTCTTAAAGGCCTCCAGTGTCGGAATAATATGGATCTCTTCTGGCGGTGTAAGCCAGATTCCTTGAGGAAAGTGGATGGAAACACCATAATTGGAGTCTGTATAATTTGCAGACTGGCTGGCATTTTCAGCTGGTCACCAGAAGGTGGAGTTGCACAAGGTTTTGAAAGACAACCTGCTTTTTAAAAAATATAAACTTTTCAGGAATCATGTACTTCTATCATAATATCCCATGTCTTAACAGTAAACTATCTGGGGCATTACATTGCTGTTGTTTATTTGTATATTGATTACATGATCTCACAATGTATATCAAGGTATGTAATTAAGCATTAGCAGCTATAGGATGACATTTTTCGTTCTGGCAGGGGACCATAGCTATGCTATTCAGTGAAGAATAGTAGTATCCTTCTATCTGGGATGGACATCTTTTTCCACAATGCCTGCAGCTTCAGGAAAGAAGCACAGGAAGGAAGGAAGTGGGAGTGGAAGTGTGCACCCATGTGCCACATCACACCATGGTTCAGGTTTTCTTCTATTAAGACTCCTAGATCCTTTTCACATGTGCTGTCGTCAAGTGTCACTCTTCCTATATTTGTGAATTTCATTTTTCCTCCTTGCCTAAATGTAGTACCTTACATTTCTCCCTATTGAAATTTATTCTGTAAATTTTGACCAAGCTCTTTAATCTATTAAAGTCACTTTGAATGTTGATTGTCTCCTCTGGGATATGAGGTATCCCTCCAAATCTGGTGTCATCTTCCAATTTAATGATGCACGCCTTCTATTCAAAAACACACCCCACATCCCTGTGTTTGCCAAGCTTTATTGTTGAGTGGAGCTAAGCATGGGTCTGCAGCTGCATGAAGCTCATTTGAGTCATAAGAACATCTCTCAAATTCAAGTTACCTGCCCAGTGTTCAGACATGATGGGAGCCATGTTACCTTTCCTGAGTCAAAGCAGCAGGGCATGGACTGCTGATGGAACATTTTCAATGTAGTCATGAAACCTCCACACACAGCACATTAATGTAGCATAGAGGGAAAAGCTGTTGGTGTGTGCAAAAAGACAAAGGATGTTTCTTAGTCATTTTATGAGCCTGCCTTTTCAAGCTTTCATATCGTTTGAAGGTTCATAAAGGTGAGACATATCTTCTTCATTCCTTTTCTTGTTCCTTTTTTTCTGGATTGCTGAATGCCTGACGTGAAGCAGAACCAATTCTTCATAGCTTGTGGTTAGTTCTGTTCCACTTTCCTGTTGCATTTCTGCTCTTTATTTGTATATTGATTAAATGATCTCACAATGTATATCAAGGTATGTAACTAAGCATTAGCAGCTATAGAATGGCATTCTTTGTTTTGTTAGGGGACCATAGCTATTTTATTCAGTGAAGAATAGGAGTATCCTTCTATCTGGGATGGACATCTTTTTCCACAATGCATGCAGCTTCAGGAAAGAAGCACAGGAAGGAAGGAAGTGGAAGTGGAAGTGGAAGTGTGCACCCATGTGCCCCATCACACCATGGTTCAGGTTTTCCTCTATTAAGACTCCTAGATCCTTTTCACATGTGCTGTTGTCAAGTCAAGTGTCACTCTTCCTATATCTGTGAATTTCATTTTTCCTCCTTGCCTAAATGTAGTACATTTCTCCCTTTCGAAATGTATTCTGTAAATTTTGACCAAGCTCTTTAATCTATTAAACTCACTTTGAATGTTGATCGTCTCCACTGGGATATGAGGTATCCATCCAATTTAATGAAGCACATCTTCTATTCCTAAAACACACCCCACATCCCTGTGTTTGCCAAGCTTTATTGTTGAGAGAAGCTAAGCCTGGGTCTGCAGCTGAATGCAGCTCATTTGAGTCATAAAAACAAATTTAGGTTACCTGCCCAGTGTTCAGACCTGATGGGAGCCATGTTACCTTTCCTGAGTCAAAGCAGCAGGGCATGGACTGCCGATGGAACATTTTCAATGTAGTCATGAAACCTCCACACACAGCGCATTAATGTAGCATGGAGGGAAAAGCTGTTGGCGTGTGCAAAAAGACAAAGGATGTTTCTTAGTCATTCTTCTAACTCTGAGGAAGCCAAAATGATGCAACTAATAATTCTTCACTAATTAAAAGTCCACCATCAAACTACAAATCCACGAAAACAGTATAAAATCACCAGCCCTCTTGAGCTCCTTCAACAACTTTGGTCAGCTTCTGTCCAGTCCTTCACAGTTGCTCTTCAGAGAAGTGAGTATGCCTTTTGTGATGGTTTTTTGTCTTTTGGTGGGATGAAGTCTGCATTTGGGAATCTGTACCATTTTAAAAACATTTGCTGAGAGTTTTCTTCTCAAGGAAGGGAAGATCCCACGTCCAATGCTTGGTATCTCCAGGTCAGGCAGGAGATCTCTGCCAAAAACCCCAGGGAACTGTTAAGAGTCATTTCTGAGAATGGGATAGGACTGACTTGTGCAGATATCCTGATAAGGAATGAGTGTGTTCTAACTCATGGTGAGATAAAATAGTTTTCTCAGTCAGGTGCCATGACTCATGTTAATGTAACACATTTTGTTTTCCAGTTTTTTTTTTTTTTTTGGGGGGGGGGGGAACCAAAATTTTCATCATTAATATGGGATGTCCCCTTAGGGTAGGTATGGGAAAATGTGCAATTTGGTTCATGTCCCAGGTGACTAAAGCACCTCTTCTTTCAACTAATATTCCTTCTAGAGAGAAGGGGGAGGTGAGCAGTTCCTGGGCAGCCATTTTAAGGGGCTGAGTGTTGAACTTTTAAAAACTTTTCGGAGTGTGTGTTGTTGCTGAGGGGTTGGAGCTTTTGTGAGTCACACTTTTGACTCACTAGGGAGTGAGACTAGAAGTCTAGCTCTATATAACTCTTTCCAGACCCTTCTAGACCTTTCTAGGCCAGTTCCTGCTAAAGAGAAGGAGGAGGTGAGCAGTTCCTGGGCAGCCATTTTAAGGGAGTGAGTGTTGAACTTTTAAAAACTCTTGGGAGAGTGTGTTGTCGCTGAGGGAGTGGAGCTTCTGTGAGTTACACGTGTGAGTTACAAGGGGGTGAGGATAGCAGTCTAGCTCTCTATACCGTAACTCCTCCCAGAGCCTTCTAGGCCAGTTCCTGCTAGAGAGAAGGAGGAGGTGAGCAGTTCCTGGGCAGCCATTTTAAACAGGTGAGTGTTGAGCTTTTAAAAACTTTTGGGAGAATGTGTTGTTGTTGAGGGAGCGGAGCTTCTGTGAGTCACAAATCCAGTCCAACCCCTACCATGCAGGAACTCCCAGTCAAAACATCCCCAACAGATCGCCATCCAGCCTCTGCTTAAAGACCTCTAAGGAAGGAGACTTCACTACATTCCAAGGGAGTGTGCTCCACTGTCCAACAGCCCTTACTGTCAGGAAGTTCATCCTAATGTTGAGGTTAAATCTCTTTTTCCTGGAGCTTGCATACATTGTTCCAGGTCCTTGTCTCTGGAGCAGCAGAAAAAAAATCTTGTTCCCTCCTCAATATGACATCCCTACAAATATTTATACACAGCTATCATATCGCCTCTTAACCTTCTCTTCTCCAGCCTAAACATCCCCAGCTCCCTAAGTCCTTCCTCATATGGCTTGGTTTCCAAACCCTTCTCCATTTTAAAAGGCCTTCTTTGGACGCTCTCCAGTTTTTCCACATCCTTTTTTAATTGTGGTGCCCAGAACTGGACACAGTATTCCAGGTGATGCCTGGCTACAGCAGAATAGAGTGGCACTATTACTTATCTTGATCTAGACACTATACTTCCATTGTTGCAGCCTAAAATTGCATTGGCCTTTTTAGCTGCTGCATCACACTGTTGACTCATGTTCAACTTATGGTCTATCTGGACTCCTTGATCCCTTTCACATGTAGTCTCATTCAGCCCGATGTCCCCCATCATATATCTGTGCTTTTCATTTTTCCACCCTAAATGAAGTACCTTATAGCAGAAAACAAGCTAGCGCCCTCCACTATATGACATCCTTTCCAATATTTAAACAGGCCTATCATATTCCTTCTTAGCCGTCTCTTCTCTAAGCTAAACATACCCAGTTCCCTAAGTCGTTCCTCATAGGACATGGTTTCTCATCGGTTCAAAATTCTTCTCATTAGGGTTTCTGCACATTCAAAGATCCTGCTTTTTCTGATCATTTTGTGATTATTTTCTAACATTTTTTTTTCTCTACACAGGGAGATGATAGTTCACAGATGCCATCAACTTCCCATTGATTCAATTAATAAGTAGCATTAGATTGTTCTCCAATTAATAATGTTTCCCTTAAAGCCAAAAGTCCCTCCTTGTGTCTCTCTGCTAGTCACAGTGTCCCCAAAGTGAGATTTGGTCCCTTTCTCCTTTCTCCTTAGTTGAGTAAAGAACCTGTGGTACATAAACTCTCAGAAAGCTAAAAGATTGAAAACTATTCCCATGGGGGGGGGGGGGGGAACTCAAGGTTCCAGGAATGGGAGGTCCCCTCACTGACATGAAGCATCCCCCACAACTGCGGCTGTGAGCCTGGATAGAATAGAAGACATGGACATTTCCATAAAATTCATTCATACAAAATAAGTAGTCAAACATCTCAGCATTTAACAGGTGCATTGAAGAGGAAAAAAGCTCTATGTTGGGTGACTGATTTGGACTAGGATCAAAACAGGACAGCAGGAACGTAGGTAGCAGATGCCTTTAACTTCCCAATCAATGACTAAACATTGTACTCTTGTCTCCCTTGATGCTTGGTTCCAGAGTCACCTCTATCAACAAGGCCGCAGTGGCTTCAGTTTTGGTGGTTTTGGCTTTGGAGGTTCAGAATCAGCCAACAATCTGGGCATCCTGTCTGGAGTCATGTCTTCCTCCATGAACCAGGTCTCGCCATATGAGGTTGTGATTCAGCCACGTGCAGTTTTTGTCACCGTCCCACCTCCCATCCTTTTTGGTAGTGGTGAGCCCGTTGCTGTGGGAGGCAATGATCCCAGTGCCGTTGGGGGTGTTGGGATAGCAGGAGGCTTTGGCCATAGTGGCTCTTTGATCTTGGTGTTAACCCTGAATAATCTGTGATGCTATGGATCCACTTCAAGGTTCTCAGCCTGCCATCAGAAAAAAATGATCTCCTGGAATAATCACTGATGCCAAGAACCTGCCCATGAATTTGTGCAGCCTTTCTTTCCCCTTGATTCCCACTTCTTCTGAAACTCTCAAGGCAAATCATTAATGAAAAGCTGTGCGTGCCTCATCTTGTCCCTTCCCTCTTTTCTGTATTATTTTCTAAACCATTTCCCCTTTCGTTTTCAATAAAATCACAACCAGCATTCTAATCTCTGTTTCTCTAGCCTTGCATTTAATTTTGTATATTTGTGAATGCATGACCACAGCTGGTTTGAACCTATTTTTTTTGGGGGGGGTACTTTGAATAACAGTTTATGAGGGGACCCTCTAGATTCTATTTTTTTCACTAAGTGTAAGGAAAGAAGAAAACAGTGTCGCCGGTAGGTGATTTTCTGAGCCTCACATGTGAGCCTTACATTAATAAACAAACAAGTCTCTGGGAGGGTACATGGAGATGGAAGGCCAGTATATTTTGGGGAATGATCACCACATTGAATCATATTCTTCCTGTCATCTATTGATAATAGACACCAAGCTTTGGCTTCAGGAATTGGTGCAATGTGCTTTCCTCTTGCCTCAGTATTGCCCATATTTTTCATTTCTCATTGGAAGTCTGTGAGCAAGGACTCAGTTGTTCCCCTCCCCATATCTTTGCAATATTTTAGACCAGGGATGGCAGCTGTAGAGGGTCAGGGACCTATTCCACTCCAATGGGATATTGGAGAACTTCACCTCAAGCACTCCCATTCCCCAAAATGAATCCCATCCCATATGAACAGAAACATTCCCTGGTAGCAGCTTTCTGTGGTTTGGGAGGTGAGGGGTTAATCTGAAGTTGAACGGAGCTATCCCATGTCCTTCAGATATTTTCTGGATAGGATTCAGAAAGTTTAGATGGCTGATCGAACTTCAGATTGCAACCGAGAGAGACTCTTATTGACATTACTGCCTTTCCTGGTGAGATGAATGAACTGTACCTTTTTTTGAACTGTAAGAAAGGTGGAAATGGACTCTGGATTGAAAATAATAAAAACCAGTACTACAATGTTATGATGCAGAGTAAGTTATAATGGGAAATCAAGAAAATTCAAATGGGAGGTTCTGGGAGGCAAAGCAGTAACAGATATGAAATATAGAAGTGATAGACCTTGATATTTCAACTTTCATCACTGATGCCAGCATATGCCTGTGCCTGCAATGAACTGGGGACTAACCCAGGTGTGCAAGGGATCCAAAATAAAATGGGCTAAGCAATGCTATCCTGGCCTGTCTTTTCAGCCCCTCTCTGGAGTAAAAAGAGTCCTGCATTGCCTCGAATCAGGGCAGATACTCAGGGAAATCCCCTGAGCGTGCGGACTGTGTGCCAATGTGGGGATGGGGGGAGAGTTGGTGAGTAGGCAGGTTGGTGACCTCTTTCTGCCCAGAATTTCCACCCCACCATCACTTTCACTTCTAAAATTGTGCAAGTCTTCTGATCCCATTATTTTTGGAAATGTGCTAGTTGATAGTACAGGTGCATATTTGCAGAACAATACTGTCAGTGCAGCACACCAATGCAAATTTCACAAATATACATATACACAACAGTGCATGGGATGGCCAGTTGTGCAGACAGTTCACCCTCCCTACTAATCTGGAAGCCCCAATGGTAAACTGGTATTACTGCTTGTGCAGACCCAGGCCAGGTATTCTTAGGCTCAACTCTGAGTTGCCTGTGGAGCATGCTGGAGGTTGTGGCCCTTCCACTTTCCTAGTTCATGCAGTTGGAAGCCATAGCCAGGGGCTTATGAGTCATGACACCCTCCTTGTGTAGGGTTGGAAAGCAATGGCCTCCAGGTTTTAATTAGGCTTCAAATCCAAACTACTGGAAGAGCATACTGGAAGTTGTAGTCCAGCAGCCTATACAGACCACTCATCATCCACCTGTTAGTGGGATGGCATTTTGGTTATTGAAGCAAAATGTCAGGGTGAAATTTTAAGACTTCAAGACTCTAAAAGAGCTAGTTTGCTGCTTCTGTCTCATTTTAAGCTTCCTCTGATTCCATAAGACTTTCAGGTTATATTGCTATGGTGAGTTACTTTAATAGAATAGTTCTCTTTCATTTGCATTATATCTTTTATGTTTAAATGGATGTCCTGAAGGGTATTGGCTAGTTTCAAGTAGAGTCGACCCATTGAGTCACTTGTTGAATGGTGAATCAATATTGAAGGCAATGGGGCTACTCTAGAAGGATTCAGGGCTTTAAAATTACAAAGTTCATGCATGTATTTTATGTTATTTTTAATTGCTTTTTTGGGTATTAAAATTCCTGTGCCCTTTCAATTCCTCCTGCCCTGGCTTTTTCTTTACTTTGCCCCAGATGAGAGGCACAGGCCAAAAAACCACCTTGCATTTTTGCTCTTCTGCTCAAACTGTCAACGTGGCAAGATTTGTCACCCCTTAGTCTTCTCTAATAGCTCATGTCTTCAGATTTTGATTTAAATATAGGGCATCCTTTCTGTTTTCCAATTCTCTCTGTCTCTTTTTAATTCTGTGCTTTTGTTCCACCTGTTTCTTGACTGTGGTGCATTAAGTGACACAGAGCTCTGAGATCATGGGGTAGTCTGATTTAATTAAGTTTAATTCCAGCATGAGAGTGTCTTCAAGATGAGAGATGGAAACATTTCCTTTTATTGCCCCATGGAATCCAAAGCAAATGGGACACTGAATGTCTGTACCTAATGCAAGAATAACTCCCTCCCTTCCTTCCTCACTCTCTTCCCCCATTTCATTCCCTCCTTCTTCTTTTGCCTTCTTCTCATGCAAGTAGTAACAAAACACCCTGCTCAACATTTTACTTCTCACACTACCAGAAGGTTTTCCATGACTCAAAACATGTGTTTATGTGTATTTGAATGTTTGTTTCTTTTGTAAATGGAGCCACCAAAAAGGTCAAGATGAAATGGTAGTGATCACAAGGAACTTACGGCCCTTTACAGACCGGCCAAAAGGGCCAGCCTGGAGGTTGTGTTGGGGCACAGCGACTGCCCTGATGCCACCGTCACACTGTGTGCCCCACTGCAGACACACTGTGCCAAAGGGGAGTGGAAAAGCCATTGCTACAGTGGCAAGGGTGGCTTTTTGCTGCTCCATTTATTTATTTATTTATTTATTTATTTATTTATTTTTAATAACCTTCTCTTTGATTGTTATACTTTTATTCTGAGATCTTAATAACTCTGTGAGAGTAACTTTGAAGGACATTATAGTAACTTTGTAAGAAGCAGATCCACGAAAAAGTTCTTAAAAAGTAAAGATTGCTGTCGATAGTGTGATTTAAATACTACGTACGGTAAAAAGAAAATAACCAAGTTAAGAGTTAAAAGGAAGTATTTGGTTCTCAGCTATTATGAATGTCGAAGGTTTTCACTCTCACAAATATAACTAATTACTAGAAATGACTAGTATGCAAATAATACCATTACCTATGCTTTATTTGTATGTTATAAAGGTTATAAATAAAATATTAAAAGAACAAAACAAAAAAGGAGCAGCATTTGCCAGATCTTTTTAGAGCAGCAAAGTGCCAGATCGAGTCCGCAGCATGCAGTTGCCACAGCCCCGATCTGACAAGGAAAGGGGAGGCGGGACGCTGCCCCTTAGGGACCATCTGTTTAGTCCTTATGTTTTACAAAATAGCTTTCTTTATCAAAGCAGAAAATCTCAACAATTGATAGAGAAAACAACAACAAGAAAAACAAAAATAGTGCAAACCTGAATTGACTGGGACCTACAGGTTTCGAGGGCTGTGCTGTCCCCGATGATACATCTCCAGGGCCTGCCTTCGGCCCCAGCGAGCCTCGGCCTTGCCTGGCACCCGGTGAGCGGCGCGAGGAGGAGGAGGAAGGCGGGACCATCTGGGCCTATAAAGGCCCCAACGAGCCCTTCCTCACCCCCCCAGCGGCAGCGGGACCATCTCCAGGGCTTGCCTTTGGCCCCAGCGAGCCTCGGCCTTGCCTGGCACCCAGTGAGCGGCGCGAGGAGGAGGAGGAGGGCAGGACCATCTGGGCCTATAAAGGCTCTAACGAGCCCTTCCTCACCCCCCCAGCGGCAGCGGGACCATCTCCAGGGCCTGCCTTCGGCCCCAGCGAGCCTCGGCCTTGCCTGGCACCCGGTGAGCGGCGCGAGGAGGACGAGGAGGGCGGGACCATCTGGGCCTATAAAGGCCCCAACGAGCCCTTCCTCACCCCCCCAGCGGCAGCGGGACCATCTCCAGGGCCTGCCTTCGGCCCCAGCGAGCCTCGGCCTTGCCTGGCACCCGGTGAGCAGCGCGAGGAGGAGGAGGAGGGCGGGACCATCTGGGCCTATAAAGGCCCCAACGAGCCCTTCCTCACCCCCCCAGCGGCAGCGGGACCATCTCCAGGGCCTGCCTTCGGCCCCAGCGAGCCTCGGCCTTGCCTGGCACCTGGTGAGCGGCGCGAGGAGGAGGAGGAGGGCGGGACAATCTGGGCCTATAAAGGCCCCAACGAGCCCTTCCTCACCCCCCCAGCGGCAGCGGGACCATCTCCAGGGCCTGCCTTCGGCCCCAGCGAGCCTCGGCCTTGCCTGGCACCCGGTGAGCGGCGCGAGGAGGAGGAGGAGGGCGGGACCATCTGGGCCTATAAAGGCCCCAACGATCCCTTCCTCACCCCCCCAGTGGCAGCGGACCATCTCCAGGGCCTCCTTCGGCTCCAGCGAGCCTTGCTTGGCCCCGGTGAGCCCCCAGTCCAGAGACGAGCGGCGATGACGACAGTGTGTGAGCGTGGGGAGTGAGTTCCAGCTGGGCCTTGAAGGCCCCACACTCCCTGTCTGGCCGGTGCGGAGGAGGAGGAAGGCAGGATCAGCTGGCCTTGAAGCCTCATCCCCCCTCCTTAATTACCACCTGAAGACAATATTAGATGGCCTTGAGGCCTACCTCCCTTTCGCACTGCTTTGTAGCACTTTTTCTTATGTCATTTATACAGCCGTTGCTGGGACTAAAATCTGGAATCGGTTGGTCACTCATCTCCTCCCCTATGGATTGGAGCTGACCATAGTCTGGGGGCGGAGATCCAGGTTGTGTGGGGGCAGGGAAGGTATGGCGGCAACAGAGTCAACAAATGTTACAAAAGAAGGAGGGATCGATGTCTAATATCTATCCCTCCTTCAGTTGACTCTGTTTCCCGGGATAACTTGGAGAGCGTGCCAACCATTCCACTGACCCTTAACCTGCTCCTTTGCAATGCCAGGTCGGTTAAAAACAAAACTCACATCATCCACGACCTCTTAGTGGATGAGGCTGCCGACCTGGCATGCTTCACTGAGAACTGGCTGGGAGATGCCAGCTCCGCGACCTGGGCGCAGGCCCTCCCAGCCGGGTACTCAGTTAGTGAGCGGGAAAGGGAAAGTGGGCGGGGGGGTGGCATAGCCTTGGTTTATAGGAACACCTTAACCATGATCAGAAAGCCTATCCAGAAAACGACGCACATCGAGTGTATGTACCTTAGCCTGAAGACCAGGGATAGTTTGGGGAATCTGTTGGTATACCGGCCACCCCGTTGCTTAACAGACTCCCTGACCGAGCTGATCGCCCTGGTTTCTGAGTTGCTGTTGGAGTCGCCCAGGGCTTAACCCATGAAGATCCAGGAATGCTCCAGCAACAAACCATTCACGGGGACGTCCCAGAAATGGTTTGCTGCTGGATCATTCCTGGAGCTTCGTGGGTTACGTCATGGATAGTCATGATGTCATCTAAAAATCTTCAGCGCGAGCGTGCGACTTTGCTGGGAGTATGCCTTTTACTCCCGGCTCCCGCCCCCATCTGATAATCTCCCTAGTTGAATTCTCAGACCACTATATCACACTGGCTCCTGAGAATGATAACTGGGAAAATTCTATACCAATAGATTCTGTGGTGGATTTTTCTGGCATCCCTACTGCAGCTGTGGGAAGCTGGCTGATTTTGGAAATATACAACAAACAATTTGCCTCCACAGCTCTGTCTTCCAGCAAAAGCAAATGGCCAGAAGGGTGATGGTGGTGGTGATGGTGGTGGTAATGCATCCAAAGATATGGCACTGCTGACCCCAGCTTGAACTTCCAGAGTACTTCCCTCGGCTTAGTGGTAGATCTGACATTCTATGGATATTAACAAGTCTTTCAAGCAGGGTGTCATTTGGGTGAAGGTACAGGGAAGAATTTCAATAAAGTATTACTAAAGATGGCTAAATCCCCCCTCTGGGAACAATCAAGGATAAATAGTACAATAAAGCAGAGCATGTTAAAAGGATTTGTTGTGATATTTTAAATGTGGAGTGACAATAACTAGCAACCAGGATAGTTATGTTTTAAAATAAAAATTAGAAAGTGAAGAAATCAGTTGTTTCAGGCATATTGAATCCTTAAGTGCATTAAAATGTTTTGAATGGCTATGGTCTGTGGATAATGTTTTGGAATAAGGCCCACACACGTATCAGGACTTACTGCTGAGGAAACACACATCAGATTGGTCTGTCAGTCTAGAACCGGCAAGCTGGGCTGTGATCTAGGAAAAAAATCCACATTATTCCCATACCACATTTGAAACAAAAGGATGGCTATATCATTTGGCTACTCATTAAAATGAACTCCTACCATTCAACTGGCAAACAATGTTACCCCAGCCTAGCAAAAACACCAACTGCACTTAGTTACCATTCAACAGGATCCTTAAGTGCTTTTCTGGATGGGATTCAGTTTCAGGACAGGGCTGCTGAATTGCACCACTGTCTCTATAAATGTACACCAATTTGCATGTTTAGCTTTCCTTGGTACTATCATTAAATCAGAGATGATGTGGGACAACTAACATCAAAAGACCTTTCCCACTCAATCAATATACCATCTGAAATCTAATAATCCAGATAAATCCCACAGAGTGAATGTATTTACTGGTAGAGCACATGCTTAATTACCATATATTCTCAACTTCACATATAAATCGAAGGCAGGATTTGGGGCCAAAATTAAGAATGATGATGAGAGTAAAACTTAGGGACATGCAACAAAGGATCTAAAGGATGAAGCAAAGCAAAACAGTGCCAAAAATTTTTACAAAATTCCAGCAGGCATGTTTGTGCTTGCAGTAAAGTTTGGATGGATGAGAGAATGTGTGTGTGTGTGTGGGGGGGCTGTCAGTGACTCCAGGAGAGATTATGCTCTTGCCTTTCTCCATGTGATGGTTCATTTTATTTTTAAAAAAGAGTTAAAGCAAGTACATACATTGACCCATGTATAAGTCAACCCAGTTTTTTTGGAATCAATTTTTTGACCAAAATTTCTAGACTTATACTTGAGTATATACAGCTTTTTAAATTCATTTACATCCTGCCTTTCCCCCAATAGTGGGGATCAAGGTGGCTTGCAACTTTTTTTTTAAAAAAGTACAGATTAAAAACTATATAAAAACATCAGTAAAAAGTATCAATATAAAAATAGCTTTAAAAGAATTAAATAATCTGTAAAGTTAAAACCAATGAAATCCATTAAGAAACCATATAAAACCAACATAGCAGCACAGAACACCATAAAAAGCCCATTGCAGTCAATTTCTAGTAGCCTGATGGAATAAGGATGCTTGCTGGTGGAAGGAGAACATGGAGGGATCCATCCTAGCTTCCTCAGCGAAAGAATTCTAATATCTGGGAGTAGTCACCAAGAAGGCCCTCTCTCATTTCCCACCAAATGAGCCTGTGAAGGTAGTGGCACAAAGCAAAAGCCCTCTCCTGAATATCTGAACATAGGAGGGACAATGGAGCACACCAGGGAATTCCAAAAGAAATCTGCATGTGCTTTATTGGATGCAGCAAAGCCATTGACTGCATAAATTATGAAAAGCTATGGAATGCTCTCAAAGAAATTGAAGTGCCACTGCATTTTATTGCCTGATGCTGTATGCTCACCTCTCCCTTCCTGCTTCCTCTTTCACCTGCTTACCTACTCTCCCACTTGACCAGGGTTGTTGGGGCAGGCAGCTGGGCAAGTGATGAGAGATCCTGGGCAGCAGAGAAGAGAGGGTGGGCATTAACCAGTACTGGTGCATGAGTGCACACACACTGCGGGAGGCCCAACTGGGTGTCACTCCTTCCCAGAGGTGTCATCCAGTATGGTCTGCACCCCTTTCACTACCAAGTGATGCCACTGGTGTGGTGAAGATGACAAAGTTATTAATGAGGAAGAACTCACAAGCTAGCAAGGATGCAGCTATTTGCTTTTGACTGTCTACTGGGAAGGTCAGGATTCTACTTCCTCATCTTCTTTAATTTAGTTAATTGAGTGCAAATTAGTTTTGCACTTCAAGCTGAAGTAAGCTGAGGACAAAGGGGGAAAGTCGGAGCAGGAGAGAGAAACTGAGATTTATTAAAAGCAGATGAAAAATGACACAATTGAAGATAAATCAAGAGTGCCCCTGCCAAATGGAGACAGTTGAAGAGCATACTGTTTAAAGACTTCCAAATATTTATTTATTTATTCATTGGATTTATACCTTGCCTTTCTCCCAGGATGGGGTAATCAGTTAATTTTGCTCAAAGGACAAAAGCAGTTTTGCGCTTAATTTAAGAAGCTTATCACTTGCCAAATTAAGACAGCTTACCTTTTCCGGCTTCAATCCTGGATCCGGGATACCCCCTGATGTTATAAATCACCGCCAATTTAGTCGCAATGCTGCTGGCTGAATCCATCCTGGGTTGAAGCCTCACTCTGCTGACACTTTTTCAAAGTCAGGGAGCTTCTGACTTCAAAAAATTGGCCAGCTCAGCAAGGTTTTGACCTGGGATGGATTCCGCTGGCAGCATCATGGATAAATTGGTGGTGATTTATGTCTGATAACATCCGGGGGTATCCCGGAACCAGGATTGAAGCTGGAAGAGGTAAACTGGCTTTGGTGAGTAATAAGCTCCCATAATTTAAACTGACCTGGGAAGTAGGAATGAAAACTCCTTGACAATGCCTGGAGATCCCAGGAAATGCTTTGGGATGAAGAAAATATCATAGAATCATAGAATCATAGAATCATAGAATCATAGAATCATAGAATCATAGAATCATAGAGTTGGAAGAGACCACAAGGGCCATCCAGTCCAACCCCCTGCCATGCAGTAACTCCCAATCAAAGCATCCCCGAAAGATGGCCATCCAGCCTCTGCTTAAAGACCTCCAAGGAAGGAGACTCCACTACTCTCCGAGGGAGCGTGTTCCACTCTCGAACCGCCCTTACTGTCAGGAAGTTCCTCCTAATGTTGAGGTGGAATCTCTTTTCTTGCAGCTTGCATCCATTGTTTCGGGTCCTAATCTCTGGAGCAGCAGAAAACAAGCTTGTTCCCTCCTCAATATGACATCCCTTCAAATATTTAAACACGGCTATCATATCACCTCTCAGCCTTCTCTTCTCCAGGCTAAACATCCCCAGCTCCCTAAGTCGTTCCTCATAGGGCTTGCTTTCCAGACCCTTCACCATTTTAGTTGCCCTCCTTTGGACACGCTCCAGTTTCTCCACATCCTTTTTGAATTGTGGTGCCCAGAACGGGACACAGTATTCCAGGTGAGGCCTGACCAAAGCAGAATAGAGTGGCACTATTACTTCTCTTGATCTAGACACTATACTTCTACTGATGCAGCCTAAAATTGCATTGCCCTTTTTAGCTGCTGCATCGCACTGTTGACTCATGTTCAACTTGTGGTCCACCTGGATTCCTAGATCCCTTTCACACGTAGTCTCATTCAGCCAGGTGTCCCCCATCGTATATCTGTACTTTTCGTTTTTCCGCCCTAAGTGCAGTACCTTACATTTCTCCGTGTTGAATTTCATTTTGTTAGCTTTGGCCCAACTTTCTAGTCTGTTCAAGTCATTTTGAATTTTGATCCTGTCCTCTGGGGTATTAGCTACTCCTCCTAATTTGGTGTCGTCTGCAAATTTGATAACTATGCCCCCAATACCGTCATCCAAGTCATTAATAAAGATATTGAATAGCAGTGGGCCCAGGACAGAGCCCTGTGGCACCCCACTGGTCACTTCTTTCCAGGTTGAAAAGGAGCCATTGTTGAGCACCCTTTGCGTTCGACCAGTTAACCAATTACAAATCCATGTAACAGTTACTTTGTCTAGCCCACATTTTACCAACTTGCTTGCAAGAATGTCATGGGGAACCTTGTCAAAGGCCTTACTAAAATCAAGATATACTATATCCACAGCATTCCCTTCATCTACCAAGCTGGTAATTTTATCAAAAAAAGAGATCAGATATCATGTGGATAAAGTGTTTTCTACAAGAACAAAACCTGGGACTTCCAGAGACTGTTTCCTCATTTGGAGAGCTTCTTAGGGCTTTACCACACAGGGCTATAAAAGTTGAATTTTAACAGGATAAAAGTATCTTTGGCTGACATTTATCACACAATATTGTGATGGTCCTGCTGCCGCCTTCCCTTCAATTTGTTATTGTAGTGCACCTTTTCATTGATGGGCAAAACCCATCTATAGGCTCTCAATCTTGCTGCTACTCCATTACTACTTTCAAGCCATAGGTCCCTTTCACTGCAGTTCTGCTTTTCAGGCAGTCACATCATGTAAGTGGAAGTAATTCTGCTCCTCTTCCCCACTTCCTTCTCCTGCCTTGCAGCAGTTGCTCCATCAATACCTTCCTGAAGCCAGCTGCTGTGTGCACATTCACACAGCAGCTGGCATCAGGAGGCATTTGGCAGCCATGACTGCTTCTTTTCCCTTCAAGCATGGGGCTGCTGTGTGCCAACACCTTCCTGAAGCTGGCTGCTGTGTGCAAATTCACACAGCATCGACCTTTGAGAACATGTTGGCAGTTGTGACCACTCATCCCCGCCCCCCTTCATCCCAGTGTTTGGCAGTGCAAAAAACAGATCACACAACCATTGATCACCAAAGTGCTATCGTCGGGCAAAGTGTCATAAGAAATGATGGCAAACCAGTATGCTTCCATTCTTAAACTAGCATGATTATGGTGGGATAACAGGTGTGATAAGTCCTTGGATGGGAATAGATCCCTTTGAAGCCAGTAGGGCCTATTTTAGAATAAGCATGCAGCTGTTAGTTTTGGTGCCTTAGGAAAAAGTAACATGTTTAATGGAGAATCTCTCCCCTAGATTATTTACTGATTCTCTTCTTAGAAGAGCAGTTGTCAGTTGTAGAGTCTGTCAGAAGAAAAAACATACTTTTATTCAAAATAGTATGTAAAAGCTTAAAAAATTACTATATATATAATATTTGGTAGCGAAACAGGTTGGATTAAAGGCAGAAATGTCAAGAATGTGGTTGGTTACATTAATCCTCATGGCACTTAAAAAGCAAAGTGATTTTTTCAAAAACCCAGAGCCTCAAAAGCTACGAAGGAATTTTCCCACACCATCATTTCAATTCTTGCCTTTTTCCATAGCCAGTGACAAAACTGGATTCTTCCTATACAGTGTTATAGTTCTCTCTAACAGCAGAGTTTCTTTTGAGATTGTACAAGACATCCACCCAGTTAATAAGAAGTGCTGAATTCACACATTTCTTTCTCTCTCTTCAGGTTATCCCAATTTAGAAGGGACACTATGCAGATACTATTGAGATAACAAAGAGGAACTAACACCAAACTACAGTACAGTTAAAAAACTTTCTGCCAAGCCTAGTTTTAAATTTAACAGAGCTGAAATGCAAGCAAAAGAAAAACAGAGCAAAAGTAAAAAAAATCCTTGACCTCCTCTTCTTCAACCCCTCTTTCAGTTTTCACTGCACAGAAATGTTCTGCATTTTTTGATGTGCTATTAAGTGTCTTAGCCAGCACCAGCTGTGCTCTGTAATTACTTGGCAAAATATTTGCACATGATAGGAGAAAATCTGGGTTGATAGCAGAGATAACACAGATAATGATTATCTGTCTTCCATCTAACTTCAATGGACTTAGTGCAAAGTCAGGGCATAATATCTATCTGCTGGGTTAGATAGATGCCCAAATCCAGGCCTGGCATGACTGGATTTGGGCACATGTCAGGCACATGTCAAGACCTAGAACCAGGTGCATGGACCAATGTTGACTCAAGACAACTTCCATTCCCTATAAGAAAAATACTGGTTGATGGAAAAGGAAATAGAATGCAAGAGTCACAGTTCCAGTGGTGACTAGTAGCTTCCACATAAAGAAGCTGTCCCAGCTGCTAAACACACTCTCTCAAATAGCTTGGATAGCTTTCTTTAAAAGTTCAGAGCAATGGAAATTTTTTGTTTTGTCTTTGTTTGTTTGTTTGTTTTTATTTGCCACCAAATCAGCTTTGATTTATGGCACCCCTATGAATGAGAGACCTCCAAGAATCCTGGTATTCAACTTTCCTGCTAAGGTCTTGCAATCTCAGGACCATGAGTGAAGTGTGGTCTCCATCTTTTCTTACTGCCTTCTACTTTGCAAGCATGATTGTGTTTTCCAGTGGGTCAAGACATTTTATGATACAGGCTGAGTATTCCTTATCCAAAATGCTTGGGACCAGAAATATTTCAGGGTTTTGAGATTTTGGAATATTTGCATATCTATAATGAGATACCTTGGAAATGGGACTTTTAAACAAGAAATTCATTTGAAGTTCATATACAACTTATACACATAGCCTGAAGGTAATTTTATACATTTTTAAAAATAAATTCATGCATTGAACCTTCAGAAAGCAAAAGTGTCACTGTTTCAACCACACACACACACAAAGGTTTGAATTTTGGATCATTTCGGATTTTAGATTTTTGGATACAGAATTTTCAGCCTGTATGTCCAAAGCATGTGACCCTCAGTTTAGTCACTGTCACTTCTAGTGAGAGTTCAGTTTTTGATTTGCTTTAAAACCCATTCATTTGTCTTTTTATCAGCCCAAGGTATTTTCAAATGATTTCATTCTCTTCCAGTCAGCTTTCTTCACTGTCCAGCTTAACTGGACACATCTCAGCTGAAGTTCTCAGCTCACTTCCCAAATGGCTGTGTTGCAGGGGCTACATTGCTTACAAAGTGGGTTCTGAGGAAGCAGTATCATCAGGAGATGGAGGAGTTTATCACATGAGCTGATAAACCATGACTACAACAACATAATAGCATTTTTGGCTAGTACTTATCACATGAGCTTGTATCTCTCCAGTTGCTGCTTTGCATTTAAATCATTGGTGCAGAGCAACTTTTCATTGATGGGGTAAACCTGTCAATGGCTCCTACTATTGTTACTTTTCCACCCCTGCCCCTGGTGTGATAGGTCCCTTCCTCTACAGTTCCAATACTGCCAGTCACATGGCATGAGTGAGCATGATTCTCCTCTACTTCCTCCCTCTCCCTCTCCCCTTGAGACAACAGGCTGATGTGATAAAGCCTTAAGAAAGAGCCCCGGGGAAGGAAGAGGGCAGCTTAGCAAGGTTAGCTCTTATTTCATTCCTTCCTCCAAGGAAACTCTTCTCCTTAATCCAACATCTCCTCCCTTTGGGCTGATCACTGAACACTCCTCCCCCTCCTCTAATTGCCAGCAGAATCATCCCCTGTGACAGAGTGAGGAGTATTTTGCAAACACACAAACACCCACCCGGCCTGGGACCCGCTTCTACTTTTCCTTCCAATGCTTTAAAAAAAAAAAAATTCGGGGGTGAAAAGAGCCATTTTGGAAAGCCTAGAGAAAGCTGGGGTGAGGTTAGAAGATGAGAGGCAAGACAGGAAAAGGAGAAGCAAAGTTTTTTTTTTTTTTTAAAAATTGGGGGTGGAAAGTCCTGTTTTGCAAATCATATGGAAACTGGGGAGAGTGGGGTGGCGGTAGAAGATAAGAAGCAAGCCAAGAATAGAAAGGACTGGGAGAGGAGACGTAAAGGACAGGGGTAAATGAATGTTTTCAAACCAAGGTCACAATAACGTTATTGCAGAAGATGTGATAATAAGTGTTTTCCAAGTGGTATATCACTGATATCTTCCTGTTTGCTTCAATAACATGATTGTGAGATAATAGGCTGGTGTGATACAGTCCATAGCCATGTGTCACACGTGGCTCTCCCAATGCAGGATTCCATCTGAAGGTGAATTATGCAACATCTGGAAAGATTTTGTCAGAGCTTGGGCATTTTTCTTTTGGAACCCAGAATCCCCCAGTCATCATGTTGCATGGCAGAGCAAGAAATGGCAGCCTCTAGTCATGCAAATCAAGGTACTTGAATTGCACTTAAAGCCAGACAATGTATTTCTGGTGTTCAAAACAGAAAATTTCAGAAGGACCTTTCCTTTAACATTAACATTTTGTTGTTCTTTCATGACAACACAAAAAATTTGGTCCCTGAGATTGCTACCTGACTTCTAATGGTAGGAGTCAGCTCAGCCCTAAGAATTTCTGAATGCTTTCCAAGTAAAGTCCAGCTGCATATATGTAAATGACTACATCAAGGATCTCCCTCCCCCCCCTCTTTCTCTGAATATAAACAGGGTGATCAGATGACACATTGAAGGCACTGACAAATAGTTATATGAGATTAAAAAATGTGCAACTAAATTGCTTGCATTCTCTTGGTCAATCTCAACTAGAGCAGATCCATTCAATCAGCAGTTGAATGGTAAATTAGTATGTGGATAATATCCAATTGATTCAATGTTTCTACTCTAACTGGGATTAATAATAGGGTTTAGATGCATGTGAAGTGGTTGCACTTGTGGAACTCTGTTTATACAACAATTAAATGAATATGTCCATTGCACAATGGGCAAAAAAGGTACAACAATATGTGTGATGGAACATACACAGGTGTATGACATACAAGCAGGATTCTGACTGATGTCACAGAGTGACTGAACTGGAAATTTACTTCTGTGCTGGTTCTGGTTCAGAATATAATTCTCATGGACAAAGATTGCTGCATGGCAATGCAACAAGGAGCTTTTAAAAGGTGTGTGTGTGTTGTATTATAGGTGCACAGGCAGCAAGATTACACAAAAATGCAGCCCTCCACCTGAAGTGGTAGACTCTAGAATATTATTGCCTCATTCTGTGTGTCATTTGTAGAATAGTTCTCAGATAACATGTATAATTTTCTTCTTGGTACTCATGATGTCTAACATCCGCACATGTTCTACAGAAAGCCTGTCAAGATTTTTTCTCATGCTTTTGAAAAGGCAGAAAATATTTAACAGCTCTTGAAATAATACTTGGCTGAAGCAAAGAATGTCAAGGCATGTGGGAGTGCACAGAGCAAAACCCATGGCTGTAGCCCAGAAATTGCATCAGCGAACCCTCATACACAAAGATAAGAGACTTTAGTTCAATGGTGTCATGTTTTGTTGTAAAAAGCAATATAGAACTATAAGGTAAGCATTCTATAACATTGTCACCTGATGAGGTAAAAACAATGTCCCTGCATTTTAGTTATTTGCTGTAGTTATGAGGCAGAGGGCAAAATGAGGACATTGCTTCCCAATAAGAATTCTTCACTGAAATTAGTTTTTCCTTCAAACCCTCACATTTCTGTTGGAGAGAGTAAGAATGAAAAACATTCTCACCAAGAACTCATATTTATTGTGTTTGCATCCCCTTGGATATGCTGCTTGCCTGTTTACTTTGGATCCCTAAAACTGTATTAAATGTTCAACTGAAGTTTTAAGTTACTGCAATGCTATACATTTCAGGACTGAATGAAATCGCATGGCAGGGAGAATTCTTATTCATATCATGGGAAAACTTGACTCCCTAGAGAAAACAATGATGTTTGACAAGGTAGAAGGCAGTAGGAAAAAGGGGGAAGACTACAAGACAGGTGGATAGACTCAGTTAAGAGGGCCATTGCCTTGAGTTTGCAAGACTTGAGCAGAGCTGTTGCTAACAGGGTGACTTGGAGGTCTCTCACTCATATGGCTGCCATCTATTGAAATCAACTTGACAGAAGTTAAGAACAAGAATTTTTGCTAGAGGACGATGCTTCATTTTGCCTCCCTTCGCTATGCTAGGTCCCTGGCCACTTGCTGTGTAAAGTTTAAACAGAGGAGGGGGGAAAGGGAGAAAAGTTGTCTCAGCAAATCTAATGCCTTTTTGCCATTGGGTTATTTTTTGGCCTAGCAAACATAATGACTTTTTAAATAGGAAAACATGACAGCTCTCCCTCCCCTTCTTCCATGTAACTAACCAAACTGACATTGAGTATTAGTTCAATACTGGCAACAGGGCAAAGTCTCCTATTTCCCTGAGGGCAGAGGTCTAGTTTAAAGAGCGTGGAGCAGATCCTGGATGTATTCACTGAATATAGTTTGTTCTCCAACATATCAATACCATTCCTCATTCCCCATTTTCAGCCAAATGATTACTCAGCTTGCTTCATAATATGACTAACCCTGCTATGACTGACTTCAGTGTTAATTTTGTGTAATTCTTTCTCCAATTATCCAATATCTCCAAGACACAACTTGGAAGTAACTAGTTACAAATAACTAATCTGGCCAGGAATAAACCACCAATTAATCCTCTAAATACCTCCCTTGTTCCCCGCAGCAAGCATTAAATATTAACTTGGAGTTTCATGACACTCCAGATCTGCTACCTGAATAGTGTAGGAAAAATAGAAAAAAATATTCTAATATGGTTGAAAAATATTTTTCTCAAGCAGTGAGAAACCCTAAGAAGGAGAAATCTGGACTGACAACAATCTTTACAATTTGTGATTTATTCTGTGCAAAAATTGCAATGTAATGTTTTTGCATAGAAAATATCATTTTTCATGCAGGAAGCAGTATTTTCCTTGCAAAAAAAGTTTCTGTGCACAGCGTGTTGTTTCATGTGCAGAAAATACTGTTCTCTGTGCAAAAAAAGTGCAAATTTTGCATAGAATAAGAGCCCAACTAAAGAATTTTCAGTGCAAGCAGCACTGGTTTCTGAAAAATAAAGTAAAAGAAATACCACATGTGAATTGCACAGTGCAAGTCCTAAATTGCAAACAGTCTTTGAATATTGTGCTCTCTTCAATGACTTTCTGAAGGTGGGAAGAAAACAGCTAAAATTACTCACTGCTTCCTTCGAGAATGAAACTAGAGAAGAATGATATCCCTATACCTGAGGCATCTGTTTCACTCTACCCAATGGTAGGGCTGACTCTGTGTCCAAATTAATAGATGCCACAATATTAATAGTGTGGAGGAAGAAGACCCAACGTTTTCCCTTATGCTATGTGGAAAATATACCCTTCCCCATGCCCCTGGCAAAAACCATGCAGTCCTTACCCTTGTGCCAACTTGACGGGATGTCCTATCTATTTTATTTATTTCATTTCTATGCTACCTTTCTCCCAGAAAGGGACCCAAGGTTCACAAAGTTCTAGCTCAGTGTTCTTTCGATCATGTGGATTTCCCATCCATGTGGAAGGAATTTATATGCAGGTGCAGAGCCCTGTGGCGCAGTGGTTAAATGCCTGTACTGCCGCCATTCACTCATAGACCACAAGGTTGCAAGATCAATACTAGCTAGGGCTCAGGCTAGACTCAGGCCTTCATCCTTCCGAGGTCGCTAAAATGAGTACCCAACTGTTGGGGGGCAATGAGCTTACAGTTGTAAACCACTTAGACATCCCATAGCGTGATATGAAGCAGTATATAAATGAAGCTGAAGCTGCTTTTGCTTTGCAGAGAGCAAGAACTGGTAACCAGCTGCTGGGCGGGGGCGGGGGGGGGGGGGGGCGGGATTGAAAGAAAGTAAAAAAGACACTGCACAAAGGAAGACTAGGCACTTCAAAATGTAGGACATTCAAAAAAGAATGTAGGGCATGACCAAAGAAAAACTAAAAACACTAATATAAATATAAATTAAATTCATATGGTTTATTTACATCTATATTATACATGCTGCATTTTATTATGCACTCAACTGTATTTTTCTGATGAAATAAAGGGCCTTTGCAGACTGCTAGAAATAGTGCAAATTGAATCCACTTTAAGGGTAAGGGTTAGGGTTAGGGAATCATGGGAACTGTATTTTATTGTGGCACCAGAGCTCTCTGACAGAGAAGGCTCAATGTCTCAGAAAAAAAAACCAATCCCCATGATTCCCTAGCACTAACCCTAACCCTTAAAGTGGACTCAATTTGCACTATTTCTGGCAGTCTGCAAAGGTCCAAAGTTTGTTCAAATGCCTTGTTGACTCACAATGTACTTATGGAACACTGAGCAAATCAAATACTTAAAATTGAACCTTGGTCTGTGTTTTGTTTGCCTTCAAGTCATTTCCAACTTATGATGATCCTAAGGTGAACCTGTCACAGGATTTTCTTGGCTATTTTTTTCAGAGGGGGTGTGGCATTGCCATCAGTTGATGTGACTTGCATAAGGTCACCCACTAGGTTTCCATGGCCAAGTGGGGACTTGAACCCCGGTCTCCAGAGTCACAATCCAGCACTCAAACCACTAAATCACACTATAATTGAACTTTACTAGCAGCAAAACCATGACTGAATCTACATTTAAATTATTCCTTTCATTGGTCCTTTGTATTGAAATTTAGGGGAGGGAGTAACCCTTTGCAATGTGCCCTCAAGCAGCCCATTGCCTAACATGTTTGCCATCCTTTCTCTCTCTGAGAAACAGATATGTCCCAGCTCCTGGAGGGAAGCCTTGTCTGCGGCTGCTCCTTCTATTCTCCTATTTGCAATGAGGACAGTCTACCAAGTAGATGTATTTCTCGAAGGGGAAGAGCAAACGTTGTGTGACTCAACGGGCTTCTTAGTCGTGCTCAAAATGAAGGACATTTTTGAATAATTCCTGGACAGAGGTTGAAATGTAGGCTTAGAAAAGGAGGACATTTTGTCACCCTGGTTGGGGTGGGAGTTACGATAGTACCACAATTGTGACTGAGTAACGATTGTGAATACAGAATTGTTATGGAAGAGTAAATCTAGGTAACTTTTCTGTATTCACAATTGCTGCTTAGGGGCTTAACAGACCATCCCTAATAGATGGCTCCACGCCGCCCCTGGAAATACTGGGTTTGGGATGCAGCAACCACATGCCATGCCTCCAACCCAGCAGTTCCGTGGTGCAAAAAGAAGCCACAAAAAGTGGCTCTTTTTTGTGTCACAGAAAGGTCCCTTGCCGGTGCTGCAGTGGCTTTTCTGTGCTCCTTTGGTGCAGTGTGTGTAGATGCTGCACTAAGGGAGTGTTGTGACGCCTCCCACATTAAGCCGCATTGGGGCAGAGTCAGGGTGGTCGGCATGCGGTCACCACTTTCCCACTCTGCCCCCGGGCTGGCTCTTTATGCAAGTCTGTACAGCCCCATAGTCACAATTGTGACATTGTTGTCATGATCATAACTCCCCCAAACCTACTTTACCAGGCCTCAGCTGCATGGAGAGAAGGAGATCCATTTTGCCAGTGATCAGGGCAGGAGATTATACTTAACTAAGGGGCTTTGCAGATGGTGCTTTGCGCTGTCTTCAAGCCAAGGAAGGAGAAGGGCAGCTGGACGCTGGGCGCCCCATCTGCTTCCTGAGGACGTCATCGGAGCGCCGGCCCTTCCACATGATGGGTGCTCCAATGGTGTCCTTCCTGCTCAGCGTCTGGACACACTGAGCTGGAAGAGATGCTGAAGAGGCGCGCAATGCTTCTTGAGGTGCCCCTTTTGTGGCTTGTGGAAGGAGTGCTATTTTAGTGCTCCTTTCCCAGGTGGTGAAAGGGAGGATCGGGGCCAAGGCGTGAGGCAGCATCAGCCCCAATCCATCATTTCCCAGGGCGGCCCACGGCCGTCCATCTGCTTCCCCCCTAAGTAGCTGATACACAATACTTGTCTTCACCTCCAAGTGTGGAAACTGCAACTTCTGAGATATTAGGAATGCAAGTGTATTACAGCAGTTACAAAGAATTAAATGAAATGTTTGACGTTTCAAAGGAACTGAAGAAGACATGTCCAAGATGTTTTGGTCTACAGATGAAATAATATAGACAGTTAAAGATTTCATGGTTAGTTCCTTAAATATACTTTCAGATAAGACCTGTCTTTTCACAATTTTCTAATGGAACATCAGCTGCCTTGAAACCAAGGAATGAGTAATGCAATATGCATTCTTTGAGAAATGCTGCCATCTAGTGAATAAAGTTGTTTCACCAACTCTTTTTTTTAAATAAACCCTTCCATTCTTTCTTAGGGAAAAGAAAAGATGATCAGAGGCAGGTAGCCAATGGTGTAGTGGAAATGTTTAAGGCACAGCTGTTATCAGGACAACTCCCATAGACATCCCATGCAAAGAGAATACAAAAATATAGACAGCTGTGTTCATTCAGGTCAATGAAACAGTTCTAGCAGTGTTTATCTCAACCTAATGTAAAGTTTATGGGACTAACTTGCTCATTCAAGACCAAGTCACCTGAAACTACTTTGCATTACAGTATGGACAGCTAACAACAACATATATTTTTCCCCCTGGGAAGTCCTCTCCCAGCTACCTTAAGAGTTGCAGCTAAGCTCAGAGGGAACAGTGAGATCTGAGTAAAGTGGCAGATGATATCATTGTCTCTGCTAATCCAAAAGTCCCACCATTCTGTTACATCATTGCTAATAGCACTTGAGAAATACTGCCTTCGTTTTCAGTTTGTGCCAGTAAATCAATAGTAGTTAATGATAGACCAGAACTGCATATACATTGCAGACTTAATGCAGTTTGATAGCACTTTAACTGCCATGGTTGAATGCTATGGCATTTTAGGATTTGTGGTTTTGTATGATATTTGGCTTTCCCTGTCAGGGAGCTCTGGTGCCACAACAAACTACAAATCCCAGGATTCCAAAGGATGGAGCTATAACAGTTAAAGTACTGTCAAATTGCATTAATTCTGCAGTGTGGCAGAACCTGTTCTAAGCATGTTGTTGTTGTTTGTCTTCAAGTAATTCCTGACTCTAAGGCAAACCTATCATAAGGTTTTCTTGGCATGATTTCTGGAGAGAGGGTTTGCCCTTGCCTTCCTCTGAGGTGTAGAGAGTGTGATATGCCCAAAGTCACCCAGAGGGTTTCCATGGCTGAGTATGGATTCGAACCCTGGTCTCCAGAATCACAATCCAGCACCCAAACCACTATAGCACACTGGCTTTTTAGGGATGAGTTCTAGGGATCAGTTCACATGTGGTGAAAGACATTTGTCACAGCACTTGCTTTTCCTTACCTATATACCTTGCATTTACCATGTTGTGATTTGCGATTGGTCATTGGAATAGGTTTAGGAGGATATATTGTGATGTTTTGTTGATGTAAGCTGCCCTGATTGCTTTGGTAGAGGGGGGGGGTAGAAATAAAATTTTATTATTATATATTATTATTATATACATGAACTTAATTTGCAACATTGCACAGCCGATAAACATTGCACAGCCAAATGGCTTTCAACTTAATTGCACTATATTTATATTTCAACCAATCAGAGTCCAAGTCCCTCATGCAAAAGATGGAGCAGACACAGTTGCTTCACTGGTTTTGACTAAAACCAATGGGCCAAAATTACAAGGAAGCAGAGTTTGGCTAAATATTAGGAAGGATTTCTGGTATACTAAGAGTTGTTTGCCCATTAAACAGAATTTTCCATCACTAGCCATATTTAAGCTCAGGTTGGGCAGCCATATACTGGCAGCCTTTTTATTTTCATTAATATAATGAATATAGACAGTGTGGTGTAGTTGTTTGAGCATTGGACTCTGACTCTAGAGAAGAGGGTTTGAATCCTCCCTTGGCCATGGCAACATACTAGATGACCCTCAATGAGCTGCAAACTCTCAGCTTCAGAGGAAGGCAATGGCAATCCCCCTCTGAACAAACCTTGCCAAAAAAAACCTATGATAGATTCGCCTTAGGGTTGCTATAAGTCAGGAATGAAATGAAGGCACACAAAAGTGACAGAATATCCACTATACATGAATATGTAGATGTATTTCTATGTGCATTTATCTTGTTTTAGTAATGTACTCTTATTGCATATAATTGTACGTAGTTTGTTGTCTGTAAAATAGTGGTGGTCTTTGTAATAAACCTTCATATTATGTTGGATACTGTTGTTTCATTGATCAGGCGTGTTAGACTATTTGATCTCGAAGATCCCTTCCCATTCTATGATTCTATGGGAAATTGATACACAATTCAAGGAGCTAGAAGTAATTAATACAAGTATTCAGTCCTGTTTTGCACTGCAGTTGAATGCTATTTGTTTTGCCTACACATTGAACAACTGGAGAAATTAGGGGCCCTGTTGTTGTTGAGTGCCTTCAAATCATTTCTGATTTCCAACAACCCTATCACAAGGTTTTCCTGGCAAGATTTGTCCACAGGAAGTTTGCCATTATCTTTCCCTGGGCTGAGAGCATATGATTTGCCCAAGGTCACCCAGTGGGTTTCCTTGGCTAAACAGGGATTTAATCCCAGGTGTTCAGATTAATAGTCTAACACTCAAACCACTACGCCATGCTACTCACCCACATAACTATATCCAGGTGATAATGATGTCTATAGATATCTGGCAGGGGATGAAAAGACATATACAAAATGTATGCAAAAATGTGGGTGTGTGTGTTTAAAACAAATAAACATTCATTTAAAAATATGGACTTCTGCAACAAAAAAGTGTTGCAGCTTCACACAGGACTGGGGTGGGATGTGGATGCTGAAAGAATTCTTTTTTTTTTTTTAAAAATAAATTTTATTGAATTAAAAACAAGAAAAACAAACAAAAAGACAAAACAAACAATTATCACACAGACAAACGTAACATTAAAAAGCGACTTCCTTACTAGATGCACTATTTAGCCCGAGATCATTAACTTCTTTAAGTCAAAAAGTAATAGAGTTTTGTGCCATCTGATATAAAATAATTTCTTTTCTAGTAACAGTGTAAAAGTAAAGACAATATTACAGTAAATTAACTTAATACTATTCCAAAATTGATTATTATTTCTTAGATAATTCTACAGTGTACGGCAGGGGTAGGCAACCTTTTCCCTTTAAGGGCCGAGGGACTTCAGCTCCCAGAAACCTCAGCCATGTTGGCCAATAGCTCCTGGGATTCTGGGAGCTGAAGTCCCTCGGCCCTTAAAGGGGAAAGGTTGCCTATCCCTGGTGTACGGATCTAAAACAATCACCAAATTTCCTTTAAATAAGTGCAGTAATGCACCCTATTGAATATTGGCACCAATTGGGGGAATTAGGGTAAAAGAATTCTGAAGAGAAAACTCCGGTGAAGAATGGGAATCAAATCCCATGTGATTTGCACCTCCGTATTCATGAAACCATGCAGGAGACACGTCAAATGTCTACCAATTATTTTTGTTTTGACTTTAACGCAGAAATGAGGAACTCTGAATGTGGTTGGGTCATGATGTGTGTGTGGGGGGGAGGAGAAGGAAATGTTGGATGATGAACCCAGTGCAATAATTAAATGCCTTATAATAATTAAAATACCTCTACAGTCTTACACTTTCCTTTCCCTTTGGGCCCCTTAGCTGCTAAAGTAAACAATAATTTAAAGTCATGGGAGAACTGAAGCTTAAGTTATGATACCGAGAGAGTAACTCATAGTAAGTAACATAGTTTAATGGCATGCATCTTAATCATGTACGTATAAACATTGCACAGCCAAATGGCTTTCAACTTAATTGCACCATATTTATATTTCAACAAATCATTTTATATCTATAATGATTGTTGATAAATTATGATCTCTTCAGACTCGGGATGCCAGAAAACTTTAGGATAGCCTGATAGTTAAACACTCTTCACTTTGAAATATGATAAAATAGGTCACCAAAGAAACCCTTTATCATTCTTTTAAAGAAATAAATCAACAAAAGCCAAAAGCTTTTAAAAGCAAAATAACATATACTGCCTTAGAAGAGGTCAAGCATAGTGTTACTTAAAAAAAGATAAAGAAAGAGAATTAACATAATAAGGACAATGTTTAGAAGGTGAAGAAAAGAATATGAAGCACTTGGCCAGATCACACGATGATCAATATCTAGTCAAACATACTGTTTCCAACAACCTTCCCTTGATTCATGCCCTTCACATCTGGTATGCAAAAACAGACTGGCCTTAGATATCTAGGTTCCATCTAGGGAGCATGGCTGACAGATACAGACCTACACATAGCTAAATACAATAAATTTAATCCTCTTCATATTTTTTCCTTCCCGCATAAAATCTCTAAAGACTATGGATGCATCTGCAATACAGAAATAAAGCAGTTTGACAAAACTTCAACATCCATGTCTCAGTGGTATGGGATTCTGGGATTTGTAGGTTTGTGTGATAGTTAGCTTTCCCTTTCAGAGAGCTCTGGTACCCCACCAAACCACAAATCCCAGAATTCCATAGCACTGAGCCATGAAAATGTAAGTGGTGTCAAACTGTTTTATTTCTGCAGCGTGGCAGCAGCCTGAGTCCTGAATAGTGAACTTGCTTGTCACTCTTCTTGTCAAGAGTTTCCCAACATTTGGAAAATCAGCTGAGATCCTGCACCATTGTAGCTACTTCTACTAGTGGCGCGTCCCCCAACAGCCTTCCTTTTAAGCCAGGCAGCAGTGCAACCAAAGGGTTTCTGAGGTGCAGCAGATCAGGGTTTTGGGGACTGATGACTGTAGTGCTTTCCTGGTCATGAAGTGCATTGAATTAGGCAGTTGCAGAGACCCCAACTACTTTTCTCAGTAAGCAAAGGGATCTTATAGCACCTGAGACTCAGGAGTTTATCACACAAGCCCCATTCTCACTGCTATCATGTTAGCAAGGGGAACCGGATACATATCAGTTTGGAAGCATTCCCTCTGACATGCCTTCACAATAGCACAACTTGGGTCACATGCTCTCATCCGCACACCTCCTTGCCCTATGGCTGTCCCAGTGTGCTTCTCAGATTTTTTTAAAAAAATATATTTTTAATTTTTAACACAGTGCCAGATATATGCTAATACAATTTTTAACAGTAAAAAATAAAAATAAAAGAAAGTTAAAAAAATAAAGGTGGGGGAGCCTGCCTGGAAATAGTAAGGGATGACAGGGAGAGAAGGAGACACTGGGACCATGTGATTGCCCAATACCAGAATTGCCATATGGAGAACTTATTACACCTGAAGACTAATGGGACAGCAACCTGTTTGGAGGCTTATTATGAATTTTCCCATCAATGACAAGATGCATTTAAACAAAACTTGGATGGCAAGGCAGCGACGAGATGGAGACAGCATTGTATTATAAGTATTGCCAAAGATGCTTTTTTCAACTTTAATGGTGGTTTAAAAGCCACGTATGATACAGTCCAAAAGAAAAGCTTTTGTAGATTTGCCACACATCTCAGGAATTAGACCAAGTCTATGAAAGCTTTGCATAGTTTGTCTCAAAGATCAAAAATCCCTTTGCATTCTGATATTCCAGACTAACATGGCTATGTCTTTGAATTCTCCTCCTCTCACTGTTTCTTGCAAGTGGGAGAAAACTGCCATCATCATTTCCCAGCTACTCAGAAAGCCTTTGGTTGGGACACTGCTAGGCTTAAGAGGTAGGATTTTGGAGTCACATTTGGTCATAAATGACCATACACATCCAGCCCAAAAGTTATGAGATAGTATGTCCCAATCTTACAAACATTGGACAAAATCTCAGCCCCCATTTTTCATCCATCATTCAAATGCTTTTGAATTTTCTTTCCGTCCCTTAAAAAGATAAAAATTAACCAGGCATAGTGGTTTGAGTGTTGAACTCTGGAGACCAGGGTTCAGTTCTCAGCTTGGCCATGGAAACCCATTGGGTGACCTTGGGCAAGTCACATGCTCTCAGCTTCAAGGGGAAGGCAACGGCAAACCTCCTCTGAACAAATCTTGCCAAGCAAACATTATGATAAGCTTGACTTAGGGTCACCATAAGTCAGAAATGACTTGAAGGCACACAACAACAAAAAAGTGAATTAAGAACTGCTGTGAAGCCTCATGCTATGGTTTGGTTAAGGCTCCTGATTTTCCATTGTAATCATTCTGAAGAAAAAGAGACTTGTAAACAATCAACAAACAATTTTGTTTGGACTAATCTCACTGAAGGTGAACTGATGTCTGTGGGACATTTGGATTAACTGCAGTCTGTATTCTTCTTCTGATTGATCAAACACCTCAGAGCTGGAGACAGATACATCTCTGCATTGCCCTCCCGAATGGATGATTTATATTAGCGATGTGTGAGGTAAGCAGGGAGAGAAATATAAATTATCCTGGTTCATCACATTCACTTATTTTAATTTTCCCCACATGTTACTATGACAACATTCAAGGCGTACATATTTTAATTTTACTGGCGCAAGGGAAAGCTTGTCAAAGTTGCAGGGTTCCCTTGATTTTATGGTTAAATGCAATGTCTAATGTACATTATAAATCTTCTCAGAAAAATATGTAGGTTTAGGGGCTTTCATCGCAAGCAGCTCTCCTGGCAACCTTGCTGATTTTTTAATATGTGCAGCTGAAGTTTAAAGGATACTTTAAAGCCCTCTTGATGCTAACACAAAACCTCAGATGTGGGGCAAGGGAATCCAGTACACAACAAGCTGCAACTGTGACAACAACAGCTCAATGTGTTGGGCCATAAAACACCTTGTTAAAGCTCTCAACTTTGTTATGTACATTCAACAAACCCATGCAGTCTATGCAAATTTGAATTTTCTGTTAATTAACAGAAGGTTCCATGACATCACCTGGAGGCCTATTGAAGGAGTTTTTGAATGCTGATTCCAAACTGTACGTATCATGTTATCATTTTAAATTTGGGGACGGGGAGAGAAGCATCATTAATGCTTGCTTGTGGGTGGAAGCATTTTATTAAATCAGTCAATGCCTAGTTTTAGAATTGTGTTTTCTATGCTTTTGTCTTTAGAGAATAATTTCTCCATCAATCTCTTGAATAAAGAATCCCTGCAGGACCTCTATGTGTTAGGATTGTCTGAAGTCTTTTAGGGTGCACCTATTCAATTCACACAATCAGGCACCTTGGACCTAGACATCACTCACTGTAAACTGAATGCACCCTAAGTTTTAGACAGTGGTAGCTGATGTGGCTCTGATGTCAGTAGGCTGGTGGATCTGCTCTGAATTTTGTCTGAACTTTTAAGGAACTATTTCAAGCTTTGAACCTGTTTCTTAGTTCTGTTTGTCACCTTTGACAGCTCTGTTAAAGCTTACAATGACATCTATAGAGGATTTGTACCCATTTCTCCATCCACCAGGCAATGCACAGTCTGCGAAATATAGGTTGACAACAGTGGGTAGTTTACATGCTTAGTGGATGCATCCTATTATTCAAGTTGGGATTTACCTATTGATTCAACAGATCTACTCTAGCTGAGACTAACCAACAGAATTTGAATCAGCAACATTATGTTCTTTTAAGTGGCATCAATTTCAATGGGAAAGAGTGAAGAGTACACTTAACTTTCTCCAGCTGAAATCAATGGAATTTAAATGAGCGTAACATTGCTCAAGTTAAGGAGAGTGCTTCACTTCACCTGGACTGTGTCTGCAAATTGAGCAAATAAGCTGCAGCTTTCTGGCTTACAGTTCATTTTCAAATTGTCTTCATTGCGAAAACAGATGCATACAGGTAGTTTGAAGTGGAGATGCCATTTCAGAGACTATAGACTGTACTGGGTTTTAACAAGTGAGTCACAACATTTGGAACAGATGTTCACTTAGTGTGTGTATGTATGCTTTCAAGTCAACTGTCGACTTATGATGACCTCATGAATTTCATAGAGTTTTCTTAGGCAAGGAATAGTCAGAGGTGGTTTCGACAGTTGCTAAATATCTTTGCACATATGAAGGCATCTGTTTTTCACTTGAGTTTGAAGCAGAGTCTCTCCTAAAGAAATCTCAAAAATAAAATTGCTTCCCATAGTTGGATATTTACAGTTCAACTGCATTACAGAAAACTCTTTGAAGATTCCAAAATCTACATTGTGACAATATCTTTACTAGGCCAAGCCCAAAGTCCCCCAAATGTGTGGATGTCATTGTTAAGAAGAATCAAAGACTTGCTTTCACACTGCTGCATGATATAAATCATAATTTTGTTCAATTGTGTACATTACTGAAATAACAAATGCTTTGATTTTACTCTCCCCTCTTTCTCATTCCTTTCTTTAGACTGAAAACCTTTTACAGCTATAGATTCTTTTTCCATTTTACACTCCCAAACTAGGGAGGAAAATGCACACAACAAGTGCGCCTACTAGATTTTTCTGTTGTTCAGTTCTTAATGATGCATTTGTCTCTGTAGGAAGGGACTTGAAAACCATATGGTTCATTCCCCCAATGAAAAGGGGTTGTGTGTGTATGTGTATTTATGCCTGCTTGGTCATTTCTGAAAGCCTTATTTGGTTCACAATCATGTTCTGCATTGCCATAAATTCAATAAACTTCAGATGGTGGGGGAGTTTACAAAGTCCTCATTCCAACCACTTCTTTCAAGTCCATATTGTCTTAGTTTTTCATTGTTATTGTTTTGCTTTGAGTTCTTCAAGGCATCCAATAGCCCTTCATTTTTTATGGGTGGTTCAAAAATTAAAACAGTGAGAATGTCTTTTAGGCAGTGTCCAGTTTTATAATAGGGCCTTTGTGGCAGAGTGAATTACACCCACTGTGACTAGTCAACTTACTGGAATGGACCTCAAAGAAGATTGAACAAACATTTTGAAAAAACAAAACAAAACAGCATAGTGTGCTGTTGAGAACATTAATAGTAGTGAAATGATTTAAGGACTGTGCAAACACTACTGAAATGTCTTGGTGGACCAATAAACTATATGAAGTGTGAGATCATGAGCTGTATTGAACTGCCCTTCATTGCTGCTGGTGGCTGGCATTGCCTGATGGAAATAGAGGGGTATTGCTTCACATTCCAGTGGACAATTCATCTTGTATCAAAAAGATGACACCAAATACTTCTCGAGGTCACTCAAATTGTAAATTCATTGGCAGATAGTACATAGTGATAGTCACATTTGGACACATCTGTGAATGCAAGAATAGCAATATTTTATTTTTCTACAGAACCCAGGCTATCATGATCTCTGCTTTAAAATCATTAATGGATCCCTCAAGTCTATCATCTGGAAGCATATGTTAGGCTAGGAAGCATATGTCAAAAACTAAGGAATTACATGCTTCTAGCAAGACAATCCCCTCCTGCCATCTGAAGCTGAAAGGAGAGGTGGGAGAGACTCTATACAATCCCCTCATACCATCTGAGGCTATAAGGAGAAGTCAGAGAGACTCTATCCAATCCTCTCCCAGCCACGTGAGCCGTGCAGGTTTGGACTAGGCAAAAGGAATTAAGCGGGTGAGTGTCTGATAGATTTTTGTGAAGCCAACAACCTATTCATTGCAAACACATTTCTCATACAACCAGACAAAAGGTTAGACACATGGACATCATGAGATGGCCACCACAAAAACCAAATAGATTACATTATTGGAAGTAAAAGATGGTGAAACTCCATACTGGAGGCTAAGACTGGGCCAGGTGCTGAGTGTGGCACAGATCATGAACTACTCATTTCAAAAATAAAAGTAACACTCCAGAAGATAACAAAACCAGTAATTATACCAAAATATGATTTAAACAACATTACCACAGAATTCATTGACAATATAAGGAACAGATTTGCAGTACTAAGTATAATAGATCATGAACCGGAAGAGCTTTGGTCTGAAGCCAGGGATATAATAAAAGAAGAATGCATAAAGACACTTCCAACAGACAAAAGGAAAGTGAAGAAACCATGGATGACAGATAAAATGCTACAAACAATAAAGGAAAGAAGAGAAACAAAACAAAAAGAAGATAGGAGTAAACTAAGGAACATGAATGCAACAGTACAACAGCTAGTGTGCAAAGATAAGGAAAAATTACTACAACGACAAATGCAGAGAAACAGAAGATGACAACAAAAAGGAAAGAATGAGAGACCTATTCTACAAGATTCAAGAAATCAAGGGAAAGTTCAAACCAAGGACAGGGACACTCTATGACAATAATAATAACATAATTCAAGACTAGGAAGGAATAAAAAGACATTGGATGCAATACACAGAAGAACTATACAAAAGAGATGACAAAATGAAGGACACAAGGAGTAAAGAGCCATATGAAAATGAACCCCAAATTCTAAAAACTGAGGTGGAAGCTGCAATAAAAGAAATGGCAAAAAACAAGACTACAGGAACAGATGATATACCAATAGAACTGTTGCAATCTACACTGACAGAGACAACCAACATATGTCAACAGATATGGAAAACAAAACAATGGTCAACAGATTGGAAGATATGGGACATGTTTATATGGCTCTTTATTCCATGCTTGATATAGTGAAAGGCAATAGGAAAAGAGGAAGACAACATTTCTGATGGATTGATTCAATCAAGAAAGGACCTGCCTTGAGTTTGAAAGATCTTAGGAGGGCTTGTGATGATTGGAGATGACTGGGCTTCATGGAAGTCTCTTATTCAAGGGTTCACTACATATCAGGCAAAGCCAATTTGATGGCAAAGAACAAAAATAATATGCAAGGGATTAGGGGGTGGGAATTTATTTGGTATAATTTTAATGTCAATTTACTTAATTTTGAGCCAAATAACACACACACAAAAGCTCAATTAACATTCTAAATTTGACATTGTCAAAATTTGAAGAAACAGTTTTCACAAAGGGACAAGACAAGGCTGTCTGCTCTCCCCACTTATATTTTTAATGACAATAGAAGTACTTTTGAGGAAAATAAGGAAAGAAAAACTAATAAAAGGCCTTCAAGTGGGAAATCAGCAGTATAAAACAAGAGCCTTTGCAGACGATGTGGTAATAATATTAGATGACCCAATACAAAGTATAGAGAAACTATGGTTAATATTAGAATAAGCCAGCGAAATCTCAGGCCTTAAGATAAACAAGCAGAAAAACAGAATTTTAATAAAAAACTTCACTGATTCAGATGAAAAAGAAC
Organism: Phrynosoma blainvillii; assembly: GCA_026167975.1. Classification (NCBI taxonomy): domain Eukaryota; kingdom Metazoa; phylum Chordata; class Lepidosauria; order Squamata; family Phrynosomatidae; genus Phrynosoma; species Phrynosoma blainvillii. The sequence goes on along the minus strand of JANUYF010000004.1, from coordinate 20,811,793 downwards.
TAAAACACACAAAACCATCCTAGGTTTTCCCTCCTCATATTTTTGACAGTATAACTTGGATTAGGAGAAGGCTTTTTAGTTGTTGCTATTATTAAGCAACCAAGACTGCATATGCACTGCAGAATTAATCCAGTTTGACACCACTTTAACTGCCATGGCTCAGTGCTGTGGAACTCTGGGATTTTGGGAGATATTTAGCCTTCTGTGTCAGAGAGCTCTAGTGCCCCAACAAACTACAAATCCCAGGATTCCATAGGATGGAGACATGGCAGTTAAAGTGGTATCAAACTGCATTACTATTGAAGTGTGGCAGCAACCCCCAAGTGAACTTACCTAGCTAGCTTGCCTCCATGTCTCTCAATGTCATAAGATTTCCCTCTCCATTTGAAATGATCTGTACATTTTCCTGAAAATTAAAGAAATGAGCATGGTATTTATTACTCACACTGGGTAAATTAGGTTGCAATGAGGGGGAAACAAAAATTAGCAGCAAACATCAGAGAAACATCTTTTAAAAAAAAAAGTGAAGGATTATTATCAACATTTAAAAAAGTGAACAAACTCAAATGCAATGTATAATCCTCTGCCACAGAAGACTCAGTGCACCTGTCCACAAATAATCTGATTTTCTTTCATTGTGTACAGTCAAAGAGGGATGATCAAATATGAGAGCACAAGGTGGCCTGTAGGTGTCCCCATTTTCCTTAAACCTTTTTAAAAAGATGACATGTGTTTCTAGAAACAAGCCACTCTATCAGTTAGACAGCGGGGATCTCATAGTATATAAATGCACAATTTACTTGTTTCCCTGTACAAGGTGTTACGATACTTGAATCTTACCTTTATTGGAGTAAGGTTTCCAGAGCTGTTGGTGGCTGCTGTGCAGTATTTAGTTGTTTATGATGAACTTATGCAAGCAGGAAAGAAAGACTAAGGCTAGATGAAACAGGCAGACAATTTTCTTCAGTATCAACAAGGATTTCAGAAAGATGAGATAGAATTATTGTTTATTTCATTGTTTACTTTAAACATACAAAGAAATATATGTATCAGCCTTAACTGCTTTGTGTGATGGAGAAATGCGCAATGATCACATCACATTTGACAACTTGATTACTACTATGATTTCTTAGGCTTGTGTGTGTGTATATGCCTTCAAGTCGCCTGTCGTCTTATGGCAACTTGATAGCTTACCCTTCAAATATGTTTTTCCCACACCAATGAACCTACTTAGAGTAAACCTTGTGGAAATGAATGGGGCTGTCTTCTTAGTACACATGTATAAGATTCCACTGTTAGGAACTTTTATCACGCGAGTCTTTTATCAGAAGTTTAGCTATGGGGCGGGTGAGAGTATTTCCCCCTGATAAAAATTCTTTATCCCCCTGATAAAAATGTCCCTTCCTTTCACAAATTTCTAGTATCACAGTAAAACACAGTTTTATCTGCACTGGAGAAATAGTCTGGTTGGCACTGCTTTAACTGCCATGGCTCAATGCTATGGAATTTTGGAAATTGTAGTTTGTTGTGGCACCAGAGCTCGGCTTGCATCAGATAAGATTGCATTGTTAATTAACAAGCCTCACTATGGCCTTTTGGGAGTTAAGGGTATTCTCTAGAACAATTCCCAGAATTCTCTATGGAATATCAGAAATCCCCTAGCAACAACAACAACAACTTGGCACTTTGCATGAATAGTCACCATAAAGGAAAAAAGAAAGCTGCCTACCATCACTGGCCTTTTTACAGGGAATTTTAGACTTTAGAGGAATTAAAAGGTTCCAAGAGTAAAGTTTGAATCAACTGATTCAAGAAATGAAAATTCTGTAGTTCAAAGGCTGCCATTCTTGGCATACTCCCCACAACATATGGATATGAATCTGTCCTGAAAGTCTGTTGTTGGCTGTGAAGAGCTCACCCCTTTACCCAACTCCTTTCTCCCCCTCAGATGGCAGCCCTATGTGTTTCCTATCCCACTGCTGCCACCAATTATGTAACATGACATACTGAAATGGCTTATTTATTTCTCAAAGGACCTTATCACATGTGGGGCTCAAAGCAGCAAGAAAGCGATATAAGAATCAATCCAGAACTATACCGGTAGAAACCCCACAATACGGAAATGGCTATCAGACGCAACTAGCATCATCGCACAATTAATGAAAGCGTGATGAAGCGCCCCCCAGGAACCGTATTTGCTGTTCACACACAAGTGAGAAGATCCCGTACAGAACTCAGCAAGGATGTTCTTGCACATGCGCAGAAACAGGATAGCTGCGGCTGTCACTTGCCGCAGCTGTCAAACACAGCCCTTCCCAAGCCGGCTGTCCCCCAAACCCCTTCCCAAGCCGGCACAGGCCCCGCGCTCCGAGGAGAAATCCTCAGAGAGGCGCCTCTCTGAAGACTTCTCCTCGGAGCCCAGGCCCCGCGCAGGCTTAGGAAGGGGTGTATGTGTGTGTGTGACAGCCGGCTGTCACACACACACCCCCCTTCCCAAGCCTTGCGCTCCATGGGAAAACGTCCCCAGAGAGGTCCCTCTCTGGGGACGTCTTCCTGGAGCGGAGGACACGCGCGGGCCTTGCGCTCCATGGGAAAACGTCCCCAGAGAGGTTCCTCTCTGGGGACGTTTTCCCATGGAGCTCAAGGCTTGGGAAGGGGTGTGTGTGTGTGACAGGGACCTCTCTGGGGATGTTTTCCCATGGAGTGCAAGGCTTGGGAAGGTGTGTGTGTGTGTGACAGGGACCTCTCTGGGGACGTTTTCCCATGGAGCGCAAGGCTTGGGAAGGTGTGTGTGTGTGTGACAGCCGGCTGTCACACACACACACACACACCTTCCCAAGCCTGCACGGGGCCTGGGCTCCAGGATACGTATCTGGTGATCAGACATACAGCGAAAGCACAATGATTGCGCTATCATTCCGGTCACGCAATTGCAATTCCCCAAGAAACCGGCATTCAAAATAACGGGGATGATGCCACATTGGGACGGGGTTGTGACGGGGTTCTGTGCGACTTCGTGTGAACACACAGAAAAATAAAGCACAATAGGACGGGATTTCGTGTGGATTCTGTCTGCTTTAGACCCCGTGTGATAACGTCCTAAGTCTCTTTTACTTTTACCTAGGGCTTTATTCCCCAAACTAGGTTTTGACTGTTAGTAGTGTGTATAGGTATTCCAGATAAGCTTGTAACACTTTATTTGAAAAACGGATTAACAATGATTCACTTATTCAGTTGGTATATGCACGTATCACTGTTACTCTTTGTTACACATCTCTCTATCTAGACAACACCAGTTACTTTCACTTAGGACACACACAGTCCTGAACTTTGGTTATTTTCTCAAACTTATTCCTATCCTAGCCACTCAGAGCAGCTTCAAAAAGGCACTAAAGACAGATCTCTTTCGGCAGGCCTTTCCCGATTAGATCCTGGCCTCAGGAGCTCTGCCCTTGGCCTTTTGTGTCCCTGATTTCTCTGCTGTTACTTTATTTATTTTATTTGTTTTATTTTTATTTGAAGATTTAGTTGGATTTTAATGGAGGTTAGTTTAATACGTTTTTATGGGGGTGGGTGGGGGTTTGGGTTTTTTAGATTGTATTGACATATTTTTAACTGCTGTAAGCCACCTCGATTGTTTTAACAGAGGGGCAGGGTAAAAATAAATTGTATTTATTTAAATATATATATATATCCCACAGTATATCAAAACCTAGCAACACCCTCACTTGGAGTTCTATAATGAAACAAAGGGCCGATCGATGCAGACCGGCCTAAAGGGCTGGCCTGGGGGTAGAGTTGGGGTGGGGTGACTGCACACTGACTGCCTCAACTCCGCCCCGACGCCCTGCACCCGACTGCATGGCACGTGGCATCAGGGTGCCCTGTTGGCACAGCGTGCAGACATGCTGTGCCAAAGGGGCGCAAAAGAGCTACAGTGACGGCTCTAAGGGTGGCTTTTTGCTGCCCCCAAAAGGAGCGGCATTTACCCACTCTTTTGGGGGTGGAAAAAAGGAGGATCGGGGCTATGGCATGTGGTTGCCGTGGCCCCAATCTGGCGCTCCCAAGGGCAGCACAGAGCCACCCCTTACAGGCTATCTGCATTGGCCCTAAGTCTCTCCCTTCTGAACTTGTTCCCTACCAGACCCCATCTGATTCCAACTATCAGCAACATAATTCTCTATCACCTACACAATTCTATTGGCTGTCACCAGCTCACTCCTGATTGGCTGTTGATCAGCTGGCTCAACTCTACCTTCTCTCCACATTGACATCCTGGAATGCCAACCTGGGAGTTTTTTTAAAAAAGTACAAAATAAAATAACTAATATTTTGCTGCCCTTTCACAGCATCCTATATCTGTTGCCCAAGGCAATTCCTTCTGCCTAATGGAAGAGCAAGCTATGACTATAGGATAAGTCATTATAGTCCCACTGCCCTGAAATATGAGTTTCTGATGTGTGTTGCTGCATGTGGTTGTGAGCAGCATCTCTCCCCCATTTCCTAATTTCTAGTACTGCATATTGATTTGCTCTGCTCTGATGTGTCAATTGATTATATAGCCACATCCCTTGGTAGATAAGGACTGGCACTAGGGAAGTCTGTAGTGCCTTCACAATAAATATTTGTGAGCTCAGGGTTTGGCAACCTGGTCAGGTAGCTTCACTGTACATTCAGCTCTCAGTGTATCCCAGTGGCAACTATTGTATCCATGTCACTGGGGCAATGAATCTGATCTGTATTTTTGTCTGAACTTTCAAGCAGTAATCCAAGGAACTAAGCCTAGGATAGTGTTTGGCACCTGGCTGAGATAGTTCCTTAAAAATGTGGACTAAAACTCAGGACAAATTCACCATCCCTCTGACATGGAAGCCATCTCTGACAATACTTGTTCAGTGCCAAGGAATTATTTTCATGCATGCTGATATTGTGTGCATAGGAGCCTTTGCATGTGTACAAACCATGTGCAATGTGTTATGAGTGCGCTGAATGATTGTGACATCTGTAAGAAACCCATTTAATTCTAATTTTTATAATGTCCCATTGACATATTTTCAGCAAATCATTCCATCCATCTACTTGTATGGTAGCTCTCTTTTCAAAAGTGTGTGTGTGAACTCTGTATACAAGTCTGGACACATGTGAATACTTAAGGATGGATTTTATAGCAATAATTTATATGATGTGCACGCCTGCAGTTGTTTGGCCAGTGGAGGTCTATCTGGCTCCATGCAGTATAAAAGATTCTTAACTCTGTGGGCTACAAAAGTCTAAGTTTACAGTTCCCATTCAGTTGTGCAATAACAAGTAAATTCATCCATAACTCTCATAAACGCACCACTTTCCTCTATGTCAAATTCACTGGAGGTTGTGAAGACATATCTGTAAAGGTTCCCATGACTCTCATCCTGTCCATGTGAATCTATTGGCAGATCTCCCCATTTTTCTTTCCTGCAGGAAATGGAAGTTGTGAGGTAACAAATGCTAAGTCACTGTTCTTTCATTACTTCCTGAACTTCATATGGAATTATGCTGATTTTTCTAAAATATTTCATTGATTTCTGTTTCACAATGGAAAGGACATTGACCTATTTTACAGGATTTTTTTTTTAATGATCACTGGAGTAAAGTGTTTGTAACATTTTGAATAATCACACTTTATCTGAATACTTCTACTATTACTACTACTACTATTAACAATAACCAAATGCTGTTAACCTTTACAGGGCTAGAATTAGATTTCTAGTATACAAAATGGGGGCTTATATCTGGAACTGTTAAACATTGCTTTCGGTGGTAAAATGCAAAATACTCTTTAGCCTATCAGTGTCAGAAGCTAAATGCCTCTGTTCTATTGGAAAATCATGGAACTGCAGGTGGCACTTCCTTGGGAAAGCAACTTCTACCCAAACTAGCCATTGAATCCTTCTGATGAGAAAGAAGTATCAAAGGTCTCCTGGTATAGCTGACATTGCTCAGGCAACAAGGTCTAAGGGCCTTTACAGACTGCCAGAAATAGTGCAGCTTGAGGCCACTTTAACTGTCCTGGCTCGGTGCTAAGGAATAATGGGAACTGTAGTTTATGTGGCACCAGAGGTCTCTGGCAGAGAAGGCTCAATGTCCCAGAAAAAAAAATACAATTTCCATGATTCCCTAGCACTGAGCCAGGACAGTTAAAGTGGCCTCAATTTGCACTATTTCTGAAAGTCTGTAAAGGCCCACTGAGCATGTCTGCACTGTCCAGGAGCATTTTCCTCCCAATAAAATATTATAAATAAAATATTATAAAATATTTTTAAGGGGTGGGTGGGTTAGGGATTGGGTTGAAGTATTGTTTTAATTCACTGTCTGTTTTAAATTCTGTTGTACGCCGCCCCGGTTTCTGAGCAGAGGGGCGGGTTAAAAATAAAACTACTTCTTCTTCTTCTTCTTCTTCTTCTTCAAGATTGAAAATACAAACACAAATACAACACACCCCTGCAAAAAGACTTTCTGCAACAGACAGTTAATACGTGAAGTCGAAGGCTTTCATGGCCGGCATTCATAGTTTTTTGTGGGTTTTTCAGGCTGTGTGGCCATGTTCTAGAATGGAAGAGAGTGGGTATATATATATATATATATATATATACTGTGAGACCCTGGGTAGGGAGGAGTGATTCCCATGTAAACTGTGTATTGTTCTGTTATTGATGGCAGGGCCTCAGGGTGTGAGGATATGCAAATGAGGATTATTATCTGATAATTGGTGATCATTGTCTGTAGGGAAAGCCCCTGCCCCTGGGTGGTTTCTCATTTGCATTTGCTGAGTGCTGATTTTGCTATTTTGCAGGACTGGTAGCCAAACTTTGTTTACTTTAAGGCTTTCTTCTTTCCTGTTGAAGTTGTCCAAGTGTTTGTGGATTTCAACGGATTCCCTGTGCATTCTGACCTGATAGTTGTTGATGGAATCACTCCTCCCTACCCAGGGTCTCACAGTATATATATACCCACTCTCTTCCATTCCAGTATTCTCTGAAGATGCCAGCTACAGATGCTGGCGAAATGTCAGAAAGAAAGTTTTCTAGAACATGGTCACACAGCCCGAAAACCTACAAAAAACTAGACAGTTAATACTCCAAGTTCTGGGCAAGCAGAAAGGTTTTCACCTGTTATTAAAAACAGAATAAAAAGAGGGCCAACCTTACTTCCTGTGGACCCTCTCCTGTGTCCTCACCAAATATGCTAGAGACAAAAGATCTTGTATGATTACAGTGAGTTAACTGTCTTATGGCAGAATATTTAATATTCTCCACCCTTAAACCTTTCTTTTACTTCCCAGGGAGCAATTACAGTGGACATGATTAGAAGGACTACCTTACCTTAAAATCATGCATTAAATCACACACAATTTGGTATCTATCCTGAATTCCATATGATACTGATTATATAATCAACACAAATTAAGAATACATACAACCTATTGCAAGTGGGATAAAGTACAATTATACTGAAGCATGGAGGAGAGATAAAAGATAGGGCTAAGCAAATCTATAATCAGGCAGGGCAAATTTATCTTCCCAACTGCTCAGTGCTTTAAGTATCAGTGTTTCATGGAGTTAGGCAGAAATCAAAGAAAAGATGACAGAAGGAAGGGATTTCAATGGGGGCTATTGAACTAAAGATGTCATGGTAAATTATCCCATTTAGCTTGAAGGAAGATGATTCCCTGTCTGCTTGGATATTCAAGAGAATCCTATAGTTATGAAAGGCTGTACTCAGGCCTTTGTTGTAGGACTACAATTTAAGTACCACCTTTAACCCTGAGATGGGGGCAAACCATAAGGGTAGCATGCCCTCAAAGTCTTTCCCAAATCCTACTTAAACTAATGGAAATTATCTCTTTGAAGTTGGTGGGAACAAAATTGGCACCAGACCAGCAGACCACTTATGTCCTACATTCATCCAGTTTAAGGATTGAAGGGATACTGCATGGCTCTCAGTTCTTCAAGCTGCTTTATAACTATATATAATTTCCCATGTATATCCACACACACACACACACACACACACATCTGGAATGGAGCTCTTGCCAAAAAAGAAGCTGCTAGTTGAAGATGAATCCACTTCTTGAAAGATATCCTTAAATGTTCCGGACACTGTTTCTTTCAAGGTAAGTCTAAGAAAAGTAGTTGTAACCAAACAAAGGGACTCTGCAGTAAACCTATTAAACACTTTCGTCATTGGTACAAAATTCCTTATTCCTTACACATACAGGTTGGTATTAGAACAATTACTGGAGGATACAGTTATCAACGACTGACCAAGATGGCTATATATTACCTCTGGTATTGAAGGCAGTATGTCTCAAAGGGCTTGTTCCCACTTACATTTAAACCGGTTTGAGATTCACCTTCACTCTGTGTTGGTGAATCGATTCCAAAACGTCCGTCATTCCCACTATGAAAGGGGATCTTTTCATTATTCCCTTGTAATCGTTTTTTTTTTTTTTTTTTTTTTTGCATGATTGTCATTCCCACTAGTTTGTGCTGTTTCAAAATGCACGTCAATCATCTGCACGTCACTGGTGATGCAAGCAGCAACACGGTGAGGACGGGGCCGTTCCAGGTGCCAAGAGGGTGTCTTTAGCAACTGAGCCTTCCTCTGCTCCTCAGCAACCCAGGCTGCTCAAGCACACCATTTTGCCTTTGAGCAACACAGCAGGGGGGAAATGGCTGATTTCCCAAAAACTAAGGAGGAATGGTAAACATCCCTGTGCCATTAATCACTCCCCTCCAGAATGATGTGATTCAGATCCGTTGTTCCCACTTGTTGAACACGCTTTGGAATCGATTCTTTTCAAAAGAACCACCAAAAAACTACTGTCAGGAAACAGCGGGGTTTTTGTGTTGCTTCACTTCATCACGATTGCAACTGAGCACAGTATGATTGGAACTGGTTTCAAGTGGAAATGAAGGTAGAGCCCTGGTGGCACAGTGGTTAAATGCCTGTACTGCAGCCACTCACTCATAGACCATAAGGTTGTGAGTTCAATACTAGCCAGGGCTCAGGCTAGACTCAAGCCTGCATCCTTCTGAGGTCACTAAAATGAGTACCCAACTGTTGGGGGGCAATGAGCTTACAGTTGTAAACCACTTAGACATCCCATATAACCTGATCAGCAATTCGCTTTAAATCATAGTGGGAATGAGGCCTCAGTAAGAGAACCACCATGGTATTGTGCATGGTGGGAAACTGTAGAGCAGATAGATCTGGGAAATGAACAACTGGCCATTCCAAAATCCTGATTCAAAGTGTTCTCTAGGTCAGAGTCACTGAGCAGAGTGACTGGAATTTGTTATGAAACAAGCAAAAGACGGAGGCTCAACTTCTCTCATAAATCTGTTTGCCACATTACAGTGCACAGCCCTTATACTATGTTGCCTGACTTGGTTCACCAAGTATTTTCTAGTTCCATCTGGGATGCATGCTAACTGAAGGAGCATTTCAGAACTTGAAAGTAATAAGTTTCAGGTAATGCAGGTTATCTTTTTGATTAACGAATGTGTAATGAAATCTCCTTTGAAAAGCAATGTTTTTGTTTCCAAAATGTGGGAATAATGGGTTTTGCCTTGGTGCATGAGAAAAATGAATAATACTTTTTACTTACTTTTTCTAGTTACCTCTCAGGGGTGTTTTAGAAGCATATTGACTATACTTTTAAAAATTTGTATGCCATTCTTCTTTAGTAAAACTAATGAAAAGTTAGTGACATAATGAGCAGTGCAGTCATAAAAAATGGCAAAAATGAACATCCCTTAATTTACTTTGAAAACACTGCAATGAGTAATGGGAATAGATTACATTTTAAAAACTTAACTCTTTAGGCTTTGGAACATTCTGTCCCAAAGGCAATACCACCTGAAGGTCACCAAGCCACCCAAGCTTGGCTAAAAAAAAAAAAGAAGGTAAATCTCCCAGAGAAGTTATTTTCTTTTACCCCTGAAAGTCACTAATACTCTGTCCTTTCATGGGAGATGAAGGGTATTATCAGGATGACCAGATGTGATGTCCTAACCATAAAATCTTATGGGTATAAATGCTTCCTCCCAAAATCTTGGGAAAGGGGAGTCTGGATAGATTTCATGGTGAAACTGTGATCTCTATCTAGAGTCACCAGCTCTATTCTTTGTCCTTTCCCTGTCATAATGGTTGAGTCTACCTCTTTGTTCATCACTGGAGCAGCCTCCTTTCAGGTAACTATCACCATTAGAAAGCCTTGTGTTTCCTATCCAAGCTATTCCTGAGTTCTTGTGTGTGTGCATGTATGTTAGGGTGTTTTTGTATATTTGATTCTCTATGTATGTGTGTGCTTGCTTATTGATTTATTTTTCTCTCTTAATAAAAGTACCATTCTTTGGACAAATGCTGTCTCTGCAGGAACTGTTCCCTCTAGCCCCCTGCATACAATGGGTTGGATCCTGTTTACTATTTTTGAGCTAATTATAAATTCCCCAAGGTTAATTTCTTATTACACTGCCTTGGTTGATGACCATAGGTGGCTAGGGATGATTTTGTTGAACTACACCTTAGGAAGATCTGGTAAATCTCAGAATTTGTTCTTGCTGGCACATGGGCAGGATAAGTCAACTGGTCTAACTGGTGAATAAGTTATAGACACTCATTCCTCAAGACAAGAGGAAAGAAGAACAGCTGTTTCATCACATTCATTTCCTCTTAAACACTTCACTGTGGTGATAAAAGCTCCATCAATATTCCCCTTTCAGTCGCCTGCTGTGCGTAGCTTTTTTGTTTTGAGTGTTGCCAGGTCAGCCTTCTTTGGTGAAAAGCAGCTGGAGACTTGAGTTCTGGGTGGTAGCAGGGGAGGAAGGACATTTATTTCATCATTATTTTAAGATTATGTATGTCATTACTCCCAGGCATAAAGCACACTATCTTGCCTTAGTGAAGCTGGTGATTATATAGAACTTTTACAAATATATTTTTAGACCAGACAGTTATGTTCTGTTTTTTTATGTGGTGGAAGCAGTGCTATCATTCTGAAAGAACGGGAAAAAGTGGATGTGCTTCAATCATTGCAGAAAACAATCACATTCATCAACTAAAAGGATGGTACTGGTTGCAGCCAGGAAATCAGAAGAAGACTAGGACTGGGGAAAGCAGCTATAGAAGAACTAGGCGAGATCCTAAAGTGCAAGGATATAAAACTGAACACTAAAGTTAGGATCACCCAAGCCACTGTAATCCCCATCACCATTTATGGATGTGACAGCTGGACAGTGAAGAAAGCTGATAGGAAGAAAATCAGCTCATTTGGGATTTGATGTTGGAGAAGAGTGCTGAGGATGCTGGAGATGGCCAAAAAGACAAACAAATGGCTCCTAGAACAGATCAAGACTGAACTCTCACTGGAAACCAAGATGGTCGTGCTTCAGCCACATCGTAAGGAGACATGACTCACTAGAAATGACCACAATGCTAGGAAAGGTAGAGGGCAGTAGAAAGAGAGGAAGACCATATACTAGATGGATAGACTCAATCAAGGAGGCCCTGAGCCTGGAGGACCTGAGAAGAGGGGTTGAGGACAGGGGGCTTGGAGGTGTCTCACTCATGGGGTCACCACGAGTCAAGGTCAACTTGAGGGCAGTAAACAACAACAACAACAATTGGTTGACAAATGAATACATATAACATAGATGCACAATAACTTCAGTTATACAGAGTTAATCCAACTCTAGTCCCAACTAGTTATATAGTGTTGAACCAGTCCCAGCTAGAATTATCCAACTAGTTATATAGTGTTGAACCAGTCCCAGCTAGAATTATCCAATTTAATCAACCAATCTGGGATATTAGGAGGAATAGTGGGGTGAGCCAACAATCTGGGCAGGGATGTAGCTGACCCCCAAATTTTTAGCATTGCAGAGTAAGAGGTTGAAAATCATTCACACCTAGAACTCTTACATTTTTGTGTTCACCTTCCCTTGCAACTTTTTGCTGCCCCCCTTTTTTGGATGCCTAAACTGTATTTCTAAAAGCTTAACTGAAGTTTTAAATTACTGCATTGCTTGAAATTTGGGGACTGAAAAAAAGTTCAAGGCAGGGCAGACTTCTTACTTGGGGCAATGTCCTCACCCCCTCTCCTAATTAGCTATACTCATGAATGTGTATAAGCCAATGATTATATAAATCTCTTTTATTCGGTGGGTTCTGCTTAGTTAGTTATAACAAGATTTAGGGTGCATCTACACTGTAGAAATAATGCAGTTTGACACCACTTTAAGTATTGTAGCTCCATCCTATGGATTCCTGAGATGTTTAGTTTTACAAGGTCTTTAGCCTTCTATGCCAAAGAGTACTGGTGTTTCAAAAACTACAAATCCCAGGATTCTGTAAGATGGCGCCATGGCAGTTAAAATGGGGTCAAACTGCATTATTTCTAGAGTGTGGATGCAACCTTAGGCTGTTAACTCCACATGTCTATCCCAGTGAACAGACAAGTCCAGAATTTGGGTACTCAACCCTGTCACTGATAGTCATCCAGCACCAGAGTAATGGCGAAATTGGAACTAAGCACAGCAGAGAATAGCATATCATGTTCTAATTACTTCAACAAAACATAGATTCAAGATGAGCATGGACAGCTGCTTGTACGCATTAAAACCAAAATAGTTTCTTTTTGGTTAATTGAATGTGTGTATGTGTATGTGTGTGTGTGTGTGTGTGTGTGAGAGAGAGAGAGAGAGAGAGAGAGAGAGATCACATACTAGATTTGGGATGAGTTGACATATCAAAGTTGCCTTGCAATTCTTGGTTGTACTATGTGCTACAGTATAAAAATTGGGGAGGCAGAAGTTAAATATCAACTTTTCTGCTAATAATTTTCATAGACATAACACATTTATTAAAGGCTGTAATACTTTCTTTTATGTTTATGTTCCTGCACCCATATTATTGTTTCTGCTTAAAATTTCACATTTCATTCTTTAATAGGAATATTCACAACTCAGCTATTTGTGACTAGTTGTCTAAACAATATGTGGTTGTAGATACCACCTTCCATATCTCAACCTCTACGTTGTCTCTTTAAGAATTCAAAAACATAGTTATAAAAATAGGGAAGATAGGAATATGACAGTTTAGATTACCTGAAAATTTAGGCCACTGTGCTAGACTAGACTTTGATTTAAATCAGAAACGTTCATGGAGTATAGGAAACCTAATAAATGGAGGGACGAGCACATCAAGTTAAAATGAAGTACAGTGGATCTTTGTTATCCACTGGGGTTTGGTTCCAGGATCCTCCGTGGATAACAAAATCCATGGATGCTCAAGTTCCATTAAATACAATGGCATAGAAAAATGGTGTCCTTTATATTTAATGGAAAATCAGGGTTTGCTGTTTGGGATTTATACTTATTTTCAAGCCATGGATGCTTGAATCCATGGATAAGGAGGGCCAACTTTACAGCTAAAATCTTTTTTTTTGAAACCCATAAAACATTAAATGGTTCTATGAAAAGCACAAACTTCAAACCATGTAAAACACATTTAAAACATAATAAAAAAGATAAAAGCACAGCACACCACATTAAAACACCCTTCCGTCACACAAATTAAGAGCAAAAGATTTGCCTAAATAAAAATGTCTGTCAGCAGACAGAAGCAGAGAGGGGACCAACTGATTCCCCCCTTCAAAATGTACATTTCTCAGCTGCAATATTTTCAAAACCTTTTGATTCTGGGGATACAGGGTTTTCCATTGACTTAAATATAGGGGTACACAATGCTCCTTACACAAAAGAAACAGGGAGGAGAAGGAGCAGAAGGCAACATAGAAGTAAGAGTGAGATTAATAGAAATAGTTTTTCTCTCCCTCTGGGTGCATTTACACTATAGAAATAATGCAGATTGACACCACTTTAAATGCCATGGTGACATCCTACAGACTCCTGGGATTTGCAGTTTTGTGAGGCACAAGCACTCTTTGGCAGAGAAGGGTAAAGGTAAAGGTATTCCCCGTTGACAAGGTTGTCAAGTCGTGTCCGACCGTAGGGGGTGGTGCTCATCTCCATTACTAAACTGAAGAGCCAGCGTTGTCAGAGACTAGTGTGTGATCATGTGGCCAGCATGATTGCACAGAACGCTGTTTATCTTCCCACTGAAGTGGTACATATTTATCTACTTGCATTTTCATGCTTTTGAACTGCTAGGTTGGCAGAAGCTGGGACTAGTGTCAGGAGCTCACCCCATCATGCAGCACCCAGGCCTCGTAGGCTACAAATCCATTTAAAATCCATTTAAAATTACAAATCCAAGGATTCCATATGATAGACCTATAGTACTTACATTGAAGTCAAACTGCATTATTTCTACAGTGTAGATGCACCCTCTGTCTAATGAACTGGTATCCTTTTTCAGTGAGAAAGTAGAATTAAATGCATATGGGTTAAATTCAATGTTACAATAGGAGTACTTAGAGTATACCCACTAGAATCAATGAAGTGTTAGAGTCATATAAATTCTCCTAATCTGTCTGTCTGAAAGACTGACTCAAGAAAAACCCTAAGGGGAATGAAATTTTACCCCAGAAAACATTTATCTGCTTGTTCTTTCTGGAGGAACATAAGAAGGACCAGGACTAGCATGGTTGGACCATGCTTCTGCTTCCACTGTCACATCATATATGACCTAGGAGTGGCCTGATTTTTTCCACTGTCTGTTCCTTTGGATTGTAGATGCACTAACCTAGATATCTGTCAGCTTTAAACAGAACAGATAATGTTTACGCCCATCCTGGCTTCATTGTCCAGCTGCAGTGTGAATAAAGATGCAAGTGATATATTGGTGTTGTTTCCTTTGAGACTCTGGCCTTGGTCACAACAGCTGGGACACAGGCAAGGGGGATGAATGTTCAGAATCATCCTTTTGGCAGGTTTGAAAGAGTCCATATGCACAGTGGCAGATCAGACTTGATGGTACTGTTGGACCAAGGGGAAACTCCATGGAGTCAGAGGTCCAACACTACCACCAAGCTTGATCTGTCACAGTGCATAAATCAGAGAGCTCACACATATGCACAAGGGCCTTAATCTGGCCTTGACTGGGAAGGAAGGCTCATGTGAGCAGCATGTTGCCAGCAAAATGGCTGAGAGTAAGCAGTTGTGGCTGTAACAGCAGTGGAAATCCACAGTGCCCAACAGATAGGATAATGAGGATGAAGATGTATGGCAGAAGTTGTTCTTCCCTTGAGGTGTCTTTCAGTAAAGCAATACTGTTCATTTTGTAATCATTAACAACTGAATAAGATAGTTTTAATTTTAGTAAGCAGACACTGAAAGGTGTCAACAAAGGTTGGACATAGTGTCTGTATTCATAAGGACCTTTATTCATAAAGAAATTTGAAAAATAATTGTTTGACTGTAGCAGGAGCATGAACAGAAAGATGAAGAAACGGTATTGATAAGGTGAAGGCCAAGCTTTCTGGATTATAATTTAGAATATATGCAGGGAAACACCATGGGGAGGTTCTTCCTACCAAAGCAAAACAAAACTTGGGTTGAGATCTTACACTGGGATTGTGCAGTGCAAATCTCTGCATGCATGCTATGCAATCCTTGTGATCATAGAATAATGTATTCTATGAGTTGGAAGAGTTGGAAGAGACCACAAGGGCCATCCAGTCCAAACCCCCTGCCATGCAGGAACACAAAATCAAACCATCCCCGACAGATGGTCATCCAGCCTGTGTTTAAAGATTCCCAAAGGAGGAGACTCCACCACACTCCAAGGGAGTGTGTTCCACTGTCAAACAGCTCTCACTGTCAGGAAGTGCCTCCTAATGTTGAGGTGGAATCTCTTTTCCTGTAGCTTGCATCCGTTGTTACAGGTCCTATTCTCCGGAGCAGCAGAAAACAAGCTAGCTCCCTCCTCAATATGACATCCCTTCAAATATTTAAAGAGGACTATCATATCCTCTCTTCACCATCTCTGGACAGCAACAGTGTGTAAATGAAAGTAATACCCAAATGTACAACCAAATGTGCAACTAAATGCAAATGTGCATCCATGACCCTCACAAGCATATCTCTATCTGAAATGGCACTTCATGTGTAATTCCTCTTACCTTGAATTGAATGTGGATGTTCTGCATGCATCAAAAATATGTCCAAACACTCCCATGGGGAAGTTAACTGTGCAAAAGACACCCAGAGGATTTTAGTCTAAATGTTCTTCATAGGAAAAAAAATCAATGGAAGCATGATAGTTAGGCTTGATTGACTGCTCACTGTTATCTGTTATTAATGGGAGAACAAAGTGTGGCATTCTTCAAGGCCATATTTTGGGCTCCCATACCCAACCAGTCTCCCCTGAAATTTTAAAAGTTTTTTTTAAAGATGAATTCCTTCTCCTAGAAGCTCTAGGAAACTTAATTCATCTTTTTAATAGGTCATAGCTCCCTCTGTACTGTATTGTTCAACATAAAAATATTCATTTTTGAAATCAGAAGTGGACTTCCAGCCACTTCTGGTTTGTGGGAGTGTTTGCTTGGGACAATGAGTTGGGGCAGAACAAAACGAATCATTACCAATTGCCTCATATAAACAATTCCCATTAGGGAAAGCAATTGTGATTTGTGTATACTAGAATAGTTGATACTGCAGTCATGTCCTTGAAAAATAAATTAAGTAACAGAACTGAATAAAAAAGAAAAGGGGATAATTTAGAAAACATTGGATGACAACAATTTGACAACAGGATAATGTGTATTCCCCTTATTGAGTGTGTAATGAAAGATGACAATTCCACAATGTATCCCATACTGTTATTGTTTTATTTGTAGCCCAATTCAGGTGTTTTTAAGTATAGTGTCTCAACACACAAGAGGAAGATCATGTGAACCCTGCCCCTTAATTGCAGAAAGCAATGGGTCTCCCCCTGCAGTCTGACGTGTGAGTAGAAGAATCCATTGTTCTTCAGATCTGTTGCTTCACATGAGTGCAAAATGGTCATGATGTGGACTAGTGTGCTCCCTTCCCTGTGTGTTGAATGCCTGATTAGGGCTTATACAAAACAGTATAGTGTCTGACCTTATTCCAGACTTGGTATAGATGGAGGAGTATCTGATCTTGCCAATGGCTGGCTTAGATTAGTTGTGAATTTGTTATCCAGCTCTGAGTCATGTTGGCAACTGCCAGAAAAGTTGCATCCTTTATACAACAGTTTCTAACATTCATAAATAAGAATAAGAAATGAGCTGGCCTCCCCACCCTTGTTGGCAGCCTCTTGCATGAAGAATTTCTACTCAAACATATAAACACTGGGGAGGGCACTCGAATTCCACCTTTTACTTAAACTAATGTGGGTGATTGTCAGATATCTCCTAATTATAGAAAATATCTCTAGAGTGCATATATGTAGCAGGATTTGACGAGACAGCTTCAGACATCTTAGAATCCAAGAATGAATGAGTTGATCACAAATACTGGTAACAAATGACAGCCTTGCTTCACTCAGAGATGTCAACAGGTTTGCCAAGTGATATCTCTATCTCCATCAGAATGGGAATGCAGAAAAGGACCACCTCACTGGTGGCTGGACTATGCCAAATGTGTCTTTTGAAGCATTTCTGTCTTTTCTTTTTCATCTTCTTCTCATGGTTTTCTTTTATTTTGGAAGGGGAGGGAATCAATTTTGTTGACAAACACAGCTAATAGGTTACACATGGCAGCATAGCGCTAAAGCTTGGAGGAACAATGAGAACCTTCAGAAATTACAATTGGAAACACTATTTTTGTTGGCAGCAAGCCTAACATCTATTCTCAGCCTGGTATAAATCAGGAGGCTCTCTCTGAAGTCAGCAGGGCTAAATCAGTGTCAAACCACTTAAGGTACAAGTTGGAATATTGTTGAAAGATACATATATATTTCTCCTTTTTAATGAAAGTGCCCCCTTCTTCCATTTTTAACTATACAGATACTCTCATGAAAGCATATGGCATTGATTCCCAAACTCCCTACTTAACCCACACTTAAGTTTGCTCTTCTAGAATGGGGGGGGGGGGGCAGAACAAAACCCTGTGACTCAATTCTGAAATGTTTTGGAAACATTGCTGAATGTAAATATATGTCTCTCCAAAATTTGCATGTATCTATATCCAATATAATCTCAAAATTAAACTGGTTAGTCATTCTGGGAGGCTCAGCAGTTCTTAATGTTTACATAGACTGCATTGGAAATACATACAAATAGCACAGTAATTTCATGGTGGGGTATAAGGTGTAGACTTTGTCGTACGTTAACATGGATCCACCATGGTATAGTGGTCTGAGTGTTAGATTAGGACTCTGCGAGACCAGGGTTCAAAACTTTGCTCAGCCATGGAAAACTTGGGCCACTAGGGGGGAATACTGACTAGCTAAAAGGGCCGGCCTGGGAGTGGAATCGAGGCATGGCAACTGCATGCTGGCCATCCCAACTCTGCCCTGAGGCCACTGTCATGCTGTGCACCCAACTGTACGGTGGGCAGCATCAGGGCGCTCTCATGGCACAGCATTCAGACATGCTGCACCAATGGAGTGCAGAAAAGCCACCAGTGTGGTGACAAGGGCGGCTTTTTGCTGCTTCAAAAAGGAGCGGCATTTGCCAGCTCTTTTTGGAGTGGCAAAGTGCTGTGCAGTTGCCACGGCCCCAATCCAACAAGGAAAGGGGCTGTCTGTACAGCCACATCATGACCTTGGGCAAATCACATTTGCAGGGGTTGCCAACCTGGGGTGCCTGCAACTCTAGTGGGTAAGAATGGGATTTCAGAGGTGCAACAAAGAGTGGCTTGTATCTTTGAATGACAAGTCATGAGTATCAATAAATGTGATATTACTTTTGTAGGGGGGTGCGAACATTAATCAAACATTTCCTAGGGGTATAGGGCACAGGAAAGGTTGGGAACCACTGACTTAGAGGATGGCAATAGCAAACCTCCTCTGAATAAATCTTGCCAAGATAATCCTATGATAGGTTGCCATAAGTCAGAATGAACTTGAAGGCACATAACAACAAGACAGAACAAAAAGCTTTTGCAGCTGGGGCACTTTTTATTTTCCAAGTGGAAAATTGGAAACACACTTCATGTTTATATGCTAAAAAGCTATACTAAGATTTTTTACTAACTTCCTCAAACAGTGACTACAAGGCCACTTCCTGTGCTCCTTTGACTTGTTCTGGTCACAGCTGGAAGTGGGTGGATAGGTTTGCTGGGCATTTCACCTTCTTTGTACCTCTTCAGAAGGAATTAGTTATGCCAGTTTCAAGATGGCATGACTGAAGGGTTGAACAGGGCTCTTGGGTGTGTGGGGCATGTGTCTTTACATGATCAGGTCTCATCCAACTCTATGATTCTATAAGGGAGACTCAACCTGTATCTACCATGAGATCCTGATATGTTATAGCAGGCCGCCTTTGTTTTGCTTCTGTGAAGTTCCTCCTTTGGAATTTCAGCTTGATAATGGCAACTGAAACTTTGGATAATGACCAAAAACATTTTGCGAAAAATGGAAGCATCTGGCATGATGTCCAAATGAATTATGGCTGCTACAGGACATTCTTTAAAAAAAATATCCACCTAACTGTCAGTCTGCCTGTCTATTATTGTTGTTAGCTGGCCTCAAGTTGGCTATGAATCATGGTAACCCTGTGGATGAGACATCTCCAAGAATCCACATCTTCCACTCCCAGATCCTGCAAGCACTTGCCCATAGCCCCTTTGATCGAGTATATCCATTTGGTTTGTGGTCTTCTCTTTTTTTTCTACCCTCTACCTTTCCTAGGATTATTGTTGTTTTTTTTAGTGATCCTTGCCTTCTCATTATGTGGCCAAAGTATGATAGTCTGAACTTGATCATCTTCCAAGAAGAGCTCTGGTCTGATATGTTCAAGAACCCGTTTGTTTGTCTTCTTGGCTGTCCATGGTATCCTAAGTACTCTTCTAGAGCACTACATTTCAAATGAGTTGATTTTCTTTCTGTCTGCTTCCTTCACTGTCCAGCTCTCGCATCCATACATGGTAATTGGGAATACAATGGCCTGGATGATTCTGACTTTAATGTTCAGTTGTATGTCTTTACTCTTCAGTATCTTTTCCAGTTCTTTCATAGCTACCCTTCCCATTCCTATTCCTAGTCTTCCCATTCCTAGCCTGTCTATGCAAATTTAGAAATAATTCATATGAATTCAGTACACTATACATCATTCTGCTGTTCAGGTATTGGTGACAGGCAACTCCAAGATTCCTGCTTCCTCTTCTTAAGGTTCTTTATCTTTCAAAAGACTTTAAGTCAAAGGATGTCTGTAAATTGAGGGTTGCCTTATGTAAATGATTCTGCTCTGGGTTGGTGGATGGATGGATATCTTAATAGGGTTGAGTCAAGGAATGACTCAAGCATACTTAGCTGTGTCCCTTTCCATAGCATGCCACCAGTAGCACATGTCTCTAATAGTTGTGCCACAGCAGCAGAAAGAAGGAAGTGACCTGCCACACAGAAGCTAGTTTATAAATAAGTGTGGTTTTGAGGGAAGGGTTGTTTTCATACACAGATGTTTCACTTAACATCAAAGGGAGCCTGGAAGAGAAAATCAGCAGAATTTCTCCTTTCTTCTTTCTCTATTGTAAAATATTTGGCAGAACACTCTGAACCTAGTGGATGGGGATCTATGAGATAAGCAGCTGTTTGAAAAGAGCAAGGAGTCAGATTGACATATGTCCTTCTTCCGATTTGTTTCACTCCCCCCCAAAAAAGGATTCCTCTTGGTGTTTATCTATTTATCTTGCCACCTTCACAGTCTATTCCAGATGTTCAACCTATTTAGGGTTCACCACCTCTGGGTCACTCCTTTAAAATATAGAATAAAATCCACGATGAATTCATTGCAACAATAGCATGAAAGCCATTGGTAGCCTCTTTGGTCCCAAATCTATTATTACTCATATGTAGAGCAGATCTATTGAATAAATGGAATTTACTTGTACTCACCATTCAACAATTGATTCAATATGTCTACTCTATTTGGAATTAAGCAATAGGATTCAGGTCTGTGTCTTTTTCTTTCTCTCTGTGTTATTTATGCCCATCTAATAAAAGATTTGGGGCCAGCTATGGCAAATAGTAGAGTTCAAATAACATTTTAAAAGGGAAAGAGAAACCCTTATTAGGGTCCTATTTATATTCTATGATTATGAGGCAAGAACTGAAAAGGTGAAGAGGAGAGCATTGGAGAAGGTATTCCATCATACAGAATTCTTTAATTCTCAGTTCCTTCCTACAGAGCCAACTATTAAGGAGGGAAGAATATTTTTTAAAAAATTGAAAAATTGTTGAAGAATGGATTTCTTGAATGTTGGAAACTTTTCCAAAGAGACTCCTTGATGAGTGAGAAACTTGACATTTTGGGATTTGAAAAATGCATGCAGGGTTGGGTTTTGTTTTGTTTTGTTTGGTCCAGAAAATAAGGCTCCTGTATAGCAAATAGCATGCTATTTGCAGAAAATAATATTTCTGTACAGAAAACAAGTTTCCTGCATAGCAAATTTCCTGTATAAGAAAACAGCATCTTTCTTTAGACATAATGTGTACAGAAAATGTTTTCTACACAGAAAACTTGCCATTTGCTGTGCCTAAAGCGTGTATTATTTTTTTATAGAATAAGACCTGAACTGCAAGTAGTCTTTAAAAAACTGCACTTTTCTATGAGAATATTTACAAAGGTTTACATCCTTACCAGCCATAGCAGAACAACAATTACATCAATCAATATAGGAAGCTGTTTTTTGCCAGGTCTGTCAGCTTTAACTAGCAGAAAGGTCTTTGAGGTTGCATCTACACTGCAGAAATAATGCAGTTTGATACTGCTGTAACTGTCACGGCTCAATGCTATGGAATTCTGGGATTTTTAGATTTGTGAGATATTTAGCCTTCTCTCTCAGAAAGCTCTGGTACCACAACAAACTACAAAACATAGAATTCCGTTGCATTGAGCCATGGCACTTAAAGTGGTGTCAGACTGCAGTGCAGATGCAGCCAAAAAGAAGTATTTCACTTTACCTCCTAGTTAATCCTTTGATGTGGAGATGTGAGAGACTGACCCTGGGATCTTCTATATGCCTAACACATCCTCAGCTATGATTTGGGTCTGAGTGAACAAAAGAGAGGAATGGTTCTTGTCCATATTTAAAGGAGATGTTGGTGGTGGGATGTATATGTGGGACCGACCAAAAGTTTGAGGGTCCCATCTTTATAGAAAGAATTGCTTAATTCTTCTTAAGAATGAGATGAATAAATTAACCATGTTAAGGAGAGCGAAACCAGTAATTTTGTGAAAGATTGGGAGTCCTTTCTATAATTTATGTGGGAAAGAAATCAGGAGATGATATTTGGAAAACTAATTGCTTATTTTGAAAGTAAAACATTGCTGTCAGTAGTATTTCTATATATTGTTAAATGAAAGGTAAAATTTTAATAATATGAGAAATGCCAATGAGGGGAAAGCTGGAAATAAAAAATATTTTGTTTGTAAGGTTAGTGTAAATATGTGTGTAAAAAATTATCTTTCTTAATTTTCTTATAGCATTGTGATTATATTTCAGTATGAGTGTTTATTGTTCAATATGCTCAGTTTATAATGTGTGTTTATAAAGCTTCAATAAAAAGATTTGAAAAAAAGAATTACTCATATTGATGCCTGATATTCTCCAGGGTTTTTGCCCCCCCCTTTAGTGTACATCTGTTATTAGTGGAAAGGGGGAATAGCATAAACTGAAATCCTCTGTGTATTTCAAGGTAAATTTGTCCAGTGAGGTTTTGTCAGGAAGTATATTGTTATACTTGGAACCCAGATGCTCTTTGGATCAAGTCCCATAGATCCAGTAAGCACAGGATTCTGCAAAGTCATTAGGAGTTCAGCTCACAAAGGATTTGCAAGATCAGACTTTATTCTTGGTCTTGCTGAATGTTTTATATGTTAACTTTATCCTGTGGACCACTGGAAGAAATGTGTGAACATGGAGATAAGCCAGAGGTCTTCGTCAAAGCATCACTTAACTTCTCTGAACATCTGGTTGGCTGGAGAAGTGGGCTGCTGTTCGAAAACCTTTTTTGGGATGTCTCCATTTAGGAGATTATGGCATAAGGATATAAACCGTCTCACCTGAGCCATCTTAAAATTAGAAGCAGGCGACATCCTGATATTATTAGATGCATTTAGCCACCAACATCGCTGCCTGGGTGCAGCCCGGTTCCATCACCACTCAAAGGGGCACTCCTCACACCTCTTTTTGAAGCCGGGAGTTTTCCAGCTTGAAAAAATGGCTGCCGGAGCACCCCTCTGATCAGTGATATATCCGGGCTGCACCCAGGCAGTGATTTCAGTGGCTAAATGAATCTGATAATATCAGGATGCTGCCCACTTCTAATTTTAAGCTGGCTCAGGTAAGCTGATTTATATCTTTATGCAATAATCTTCTTAGTCAGAAAGGTCTTATTCAAAGACAAGGCTTGGAACAGTTACTGCTGCCTGGAGGATTCCGGGAGATGTAGTACAACAAACCTTCCCAAACGCTGTTGCTAACCTTGCCACAAGAGATGGAATTGTGAAAATTGTAGTATCATATCAACTGGCAACTGATATAGACCTGTTCAGAAGGCACCAACTGTCTTCTTTCTCAAGGTCTTTTTTCACTTTTTTGTTGTTATTATTATGTGCCTTCAAGTCATTTCTGACTTATGGAAACCCTAAAGCAACAAATTATGCAGTTGGGTTTCCCACATTTGGGGAAATCACAGGGGTCAGCACACCCAGAGTGCAATGGATGAGCCTCACCCTGAGAAAACCACCTTCATGGTCATGGTATCTGCCCTGCCAGGTAAGTGTTTGTTCAGAGGAGGGTTCCCATTGCCTTTCCCCTGATGCTGAGAACATGTGGCTTGCCCAAGGTCACCCAGTGGGTTTTATGGCTGAGCTGGGAATCAAACCCTGGTCTCCAGAGTTGTAGGAGCTTATCGCTCCACCAAATAAGCCGGCTTACCTTTGTCAGCTTCAGTCTTTTTCTGGGATACCCCAGATGTTATCATATGTAAATTGCAACCAATTTAGCCATGATGCCACTGGCCAAATACAGCCTGGGTCAGATTTGGGTTGAAGCAATGTTAATCCACCAAATTTTAGAAGTCAAAAACTTGTGACTTCAAAAAAGTGCCAACTGAGCACAGCTTCAGCCTGAGTCTGACCTGGCCAGTGGCATCGCAGCTAAATCAGCAGGGACTTACATATGATAACATCCCGGAGTATCCCAGAAGAAGATTGAAGCTGGCAAATGTAAACCAGCTTATTTGGGCATGCAATAAGCTCCGTAGTCCAACACACAAACTGCAACACCATGCTAGCTCACTACACATTTATAATGCTATGCTTCCACTTTAACTGCCATGGTAATATCCTATAGGATCCTGGGATTTGCAATTTAGAAAGGGTTATTTAGAATTCTAAGCCAGAGAACTCTAGTGCCTCATTGAACTATACCGAGATGTGACAGAGAGGCTGAGAAGACTGGTCAGGCCTACCGACCAATACCCCTTCCTTTTGGTTCACGTGGGAACGAACGACACAGCAAGACACAGCCTTCAAAACATCAAAAGGGATTACGAGGCTCTAGGAAAGAAGCTGAAAGAAATGGAGGCACAGATTGTCATCTCGTCTCTACTGCCAGTTGAAGGGCACGGTCCAGGAAGAGAGAGGAAGATAGCAGATGTCAACAATTGGCTCCGCAGATGGTGTCGTCGAGAACGATTTGGATTCTTGGATCATGGGCTGCGGTTCCATGAGGGTGGACTCCTGGCAAGGGATGGGCTGCATCTCACACCAGTTGGAAGAAACGTTTTTGCCAACAGTCTGAAGAATTTGATCAGGAGGGCTTTAAACTGAGTTATGTGGGGAAGGGAGACAGCACCCTGGAAGACAAAAGGACTGGAAAAAATAGTCAAACTGTCATAGAGGAAACAAAGCAAACAGTAGAGGGACCCAACAGTGGGAGGCAAAAAAACATGCTAAGGCAGCAAGTAAAGGAGACATATGGTCTTAGATGTCTCTACACTAATGCACAGAGCATGGGAAATAAGCAAGATGAACTTGAACTCCTAGCGCAACAAAGCAAATATGATATAATAGGCATCACTGAAACCTGGTGGGATGAGTCTCATGATTGGAATGTAAAAATACAGGGGTATAACCTCTTCAAGAGAAACAGGCCAAACAGGAGAGGAGGAGGAATAGCATTATATGTCAGGGATATTTACACCAGTGAAGAAATCCAGGACAACAATCCTGGAAGCCAGGTGGAGAGCATTTGGATAAAAATTAAAGGGGAAAGAAACAACAGGGATGTTATTGTGGGAGTCTACTACAGACCCCCGACTCAGGCAGAAGAACTGGATGATGCCTTTCTAGAACAGATGACCACACACTCAGAAAGGAGAAATATAGTAGTGATGGGTGACTTCAACTATCCGGATATTTGCTGGAAGTCAAACTCGGCAAAATCCTTGAGGTCTAGCAAATTCCTCACTTGCCTCGAAGACAATTTCATTGTTCAAAAGGTGGAAGAGGCAACGAGGGAGTCAGCTATTTTGGATCTGATCCTAACTAACAGGGAAGACCTAGTTAATGGGGTGCAAGTGGTTGGATCCTTAGGCGGGAGTGATCATGTCCTCCTGGAGTTTATTATACAGTGGAAAGGAGAAGCCAGGCATAGTCAGACACGCATTCTAGACTTTAGGAAAGCTGATTTTACTAAACTTAGAGAAATACTGAGGGTGATCCCATGGACAGGAATACTAAAAGAGAAGGGAGTTCAAGACGGATGGGAATTTCTCAAAAGGGAGATACTGAAGGCACAATTTCAAACCGTGCCAATGAGGAGGAAGAATGGGAGGTGTCTCAAGAAACCAGGATGGATGACTAAGGAACTTGCAACTGAACTATGTTTTAAACGGAACATATATAAGAAATGGAAAAATGGGGAAATCACCAAAGAGGAATTCAAACAAATAGCTAGCACGTGTAGGGTTAAAGTCAGAAAAGCTAAAGCGCAGAATGAAATCAGGCTTGCTGGAGAGGTTAAGAACAATAAAAAGGGCTTTTGGGGGTATGTCAGTAGCAAAAGGAAAAAGAAGGAAATGGTAGGGCCACTGTGTGGAGAAGATGGCAAAAAGTTAACAGGGGACAGAGAAAAGGCAGAATTACTCAACACCTTCTTTGCTTCAGTCTTCTCAGAAAAGGCAAAGGGTGCTCAACTTGAGGATAATGGAGCAGAGGACAGAATAGGAGAATTTCATCACAGAATAAGTAAAGAGATAGTACAGAAACATCTGGTTAATCTAGATGAATATAAGTCTCCAGGACCAGATGAATTACATCCAAGGGTATTAAAAGAACTGGCAAATGTAATATCAGAACCATTGGCAATAATCTTTGAGAATTCCTGGAAAACAGGAGAGGTCCCAGCGGACTGGAGGAGGGCAAATGTTGTCCCCATCTTCAAAAAGGGGAAAAAAGAGGATCCCAACAATTATCGTCCAGTTAGTCTGACATCAATACCCGGAAAGATTCTGGAGCAGATCATTAAACAGAGAGTCTGTGAACATCTGGAAGATAATTTCATAATCACAAAAAGTCAACATGGGTTTCAGAGAAACAGGTCATGCCAGACAAATCTGATCTCTTTTTTTGATAAAATTACCAGCTTGGTAGATGAAGGGAATGCTGTGGATATAGTATATCTTGATTTCAGTAAGGCCTTTGACAAGGTTCCCCATGACATTCTTGCAAGCAAGTTGGTAAAATGTGGGCTAGACAAAGTAACTGTTACATGGATTTGTAATTGGTTATCTGGTCGAACACAAAGGGTGCTCAACAATGGCTCCTTTTCAACCTGGAAAGAAGTGACCAGTGGGGTGCCACAGGGCTCTGTCCTGGGCCCAGTGCTATTCAATATCTTTATTAATGACTTGGATGACGGTATTGGGGGCATAGTTATCAAATTTGCAGATGACACCAAATTAGGAGGAGTAGCTAATACCCCAGAGGACAGGATCAAAATTCAAAATGACTTGAGCAGACTAGAAAGTTGGGCCAAAGCTAACAAAATGAAATTCAACACAGAGAAATGTAAGGTACTGCACTTAGGGCGGAAAAACGAAAAGTACAGATATACGATGGGGGACACTTGGCTGAATGAGACTACGTGTGAAACTAGAGCGTGTCCAAAGGAGGGCAACTAAAATGGTGAAGGGTCTGGAAACCAAGCCCTATGAGGAACGACTTAGGGAGCTGGGGATGTTTAGCCTGGAGAAGAGAAGGCTGAGAGGTGATATGATAGCCGTGTTTAAATATTTGAAGGGATGTCATATCGAGGAGGGAACAAGCTTGTTTTCTGCTGCTCCAGAGACTAGGACCCGAAACAATGGATGCAAGCTGCAAGAAAAGAGATTCCACCTCAACATTAGGAGGAACTTCCTGACAGTAAGGGCGGTTCGACAGTGGAACACACTCCCTCAGAGAGTAGTGGAGTCTCCTTCCTTGGAGGTCTTTAAGCAGAGGCTGGATGGCCATCTGTCGGGGATGCTTTGATTGGGAGTTCCTGCATGGCAGGGGGTTGGACTGGATGGCCCTTGTGGTCTCTTCCAACTCTATGATTCTATGATTCTATGATTCTATGATTCTATAAACTCCCAAATTCCATAGGATGTTGCCATGACAGTTAAAGTGGAATCATAGAGCTACAATTATGTAGAATGAAAGTGCCCTGCGTTTGTTACATTATACTGTGATGGTCACACTGATGCACTATAATAGCCCTCCAGCCAACTGGGGGGCTTCAGTAAAGATCTCATTTGAAATGCAATAAATAACCTAATATGCAGCTCCAAATCAATACCCCACAAGGGTGGAGTCAGAGTGAAAGTCCAGTAAACAACATCTGTAGCGTATTTCAGAAAGCCTCATAACACAATTTCTGTGTTTTCTTAAATAATTAAGGTACTGCTGAAACAGATGGTGCTTGGACTTTGATTCAAGTGGCCACTGGCAGTTTTGCTGGCTCAAGTTCAAAAATGTGTGACAGAGCTTCAGGGTACACTGGGCAGAATCATGCTTAAATGGGGTTTCTTATTCATTATATAATACAAGCAAAATAAAAATTAAACCTTAATAAAAAAATTTATGAGTGCCAGCCAATTGTCAATCATTCCATTGTGTTTATTGGCCAAAGCCATGGATACTCTAGAGTTTTATGGAACTGTAGGGCTTAGGTCTTATTTAGCAATTAGGTGGAATCTCTCCACATGGGTTTGCTTACATCTCTGCACATAAAATGGCTATACCTTTTCCCCTTCTCCTTCAAAAGCTCAGCATGTGAGAAAGGGGTCACAGTATTATTCGGGGACCTCATTACTTTTTTCCATTCTCAGTTTTATTGAAGGACCTCTTTGATGTTTTGCAGTTATGTAATTATTATTAAAATTATGGCCTGTGTAATATGGTAATGTGTACGTCTTATTGCTTGCAAGTTATGGTATGTAGTAGACAGCATATGGTGTGTGTGGTGTGTGCCTTCAAGTTGTTCCTGACTTATGGCGACCATAAAGTGAACCATTCAGGGGGGTTTCTTGGCAAGATTTGTTCAAAAGAGGTTTGCCTTTTGCCTTCCCCTGAGGCTGAGAGCATGTGACTTTCCCAAGGACACCAGGGGGTTCATGGCTGAGCAGGAATCCAGAGTCATACTCCAATGCTGAAACCACTATGCCACACTGGCTCTAGTATAAAATATAGCCAACTTTAAATATTTGAATGGATGTTATGTGGATGGAACAGGTTTGTTTTCAGCTGTTCCAGTGATTAAGACATAAACCAATGGATTCAAATGAGAAGAAAACAGATTCCACCAAAATGTTAGGAAGAACTTCCAAATGGTAAGAGCTCAGAGCATGGTGGACTCTCCTTCTTTGGAAGTCTTTAAACAGAGGTTGAATGGCCATTTTTGCAGGGTGCTTTAGTTGTATATTTCTGTATGGCAGGAGGTTGAACTAGATTGCCTTTGTTGATGCCTTCCAACTCTATGGAAGTTATCACACATGGGCCAGTTTCGTTGTTAAAGAGATAATAAAGTGGAAATGAAGCATCCCGAAAAGAAAGTGAAAATAGAGCTTAATTACACAAAAGCTTTTCACACGTAATTACAGTAATAACGGAATTAAGTTAAAAGCGAAAAAGAAGACGTTTTTAACTTTCATACACAAGTGAAAAAAACCCGTACATGTACTGGAAATGGGTGTGTTTTGTGACAAGACTGCTCCTTTTCCAGGGCGAGTCCTGCATTTCCCAGGAGGAAATGTCAGACTGTCCTACATTTGGGGTCATGTCCTCCTGCACAGGTCCTAACCCCCTTCTGTTGGGGTTAGGACCTCTCAAGAGAGCAGAGGAGGAGGAGGAGGAGGCTGGAAAAGCAAGGTAAGGCAAGCCGAGGCAAGGGAGGGATTGAGAGGGGGAAACTGGAGGTAGCTCCCATGCCCCCCCCCCCATAAGCCTTTCCCCTTTGTAGGACCTGCAGGGCAGAACTTCATGGTGAGATGGATTTCCAAGTTGCTCCACAAGCACACGCCACACTTGCACCCACATCCACCCACAGCTGCTGCGAGGGAAGCCTTCTTTCCCCTCCTTTTCCCTCCATCCCAAATGCCAAACTTCTCCTCCGTCCCAAACTTCCCTCGCCTTGCCTTGCCTTGTCTTCCCTTCCCTGCATAGCAGGAGCCCGGGACTCTCCTTCTCTGGAGGCCCCTCCTCCTCCTCCTCTTGGTCCTCCTCCAGGTTTTAAAAGAGAATTGTCCGTGCGTATTTGCTTTTCACATTACAGTAAATGCGAAATTACTGTAATTTCACAAATGCATTTCCTCTAAACTCCCGAAATTAAAAAGATCTCGGATAATACCAGTTTCTGACCAGTTTTTGTGTGACGTCATGTGAAATTGTGAGGCACAAATTCAGTTTTTGTTTGGGATTTGTGTGGATTAACCAACAGATTTCCCCCGTGTGATAACGTCCTATGGTTCATTGAAGATAAGCAGTTTGAAAGAGTGAGAGCATGGGATGATGAATGAAGATTGGCTGGGAGTTTGAAAATGCTTGTATGAGAGACAGGATAGTTAGTCAAGTAAGGTATGATTAAGGGTGTATCTACACTGTAGAAATAATGCAGTTTGCCACCACTTGAACTGCCACGGCTCCATCCTACAGGATCTTGGGGTTTGTAGTTTTGTGAGACACCAGCAATCTTTGGCAGAGAAGGATATAGACCTTGTAAAACTACAAATCTCAGGATTCAATAGAATGGAGCTGCAGCACACAAAGTGGTGTCAAACAACATTTTTTCTACACTGTAGATGTACCCTAAGACAGTTGAGAATTGGTTAAGTTAAAGCAGGAATACTGGATAGTATACTCAAGTTTAGTCAGAATATTTTAGTTATGGCAGTGAATATAATTTTTGAGGTATAATCATGATAGATTTAGAATAACTAAGTAACTGTAGCAACTAACCTAAAAGATTTATTTGTGATTCTGTGCTCCAGCACCCTAGGCAATCATGGACTGTTTTATGAAGTTCTATTTAATATACACTTAGGGTAATACCTACATCACATAACCTTCTAATTATACATATGTTACCTTCACAGTCTAGGGTTGCCATATTCCACTTCCCCAAACCTGGACACCTAATTATGCACCTACCCAGGAACCTATTATAATTATGCAGTAATTCTAATTTGCATTCTAATTATGCAAATTCAACAATTTATTTCATTTCATTTCATTTCTATGCTTTCTCCCAGAAAGGGACCCAAAACAGCTCACAGATAAAATTCATTGTTTCATTCTTTCTTCTACTGTGTTTCAAACTTCATATCATTTTTTTACAGTAACATCTGATCTGAGAGAACCAATACAGAGCTGCCTTGAGTCCCTTTCTGGGAGAAAGGTGGCATAGAAATGAAATGAAATAAATAATGTAGAAAAGGGAAATTCAAACTCAAACCTCAACTTGGTTGTTGCATTTAATATGTGACCTTGGACCACTGCTACTTCTCAGCAAAGCTGCCTTAGAGGTTTCTTGTGTCTTGCAATCCACTGCTTGCACCACATGTCCCACCATTACCTGTCCCTTTCCTTGTGCCTGAAAGTCAGGGACAGATTTGTTTCTTGCACAACAATTTCACAGAAGAATGTCTCCACATTTTGTCCCATATCTTCACTCCTACAAGGGCTAGACTTGCTATATTTATTTTAAATAAAGCTTTGAGTCCAGATCACATGATGCTCCAAACATGCAATGGGTGGCATGACCTAGGATCTGGGTAAAATCCAGCCAAAATCTGGATAGAGGGGTACTTAGAAAAGTTTACCTTTTTGGGGGGCCCAAACTTTCCAGAATGTTCCAGAGAGCATGGCTGCTAGAGGCTATGCTGGCTGTGAGGTTCTGGGAGATGTAGTTTGAAAAGTAACATTTTCAAGTTCTGGTTCAAAAAGAATGAACTGTTCCACATGAGTCCTGCATCTAATAAGGTCTCTAACACAGGTCCTACTTTAGATAGCATCCCTGTGCATAATCAATAAATAGGCAATACAACCACTGAACAGAGCAGTGCAACCATGAATAGGCAATGCAAGGAATCAGTTCAGTCACTGTAAAATCATTTTTTCAAGATACTGCTTGACTAGTACTTCTTTGATGGTGGCTTTCCTCTGTCAAACTTGGAACACAAAAGGAACAATCTTGACTTAAACTAGAACGTATCATTTCCGCTAATGGAAAAAACCTGAAGTTTAATTTCCTGGCAGTTACAAATGATAGAATCTGATGACAGAGAAGGATCTGTTACAGATGAAGAGACAGCTTTCCTCTGCTGGAAAGCTGTTTTCAGTCAGAACAGATTATACTGGGATTGATAAAGGGGGAAAAATATTATTGTTGTGTTTGTCAATATCACCATTGAAGACAAACACAAAACCAACCATGGAACCATGTATAGAGCCAATACAAGATGCGCAAATCCATCTAATTATCTAGGAAATAGTTCTCTCAATTCCTAATTAAACATCAATAAAATCTTTAGAAAGTACATAAGAAATAACTATTAGAAACATGTTTTCCATTTTCTCTTCTTCTATCTCTCTTATCCTGCCTCCCCTTTGATGCACAGATGTTTCCTCCATCCCAATTTGGCCCCTGCCTCTTTCCACCTGCTTCCTCCTCCAGTTTCTGTCAACAAAACTTCTCACCAACACTATAGTAACTTGGCACAAAGTGAAAAAGTTCTGAAAATAAGATCTGGTACTTCACCCCAGTGGAACACTCTCCCACATAACACCACAAGGTCACAATATCCCCCAAAAGAGTTTTACACTGTGTTCTAATCAAAATGCTGAGGAGCAATCCTCTTCCCTTTCCTGTTTGTGGTGAATAAGAAATATTATACAATATTCGTATTTTCCTCTATCACAGTATGTAGTAGCTAGTATTATCCTCTAGGCAGGCCTGCTTGGTAAGTCAACCCATTCACTAGGATTTTCTTACCCAAAGTTTACTTCTACTATATTCCACAACTCCTGTCGGTATCTATCTCATAAACAGAGACTTCCCAAACCAAAACATACCTATACAGATAAATAGGGACTAATATATTTTAACTAGGAAGGAACACCAACTATGTAAGAGATGTGCATGATACCGTACAACTAGTAGAAAACAGTAATGACTTGGAACAACTATTGAGGAAAGTCAAGGAAGAAAGTGTGAAAGTTAGGTTACAATTGAACATTTAGAAAATAATGACCAACACAACTTTAAAGGTGATGATGACGACAAAAAAAATTGTGACAGACTTTCTACATATAGCTTGGCTCAGTTATAAATCAAGATGAAGACTGTACTCAAGAAATCAGAAGAAGACTAGGACTTTGGGAATCATCTCTGCCATCATAATTTTATTTTCTATTTATTGTCGTGAAAGTTGGACATTGTAGAAGGCTGACAGAAAGAGAATCAACTCATTTGAAATATGATTCTATGGATACCATGGATTGCCAAGATAAATAAATGGGTTCTAGAACAAGGAAAGCTGGAGCTGAACTCTCTGTAGAAGCAAAAATGACAAAACTGAGACTATCGTGATTTGGCCATATCAAGAAATGACATGACTGATTTTTAAAAAGTGCTCAGCAAAGTGGAAGGCAACAGGAAAAGAGGAAGACCTTACTGCAGATGAATAGATTCAGTCAAAGAAGCACAACTCTAGTTTTACAAGATCTTAACAGGATTGTTAGTAGCAGGGTATCTTGGAGGTCTCTCATTCATAGGATCACCATAAGTGAAAGATGACTTGATGACAATTAACAATAAAAACAATATTTTAACTGGAGCATTTTAAGTATAAAACAAGTCTGTGGAAGACAGAACTTCACTGGGAGGAATCACTATTGAACCAAATGTCTCTTTGGGCCTTTATAGACTGCCAGAAATAATGCAATTTGAGTCCACTTTAACTGCCCTGGCTCAGTGCTAGGGAATCATGGGAACTGTAGTTTATTGTTCACCAGAGCTCTCTGACAGAGAAGGCTCAATGTCTCAGAAAAAACTACAATTCCCATGATTCCCTAGTACTGAGCCAGGGCAGTTAAAGTGGACTCAAGTTGCATTATTTCTGGCAGTCTGTAAAGGCCCTTTGACACTACAAAATTACAGCACTTTGATATCACTTTAACTCCCACTGCTGGATCTTATGGAATTCTGAGATTTGTTGTTTGCTGAGGTACCTGAGCTATCTGGCAGTAATTTCTAAATACCTTACAAAACTTAATAATCCAGGATTCCATAGGATGGAAGCATGGCAGTTAAAATGATTATGAAAGGGATCTAATAGTCAGGAGTGAAACTTTTGAAAAGACAGGCATAAGATTGTATTGTCTTTAAAAAAAAATCCCAATGCTCCAGCAACAGGCGTATATAGCAGATAATTTTCCAATAGTAGTTTAATATGAAATTTGGAGCTCATCTTAAATTCCTATAAGCAAATTCTTGCAGCACCTTTGATACTAACTGAAAGATAGAAGTTGGTAGCATGAACTTTTGTAGACTTGATCCTATTTCCTAGTTCAGGATTACACCCCCATTAGAAATATGCAAGGCCTGGGAGGCAGAAAGAGTAGTTTGGAAGGCTGAATGAGGCCATACACCCCCCTCCCCCCGATTTAAATACAGATGTCAGTATTAATCCTGGGATTTTATGCGGCCATGTCTGTGCCATATCATGCAGCTATGTCACTTTCCTTGACCTGATGCTTCCAAATCTGGATCTATTTATTCTCACTAATGAACAAAGTGGTCCTTGCTCTTCATTCTATAAGGACAAGAGGGATATCTGGGTTGGGGGGGGATAATCTTAGTCTGGATTAGACAAGAAATTAAGTCTCTTTCAAACTATTGTCTTGCAACCATCATTTCCTTAGAACAGCTGCTTGCAATTTTTATGGGCACTACTAAATTAGGAGTCTGTGAGCTAGCATTTAATTAAGAGTAATTTGAGAAAGAATAATACTTGCAAATAATTGTGCCTATTTTCCCCCTAATCAAAGTCTTTCCACTTTGTTACAGCAATCCATTATTTGAAAGTTATGATCGGTGCCAAAAAAAGAAAAAAATAAGGTTGTCTTCATGCCTAAAGATTTTGGCATTTCGCTTTAAACTACCAAGTTAACCAAGTGAAATAACATTGTTTCAGCTTTTTGGCACTCTGCCATTGTGACACATTGGCAAATGATTCAAACTACTGAGTCAATATTTCACAATGAAGCTGAAAGGTATGTTTTGACTCATACCTGGCCATCTTGAATACAAATAATATATGCTTAGGCAGCATGGAGCCAACATAGCTCATTGGAAAAGTGTTGTATGGAGTTGTGAATTCGTTTTTTGTTTTATATATTTTAATTTTTTAAAAATTGATTTTATTGATTTATTATTGATTTTATTATTACACCATTACTAATTCATCCCCCATGACAGTGGCACACAAGATTACGTTTCATTTAAGGTACACAGCCATTATAGCAAAATAAAATATGATGAAAGTGTTTCCTTACACAGTCAGCCAAAAAAGACTTCAGTGCCTTTGGAAATCCAACATTATTCTGCTGCTCCATCCCATATATTCAATAAAACAATTCCAAATCAAAATAAAATTGTGTTTTTTTCCTTTAGATATTTCAAGTTTGTTAATTCATTTTCAGCCATACTTAATTATACCAGATATCCCCTTTACATCTTCCCAAATTCAAGGATGACCTATCTGGCAGCTACTAATAAATAACCAATTAAAAGTTTGTGAGATGACTTTGCTCTAGCTTCTTGAAAAAAGCTGAGATAGGCTAGTTCTAAAATCTATTTAAGATGCTAGGTGTTTATTGCATGCAAAAATAAAGTGACTTACCTCTTCTGAGATACAGTTCCTTATGGGATGCAATCAGGAATTATCACACAAAAATGCTGCCGATCCTGCCGGACGACTGCATCCTGGTTGCATCCCAGCTCCCAGCCACTCTAACTGGCCAATTTGCAAACATGGGAAGCTCTTATTTTTGAAAAGCAGCAGGCTAAGAGCAGATGGGAGCCGGGATGCAGCTGGGATGCAGTTACCCAGTGGCATCAGTGGCATTTTTTGTGGGATAATTCCTGATTGCATCTCATAAGCGACTGTATCCAGGCAGGGGTACGTCGCTTTATTTTTGCCTGTGATAAACTAGTTAGTAATTTATTTATTAGTAGCTGCCAGATAGGTCATCCTTGAATTTGGGAAGATTTAAAGGCTGATATTCAGTATACCATTTAGGGATTTGTAATCTAGAGTTATAGATACTGGTTAGTATTCAGGTCAGTAACTGGTCAGCATTCAGGAAGACTTATGGTAAGCCTATGTAAATGTCACTTTAGCCCACCTTAAGAGCCAGCAGCTGAATCAGGCTAAAAAGTTTTTTTCAGCTTTTGGTTGAGGTGCAAGGAGGATGAAGTTTCCACCTCTCCCACCAGTGAGGGGATGGAAATGTCATCTTCGTTGCACCCTGACTGGAAGAAGCTGAACAAACCTTCTTCACTTGATCTTGCTGCTAGCTCTTGTGGTGGACTGGGAGTGACTGGGGCCAGGAGACATATCTTAGCTACATCTCCATAACTAGAATTCAAAGACATAGCCATGTTAGTCTGGAAAATCATTATGCAAACATATCTTGTAGAACCTTTGAGACTAACTGAAAGCAAGAAACTGGTAGGATGAGTTTTTGTAGACTTGAGACTACTTCCTTAGATGCATAAGGTCCACCTAAGGGATATTGTTGTGAGCGTAACTTGAGAATAAAATGATATTTTCAAATTTTTATTTATATGCTGCCTTTCTCTTAGACTCGACCCAAGGCAGCTCACATAACATACTTTAAAAACAGTACAATTAAAAAACCCCACACACATTAATATAACAACTTCAAAATATAAATCATAAAAACATATACCAAGGTAAATGCATAAAACCATTAAAAACATAAAAAAGCAAACACTCCAAGAAGATACCTCCTTGGTGCATTTACATATTAAAAGGCTGCTTGAAGAGAAAACTTTTTGCCTGCTGGCAAATGGAAAACAGATATACTTGCAGAGATGGGGCCATAATCCTTCACTTGGATTTCTATATCTGTGTCTATAATCTTATTTAATATAAGTTTTCTGTGATATGGATAGCAGAGACCCAGTGTGGTATAGTGGTTTGAGGGTTGGACTTGGATACTGGGCGATACTGGGTCATGGAAACCCACCAGATGACATTGGGCAAGTCACACTCTCTCAGCCTCAGAGGAAGGCAAGGGCAAATTCCCTCTGAACATATTCTGCCAAGAAAACCCCATGATAGGTTTGCCTTAGGGTCTCCATAAGTCAAAAATGACTTGAAGGCCCATAACAACAATGATAGTACCTCTCGTGGTGAACATTTTATGACGTACAGATTAAAATACAAAACTATGATCACCTAGATATAATTCTGTCCATACGTCTCTCAATCCATACCAAATCAGTATATTTTTGCACGTTTCCCCCCTCCCACCTTTTATCTATCAGAATTCAAAATGACTTTTAATTGATTATAAAACAAACAAAATGAATGTCAACAGGGAGAAATGTAGGATGCTACACTTGGGCAGTAAAAATGAAATGCAGAGATTAGGATGGGTGACACCAGGCTTGACAGCAGTAGATATGTGGACCACAGGGTGAACATGAATCAGCAATTGATATGGCAGCTTAGAAAGCCAATGCAATTCTAGGCTGCATCTATAAAAGTATAATGTATAGATCAAGGATGGTAATAATACCACTCTATTCTCTTTTTTGTCAGACCTCACCTGGTGGTGGGCACCACAATTCAAGAGGGATGTTGACAAGCTGGAGCATGTCCAGAGGAGGGCAACCAAAATGGTGAAAAGTTTGGAAACCATATCCTATGAGGAATGGCTTAGGGAGCAGGGTATGTGTAGCCTGGAGAAGAGAAGGCTAAAGGGTTACATATTTGAAGGGATGTCATATTGAGGATGGAGAAAGCTTGTTTTCTGCAGCTCCAGAAACTAGGGCATGAAGCAATGGATGCAAGCTACAGGAGAAGAGATTCTATGTAAATATTAGGAAGAATTTCCTGATGGTAAAAGCTGTTCAACAGTGGAAGATTCTCCCTCGGAGCATGATGGAATCTCCTTCCTTGAGGTTTTGAAACAGAGGCTGGATGTCCATTAGCCAGGAGGAATCTCTGCCTGGAATAATTATATCCTGTTGTATATTTCCATGAGTCCCTTGCCAAAGATAAAAAAAATGAAAATAAAAATAAAAATTAAAAAATGGAGGTTTAAGACCTTGTAACTATCTTATATAGCTGTGTCTTCTTAAATGGGTGACAAGACGGAGGTGCTCATGGTAGTGGCCCCGAAACCAAGAATTGGGTTGCAACCTCCAGTCCTGGATGGGGTCACACTCTCCTCCAGTGACTGTGTTCACAGTCTGGGGGTGCTCCTTGACTCGTCGCTCCTGATGACAAATCAGGTAAATGCGGCGGTCAAGAGCGCCTGTTACCAGCTTCGGCTGATACGCCAGCTGCACCCTTTTCTGGAAGTAAGGGATCGCGAGACCATTGTGCACGCACTGGTAACCTCACGCCTTGACTTCTGTAATGCGCTCTACATGGGGCTACCCCTGTACTTGGTTTGGAAGCTTCAGTTAGTCCAAAACATGGCAGCCAGACTTATCTCTGGAACATCTAGGAGGGACCACATTACTCCTGTTTTGAGGTCCCTCCACTGGCTGCCTATCAGCTTCTGGGCCCAGTACAAGGTGTTGGTTATTACCTTTAAAGCCCTAAATGGCTTGGGTCCAAGCTATCTCAGGGAACGCCTCCTTCCATATAATCCTCCCCGCACTCTCCGGTCCTCTGGGAGGAATTTGCTGCATCCTCAAAAATCTAGGCTGGCGGCGACCTCCCAGAGGGCCTTTTCTATCGTCGCCCCCAAACTCTGGAACGACCTGCCGGACGAGATCCGTCAGCTGACATGTTTAGATAGCTTCAAGAAAGCTGTCAAGACGGATCTCTTCCGGCAGGCCTTTCCAGATTAATTCTCCTGGCCTTGGGCTCTTTGATCCCTGCGCTCCCCCTGTGGCCCCGTCAATTGCTGATGGAGTCTAATCAGGGTTGAGTCTAATCAGGGCATTTTTATATTTTTACATTTTTATATTTTTATATTTTCATGTTTGTTTTATTTGTGTTGCAATGTTTATATTCCTGTTTTAATTATCTTGCCATTTAATACTGTTTTAAGGGGGTGGGTTGGGGTATGAATTTTGTTGTATGGGGTTTTAACTGATGCAAGCCACTTAGATTGTCTTCATTTAAGCGGGGTATAAATAAATTTTATTATTATTATTATTATTATTATTATTATTTAATTAATGTACAGTGTAAAGAGTTAATAGGCCTTGCTTCATTTAACAACAAATAACCAACCACTGTCATTTTCACCCCCCTTGTCCCCTCTCCCCTCTCCCTATTCCAATTGCAGACAGTGGAGTTGCCACCCCTGATGTCACCTGCTGCAGGAGGGAGGCTGCCAGGGTGTGTGGCCAAAAGGGCAACCTCACTCTTTCTCCTTCCCTGCAGTAGCAGGGGTCTACGCGTGAGTAAAGCACCACCATACCTTACTCATGAGTAGACCACTGCAGCCTACTCCTGAAGCCAGCTTTCACAACCATACATAAAACTTTGTTGCACATTAAAAGCCGAGACACAGCTAAAGAGAAGTGTCTTTTTGCTTTCCTCTTCACATGACTGTTGCACTTCTGTTCTTCTTCCAGGGGGAGATGGTTGTAAAAGCATGCCCTTTGCCAAACAGATTTTTCCAGTACAGCAAAAGACACACATTTACAACCATCTCCCTTTGGAAGAGAATGGAAGTGCTTCGAGGCATGCAGAGAGATAAGCAGAAAGCTGCTTCTCTCGCACTGTGTGTTGTCTTACTTTTGACGTGTTAAGGTTACAGAAATGGGAAATATGATGGCATGGACACTCTTTAGGTGTTGTCATTTCTAGTCTTATTCTTTGGTGTTATTCTGAAGTTCAGCATATCCCTCTGACAAATCCAACTTTAGCTTCATCAGGGATTCTGCCATCTCTTTCATTGTTAAGGCTGCTAAACTTGCCCTGTTATGAACAACTGATAAGCAAGAAAGGGAAAACTCACTTATAGTGAATCTGGAGCTATAGAATGAAAGGGCAAAAGTGCTTTAATCTTCTAAGTGTTCCTGGTGTCAGGTCTTAAAAAGCCATAATTGGCCGATTATTAAATTTTTAGTTCTTATGAGCTATAATTTCTTGGGGCCTAGCTGTGTCCTTGGGCCATAGCCCTGCAACCTTATGACAGCGTTAAAAATCCTTTGCACTAACCAGGAACTCTGTAGTAAAAATGTAAACCACTTGGCCAGAAAATCTTCCATATTGCCCCATGCTGCATCTTCTGAAATTCCTCAAATTCAATTATTATTTCTATGATTATAATTTTCAATATCCTCCAATTTCAATTTGATAATTAAATTGTCACTTCATAAATTTTTGAAAGTCTCCTCATGAGAAATGCCTAAGTCTAGAGCAGCAGGTGTTGTATTCTAAACATCTTTAAGTTGACTTCCAAGTTTTGAAAAATTTGTATCTAATAACTCAGCCCTGTTTGCCATCAATTCTACTTTGAAGTTTTGCAAATATTGTACTAGGTCTTTTTTAAAAAACTTTCCTCAGCTTCAGCTCCATTAGACATTGTTTGATCTTTGGCAGATGCTGTTTGCAATCCAGTTGCCATTTTATGACTGTGCTGAGTCAGGAAAGATAAGATAGGGAGTTCTGTTACAGGAAGAAAATACTCAGTAATAAATCACAGTTGAGTTGTTTCTAACCTCCTTCGCAAGCTCAAAATCTTCTGCTTTGAAGATATATAAGTAATTATTGCTTAGCCTTCTGAAATCTCTTATTAGGCTATAGTTTTTAAAGCTGGCAAAGACCTTATGCAATACGAGTGTCACAACTCCACTCTCCTGTAGTTCTGAGTTCAAATCCCTGCAGAATTTCACATAAAGCCCCATTGTTTCCAGTGGCACCTGGGAAATTTCTTCAGATTCAGACTTTCTTCATAAGAGAGCCTTTGCCTTTGTCTACCTTCCTCAAAATGAAACTATGTGATCTAACCTCACTTTTCATGATTTGAACTTTCCCGCCATGATGGGAATTTATCTGCCATGCTCCATGGATAGAACTGGTTTCCTTTGTGAGTGTCAAATACCCATTGAGTAGTCATTACCAATTTCCTGGATTCTTAATGGACAGTAGTACCTGAAATACAAAGCAATTTAACACAGCAGCAACAACAACAATGGCAGTGGTGACAGCAGCGACAACGACAACAACAACAACAACGTTTGCAGAGTAGAAAAGCCTTGAAAGTCTTTCATTGATTCCAGAATGCTTCTCACTGTCTTTGAGGGGTGGGCAGTAGGTTTCCCATCTCTTCCCTTCAGCTGCTGAAAATTCAGAAGAAACAAATATTTTTCTCTTGCTATAAACTAGGCACTTCTACTTTAAGTCTTCATTCAAGAAGGTCTATTGTCTTATTCAACATTTGCATTAATTTACATTTTTACTCATTATTCCCCATGGCCTTATGATTAGTACAACTGGCTACAATCTTTCTTTCTAACCTGATCCTTTTAATTAGAGGATTAGGGATTGAACTAGGATATCTTACATGCAAAACATGGGCTTTATCACTGCATGATGACCCTTCCTCAAAATATTGAGGTGGGGTAAGTTGAACAGTTCTAGCAAACAGAAAAAAAGATTAAAAACTCAACCTGTGTTTTAAGTGCCAAAGGCCATAAATAAACATGGCTGCCCAGCAGCAGCTGACTTGACTTCCTTTGACAGGGTGCTCTGCAACTAGTGAAGGAAAGAGGTGCTTCATATGTCCTAGGCCACATTTTCAGTTTGCTAAGGGAAATAAGAAGTCTAACAAGCCTGGTCAGTGCTTCATATAAACAGTGTCATTCTGTCATGGCCATTTCTAGGTTTGAGGGGATTCTGGCCCTTTTGGTGTGCCCTTCTCATATTTATAGACCTTTATTTGTCTGCATAAATTCAATGTAGTTAATGAGGAAATCAAAATAAAGTATTCGCACACCTTGGATCAAACATTGATAGGACTGCAGTCAAGAAATAAGAAGACTAAAAATGGGAAGGACAGCCATGAAAGAACTTGAGAAGATTCTAAAGTGAAAAGATATATAACTGAACACTAGTTAGAATAATCCAATCCATGGTATTCCCCATCAGCATGTATGGATCCACCAAACAGTGATACCTTTATTGGCCAACCAAAATGCACACTATATTTGCTGCAAGCTTTTGAGTCTCCACTGGCTTCTTCATCAGGGAAGATGTTACAAACCAAAGAGGAGTAAAGCAATTGGAGATGTTAGTCAGATGCCTGCATTATGTTGTTTCTGTCCTTAGTTAAGATGGTATGGGGAGGGTATCTTTTGCAAGCTGGCTCCTTCTGGCCATGTGGCAATTGGGAGATTTTTAAAGTCCTTCGAAAGCTTGCAACAAGTATATTGTGCATTTTGGTTGGCCAATAAAGGTATCACTGTTTGGTGGATTTTTGTTTGATTTTGCTAAATGGCCATCACAGCTATGCCTACATGTTTCCTGGATTGTGAGATACTGGATTGTAGCTGCAACAGGGGAACCCTGAAGAGTGAGCCAATGGACTGGGACCTTCAACCAAGGTAAAACAATTTCCCCCCTTAAATCGGGACTGAATTGGCATGTTTTACTTTTTTTGTTGTTGTTTTGTTAACTGCCTTTGCATTGATCTCGACCCATGGCGACCCTGTGGATGAGACATCTCCAGGCCCCCCTCTCCTCTACTGCTCTGCCCGGCTCCTGCAAACTCATATTCATGGTCTCTTTAATAAAGTCCATCCATCAAGTATGTGGCTTTCCTTTCTTTCTACTTCCTTCCACTTTCCTAAGATTATTGTCTTTTCCAACTATTTATGCCTTCTCTTGATGTATCCAAAGTATGACAGTCTAAGGACGTTATCACATGTGGGCCAGTTTCGTTGTTAAAGAGATAATAAAATGGAAATGAAGCATCCTGAAAAGAAAGTGAAAATAGAGCTTAATTATGCAAAAGCTTTTCACACATAATTACAGTAATAACGGAATTAAGTTAAAAGCAAAAAAAAAAAAAAAAAAAAAACTTTCATACACAAGTGAAAAGAACCCGTACATGTACTGGAAATGGGTGTGCATTGTGACAAGACTCCTCCTTTTCCAGGGTGAGTCCTGCATTTCCCAGGAGGAAATGTCAGACTGTCCTACATTTGGGGTCATGTCCTCCTGCACAGGTCCTAACCCCCTTCCATTGGGGTTAAGACCTCCCAAGAGAGCAGAGGAGGAGGAGGAGGAGGAGGAGGCTGGAAAGGCAAGGCAAGGCAAGCCGAGGCAAGGGAGGGACTGAGAGGGGGAAACTGGAGGTAGCTCCCATGCCCCCCCATAAGCCTTTCCCATTTGTAGGACCTGCAGGGCAGAACTTCAGGGTGAGATGGAGCTCCAAGTTGCTCCACAAGCACACCCCACACTTGCACCCACGTCCCCCCACAGCTACTGCAAGGGAAGCCTTCTTTCCCCTCCTTTTCCCTCTATCCCACATGCCAAACTTCTCCTCCGTCCCAAACTTTTTTCTCTTGGGCTGCCTTCCCTTCCCCTCTTGGCACTGAGAAGGAGCCCAGGACTCTCCCTCCCTGGAGGCCCCTCCTCCTCCTCCTCTTGGCCCTCCTCCAGGTTTTAAATTGTCTGTGCGTATTTGCTTTTCACATTACAGCAAATGAGAAATTACTGTAATTTCGCAAATGCATTTCCTCTAAACTCCTGAAATTAAAAAGATCTCGGATAATACCAGTTTCTGTCCAGTTTCTGACCAGTTTCTGTGCGACATCATGTGAAATCATGAGGCACAAATTCAGTTTTTGTTTGGGATTTGTGTGGATTAACCAACAGATTTCCCCCGTGTGATAACATCCTAAGTCTTGTCATCTTGGCCTCTAGGGAAAATTCTAGCTTGATCTGCTCTAGGATCCATGTTCCTTTTTTATGTGTGGTGCAGGTTCTGAAGGGTTTAGTCTTTCTGAGAGTGTTTCCTGCTTGCTTTGTCATTTTTGACTGCCCTTAGCTGCTCTTGCAAGTGTGTTTTCCTTTAGTTTCTCTCTGTTGGTGCTCTTGTCTGGCCTGTGTGACACTTTCAATGTCTCCTCATAGG
The DNA here is from genome assembly GCA_026167975.1 of Phrynosoma blainvillii. Lineage (NCBI taxonomy): Eukaryota > Metazoa > Chordata > Lepidosauria > Squamata > Phrynosomatidae > Phrynosoma > Phrynosoma blainvillii. Next base: position 20,767,755 of record JANUYF010000004.1, on the reverse strand, counting down.
GTTTTCTAGGTGGGGGTTATACAACAGGGACCACCTACACCTCCCTGTGCACAGTGCTAACAAATGTTAGCTATGATGTCACTGCTGTTCTTCACTTTAGTGACACTCACCACTATTGCTGCTGCCCAGTAGTTGTTTCCCTATGTCATTGTCCCTCCTCCCATTATTGTTGAATCAATCATTTTCCTACCCTTTTCCTCCCTCTTTTTCCCTTTCCCCCTCATGTCCTTTTCGTTCTAGATGCTAAAACATGGAGGCTTCTTGAGAAATCCATTGTCCTCTGCCTACAAAGAGGCCTGTGGCTTCACAGGAATGGAGGCATATTGGATTTACAAGAAGAGATGAGTCCTTGTGGAGATACAAATGGACTTTAAATTTCCTGGACTTCGAAAATCTCCCAATTGCCACATTGCCAGAAGGAGGAGGGGCCAGCCTGCAAAGGATATCTTCCACTTACCATCTTAACTAAGGACAGAAACATCAAAATGCAGGCCTATGACTAACATCTCCAATTTTTCTCCTGCTTGGTTTGCAACATCTTTCCTGATGAAGAAGCCAGTGAAGTTTCAAAAATTTGTAACAAGTATATCGTGCATTTTAGTTGACCAATAAAGGTATTACTGTTGGGAGGATTTTAATTTGAATTTGCTAAATTGCCAACACAGCTACCCCTGCATGTTTTCTACCATGTACAGATGTGAGAGCTGGGCAGTGAAGAAACCTGATAAGAGGAAAATCAACACATTTGAGAAGTGGTGCTGGAGAAGAATGCTAAGGATACCGTAGACAGCCAAAAAGACAAACAAATGGGTCCTAGAACAGATCAAACCTGAACACTCCCTGGAAGCTGAGATAATGAAACCAAGGGGCTTTGCAGCCTCTTCTGCTTCTTTTCCATATCTCTTCTGGCCCAGCATGTCTGGACCCTGCGCTGGAAGGACGTCATCAGAGTACTCGTCGTGTGCAATGGCGGGCGCTCTGATGACGTCCTCGGGAAGGGCTTGGGCCGTCAAGTGTCTGGCTGCCCCTCTCCTTCCCTGGCTTCAAGACGGCACTTTGCGCCATCTGCAGAGCCTGTGAGGCAATCTTATTTTGGCCACATCATAAGAAGGCATGACTCATTTCAAAAGACAATAATGCTAGGAAAGATGGATGGCAATAGAGAGGATGACCCTATGCTGGATGAATAGACTCAATTAGGGAGGTGACAGGTATGAATTTACAGGACCTGAGTAAAGCCATGGAGGTCTTGGAAATGCCTCATCCACAGGTTCATGAGTCATGGTCAACTCAAGGGCAGTTAGCAATAACAAAAACATTTGTCTGTTAGATTTTCATACCACCTTTCTGAAAATTGGGACTCTAGGCATTTCACAATAAAAATGAATAACAAACACAAAATATAAAATGAAGAAAATATAGTATCTATCCAGTCGATGAGCCAGCATAGTGTAGTGGTTTGAGTGCTGGACTAGAACTCTGGGAGACCGGGGTTCAATCTCCACAAAGCCATGAAAATCCAATGGGTGATGAGGTGACAATCCAGGCAACTCACCCTTTCTCAGCTTTGGAGAAAAGCAATGGCAGTGGCAGGCCTCCTCCAAATAAATCGCCATGATGGGCTTGTCATTTTAACTCATGTAGGTGCCTTGATCTCCAGTTCTGGAGGAAAAGGTGGAATATAAGAGAATAAAATAATAGCAATAATCATTCTTCTGGACTCAAAAGAGGGAAGTGCCATTCCTGGAAGTCTTCAAAAACAGCAATGCACTTTTTAAATGGGTTTCAAGGGGGCTGCATTATTTAACATTAAAATAATAATAATAATAATAATAATAATAATCAAAAGTGGACTTCTGGCCACTTCGATGGCTTTTTTGGTTATTTGAGGGAAGGCCTTTTTGAGAATCCATGTGCTCCCCCAAGAATCCCAGTGGCAAGGAATTGGCCCCCACAGTTGCATATCCTCTGTCCCACTTTGGTAGGGACAGTCCTGATTATTCTTCTATTTTTGCACTTTTTCAGCTGCTTTTAAAATGTCCCAGCCTCTCTCTCCTCCTTCCACTTTTCCCCTCTGTTCTGGCTTACTTCAATTGCTGCAAACTGAGTTCAAAGTGCAAAAGTAATTTACACTCAGTTAACCCAGTGGCAAAGGAAAGAAGAGATGAGAGGAAGGGGCAAAATCTTGCCCTTTCCAGTAGCTCAGGCAAAAGCAAACTGCTGTAGCCTCTCCTAGTTTGTCTGTTCTTCCTCATTAATAAAATTTGCCATTCTGAACATATACAGGTTGAGTCTCTCTTACCCAAAATGCTTGGGACGAGTAGTGTTTTGGATTGAGGATTTATTTATTTTTTAGATTTTAGAATACAGTTGTCCCTCCCTTTTATGCCGACTTGGAATCCGCGTTCTTGCTTTTCACGTGAGGGACAAGCTACCATTAATAGAATGGTGGTGTGTGCACGCCTCGGCCACATGCACCATTATTTTCTATGGGACTCGAATATGTGTGAGTTGTCATTTTCACGAGGGGGTCTGGAACGGATCCCCCGCAAATTGGGAGGGGCAACTGCACCTGTATTTGCATATGCATATATAATGAGTTATCCTGGTGATGGGACCCAAGGGTAAACACAAAATTCATTGATGGTTCCTATACACTTCATACGCATAGCCTGAAGGTAATTTTATACAATATTTCAAATAATTTTGAGCATGAAACAAAGTCTATAGACATCCAACCATCAGAAAGCAAAGGGCTCACTATCTCAACCACCCAGGAAAAAAGTTTTGATTTTGGGGAGTATTTCAGATTTTGGATTTCTGGATACAGGAGACTCAACCTGTAATAAGCTTGCCATTCCCAGTAGGTTCAGACAAAAGCAAACTACTGCAGCCTCTCCCAATGTGTTTGTACTTCAATGCATCTCTGAAATGTTGGGGGGGGGGTATGTAGTTGCTCACCACTAAAAGAGAAGCAGAGTTACCTCTCCTGCAGCTTCCATTTTGCCTCTGGAGGCACAAAAAGCAGTACACAGCATGTGTACTGTTTGTCATCTGTTGTTACAACAAAATGTTAAACTACAGCAGCCCTCGCAAGTGTTATTTTTTTCAAGATGCTGTTGTTGTGGATACCAGGGCTTTTAATTTGCTACAGTTTATACAAAGGAGGGGAGGGAGCTTCCCTGCTGTGTGTTCCCAAGCCAAAACCAGCAAATGCATCTCCTTATTGTCAATGATGAGTTTGCAAAAAACAACAACAAGGGGGTGGGTTGAGAGGCCGAGCTCACACATTGCAGAGAAGTTGAAAATGTCCATTGGCACCCACTTGGGACCACAGCTGTTGCATAAACTTGCTATTAGTGTGGCTCAACAGTGATCGGTTTGCTGTTGTAAAAAAACAAATGACAGCAAAACAGTTTCACAACAAGGAAGTCTCAACTTTCACTTCAGTGCTCCAACACATGTGTGCAATCTTATCTTACCTAAGATGGAGGCTATTCTGTTAAGCATTCAGAGATCAAAAATAACACACCAACCAACCAACCAACCAACCACCCTTCTCTCTAAAGCACTGAACTTTGTGTGAGAGCCACCGTGGAATAGTGGTTTGACGGTTGGACTATGACTCTGGAGACCAAGGTTCAAGTCCCAACTCAGCCATGAAACCCCTGGGTGACCTTGGTAAGTCACATGCTCTCAGCCTCAGGGGAAGGCAACGGCAAACCTCCTCTGAACAAATCTTGCCAAGAAAACCTCATGATGGGTTTGCCTTAGGGTCGCCATAAACTGGAAATGACTTGAAGAGACACAACAACAACAACAACAACAACAAACAGTTGCATGAGAAACCTGAGGTAGTAGACTGAATTGTACTATTTCTGGTGGTGGTCACATTTTTCAGTGCCCAAGCGCATTGAAAACAAGAACAATTTCATGCCCTCCAATTTTTCACAAATGAAAACCAGGGTGTGTATTCAAGCAACATCAGATTGTGGTCAAGATGGCAAAATGTGTTAATGAGGAAATAGACACAAGCTAGTAAAAGCTTCAGCAGTTTGCTTTTGCCTAAACCTATTGGATTCTGCCCTTCCTCTCCCTTGTTCCTCCTGAGCTGAACGCAAATTACTTTTGCCCTCTGAACTCAATTTGCAGCAATTGAAGAAAGCTGAGGACAAAGGACAAAGTGGGAGGAGGAGAGAGAAACTGGAACATTTTAAAGGCAAATGAAAAAGTGGGATGACAGAAAATTAATTTGGACTGCCTGTCAAACTGGATCAGCTACAGGGTATGCAATTCCTTTCTATACAAGAAGAGAACTAGCACAACAAGCAGAAGCACTATTGAGAACTATTGTCCCATATGTGTTACATGTTTGCTTGCAGGGACTTGCTTTATTATTTATTCCCTTTAAGGAAAAAAATTGTAACCCCTACTGGTAGATCAAATAAGGTAGATGCTTGTCGTCAAGCATTCTGCGACCTATTTTGTTGTGTGTGTAAAGCAGCTTTGATGGAATGCATAATTTCAAATGGTACCTTAAAATTCATAAAACACTTGATGTATAGGAGCCTTGCTTAAGAGAGTCAATTGACCTGCAGCAGCCTCAGATGACTAGACTGGCTGTGGGTCTAAAGAGAGGGCTGGATATAAGGAATATAAAAACATTGTAGTTGTGTGCCTTCAAGTCATTTCATAAGTCAAGTCATAAAATGAGTATGGCAACCATTAAGACGAACCTATCATGGAGTTTTCTTGGCAAGATTTGTTTGCCGTGGGTTTGCCTTTGCCTTCCTCTGAGGCTGAGAGAGTGTGAGTTGCCCAAGGTCACCCAGTGGCTTTCCATGGCTGAATGGAGATTCAAACCCTAGTTTTGAGAGTCATAGTCCAATGCTCAAGCCATTACAGTATGCTGGCTCAGTCAGACTATTGACATTATCACACGCGGGTCTCTAGCAACTAGCATCATTCTGGAATGAACGAAAGCAGCATCATTCCGGTATGCTTCTGGTCGCGCAAATGTAATTCCCAATGAAACCGGCATGCAAAAGAATGGGGATGATGCTGCAATGGGACGGGGATGGGAAGGGGATGGGAGGGGGTTCTCTGTGACGTCGTGTGATCATGGGGCAAAGGATCCGCAATGGGATGGGGATGCGACGGGGTTCTGTCTGCTTTAGACCCCGTGTGATAACGTCCTGAGAAAAAAAGATTAGAATCAGGAATCATTGCAATTCTTATTGCATGGTATGATTATTATTGTTTAATGTTTATTTATATTATGTATACTACTTCCTTATGTCTTTTTTCGATATGGAGTCTACTGATAGGTCTTTCCAAAATATCAAATGGTATTTGGAGATTAATTTAAAGGATGTTCTGTGTTTATAAATGAAATGAAATCAAAGCTCTTCAAAATTATCTCTATGTTTTCCTCTTGCTATTACTTCTTATCAGCCCTGGTGGCGCAGTGGTTAAATGCCTGTACTGCAGCCACTCATAGACCACAAGGTTGCGAGTTCAATACCAGCCAGGGCTGAGGCTAGACTCAGGCCTGCATCCTTCTGAGGTCGCTAAAATGAGTACCCAGCTTGTTGGGGGGCAATCAGCTCACAGTTGTAAACCGCTTAGACACCCCATAGCATGGTATGAAGCGGTATATAAATGAAGCTGCTTTGCTTTGTATCTCTCTCCTTGTATTACTCTCTCTTATTCTAAAACATTATTCATAGACCTACCTTTCCTCCCAAAATAAGGACTCAAGATATCAAATTAACAAGAATCAAAGTAAATGCTGGGGAGAAACAGTGGAGAACATCATACCTTCATTTTGGAGGTCCCAAAAGCTATTACCGAAAAAGCCACGCAGTGCTAGACTAGATGAAATCTAGCAAGACAAGTCTTATATTCTTATGCTATATCCTTTTGGTGGAGGGTCAATGATATATTGGCCATTATCACTGGAGGATTTTGGGAGCTGTAGCCCCTCAAAAGTAAAATTTCTAAGGTCAACCACTGATAGAGAATACTAGAAAGTGTGTGTGTGTGTGTGTGGGGGGGGGGGGTTCGGCCATGTATTAAATTATTTTTCCCCCCAGGTGCTTCTTAGCCCCAATGCATCTTTCCAACCCCATGAGCAAAACTCTGTAGTTACAGAGCTGCCAGTGGGCTACATGGCCGGTGGTCCATGTTTGGTTTAGTTGGTGAGATACTGTGCAGCCTTTGCTTATAAGAATATATAAAGTCCCCCCCCCCCCCCCCGCCGATCATTCTTAGTGAATTCCAAATGGATGAGGATGAACAAAAACTTAAACAGATGATTCAAAATCAGATCCACTTCATTGAAAGTCTGATAGCATGTAATGCTTCACTCACAGTCAGATATTAGCTACAGGATATGAATTTTCAAGGGGGTTTCAGCCACTTGAAAAGCTTGCTTGGCTCAGACTCCTCATGCACCATCTTTGTTTCATTTGCACATAAAAAGATGAGGTACCTTTGTCACAGTCATTTTTTTTCTTATCAGAGGGAAGAAATGCACACAGAGCATCTGGATTTCAGTGAGGTCTTGCCTCTTTCCTATTTTTTCCATCTGTTCTGTTCTCACTCTTTAGCAAGATCCTCATTTAACAATCCCAGAAGCTGATGTTTTGTTTTGTGTGTTTTTTAAAAAAAATATCCTCTGGCCATATTTCCATTTTAAAAGCCGGAAATAAGAACAGTTTACCACACAAGAATTGTCCTACGGGAACATTACTGTCCCTTCACATTTTTGCATCAGTCTGTCCTGTAATCCAGGCATGTCACAAGAAAGCAATAAGGCTTTTTTTTTCTTAATAAGAAAATTGAATTTATTTGTTTTTTAGAAACATGTCTTGAGTTAGGCACAGAGAAAGCTGCCTCATGTCAGATTATTTGTGTGACTAGCTCATTTTTACCTGCAGCAGGGCCAGACAAAGTACCAGAATTTGGGATTTGCAGTTTAGGGAGGAGTATTAAGAATTCTCATCCAGAAACCCTTAGTGCTTCACCAAACTATAATGCCCAGGATTCCATAGGATTGTAGTTTAAGTGGAATCATAATGCAATAATTCTGTAGGCTTGCCAGTTTAGCCGCCTTGAGTCCCTGTACTGGGAGGAAGGTGGAATTATTATTATTATTATTATTATGGATCATCCTAGCCCCTGAGGTTTTTGGGCCCAAACATGAGACCTAGATATAACTGTCCTGTGGATCTCAGGGTATGAAGAGGCTCATAGGGACAAATACAATCTGTTAGATAGCCCAGACCTAAGCCTTCCAAATCCCACTTTGCATAGAGGAGATTATCGTACTGCACTTTTCAGTCCTTCCCTCCTGACCAAGGCACAGGCCGGAACCTCTTAAGTATAGATTTTATTGCACACCTCTGTGCCCAGGTTGGAGGCATCCTTGTCATGAACTGAGGTTCTCTGTTGTTCTTTTATTTCAAAGAGAAATTTAGCCACCCTAGAATATAGGATTTTCAATATAGGCACGTGGGAAATCAGATCTGGGTTTAAACACTATGCATGTAACATTTATTAAGACATAACAAATAAGACAATGAGAAATAAGACAATAAGAAATAAATAAGACAACCATGTTAAGTATCAAGAGCTCTTGCACATACACATTCATACCCACAAAACATGGCCCTTTACTGGATGATGGATCAGTTCATCCTTGAAAGGGATGAGATGACACCTTGCCCAGGTAGGTGCCAACAAAGGAGAGGCTGAAAATCCCCTTTCTTTATACTCATGTCTTGCCAGTTCTTGGGAAGAACATATTTTCCATAGTTCCAAAACATACCAAGGTCTCATGTCCATTGATATCTTGTTGACGTCATATGCAGCTCGGAGTAGACAGTGTTTGTACAAGTTCCTTCTTGTTTTGTAAGTTCTTTCTCCGGCCAAGTTATCATTTCTTGCTATCTCTCGCTTTCACTGTCCTTCAGCAATGCCTTGCTGTGCAGCTATTTTACCTTTGGTTCAGGGCCATGCTTCCATGCTTCCAACCAGAATCCATTCATCACATACTGTACTCGATCTGGACTTTGCCAGCACTTTTGAAAGAACTGGACTTTCACATTCTTTGCAAAGTATGGGAGAAGTCCAGATCGAGTACGGGATGCCTCCGACCTTAGCACAGATGCATGCGATATAACCTGTGCTTAAGAGGCTTCAGCCCATGCCTAGATAGGGAGGGAAGGATGGGAAAGGGCAGTGCGATAATCTCCAGAGTAACCAGATGGCCTCCTTTTCCAGGACATGTTCTGCATTTCAGCTTTTTGTCCAGGAGGAATTCCAAAATGTCCTCCATTTGGAGCATAACTAAGAAGCATGAATTTAATATTTGTGAGTGTTTTCAGCTTTTATTGGGTCATATCCTCCATTTTTCTTGAATGTCCATTTTGTGGTGCCTTGTCCTCCTTTGCAGTTAGCGCAACCGGTCACCCTGATCTTGCAGCCACAACCATCCCCTCCCAACACCACTATTGCCTTGCTGGTGAAAATGGGCAGAAGGAGGTATAGAGGAGCACCCAGCTCCCTTGTTGTCAGTTGGCTTTGTATTTGTAACTGGACACTCCTTGTTGCTTGGGCAGAGTGGCACTGATGTAGGATCTCAGCCTATGCCTGATGTAGAATCTCAGCCTATGGTTCCCATAGGATGAAGTCAGGTAGGTTCCCATAGGATGAAGTCAGATAAAATGGCATCAAACTGCTGTAACTAGGTGGTGTACATACAGTGAGAGAAATGCATGGGTTTTGTTTTGTTTTGTTTGTTTTGGTCCAAGTGACAAAACAACTTGGCTGGCCTTGGAGACTATGCACCTTGACTTGAGGGAAGGAGAATTTTGTTGACTTAGGCTGCACCCGCACTATAGAAATGAACCAGTTTGACTCCATTTTGCCATGGCTCAATGGTATGGAATTCTGAGAAATGTAGTTTTTTGAGACACTTAGCATTCTCTGTCAAACAACTCTGGTGCCACAACAAACAACAATTCCCAGAATTCCACAGCACTGAGCCATGGCAGTTAAAGTAATATCAACCTGGATTATTTCTGTAGTGTGGCTGCAGCCAGAGAGTAAGGTGTAAACTCTTAATGCTCCCTCTCCCCATGACTCCTTTACCACAGAATAACAATACTGTACAATAGTTTAGATTTTAGAATAAATTTGTCCATGACAAATTAATCATCAGATGTAAAGTCAAAGAATGAATAAAAATTAGTTGCTAACAACACATTAGAAACAAATAACCAGAATATTGAAAACATATGGAAAACCATACAAAAGCATGCCCAGAAATTATAGAACAGAGTCAGGGTTTGAAGGAAAGCCAAATGTTTATGGTTCTTGGACTTTGTTAGTTCACTGAACCAAAGGGGTGGAGACTCTGACTATATAGCACACACTGTCCAACATTGTCTTTTGAAACCCATTGATCAAAATTTTTGAATATCATCATCAACACGTCTTTGGGTAAATATTTTTTGCCCCTTAGGTTCAGTGTGTCATCTTCATTTCGACTTTCCTCAAGCATCCTGTTGAAAGTTAGAATTACAGATGATGGGATGGTGTCCTGGAGATGCCAGTAACATAAATTAGTGGGTCTCAAACTTTTTACCCTTGTGATCCCTTTTACATCTACATGCAGATGATGCCCCCCACTCGATATAGTATATGAATAAAAATATTGTTTTGTTTAGTATGCATATTTTCATTCATTGTTGTTGTTGTTGCGTGTCTTCAAGTCATGTCTGACTTATGGCAATCCTAAGGTGAAGCTATCATGAGGTTTTCTTAGCACGTTTCTTCAGAGGGAGAGGAGGTTGCCATTGCCATCTCTGACATTGAGAGAGTGTGACATGCCCAAGGTCACCCAGTGAGTTTACATGGCTGAGCCAGGATTCAAACCCTAGTTTCCAGAGTCATGGTCCAATGTTCAAACCACTATACCATGCTGGCTCCTTATTTTCATTCGCACAGTCATGCATACTGACATTTTGATATTTTATAGGGAAACAACAGCGTTCAAATTAGAACAGAATTATTTCAGTACATTCAATATTTAACTCAACACGAGGAGGAAAGATCAGGACCTCCAGGTTTTGCACCCCACTTGAGCAACTCCCTCACCCAACTGTTTGAGAACCACTGAATAAAAACAACTCTGCTGGATTGGATCAAGTGACCATCTATTTCACATCCAGTTTCTGGTTTTCTCATAGTGGTCAGCAGATATCTTGCAAAAGGCCCTCAGCAAGGCAGAAAGATGAGAACCTCAACCCAAGCCATATTTATAAATAAACCAATCAAGTTATAATTTAAGGCCAAAGGTTATGAAGGACCTTTAATTATTGGGAAAAAATACAAATTACTCATCTTCATGATTTTACACAATACATGGTGCTTGTGGTTTCAGACACAACCTCAACCTTCTTCTCTCCTACTGTCTCTCTCCCTTGTTCATTATATATGTATGAATGCATATAAATGTGCATATGCAGATTGCATGCTGCCACATATAGACATCAGGATATCCTGTTCATAATACAGAGATATATGCCACTTCACTCTCTTTATTACCCTCCCATATCTTTTTAAAAATAAACATAATTTTAAAAATATGTGTTATAAAATTTTGTTTCAATATGGAAGAAATTTAGGGCCTAAGCAGACTGCCAGAAATAGTGCACATTAAATTGAGGCACTGCCCTGGCTCAGTGCTAGGGAATCATGGGAACTGTAATTTATTGTGGCACCAGAGCTCTCTGACAGAGAAGGCTCAATGTCCCAGAAAAAAATACAGTTCCCATGATTCCCTAGCACTGAGCCAGGGCAGTGCCTCAATTTAATGTGCACTATTTCTGGCAGTCTGCTTAGGCCTTTACTGTTCTTTCTCAGACACTCTATGGTTTGGCACCCTATGAACCAATTTTTCTCTCTTTGTGGTCTCTGCTAGAAATGCAAAGTAAATAATCAAAGGAGGAGGAAAAGAGAGCATAGAAAATATGGAAGAATATCAGAATGATTGATTCAGATTGAGGTTTTTCTCCTTGCCCCTCAGTCATTTTCACATGTGAAGGGAGTGTAAAAATAGTGTTCAGAATCCTAATTACTTAAAATGAAATGTTTTGGCTGAAAGGGGGAGGAGTACTTTTCTGTTTTGGAAACATCTGCCAAATCCATAATGCCAAAAATTAAGGCTATAAAAATCATCACAGAGATCCCCTTCCATATTTACTTTTCATAAAAATAGCACATAAAAATATTGGAAGCACGATTGTTCGCACACAGTATGATAATTTATCTAGATTTCTTATTAGAACATAATAGAGACCACCTTGCTTTGCCATTTTTCACAATGCATGTGGAGGCACTGGGTCAGGTCATTGGTCCATCTTGCTCAGTACTCTCTAGGCCAGTGGAGGTTCTACCTACCTTTTATTGGGCTAATGTGAGAGATAGAAGTGGCTCTCTTCATCAGAATAGTTAATGCACTAGGCAGAGGTGGAACAATTCACCAGTCATTCGCCCCCCCCCCCCCCCATTCCTGGTCTAGCAGCAAAAGAAACTTAGGACTCATCCAGAAACAAACAAACAAACAAAATCTGGAGAGTTTTCACGTCTTTTTGTTTTCATTTTACCTATATATTTCCAGGATTACATCCAAACTCTTTCTTGAAATACCAATGCTGTGAAATTCTGGGAATTGCAGTTTTGCGAGACATTTAGCCTTGTCCAGGGTGATCAGATGTCCTAATCACAAAGGAAGGCAAGGGACCACAAAATGTAGGATATTCAAGAAAAATGTAGGGTATTACAAAACAAAAAAGCTAAAAACTCCACTATAAATATAAATTAATGCTTCTTAGTCATGCTCAAAATGGAGGGCATTTTGGAATTCTTCCTGGACAGAAGGTTGAAATGTAGGACATGTCGTGGAAAAAGAGGTCTGGTCACCCTGGCCTTGTCTGTCAGAGTGCTCTGGTGCCACAACAAACACCAGTTCCTAGGATTCCATAGCCTTCTACTCTCCTAGAAAGTGACATGCACTCCAGAGTACAGACATGAAAAAGTTGCTAACTGCAACAGGTTTTGTGGAACCCTTGGGAAAATGTGATGAATGTGGGCCTCTTCTTGAGCAGGGCCTTTTCTCACCACCACTACCTAGTCAACTGTCCACTCCTTCTGGTCCCAGTCTACTTCTATTGCCCTAGTCAAGAAATCAAAGGGATGGTCATATGAAGGGATTGCCAGATTTGGTTCAGAGCCTGATTCACCAATGGAGATTTGGCACCAATTCAGATTAGCTGAATTTGGGCCTGATCTGAACCAATTTGGATCTGAATTTAAACAGAGGTTCAGAAATATACATCTTTATCTGGATTGGAAAACAAAACTGACCTTAATTCCTTTGGTTTTTAAGATGGACGCATTGAATTTGGAGACAGGGTATCCCCTTCAGAAGAGATGAAACCAACCAAATTTCAAACAGATAGGCCCACAAATTTGTAGCAATTCATAGTGAACATTTTAGAGGATTTATTTGTTACTTCATTAATTTCTTATTGATTTGTGTCCCAACACTTTCCCAAAGAGCTCAAAGTGGTATATACTTGTCCCTCCCTTTTTGCAGACTTGGAATCTGCGCTCTTGCTCTTTACAGGAGGTACAAGCAGCTATAAACAAAATGGCCACGCATGTGCCATTATTTCCTATGGTACTTGAATATTTGTGAGTCGCCATTTTTGCGGGCAGGGGGGGGGGGGGTTTGGAACAGATCTTCCATGAATTGGGAGGGGCTACTGTACTTGATTCCTCCTGTTTTTGTCCTTATAACAACCATGTTAGATAGGTTAGGTTGCCAGATAGTGACTGACCCAAGGTTGTCTAGAAAACCTCATTATCAAATGGGTATTTGGACCTGGTTCTCCCTAGTCATAGCCCAAGATTCTAATCATTATAATTATTAGAATTAGGATTTCTATGCATGTTAATGTACTACAAACCGATTTTGAGCATTGCAGTTCAAAATGTCAAGAGACGACCTATGTATCAATCCACTCATGCCTCTCTGTCATGCAAGTAGTCAACACCTCTGATGTGTTAACTAACACTTGAAAATGTTATTGTCACTAAGCGATGAACATTTATCATTTTAGATATTTGAATGTGATTTTAATTGTCTATTTCTGTGTTATCTGCCCTGGACTTTTGCGAGGAAGGGTAGGTATAAACTTAACTCACCATAACAGTTGGAGCATCAACAACAACATAGATGAGATAGCATCATGTTCATATATTTCACCTTCCTGGAAAAGACAAAGATTTGTACTGGCCAGCATCCTGTTTCCAGCAGTGAACAGCTGGACATCATTATAAATAATACTAATTTTCATAACTTGCATAACTGGTGATATGGTTCAAAGATTAAGTGATGTTTGTGTGTGTGTCAGGCCATTTCTTCCCAACCTCTGTCTTTATTGGGCATGTGGTTTTTGTTTAGTTTCCTTCTCTCAGGGAGATCTCTGAGATAGAATGAACACTAGAATTGGAGCACCTGATGGAATTGTCGTTGAGTAAGACAGAAATTGGAAAGATTACTTTTTGGAGTACAAAGTCCAGCCAACATGACCATGTGCATGAGGTGGGTTTTGGAGATTCTGGGAGTTGTAGTCCAATAGTCACTTACGTAAGCTATTGGTGAAAGCAACCATGGTCATGGTGCTTAGTTGCTTAATAGCCACTTCCTTCTTCCAGTAAGATATCATTGTACAATTTGTTTATTTAATTTATATCCCACCTTTTTCCCAAGATGGGATTCAAGGCAGTGTACAATATTTTTAAAAGCATAATACAATAAAAAAGAGGAAAAAAACACTTAAAAGCTAAAACACAAACTAAATTTCTATTTTAAAAACACAAATTAAAAACAAGATAAAAACAGCATGAAAAGGCACTTATAATAAAGTAAAAATACAGCCTCTCCCCCCAAAAGCTTTATTTGCTGCAATACACTAAAAACCAAACACTTCCTTAAATAGAAAGGTCCTTACCCACCAGCAGAAGGACAACAGAGACGGGCCAACTAGAATTTCCAGGGAAGGGAGTTCCATAACTTGAGAGCAGACACTAGAATGATAGAATTGTAGAGCATCAAGTCCAAGCCCCTGCCATGCAGGAATACACAGTCAAAGCATTCCCAACAGATGACCATCCAGCCCCCTTTTTAAAAACCTCCAAAGAAGGAGACTCCACCAGTGTGTTTCACTGTCAAACAGCTCTTACCATGTTTTTTTTCCTAATGCTTAGGTGGAATCTCTTTTTCTGTAGTTTGAATCCATTGTTTTGGTTTCTAATCTCTTTAGTAGCAGGATACAAGATTGCTCCAACCTCAATATGACATCCCTTCAAATATTTAAACATGGCTATAATTTCACCTCATAACCTTCTCTTCTCCAGGCTAAACATATCCAACTCCCTAAGCTTCTCCTCAAAGGGCATAATTTCCTTAAGAAGGCTCTCACCAGACAAGCCTGGGATGGTGATGGGATGGAGAGAAAGCCTTGCCATGCAGATTTTAGAGCATGGGCAAGTTCATATAGGCTTATATGAGATATGAGCACCTGTTAATACTGTGTTAACTTACACTGTCAATGATGGCTAGTGGCGCCTATGTCAGTGAAGTGGGGAATCTGTTCCAGGTTTAAGTCCAAACTTTAAAGGTGCTGAGCCCTATCAACCAAATAACAACGACTATATGTAGATTGCTATGCAGAGGGGCGGGGTACAAATAATAATAATAATAATAATAATAATAATAATAATAATAATTTATTGTCCCACTGCCAACCTCCACTGCATATTGTGTTTTTCAGCAATTATGACTGGGCACATATTTATTAGACTTATTGGGCTGAAATATATCAATGTAAAAAAGTGGATCTATCTAACAGATGTGAAACAGTCTATACTATCAACACTTCTGAGTTTGCACCATTTCAGAATATCTTTGTGGAGGCAGATCAACATATTTAATCCCATCTCTCCACTGAAAGTTAGAACATGAGAGATTACAGAGAGGTAGTTCTCTAAACCCACTAATGTCACTGCCTTTCCATGGTGGTGGGATTGCATGCTCCTATAAGGCAAGAGGCTATGATGATAGCAACAGTGCTGCTGGCATGGTTTCCCATGTTAGACAGGCTTTTGTAGAGGAGCCAGACTCAATGTGCCAATCAGCTATTGGGCAGCAATAGTAGTGATGGTTGACAATGGCAGAACATCTGTCAGAGACAATGGAAATGGTACCATAGCTAATGCTTGTTGGTACTATGCAGAAAACAATGGTAAATCAAGCCTTTAGCCTTGAAAATCTTATGATGAGATAGTCCAAAGTGAAACAAGTGATAGGACCAGAAGATCAGACTGCCAGGTCAGAAGGTATTCAATGAACTGCTACAGAAGAGCAAAGGTCAAGTATGAGTAGCACTGTGGCTACTGAGACAACTGGACTCAAGCTAAAAGGATAGTCAGCTGTTGATGCAGAGGGGAAAAGAAAGTCTAAATATGCCCAACAAATATTATAGGAACATGGAGTGTGAGAAGCATGAATTGGGGGAAGCAAGAATTAGTAAAACAAGAAACAGACTGTATAACCATTGAAATACTTAGGGTGAGCGAGCTAAAGTGGAGAGTAATGGGACATTTTCAGTTCAGATAACTACATAAGGTTTTACTCAGGAAATGAAGAGCTAAAAAGAAATGGGGTGGAAGTAACAGGGAAGACAGACATAACAAAAGCAGTCAAGGGTTATAATGCAAAGTCTGACTGAATAATATCAATAAGATGGGGAAAAATCTAATCATAATCCAAGTTTATTTTCCAACCACAGAGTCAGAAGAAGAAGAAAATGAAAGATACTGTGCTGGAGTCCAGGAGGAATTGATCACACATTAAAACAAGGCATGTTGGTAATCATAGGCAATTGGAATGCATAAGTAAGAAACAGAGCAGAACTATAGATTGTAGGAGAATTTGGCCTAGGATCCAAAAATGAAGCAGGAGGGTGACTGAAATTTGTGAAGCCAAACATTTGTTCATTGCAAACATATTCTTCAGGCAATCAAAGAAGTGACTGTAACATGGATATCACTGATGGCCAATAAAGAAATTAGGTCAACTATATAATTGGAAGCAGAAAATGGAGAAGCTTCATTCTCTCTGCAAAAACAAGATTACGAGGAAAGGAGCTGCTAATATCAAAAATTAGAGAAAAGCTAAAGAAGAACACCAGATCGATCATTGTGCCAAAATACAACCTGATGAACTTCCCTGTAGAATTAAAAATAATATAAAAAATAGATTTGCGCTATTCACCCTAATTGACTGGGAGCCCGAAGAACTGAAGCCAAGGACACTGTGGCTGCATCTGCACTGCAGAAATGATGCAGTTTGACACGCTTCTGTGTTTAGTCCTGCTTTACATATGATATGTTCAGCATATAAACTAAACAGATAGGGCAATAAAATGCACTCTTGCCTGAATCCCTTGCCAATTGGAAATCATTCTGTTTCTCCATTTGGAAGATTTGAGCAGGCTGTTAATAACAGGGTGACTTGGAGGTCTGTCATTCATAGGGTTCTCATCAGTGGAAGTTGACTTGATGACAGTTAACAGCAACAAGTTCTCTAGAAGAAGGGTTAAAAATATGGCAGAGTATTCAAGCAAGTAATCTTTTCATTGATATTCTGTTATGACACCTTCTGAAGAAGACTGAACCATGTCTTTTTTTTTTTAAAAATGTACTAATTGGGCTTTAGACCAGTAGGCAATTTAAAAAAAAATAATGATGATGATGATGATGATGATGATGAATCCAGAATTCCATCCTTAACCCCCCCCCCCCAAACAAAACATACTATGTTTTATTCTGTAGATATATGTAATATTGCAAGAAAAATATTTACCCAGAGTTTTTGTGGGTTTTTCGGGCTGTGTGGCCATGTTTACACATTTACCCAGAGTAATTCCACCACATATTTTGAATTAGTATCACTTTTTGCTTAGATTTTGGAATTAATAATTAGAAAAGCACAATAAATATTTTGCCAGACATAGATATTTTATATATCAAAGTTGGTGGCTTTTAGTTAACTATGACAGGGGCTTTCCTCAGCTTCTGGAGATATTTCCTGGAGTTCTGGCAAAGTTTGACAAATCCACAACTGAAACATGAAGACCTATTCAAAAATTTAACATAGCAAAGAAGACATTTTCTTCTAAAAATCCTTAAATAAACACTTGCAGAATTATTTAGGATAAGATAGGTTATATGTGTATTTTGGGCTCCTCGAGACAGCCAATGGTGCCAATGAAAGTCATGTTGTTCTGTTGTTCACCCCATCCAGTCATGTCATCTATCTATCTATCTATCTATCCATACACACACACACACACACACCATGAATGGATGTGTTGTCCTGTGGAAGGGTGGTATGGGCAGGATTTGCTTCCCTCTCTGTCCTCATCCATGCAGCACATCATCGAGGATCGCCCAAAAGTACTGTTTGTGATTTATATTTATAACTGAATATTTTCAAGTTGTGAATGATTGAATCCATGAATAAAGAATCTGTGGAGTTGTAGGGCTGACTGTACATCATTTGAATATGACCCTACCTTCCCTACACCAACAGCTCCCACTAAATTCTGGGGCTTTTCACCAGTCCAGATAAGCCCTTGGTTAGTTCAATTTTTCCCCCTGGTACAAAGTTCCCTTAACTTCCTTCAAATTGTTAAACAATTTGCTTAAACAGTCGCAGCGGTAGCTGAGGTTGAAAAAAAAAAGGCCCTCAAGAATCAGAGGTCCTGCAACCCTGTTTCCTCCAATAAATAACTTAGTTTTGGTTGTGCAGAGGATGGTGATAAATAACTTAGTTCTTGGTTGTGCAGAGGATGGTTCAGCTCAAAACCCTTGGCAAGCACACAAAGAAAGTACATGCAAGCTCCAGAGTATAACTGTAGGCAATAAGGATGATTTTCAGTCACCCTCATGTTTTCTACATGTGTAAAAACTAGTTGGTCAACCAAGATAATGTCATCCAAATAAACTTTTACATTTTTCAGAGGAGCCTATATGTTTACAATGAATATAGGACCATATCTTCTTACATGAGCCTTTATGGACACTTCAGATTTCTGAAAAACACTCTTGATCCTAGCACCTTCTCAGGCATGTCTAGTGGGAACATGGGAGAGGGCCTTCTCGGTGGCTGCTCCCAGTCTATGGAGTATCTTCCCTAGGAAGACTATAATGGCTTCCTCCATGCTCTCCTTCCATTGGCAAACAATATTTTTTTATTCTGACAGTGTTGACTTACTATTTCTTTTGTCTTTTCAACAAATTTGGTTTTAAAAGTATGAATTAAAAGTATGTATGAATTCTGTGGATAGTTTAATCGCATAGCTGCATGTTTTTACTAGTGTCTTTGTATGAACTTTTATTTGTATTTGGTCACCTTGAGCCACCTTGAATCTCAATTTTGGGGGAAAGACAGGATATAAACTCTGGGAGCTGTAGTCCAAGAAATTATCTTTTTTCAAACACTGATCTTTTTAGTTGTGGGGAAAAACATAGTGAACAACATTTCCAGAAAAGTTACTTTTGGCTCTTGATGGAACTGCAGTGCAATTTGTATGTTGTGTGTGTTCATCTCTTAAGTTAAAGCAGCTGTGTGCCTGTATACTTTAGAGTTAATTGGAACATCTGGCTCTTATATCTCTCAGAAAGCAAGGATCATAAATGTTTTTAAAAAAGGGTTGCTATTTTACCTCAACCGGTAGTCCCTTATCACTTCTGCAGCCAGAAGGTACTACTCTTTGCTGACTCATCAATGCACAATGTCAGTGGTTTTTATCACTAATCTTGGTTATCAAAATTTCCCATCAGACTTCAGTGCAAAGTCACTACAGCTTCACTTCATCTGTTATCCAAAAAACTGTACTTAGACCTAGTCCTCTAATCCTTTCAGTAACTCCATAAATCAACAGCCACTTCTATAGGAGAGCTTATGCATGCATAAGACACCAACAGGAGTCTGGCCAATGACCTATGGCTGCCATTTTCAGCATCAATTTATGTCTTAGAAGACAGGTGACTTGAAGACAGAGACAAATACAAAGACAAACACACACACACACACACCATTCTCCTCCTCATCAAAGAATAAGAATATTTATAGGCAACAATGAATTCTAACATGTAGATTCAGACCTGTGACCTGCCTAATAAGAGTCTATCCATCTAGAGTAGGCTTTTCCTCTCTTTCTACAGTCCTCCACCTTTCCTAGCATTACTGTCTTTTCCAATGATTCATGCCTTCTCACTATGTGACCAAAGTATGACAGCCTCAATTTGGTCATCTTGGCTTCCAGGGAGAGTTCAGGCTTGATATGTTCAAGGATCCATGTTTGTCTTTTTGGTCATCTGCAGTATCCTCAGCCCACTTCTCCAGCATCACATCTTGAATTAGTTGATTTTCTTTTTATCTGCTTTCTCCACTGCCCAACTCTCACATCTGTACATGGTGATGGGGAATACAATGGCTTGGACTATTGTAACTTTATTGTATATCTTTATTCTCTGAAACTTCAGTCAGATACTGCAATAAAAGCAGTGGCTGAGATTTTACATTGTATAGTGTTGATCTTCACATGTGGAGTTTTACATCAATGGTGCTATGCAACCTTTCTGTTGAACAACAGTCTTTTACAAGAAACCAAAACTCTAAATCCAACCCACTGAATCTATGGGACTTTGGTAAATGGACATTGTGTACAACTCAACCAAATGCACATTCATGTGGAATGGCATTGAATGTGCAGCTCTGCTTCCGCAACCCTGAACTGAAAACATTTTTTCCACATGAGACAAAAATGCCCAGCCACTTCTGGAGGGGTACTTACATATGCCTAATTCCTCAACAAGATTGTAGCCAATGTGTTTACAAGATTCAGTATGCAAACCAGTAACAATTGTGCTCATTTCAAGAGCACTTTTCATGAATTACATTGAGTTGCAAAATTTGTTTTAAGTGCAACATTTGAGTTTTAAGGGTCTAACATTCAGGTTTCCTTTTCTGAATTTTGGCTATGAGATACGTGTGTGTTTTATTTTGTATTCAAAGTACTTTTTGAAGTGGTTTGTCTTGCAATGGATTCACATAAATCAAGTTAAATTGGGATCTTGTGAATTTGGATTTTACTTGGCAATGTAGTACATTGTAATTTTGTAGAACCCTGCCCCCCAGTTAAAAATTTGTAATAATAAACTTGTACAGAAAGAGACTGAAAAGGCAATTATTTCCTTGACTTTCTTCTGAAGTTCTCATTAAAATGACAGAAGATGAATAGCCCTTTGGGCTAAAAAAAAAAAAAAAAAAGTCTGGGGGTGGGGAGATTACCATATGACATAGTTCTTGAAATCTGAAAGTAATTCTTGTGCAAGTTCAATTTGAATTAGAAATGTTCCCTTCCATTAAAAAAAATCCACAGTAGAGGCTAAGGCTACAATCCTGTAAATATGTACATGGAAGCAAGCATCATTGAGGACTATTGGTTTTACATCTGAGTAAATGGGTGTAGAGTTGCACTGTTGGACTGAAACAGAATGGAAAGATTATACAGTTGGACCTTGGTATCCATGGGGGAATCTGTTCCAGACCACCCCACTGACACCAAAAAATGTGGGACCTCAAGTCCTGTTCTCCCTATTGATGGTGTGATGTGCTGCCATTGAGGACAACAGGGGCTTGCTGATTGCGGATGCTTAAATCCATGGATGGCAAGCCCGTGGATAAGGAAGCCCCACTGTATCAGCCTTCAGCATCTTTAATGTTTGCATTTACACTTTGACTGAAGAAAGCTAAACGTGTGATGTGGCATGGCAAAGGCAATTTTTCCAGCTCCCATGTCTACAGTGACTTTGTCCCAAGATTATCATGGACACCTCCAAAGACAACTTGGAACAAGCCATTAAAAATAACCAGCTGCTGTGTCTCACTTCCCCCTCTTGCTGGGGATCCTAGAGCTAGCATTGCTGTTACCACCATGTTTCTTGTCTGCCCATTTCTCTTCCTTCCATAGTGGGAAGGGTACAAAGGTGCCAACTCCTCCTCATCAAGACAGAACTGTATGGTTGTTTGGTGGGCTGGCTGGCTGCAGTGTCATGCACACCAGCACTTTGGTGGCACAGTTCTTGTGTGATGTGGGAAGATGTTCTTCACTCTAAGTGCTAGGAAAGCTTTGGCTGCCCCAGAAGGTAATATAGTTATCCCTTAATTATTGCAAAAATCTAATTAATACAAGTCAGCCTAATACTGAAAACAGTACAAACAAAAGGAATCTAGGAGTCTTAGTAGACCACAAGCTGAGCATAAGTCAACAGTGTGATGCACTAGCTAAAAAGGCCAATGTGATCCTAGGCTGCATCAACAGAAATGTAGTGTCTTGGCTGAAGGAAGTAATAGTGCCATTTTATTCTGTTTTGATCAGCTCTCAGCTGGAATACTGTGTCCAGTTCTGGGCATCACAATTCAAGAAGGATGTGGACAAGCTGGAATGTGTCCAGAGGAGTGCAACCAAAATGGTGAAAGGTCTGGACACCATAAAGCCCTATGAGGAGCAGCTGAGGGAGCTGGGTATATTTAGCCTGGGGAAGAGAAGGTTAAGAGGTGATATGAGAGCCCTGTTTAAATATTTGAGGGGTTGTGATATTGAGGATGGAGCAAGCTTGTTTTCTACTGCTCCAGAGACAACGAGGACATGGTGCAATGGATGCAAGCTACAGGAAAAGAGATTCCACCTAAGCATTAGGAAGAACTTCCTGATGGTAACATGCTCTCTTGGAGTGAAACATGCTCCCTTGGAGTGTGGAGGAGAACCATTCTTTGGTGGTTTTTAAACAGAGGCTGGATGGTCAACTGTTGTGGGTGCTTTGATTGTGTCTTCCTGCATGGCAGGGGGTCAGATTGGATGGCCTTTGAGGTCTCTTCCAGCTCTATGATTCTATGGATGGCCATCTATCAGGGGTACTTTGTGTATTCCTGCATAGCAGAGGTTATGGTATCTTCCAACTCTACGATTCTATGATTCTAAGTTGATAAAAGGAAAATGTACTCCCCTGGTCTGTTCCCAGTCTTGAACTGCCAGATTAAATAAGACTATCAGAACTAAAGTTAAAACTAAATCATTAATTGAAAAAGTTAAAAAATAATTAAATAATAATAATATTAAAACATAACAGTTAAAAAAAGCATAGTTAAAATCATTTTTAATGCAAAAAATAGTCTCAAAGGAAAGAAATGGCAAACTCCTTTGAACAAATCTTGCCAAGAAAATCCTATGATAGGTTCACGTTAGGGTCACCCTAAGCCTGAAATGACTTGAAGGCACACAACAACAGGAACAAATACTCTTGTGCAAGTATCTCATAGAGATACAGGCATACATGGGTGGGGGTGGGAAGGTATCTGCTTTTAATGTGGCAAGTGCACATATGAAATTACTCCAGGTTAGTGAAATCATATACATTTACTTATTTTGCATTATTTATTTCTTATTTCTCTAGACTACAAGTCTTGATGAGGCTTAGAGTAAAATAAATTGAAACAGCAATCAAAAGGAATAAAATCAACACCACATTGTAATAAGCAGCATAAAAATAGACTCAAAATGTCAGAAACAGTGCATTGAATCAGGAGGAAGACTAAAACAGGCCCTAACAAAATGCTGGTGGGCCAACCACCATCCAGAAAAGAATTCTTATTTTCCCAATCTTTCTAAAAGCAAAGAGTAAGTTGGCCTGGTAAATACTTCTAGGTATGGGGTTATCGTATTACCACTTACAAGATCCTAGGTCTTACCACTTCATGCCTTTCCATCTCAGAACAAAGCCTTCTTAGATGTTTGTAATGTCCAGGGGGGTTATCTATATGTGGGCTGACAGTCCTTCTAATAACAGGAACCCTTGTGCCCTCCAGATGAGCTAAACTACAACTCCCATCATCCCTGGGCATTGGCCATGCTGGCTGTAGCTATTGTGGAGAGCACTGAAAATAAGAGTGTGAAGCCTTCAGTCAGCAGTGACATCAAGAAAGGTCTTTGGGGCAAAAATCCAGGAGTAATGTCCAAGGAGTGATATATGGGTGTAGACATTCCTACATATATCTAGCACCTTAAGGCTGGAAGTGATGCTAGTATATCTTCATTTCTTTGGAGACTCTATGCCTATGGCCAATGGATCATCAGAGGGAAAAGGCCTATCAAGTCCACCATTCTGTCTCCCAAAGTAGCCAATTAGATGCATCTGGGAAAGCTCCCAAACAGAATGTGACAGTAACAGCCCTCACGTCTACTGGTGCTTCCCAGAAACTGTAAGAGATAGATACGGCACTACTAGCTGACCTGTGGATCACTTGCATTACATCAGGAAGGACTTTATATCCAGCCGTTGTTTTATGTTTGAATGTTGGGCCATGACTCTGGGAGACTAGGGTTCAAATCCCCACTCAGCCATAGAAACACACTTGGTGATCTTAGGAAAGTCAGAGTCTCTCTCAGCCTCAGAAGAAAGCAACGGCAAACCACCCCTGCTGATCAAATCTTGCCAAGAAAGGCTAGTGATAGCTTTACCTTAGGGTTTCCATAAGTTGAAGGCACACAGCAACAAAAGGACTCCTCCAACTCTCCAAATAATACTGTTGCAATTGAAAGCTTGGGATAGCCAAGAGTGAATTGTACAGAAAGACTGAGTGTCTAGTAGTGAAAACAAAAGTTAAACTCAAAGGCTGAAATCTTGTCAAGTCACTTGGGCAGGTGTAATTGCAAATTGTTAAGCTTATCGCACTAGTACCTGTAATGTTCCCATCGAGTCCCTGGAATGTAACGATATAGGAATGGGTATTATCGCATTAGAATATTGATAATGGGATAGTGACATTATGAGAACACATATTATCTCACTGCATTTACTGTTGTACCAATACAGGCACTAAAGTAGTTCCTCAGCCGTTCCCTCATTGGTGCATGCTCACTGTTGCGAAAAACCCTATGTCTTCATTGGAAAGAATGCTACCAAGAGGTTTAGGTAGCGAGCATTCATTGTTTTTTCTTGTAAACACAATTCAATCTACCAAAATAAAAATTAAAAAAAATTAAATTACCTGTGGCACCTTCCTTGCATCAACACTGGAAGAGTTGAGTTTGTGGACGTTCTAGGAAGGGAGGGGAGGAGGTTGTCTTAGCCAATCTGAACACAAGGACAGATTGAGACTGGGTAGGATTATCGCACACACATCATCTGGAATGGTCTGAAAGCATTCTTGCTGCCTGAGGATGCATTTTTAGTCCTTCTCCTGGAATGGGCTAGGGCAGGGGTCGGCAACCTAAGGCCCACAGGCCACACCCGGCCCGCGGAGGCCTTCTGATCAGCCCCTGCCCGGTCCTGCTGCTGCTGCCACCTTTCACGGCTGTGGGGGTCCTGCGGGGGCACCTGGAGTCTTGCGCAACCTTTCCCATCCTGCCTCGTGATGGGAAAGGTTGTGCGAGACTCTGGGCGCCAATTTGGAATCCAAAATGGTGCCCCGGAGGCCTGGTGCGGTCGAGGGAGCTCTCCTGGGGGGGGGCTCGTGGCCGCAAAAATGGAGCCCTGCCGTCGTGCACATGCGCGCACAATGTGGGGGGGCATTTTGTTTCCCAAAATGGCACCCCCATGTGCACGACAGTGGGAGTCGTGCGCATGTGCGTGCATGCAAGCACGCACACCAGCTGGCCCCCAGAGCCATTTCTCCCCCCCCCCCGGCCTGTAAGCAAAAAAGGTTGCTGGGGGACTATCAGAGCACAAAAAAGGCTAGGGACTATCAGAGCACAGAATGGGAACTCGATGAGGATCATACTGTGCGATAAAATACGTTCCGTTCTCATCATGTACTCATTACGTTCTGAGAACACAGTGTGATAAGCTTATATGTCTGAATAGATCCTTTCTGGGTTGATCTGGCCTTCATGGGTTGATCTGGCCTTATATGTCTGAATAGATCCTTTCTGGGTTGATCTGGCATTGTTATTAGAGTACCTACATTCATAACAATGCCTGTCCTTAACCACTTCGCTTCTCAATGGGTGGGTGCTACCCCAAAGCCATTTTGTGGCCAGGAGAGGTCAGGAGGCAGGATGGAACTGGAGTCATCAAAAAGAGGCATCCGGAGGTATCCCTCTGGACTTCCAAGAGGGTCTTGGAGACCCCTGGGAAAGCTAAGGATGTCATCCTTGTGTGAGTGGTTGAAAGAACACAACTGGATGCTTCTTTGTTGCCCCTTGTCCTTCTCTGGCCTCTAAATGGCTGGGGTAGGAGAGGCTCTTTGCTGCAAAACGGTAAGTAAAGAAAGCAATGAGGTGGGAGGGGGGTTAGTTATGCCTGGCAGAGGAAGCTAAGATATTGGTCAATATATGTTCTCAGAATTGTAGTGCATGTCTTTTGTACTAGGCTCCCATTGGTGAATTTGGGGGTTCTAGTAAAGAAGAACAACAAAACCCAGAGATCCTGCAAATGTGAAGTCCACTTGCTCCTAAGTTAAAAGGCAAATGTGACTTCGCCTCCAGACTATCCTGTCCCTAAAATGCTGAAAAGGAATGAGTTCCTGGAAATCTTCCTTAATAGAGCCACTCTGAACTGATTCCACAAGGTGCCATTTTTATTTCATCCTGGGCCATCAGGTTTTCCACTGAGCTCATGATCACACCTTCAATCATGCCTTCAATATCCAGCAGCTGTAATAAAACATGAAGGATTAACAAGGCTTGTTGCTAAGCCAAATTTACAACCTATATCTCATGACTCCTAATCCAATGTCTAATCGCTTTGAAGATGAAGAGAACATTTTCATAAGGGTGAGAAAGCTGATTTTAATAAACAAGGTATCCATCCTCTGACATCAGACTGCTGCTGCTGCTGCTGTCCTTGAGTAACATTTTCCACCACAGTATAGACCAGACATGGGGAGGGGCAGAGTAATGTATTGCAACACTACTAACAATTAGCTATACTTGGCATGAGGGACTGAAAGTACAACTCTAGTGGCAAATGAAATCATAGATCCTCCAGAAATACTGTATAACTTAAAAGGAGGAGATATATATTTATGTGAGCATGGCTCATAACATCAGTCTCTTTGTGTCCTTCTGGGTTTACACACTGCCAATAAAATTGTGCTAATGGGGAAGGTACTCTGGTACCGGCATGATGAAGTGTTCCTCACACCAACAGCTGAGTTTTGAAATTTGAAATTTTAATCTAAAAAAATTCTGAGGCCTCTCCTTTCTCCTCACATTGAGTTTCTCTTAAAGCATTTTAAAGGGAAACAGGTGAATGCCACTGCCAGTTTCTGCCAAAAGGTGGGTGTTTGAGGATCAGTGATGTCACTTTGTGCAGTCTGTACCCCCCTAGGGACACCACTGGGTATAGGGTTTGGAACTATCTGTGGTTTCAGGCATCCACTGGAGATCTTGGAATGTACCTCCTGCATATAAGGGATGGGGGAATACTGTACAGGTTGGATTACTCTGGGAAACAGACCATTATAGTGCTTTCCTACACCATCATAAGGCAGGTTTTGAAGTTGTGTTCAGTGACAACAGGAGGACAGAAGAGAAAGCTATTGAGCCAGTATTCTAAAGATATGCACTGATCAGGAGCAGAGCACATCACCCCTCCACCTGTGTTCACTGAATGTGGGGAGGTTGAGGAGTAACAACTGGAAGAGCAACTCCTGCTTTATGCTTAAGCTTTAGAACATGTATAAAAATGTCCCTCAGGTCCATATTTTGTTACCTTGCTCTGTCAGAGTGTATGGCAAGGTCCCGGGACCATTTTGGCCATTATTGCAATTCTGTCCTTGAGGCAGAACCATCTGTCCAAGAGGTCTCATGGATCTCAAATCTTCCAGATCTGGAGCCCAAGGAAGAATTTACCAAAGTTATTTCAAAAGAGGAAGATCTTACAAGATTTTGAACTTGGCTGAGGCAGGTCAAGCCTTGTGGAATATATACTGGACTGGCATTGTCCAGGAGAACTGATTCTCCAGGCCCCCACCAGCAGAGAACACAATCTATTGTCATCTTGATCAGAGACAAGCCACCTCTCTGCAGCTTAATTTGGAATTGACTCATTATTTATAACTTTCTGGCAAGTGTTTAATGTTTAGGGGAAAAAATCTGGTTCCATGAACTTGTAAAATTGGCACATATATGCAAGCTGATTGGGTCATATTTTGTATTTTATTTTATTTATTGTGCTTCCTCCTGAGAATTGTAATTCTCATCTCCTGCCATGATTGCAAATCAATTGGAAGGTCAGCACATGCACATACAAACAGCCACCAACCCCATCTACCCCCCCCCCCCCGACAATTGCAAGCATTATTCATCTCAGATGTGAGAATTTTTGTGCACAAAATTTGTAAGATTGTCATTTCTTTTCCTCAAAATGCATACATTTTTGTCTAATCATATATATGCAAAATATATGCAAGCAATTTTCTTACCAAAATGCATTTTGAATTATTTTCAATCATGTCCCTTGTTTGTGTACACTTTCCTTTAGGCAACATATATTTAAACACATATTTGACTAGAGGGTTCCATTTTTGAGAGGAGCTGTAGTTCAAAAAATCCTAAATTTTCCATGTTCTGATCTGGCTTTGCTATGGCCACATTTACTTTGGTGCACACATAAAAAGAATTCCATCCAAGATATTAGAAGCTTACTTGCCACATATTGTAGCACCTTCTTGTTTGAGTTAAGTTTCTCTCTTGGAAGCATGAAAAAATATTTAATGATCATAGCTTTTTTGTAACTAATGTTTACATACAGAAGGTTGCATTCCCTCCACAAAAACATGACATTTAGAAATAGGAAAGCTTCCCCTAATGTGAAAAGGGATTGATAATAAACTTCACATGGCTGGTGCTGACAGCATGGAACTTTGGCTTTTCATTCCTCATTAAGTTCCCCTGTCCCAGGTTCAGCAGCAGAAGCAGGACATCCTTGGCAGGAAATGCGTTTGTAGGGTTTCAATTGTTAACATGTGCTATAATTACAGATTTATTCAAATTAAAGGAAGAGAAGAGAGAAGCCAGAGTCATTTCGAGTCCCATGGCCCATTCTGAGGTTCGGATTTATGCTAAGGGGTCTGGCCTGCTCACTTTAGTGGCCAGAACAATGAAATAAGGCAATGTGTCTGCAAAGCTGCATAGTCTCTAGCACTGAAGTGAAGTAGACATGTGTTTCTGGGCACAATCCAAAGTGCTGGTTATGACCTATAAAGCCCTATATGGCTCAGGTCCAGGCTATTTGGCAAACTGTATCCCCCTGGATGAGCTGGCCCAGACTCTGAGATCTTCAGGAGAGACAATTCTCTCAGTCCCACCACCATCACAAACACAGTTGGTGGGAACATGAAACAGGGCCTTTTTGAGGGCTGCCCCCAGACTCTGAAATGTCCTTACCAGGGAAATCAGAATGACCCCTTCCTTGTTGTCCTTCTGTTGTCAAGCTAAGATATTTTTTATTAAGATAAGCTTTTAAAACAGCAAGTCTTTAAAGAGCTGTCTGGGGATTTTGTACTGTTTTAATTGTATTGTTTTTAAGCGCATTTATCTTTTTCACTGCATTTTATTCTTTTAATGAGTAATGAGTTTTAATACTGTATCAGTTTAATTCTATTTTAATGTTCACTGTTGTATGTTTTTGGATGTATTTTTAAAAAATTGTAAGCCACTTTGAGTTCCAACTTTAGGGAAAAAGAAGCAGGAAAACAACAACAACAACAACAATAATTTAAAGGGATACAGTGGCTCAAGTGGTTAAGATGCTGACTCTGTTGATTGCAAGATCAGCAGGTTGGCAGTTCGAGGCCCAGGTGCCGCATGATGGGGTGAGCTCCCGTCACTAGTCCCAGCTTCTGCCAACCTAGCAGCTCAAAAGCATGCAAATGCGAGTAGATAAATAGGTACCACTTCTCAGTGGGAAGGTAAACAGTGTTCTGTGCAATCATGCTGGCCATACGATCACAGAGTGGTCTCTGACAATGCTGGCTCTTTGGCTTAGTAACGGAGATGAGCACTGCTTCCTACGGTTGAACATGACTTGATAATCTTGTCAAAGGGGAATACCTTTACCTTTTAATATACAATAATAATAGTAATACAGGAAGAAACTCTGTTCCTATGGAACTTGATGCACACCTTCCCAATGTTTCACAAATGAAAACTGGGACATATGTGGCCAAACAATATCAGAGTGTGGACAAGAAGACAAACATTAATGAGGGAGAACAGATAAGCTAAGAGGGAATGTAGTAGTTTACTTTTACCCATGCCTACTGGGAAGGGAAAGATTCTCCCTCTTTTTTCTTCTCCCCCCTGCTGAGTTGACTCACCTACTTTTGCATGCACTTTGAATTCAGTCTGCAACAACTGATGTTAGCTGAGGACAAAGGGGGAAAGTAGCAGGAAGAGAGAGAAACTGGGGCATATTATAAACAGCCCAAAAAGCTGGACAACAGGATTAATCAGGACCTTTCACCACCATATTGGAACAGTTGGAAGGTATGCTTGACATGTGTGTATTTCTTCATGGAATTATAGAGCTGGAAGAGACCTCAAGGGCCATCCAATCCAACCCCCTGCCACGCACAAACTCACAATCAAATGTTAAACGTTTAGGTGGAACTTTTAATGCAGGGGTAGGCAACCTTTCCCCTTTAAGGGCCAAGGGACTTCAGCTCCCAGAAGCCTCAGCCATGTTGGCCAACAGTCCCATGTTGGCCAATAGCTCCTGGGATTCTGGGAGCTGAAGTCCTTCGGCCCTTAAAGGGGAAAGATTGCCTACCCCTGTTTTAATGGTTAGGTAGAATCTCTTCTTCTTCTTCTTCTTCTACTGGACTGAGAATTTTAGGCCTAGAAAAACATATTATTTAACTAGCAAAATGATGTATTTATTTATTGTAACATTTTTCCCCAAAAAGCTGCATCCTTGCCAATGGCAAGGCATGTACAAATGTGATTAAAACAATACACAACATCATGACAGCATTAAAACCACATCATCATGGTAAAAACAGCAAAGACTCATGTGGCACCTTAAAAACTAATGAGTTTTGTTTGGCACAGGCTTTTGTGGAATGCCGCCCACTCTCTCAGATGCATGGAGTTGGTTGCCTCTGTTGGCAGATGTTGATATCCCCATTAGGGTGAGAACAGATTACAAGGGAATTAGAAATCCAAAAGGTATAAACATGGATCATTTTCTTAACCGCAGTTGTTTAACAGACAGTAGTGGAGAGGTGAGAGGGACTTTCTAACACAAATAAATGCATCAACACCATGCCTTCCAACATCTCACTCATGAAAACTGGGACGTGTGTGGCTGAGCAAAATTAAGAGTGTGGTGTAGCCAGACAACAAGAGGGAGAAGTTATGAATGAGGAAGAAGATACAAAACAATGATTTTAAGCAGAGAAACTTTGGAATTTATGCTCTGAGAAAAGAAGAAAAACTAAATGAACCTATGAAGAACTGGAGGGACAAGACTCTGTCACCTCCTCTCCCTCCTGCTGAATTAATGGAGTGCAAACTAGTTTTGCACTTTGAACTCTGGAACTGATGGCGGCTGGCAATTTGGTGGTGATTTAGCATGCAATAATCCCCACCTCCATCCCGCCTCCCGGCTGCAGCCCAGGAGGCTTGATTTGGTTTAAAACCCCAAGCAATAAGCTGCTCTGCAGCAATTGAAATAAAGTGAGGACAAAGGAGGGAAGTGGGCAGGGAAGAAAGAAACCAGGACAGCAACTGAGAAAGTGGGACAGCAGATGATTAACAGGGGCCATCCCTGCCAAGCCAGGAACAAAAATTAAAATAAATGCC
This sequence comes from Phrynosoma blainvillii, assembly GCA_026167975.1. Classification (NCBI taxonomy): domain Eukaryota; kingdom Metazoa; phylum Chordata; class Lepidosauria; order Squamata; family Phrynosomatidae; genus Phrynosoma; species Phrynosoma blainvillii. The sequence goes on along the minus strand of JANUYF010000004.1, from coordinate 20,736,739 downwards.
AATTCCCTTCCACTTAACACCATCCTTTACTTCTTTTAGACATAAGTCTTTTTAACATCCTCACCCGTGCAAAACCTATTGTTTTGTTTCCTTGTTAGAATTTACATTGTAGAGGTAAACGGTATTCCTCTTATGCATGTTAAACTTAGTAAGACATGTGTGTGAGTAGATAGAACAAATGTCCCATACCTTACCAAGGCAAATAAACATGGATGTAGTCCACCAGTGGCCCTCCTATTTCTCCCACTTCTGCCTTACCTCACCTCATGTCCTAGTGGTGCACTCCTCATTCGCTTCTTGTGTAGCTTGAACTGTTTGCCTTCCATCTCTCTTATTTATTCCCTGCTTCACATCAGCTGCATCCACATTACAGAAATAATCCAGTTTGACTCCATTTTAACTGCCATGGCTCAATGCTACGGAATTCTGAGAATTCAAGTTTTATGAGACATTTAGCCTTCTCTGTTAAAGAGCTCTGGTGCCACAACAAACTACAGATCCCAGAATTCCATAGCATTAGCCATGGCAGTTAAAGTGGAGTTAAACTGGATTGTTTCTGCAGTGTGAACACAGCCTTTATGCCCTTGTGATGCATTCCTCATTGACTGCTTGCATGCTCGCTTCCCTCACACCTGAAATTCCCAAATAGACTTGTTTCTTGCAGAAAAATGTGACAGAAGACTGTCTATACTATAATTTTGCCTGGTATCTTCCACAAGGGCTAGAGAAGTAATAGCAATAACAACCCTGAATTTGTGGTTTAAATCAAATCACTTTTTTAAAAATGCTGCTGGTTTTTAAATTTGATTATTCATATATATATATATATATATATATATATATATATATTAAAGTCTGGCGATTATTACTATACTCCAACCCTCTTACTGGAACAACAACTGATTTTAACATTTTAACTTTAATGGTTTATTGACAGTTGTTTGTTGTTAGACCAGTGCCACCTGCATCTTTCTAAATCACTTTATTTTATGATAAATGGCATCCAGAAACATATCCTTCAATTAACATAAGTTCAACCAAAACAACTTGCTTTACAAGAGCACTTTTTAAAAGAACAATTATAATAAGCTAGTAGTTAGTTGGAAATGACTTGAAGGCACAAAACAACAACAACAAGTCGCCATAATAACTGAACTGCATTTTTGCAACTTATTTTTTTGGTTTAGCTAGCCCTATATTGCTGTAGTCCTACACATTAATGTAACAGCAGCAACAACAAAACAGTTTAAACACACATACAAAACAATAAGAATGGGTTATTGGTTTTTTTAAAAAACTTATTTTGTCCAACCTTGATAAGAAGAAATGAAAGATTGGAATCTGGACCAAATGATGGTCCAGACAGGTACTGGATGGCATGCTTAAATCCAGACAAAACCTGGTTGTCCGGATGATGTGACTGAAGACACACAACCTAGCACAAGGCAGCATGGAGTCACTAAGGGGTGCAGGTGTGTGGGCCACACCAAGGGGGGTTGCAGACTGCCAGAAATAGTGCAAATTGAGTCCACTTTTAGGGTTAGGGAATCATGGGAACTGTAGTTTATTGTGGCACCAGAGCTCTCTGACAGAGAAGGCCCAATGTCTCAGAAAAACAACAACAATTCCCATGATTCCCTAGCACTAACCCTAAAAGTGGACTCAATTTGCACTATTTCTGGCAGTCTGCAACCCCCCCCCCCAAGTGGCACTACTACTCCTCAAACATCTGTGTTTTGGCAGAAAGGGGCTCTGGCATTCACCTGCTTCCCTTTAAAATGCTTTAAGAGATGGTGTGAGTGGGGTTAAACTCAGTGGGAGGAGAAAGGAGAGGCCCCAGGTTTTGTTTTTGTTTTCTAAAAAATAATAATCAAAATTTCAATTTTTTAAAAAATTAAACCTTTTTTTAAAAAATGTATTCTTTTTCTATTTTCCTTAAAAACATCACATTTTACCAAATTTTCACTTTAAGCCCACTAAACTATGTACATGTAAATACATTTAGATTGTGTGTATGATATTGTCATTTAAAGGTATAATTTTAACATTGCTAGTTGTTTATGTCACAGCTACCGCCATTCCATTCAGTGATATATGGGAATTACAATTGAGGAGTAACGTTAGTACAAAAAACATTACCAAGGATTCTGTAGGGGGTGGGATGGGAGGAGGTCAATGGTGGGGGTGACACCATGGGTTACCGCACCGGGTGACGCCAACCCTAGTGATGCCATTGCATGGGCCATTATTTATAAGATCCCCCCTCCACCATTTAGTGAAGCCTCACTGCCATGAATAGAAAAGTAACTATGGACGTTACAGTTACATCACAAACTTACAATCATAATGTAAAGTACGTAGTTATTGAGGGAAAGAACTCTTTCATACTCTGCTTATCATACATTTGGAGGTTTTTAAAAGCGGCTGTGTCAGGAGTGCTTTGCTTATCTCTTCCTGCATGGCAGGGGGCTGGTCTGGATTGCCCTCGAGGTCTCTTCCAACTCTGTGATTCTATAAGAGAACCATTGAATTTATATTTCTTTGGAGGAACAGCCAAGGGTGACAGGACAGCAACAGTAAATCTTACTGGACAAAAGACAGAACTCCATTTTTCTGTGTAAAAAAAAATAATCATGTCCTTTTAGAGGTTTTGGCCCTTGATATATGATGAAAATTTCCTGCCTATCATTACTTCACTCTCTCCTCTTCCCTTGCCCTAAAATGTTATGAGGATACCAAATGAAGGGGAGAGGAAGGAGGGTGGGGACAGGAAAAGTGGGAACTCCCAAGACTCAAGTCATTTTTATAAAAGGCATCATATGGTCCTTATTTGTTTCAGCGTTTGTCCTCTCCTTCCTGTCATATCTTTCTGTCTTCTGTCATTCCTTGTCCTCTCCTGCCTGTCTTGTGCTGTACACTGTTTGGATCTGGGATGCATCATTGCCAAGTAATTTGCAAAGTGCCATCTGTCTCCATGATGTCATATAAATACAAGCTTGTGAAAACTGTGAGCTTACATTTCATAATTGCAACGACACTGGAGATAAAGTCTAGAGTTTCACAGAGGGAGATAGATGAGCTAAGGAAGGAAAGGGTCAAGGGAAAGGACCAACAAATTCTGCTTTCTGTCTAGGTTTTGAGGTTTCCAGACTAACTGCTGGCTAAGTCTGCCTCCAGAAATCCGGCCTCCTTCAGAAATCAGGGTGAGAAGGGGAATTCAAAATACTTCTACAGAATTTTTAAAAAGAGAACAAAACTATTGATATGTGTCACTGGACACTCATTTCTTCTTTCCTTCATACACATTTAAGGCATGAACCAATTGCTCCTTAAATATGAATTGATTCAGAGCTTAGAAAAGGTGAGTTTGGTGAGAATAGTGGAGATTCCCCTCTGAAGGAATTTGCCAGTAAAACCCTATGGTTGCCATAAGTCACAAATGACTTGGAAGCACACAACAACAAACTCAAACCACTACACCGTGCTGGCTGTCATATTAAGCTACAAGGGCTACATATGCTGATGGCATATGCTATGTATTTTATATTCTCTTTAGTTTGACAGTTTGCTATGGGAAGTGGAGGTTTTGCAGGCTGCAAGGCCAAGCAAAATGTCACACAACAGGGACTAATTCTGACTGAAGCTTGTGGTCTTAAAAGCTAGCGACACCCTGAAATAATTTGAGCGTCTGCACCATAAAATGGTTGTGATTTTACTCATCTGGCTTTGGAGTTTGGAGAAGAATGAGGAGGAACCACCAAGAGACCAAGCTCTGCTCTCAAACAGTTGAGGGACCCAAAAGGGCTTGAGCAGATGTTGTTGGCTCACTCAAGGCAAATATATGTGGATTTGTGGTTTCTCTTAAGTGTTTGCTAATATCTACCACATGGTACAGTCAAACATCCTTTCTCAGCTGAGCTGACTCTTCATAATGTATCGCAGATGATTTCATCATTGGTTGGACCTTTTCCTTTTAGAAATGTGAAATCAAAAGCTCCCCATTCCAAATAAATAAATAAATAAATAAATTAAAAAGAATCTTCTAATTGTTCTAAACATGTTGGAGGTTTTCATATAACTTTGGGGGTTGGATTGCAGGTGGGAGAACCTTAATGTCCCCGGAATCTAAATAGGGGAGACTTCAATGAAAAGATCAATAATAGTGGCTAAGGTTTTACAAGAACTACCAGGCTGAATCAGTTCAGAGATTCTTTCATCATCATTCTTACAGTAGCTAACAGGAAGCCTTCAGAAAGTCCAGGAGTGTGTCCATATTATACGACTGTCTCTTTCTGATATTGCTAGGGCATGGATCTTATGGAATTTGGAATTTATAGTTTGATGAGATACTTGACCAAGAATTCTATGCCAAGATTGTTGGGAAAAGTGTGAGACAGTAGGCTTCAAATCCCTACTCAGACATGGAAATTGGCTGGGTGACTTTGTTGAAACCACACTGGAGATTATCACATTCTATTTAAAGTGACTTATCCCTGACAGGATACAGTCATGTTTAATTTTAAAGTGAATGTTATCGCATTCAGCTGTGGTTGGGCAATTGCATCCTGTATGCAGCCCGGATCCCAGCCACACTTATCCAGCAGCTTTTAAAAAACAGCAAGCTCCCATTTTTGAAAAGCTGCTGGATAAGCATGGCTGGGATCTGGGCTGCATATGCATTGCACTCGCCCTGCTATGGCTGAGTGCGATAACACCCACTTTTAAACTTAAACGCGTCTGTATCCCATTGGAGATGAATTGCTTTAAATAGAATGCGATAATCTCCACTGTCTTCGTCTTAGAGGAAGACAAAGGCAAACCTCCTCAGAATAAATCTTGCCAAGAAAACTCTGGGATAGAGTCACTGTAAGTCAGAATTAGCTTAAAGGCACATAGCAACAAATCTGAACCTTTATATAGGAATTTGCTATCATGTCTACTGCTGAATGCCCATCACTCAACAGTCCTTTACATTATTGCAGATAACTAATATTGAATGTTATGATTAATCCGTTCCATTGTATCATATATGACAGGCTTTGGATATTAACAGCCCAGATGTTTCTTTGAACTATCGCTGGCAAGTGTTAGATCTGACCCTCTACACATTTTCAGCAGGTGTTCCTTGGCTGCCCTTCTGCTTATTCCATTCTTGGTTGTGAGAATGAATAATTTCAAAAGTTTTGTGCACATTCCAAGCCCTGGAATTTGTTTTTAGTCCTTTATTCCTTTTCCTGTATTCTGAAAGCTGACATAATTCCAAAATCCAAATTTGTCCACATGGATGGCTGAGATAGTGATACCTTTCCTTTCTGATGGTTCAGGGTACACAAACTTGGTTATATTTTGTATAAAATTATCTTCAGGCTATGTATATAATATGTATATGAAACATAAATGAATTGCATGTTTAGACTTGGTCTCATTTCCAAGATATCTCATTATATATATGCAAATATTCCAAATCCAAAAAAATAAAAATAAAAATAAAAAATAAATCTGAAATCCAAAACACTTCTGGTCCCAAGCATTTCAGGAAAAAAAGACTAAGCCTGTACTGAGAAAGAATGATGCTCCTACAAAAGTCCAGGCTTGGCACAGTACCTTCTGCCACCTGAGGTAAAATATAAGATGCCATGTCTCTTTATTCGATCTATATAAACCAATTGGACTGGCATATGGCCAGCATCCTCCACCACATTTAAGAGCATTTGAAGAGGCCTGACTAGCTGGGTGGAAAAATAATTTTGTTTTGTTCACAAGTAAATGGAACTCAGAAAACATTGCCAGTCTAGTGCAAACCACCCAATGATGTACTGGAAGATCCAGTACTTCTTCATACTTCTTTTTACAATATACACTCAGCTGATGTGGAGTGGCAGCCATGAAACCTTGGCTGGGCCTGCATCTACACTGCAGAATTAATGCAGTTTGACACCACTTCAACTGTCAGGATGCATGCTATGGAATTCTGGTATTTGTAGTTTTGTGAGATATTTAGCAGTTGTCAAGAGAACTCTGGTGTCATGGCAAACTATAAATCCCAGGATTCCATAGGATGGAGCCATGACAGTTCAAGCAGTGTTAAACTGCATTCATTGTGCAGTGTGACAGCAGCCATAGTCTTCCTGTACCAGAGTCTAAAATGCTATTGTAAGGGGTGGGAGAGTTTTATTTTGGGATCGTATATTGTAATATTTTAAATCTGTAAGTCGCCCCAATTGCTTCAGCAGAGGGGCGGGATAGAAATAATATAATAATTATTATTATATAGCAGAATCATTGTGAAGTTCAAATGTATGTGACCATACACATTGGTTGCAAATATTTGATGGAAATGAGGCATAAGATAATGATATTTTTTTAAAGAAAACAACAACAAAAGATATATTTCGTGCAATGGCAGCTGCTGGCTCTTGGAGCAGTGAATCCATTCCATGTTTTAATTAACTTTAATGGATCTACTCAGTGTGCAGAACGTATATTTTTGAGAGGAAGGTAATGTTCAACACCTTAGATCATTCCTTTAAAGCTCAGTCTAAAACCCAGAACAGATGTACTGCCCCATTGTTACCTACAAACAACCATAAGAGAACATGGATGGAGGGGGGTAACTGAGAGAAGGAAAGCCTATTTTATACCTTGCCATGAAGTAAGATGGAAACACATTTCCCAGGAATGAGTGTTTCAAATAACTGAAGGTTTTTGCCGATCAAGTCCAGGCCTTGCTTATTTGAGTTGCCACTTCAGTCTCAACCCCAACTTGTGTTTTATCTTTGGAGCAGCTGCCTTCAAGCAAGCATTCACAAAGGCCAGATGTGTTATCTTGGCTGTTGTTTAACCAAAAGGGAAGGCGTTATTACATCATAGACATAGATGAACTAACATTTCTTCTGCAAATACAGGACTTCCAGACTGTCCTGCCAAGTGGTGATTCCACCTACCCCACCCTAGTCTATCAAAAACAGTACAAATCAAAGCCTTAGTTTTTGGCAGCAGGCACAGGTTTACACAACGGTGTGTACTTTCAAGTGGGAGCCACACCTAAACTCTATATACCCAAATCTCCAGAAGAGAGGATCAACATTCAAATGATCTTAACAGATTAGACTTGGGTCAAAACTAGCAAAATGAATTTCAACAGGGAGAATCAACAGGGAGAAATGTAAGGTACTACACTTGAAACAGGATGGGTGACAGCTGGCTTGACAACAGTGCATGTGAAAGGGATCTAGGAGTCTCAGTAGACCACAAGCTGAACATGGGTCAACGCTGATGCAGCAGCTAAAAAGGCCAACATGATTCTAGGTTGGAATACTGTGTCCAGTTCTGGGCACCACAATTCAAAAAGGAAGTTGACAAACTGGAATGTCTCCAGGCAAGGGCAACAAAGAGAAGGTCTGGAAACCAAATTCTATGAGGAAGGGTTTAAGGAACTGGATATATTTAGCCTGGAGAAAAGAAGGTTAGGAGGTGACATGATAGCCATGTTCAAATATTTGAAGGGATGTCCTATTGAGAATGAAGCAAATCTGTTTCTGCTGCTCCAGCGATTAGGACATAGAGCAATGGATTCAAACTACATGAAAAGAGATTCCATTTAAACATTAGGAAGAATTTCCTGACAGTAAGAGCTGTTTGACAGTGGAGTAGGCTCCCTTGAAGAGTGGTGGAGTCTCCTTCTTTGGAACTTTTTAAACAGAGGCTGGATGGCCATCTGTCGGGAGTGCTTTGATTGTGTATTCCTGCATAGCAGAGGGTTGGACTGGATAGTTTTTGTAGTCTCTCCCAGCTCTATTCTATGATTCTCTCCATTTTGCTGAGTTAACTGAGTGGAAACTACTTTTGTTTTTTAAACTCGGTTTGCAGAACTTAAGTAAGCTGAAGACGAAGGGGGAAAGTGGGAGGAGAAGGAGGAGAGAGAAACTGGGACATTTGCAAAGTAGCTGAAAAACTAGGATGACAGATTATACCTGAAAAATCAGGATGGATGGAGGATATGATGCCCAGGATGTGAAGAGTACTTTTATGCTTCCTTTGGAGCATCTTACCTGGTGAACTGATTATTTGTGAGGCACAGTAAGGCCCCAGATTGTCAACAATAGTCAGGGATTTGCAGAACATAGTAGCTTGTATGGAGAATGGTGGTTAAGAGAAGAAGACTGACTAGAATGCCTGTTCCCTCAGTATGCACATAACTGTATGGACGTTACCACACTGGCCCTAAAGCAGCCTCGTTTCAGCCTCACTTCAGCCTCGTTTCAGCCTCGTTTCAGACTTTTTTTCCGTGTGTTCTCACGACGTTGCAGCAAACCCCGCCCTTCCCTACCTCGTCTCGGCGTCATTTCAGCTTCGTTTCAGTCCTTTTGACTTCCGAGAATTTTAAGGAATACACCCGAGCGGTCGGCACTATACCGGAATGATGCTGATCTCGGCATAGGTATAAACACGAGATCCTTGTCATACCGCATTTCCTCATTTTATGGGCCATGGTTCCTCGCGGTGTTCCCCAAGGATTTGAGGAAGCATCTTATGACGTGTACTTCCTGTTTGGAGCGGGCAACAAATGGGACGGGTAAACAATGGTCCTCTCTTCTATTATTTTAAGGCAATCTAGAGCTTTCTATTGGGATTTGTGCCACCGCGCGACCAGGGCTGGGGGGGGGGGGGAATCATTAGAATTATGGATGGCTTTGTAGCCCAGAATTTGGGGGGGGGGGATATCTGTATATATAGTTGGGGGGGCAGTGGAGGCGGTAATTTGGTTGGAAAAATTCCCCGTGGGTGATGGGTACATGGATATAATAGTGATAATATCAATAATAATAATAATAATAATAATAATAATAATAATAATAATAATTATCTTTCTTTTCTGATGTTTCTCTTTCCTCAGGTGTAGATACCTGGCTGCCATCATCTCGGAGGCTGTGGTACCTGGTCGTGTGTGAGTAGTGTTATCTTGAATAAATGTGTTACATCTATTCCTTGGGCGCCCAGTTTGTATATCAGGGGTAGGCAACCTTTCCCCTTTAAGGGCCGAGGGACTTCAGCTCCCAGAAGCCTCAGCCATGTTGGCCAATAGCCCCATGTTGGCCAGTAGCTCTTGGGGTTCTGGGAGCTGAAGTCCCTCGGCCCTTAAAGGGGAAAGGTTGCCTACCCCTGGTATATATAGTGGGGGGGGGGGGCGGCAGTGGAGGTGGTAATTTGGTTGGGAGAATACTGTGGGTGATGGGTAGATGGAAATAATAGTGATAATAACAACAACAACAGAAACAATAATAATAACAGTAATATAATACTTGCTGTTATTGTTGTTATTGTTATTTTTATTTATAACTCGCCCCTCTGCACAGCAATCGGGACGGCTTACATCATAACATAATCAATAACAGCTAAGAGCGATTACCACCTCCCCCCATAAATTTTTTTAAACCAGACATGGTTTACAAACAAATTAGAAATAGAAGGATAGATAGATGGATAGATAGATACATAGATAGATAGGTACATACAGGGATAGAGGAATGGAAAGGTGTGCATGTATATGTATATATATATATATATATATATATATACACATACACATATATATACATATATATATATATACACAATATATACATACATGTATATATATATTAATACACACATGTATATATATATATATATATATATATATATATATGTATTTGTTACATGCGCATTTTTCCATGTATCTATCTACTTTTACTATATATTTACATTTACATTCAATATATATCTACATATTACGCCTGACGTGCATGGGTGACTTATCAAAGCACCCCCAAAATGGGCTCTTCTTTTGTACGGTGGGGGGAAAGCAGTACGTCCATCCACTTCTGCCTCCTGCCATGCAGGAATGCCATTTCTATGCACCACCCCAAGGGGCCCTTTCCGACTGTGCTTCGATGTGCATTTCAGCGGAGATGGCTCCACAAATGGCATAGCACATGTTTCCCTGCTTGGGCGCCCGGTTGTGAGGGGAAGTTTTAACAATGTTTGTTTGGGCGGTTTTTTCTTTTGCATGCATTTCACAGCTCTTGGCCCTTGGCTAATAAGTGAGACATATCAGGTAGTGCCCTTCGCCGATTTGAAAAATGGTAATCGTTTCACCTTTTCCTCTGATCAATTGAACTTTTCCTCAGCTCCCTTTCTTTTTGGCCTGCCAGGGAATGCTCTGTCTTCTAATATCTTACAGTGAGAGACACTATTGTTTATCTATTCTCATGGTCCATTCCCTTCTAGTTCTAGTGATTTCCCTGCTTTCTCTTTCAGATACACTGCGTCCTAGATATCGAGATGCTGGTGCAAAGGAGTGAAAAGGGCGCGTTGAAGAGTCTATGTTTTCCCAACATCCCACCTCAGATAATTAAAGAAAGATGACATGCAGTATTTTTGACAAAAAATATAGTATTTATTTTAACAATATGTTTCCTGTTGTTTTTATTTATACACATTCATTACTAATGATTTTTAAAAGAAACAATGGGGAGAGAGGGATGGAGAAATCAATAAAAAATAAAAAACCTCTGACTGTTCTCGCACACGGCAGAGGGGGATGGGCAGAGGGGGGTGGGATGGAAAAATCAAATAAAAGTCACTCCTGAGGTGGAGATTGATGGACACGGAAATGGTCGAACCACATATCCAGCTGGTCCACCTTTCTTTCCAGTTCTCCAATTCTTTGAAGAATCGCCCCCACAGTGTTTTCCAGACTGGCAAGGAGTTCTCGGACTGGAGTGTAGGGGGAAACAAGAAGAAAGAATACATTATTGTTAGTTTGCTAAATTGATGTGTTCGCATGTGGTATTATTTTCTTTTTAGAATGTCACATGAAAACCTGGACGTTCATCAGCAACGTCTGGTGGCTCGGGTGGGTGATCCTCATCATCGGCTGGCTGTGGAACAGCCTGCTGCTCCACAGCCTGCCCCTCGGCATGGTCTTCCTGGCCTTCCACCGGGGGGGGGGGGGGGACTGGGTCTCCCTACTCCCTCTTCCTCGTCCTCCTCTTCGTGGGGGGGTGTTCTGCCCTCCGGCCTATGTGGCGCTTGCTCTGGGGGCTCGTCTGCTCTTGCCTCGACTTGTCCTGGAAAAAAAGACATTATAGAACAGTGTAGATTAATTACGGCTGACTTATGGGCATTAACATTGCAGAGCTGGTTTTTTTGCCATAACTAAAGTTAGTACATGTAAACATAAATGCAAAGATTAGGTAAGTATAGGTTAGCATTAACAGAAATAGTAATGTACAGATATACCCCCCCGCCATAGGTGCTAATACATGTTGGGCTGTACTGGAGGGAATTACTTACTTTGTGGTCTCCTTGCAAGCCTGCCGTCGGGGCATCCTGCCTTTTCCCACAACTGCCGAAGCCGCCTATAGAAGGGGGGCCTTGCTTCTGGGGGAGGGTCCCCGTGGAACAAATTTCTAGATTTGTAAAAAGCGTTTCTTAACACTTTTACTTTTGACCTGACTTGGCCAATGGTTCACTCGAATCCTCTTCTTGCCAGTCGTCTTGCCAGCCGCCTGTAGATGGAGTGATTTGGGTGTGTGCTTGACCCAATCAGCAGGGGGAGGTTGCGACTAGCATCCATGAGGTCCAAAAGGGCCTCAACTTCCTCTGGCAGCCACATTCGCCACCTGCTTGCCATCTCCGGCTATCTCTATGGGCAATGTGCTTCCTGGACCAACAGGTGTCGCCACGACGGAAGCAGCATTTTCGCGCATGCGTAGACACCCCGACGCCTGGTTATTCTCCATTGCCCGCTGCACGTGGCGCTCAGTTTGTTTGTAGCAGCTTGGCTGGATACATACCTTGGCGCCATCATCATCATTGCGGTTGCCGCTTTTTCGGCTGGCTTTTTCATTTACTTCTGTTAAGAAACAGATGGAAATGGCTTCCTCTGGAAATGCTGGCGGATCCCAGAAAAAGCCAGGAAGGGGGGTCGCTTGGTCCCACAGGGAGCTCGCAGAGCTCATCCCTCTGTGGGGTGAGGAGAAAATCCAGAGGGGCTTACTCCTTAAGCATCGCAATGCTGAAATTTATTTGGACATTTCTCAAAAGTTACAAGAAAAGGGGATCAACCGAACACTGGATGAAGTAAGAAATAAATGCAAACTGCTTCGGGCAGACTTCAGGAGAGTATCTAACCACAACAAAATAAGTGGGAATCGCCCAGCTTCTTGTCCTTTTTATCAGGAAATGTCGAGATTTTTAGGAAATGACAGGGATATTTTCCCAAAAAAAATATGCAAAAGCACTAAGGTTGTGAGGAGAGCTCTTGCGGAAGGACCACAGGAGGGGCCCTCCACGCAGGCAGCCCCAGAATCACCAGGGGAAGGAACGTCGGGCGTGGGTAATGTTCAAGGTAGGTATTTTTTAAACCATGTGTTTGAGTTTTTTTGGGGGGGGGGATGTTTGGTTAGAAGGGAGGGATTAATATTTTTCCCTGGGTTGCATTTAATCCATATGTATAGTGTGCTGTTGCACGGTATAAACCCCCCCCCCAAAAAAAAGGATATTTGAAATCTTTACTATGGAATTCTGGGTAATTTTTTTAATGGCTGTAGAGTTTAGGGGGTGAGGGGTTAGGGTTATATGTGCACCCCTGAGAAAGCCCTGTGCACTCCTGCCTTGTTTCTTGGAGCTAGCCATGGGGAAACATCTAGAGAGGTATATATGTTTATATATATATATATATATATATATATATATATATATATATATGTGTGTATATATATACATATATATATGTGTATATATACACATATATGTATATATGCATGTATAAATATATATGTGTGTGTGTATATATACATATATATATATGTGTATATATGTATGTAATATATATATATATATATATATATATATATACATATATATATATATATATATATATACATACATATATATATATATATATACATACATATATATATATATATATATATATATATATATATACATACATATATATATATATATATAGAGAGAGAGAGAGAGAGAGAGAGAGAAATATGGCTATACACATAGATATCCGTAGTGAGATAGATCTAGAGATCTTAACATGGATTATTCCACATGTATGCATTCTTCTCGGTGTCTTGTTAGTCACAGTACATGTATGAAGGTTACCCTCCACAAGTGTGTGTATAATTATTGATAGATAGTTAGATATAAAGATTGTTTTAATTGAATGCCTGTGATCACCAATCTTGAGATCTGTAGCTGCAACCTTTTCTTCCTTTTTTTTGTGTGTTCCCGTAGTTCCTCCAGAAGTCCCAGAGGAGGAGGGTGATGTGGTCCTCAACCTGGTGGCAGTTGAAAGCCCACCTGAGCGGCCAGTGGAACAGCAGGAGAGCATGGAACAGCAAGATCTTCCGGCATCCCCTGCGGGCAGTGACGGTAGGATGTTCTCTGCTGGTTGAAAGCATGGGAAGGGGAATGCTGCAGTGCATAAGCTCTGAAAGTAGCCCATACATTACTGCTAACCCTGTGTCTTTGCAACATTTTTGTTTTGGCTCCAGATACCACTATAAGTCCAGAAAGGCCCGTGATGGAGTCCACACGGATGCCTGTGGAGGAGACTCAGGCCACGTTCCCTCCTGGATCCATAGAAGAAGAACCATCGAGGACAGGTACACCCATCGTACATTCAACATTTGCCAAGCAATTAAAAATAACATTGCAAGTGTGTGTGTGTATGTTTTTGCACCAGAAGATAGGCATCTGTACATAGCACACTAAACATGCATGGGTAGGTATGTGCGAGTGTGTGAACATGCACATGTAGACACATACATACATACATACAAAAGCGGATATATAGATAATGATATAGTTCTATATATAGACATATGTACACACACACACACAAATACGCACAAATAGAATTTCAAAGGGAGCATACATTTGCTGGTATAAAAAGCAATCTCTAGAGCTTAACAACGTAAGATCTACTGTACAACTAGAACTAACCATCACGCATGCAAAGTTTTGATGGTTGCAAATTATTTTTTTTTTTGTTTTTCTGCAGCACCAGCACGTCACATCGTTCGCCGCCGCCGCAGATCCGCACAGGAAATACCGGATAGGAGAGCCATGAGGGGGGAACTAATTGCGAGGACTCTGATAGAGGACTCCAGACGGGAGGGGCGTCTGAACCGTACGCTTGCAAGGCGCCAGCATTCGTCTCTCCTAAGGAACTCCAGGAGAGATTCTGCCGCACTGGAGAGCCTTGCGCGCTCCTACCGCCGTGACCTAACGGCAGGTGCACGTCACCGCCAACGCATATACCGGTACATGGACGAAATAATCAATGTGTCCCGGGAAAGAACAGAGGCAGTCCGTTCTGTGGCCGAGGCCATCCAGATGCTTGCATCCAGCAGGGCAGCAACAGAAGCCCGGGAGGTCCTCGGGGGGACACAAATCCTCTTTGAGGACTCTGGCGATGAGGGCCCATCTTGCCTGCTGCCTTCCACGGAGCCTACCCAACCACCTCTTGAAGCCAGCCAAAGGGTCGCTGGCAAAAGGCAGATCAAGAAGAAAATTTTTTACTCTCCTTCCTGAGGTTTTTTTTTCTCTAAAATATGGTTAGATGTTATGTTTATACTGTTAATTGTTTCCTTTTTTATTTATTATTGCAGTAAGACAAACTAATAAGGTTTCATATGTTGGAGTTTGTGTATGTACATGTGTATAAGTTCATGTCTCTTCTGTGCCTGCACACATACCTATGCACAAGTACATATACAAAAACCAATACACTGTTTGTTTTTATATTGTTAATTGTAAATAAATCTATTTATCAAGACATTAGTGTGTTTTCATCAGTAGATTCATCTCTTTACCACCAGCAGTATAAATATATCTCCTTAGAAGTTACATCTAAATCGATATCTATCGATCTAAATCTATAAAGATATATACATATGTATATATATATATATATATATATATATATATGTACATATAGATTTATATAGATAAATGTAGATATTAAATATAATGTAAAACCCACAAATATGTGCTGATACATTTATATATGTAAACATATGTATATATATATATACACACACACACACACACACACATATATATATATATATATATACACATACGTGTGTGCGTGTACGTGTGTGTGCGCATGTCTTTCTCTATCTCCATCCATATGTACATATACATACGTGGATGCATCTGTAGAACAGAAAAGCAAAGCTAGCAAATGTCACAATACAGTTGAACAGGATATTAAGAAAGGCAACCAATATAACAGTAAAGAAGTAGTTTATTTTTTAACAGCACATATGTAGTTGAAAACAGCAAAGTTAAATATAGCACACAGCCCTTACTGTCGCTCTGCAATCATGGCCGCTATAGCTCCACGGACCCGCTCCCCCTCAGCTTGCCTTCTACGGTTTTCTCTCGCCGATTGGCAATCCTGCGTCATCGGCGGGAGATGCAGTTCACCTGAGCGCTCCACAAAATGCAATGCATGACCCCTTGTTTCACAGATATTGTGAAGGACCACACATGCAGAGACAACAGTTGCAAAGTGCTCCTCCCCAACAGTTAGCCTAGCTCCTAGGCACCCCCATCTTCCCTTTAAGCGGCCGAAAGCTCGCTCCACAACACAGCGAGCCCTGCTAAGCGCAATGTTAAATGCCAATTGATTGGGCTGCAGAGCTCCAATGTAAGGCTTCATTAGCCATCGCTGCAAGGGGTACGCCCCATCCGCAATTATCAAGGGAGGCACCTGCACCCCCCTGATAGTGACCGTGGGATTTCCGGGGACAAAAGCACCCTCATCCATCGCCTGGCACAGGGATGAATGCCGGAAGATGAATGCGTCGTGGTTACGGCCAGAGAAGCCAGCCTCGATGTCAAGGAATACACCGTTTGCCGAGCTCAAGGCCTGCAGTACTATTGAATACCCATATTTCCTGTTATAGTAGTCCTCGGCATTGGCTCTTGGAGGGTGTATAGGGATGTGTGATCCATCCAGTGCGCCGACACAGTGGGGGAAGCCCAGCTCTTCAAATCCATCCATGACCTGCAAGGTAAGAAAAAGGAAAAAAGAGAAAAAGCCTTGAAGAGCAGGGTAAGAGCAGCACAATGCCTAGGTGTCTGGTAAGTTCTCATAATTGTAGATGGTTTTCTCCATCCATAGCTACATACACACATATATACTGCTACAGAAGAAGCCCTCATTTCCGCTCTCCTTGTAGCTCCCTTTCAAAATTAATGCACCCCTCACACCAGCCCCTTCAGTAATCTGCTTATATATGTAGGCATGCATTTCTGCAAATCTCACATACAAGAGGTAATGTCACGAGTCAAGGGAGATAATAGCAAATTAAGGAATTGTCCAAAAGGAAGCCCGAAGCCATGACCCCCCCTTGTTATGTGGCACGGCAGGAGTACTTTTTCCAAACTAATACTGTACAGTATTATTTGACAGCATAGATTAATTTAAATGAAGCAGAGGCCAAGAACACAAGAGAGGAACCTACCTGGCGATAGTTTCCTAGGCAGACTGTTCTTGGGAGAAGTACATCCACAATAGCCTGGATCACCTCAGTACAGATTTTTGCTGCTGTGGACACCCCAATCTGGAAGTGCCGTGCCACTCTCCTGTAATTGAGGGGGGCAGAAAGCCACCATATGGTGATTGCCACCCTCTCTTCCACGGAGATGGCCCTCCTCAGCAAGGTGTCCCTGGCCTGGATGTGAGGGCGCAGAACCTCAGCTATCTCGTACAGTGTGGCCCTGGACATCCGGAAGTTCCGGATCCACATGTCTTCATCCCAAAGAGGGATCACCTCCTCTGCCCACCAGTTCCTCACAACCTGTGGCCTGACCCACCAACGGCGTGGCCGGGGAACACTGGCGGCATGGAAACCCTGGCCAACGCGGTGGCGGCGACCAAAAAACCTCCATAACAAGGCATGGGCTGTGAAGCCAGTGATGCCACGCCGCCTCATAAAGCGACGGACGCCAGCCAGCACAGCCCTGCGCCTCCGCTCCTGTTGCTGGTCCAACTTCTCCAGCTCCGCATGCAACACAGAAAGCATCACTGCACCAGACCCCTCCATGGTCAGAGCGGCGGCACACACGGAAGAAGAAATGGCGATCTGACGGAAATGGCGAGCAGACGGAAATGACGACATGACGAGAAGGGGGAAGTGACGAAAATCTCATCCGACCGACTCGGCAAGCATTCCTGCTTCTGCGCATGTGCATGAACATCCTTGCCGGATCGAGGTAGGGGTCTTTCAACTTGTGTATGGACAGGAGTTCCGAGCCCCCGGAGCGGAACCATTCCGGAATCTCACATTCCTCACTGATTCCATTCTAGTGTGGTAATGTGTTCCGCTTGCCGGGCACATTCCGGAATGAGCCCAAAATGGTTCCGAAATGATTCCGACCAGCTTTCTCGCCACTCTCTTGCTGCAAGTGTGGTAACGTCCTATGTATGGAAAACTTTCCCCCAGTGGTCATGCTGCAGACATTTCTAAGGACATTATCATACGGGGTCAAATCTGCTGGTTAATCCACACAAATCCCAAACAGAATCTGGATTTGTGCCTCACGTTTTCACACGACGTCGCACAGAAACTGGACAGAAAGTGGACAGAAATTGGTGTTAACCGAGATCTTTTGAAATTCAGTTGTTTTGAGGAAATGCAAATGTGAAATTAAGGTAATTTCGCATTTGCCGTAATGTGAAAAGCAAATGCGCATTTGGAAGCATTTCCCCACATTTCCCCATGGTTCCGCGGGGTCCTCAAGGCAGCGTCTCCTTCCCTTCCCCCTCAGCAGATGGCTAATTGAGCCATCTTGGGGGCAGGGAAGGGGAGGGGCAGCCGCACGATCGGCACCCCAACCCCTTCCCCAGGTCGTCCTCGGAGCAGCCGGCCCTCCGCACGGCCGGCGCTCCGAGGAGGCCCTCCCGCCGTAGCATTTGCATGCACTGCGGCACAAGAGTCGGCGAAGGTGTGCCGCAGCCTTTTGCGGCACACCTTCAGCGACTTGAAGTACGGGTGGCCATGGGCCACCCCAGGAAGCTGCACTGTGGGGCCAAGGTATCCCCACACCTCGGCCCCGCAGCGCAGCTTCGCCGCCCCGAAAGGAGCGCTAAATTGGCGCTCCTTTCACAAGTCGCCGAAGGTGCACCGCAAAAGGCTGCGGTGCACCTTCGGCGACTCTTCCACCGCAGCGTGTGCAAACACTGCGGTGGAAGGTCCTCCTCGGAGCGCCGGCCGTGCGGAGGGCCGGCTGCTCCGAGGATGATCTGGGGAAGGGGTGACAGCCACGTCGAGCTTTTCTCACTTGTGTGTGAACATTAAATGCGGTGTTAGCATGAGCTTACTGTAATTTAGGAATTAAGGTAATTACGTGTGAAAGCCATTTGCGGAATCAAGGTTTATTTTTGGTTTATTTTCGGGATGTCTCATTTCCACTTTATTGTTGGTTTGTGGCCCACATGTGATAACGTCCCATGATGCTAATGTTGGGACCTGCTGCTGAACCAGAGCAGAAGAAGGCTCCAGACCCACAAGTTTCAGATACAGGCTAGAGTGCAATACGAGCTCTGGCAGAGTCCTGCCCATTCAGATACAGAAAACAACTTAGCCATGCCTACCTTTGTTGAGTGAAGACAACCAAGGGGGGGCTTGAGGAGATCTCAGATGATTTATAGGAAGCAGCAATTAATTAGGCAGCAGCTGCATTAAACTGCTGATCTATAAATCTACACTGCTGCCCTCCCAAAGTTGTCAGAAATTATTTGGATGGCTCCCCATTGTGTTCCCAGATTCTGTGCTTGACCTGGACTGTGTTTGTTGACTCTGGATACTGTGTACCTGGCTGTGATATTGCTGAACTCTCTTGCCAGACCTGAGGCTTGTGAATGAATCTGTTTGGGACTTAAGGGTTGTGAAAGTGGAGTCAGCCTGGATTAGTTATGCAGTGTAGATACAACCAGTTACAGAAACAAGAGAAATATCAATTACAGAAACACTACATATTTTCCCCCTTATCCACAGGAAGTATGTTCTGAGACCCTTCAGTGGATTTCTAAAACAGCGATGGTACCGAATCCTATACCAATAGATTTTGGACCACGATTGACCACAGGTAACTGAAACTGTCAAGAGCAGTTCTGCAGATAAGGAGGGGACTATATTTTCAGACTGTGGCAGATCATGGGTAACTGAACCTGTGGAAAGTGGATGGGTGGATAAGGGTGGACTATTGTAGTTTGAATTTTCTAAACTGACATAAGCAGGAAAGAAATGGTAAGTCTTCAAGAGTTTCATCTTTTCAGGCAAGAGATGATACTGACAGATATGTTAACTATTATAATATATTCTTGTGGAATTCAAAAAAGCATTGAGGAGGAAAGCATTGGGAAAGAAAGTCCAAGGAAGTTTCAACATTTATTTAAACATTGCTTGCTTTTTAAAAAACCCAACCTAAAACAATCTCTTTGGAGATGTTAATCATTTTTGACATGGAGTTCTCCTGTGACTAGACTTGGAAAGGAAATTCACTATGCATAATTGTCTCATTAGCCATGCTGCAGATTGGAACCAGCAGAAGCTGATAGTAAACAGCTTTGTCTAAAATGTACATTTCTTTTTCTCTCCCTGATGCAGTCCTGCTGATGAGCATGCTTTTCTTTTGCAATCTAGAAGAGTCTGGCATCTGCAGCAAACTAGGATTTATGTAGGACAGAGGTATGAGGGTTACATTTGTCCTTTGGGTTTGCTTTGTAAAGTGTTAATAGCAGGTTGGGAAGATTGACACTGGTCAGGTCCAGCTTAACTAAGGGCCTTTGCAGACTGCCAGAAATAGTGCAAATTGGATCCACTTAAATTGAGGCACTGCCCTGGCTCAGTGCTAGGGAATCATGGGAACTGTATTTTTTTCTAAGACATTGAGCCTTCTCTGTCAGAGAGCTGTGGTGCCACAATAAATTACAGTTCCCATAATTCGCTAGCACTGAGCCAGGGCAGTGCCTCAATTTAAAGTGGACTCAATTTGCCCTATTTCTGGCAGTCTGCAAAGGCCCTAAGAGAGGAGATTTCCATCCTTTCTTCCCCATCCTTATCTAACTACTTTTTGCCCTGTGGAAGAACAGATAGATTTACAGAGCTAGGAAGTAACCACTTTCTGCAGGGATGAGCTGAAACAGTATCCGTCTTTGCCTCTAACAACAGTGGCTTTAATACATTTTTTTTCAGCAGAATTTTCCCCCTCCCATTTATTCATTAGTGGGTATGTGTGCTGATTCAATCTTGAGTGGGAAAGGGCTACATGAGTATCTATATGATGTTGCAACTAGCAAGGATTATTTTGTAATATCTTCCTGAGTTTTCTTAAAATTTCCATGGTGTACTATTGGAATTGACCAGTTGGAGGAACCAGAGAACATTTCCCTGTACCTTCCAATAGCACAACAATAACAGTAATGATAACTTGTAAGAAATTAGCAATTCAGCAGTAACAGTGACCTATGGTAATCTAAATAGCTAGGGAAGTAACCAGTTACTTTTAATTAAAAAAATAACATTCCATTCTAATAAGATAGCTATATGATATTTGTAAGTTTTTCACAGTGGAACAAGTAATATCTTTAGAGATGCTGTTTTGCAGACTTACCTCACCTTGCATTAACATGGCATAACTCTCTTCCTCCTCCTCAGACCTCTATTTTCTTACCACCTACTTCCTCCAGTTCGGATCTTGTAAGAAAAACCAGACATTCTAAAAATCCAGGAAGACAAGAATTTTAGCTCTAAAATAGAGAGCATATAAGACTCAAGAATGGCCAGATAGAATTTGCTCTTATATGGATTGTACATAAGTCTTTCCCATTGATTTCAAATCCAGATACGGGCAGACTGGCTGAAAGGAAACAGCAACAACTAAAGTTGTGTGTGCTAACTGGCAGATATAGATGCACATTTTGGCAGATATAGAAATTCCGGCTGGAATCCTGTTGGGGACTTACAGCTTCATAAGTGGACTTATGTATCTTGGAATTAGAATTCAACCCATTTGGAATCCCACACGTCATGCTTGCTCTATCCAACAGGTGGTCTGGGTGAGTTGGGTTTCCATTGGTCAGCAAGCAAGCTAAATGATGCCTGAATCCACATTTATGTTGATGTCAACCTTCCTCAGCTGAAACCATTCAGGTTGTGGCCTTTGCCCATGCCAACAAATCCTATCCATGATCATTTTTGCTGAGAACAGCCTCATTCTCACCAGTTGTGGATTCAAAGACCTTAAAAAAGAGTACACTTTCAAACAGAGGACTGCTGTATATAAAATAGATCACATGGCCTTGGCTCAGAAGGAAAGCAGTATTGTACCACTAGAAACATTGTAATTTACAATGTGGATATGGGAGAAAAGATTAACACTCATACAGTGGATGTAGGTTTTTAGTGTAATTAACATAGGGAAAATCCATTTTGAGGAGAAAGGCTTTCTGAGGAAGAGTATAATTTATTGTTTTAACCACCAGACTGCTCCTATCTAGGCTTGTAATCAATCAATGAATGAAAGAACTTTGTGGGCCAAGTAGGAAGTTGATTCATTTAAGCATTGACTGGCTGTGGTCCCAGGCAGCAAACCAAGGGGGAGAGATAATGTAAAGATGAAAGCTACCCAGTATGTCAGTTGAAAAATGAAATCTTTGACTCAGGACTGCTAATGTAAACAAACGTTTTCAAAAACCCAAAAAAATCTCTGGATGGAAAGAGATCTGAACATCTTTGTTGAATGAAAAAGTTCCAAGATTAATCACACTAGAGTGGGCATTGTATATTTACAAAAACCCTAGACAGACTACACATATGATATACATGGTTAGATACTTTTCAATATGGAACTGTCAGAAACGTTTTCATCCTGATCCATCTAATGTGCAGAAGAACATTTACTTATGCATGTCCCTAGCTGGATGAGGAATTGGAAGTGCCAACCTGTGTACATAACTCCACAGTCTCATCCAAAAATGCAGAGTTTAAGTATAGATGTACAACATGTATATTATATATATATATCTTGATACCCTCCAAGTATTCTGATTTGGCAGGGACCATCCCTGATAAACCTTTTCCCCACTCTTTCGGCTGTTTTTAAAATGTCATGATTTTTTAGTCCTCTCACTTTCCCTTTTGTCTTCAGTTTACTTTAGTTTCTGGTAACTGAGTTCAAAGTGCAAAAGTAGTTTGCACCCAATTAACTCAGCAGGGGAAAGAAGAGAGGAAGGGCAGAATCTTGCCCTTTCCAAAAGGCTCAGGCAACAGCAAACTGCTGCAGAATCTCTGCATTATATCCATCCCAGCTTCTCTGTTTTTCCTTATTATTAACTTTGTCATCTTGACCACACTCTGCTGTTGCTTGGACACATTTCATCTGTGGAACATGCTGCTGCCTCAGAGTGTGGTTACAGCTCCATCTTTGGAGGTTTTTAAACAACTGGATAGTCATCCGTGGGTCTGCTGTGATTGTGTCTTCCTGCATGGCAGGGAGTTGGACTGGATGGCCTTTGGGGTCTCTTACAACCTATTATGAGTCTAAATATTGGAGGGGATGCTAGCTGGCATTAAGGATGAACGCAAAACAAGGTTTGCCATCTTGCTTACTGGTGAACCTATGAAGTATTTTGGTAAGTTAAGGAGATGCCAACAATAGGGAATGTTACAAAAACTGAAATTCCACCAAGCTGCGGTTTGGGAGAAGAGGACGTCTGAATTAAATCTGTTCTAACTCCATAGCTGATGAACCTGACTCTAGTTTCTTTTAAAACTAAAAAAAAAATGTATGGTTTAATCATGACCATTATCTTCTATACTGCTTCTTTTTCAGTTGCACTTTTCATGAGCATGAGTAAATCAGGTCAAGACAAAATCAAAGCCGCTGCTGCTGTTGCACCAATTGTTTTCCAGTTAGGGTTTCCTCCCTCTGGCTTCTCCATAAGGTCAATTTTTAAGTGGATTTAAGTACATTACATGTGTATCTAAATTTCCCACAACCTTTCCTTTGAATTAAAATTAAGTTGGCTTGCAGATACTACCAAAAATCCATAATCTCAAAACTATGCCCATAAGTAACAAAGATACACATGATCTCACTCCATTTTGCAATATCTGGCATTAGGATGAAGTTGACATGGTTCCCCCAGCTTTGTCCCTCTCTGTGAAAGGGAAGATTGTGACCATTTTGATGACTCTTGTGTTTCTGTTGCGGGACGGAGAACCACGGGAGGGTATGAAGGTACAAAGAAATTCCTTATTTCTTACCTTCTCTCTCCTACAGTATTTACCTCCCTGCTGTGACTGGGTGTTCTTTTTGCCTCTTTTTCCTGCCCAGAAACTTCCTGCCTTTAGGCATCTTCATACCTTCCAACATTTCACAGTTGAAAATCAGGACACATGTGGCCATGCAACTCCAGAGTGTACATAAGATAGCAAAATGTATTAACAAGGAAAAACATGCAAGCTAAGAGAGGCAGCAGC
Source organism: Phrynosoma blainvillii (assembly GCA_026167975.1). Taxonomy (NCBI): domain Eukaryota; kingdom Metazoa; phylum Chordata; class Lepidosauria; order Squamata; family Phrynosomatidae; genus Phrynosoma; species Phrynosoma blainvillii. Next base: position 20,713,175 of record JANUYF010000004.1, on the reverse strand, counting down.
AGATTGCTTTTGTCCGAGCCTACTGGGAAGGACAAGATTCCAGCTCCAGATTCCAGTGCATACTGCTTTGAACTCAGGTTGCGGCAATAGAAGTAAACTAAGGACAAAGGGGAAATGGGAGGAGAAGAGAAAAACTGGGACATTTTAAAAGCAACTGAAAAAGTGGATGGTTGAAGATCCATCAGGATAGTCCCTGCCAGATTGGGATAGTTGGAAGATGTGTATCCTCATGGAAGAAAACAATTTTTTTTGTTTTATTCTATTTTTATTTATTTTATTATATTATATTTTATGCTCTTATAGTTATTGTTGTTTGATTTTACTATTTTATAGTTTGTATTTTGCATACTGTATTCAAATAATAATAATAATAATAATAATAATAATAATTTTTATTTATATACCGCCCTGTGGCAAGCCAATCCGGGCGGTGTACAACAATAAAATAAATACAACTTAAAACAATATAATTCCCTCCCCCCCCCCAAAAAGTTATTAAATCATGTCATAGTTAAAACAATTTACAGTTAAAACAATAAAAAATTTTGAAGAAAATAAAAATACAATTTTTTTTCCAAAGCAGCAACCCCCTACAACTCCAAGTCCTAAGAGGAGGGAGATCCCAAGGATCCAAGGCCGGGTAATTTAGTCTGGAAAGGCCTGCCGGAAGAGATCCATCTTGACAGCCTTTTTAAAGCTGTCCAATGATGTTAATTGACAGATCTCATCCGGCAGGCCATTCCAGAGCCTGGGAGCGACAACAGATAAAGCCCTCTGGGAGGTTGCTGCAAGCCTAGATTTTTGAGGCTGCAGCAAATTCCTCCCAGAGGACCGGAGAGCGCGGGGAGGATTGTATGGGAAGAGGCGGTCTCTGAGGTAGCTTGGACCCAAGCCATTTTATTGTATAATCCTGCCTTGATCCATAGGGAGAGGCGGGAAATATAAATAAAATTATTATTATTATTATTTATTATTATTATTATTATTATTATTATTATTATCCCAAATAATAGTGAGTGGAGACACTAGTATTGGCAAGATGGTCAGATAGGAATCTCATGCCATTCCCAAATTTGTATTCAGCTCACCTCTTCCTAGCACGGTTTATTATGTTCTTAGTTGTTGGTGTTTTTTTTTAAAGAATAGATCAGGGATAGATCACATGCCTTATGTAGAAAAGGACTCAGGTTCATTTTCTTACATTTCTTAACAGGGTGAGCGACACTTGCATTTCCAACTTTGAACACTTCATGGCCAGTGAACATTGAGTTAGATTCGGGCAGTCATCTACTCTGTTTACAAAGGACCCAAATGACTCCCACTATATTTGTGAGGGTCACCCATCCACATGCTTCCCACCTTAAAATTTCACAAATTAGTACAAAAATAGCTGAATCTATACTCTGTCACCTTTTAGGGCCATAGGAGGGCACTTTCACCATCGTTTGAGGTTTATCTGACCTGTTTCAGGCACAGAAAAGGCCTCTTTCAGTCTCATTGGCATAATACAAGCCAAAGGGACCCAAATGAACAGAAAATTGCTCTTTCCAATCCAGGAGACTGGCTTCCCCCAACTGTGCTTAGATGTAAATGAAGAAATAAATGAAACCCTTCCATACAGAGTTCAAAAACCATTGCTGGGATCCAGATTTTGTTTCACCATCCTTGTGTTAACCACCAAATTTTGCATGCTTTGTCCTCCCCATACTTCTGAAATTTTGTTCTTTATTGTATTTCTATCAGGCTGGTGGTCTGGACACTGGAGGCAATCTGGTAGTCAAACTGGGAAGCAGATGTGTGAAAAGCAGATATGTGAAGCTGCTTGGTTTGCAACTTAACTACAAATTCCTCATGGCCCTTTTCACGGTACAAAAATTAGCACTTTAACTGCCATGGCTGCATCCCATGGAATCCTGGAATTCTACATGCTTCTCCCTAAACTGCAAATCCAAGGCTTCCATAGGAAGTTGCCATGGCAGTTAAAGTGGAATCATACTGCTAGAATTGTGTTCTGTGAAAGGTCCCTCAGAAATAAAAGCAGAGTTGCCAGCCTTTCAAAATAAGGGATACTCAAGTTTGGCAGTCAAGGTTAAATATGGCCCACCTTAGAGGTGAATGATAATGAGAATTTTAGGCTCCTGATGGAAAATGATATTAAAAAACAGAACCAAAAAAAACCTCTAATAGGATAATACTAGAACAAAAATAACAGGTATAACCATATTTGTTGTTGTGTGCCCTCAAGTCATTTCTGACATGGTGAATCTATCATGGGGGTTTGTTGGCATGATTTGTTCAGAGGAGGTTTCCCATTGCCTTCCCCTGAGGCTGAAAGAGTGTGTCTTACCCAAGGTCACCCATTGGGTTTCATGGCCAAGCTGATTGTATTGCAAATAAACAATATTACTGTTGAACAGTAAATATCAGTAACATTATCATTTATCTACAATACTTTTATACTTGTTGTTTTTGCCCTCATAGGAAATCCCAAATCCCAGGAAATTTGGAAACCTGGAAAGGGGAAGAGTTTTACTACTTCTGGGCCCTTCAGTATTTGGCGCATAATTTGAGGGGTGCATGTATAACTAATATGTGAACATAGAGGATTTTGGCATCATCTGTAATGCTCACATGGGACAAGAATTCTGGTCCTTAAATAAAGGACATCCAATATAATAAGGAAAACCTGGCAATCCAACTGAGAAGCCACACCACTGCCAATGTCTTTCTAGGACCAGGCTGAACAGTACCCATAGAATCAGAGTTGGAAGGGTCCTCATGGACCAACCGGTCTAACCCATTGCTAAATGCAGGATCTCCAGCTAAAGTATCCCCAGAAGGGAGCTATCCAGCCTCTTTCTGAAGATGTCCAGAGAGGAAAACCATCACCCCTCTAGGCAAGTGGTTCCATTGTGGAACAGCTTTCATTGTCAAGAAGTTCCTTTTAACATTCAATTGAAATCTATCCTTCTGTAACTTGAAACCATTAGACATGATGTTACCCTCTAGGGCAGCAAAGTGTAATCACTTATGGCATCTGAATCAAGATGAGCTGAAGACTGAAATAGTAACCCCTGACCATATGCAGTGGTGATGTAGAGAATAACCCATCCAAGACATAACCATCTTCAACATTTCACAGAAGAAAGCCAGGATACATGGGGCCAAGCAACATCAAAGTGTGGTCAAGATGATAAACATTATTAATGAGGAAGAACATGTTAACTAAGGGCCTTTGCAGACTGCCAGAAATAGTGCAAATTGAGTCCACTTTAAGGGTTAAGGTTAGGGAATCATGGGAACTGTATTTTATTGTGGCACCAGAGCTCTCTGACAGAGAAGGCTCAATGTCTCAGAAAAAAACAATTCCCATGATTCCCTAGCACTAACCCTAACCCTAAAAGTGGACTCAATTTGCACTATTTCTGGCAGTCTGCAAAGGCCTAAAGAGAGGCTGCAGCAATTTGTTTTTGTCTCAGTCTACTGGGAAGGGGAAGACTCTGCTCTCTCCCTGCTGAATTAACTGAGGGCAAACCACTTTTCCATTTTGAACTCAGTTTGCAGCAATTGGAACAAGCTGAGGAAAAAGGGAGAATGGGAGAGGAGGAGAGAGAAACTGGGACATTTAAAAAGCAGCTGAAAAAGTGGAATGACAGAGGATTAATGAGGATTGACCCTCCCAAGTTGAGTTGGGGGTATGAGCCCATTCCCTTTTCTGGAAAGTTATTCCATGATGGGGAGGATCCCCATGTTTGGTTCCTGTTGTGAAGCTGTTTGCTGATGACATATTGTTCCTGGGGGGCAGTCCAGATTAAGGGCCACATAGACATGAGGGCATTGTGGACTACCTCCAGTTCATTAAAAATCAAGTGAGATGGGAGTCACTACCAGAAGTGATACAGTTTGCAGATTTCAAAATCTGTAATTGTGGCATACATTGAGAAGCTTTCTGAAAAAGTATTTTTTAAAACGTTTTGTAAAGAATATACAGGTTGAGTCTCCCTTATCCAAAATGCTTGAGACTACAAGTGTTTTGGATTTCAAAGAGTTTTTTCAGATTTTGGAATATCTGCATATACATAATGTGATATCTTGGAGATGGGACCCAACTCAAAACACTAAATTCATTAATGGTTCCTATACATCTTATACACATAGCCAGAAGGTATGTTATACATAATATTGTTAATAATTTTGTAGATAAAAAAATTTTTTTGGGATAGTGAACCACCAGAAAACAAAGGTATCGCTATTTCAGCCACTTATGAGGGCCATTTTGGACTACTTTGGATTCCATAATAATAATTAATAATAATAATAATAATAATAATAATAATAATAATTTTTATTTATATACCGCCCTTTGGCGAACCAATCCGGGCGGTGGACATAATAAAATAGTACATCCAGTAAATACAATCTAAAACACATCATTCCCCCCTCCCCCCTTAAAAAAAGCATTAAATCAACCAATTTAAAATAAATACAGCTAATAGATCCAGAATGCTGGATAAGGGAGATTCAACCTGTAGTAAACTTGAGGTGCTATATGAATAATGAGATCAGAAAGCATGATACCCTTTAAATGTTTCATCTACCTAGGAGCCATTGGAAACTCACTGGAAGTTCAAGCAGGATGGAGTCAGTATGACTTTCCTTGGAGGTTTGACAGCTGGAGTACCACTCCAGAGAAAGCTCTGTTGAGTTCTTGCCAAACTAGTCCATTTCTTTCTGCCACCTTCCTTCCCACTTTGTCGCTTGCTGGTGAAGGGACAGCGTGTTCTTCCAGAGACCTGAAATGATCCCTTTACACACATACCTTTCAAAATCAGTCTGTGTGCTGCAGGCATGTATAAGGGCTACAATATATCTACTTCTAGTTTGAAGAAATATCTTTACAAACTTCAGAAAAGCAACATATGGATCACTGAATGCACTTTTTAGGATCGGTAAACTTGAAAACTAATCATGCCAAGGCAGGGTTTATAAGTGGCATTCAGAAGATTTCCAGCAGAGGGTGTAATTGTGTTCCAGATTCATTTTGGTTTGATGAAATCGAAGCTGTGGCTTCCAAAATCAGAACTTTTCAATGTGTTAATGCATGCAATTTCCTTTTGTTGCTGTGGCAACCAACCAAAGCAGAGGGTAAATAATTTGACAATGACAAGAGACAATTTTAATTTTCTTCCTAGTTTTTCAGGGTGTAGGTGGCCTTTAATTTTTTTTTTAACAAAATATTTTAATATCTGCATTCTTAGTTTGTCTGGCTGCAACTGGATCCTTCATTTGTTGCTTAAACAGAGAGCTGCTCTGCAAAGTATAGGGAGCACAAGACCCTCATTATTGCCAAATGGGTTCATGGCACATAAGTCTATATAGACACTGTGAGTGATGTATTATAAAAGGCCTAGCTGCAGGGATGGCCATAAAAGCTTCCTTTTTTCCTTTTAACACTTCACTCCAATTTTAATCCAAAAGCAGTTGTATTATACACATGTGTGCAACTCTTAGTAGGGCTTGTCTTTGCCCAAGAAAGACTTTCTGATATATTGGGGGAACAGGAAGAATAAATTTAAGTTCACTGGCAGGAATTGAAATTTAGAAGCTAGAAAAAGTATGGCTGACTTCAAGCCAATAACAAACTGCTTTTTAAATTACTTGACAGGATGAGGCTTGGATTCTGGTCCCTTATTCCTTTCTTGTGTAAATGGGCTTTCATGCTAACAGCAGTAATGGGTGACTCTCTTAATACTGCTTGGATTCCATACCTACCAATTGCCCCAATTTGGCAAACACCATCCCAATTATTTCTCCATTGCCCCATTTTTTTCCAGCTTTTTAAAAAAGTCCCAGTTTCTCTCCTCCTCCCACTTTACCCATTTGACTTTAATGTACTTCAGCTGCAGCAAACTGATTTCAAATTGCAAAAGCAATTTGCATTCAGTTAACTCAGCTGGAGGGAATGAAGAAGAGAGGAGTATTACCATTCCCAGTAGACTCAGGTGAAAGCAAACCGATGCACCCTCCCCTACTTTGGAACAGAATATTCTGTGCTGTGTGACAGTGAATGCTTCTTGAAGTAAGCAAAAGAAATAAACACATCTTGTAATAAGCAGGAAAAGGAGGGAGCACTGTCAATTAAAAGGGACTTTGCTTTTGTTTGAGGGGATCACCTTTGATTTAAAGCACTCCTGGACGGGTGCTCCAGGTGCTCTCTCAATTCTCTTACAGAAACCAGATTCCACCACCCCCCATCTCCAATTTCTCTGAAATTTTAATTGTATTGTATTGTATTTTATATTGTTTCATTTAAGGGATTTATATCCTGCCTTTCCCCCCAAAATGGGATTCAAAGTGTTTTGGATCCAAAATAGCATCAATATTACAGAAAACATTCATCTGATTTTCTTTTTTTCTCTTTACCTTTCTCACTTCTATTCTGATTTTGAAATCTTTATAAACCTTCTATTTTAAGATTTAGTTTTACTGGTTTTCTTCTTTCTACTCCTTGCCGTTTGATGTATTAATGTTCTACTTGCAATAGGGCTGCCCAGTGCCACAGGAAAGAAATGGTACCTTGTGTAAGTAAAGCACTGAGAAAGAGTTTACTGTCTACTTACTTTGGGAGAGGATCTTTTTTTTCTGCAGAACAATGCTCCATTTATATTACCAATGCAATCATACACATATCTACTGAGAAGTGAAGTCCCAGTGAGCTCAGTGGGCCTTACTCCTAAGTATAAGTATGCAGAATTATAGCCTCCAATATTCCAAAAGGTTACTGGTATGCGTGTATTTCTTTATGACAGTCATACTTTTCTAACTATGTTCTTCTTACCTAATCACAACAGGTATACCTCCTACAGCTAAAACCATTCCATGTTATTGTTCCCCACCATCCACCACTTTTTCATTCTACAAAGAACTCTGTAAAGTCTGAGAAGCTACAATGGGCTCAAAACATGCGCCCTAAGTTATGTGGAAGTTGTGACCTGATCTATAATGTGCATTGGGCAGAAGAGCTGGGTTAGAACACAGAATTCATATAGCAGATCTGAGGGAAAGCTATAATTCTGAGCAGTAGTGAAGAAGGTATTTTGATTTTAGAATACTGTGTTATGTATTGTTAATTGTTAATTAAACATGCACACATAAAGTATTGTATATACTGATTTGGAACATCCTCTGCTAAGATCTAGTGAATTCCTCCAGGTGTCTCAGCATAGAATAAAATCATAGAGGTGGAAGAGACCTAAAGGGCCACCCAGTCCAACCCCTTGCCTTGCAGGAATACACAAAACACCCCTGACAGATGGCCATCCAGACTCTGTTTAAATCCTCCCAAGAAGGAGACTCCACCAGACTCTGAGGGAGTGTGTTCCACTGTCAAATTGCTCTTACTGTCAGGAAGGTCCTCCTAATGTTGAGGTGCAATCTCTTTTCCTGTAGTAGATGATGTCTCTTCTATTCTCCACCAGCACTAGACCTGCTATTGCAGGTAACTATCACAATGAGATGGTGGGGTCAAGCAGGGTTTGTATGTTTAAAACAGTACTTTCTTGTGTTTTTCCACATTAGTAACTTTTGCCTTCTTGTTGTCTGACCATGCCCTTCTGACCACACTCTGCTGTTGCTTGGCCTCACATCTCCGTTTTAACCAGAAATGTTGAAGGATATGGGAGTCATTTCCCCCTCCTCACTTTGGAACTGGAGGGGATTGAAGCAGTGTCTTGCTATCTTTCCGTAACTTGATACCGCTCAAGGACATCCTTTGCCAAGATCTGTTGACGTCTTCTAGATGTCTCAGCAGATGACATCTCCTCTGTACTCCACCAGCACTGGAAGGGCTGTTGCGGGTTGCTGTCACAGTGAGATGGTGAATCCTGGCTGGGTGGTGGTGGTTGCTATGGAGGGAAGAAGCCTCTACAATGACCAAAAAAGACAATAGATATACAACACAAGTAAAAGGTGTAATTACCCTTATGTATGTCACTGACAAGATGCCAGTCAGTCTTTCAAATACTCCAGATCCAAACAGTTTAGGGATTTAATATTCAAAGCTAGTATTTAAAATGAGCCTCAAAGCATGTAGGGAGCCAGTGGTACTGACACAGAAAAGGTGTACAAAATAAAAGGGATACCTGGGCCATCACAAGCATCCTGGTGGCCATATCATACAGGAATGGAAATTCTCAGGATGTTTTTAAGGGTATTCACTCCCAAAGCACTTTCTTTATAAACAACTGTAGGTGCGGAGTGCCATCCTCACCTAGAAACAGATAGTTCTGGCCAACAAAACTATGTGATATATACAGCTGGTAAGTTTGTGTAGTTTAATCAGGGTATGTGCCTGCTGGCTGGGGGTGGGGATTCTGGGACTTGCACATTCAGTGTAGAGCCAGGTTGCAATGAATTTGATGCACATGTCTGTTGATGCAGATGGCACTTTAGACATATATGGCACTGTATGACAAGAGTCAAACTGGCACCTTTACATAAATGAAATATCAAAATGGGATTGAACATAGTGGCTTCCTAGGCTGCATCTACACTACAGGATTAATGCAGTTTGACACCATTTTAACTGCCATGGCTCAATGCTATGGACTTCTGGGATTTGTAATTTTGTCATATATTTAGCTTTCAGTGTCAGAGAGAATCCCAGGATTTCTTATGAAGGAGCCATGATAGTTAAACAAGTGTCAAACTGCATTAATTCTGCAGTGTGGCGTCAGCCTTAGGGAAGCCAAAGATGGTATCCAATGGGCTGGGGCTGGCTATAGAGTTTGCTGCCATTTTGCAAAATGTAATTGTTTTCAACTTGCAACTGTCAGTTTTGATTTGGTGCAATTTTTACGCTACTTTTCTTATCTCATTAAAATAAATGCTCCTTAGCCATTCTCCCTATGTAGCTGAGAAAGAATAATCCCTTAATTTCACTTTGACCTGGGAAGAACCCTTTTAGGTTTCTGCCTTAATGACCAAATAAGAAAATATGCTGTCTGTATGTGTGTTTGTGTTTGAATGACAAGCTCTGAGCAACTATAGTAGCTGTTTAATGTGTAATGCTTAATGACATCTAGCCTCATGGCCTTCCTATCTCTCTGGTTTTAGCCTGGAAATCTCAGGGCCTGAGATAATCCTGACCTGGCAACTCTACTTGTGACCTATTCAAAAGGTGAATTGCAACTTTTGGAGGCCAGGAGGGGTGATCTCATTTTTATTTTTTACCTGTGAGTGAAAGCAATGTATGTGTTTGTGTACACGAATCCAAGGGACTCTGAAAGCCCAGGGGCCGCAACATGCCTTTGGGCTATATTTTGCTCAAACTTTGCAATAGGATGCAACATTTTCACTACTACATTTCACATAGCACACAGCAATGGAGATACTTGCTGAATGCTCTTTTCTTTTCCAGCAGCAAATACTGTGATTTCAATTCTAGAAAAATGAAAGGCAATTATGAAGGAGGAAAAAATGAGCCCTGAGGCCTTTTGATTGCTTTGAAAAGCACTTGATTATATCTGTGATGCTGTTGAACACAGTTAACAATCAGGTTTTCTAAGAAATTCCTTACTTTAAGGCGTTGAACGATCTGTGAGCAGCCTTTCTGGTAGCTCCAGGAACATTTTACAGTATAAACACACCTAAACAGTTCTGTATTTTAGCCAACTAATTAGCCAATAATTATCCTTTCAATGTGTCTTGGAAGTGAAACCAAAGCTGTGACACAGAAGAACAAGGTCAGCCTTTGACTGCATCGTTGCTTCACTTCTTAGCTGAAGAACAGGCCAATTATACCTGTTGTAAAGCAAGGTCAAAACATCAGTCTGGTGATATAAATAAATTAGATCCTGTTTGGGTTCTTAGATGGGGCGCATTAATAGGTGAGCACTGCCTCCCTGGGTTTCTTTTGGTGCCTTTTAGAAAGATGGGGGAAGTGCTGTAGAGTGTGTGTGTGTGTATGTAGAGTCTATTTATTTATATATTAACATATTTATATCCCATTCTATATGCTAGGATCTCAGGACAGGACAGAAGTAAACTCAATTAATCAGTTTAAAGCAGCTGAAAATTTAAAACAACAACAACAATTTTAAAAGACTAAAGGCATGTTAAAGAATTCAACTGATTCAAATAAAAAACAAAAACCAAGCATGTTTTGGAATTAGTCAATTGAGATTTTACGAAAAAGCCATTTTTTTTAACTTGGTGCCAGAACAAAGCAAGTGTTGGTTTTACTCAGACCTCGAAGGGGAGGACATTCCGCAACTGGGGTGCCACAACCAAGAAGGCCTTCTTTCATATTCTTCCGCAACATATTATCCCAACCCAGCAATCATCTGGCAAGTATAATAGAGAGCTTTTTCTCATTCGGCTCTTCTCCCGCTAAATAGTGCTTTTTTGAAAGGTGCAATGTAATTGGAATAGCTCTCTTCCTTAACGTACTTTTGGTATGTTTCCAGCATTGCCTCCTTCATTTGTGCTAAAAATGTTATTGCACACAGCATTTGGTATTGCCCACAAAACACTGCTCCTTTTCATTCTTTGGCACACATGCACGCGTGCGTGCACACACACACACACGGATTCCCTCCCATATATATGTAGGTCTGTCTGTCTACCTTCAATTGGGATAGATCAACTTCTCAGCAGTCTAAACTGATTAATGGCAGATGAAAGTCAGCAGCTACTGATCTATCTGATCTATCCCATGCAGCAATTAGTATCTTTGAAGGAAGACACGGACAGAAAGAGACATAGGAAATAAATTATTTCATGAAACTGCAAGACAAAATTGTTTTGGCTTTTCTTTACATTTCCAGGAGTGTGTGCAAGTAGTATTAAAGTGCTTTAGCAGCAGTATGGGTGTGGAAAGGGAGGTGTGTGGGATACTGAGCAAAGTTTTGGCTTTTGACAAGTACTGGGGGGGGGGGTGTATGCTCATTTAGCAAAGGATTATTTTTTTCTAAAAGTTTCTCACAGTTACTTTGCCAATCTAAATGTCCACCCCTTCTTCCCTGGTCATGTTTTCCTGCCCGTAGCATGCCCACTAGCCACCCCGACCACCAAAAATCACTCTTAAAGCTGAATTAAACTTTTTGTGCTGCAAATCATAGCATGATAGGAAATTATCACACTGCCCTTTTCCGTCCTTCTATCCTGACCTTGGTGCAGGATGAAAACTTTTAAGCATGGATTTTATCACATGCCTCTGTGCCCAGGTTGGACTTCTCCCATACTTTGCAAAAAGTTCTAGAGAAGTCTGGATTGGGTACAGGAAGCCACCGACCTGGGCATGGAGGTGTGCGATAAAATCTGTACTTAGAAGTTTCATCCTGCGGTGAGGTCGGGACAGAAGGATTGAAAAGGGCAGTGTGATAATCTCTATAGTCATAGGAAAGGAGGTTAATAACAGATTTTTTTAAAATCTATAAAAAGAAACACTTTCAGAATGGTCTTACAAGGAGAATAACAGGACAGTAATAGCATCATGCTGTAAGCCCCAGCGGACGGGGCAATTATCCTGCTCTAGTGCCGATTTACCTGGAATAAGACTTATGGTATAGCTAGATCTTGAAAAAGGTTAGCATGGCAGATAAGGAAGGGATTTTTATTATAAATCTATGTAAAACAGCATAAACCTAAAACCAAGTGTGGTGTACTTAATAAATACATCTATTTTAATTCTGGGAAGAATCCTAGGCTGCCACCAAACACCTTTTAGCTATGGGCCATATAGCTTACATCCTATCTAGATTAGAATGTGAAACATGAAATATCTCCAAGGTTTTGTTCACTCATTGTTCATTGCTTGATGACAGCACCATCAGTTAGTGAAAGAGCTATCCTGGAGTGTGGAGGGGAGAGAGTGGAATTTCCTTATCAATTCATAGCCAACAGGTTTTAGTTTACACATTCAGATGTGAGCTTTCCAGAACTAAAAGTAACCTATGTATGCATCAACATTAGAAGTATCCCAGCTGATTTTGGATTGTTTACCCCTAATGGTGTCTTACACATGCTGTCGTTACTGTTTTCATGACATGCCTAATTACTGTTGGATGTAATGTAGTGAAATAAGCAGAACCACGATTCTGTCGTCCAGGAAAGTCTTTGTGACTACCTAAAGGAGGTAAGTTGTGAGTGTGGATTATGGCAGCTGGTGGTTAACATTCTGTTCGTATTTTATATATGTGTAAGGTCCCCTATGGAAGCAGTTGGACATTTCTTTCCAATGCAAAATGGCTGTACTCAGTTGAAGGTTGCAGATGCAGGTGACAAATGGGATACTACTGTGCATTATATACATCTGCATTGTTCACATTCATGCATTGTGCATGGAGATGGGCATGTGCGTTTGGTTTCATGTTCAGTTGTATAATGTCACAATTCTCTAATAAGGTAGTATTGTGCAACCACTACTTAACTCAGTTTAAAGTTATGCTCTGTCTCCTCCATGTGGGACTTTAGTCATTGAACATTGCTGTCAAAAGTGAGTTGCTCTTCAAATTGAATAATTAATAATGCCCTCACATTTGTTGTAATTTTGTGTTCTCTACTTCTGCTTCAAATCTTCAGTTATGCAAGAGCAGGAACAAAACAAAAGGAAAAAGGAACACAAATGAGGTACTGTTTGGTGGAGATTATTAAATGCATTGGAGTTTGTGAAGTCTTCTAAAACACAGCACGTTGTTATTTGTTACATTGTTTAAAAAGTTATTTTTGCCTTGCTCATTATTATTACTTTTTTTGTTTAAAAAATGTTAAGATTGATTGACAGGAGAATACCATAAAACTTGAAAAAATTCCAATAAAGTGCTTCTAAAATTATGTCTAAGAGAAATGTTGAAATGTAACTAGAAGAATTTGCTTGTTATGTTATAGAAAAGAAAATGACCAGAAACCTGTTGGTGAATTGCACAAGTGTTAATCAAATTTATGCCATTGGAATTCACTTTTATGGTCATTGCAGAGGAGGTTGAAATACTGTTCTGAGCATGCAATGATCAACATCCTTCCAAAATCCACGTTTTAAGCAGGGAAATCATGTCACTCATGGTCATTTCCATGTTGTCCGTGTGTGTGTGATCAACGAGGACACATCAAGTTATTTTCCCATAGCTGGGCATGCTGCAAAGACATCATCTCAACATGCTGCAAGGGATTTGTAATGACTCCCAAAAGTCTCTGTAGATGCCTGTTCCAGCATGTTTCAGCTACAAGAAAATAGCTGGATGTGGGTGCATGTCTCTCTGTGTGCATGCACCTTCAAGTCGCCTGTCAACTTATGGTAACCTCATGAATTTCATAGGACTTTCTTTGGCAAGGAATGCTCAGAGGTTTTGCCAGTTCCTTCCTCTGAAATATAGCCTACAGCACCTGGTATTTATTAGCAGTCTCCCATCCAAGTACTAACCAGGGATGATTCTGCTTAGGATCTTATACCTTTAGGATATTTAGACTGAATGCATCTCCACTAATTTTCTGTTCTCTGACAACACATAAATGCCCATAGTACACGATACACATACCTTTCCTAATGCAGGATTTCAGCCAACATATTATAGGTAACAGTACTTGTAATTTGTTACTTCCAGGCTGAAGCAAGATGTTTGAAGGTGAGTAAATGTTGTGTTGTGAACTTGGGAAATGGCATCAACTGGAAAATGAGCTCTTATCTGAAGTTACTGGTGGTTGTTTTGGACATAAATGCAAATGAAGTTGCAGCACACCGATTCTGAGTTTCAAAGGACTGGCCTTTTCAAAAGTATAAGGGGATTTTCACTACATAAGTATATATTCACTCTGAAACACAGTTGAGTCTTCCAGCTGGAGCCAGGAGGTGACCTTTCCTAAACATGCCCTTGAGGATTTGTTTTTGAGTCAGCTTGTGAGTCACAGCACAATTGGATTAATATTTTAAAAGAGAGAGACAGAAACAGAGATCGCTCCTACCATTGGGTGTGTGAACTGGGAGGACTTCAGGGTGCTTTTTCTCTCCAATACCAGCTAAAAGCTCAGATATTAAAAATGTTACTCTCGGAAGGTGTTTTATGCATTGTGAGAATTTTGAAAGCAATTTCTTCTTGCTGCTTCCTCAGCTTAAGCCCAAACTCTGCTTTTATAAACAACTGGAAGAAAACAAAATGAAAATAAAATAATTGCTGTGTGATTTATGAATGTAAATCAGTGGTTCCCAAACTTTGGACCTCCAGATGTTTTGGACTTCAGCGCCCATAAGTCTTGATTGTTGGCCAAACTGGTAAAGCATCTGGGAGTTGAATTCCAAAACACCTGGAGGACCAAGGTTTGGGAAACACTGGTGCAAATGAATCCATCAGATAATCCAATTAGTGGTTTATCATTACTGTTTAGTGAAATCTTTGTTTCCCAGCCCATGAGGGCTTGTCTGAATTTTTTTTAAAAAAAAACTAATTGAAAATCACACCCAATAATATTAGTAACTAAACACAAAATCATAGAGTTGAAAGGGGCCACATTTATACTACTGATGCATATTTTCCCTTCATGGTTTATGGTAGGCCTGCAAAACATAGTCTACCAAGCTGAGTGCCAACCATCAATCATTTATTGTGAACTACTGTACCTGTTGCATGACACCAAACCTTAGAATCATAAAATCCTAGAATTGGAACAGGTCACAAGGGCCATCTTGTCCAATCCTTGGCCATGGAGGAATACACAGCTAAAACACTCCTGAGAGATTGTCACCAAACTAAGACTTTCAAAGAAGGAGATTTCATTCCACCATGCTCCAAGACTGTTGAACAGCTTTTACAGTTAAGAAGTTCTTCCCAATGTTCAGGTGAAACCTCTTTTCTTATAATACGAATCCATTGGTTCTTATTCTAGTCTCTGGAGCAGCAGAAAACAATATATGAAATCCCTTCACTTATTCAACTGGAGCTACTCTGTTTGGGTAGATGCATGAACAAGATGTTTAATCATCTCTAACATCTGCAGTTCTAGGAAAAATCAGTATCCACATCTGTTTATGCTGTATGCAAATCCAGCTATATACACATTGTTATGGCACTGCATAGTCTGGGTGTGCATTTGGCGCTCTTTGCAAGCAAAGGTGAAAAGCAGTAGTGAAGAACATGTGGTCCTCCAGAAGTTGTTGCAGCTGTTCTCCATTCATTTATATCCCACCTTTTTCGCAAAAAATGTGGGATTGAAGGTGTCTTACAAAAATTCAAACTAATATGGATAATAAGAATTACAAAGAAATAAGTGAATTGCACAAAAGTTTTGTATTTAAATAATATTAAATTATCCATAGTCTTAGAACCATATCAAACAAATCTGTAAAATAAAAATGGTGAAGGGTCTGGAAATCATGCCCTATGAGGAACGACTTAGGGATCTAGGTGTGTTTAGCTTGGAGAAGAGACAGTTAAGAGGGGATAGGATAGCCCTGTCTAAATATTTGAAGGGATGTCATATTGAGGAGGGAGCTAGCTTTTTTTCTGCTGCTCCAGAGAACAGGACTCAGAGCGACTGATGCAAGCTACAGGAAAAGAGATTCCACCTCAGTATTAGGAGGAACTTCCTGACAGTGAGAGCTGTTTGACAGTGGAACACACTCCCTTGGAGTTCTTCGGAGGTCTTTAAACAGAGGCTGGATGGCCATCTGCAGGGGGTTGAACTGTCTCTTCCAAATCTATAATTCTATGAAAAGCAAAATGTCAAGAAAACAGTTAGTACACTAATAAAAGCCTTCCAGTCAGTTCCTAAAACTCTGTTTGGACTGAAAGGTTTTTGCTTGTCAATGGAAGGGCCGCATATAGAGACCCATCCTACTTTCCTTGGGCTTGCTACTGTTGTGTGTTTTTAAGCTGTTTCTGATTTATGGTAACCCTAAGGTGGGACCACAGAGAACTTACACACATTCAAACTAGACAATGAGGAAATAGAAATAGTAAAAGAGTTCTCATATCTAGGATCAAACATTTCCTGGGGACAGGAGCCAGGAAATCAGGAGAAGATTAAGAATGGGAAGGCGGCTATGAAAGAACTAGACAGGATCCTAAAATGCAAAGGCATACAACTCAGCACAAAAGTCAGAATCATACAAGCCATCATATTCCCTATTACCATGTATGGATGTGAGAGCTGGACAGTCAAGAAAGAGCACAGGAGGAAAATCAGCGCATTTGAGATAATGTGGTGCTGGAAAAGAGTGCTGAGGATCCCATGGACAGCCAAAGGGACAAACAAATGGGTCCTAGAACAGATCAAGCCAGAGATACCCCCCAGAAGCCAAGATGACAAGACTTAGGGCCTGAACAGACTGCCAGAAATAATGCAGCTTGAGACCATTTTAACTTCCTGGCTCAATGCTAGGGAATTATGGGAATTGTAGTTTTTTCTGAGACATTGAGCCTTCTCTGTCATAGAGCTCTGGTGCCACAATAGACTATAGTTCCCATGATTCCTTAGCACTAAGCCAGGGCAGTTAAAGTGGTCTCAAACTGGATATTTTTGGCAGTCTGTTCAGGCCCTTAGACTGTCGTACTTTGGACAAATCATGAGAAGGCATGAATAATTGGAAAAGATAATGTTAGGAAAGGTGGAAGGAAGTAGAAAGAGAGGAAGGCCACATGCTAGATGGATGGACTTTATTGAAGAGACCATGAATAAGAGTTTTCAGGAGCTGGGCAGAGCAGTAGAGGACAGGGTTGCCATGGGTCGATACTGACGTGAAGGCCATTAACAACAACAACAACAAAAGGTGAGACTATCATGGAGTTTTCCTTTGAGGAGAAAGGCAGCATATAAATGAAATGAATAAATAAATAAATATGTTCCAGCCTCTTCTCAGAAACAATTGGCCTTTATTTTATTGATAAGTAGTTGTAACTAGCAAGTACTTTTTTGTCCAAGGCAAGTCCAAGTATCAGTTCTAAATGTCACTATATCCTCGGGTGTTAGAGAAATGTATTGTGACTCAATGTGAGCAAAGTATTTTCCCATCATCAAAATATCCCTTCACCAACCCAAATATCTCATGTGATGACTCCAGCCATTTGCTTGGGAAATCCTGTCCCTCAAAAGAAATCTCTCCAGTTTTGCTCTTCAAAATGTCTTCAGTCTAATTTCTGACACCAAAATTGCATGGCAGTATATCATTTTCAAGTACAAGCATAAATGTGAACCAGATTTGGTGAACTTCTTTAAAGAACAATGAACATAGCAAGTGTTGCTATCAACCAGTAACACTTAATGCAATGAGTTGCAACTTATACTATTGACTGTTGTTGATGAGTGATAACAGAAAATAGTCCCTTTGAGTTTCATTTTGGCTTATCTGGGGAGAGGATTATCAAAGTCCTCATGATATGCTGCAATATCCCATTTCAGAGTGAGCTAATTTTAAGTCTTTT
This sequence comes from Phrynosoma blainvillii, assembly GCA_026167975.1. Classification (NCBI taxonomy): domain Eukaryota; kingdom Metazoa; phylum Chordata; class Lepidosauria; order Squamata; family Phrynosomatidae; genus Phrynosoma; species Phrynosoma blainvillii. Next base: position 20,695,764 of record JANUYF010000004.1, on the reverse strand, counting down.
TCTCTCTTACAGAAAGGACATCAGTATCTGTCAAAGTTTATTATCTACTGTCAAATGTAAATAAGAACACCATATTTGTGATTAGTGACAAGCTTTGCTTTAAGTGCTTCTGAAAACATGCCAGTACAACTCTTGTATATTGGTAAGTGTCTTTCTCCATTAGGTTGGAAGGAATGTGGTCAGTGAGGTACTACCACAGGTGGCTTAAATTCCTTAAACTACTACTCATTTGGTGATGAGGTTTTGGACTTCACAGATAAAGCAACAAACCAATCAATAAAAATGTGAAGTACTGATGAAACTGACTATATTTAAAGGACTTAATGCTACATTCCCACATAAAAACTTAATATTTGTGCTTTGCAACTGCTCTGAGATTTCTTATTGCCAAAAAAAATTAATTAACTACCCTTAAGATCTTGGTTGGATAGACTATGGACACTAGTCCTACTTGAAAAATTGAAATAAATAAGAGCCCAGCATGATGTAAAACAATATATGACACTTTCATTAATACTTGGTATACATTTGTTGTATATGCTAGAACACACAATTCTGTGGTATCCACAGCAAGATCATCTGAAGTTCTAGAAAAACCCATTTTGACTTATAATGGAAATCTTTTTATGGATATCTATCTATCTATCTAGTCAATCAGAGTGGAAAGTGCAGTAAAGTAATCAGAAAAAGTTTATGACTTGGAAGGGCAGCTATGAAGGAACTAGACAAAATTCTTAAGTGTAAAGATATTAAATGCTACAATTAGGATTGTCCATACCATTGTATTTCCAATTTCTATGTATGGTTGTGAAAGAAAAACAGTGAAGAAAACTGATAGGAAGAAAATCAACTCATTTGAGATGTGGTGCTGAAGAAGAGTTCTGTGAATACCACAGATTGCTAAAAAGACCAAGAAATGGCTCCTAGAGCAAATCAGGCCCAAACTCTCCCTAGAAGCAAGGATGACTAAACTGAGCATGTCATATTTTGGCCCTATCATGAGAACAAAGGGCTCATTAGAAAAGGCAATAATGCTTGGTAAAGTTGAGGGCGGTAGGAAAAGGGACCAAATACCAGATGGATAATTTCCATAAGAATCTGCCATCAGTCTTCATGAGCTGAGTAGGGAGACGGAGAATAGGGTGACTTGGAAGTTTCTCATTCATAGGTTGCCATAGGTTGAAACTGACTTGAAAGCAACAAGCAACAAAAGGAAGAACTGTAACAGATTTACAGAGAAACAAAAATCAAAACATACCTAAACTGTTTGGTTATACATGTTAGTCTGTGGCCACAACACCGTTGGTGATTTGCTATGCTGACTTTGGAATGATAATGACTTTGGTATTTTTAAAAATCCTCCTGAAATTCAGCAGAATTTTTCTTGGTATTTAATACAGTTGATTATAAACTTGACTAAAAAGTGGGTAGATACTTCTTGCTTCTAACTTCCTAGTCCGAGCCAACTAGTTTGCATCTTACAGGATGAAGTGCTGTTTGCCTGAAGAATCTCCACTGAAACAAATCAAGGGATTTCAGGACCACCTTTTCTTCCTACTTTGCTAAAACAGTTGACAGGGTGGGTTGCTTCTGTGGATGTTGAAAAGCAGTCACTTTCATTGAACATCCTTCAACATTGTACATTCTTCAGTGTTGTAATGATGTAACAATAATTACATACTGTGGCTTTGTGTGGGTAAAGGTGACTGCCATGGTGGTTCTTTGGAAGAAGCCATCCTTTTTTCCATTACAGTGTCCATATATTTGAATGCATATACTAGTTTAGTGGTTCTCAAGCTTTGGCCTTCCAGATATTTTGGACTTTAATTCTCAGCATTTCTGATAATTTGTCATGCTGTCTTCTAAGCTTTGAGGTCTGAAACATCTGGAGATCCACAGACTTCTGATATTTGAGGTCTGAACCCTTTGGAAAGCTATATGTCGAGAACCACTGCTCCATTTGAAAGTTTGTTTAGTGTGAGCCCACTTTAAAGATGAAGGTTTTTGTTGTAGTTGTTGTATGCCTTCAAGTCATTCCCCAATTTTTTTTACCATATCATGAGGTTTTCTTAGCAAGATTTGTTCAGCGAGGGGTTACCCTTGTTTACACTTATATAATGAGCCTGTTATGCAAGTGGTTGGACTTTTACCGGCTTGCACAAAGAGGTCTTTAAGGCCTCCTTACACAAACTTCCCTCTGGATTTACATTATTCTCTGGTAATCCCAGAAAGGCATGCAGGCATTTTACACAATCCCATGAAGTTACAGTGATTTAGAGTGATCAACACAAGCTTCTACAGCCAAAGAATCATAGCATGGGATTGCTGAAGCCTTGAATTTGCCCATCAGTTGCACTAGGACAGCAGTCTGAGCAAGCACACAATTTATCTAGTTGCAGTCTTTTCTTGCTAGGGTGAAAAATGTATTGTTTTCCTATTTAAATAACAGTTTGCATCTATAGCTGTAAATCAGCACATGCATGCTAATGCAAATATGTGCCTTCTTTCATCCACTTTCTGATGAATTTCTCCCTTTTAAAATTTTTGGCAATGTATAAAGTGATTATTTAAACATTGCTTTCCCTTTGTTTGCATTTTCATTTGAGACTATCCAAGAACAGGCCTTTGAAACCTTGCTGTGAATCTGACTCCCTTTTTGCCCCCCACCTCTACTAAAACCTGAAATGGCACCCCTCATTAAGCTCCTGATGAAACCAATTAAAACTTGCTTCCCTGACTGTTTGGCAGGATCAGAACACATTTGAAGCCAATTTTTAATTGGGCTTAATTAGTTCTTCTTTTACAGAAATGAAGTGATTTTTTTAAAAAAGTCACATGAAAGAAAAATTGAGTACTATAAAATGGAGAAGTCATTTTCATTTGTGCCTTCAAATAAATTTGAATGACAATAAAAGGGTCAAAAAGGTTATAGTTTCTGATTGTCCTGCCTCTTTTTTGAAATCAAAATTTTATTTTACTGGTTTCTTCTCTTCCATGCTGTATGGGGATGTTCTCACTAGCCTTTCTCCCAAAAGTTAGTGCCTGTCCCCACTCCATCTTGATTGAAATGCCTTGATATCTCAACACAAATATATACAATTTGGCAACTCTCCTTGTATTTGTCTTTCATGGCAAGATGAAAGGGTTGCCGGCTGTGCTCTTTTGAGCTTTTCAAAGTGAGCAGAAAAAGCCCTTGAGTTTCTGGTGACCAGGCTCACTATAGCTTTAATTCAGATCTGAAGCTCCTATAGAGTTCAGGTTTGAAGTTTTCCTATTCGTTAACCTCTTCATTGAACCGAATATTCCTCTGATTCTTTAATTAGGTACAGTCTAAGCTTTAGTAACTTTTAGAGCTTCCTCTTTGAGAGCGCAAGGGACCAAGGTTCAAACAATGAGCCGGAAAAGATGCCTTATTAGCCCTTATCTAGCCACAGTTTGATTAAAGGACAAGACTTCCACCTATAGTGGGTGAAATAACCACAGCAAAAGATAAATAGGGTGAAAGTTTTGCTTATGTGAAGGAACAAATTGTTCTCAGGGGTAGACTTTCAAAACCATGTGATATTATTTTCTTTTCTAGAAGTATCTCTGCTCACCATGTGCCATGATTGACTTTGTTGTTGTTGTTAACCGCCCTTGAGTGGATTTTGACCCACGGTGACCCTGTGGATATCACCAAGAACTCCTGTCCTCCACTACTCTGCTTAGTTCCTGTAAACCCATACCCATGACCTCCTTAATAGAGTTCATCTATCTAACATATGACCTTCCTCTCTTTCTACTTCTCCCTACCTTTCCCAGTATTATTGTTTTTTTTTCTAATGAGTCCTCCCTTCTCATGATATATCCAATGTAAGACAGTCTCAGTTTTGTCATCTTGGCTTCCAGGGGGATTTCTGGTTTCATCTGCTCTAGGACCCATTTGTTTTTCTTTTTTGCTGTCCACAGGATCCTCAGCACTCTTCTCCAGCACCACATCTCAAATGAATTTATTTTCTTCCTATCATCTTTCTTAACTGTCCAGCTCTCACATCCATACATGGTAACAGGGAATACAATGTTTTGTATGATTCTAACTTTTGTGCTGAGTTGTGTATCTTTGCATTTTAGGATCTTTTCTAATTCTTTCATAGCTGCACTCCCCGTTCTTAATCTTCTTCTGATTTCCTGGCTGCAGTCCCTATTTCTATCAATGTTTGGTCCCAGGTATGAGAATTCTTTTACTATTTCTATTTCCTCATTGTCTAAGTTGATTTTTTTTTTTTGTAAATTCTCCATGATCATGATTTTGTTTTCTTTATGTTCAACATTAAGCCTGCCTTTGCACTTTCTTCCTTGATCTTTCTTAGTAGTTGTTCCAGGTCCTTGAGTTAATATTATGGTGTTGTCTGCATATGTTAAGATTGCTGATATTCCTTCCTCCTATTTTCCACTCCTCCTTCTTCTGTGTCCAAGCCTGCTTTTGTTACAATCTGTTATGAATATAAGTTGAACAGGTAGGGTGATAAGATGCAGCCTTGTCTGACTCCTTTGCCAATTGGGAACCATTCTTTTTCTTTGTTTTCTGTCCTGAGAGTAGCCTCTTGTCCTGGGTACAGATTCCTCATTAGGGCCATTAGATGTGTTTGCACTCCCATGTCTTTAAGGGTGTTCCATAGCTTTTCATGATCTATGCAGCCAAAGGCTTTGCTACAGTCTATAAAGCACATGCTGATTTTCTTTTGGAATTCCCTGGCTCACTCCATTAGCCGTCGTATGTTTTCAGTGTGGGCCCTAGTGCCTCTTCCTTTCCCAAACCCTGCTTGGACTTCCATAACTGACTACACATGCAAAATTCCCCTTCAAGTTTTAGGGCAGGCCTGCAGAACATGCAACCTACCGCCACGTTGAGTGCCAATTATCTTCCATTTATTGTGATCCACCATTTATTGTGATCTTGATTAGTTTAGTTCTGAGTAGGCAGAACTAAACTAAACAGCTTTATTCAATACTTATGGAGGTCTGACATTGCAAGACACTGAGTTGCATTTAAGTTGGTGGTTCAGAATACTAAAATGAGCTTTCAGATGTCTGAAAGTTCAGCCTGAAATGTGGTGGATGGAGAGGTGGTTCCAGGAAGAGAAGAGGAGGGCATTTTACCTTTTGGGGATGAGGGCACAGGTTTTGGAAGCTTGGGATAGCAATACTGTTTGATGCTCCTGTGAGTTCCTTGCAGCATATGCCCTACTCCAAATACAGTACAGCCCCATTCAACAGATTAAGGACCAGAGCACTGTTAAAAAACAGAAATTGTTGAAATGAGGAACCCATATTACAGTATATTATATCACTGTACAAACACAAATATAGAATCATAGAGTTGGAAGAGACCACAAGGGGTATCCAGTTCAACCCCCTGCTATGCAGGAATACACAGTGAAAGCAGTATGGATATAAATATGAATTACCTTTGTAGTGCTGTATTATAAGCACACAAAACTACAAACAACTTCTACTGTATACAGTACACAGACTAAATGAAAAGATGGCACCAAATTTGCAAAAAGCAGAGCATGTTCATAAAAGCATTGTGCAAAATTCCATCTCTTGTTCAGTGTGTGTACTACATACTATATAAGTCATTTGTGGTGTTGCTGTGTGCTTATAATACACAACACTGAAAAGGTATTCATACTTATATTTCAGCTTATATTTATCAAAAGAGCAAGACCCCAGAATGAATAAATGAGTTCTACTAATAATTGAATAGAGTTGAAAGAGTAGATCATCAAAAACAATTCATTGAAAAGTGGGTGATGCCTGTATCCTGAAATGATGGAGAACTTGGAAAAGTTATTTTTAGGGATTACATTTCCCAGAATACTTCAGCTAGTGGCTATGCTGGCTAGAGGATTAGGGGAGTTTTAATCCAAAATGGCAATGCTTCCAAGTACTGAAACTGTGCTATAACATAACACAGCTATTTCATGGCACATTTAATCAATTATTGGACTAAAACTAATATGACTAATCCAGTAAAATTTCTTCAACCAGACAATGTAGAATGGCATGGTTCCTGTGTTTATAACTGCATAGTTTTCTGACTGTGTAAAACATGAAGCATCTTGGGTGACCCCCTCAGCACATATAATTTAGCAGATTGCATATGTCAGCTTTGGTAGCTGTTTTCTTGATAATATTAATTCTATTTATGTAGAGGATCAATTAAGTAAACGCAGCTTGAAGGATCCGCCTGTATTCTGTTTACTGTTTTACACATTTGAAGCAAATCATGGCCAATATTGAAAAAAGGAATATTCTACAGAGTTGTTTTTTAATAAAAAAAATAAAAAAAAATAAAGCATGCATACCACACACAGAGACAATTGTATTCAGAGCCTTTCTGTGTGGGAGTTGGTACAGAAGTTTGGTAGTTCTTCATTTGAAGAGGAAAGCATCATAAGAACTTGCGTATATATTTGCTTTTCATGATCAAAGTCAAAGTTATGCCTGCTAACTGTTATTTTTCAATCTGTCTACATTCAAGCAATGTGTTCCACATTGACCAGGTTAAGATGTAATATTTACCTGGAGAGAGAAACAAAAACTGAGCCTGAATGTTTATTACAACAAGGATTGCAAACTTAATATCATACTGTGGATGGTACACCTAATATCTAGGCTAGGGGAAGAGAACCTTGCTCCCAGGACCAATCCAGTCCACTAGAACCCCAACTTGTCCTGTAAAGAATTTGGGAACTAACACTTCACTTCTGCAGCCCTTCTAGTGTCCCATCCCAAGGATCCCCCCAAGCCTGTTCTTGTCCCCAATCTCTAGTAAAAGATAACAGTGGGATTCCAAACCACATACATTCTGGTGGGATGGAAAGAAGTGAGAGAAGGAGTTGCACTTTGGATTTCCAAAGTGAAGGGTGGCTCTATGAGCCTAAACAGTGCCAGGGAAGGAATTCAATTTCATAGAATCATAGAGTTGGAAGAGACCCCAAGGACCATCCAGTCCAACCCCCTGCCATGCAGGAACTCAAAATCAAAGCATCCCCAACAGATAGCCATCCAGCCTCTATTTAAAGACCTCCAAAGAAGGAGAATCCACCACTCTCTGAGGGAGTGTGTTCCACTGTCGAACAGCTCTCACTGTCAGGAAGTTTCTCCTAATGTTTAGGTGCAATCCCTTTTCCTGTAGCTTGCATCCGTTGTTCCAAGTCCTGTTCTCTGGAGCAGCAGAAAACAAGCTAGCCCCCTCCTCAATATGACATCCCTTCAAATATTTAATCAGGGCTATCCTATCACCTCTTAACCATCTCTTCTCCAGGCTAAACACACCCAGTTCCCTAAGTCGTTCCTATAGGGCATGGTTTCTAGACCCTTCATCATTTTAGTCACCCTCCTCTGGACATGCTCCAGTTTTTCAACATCCTTTTTGAATTGTGGTGCCCAGAATTGAACACAGTGTTCTAGATGGGGCCTGACCAAAGCATAATAGCTCCTTGTAGAAGCTTAATTTATCATTGGGTGAGGAAATTTCAGAGGGGATAGATGCAGTCCATCAAACTCTCAGGATGGAAAAAATGATATTCCTCTCCCCAGACCTTAGCTGCTGTCAACCAGTGACTTAAACCATACACATAATGACATCTTCCAGAATCTCTGAAGGACCGGGGTGGTTCTGGAGGATGCCTTCCTTGTTGTTGTCTGGCTATAGGCACATAGCCAGACATTTCTCAATCCCTACTTTCCATGGGCCTCTGCATAGGTATGTCATAGCTATGTGGCTATCCTTTGTGAAGTAGGACACAAGGCCAGTCTATCAGACATTAGAGTGGGAAAGGGAACCATGGTTTAAAAAACTAGGAAGTCACATCTGGAGCTAGCTGCACATGGAGGAGGAGGATTGTGTTCATTGCTCATTCCTGTTCCACCAAGCCATAGTTAGCAAGAAGAGGGATACCACTTCTAAATCCAGCATTTAATTTACCTGCCAAAGATCTCCTGAGTCTTATGCATGCATAAGATTGCAGGAGCATATTCAGTTCAGGATAGACAGTAGGCAGACTTGGTGTGCATAACAATGAACATATATGAATCTCTCATAGCCTAGAACATTTCTGAATCATAGAAAAATATGTTCCAAGACATGATATGAAGTAGTGAGCTAGATGACTTTCAGAGAAAGCTGTCTGCTCTTGAAGATCTCAGCAAGGAATACTTAGGTCAGGATCTTGCTGGCTAGTCACAATTAGGGAAGATCTATATAATCAGTTATTGAGCCATTGAGTCAACACACAGGCAAATCCAGTTCTTTCAGTGTGTTTACTCTAGTTGGGACTTCAAACAGGATTTAGGCCTTGGTGTTTTCTTCATGAAACCTTTCCCCAAAAACCCTGGTCCTCTATGTAGGTGGCCAATTGGTCTGACTTCTTCCATATATACACATGCAGCCCCATCTACATACAAAAGCAGGTTTGGCACATGCATTCCTTTCTAGGATTCCACTTTTGCAACCTTGAACTGAATAGCACGATTTCACATTGCACAAAGCTATCAAATTACTTCTGTATGGGAACTTAAGAAAGAAACCAACAGATTTCCAGACTATACATTACAACTATCACATATTACACTCTTACATGATACAGGTTTCTAAGTGTAGGAACACAGGAAGCTGCCTTATACTACATTAGACCACTGGTCTATTTAACCCCGTAGATCAGCACTGACTGGTATGGCTCATCAGGCTTCCAGTCCTTCCCAGCTCTAGTTGGAAACACCAGGCAACCTTCTACATGCAAATTATGTGTGCCCTACCACTGAGCTATGTCCCTGCCACTAACTTGTAACATGTGAAGTGGAGCATAGTCTCTGCTTCCCACTGTTTCTTGGTGTGGATACCCAAGAGGAGATTCAGACCACCTACACTCCTTTGTATCTTCTGCCGCTGCATATGGATCATATGGTAATTGTGTTTGTTCACTACCTAACAGTGAAAGGCCCTATATCCGATTACAGATCTCTTGGGCCTTTCAGTCAGGTTGTTTAGAATACTGTCAAAAGAAATCAGGGATGTTTTTACAACAGGGATGGGGGGAGAGTGGTGGGTGTAAAAGAAAAACAGAAGTGTGTGCAGGAACCGGCATGTCTGCTCCCTGAGTGACTATTAGTTTTGGAACAAGGCCAAGAAATAGAGGAGTTACCTACTAACTTAACATCTGTGAACAAGAGGTCACACTGGGCACAAAAGTGAGATGCTGAAGCCCAGCTCTCTCTCCTCTCTCCCCCTTCCCCACCCCTTTGATTCAATAGGTATGTCTGCTTTCTGGCTTTCAGGGACAACTGCTATTGAAAATGCAGCTGTTCCACTTTTTGCTGGTTCCACCAATGGTGGGCAATGAACCAGGGCCTGGTTGTGGGAAGATGGACATCAGAAGGTTGACTGAGGTTGGGGAAAAGGAAAGTGACTCAACTTTGCTCATAACCTGGCTTCTCTAAACAATCCCCCACCATGTTGTAGTTAAACCAAAGGTGTGCAAAGTAAGGCCCATGGCCCTCCACAGACCCTTCAGGATTCCCTGGTTCTTCTCCCCACAAGACTCTTCCAACTAGTCAACTCCTGTTTTGAAAAACTGATTTTTGAGCCTAAAACAGGCCTGGGATTTAGATTTAAATAGCAAATAGCTCCCTTGGAAGCTTTGCCACTGAGTGGGGGAAATGATTATTTATTTACTAATTTGCAAAATGTATTGTCTATTTGTTATATAAATTTGTTCAATTTATATATTAAAATGTTTCCACCCCACCATGTACCAAAAAATCTCAGAGTGGCATACAACTAAAGTTATTACATACAGGTTAAACCAGCATAAACTATAAAAAATATAAATAGTTAAAACATGTTAACTATAATAAACACATTAAAGCAAGTTTAAGAAATTAAAACAGTTTAAAACCAAGTACATTAGCATTTGAGATAAATCAATGAAGCCCAAAGGCTATGGTGAACAACCAGGTTTCCACATGTCTCCCTAATGAAACCAGTGTTGGCATCAACTAGACATCTTAGAGGAGGGCATTTCATAACTGGAGTGCCACATTTAAGAAGGTCCTCCCTTTTATCCTCTCACAGTGTATTGACCTCACTGATGGGACACAGAGGAAGCCCCCATTGGCAGAAATGACTTTTGACCAGGCAACATGGAGCAATTGAATGTACACCCAAATGTCCATCTGAATGCCCATGTCAACCCGTATCAAAATGGCACCATGTACCATCTTGAACTTAATGCTCTACATTTTTCAAAAAATGTTCATCTACTTCCACAGGTGAACTTATGCATGCATAAGACACCAGTAATATTTCAGCAACTAAAAATCATGCAGTCAGTCTACAGTTAAGCAACCAAAACAGGTGAGAGATGGGAGAATCTGCCAATTTCATTTTCTCTTGCATTCAGATTAAAAAAAAAAAAAAAGTTCTTTCCATCCTGAATATGAAGAAATTTGAAGATTTGATGAGTTTTTTCAAAATGAGCTGAAACAATTCTTCTGCCTTCACATCAACCAAACTGAATATGCATAGTTATTATTCCCAGAGTGGAAAGAATCATGTTCCACTTGTCTGTCCCACAGAAGTCTGTCCCTCTTAAAGTTGAAGAGCTCCAGGAGCCTCCAGTCTCAGAATAAGAACGAAGAACTCAAAGCCTTGATCCAGAGATGACTTTATTAGTTTGACTTTCTCCCACATTAAATTAAAGTTGTCAACACTCATCTAGAAGGGCTCAGTATAAGTTAGCTTCCTAGGTTCCTAACTTCAAAATCCTCTGCATTTTTATCAGCTCCTGAATTCTATTTTGATAAATAGAATTCAGAGGCATAGCTGCATTAGTCTGGAATATCAGTATGCAAAGGGATCTTATAGCACCTTTGAGACTAATCATGCATCTGAGGAAGTAGACTTGAGTCTACATAAGCTTATTGTCCAACTTTTTTTGCTCAGTTAGTCTCAGAGGTGCTACAACAGGGGTAGGCAACCTAAGGCCTGAGGGCCGGATGCGCCCCCCCAAGGCCTTTGGACCGGCCCCAGGCCGGTCCTGCCGCCACCACCGCTGCCCACCATAATGATATTGATTATTGTTGTTATTACTTGTTCTTGGGGTTTTCTTGGAAAAATCTCCACAGGGGTTTTGCCATGGCTTTTCTGGGGGTGAGAGAGTGTGCATGCATATATTTTTTAATTTTTTAAAAAAAAAATATTTTTATTTATTTATTTATTTATTTATTTTGGGTGCTTCGGCCCCCCAATTGTCTGAGGGACAGCAACCCGGCCCCTGGCTCAAAAAGGTTGCTACAAGATCCCTTTGCTTACTATTTTCATAACTTCCACTTTTTAGTGTGGTTTCCCACTGCAACCCCTTATAGTTGTGAGAGGAGCTGCAATTGTACAAATTCTCCCTTCCATAAAAAGTGGAAAAGAGGCAAAGATGTTGTCTAACCCAGGTGTCAGAATATTCAATTGGAGCTTCTCGTGCTTCCACTCTTTCAGAATGGTGAGGATTTAACACCAGTGACAAGTTTGTTTTTTTGTTTGCTTACAGTGGCTGGATGTTTTGATTTTTTCCTGCTTTCCAAGCTTCTGTTTGCTTTTGTTTGCTTTCAGAACTAAACAATGTGGATGGTTGCTGGTTTCATTTTTTGCATGAGGTGGAACAAGAGGAGGATCAGTTTAAAAAAAGGAAAAAGTTTCCCTTTTGAATAGTCTAATAGTCCAATAGTACAGCTGATGTACAGCTGCTTGTTGTACAGTTTTATAATCTACAGTTTGTTGACTATATACAGGGCCTTCTCAGTGGTTGCTCCTAGGCTCTGGAATTCCCTTCCTAGAAAGGTTAGAAAAGCCACTTCCATGCTTTCCTTCCACAAGCAGGTGAAGATTTTTGTTTTTAAATTCCAACAGGATTTTTGAACTGAAGAATTTTAAGGAAAGGGGTTTTAAGAGGGTGCTGCATTCCTTCAGTTGCCTGTGTCTCAAACAGAGGACATTATCACACGCAGGTCTCAAAGCGGCAAGAAAGCGGTATGGAATCAATCCAGAACTATACCGGTATAGACCCCACAAGACGGAAATGGCTATCAGACGCAACGAACATCATTGCGCAATTAATGAAACCGCGATAGATGCGCTCCTGGGAACCGTATCTGCCGTTCACACACAAGTGAGAAGATCCCTTCCAGAACCCAGCAAGGATGTTCTTGCACATGCGTAGAAACAGGACAGCCACGGCTGTCACTTGCCGCGGCTGTCAAACACACCCCTTCCCAAGCCGGCACAGGGTTGGGAAGGGGTGTGTGTGACAGCAACCCTTGGGACTTGGGAGGAGGGCAGGGTTGGAGGATGCCTCCGACCCTGGCCTCATCCCAAGGGAAGCCTGGTTGCTTTCCTTGGGAGGAAGGCAGGGTCGGAGGATGCCTCAGACCCTGGCCTCGTCCCAAGGGAAGCCTGGTTGCTTTCCTTGGGAGGAGGCCAGGGTCCGAGCCCGGCCTCGTCCCAAGGAAAGCAACCAGGCTTCCAGGCTTGGGAAGGGGTGTGTGTGTGTGTGTGTGTGTGAGAGAGAGACAGCCGGCTGTCACACACACACACACACACACACACACACCTTCCCAACCCAAGCCGGGAAAGAGAGCCGCTCTGAGGACTTCTGCTCAGAGCGGCTCTCTCTTGGGAAGGTGTGTATGTATGTGACAGCCGGCTGTCACACACACCCCTTCCCAAGCCTTCACGGGGCCTGGGCTCCAGGATATGTATCTGGTGATCAGACATACAGGGAAAGCGCTATCATTGCGGTATCATTTTGGTCGTGCACTTGTACTTCTTCAAGAAACCGGCATTCAAAAGAACGGGGATGATGCCACATTGGGACGGGGTTGGGACGGGGTTGTGTGCGACGTCGTGTGAACACACGGGGGAAAAAACCGCAATAGGACGGGATTGCGTGTGGATTGGGTCTGCTTTAGACCCCGTGTGATAACGTCCGTGGAAGGCAATACCACAAGCATTACAGGCCAGTCAGATTCATATTAACTTGCAAGTAAATCCCACTCAATTAAATTAGACTTGTAAATAAGATCAAGTATGAGTTGGACTACAGTTTTGCAATACAGTACTCAGAAATAAATTGCATTATGTTTATGAGCTGTAGCACCCAGAGCCTTCAGAGTTTTAAAGCAAGGGAGGGCAAACTGTGGCTTGTGGGCAGCCCTTGGGACCACTAGATGTAACCCTTGGGACACCTCAGAAGCCCCTCAAAGCCCCTGGGTCCCTCCCTCAATTTTTTTTTTCATGCTGATTTTGGGTCATGTTTTGCCTCTAAACCATCCCCAAATCTCCCCAAACTACCTAAAAGGGCAACAGACAAACAAGAGAAGAAAAGAAAAATGCCCAAAAGACAGCCAAAATGGCAGCCGGATGTGACATAACATCATTGGGGGATTTTGCGGGAAGGGACAAAATGCAAGGGGGCTGTGCCTTATGTTATGTCCTAGAGACTTCCCAGAGTAGAGATGCTGTGGTACCTTTAAATCTGAGGTGGAAATTGCACAGTAGCCCATAGGTTTCTTTGTTTTTTGGCAGACTTCAGGCCATCCCACAGCCCCCTACCCTTAGTACATGTTGTTGTGTCTTCAAGTCATTTTTTTTTTACTTATGTCAACCCTAAAGCAAGCCTATCATGGGGTTTCTTGGAAATATTTGTTCAAAGGGGGATTGCCATTGTCTTCCTCAAGGCTGAGAGCATGTGACTTGCCCAAGGTCACCCTGTGGATTTCATGGCTGAGCTGGGAATCAAATCCTGATCTCCAGGGTCGTAGTCCAACACTCAAATCACTATACCACACTGTTTTTCTGCAATTTGGGGTGTTTTGTAATGGTCTGGGAAAGCTTCCAACCTTCCCATCCCATCTCTAAAGTACCACAATACAAGTAGTTTTCCATTCTACATACCATTTTTAATCATGATTTTAAATGTTGCCTTTCCTTGATTCCGGGCAGCTTGAAGTGGGACTCTGACTGAGAGCCTAACAGAGTTATCTCTCTGGAATGTCTGCAGAAAGACTCAGCTGCCTGCAGATGTTGCAGGATTAGTCCCTGGCAAAGCAACTCCTTTGTAACATAAAGTCATTAACACAGCTGGAGCAGTTTGAAGGCCAATGTGCATGGGTGGCCTGGTTGAGGAATAAAAGCCAAAATCTGGGAAATGGGAACAGCCATTTGGTCCACAAGTCTCACAGAATAACGAGAAATGGAAGAAGCTAGTTCTGGAGGAATTCCAGCAGATCAGGAATGACTTCTAGAAAAGGCCATGACTGGTAGTATATGCCTACTTTTACACCTGAAATCTAAAGTTGCCAAGACTCTCCACTCTTAGTTTGGACTGGAGCTTGTTATAACACAACTGGAAGTCTAGTTTGGAAGAAGTTACTTTTCTGGACTAGAGAAGTTCCAAGCATTCCCTAGCTAGCATAACCAGGATAATCCCTGTTAGTGTCTGCTGTTTGAAGCAACAGTGTTATAATGCTCCACAGTGATGATGACCCAGCAACCAAGACAGAAAGGAGAAAGTATTAATGATGTTCCTTTTTCAAAGTAATGAATTATGTCCCTATTCGCACCCACTCCCAGCACAGCAAATAGTATTTACTCTTTATTGTTTCATCATGTTACTTTTGGGGTCAAAAATACTTTTAGGGAGATTTTGAGGATTCCCCCCCCCCCAACTCATAGGTTATTTTCTTTTTTTAGATGGATTTTTTTCCCCATCAACACAGCAAAAGGAGTAACAATAGCAATAAAACCAAGCATAGAGAAATGATAATGAGGAACAAGTAATGGTATTGATTCCTTATTGTTTTAGGCTTATATGAATGTGTAATCTACACACACCAGCCCTCAAAAAATAATTTTTGGGAAACATGGGCGGCGTATATTAAAGCTCCACAGAATCAACTGCCTCCCACATGGCAATGGGCCAGTGAATACAACACAAGGTTTAGTCCAAATTTTAAAGTTCTTGAAGGTGATGAACTCTTCTCTGTTGGTGGTAATTAGTGTTAAATCAGCTTTGACATATGGCAACCCTCTGAATGAGAGACCCCAAGACGGCCTGTTATCAACAGCCCTGCCCATTTAGTGCTTTGGTTTCCTTGAGTTGTTGTTGTTGCCTGGTCTCAAGTCATTTCTGACATATAGCAACCTATCAAGGGGTTTTCTTGGCAAGGTTTGTTGAGAGGGAGTTTGTCTTTGCTGTCTTCTCAGGCTAAGAGAGTGTGACTTTCCCAAAGCCACTCAATGGATTTTCATAACCTTAATCTCCAGAATTCAAAGTGATCTTGTAGCATCTTTGAGACTAAGTGAAAGAAAGAAGTTCGTAGCATGACCTTTTGTAGACTACTAATTTCTTTCTTCCACATCTCAAAGGTGCTACAAGATCCCTTTTCATACTGATTTTCCTGACTTAAACACAGCCATGGCTTTGAATTCTACCTGATCTCCAGAGCAGTAGTCTAATGATCAAACTACTACACCACTGTGGCTTTCTGATTAAGTCTATCCATGTATAATGTGGCCTTCCTCTTTTCCTGCTGTTTTCCACTTTACTAAACATTATCATTTCTTTTTTTCTTTTTTTGGGGGGGAATGGGTAGTGTCATCTCATGATATGTCCAAAGTATGAAAGCCTCACTTTACTCCTATCCCTTTAAAAAGGTCCAGCAACTTGGAAAGCTCTTTTCAAATTTCTACCAGAGCCTGAAACAGCTTGACCATCACACTAATAATATGGGAGCCACCTTCCCACCAAAGTGGTACCTATTTATCTACTTGCATTTGCATGCTTTTGAACTGCTAGGTTGGCAGAAGCTGGGACTGGTGATGGGAGCTCACCCCATCATGCAGCACCTGGACCTTGAACTGCCAATCTTGCAATCAACAGAGTCAGTGTCTTAACCACTTGAGCCAATGCATCCCACCTATAAATAATGTGACTTGTGTATTTTACTTTCTCCTCTTCCTCCTCCTGCATTTTTATTTTAAAAATCCATTTAATTTATCAATAATTCCTTTTTAAATTCCTACACTCTGAGTAGGACCAATGGGTGGAGTCCAAAGAACTGCAAGTAAGTTCCACTTCTCCCTCTGTGATAACTCAAGAGCCATTCTTAAACGTTGCCCCAGAAATCTGGCATGGGAGTTCGCATGGTACATGGGGTAATTGACAGAAATCCATCCCCCTATTTCAGCTTGTGGAAAGGATGATTTAAATGTATTAACATGTGCTATAATATGCATAGAATTCAGATTTTGTCAGAGTCAACTCACAAAAGCATAATGGATTGGATGCACATTTGGTCAGGCTGAGAGCTAGCCTGGTTTAGTAGTTTGTAGTTTGAGTGATTGACTAGTACTCTGCTCAGCCATGAAAAAAACTTGTTGGGTGACCATAGGCAGGTCACGTTCTCTCAGCCTTACAGAAGGTATTGACAAACCTTTCTGAACAAATCATGCCAAGAAAACTCGATGATAGGTTCACCTTAAGGTTGCCATTTAGTTAGAAACTACTTGGAAGCACACAACAGCAACAAGAAAAGCAGACTCACATAAATACATTGAGTTGAGTCCAGATTTAGTAAGGCTTAGAGAAGACTCATAAAAATATAATGGATAGGATGCACATTTAGTAAGGCTTAGAGCAGGGGTAGGCAACCTTTTTGAGCCGGGGGCTGGGTTGCTGTCTCTCAGACAATTGGGGGGCCGAAGCACCATAAATAAATAAATAAATAAAATTAAAACAATTTAAAAAAATATGCATGCACACTCTCTCAGCCCCAGAAAAGCCATGGCAAAACCACTGTGGAGATTTTGCCAAGAAAACCCCAAGAACAAGTAATAACAACAATAATCAATATCATCATGGCAGGCAGCAGCAGGACCGGCCTGGGGCCAGTCCAAAGGCCTCGGGGGGCCACATCCGGCCCCCGGGCCTTAGGTTGCCTACCCCTGGCTTAGAGCAAATGCACATTAATATATTAAGTTGGATCTAGAAAGTCAGACTTAGAGCAGACACCTTCAAACCAGTGGGACTCTACTTAACTATGATTCACCCAAGTCAACTAATGTGTTTCTGTAAATATGATTTAAGTCTGGAACAAGTCCTGTGACACTGCAGACTTTTTCTGTACTTATGGAAATCTGCACAGGCCTGGTTGAATACTTTGTCTATATTTGCATGCTCACTTCCCCTGGGTCAGAAGAACCTTTGGAAAAGATTGCTGCAGAGATAGAGACTTGTCTATAGGACAAGAACTAGCTGTGCCAAAATCAGAGCATTTGGAAGCAGCACAAACCCTTCCGCAGAACTAAACACCTTTGGCCAAAAGGAAATCTAATTCTGAGGTGAACATAGTTCCTGCCTTCTGAAAATACCAAGTCCAAATTAGACATCTCAGATTAGGATAAGGATTAAAAGAGACAGAAGCCTTGCTTTAGTGCTTTTAAGAATGGCTTTCCTTGCAGAAATTCAGCAAGTAAACCTTTGCTCCACACAGGTTTATATTTGTACCAAGAGCAGCTTCCTTGGAATATTTCAAGTCTGCAGTTAGAGGTGCAAGATTTAAACCAATACTCTGAGACTAAGGAATAAAAAGTGAAGCAAAAGTGTAGTGAAGTGAAGTGAAGTGAACTGAACTGAACTGAAGTGAAAGAAAGAAAGAAGAAAGAAAGATAAAGTTCTGCAACCTTAGCAGGAGCTTGACCACTACCTCTTTTTAAGGATCCTCCATATTAAGAGGCTGAACACAAAAGGCTAAAAATAAATCACCATGAAGGATCATTGTGTTTATGACTTGTCTGTAAATCTCAGTTTGGAAATGCTAAACTGGGTATACTATAATATTGGACTCTGTCTCTCATCTGGCTCAGCATCATGGTCAATGTTTGGGGATTATGAGAGTTGTACTCCAACAGCTTCTAGAGGGCCACAGGTTCACCATCTCCTCCTCTATTGGATGAATCTTAGGTTTCCTCTAACAAAGATTTTATGGCATTTGGAACATTTATTAATTTTGTCAGATGAGGAGTTCAGTATTGGGTGAGCAACATGTGACCCTAGGTTACATGGTTTTGTAACTCCAAGACATGCCAGAAAGACCTCTTACACACACACACAAGTTTATATTAAAAACAGAGAGAACTAGACTCCTGAAAGTCTCCAAGTGATTCTCCTTGACTTATTTATTTATTTATTTATTTATTTATACGTTGCTTTTCTCCTGGAAAGTGACCCAGTGAGGCTCACAGAAAAAAATTGGTTTAAAAACTTTACCATTTTTTAAAATACACACAATTAAAACTATCTTGCTAAAACAGTATTAAATTTTATTAAACATACAAACGTTTAAAACATAAAATACAACCACACGCCATATAAAAACCTCCCTGACAATGTTCATATATTTAAAGCTTGCTTGAATAAAGCACAGCCTTAAACCTGGAGCTAGGAAACAACAAAATAGATTTTAGGAAATTAAAATTGGACTTTCTGACCATTACCAATTGAGCTTTTGCGGGGCAACGAAGCCTACAGTACAAAGGGCTGGCCCTGAGATCCCTGGAACTTGCTTGTTCCTAGTTCAATGCAATTCAAAAGACTGAAAAATTTGAACCTATATACAGTGGGCCCTTAGTGTCCAGTTGGGTTTGGTTCCAGGACTCCCTGTGGATACCAAAATTCATGGATGCTCAAGTTTCATTAAATGCAGTGACATAATAAAATGGTGTCCCTTATATAAAATTACAAAATCAAGGTTGGCTTTTTGGATTTTTTTTAAATATTTTCAAGCTGTGGCTACTTGAATTCATGGATAAAGAATCTATGGATACAGAGGGCCAGCTATACAATATAAGCAGATTCTAACTTTGTTCCAGAGACCAGGTGTTCAATGTGAAGCAAAAAAACAACACGGAATCTTGTGTCACCTTAAAGATTGACAGATTATAGACACACAAACCATAATACACTGTCAGTCTTAAAAAGTGCCATAGATCTCTTACTGCAACTTGGTAGCATGGTTGACCACCTTTAAATTATTAGTTTGGGTGAAACGAGGTATCTTCCCTTGCCCCATTAAAAAGGGGAGTATCGTCCTTCCTGCTGTGATGTGAAAATATTACAGCAGACAAAGAAAGTCCTGCTGACCTTTGGTGATGGTTTACTTTATGAAGGTATCCATAAGGTTGGAAAGTGTTAATGATTTTCCAAGTGTTAGAGTCTCTTTGAGCTTTCTCTGAGTGCCCTCCTCCCCTTACTGCACCATCTGTTTTACTTCAATTGGTTAACACAGCTGGAAAAAATTGATATGCAAAAAACCCTCAAAACAATTCTAAACCCAGAATCCAGTTAGTGCTAAAGTCTTTAAAAAAAAATCTAATCACTGCTTCCAGCAGTGCAGTTGAAACAATCAGAGGATGTGTTGTCTGCAAAACAAAGACAATAAATGCATCCTTGGGGGGGGGGGGGGGGAGAAGAAACAAAGGCCTTGAACCTCTTGTGTGATGGCCCTCCATGGATTTGAACAGGTGAAGAAGCAAGCAGATTGATGTTGAATAAGGATTGCTGGAGGTTGAGGTGGGGAGGAGGCATGATCCTTGAAGAAATTCAAGATTAAGCAGCCTTATATTCCTCCTGGACTTGATGATAACATTTAAAAATAAAATACAATGCCTTTTGTTTTCTGTAAATGTAGCTTCTACTGGTTATAGGTCACACCAACCTGGAGCTCAGTGCTCATGATGTGCTGTTCATTTGCCACTTAATTCCTCTGGCGGCAAGCATGACGTTGAAGAACTAGAACAGTTAATAATGTAAGCATGGGTACTTAAATGCAGATGTGCCTACATGAGTGCATACAGACCAAACTAATACAAAATTCTTAGCCAAAAGGGCACAACTGGCCGGATTCTGGAGCCCTAGTGGTGCAGTAGTTAAATGCCTGTACTGCAGCAATTCACTCATAGACTACAAGGTTGCAAGTTCAGGGCTCAGGCTAGACTCAGGCCTGCATCCTTCCAAGGTCGCTAAAATGAGTACACAGCTGTTGGGGGGCAATGAGCTTACAGTTGTAAACTGCTTAGACACCCTATAGTGTGGTATGAAGCAGTATATAAATGAAGCTGCTTTGCTTTAGTCTATATGCTGTTGTTGTGTGTCTTCAAGTTCACTCCCATGTTGTGGAGACCTTATTATAGGGTTTTCTTGGCAAAGTTTTCTCAGAAGACCTTTGTTGTTGCCTTGTTCTAAGGCTGAGTCTTGCCCAGATTTACTCAGTAGGTTTCCGAGGTGGAGTGGGTATTTGGATCTTGGTTTTCTGAAGTCCTGGTCCCATGCCCAAAACATTACACAAAACTGGCTCTAGTGCTGTGTAGGTTTCAGAATAGTAGATGAGAGCCTCATTTGCATTGCAGAAATAATGCAGTTTGACACCACCTTAACTGCCATGGCTCTGTGCTACAGGATTCTGAGATTTGTGAGATATATAGCCATCTCTGTCAGAGACAATGATGAACCTGAAGAATCTTTGATTTGATCACTGAGAAATCTTTAAACTAATGCT
This sequence comes from Phrynosoma blainvillii, assembly GCA_026167975.1. Lineage (NCBI taxonomy): Eukaryota > Metazoa > Chordata > Lepidosauria > Squamata > Phrynosomatidae > Phrynosoma > Phrynosoma blainvillii. The sequence goes on along the minus strand of JANUYF010000004.1, from coordinate 20,675,112 downwards.
GTATTTTCATGGTGGTGAATTGGGAAGCAGATGACTTGGATCTAGGCTATCTGAAGGACGTTACCCTATAATACAAACTCTCTGGAGCTCGAAGATCTTTGAAGGGGTGCCAGAAGATCTGCGTCTTACTATCCTCAGATGCACCTTTAGTGGTGACATAAGAGAGGGCCTTCTTGGTATCTGCTCCCAGGTGATAAAGCGTCCTCCCTCTTGTCGTTTCACTGGCAGGCAAATACTTTTTATTCAGGCATGCTTTTGATAGCTGATAGGTTTCTCAGAAATGTGCTTTAAACAGCTGCGTACGGTACTAAACATTTTAAAAAACTGACATGGTTCAAAATTGTTTTAAATTTAAGTGTACTTTGTTAAATTGTGATTTACGATAATTTTTTTGTGTTTCTATATATACCTATATATATAGGTGCCACGAGAAACTACAAATTCCAGGATCCCATAACATTGAGACATGGCAGTTGAAGTGGTATCAAACTGCATTATTTCTTCAGTGTAGGCCAAGGATTACCTTTCTCCCAGAACTGGGGCTCAAGGTGGTTCACAAGAAAATAAAAAATAGATATACAGTCAGCCCTCCGTTTTCGCAGGGGATCTGTTCCGGACCCTCTCACGAAAACAGAGATTTGCAAATGGCCCATTTGCATGCCCCATTGATTTTAATTGAGGTCGCCCCTCTGTGAATATGCAAAACCATGGACTTCAAGTCCATGAGAATGGAGGGGTGACTGTATATAGAAACACAAAAAGAAATTATCTTAAATCACAATTAAACAAAATACACTTAAATTTAAAACAATTTTGAACCATGTCAGTATAGGGTACGGTCCTTCAGATAGCCTAGATCCAAGTCATCTGCTTCCCAATTCACCACCATGAAAATACAGCGCTAGTTTGAAGACATCTCAGTGATCCAATCAAAGCTTCTTCAGGTTTGTCATTGTCTCTGATAGAGGCCTCTTAGGTACCACTCAGAAGCTTCCAAACAGAATATCAAAGGGTGGCCATTCCTTTTTGTTTTCCCTAAAAATCTGCTACTCAGAGGTGCAGTGCTGATCGGATAAAGTTTAAATTAGCTGCTAGAATTATAGCCAGTGCAAGGTTTATGCCTCTAAGAATTTGTCTAAATTTTAAAAAAATGTCCATCTAAGACCTAATCTGTACTACAGAAATAATGCAATTTGATACTTTAACTGTCATGGCTCAATACTATGAAATCCTAGGATCTGTAGTTTATTGTGGCACCAGAGCTCTCTGACAGAGAAGGCTGAATCTCTTACAGAACTACAAATTCCATAGCATTGAGCAATGGCAGTTAAAGTGGTGTCAAAGAGCATTAATTCTGCAGTGTCAATGCAGCCTCAATGGGTTTAATCTAAATGGAATGGCAGTAACATTAAAGCCTTTCTTCATGCATAGGACTAGGCTGCATTCCCATCATAGGACGTTATCACATGTGGGCCACAAAGCGATAATAAACTGGAAATGACAAATTCCGAAAATAAACCGAAAATAAACCTTGATTCCGCAAATGTTTTTCACACGTAATTAACTTAATTGTGCAATTAAGGGAAGCTCCCGCTGAAACCGCATTTAACATTCACACACAAGTGAAAAAATCCTGTACATGGGCTAGAAATGATCTTCTAGCACATGCGCACTATGCTCGCCACGGCTGTCACCCCTTCCCCAGGTCCTCCTTGGAGCGCCGGCCGTGCAGAGGGTCGGCACTCCAAGGAGGTCCTCCTCGGAGCGCCGGCTGTGCGGAGGGTCGGCGCTCCAAGGATGACCTGGGGAAGGGGTTGGGGCGCCAATCGTGCAGCTGCCCCTCCCCCTTCCCTGCCCCCAAGACGACTCAATTAGCCGTCTGTTGAGGGGGAAGGAGACACTTACACTGCCTCCAGGACCCCGCGGAACCCTGGGGAAATGCGTGGAAATGCTTCCAAATGCGCATTTGCTTTTCCCATTACGGCGAATTTACCTTAATTGCGAATTTACCTTAATTGCGCATTTGCATTTCCTCCAAACAATCGAATTTCAAAAGATCTCAGTTAACACCAGTTTCTGTCCACTTTCTGTCCAGTTTCTGTGCGATGTCGTGTGAAAACACGGGGCACTAATCCAGTTTCTGTTTGGGTTTTGTGTGGATTAACCAGCAGATTTGCCCCCGTGTGATAACGTCCATAGAATCGTAAGAGATGGAAGCCATAGCAAGCACCATCTAGTCATAGACACAGATTCATAGAATTGGAAGAGACCCAAGGGCCATCCAGTTCAACTTCCTGCCATACAGGAATACATATTCCAAGCACCCCTGACAGATGGCCATCCAGCCTCTGGTTAAAACCCTCCAAAGAAAGAGACTCCACCACACTCCAAGGGAATGTATTCCACTGTCAAATAGATTGGATATTGGAAATACAGAACTAAAGGATCCCTGACCCACCCTCTGTTTGTAAATGCTCCTGCAAAAGAGCAATTTATGTGGTAATCCCTGCCCCTGTTGAAATGTTCACCTTAACATGTAGCCAAAAATCTCTTTCTTGTAATTTGAATTCTTGTAATTTGAATTCATTAGTCCTCTGGAATAGCAGAAAACAGGATGATTCTGTGTCCTGAATCGCTCACATTTCAGAGGGTGATTCCCATCTTTTCTCTTTCATTTTGTCTAAATGAAAGAAACTTTCCTCTAAACTGACTCACATAATTTGAGGATTCATGTATTAATTTGTAAGCCTTGTGTCATGTCAGCTGTAAGTCATCTTTTTTTTTTTTTTAAAGAACTAAAAATCCCCCAGGCTCTCTAGTAATTTCTACCAGAGAAGGAACGTCAGCTTCTTAGCCATCCTCTTTACTACATTATGTGTTTTCTCAGTTCTATGAAAGAATCCCTCTCCCTGGGAATTCTGGCTCCCCCCCCCCCCCCAGCTTTGCATGTATTTCTTTGAAGGATGCAAGCAGAAGATTATAGATGCCACTTGGAGTATTCCTTTTAAAAAAAGGAAAGAAAGAAGAGAGATGCAGTTGTGTGGTCCATGAATAAAATCCAAATAAAGGGTTGAGAATTCAAAACACAATTTTAAAAGCAAGCTTTTGTGTCTTTCAGAGCTCTTTATCAGGTAACTAGATGTTACAGAAGTTCTCTAAGGACGTTATCACACGGGGGCAAATCTGCTGGTTAATCCACACAAAACCCAAACAGAAACTGGATTAGTGCCCCGTGTTTTCACACGACGTCGCACAGAAACTGGACAGAAAGTGGACAGAAACTGGTGTTAACCGCGACCTTTTGAAATTCGCTTCTTTGGAGGAAATGCAAATCCGCAATTAAGGTAATTTCGAATTTACCGTAATGTGATAACCAAATGCGCATTTGGGAGCATTTCCCTGCTGTTACCATGGTTCCAGCAAGCATTCCTCTATCTGCGCATGTGCAAGAGGCTCATTTCTAGTACATTTACGGGCTTTTTTCGCTTGTGTGTGGACGTTTAATGTGATTACTGTAAATTCACAATTAAGGTAATGACGTTTGCGGAATTATTGTTTATTTCCCGTTTATTTTCAGAATGCCTCATTTCCACTTTGTTTTCGCTTTCTGGCCCACGTGTGATAACGTCCTAAGACCCATTGTGTTGAAGATTTCTGAATATTTTAAAAGCTTGCTTTTTTAAAAAAGGTATTTTAATAGCCAAGTAAATATTATGTTGGAGCGTATATGGTGTAGTAGCTTGAGTGTTGGTCTACATTCTGGAGACTAGGGTTTGCATCCCTGTTCAGCCAGTAGAAACCCACTGGGTGGCCTTGGGCAAGTCGCACTCTCTCAGCCTCAGAGAGGAAGGCCAGGGCAACAAATCTTATCAACAAAACCCCATAAGTCAAAAAATGACTTGAAGGCATGGAAGAACAAAACCAAATATTATGTTCTTGCTACTGTTATGTGTCTCCCAAAAAATTCATGAGTGTTATCTGAGAGGAATCAATTTAAATTTAAATTAAATATAAAAATAATCAAAAGGCACATAAAAAGAGCTAAAACCCATAGATAGGGTTAAAAAACATATAAACCTATATATTTATATATTATTTATTTATATATTATATGTTTAATATATTTAATAAAGTTTTTAGATAAAGTTTTTTTTTATATCTTATGTATATTTTATAAAAAGTGTTTGGGGCTTTAGGTTTTTAATTATATAAAAACACTTAAATTGTGTTGTTTATAAACACATTGTTTTGAGATTGGCCAAATGTGCAAAAAATAATTGGGCTGGTTTATAATAAGAAATGCCCAGTTTGAAATAGGGAGGTAGGCTAAGTCTAAAACATAGATAAGAGTGAGTAGATTTATAGTTTTATCTTTATTAATTATAAGGACAGCATTTTTTTAAAAAAAAGATAATAGAGAGGTCACCAAATGGACACAAACTGATTTTCTGCAATTAACTTATATATTATTTTGGCCCTCTCATATATAAATTATTATTTTAAATGGTCATGACATATATGAACAAATATGTTGTGGTTTGGGCTTTTATATATATATTTAAAAAGGTGGTCTTAAAATTGATCATATGTCTTAACTAGCCAATACTATTATGGAGATAAAGAAAATACTGTCAAAAAAATAAAATAAAACCATGTTGTATCAAGTGTAGGGGTGTCTATTTGTCTAGGACACCCATTTTTAAAAGATTATAAATAATAAATTAAAAATTATTGTTTTATTTGTTTTGTCTTGATTAATTTGATTTGATATTTTGATGGGACCTCTCGCAACCCAAACATTATCTCTTTCCCTTCTGGGTTATGTTCACTGTGCTGTTATGAGCTTCATGTTTACCTTGACTTATGGTGACCCTATCTTAGGTTTTCTTGACAAGATTCATTTAGCGGAGGTTTACCATTGCCTCCTCTTGAGTCTCATAAAGTGTGACTTTCCCAAGGTCACTTTATGGGTTTCCGTGATTGAATGAGGATTTGAACCCTGGCCTCCCAGAGTTGTATTCCAACATTCAAACCTCTACACCAGGGACAGGCAACCTTTTGGAGACCTGGGCCGGTCTCCCCTAGCCCAGGTCTTGGCTGGGCCAAGGGGCAGGGGGAAGGTTTACCATTGCCTCCTCTTGAGTCTCAAAATGACTTCCAAAATGGCGGCTGCAGCGAGCGCGGCTGAAAACGCGCCCCGATGGCGGCGCGTGTCGGCGGCAGCGGCACGTGCCGGTGGCAATGGCGGCAACCTTCCGCCTGGGCCGGTAAGTCCAGGGCCCGGGGCCTTAACCGGCCCCCGGGCCATAGGTTGCCGGTCCCTGCTCTACACCATGCTGGTTCTTAGCAAATATATTACCAAATCCTGATTTTGGATGTTTACAAACTGTATCCTACTCTATCAGGGTTGTTTCAAGGTATTTTTTTTGAATGGTCAAAACCTAAGACCTAGGGATGACCCCCTTGTGTTGTCATAGTGGGTGGGCTCTATAGTGGCCCCTAACCCCAGCAAATGTGGAAGGTCCATTGTATATAATTATAACACCATGATTCTACTTTAACTGTCATGGCAACCTATACAATCATGGGATTTGCAGTTGAGGAAGAATACTTAGAATTCTCAGCTGCAGAACTTTAGTGCCTCCCCCAAACTACAAAGCCCAGGCAATGCTATAATTGTATGGTGCTGAAGGGGCCTGTTTGCTCCAGTCCCCAACTCCTACCATTCTGTGGGTGATTATTAGTTTCAGTTGTTTGTTTTATTGATTATATTATGATTTAAATCTTCTTCGTTTAATACTTTTTTATGGGGTGGGTGGGTAAGGGGGTTGATGGTTTTATTGTATTGATGTTTTTCTGTAATAATAAAAATAAGATGTTTTACTGTAAGCTGCCCCGATGGTGTTGCAGAGAGGTGGGATAAAGATAAACTTTATTGTTATTATTATTATTTGGGTGGGGGGCTCCCCTAGGGTGCAATGTCCTGAACCACAGGCCTGAGATCCAATCCTAGCTGCACAGCTAGCTTGGAAAATAAGAGTTGTTTAAAGGAACAGGAGACTTTGAATGGTTGAGAACTGTAAACTGAGAAAACCGTGTAGAAATATGACTATACATGCACCATTTCCCAGTTGTTATTGGATGATAATGGACTGCCTGGGGGTATGAAGGGGGGCATAGACCTAATTGTGATTGTTTAATTAGATTTTAACATGAGAGAAGGGTTTAGCTTTGAACCTGGCCTGAGAAACCATGTACTGCTGCTGCTACATTACCGTCTGTTTCTTTTACAGACAGTTCCCATGTTAAGATCACACACACACAGCTTGGGGGAGGATTAGTTCTCATCTAGTTCTTTAAACCGTGATGGCATCCAGATTTATTTGCTTTTTAATTAACAACTGCAATTCTTGAGGTTTACATTCATCTTTGTAGACGAAAGTGTAGTGTCACTAGCAAGCTGCACATGTTAAAATCTGTCTGCTTGTGCAATGATCACTTAGAATGCTATTATATTGTATCAGTTCCTTTTACACTTTGTATTTTCCCCAAAACTGGCACTCATATATTTCGCACTCTGTGGCTTGAGGGATGTGTGATTGCTAAGCAGATAGGGATGGAGATTCCTTGAATCACATGAACCCTGTTGCAGATTTAAAGTTTTACCTTGGGAAACTGGTTTCTTTGGAACAAAAGAATGGGTGTATAAAATACAAGGAATCAGAAGTAGAAAAAGAATATGAGAGCCAAGCAATGTTCCATTAGCAGTCCCGATGTATTTTTTGTTGATATATATCCAGAATAAGTTACTTCTTAGTGGAAAAGTGGGCAAATATGGCTCCCTAAATGTTTTTGGATTGCAGCTCCCATAATCTCCCATAATCTCTCACCATGAGTGGTGAGCAGATAGGCCAGGATAGCACAGGCTGAGCCCATCCTATTATGGCCCCGGTGCTCACCCAGGTTAGTCCCTGGGTTGGCACAAGTACATAGCCATCTTTGCACTGACCCTAGGACCCACTACTAATGCACACTCCCTACCTTGCCTGGGAAGCTCCCCATCACCATGTCTGATGTGGAAATGGGGGGCCTGGCTGCACTCATGTGGTCAGGTGCCCCATTTTCATATCAGATGTGACAACAGGGGACTTCTCAGTACCAGCAATGGTGTGGCCAGGAAACTCTGTGGAAAACTAGGGGCCAAATTGAATCAGATTGGGCTGGATCCACTGGATCCATGTCTGCTCTGGCAGGATTGGACCCTATCCTGACCCCAGGATTTTCACCTGCATTATCTGAACTGGACAACGTGAGGCTGGTGGGGACACAAGCCTTTTAGCCCATGCCAACAACCCCATGGACTGTGTTGGAAACCAAAGGTCAAGAACACCTTCTGGCCAGAGTTGTTTACCTAGGTTGTAGAGACATGGCGGACTTGCATTTCAAATGTGTAGGCTAATTAGCTGTGAAAAAGTTAGACTGAATTATAATAATGCAACTGCACAATTGCTATAGCCAGCTCAGTTTTTGGAAGGATTAATTCTGAATTGCTAATAGATTTATTCAAGGGTGAAACAGCAGTGTGATGGATCAGAAAAAGGATAAAGAGATCATCTTTCAAAACCATGTAGGCTAGTTTATAATGCAGTGGTATGTTTCTGAAATCTAAGAGTACATCTATACCAGGCCTGCACAACATACGGCCGGAGGCCACATGCTGCTGCAAAGGATTTCAGGTGGCTCACAAGGATGTGGAACAACTTCAAGGGTCCTCCACTGCCTAGCTTTCTCTCGAAGAGAAGGCCAGGCAGAGGATTAGGACAGTCAAACGCTTGCCCTGCAAGGATCCTCCACCACTCCACTTTCTCCTAAGGAGAAGGCTAGGCAGTGGAGGAGAAAAATGGGCAAACACTCACTCTGCAAGGCTCCTCCTTTGTTCAGCCTTCTCCTCGGGAGAAGACTGGGTGGAGGAGGAAGGTGGGCAAATGCTGGCCTGCAAGTCTCCTCCTCTGCCTGCTTTCTTCCGAGAAGAAAGCTGGGTGGTGCCAGAGGATGAGGATGGGCAAACACTGCCCTGCAAAGCTCCTCTGCTGCTTGGCTTTCTTCCAAGGAGAAGGATGGGTGGAGGAGGACAGGCAAACATTTGCCCTACAAGGCTCCTCCTCCACTTGGCTTTCTCCTGAGAAGCCCAGGCAGTGGAGGAGGAAGAGGGGCACCCTCAAGGCTCCTCCATCGCTTTGTCTTCTCCAGAGGAGAGGTCCAGGAAGAAGAGGAGAAGGACAGACAAAGCTCCTCTGCCACTTGGCTTTCTCCTGAGAGGGCCAGACAAAGGGGGAGGATGGAATTAATATTATTATTAATTATTTAGTATTTAATTAAAACCTATCTGCAGCCCTAAGAAGTTTAGCCTATTTTAATTTTGGCTCCTAACTATGACCAAGTTGTGCAGGTCTGATCTACACTGTAGAAATTAAACAGTTTGATACCACCCTAATTCCATGGCTACATTCTACAGAATCCTGGTATTTGTAGTTTTGTGAGGTACCAGCACTTTTTGGCAGAGAAGGTTAAAGAGCTTCTAAAACAACAAATCCTAGAATTCCATAAGACAGAGTTGCAGCACTTAAAGTAGTTCAAACTGCATTGTTTCTGCAGTGTAGATGCACCCATATTTAGGGTAGCCATGTTGGCCATGCTGCAAAATACAGCAAAATCCAAAATCCACAAAGAGGTGTGATACATTTATTGAGCCAACTACAAAGCGTAAATTGCATCATGCAAGCTTTTGAAGCTTCACTGGGTTATTCATCAGGGAAAGATGTTAAAAATCATACAGGAAAGGAAAAATGATGACGTTAGAGTCACAGGCCTACATTTTGTTTCAGGTGTTTGTTGTCAGTTTAGATCAGGGGTAGGTAACCTTTCCCCCTTAAGGGCCGAGAGACTTCAGCTCCCAGAATCCCAGGAGCTATTGGCCAACATGGGACTATTGGCCAAGATGGCTGAGGCTTCTGGGAGCTGAAGTCCCTCAGCCCTTAAAGGAGAAAGGTTGCCTACCCCTGGTTTAGATATTCTGGAGGGATCTCTTATGTAGGCAGAAGGTACTTCCTTTCTTGGCCATATGAGGATCAGGGGCAAAGGGCAAAGATATAGGAAATAAAATGTTAACTTTTTTTTTTTGTAGATTTAGATTTTGTTGCATTTTGCTATGGCTATGTTTCTTTTAGACATCTGTTAATCTGGGCTTCTTTGCAAATATGCATTTTTGAGTACCTGACTGATTTTTCCCTTCAGAAACAAATTGCTCATGTTTAGTGGAATACTCCCAAATCCATCAGATGGAGCAGCATTAGTCATAGAATATATAAACAGAGCAAACAAATTCATTGAGGCATGCTTAATGTGCCAGGCTTTTAACATGGAGGACACCAACTTCTTTCTTTGATGCCCTTGTCTGGTCTGAGATTGATGTATTTAAGCCAAAAAGACACCATCCTAGTATTCATGTTTAAGCCAGATGCCACAGTGCAACAAAGTGCCATTTCATGTCATCCTAAATGGTATTCTCTGCACAATCTATAAATTAAGGAAGGAGGCCTCGAAACATCTCCCTCCAGAATCAAAGCCTTAATATGTCCCCAGATGCTTTAAGATGAGCAAAGAATCCATGAGAGAAAATGGTACCGTACGCTCGCTGTCAGAAATATCTTTGTTTTCTTTCTGCTGCTGTTTGGCAAGTGGACTTTTTGTTGTTGCTTTATAAAAAGGAGGACATAGAAACTAGAACCAAATTTGTACTTATGGAGTTATGTTTTTGTGACAGAAGTAATGTTAAAGGTTAGTTTAGATGAATCTGGAGAGGCAGATTTACAGAATACTAAATAAGACCCTGTTGATTTGGCGGAGCAGATAAATTGCCTTTAATTCCTGAAACCTCTCTTTCAACTGGATCAAAGGTGAGGAAAGTTAGATAATTGTCTTATGAGTTGGGCAGATCCAGACTGACAGATCATAGGTTTTCCCCTTTGATATCTGGAGAGGATGAAGGAAGAGGAAGATGCTGATAGATGTAAGGAAGCTGTTGTTACAGCTGGATTCCATTTAACTGTTCAAGGTCTTACCTTTCTCCTCTTCTGTTGGAAGAAACTGCAAATCAAAATGCACAAAATAACTTCATGAGATGGGAGTAAATCCATAGAGCTCAATAGGTTTCCACCCCGATTACTGGCGCTCAATAAGCTCAATAAACAGGATTGGACTGAGTGTACAGATTGTGCTATCCATCAAAATTTGGAAACTAAAACCTTCTGAGTGGGAGCCAAGAAGCTGACACATGGATGTTGCCTGCATTGTTTCAGACCGTGCTGATTTAGTTCTGCATGTCTTTAAAATGTTTTCGACAGGCAGACATATATTGAATGCATCCTGCATCCAATTAAATTAAATCCTGCATCCAATATATGGATGCAGGACAGGCTGAGATATATTGGATGCTTCCTGATATTCTCATCCTGCCAAATGTACTGCTAGCTACTAGGAATACATTTGGTCTTGTCTAGTTCAATTGATAAATGATCCAAACAGTAGCCTTTACCACTGTCCTCCATACATATGGGAGACCAAAGGTCTCTTAGTTTTGATTATAACAGTCTCTGAAATGTACATGTATACTCTGGGCTATCAGAAAGGTGTTTGCGGAACTCATATGAATCCTCCAGCACGAATTTCACGTCTCTAGAAGGAATGAAGCCACTGCAAAACAGTGCCTCCAAGTTCTGTCCTAGCAAGGTATCTCAGAAGGATACCATGGCTGATGGATCCAAAACACACTGTGAGGTGCAGCAGAACCAACAGGGACACTGACTCTGTCCAAGGTAAGTCATCCACCTAGGTGACCAATGCTGTCTCTGTCCGGGCAAGGCCAGCCAGACACAAAACCAGATTGAAATGGATCTAGATAATCCATCTCATCCAGAAACCCTGGAACTAGGATGGTACCACACATGCCAGTATCTTGTACAAAAACACACTATTGGAGACTGGCTGATAATTATCCAATCTGGTTGAATCTAGATTGTGCTTCCTAAGCAATGTTTTTATGGCTGCCTCCTTAGCAATGCAGTGACCTCTCACTCTACCCCACTTAGCAATCCTTCTCTGTTTTTTTTTTAATGAACAGAAAGGACAAGGATCCAGCACATATATGTTGGCTCTCATCTCTCCAAGAATCTGGGCCATATCCTCAGGTTTCACAAGCTGAAAAGTATCCATTATCACTAACAAGCAGGGACCAAAGTCACATTGACTGGATCTGTACCAGTTATAGCATCCAAGTCAGAGCAATATACAATCACATGTACAATCAGTTGCACAATGCTAGTATTCAACAGAAGATTGGAATATCACAATAACCATGTAACAACATGAATGCAAATTTAAACTACACAAGCATTATGTAGGATCCTGGCTAATATGAATTTCTATGCATGTTGCAAGGTTACATGCAAATGATATAATGCATATTTTGTTGTTGTTTGCCTTCAAGTCAGTTCCAACCTATGGTGACTTTAAGGCAAACCTATCACAGAGTTTTCTTAGTGAGATTTGTTCAGAGGGGGGTTGTGTTTGCCTTCCTCTGAGGATGAGAAAGTGTGACTTGCCGAAGGCCACCCAATGGGTTTCATTGTCTAAGTGGGGATTTGAATTTTGGTCTCCAGAGTCATAGTCCAGTACTCAAACCACTACACCAAGTTGGCTCTGTAACACATATAACACAGTTTCAAATGGGCAATTTGAAAAAAGAACTCAAGAGCCCAGGGCACTGATTCTGTGGTGATAGTTGGTAGTACCAACCATGCAGGGTTGTACCATTTTTTCATCTGAAAATAAATTACACTGGTGGACATGTGTTGATGGCTGAAAGAACTCAACAAACATCTGGATTATTCAAGGTTAGCCTTCATTTCCAACAGCTCTTTGGCTTTTTCTTCTCCTCCTCCTCCTCCTCCTCCTCCTTCTTTTGGCCAAAGCAAGGTCGTGCCCTTTGCTATTTACTGAAGATGTTTAAAATTGTCTTAATTAACTTGAAAGTTTCTTATCTGAAACACTCTTCAATATCAGTGTTGCATTCAAGATAATCATGCAGGAGCATTTGGTGCTTAAAGGCTGGGAGATAGTAATCCTTCATCCTCTCAGGAAAGCTTCCCTTGCTTAATTGTCTCCTTTTAAGTCATCAAGGCTTTGTTCAAACCAGTAGCCCTTTCACAAAGGGGATAGAGAGGAAGAGAGGTTAGGAAGTTAAAGAAAGGACAAAGATTAGTAAGGCTCTGTCACTTGTGTGAGGTCGTGTGAGGTCAGCAAGACCCTTGTGCTTACTTAGGGACAATCTCAATGAAATCTAACCAGGGACGTGAAAACTCTCAGTCACAATTTTTGCTGCATTTCTCAGAAAGCCACTTGCATTCCCATCTCATCCTTTGTTCTGATCAGGTTAACATGATTTTATTTTCCTCATGGAAATTTGTATGCATTTTCTCTATACTGCTTTCCTAATGTATACATTTTAATGCAGTTTTTCTAACGTGTATGTTTGCATTGCTGTCACTGACTGAAGCATGATTTTTCCCCAGTTCTCCTGATCTTTTGGTGTTTGCATTTGGAAAACATACACCTGATTTTTAAAGGTATTTTATATACCTTAAACTTACTGCAGTCCTCTCAATTTTGAATTTTAGAGGTAAGGATATTTTGTTTAGGGGCCTTTTCACATGACACAGTTATAGCAATATTATCCCCCTTTACCACCATTGTTACATACAGTCAACAATCCCATATACATACACTCATTATCTACAAATTCAACCATCTGTGGCTTGAATATATCTATATCTATCTATAGCTAGATAAATATTCCAAAAAGCAAGCCTTCATTTTGCCATTTTATATAAGGAGCACCATTTTACTATGCCACTGTATTTAATGGGACTTGAGCATTAATGGATTTTATTATCCATGGGGGCTCCTGGTATGAATCCCCAGTGGATACCAAGGACTCACTGTACTATGGAATCCTGGGGTTTATAGTCTGCAGACAACATAGAGTTCTCTGGCTGAGAGTTCTTAATTTGTTGTTGTTGTGTACCTTCAAGTCATTTCCAATTTATGGCAACCTTAAGGTGAACTTATCATGGGGTTTTCTTGGCAAACATTGTTCAGAGGAGGTTTGCCATTGCCGTGCCCTGAGGCTGAGAACATGTGACTTGCCCAAGATCATCCAATGGGTTTCATAGCTGGGCTTGGAATCAAACTCTTAAACCACTATGCCATGCTGGCTCACAGACCCCCTTCCCAAAATTCAATTCCCAGGATTCCATATGATGTTGTCATGGCAGCTATAGTGGAATGTAGTGTCATAATTGTGTAGTGTAAAAGGCCCAGGCAGTGGGTCTCAAGATGCACAAAATGTTGGCTTCTGTCCAGAATGTCAGTTCCAATGAAGTTCTTTCCCATCCTTTAATCTACAATGGAACTACACTGAGGTATAGAATGAGAAAAATCACAGGTTTAAATCAATAACAACTATAATAATAATAAAAAAACGCTTCTCTGTGATGTTGAGCAGCTTCCTCTTTCTGGCAAATGAGTGTTTTGGAGGTGGGGCCTAACAAGAAGCTAAGATGACTTAACTGTGGTTGTCATACTTTGGACATATCATGAGATGGTTAGACTCATTAGAAAAGGTGACAGTGCTTGTCAAAGTGGAAGGCACTGGGAAAAAAGGAAGTCTACCTACAAATAGATTTTTTTTCAACCAAAGAAGTCCAGCCTTGAGCTTGCAAGACCTAAGCATGGCATCTGATTACCTGTCTCTTGGAGGTCTCTCATTCATAGGGATGCCATAAGTCAAACTTGACTTGACAACAAGTAACAACAGCAGCAGCAACAGTTGAGATCAATATTTGTTGGGACTGTAAGAAGGCCAAGGATTAATTCTCCTCCATCCAGACACTGAGGCCCTTATAGGTATGATCCCCACCTTCCCAGGGCCACTTGATAAAATGGTGTATCTTCCTCAGGCAAAAATTGCTAGGGAAAGTACTATTAACAGCCTCTTCCTGAAATTCCTATCTTTTCCACTGTGTTGGATAATAGTGCTGTGTGTAACACACAGTCTGTCTCAGGTCCCTAAACTAGCCTGCTTTTTGGGGGGTGGAGGAGGAATCTATCCCATTTTTATTTGTCTATGTTTTGATTTATTTCTTATTTTCCTCCAAGGGCTTTGATGCAGGGTGATTTCCAAGGTAATTAAAAACAATCCCAGTAAAAGCCACAATGTGCTGCTATACATCTCACATCTCCATTCCAAAAAGTTGAATAGCTCTCCTGTGGACAGAGTAAAGATAATGATGGAGGTAATACTTTTTAAAAATATATTTTGCCAAATGGTTCACATTTTCCTTTTCAATGGATTTATTAAACAAATATGGTTTTTTTAAAAAAATATTAAATGAGAAAATTAAAGAATCATACCATGCTTATTCTAAGTATCTTCCTGGGTATAGTCAGGTAGCTGGCTTATTTATTTTAATGAACTTCATCATTTGTGCTAACCAAAATGCTTTGTAATAATTCAAGAGATGTAGTATTGATATGCCTTCTCTACAAGACAGACCATATTTAATTCCATTTACAAATCTCAGTGATTTGCTTGAGGCAATAAATCATTCAATAGTGTTTTTTAAAATCATTTTTTTTCTAGAGTTTCCAGTCTAGGACTCTATGGAATGATTTGAAACAGAAAAAAAATCTGAGGAAAATATATGCTTTAATTATGCACATTGTCCATACGAGAACATCGAGGGGTAGCTGCGTTGGCCATTTAGCAAATTCAATCAAAAATCCACCAAACAGTGATGCCTTTATTTGCCAACCAAAATGCACAATATACACATCAAAAGCTTGCAAGATGTATATTATGCATTTTGGTTGGTCAGTAAAGGTGTCACTGTATGGTGGATTTTTGATTGAATTCTCTAAGAGTGTCAGCTTAATATTTGCAGAGCTTTTAAGTTTTTCTTTGAATTATTTACAAATTTTGCTATAGTTACAATGGATTCATTGAGCATGATTTCTAGTCATTAACACTCAAAGATATTTGAATCCTGAAAAACAAAGATAAAATCCATATAGGACTTTATGTTTATTTTGAAATACCAACAGTGGGTTTATGCAAATACAGATTGGGTCTCCCTTACCCAAAATGCTTAGGACCAGAAATGTTTTGCATGGGGGGGGGGGAGGAAATTTTTGGAATATCTGCATTTTCATATACATATATCATGAGATATCTTAGAGATGGGACCCAAGTCTAAACACAAAATTCATTGTTTCATGCACGTCACATACTACGTTTTCACACTGGGCAAAAGGAGGACGCTAGCCGGCCTCCCGCCGGCCTCGCTCCGGCGCCATTTCCCGTGTGTTCACACACACGCGGCGGCAAACCCCGCCCCTTCCGGTGTCATCCCTGCGTCCGGCCGGCTTTTGGCTCCGTGTGTTCAAACACACGGAGCCCTAAGTCCGGCGTCACTCCGGACGAACCAAAGATAACTCCGGCTGAAGCGGCATAAAGGTAATTCCGGCTGTCCAACCGGAATTAGCCTTTCGGCGGCGGAGCCATTCCGGAATCGGCGGCATGACCCGTTCCGGAATGGCTCCAGCCGGCTTTAGGAGGACAATGTGAAAACGTCCATTGACATAGCCTGAGTAAGGGTAATTTTATAAAATATATTTTTAATAATGTTGTGGATGAAACAAAATGTGTGTACATTGAACCATCAGAAAACAAAGGTGTCACTATGTCAGCCACCTATGAAAAAAGTTTTGGTTTTTGAAGTATTTCAGATTTCCAGATAAGGGAGGCTCAACCTGTAATTTATATTGGTTGTAATTGCCTTTTTAGTCCAATGTGTATCTGAAATGTTTTTGAGTAGGCAGTAAGAACTTTAAGCTATATAATCCTTTGGCCATTTTGGTAGCACACTTTTGCCTTTGTCCCTGTCTACCACTGGGACACATCACTAAAACTAAATTCACCCATAAGGCTGAAATTGGTTCCCAACCTTACTTAAAGCTACACAGGGTTCATGTATGGAAATGGTGAAACTGAACAAACTTGGCCAACACACTCTATGAACTGTGTACACACCCTGGAATATTTTCCCAATCTCCAGAATCCTTTGTGACACACTGGGGTTGTGCACCAGATGTGAAGTGGCTTCTCAGCAGACAAGTTAATGTGGAAAAGTTACTCTGAAGGTAGGAAACTTGGAAGAAAATCACTGCATTAGAAGACTCAAACATAATGCAGCACAAAAACATGATCTGCACACTTCCCATCCTGAGAAGGGGGGGGGACGACAGCTGAAGACCTTTCTTGCTCATGTTTTATCCAGAACTGTGCTTACACAGATTTCTCAAGTTTGGCTTTGTCCATTTCCACACAGCTGTGCTGGTTTACTTCTAAGCCAATGTAGTTAGAAAGAAGTTAATCTTTTTCATTGTCTTGTATTTCAAGATGGGAAAGTGAAAGAAAGAGAAAAAGCCTTCTGCGGAGCAGCAAATTCTTCATGATAGCAATATGCAAAAATGTTATCTTCAAATGTATCTTCCAAACTACTGTTTACAGTTCTATTCATCAAGGGCCTTGTCAACTAACTGAAATTACAAGGAAGGGTTGGGGCTTTCATTTTGTTGGCAGCAAAGTTAAAAATGGCAAAGTGGTTCAGGAAATGGTTTAGTTTATTTGTATACTGGTTTACAAATGTAGACACAACAAAGATCCAGAAACTATAGCAACTATTTCTCACTGAGCTGGTACATCTGTGGCTAGTACAAAAATGGTATGTAAGGGGTTTTTGTAGCACCTTGTATACTAACTGCATTTTTTTGTTTTTGTTCAATGACCACTGTCCTGAGGTCAGGGATGGAATGCCTGGAAGACTGAAATGTTCTGCAACAAGTTTTTGTGCATTCCCATGGAAATGCAAAATGGATATATATATATGGGATACATGGGGGGAAAAACTGTTGCAGAATACTTTAGTCTTTCTAGGCTTCCATCTCTGACCTCAGGACAGCCATCCTTGAACAATAACAACAGAAACTACAAAGGAAGACTAGAAAGAGAAACAGCTGAATTGGAATGTATCCATCAAGAGTGAGCTGAACACAATAGCTTCCTGGCACACTACATATATTATAACACTGATTAACATCCCAGCCTCATGACAATGTTCTTGGCCAATTTATCACATATTCTTTCTAGTTCACTGCTTGCACATACCACATTTTCAAACTCCCTCTACCATTCATATGGTCATTCACCCACTCTGGCTTTGGGCAACATCTTTCTTCCTGTCTTTGTCCCTCTTATGTTGTGGACATTACTGGGACCTGTAATGTTGCTGCCAGAGTAGATATGGAAACAAAATTTGCATCTGGGCTTGAGGCAGATGCTGGCCCAGGAGGTATGTATTGCTTTGACACCCCATGACTAACAGGTCATTTACTTGATGGACCTGTATTATCTTACACAATCCTTGGCTGACTGACCTGTAAATCGTAGAGCCAGCACTGCCTGGCATGCAAGTTCTGTTGTCTTGGTCAAAAACAAGTTTATATATGCAGGGCAAAATTATCAGGTTACAATTTTGTGCATTTTAGTTGAGGGAATCAGGTTACATGCATTTGTGCATGAGATGTTTTTTCACATTTTGTGTCTGTCTGTGACAAATCCCACCCCCTTTAGTAGGACATAGATTTTTTTTTTACATAGAAAACACTGTTTTTATGCTTAGGACAATGGCTGGCATCTTCTTCAGTACAGTGGGCCCTTGGAATCTACTGGGGTTTGGTTCCAGGACCAGCCGTGGATACCAAAATCTGTGAATACTGAAGTCCCATTAAATGCAATGGCATAATAAAATTAAGTCTTCCTCTCTAAAATGGCAAAAATCAAGGTAGGTTTTTGGAATCCATCTATCTATCGATGCATATTTTCACGCCATGGATGGTTGAATCCATAGATTTAAAAAATCCATGGATACAGAGGGGTGACTGTAGTTACAAGATTGTAATATGGATATTCAATCTCATAACTTTTGGGGATTCATGTGTATAGTCATAAATACCTAAATGTGACACCCCAAATGTACTTTTTTGAACTAACTGAAGGGTTTCTGAGGTGCATCTCAAGTTACTTCTCTCAGGTTAGTAGTGCACCTTAAGAGAAGCAGGTGAGGCAAGACCCTGAGGAGGTCTCTCTGTCTGCCTGTTCTCAAGACACCCTATGCACTTCTCAGTGCCCCAATCTTCAGCACCTTCGAAATCCTTCAGTGTTCCTTGGCTGAAAAGGTAAGGCCTTTTTGTTGGAGGTGGAACTGTCAAATGTAGCTACAATGACAAGGATCCATTGTCATAGTTAGGTCTGATGATGCAAGATCTTGGCCATTGTTTCACACCAAAATGTTGGGTTTTGAGCTAAAAAAAAAAAAAAAGCTTTTTGTACAAACACATTTTCAACCAAAATTTGAAAAATGCAAAAAAAAAAAAAAAAGTCTCAAGGCGAGTGACTATTTTTTGACAGTGTGTCGCAGTATATCAAGACATCCATGCTCATTGGGGAAAATCCATTGGCAAAGGTATGAGCACAGAAGATGGTTTCTTGGCAAACTGCTTCTACAAACATGCTGGTTCTCATCACTATTTGATTTGTAACAAAATAACCCTCTGCATATAAGGGTCTTACTGAAATAGAACTGACTTTTAGTTAAGCAGAAGGGATTGTTTTGACGTTGTTAGACTAATGGGCCAGCTGCTTGACAGAATTGTATCATCTTACAAAATGCTTTGAAGGTTTATGGGCAATGTCACAATTTATATTTTTCTGATTCTCATTAGGCTCGATCTTTCTCCCATAATTATGCAACTGGACTTAAATACCTATAGCTTGAATACAAACATTACAATGACATATAAAAAAGGAGCAGGAGTTCAAATCTCTCTTTAGGCACACTACACTAAAATGAACTAAAGGCAGACTGAAATTAGTATCTAAAATTCTTGCAAAGGCTGGCAAAAATTATTTTCTTATAAATTATATTCTACTGATGTTAATGGTGGAGGATGAGGTGCAGCAGCAGTATCAGAAGCCTAAATCCAATTGCTAGTCCTACATAAAATGAAATGGTGAATGTTAAGTCAACACTTATATAAATACCATTGATTCAGTGGTCCTATTGTAGATAGGATTAGTAACTGGACTAATATTAGAGATGTTATCAAAATGAAAGCCAATTTCAGACAAATTTTGTGGAAGTATAACTATGCAGAGCTGTTCAGGAAAAATATTAATAATATAAATATTATTATAAATGAAGCCCCATTAAAATCCAAGGTAATTCTTCAGTGATATTGTAAGAACAATTTCCTGGAAACTCACACATAGGGATCCGGTCAGGAATGTATTAACTGCTACTGATATCTTGGTTGCAAAATACTGGAAGCAGAAGCAGCTACAGGGAGGAATAGATTAAGAAACTATGCTTGAGGAGTGTAATGCACTACTAAGGCTGGACAATACCTGGAGATTCCTTCTCAGAACAGTATTTTCCTTTGATGTATTGTAAATGAGTTAAGCCAAAAGAAAATGTTTAGACATGAAGTACTCTGTAAAAGTGGTATTCTGTGATTGAGGATTGATTTTCATTGGACTTCTTTCTTTATTTTACTCTTCTTTTTCACCAGAGTTGAAATATTGAAGAAAGAAAACAGTGGATCTCATTGCTGCATAAATATGCCTAGGATTTGGCTGCACATCTCCTACAAAATTTTAATATGTGTCTGGCATGGCGTAGTGGTTTGAGTGTTGGACTACAACTCTGGAGACCAGGGTTTAATTCTCAGTTCAGCAATGTCAGCAATAACACCCACTGGGTGACCTTGGGTAGGTCACATGCTCTCAGCCTTAGAGGAAGGCAATGGCAAACCTCCTCTAAACAAATCTTGACAAGAAAATCTCATGATAGGTTCTCCTTAGAATCACCATATCTCAGAAATGTCTTGAAGGCACACAAAAACAAATGGCCATGTACGGGCCAGTATGGTATAGTGGTTTGAGAACAGGGTTCGAATCCTTGCTTGGCCATGGAAACCCACTGGGTGATCCTGGACAAGTTACACTTTCTCAGTCTCAGAGGAAGGCAATGGCAAATTCCTTCTGGACAAAACATGCCAAGAGAATCCTGTAATAGGGTCACCTTAACTTGTAAATGACTTGAACACACATAACAAGAATAAGAACAACACCATGCTAATGTGCTGTATCAGAAGGAATAAAGAAACCTATAGAGGAAATGTGGTTAAGAGACTGCACTATCAGTCAGCCTGTCCCTAATTTAATGTTTCATCTTCCATAACTCACTAGTTGGTTTTGGCAAACTACTCTCTAGTCTCCTTATTTGCAGTATGGGTGTGTGTGTATGTGGGGGAGTACCGTAATAACTATTAGCTCTTTTTCTTATCTCCCCCATGCACACACACTCTTTCTCACTGCTTTTCCCCTTCCTTCATCCTAGTGCTCAGATTTTCACTCTGTTCAATCTCCTCTGCTCACTCTTATCAGGCAGCAGGAACCCCCTTCTTGTCCTTTCTTCAACTGTTCAAAGAGTTTAGGATCTTTCAGAGGGAAATACAGTGTGATATTTCCTCAAGGACTTCTGGAAAATAAATCATTTAGATCTGATTACAATTTTGTCTCTCCTAGTTAGGAAAAAATAGGGAGTCTGCCACTTGGTGACTGAAGATGGTACTGCAAGCTAGAGACAGATTTTTAATTAACCGATATTAATGAAACAGTTTTAGAAACAAAATAACCTCTTAGGATTGTCTTATTAGGCATGGCAACTTTCAGATGTTTAGGTTGCATGGTCTTGGAGGCCATCAGAGCACTTTTTAATATAAAAAGCATGCATATTATTTGTGTCACAAGCCTCTAGTCCTCAAGTAAATAAGGTGCAATACATTTAAAAAAAATCTTTCAGGCACCTCAAAAGTCTGTATTGCTCTTAATATGCTTCTAGTCTCTTAAATATATATTTTAGTATGTATAAATTCTATATATTGTTTTAAAGATTTGAATTGTTTTAAAGCTTTTCATTGACTTTATTTGTGTGATGCCCTGAGATCCTAGCATACAGGGTGGGAGTAAATAAATAAATAAAATTGTGAGGCATCTTGGGAGATTTTACAGCAATGTGGGATCAAAATCTTTGAATAAAATAAAAGAGAAATAAATAAAAATATGGTGTAGTGTTTTGATTGTTGGATTGGGGCTCTTGGAGACTAACGTTCCAAACCCTGTTTGGCCATGGAAACCCACTGGGTAACTTCACACAAGTCAGACTCTTGAAGCCTGAGAGGAAGGCAAAAGACAAAGCCCTTCTGAACAACTCTTGCCAAAAAAACAACAACAACCCCGTATTATGGGTTCACTTTAAGGTTGTTATAATTTGGAAATGACTTGAAGTTTTGCATCTGCACTGCAGAAATAATGTAGTTTGACACTGCTTTAACTGCAATGGCTCCATGCTATAGAATCCTGGGATTTGTAGTTTGTTGTGGCACCAGAGCTCTCTGACAGAGAAGGCTAAATATCTCAGAAAACTACAAATGCCAGAATTCTATAGCATTCAGCCGTGGCAGTGGAAATGGTGTCAAGCTGCATTATTTCTGCAGTGCAGATGCAACCGAAGGCACACAACAATCAAACCACACATTAAAAGTGATGGAGATCCATTTGGAGGGGATGCACTTGACATAAAGTCAATAAAAGTCAACCAGGGTAGTGTTGCCAAGTGGGGTGGGTACTTCCACATCAGTACACTCTGGGTTGTCACCTTAGTTGTGGTCTTGGCCCTTGTGGTCCACTTCCAAAGCATCTCCTAGCATGGTAGAAGCTGCCTCTGCTTTCTCCCTGAACATCTGGTGTTCCTCAATGCAATTACATTTAAGGGTTTGGGCAGGCCCAGACCAACACAAACATTTTGACATTAGCAAAGATCCCACTGAGGTAATATGAAATAGCAAGCGTTGTTTTGACTAGATTTCTCTAATGAGCAGAGGGAGCGGGACACATTTTAAAATAAGAGTGTTTGGAAAATGTCTGCCATTTCCATTCAGTTCTAAACAGGGGAGAAAGCAACAATGGCCAATGTGGTTAGGTACAGATGTAAAAAGTAGGAGAAGCTTTAAGATAATGTAAACAATTCGGTAAGGAGGCACTTTGGGAAATCTATCAAAACAAGCCAAAAGGAAGCTAAAAGGATATTATATTTAGAGAAGCAAGAAGAAATACGCGGCATTGAATTTTAGTGGATATCTCCAGCAGCTGTAGTCGATTCGTTATACACACATATATAATCTATGCAGCTGTCTGGAGGGAACAAAGAGAAAATTGCTCCATTAAAGAAAGAGGACAAAACAATAGCAACAGGAAACTGAAGAGCACAAGAAAAGAGAAAAGAATTGTCCATTTTTGCTGCTCTCTGTTCTGACTGGATAGGGAAAGGAATATTTTAAACTGCCATTAATATAAACACAGATACTTAGTAGTCAGTGGCGGCAGCAACAAAAAGAAATATCTAAAATATCTAAAATTGGAAGAGGTGTGATCAAACTCATTCTGAAGAGGCCAATTGATATATTAAACTTTTGGAACAGAAATATCTCTATCTTTCACATTCACATGCCAGTTTGAGCACACGTTTGGTCAGGTCCGACTTCTTTTCACCTTCCACCATGTAACTCTAGCTAGCAGACCTCTTTCCTCTCTGTGTATGCAACTTTCTGATAACTACATTCCTCTTCATTTTAGATGGTCTTTGATGATGGATTCCAAGTGCAAGTTTCCACACAAGCTGGCATTAAGGCCCATTTCCTTTACAAATGACCTGCTCTAATAGAGATGAAAAGTACTAGGATCAGTTCTTTGCATTTTGGGACTGTCCTTGGTAGTTTAGCTGTAAGCACTATCATGAGTGACCTCCTTTGCAGACTGCCAGAAATAGTGCACATTAAATTGAGGCACTGCCCTGGCTCAGTGCTAGGGAGTCATGGGAATTGTATTTTTTTCTGGGACATTGAGCCTTCTCTGTCAGAGAGCTCTGGTGCCACAATAAATTACAGTTCCCATGATTCCCTAGCACTGAGTCAGGGCAGTGCCTCAATTTAATGTGCACTATTTCTGGCAGTCTGCAAAGGCCGTGAGTTTCCATGGGTGAGTGAGGAATTGAGCCCTGATCTCCAGAGTGGTTGTTCAACCCAATACATCATGTAGGCTCTCAGTTTTGAAGTATACTAGTCCTCATAGAATCATAGGATCCTACAGTTGGAAGACACCACAAGAGACATCCAGTCCATTCCCTCATGCAGGAATACATAATCAAATCATTCCTGACAGATGGTCATCCAAAGCCTCCAAAGAAGGAAACTGCTCTAAAACCTCCAAAGAAGGAGACTCCACTGCATTCTGAAGCAGAATATGGCACTGTCGAACAGCTCTTACTACTAGGAAGTTCTTCTAATGTTTAGAGGTTCCATCTAAATGTTTAGAGATTCCATGAAATTAATTTATGTTTCAGATATACCTTATACACACATAGCCTGGAAGTCATTTTATAAAATATATTTTAAATAATTTTCTGCATGAAACAAAGTTTGTATACACTGAGCCGTCAGAAAGCAAAAGTGTCACTATCTCAGCCACTCATGTGGACAATTTTGGATTTTGGAGTATTTCAGAGTGCAGAATTTTGGATGTGGTAGTTCCAAGGAAGGGTCAGGATATTCAAGTTGGCCAGGCCAGTGACCAAGCATCCTGAAATTTCTTCTGTTTTAGGTAGTAAGCCAAAATGAGTTGTAACTATAATGGGATTGTTGGCAAGGGGATGAAGGGGAGAGACACATTCTCCTAGAAACTCAGTGTGGGATATTGTTTCCTTGGCAGCAATTGAAATTTTCCCTCTCTACCTCATGTTGCCTCAAATACATCCGTGCTTCATTCTCTCTGACTTGCCACAGGCAGAATGGATCAAGAGCTTGGGCAGGATGTGGTTTGGCCCCTTTGCTGAGACACCACTTAGCCCAATCTGCCTGAATCTGGAAGAAGCCATCTTGGCTGGATACAATGGGGACAGGGAGGCAGAATGGCCTGGAACAAAGGTGATTCTTCCACAGCCCTGAGTTCAAGCCAGAAGCCAAGGTAAGCAGTGTGGTTGGAATTGAACTCTGTTCCAGTCCTGTGCCAGCTGAGGAAAGGTAAAGAGGATAATACACACTACAGTTACTTCATGAACATTTCTAGTTGGCGGGGGTAGCTGTATCAAGTCTGTTGCAACAAAAAGAAAAAGAGCTTTGTGGTACATTAAAGCCCAGCACATTTTATTTGGCATAGACTTTTGTGGACTCCAGCCCACTTCATCAGATGCAAGTTTCTGGGTGGGCTTTGCCTATTCCTTGCCTGCCCACACAGCCTCATGGCCCTGCTTTTTATGATAGCCGCGTGTAAATCTAGCCATAAATGTAGATCCCTTTCAGTCAGTTGTTCAGATACAGCACACTCTTATCTCTTGGTTGCTGAAAGAACCATGCACAGATACCCAGGTATTTACATCTGGGAAATGATCCAAGCCAGAACTTGAAATAGCTTTTTAAGAGAGATAGTGTGAAAACATATTTCCTAATTCAGAACAAAATGCAAACTTATATTAACTTAAATGAATTATTGTCTAACATAAACCAGCATCCTATGTGGCTCAGGATAACATAGTAGCTTTGCATGCATAATTACACTAGAGCTGGCCATTCATTACCCCCCTGGTCTTACTGTAGAGCTAATTTAGTCCTCCTTGCGCAACCATCCTATGCCTGGTGGAGAGCAAGGGGAAAGATAAGAGACCTGCCTGGCTACGTCCTCATAGCCAGATGTGAAATAATTACAGCTTCTGCTGAGGTTCACAAGGGTCCTCTGAAGATCTCAGCAGATGATATAATTGTTTAATATCTGGCTACAGGGACATAGCCGGGAGCTTATCCAATCCATCCTATATTTGCCAGGCATGGAATGACCAAGGGTGCCTGTGCCCATTCTCCAATAAATCTGGAGGAGGAGGGCTGGTTGGTATGGCAGAAAGAAGGGAATATCAAATTCTACATCATCCACACACACAAAAAGACTAATACCTGGGTATGTCATTTAAAAGATGCCAGCCATTCACTGTTACAGATTTTCTAGAATTCAGAGACTTAGGAGAAACAAGGACTGTGATACACTCCCTCCCACTCACCCCAGCCATAGCTACTAAGATGGGGAGACATAGAGTAAAGAGGAACCTCCAATCTTGAGACAAAACCAGTAATTGGAAGCCCTCCATCTACTATAGGGGTTCTGGAGAAGCTCCTCACCCTCACCCTGCCCTCAGTTGGGGGGAGGTGTCACTACACATTGTTTGCCCTCCCAGTTGAGTAATTCCGTAACAGACAGAAAGCTGGAAAAATATACATTCAAAGACACCCTGATTATGAAAATGGAAGATAATATTACATTTAGGGTATTGAAAATAACCACAAAAACACCTTGCCCAATTTCTGATATTTCCTTATGTAGACAGTGCTCAAATCAACAAATTAAGAGGAATCCATAGGTTCTAAGTGCAGATGAAATGCAGAAAAAGAAAGTTGTAAATGAAGGGAGCCCCTGAAAGAGCTCAACAAGGATGGAGGACACTCAGTGGCCTTTTCAGTGGCTGCAGAATGCCACCTTACTGTTGGGAATGAGGAATGGAAAACCAGATTGGAGGGAGAAATTGAATGGAGTATCACAGAGAAGGATAGGCTGACTGATTCAGACAGTATAGGAATCTTTCACACTGCAGCATTGTGTTGCAAGTCCTAACAAAAGCAACACTTCTCATGAGAACTTAGAACTGCAGGCATAACTTCCGTTTCAGACCACAAGCCAAACCACATGAAATGGAGCTATCTGGGAGTTCCCCTCATACATTTTGCAACAGTCTTTAGCTGGAGGGACTCCCAAGGGTTGCCAGCAATTTCTCTCCTTTGCAAAATGCATCCTGTGCTCATATACACACCCCAAACAATAAACTTTATTAACATTTAACGGTACTTATTTTTTATTCCTTTTTTGTTCCTGGCAGGCTATGTAAAACAAGAGGGAAAGGGAGAAGAAGAAATACCAGAAATTTAATATTATTTTAGTACATCATTCCTAATGACAAACATTATATTTTTAATTTTAAATCTTTATGTAAAATTTGTTTTTTAGAAGAAGCAAGCTCACAATCTCTGTGTTTGAGCCAAACATAATCATTGGACCTTTTTAATAAACCCTGTGACAGAATAAAAGATCAGCTTTCTTACAGCTGAGAAAACGATATGAGCCTATTAAATATTTCAAGAAATGTAACATTTCCAGTTAGTTTACAAGCACAAACATGTCTGAGCTAACAGCTGCACTAGCAGAAAATATCTAATAAGGTTAAGATATCTATTGCTATTCTTCAATGTTATTTTTCCTCTTATATACACTGGGGGGAAAACCATGTGTACAATTTTGCCTTTAGTTAATATAACAAAATAAATCTTCCTGTATTATAACATAACAAACTTATCTGATTTCTCATGTTTGTTGTTATTGTTGAGTGGTTCCAAGTCATTTCCAACTTATGGCAACCCTAAGGTGAACCTAACATAGGGTTTTCTTAGCAAGTTTTTTTCAGAGGGAGCTTGCCATTACCTCCCTCTGAGGCTGAGAGAATGTGACTTGCCCAAGGTCACTCAATGGGTTTCCATGACCAAGGTGAGATTCAAACCTTGGTCTACCCATGTCCTAGTCCAATGCCCAAACCATTGCACCATGCTGGCCGTCTCTTATGTATTTGTCTTTGAATACCACTGGCTATTAGGCTAGCCGATTGTTTTTAACAGAGGGGTGGGGTATAAATAATTTATTATTATTATTATTATTATTATTATTATTATTATTATTATTATTATTATCATCAGCATCAGCATCAGCATCATTAAATAGCCACATGTCTACTAGCTGATGGCAAGTCAGGCCCATATGAGAAATAAAGATAAAAGCTCTAAAGTTCTCTTTTGCATCTGATCACACCTTTTCTCTCTCTGCTTTTTCTTTTACTTTTTAAAACATGAAATAAGAAAAAAATAGTGGTGTGACTCACCCTATGTAGAGATACAAGCAAACCACATATTGGTTCCAACTCACTAGTTGAAGAATAAAGCATTAGCCACCTTGGATCCCATTTTGTGAGAGGTGGAATATATGTGCAATAAATAAATAAATACAAGAATCATAAAATTGGTGCTTGTTCTAATGTACATAATGGCTGGACTCCTGTTGGGCTGTCCTCCAATACCCACTTACTGAACAGTAGCTACTGCAGTCAATGGGATTCAATTCCTCTGTCATTCGGGAAGCAACTGGTTGATAGTACCAACCATCTGGTGTGAGCGATCTTCAGCACGAGGAGGAATTGTGACAGAGACTAGCTTTTGGCTGTTGTATTGGACATTGCTAACAGAAGGGGGTGAGAACATCCATTAGCTGCTTCTCAATTGACAGGGACACAGACCCCCATTGATCACAATGGTTGCTGCCCTATAAGTTGGGACTAGGGGATCAGTACTGAATTCACTGCATAACATTGTAACTGTGGTGCATACACATTTGTAACTCCCCAAAAGGATTCTGATCATGACTATTTCTAGTCTAGGGGCATCTATGGCCAGAAGTAAACTTGGCATTACATTGTTGCAGTGAGAATGAAAGTAGACAATAGGGGCAAGTGCCACTTTTGTTTTTGTTTGTTAGGTTATACTATTTATGTATCTCCTTCAGCCCACCAGGGTCCACACAGTGATGTATATCAGATGAAAAAAGTTTTGGACATTAAATACAGTTGGCTCTCCATCTCCATGAATTTTTTATCCACAAATTCAAGCATCCGCAACTTGAAAATATTCAAAAACTATATAAACACCAAAAAACAAACCTTGATTTTGTCATTTTATATATGAAGCACCATTTTGCTATCCCATTGTATCTAATGGGACTTAAGCAACCATGGAATTTGGTATCCATAGAGGGTCCCAAACCAAATCCCAGTGGATACTAAGGGTCAGTGGCATCCCTAGGGTTGGTGTCACCCGCTTCAGGAACTCATGGTGTCATCCTCCCATTGACCTCCTCCCATTTCACACCATACAGAATCCTCCTTTCTGCCACTCTGAAAAGTTCCTAACCTTTAACAGTAACACAGAAGGCAAGTAGGACATGGTCTCCATGCTGGGAATGGTGCTATCAACTGGAACTGGACTGTGCAAATGGAGGAATATTCCATATTAATTTGCTTTTAGATATTGCTCCAAAACTCATGGAGTTCATCATATCTGGATGGAAAGATACCTGAAGTTCAAAACATAAAAATTTGTTCTGTTGAGACCTGTAGCTAGTCAAGAGATCACAGTTTGAAACTAGATGGATAAATAGTCTGACCTGGTATGGTTCAAAATTGTGTACTCTGACTCAATGCAGGTCTCAAATGGACACATTTTTTTCTGAACAGAAAGAATCAGATTTTTACAAGTTTCATGATATGGTCAAAATTTTTCATACAATGTTGTTTTTATGTACAATTTTAACATTTGCTCTCCAACAGGCGGCAGTGGATAAATTTCATAGAGCAATACATGTTCTATCCACATTCAAGTTTCAAAAAGTTTTATGGTGGTGCATTTAGATAAAAGTTGAATTTTCTTCCCTTTCCCAAATTTTAGTAAGAGAATAGAGTAGGTCATAGTTCTGCCAGAATCAATGTTTCCCAGCCAGCCGTTTAAGCTGAAAAATTTGCTAGGAAAGGTTGATTCTGGCACAGCCCCTGACTGCATAAACCTGTCAGCTCATCCTAACGTGGCCAAAATATGATTGTGCGCCAACCTTTCAGTTGCACTCGCTCATCCCATCCCACTGCCCTCTTCCTATTGGCAACACTGCTGTTCAGTCTCAAACCTACTATAACAGACATCAGGAAATGTGCTCATTCCAATGTCTGGAGAATTTCGTTTTTCAGTTATATGATGCTGGCATCACCTACATGGAGTCAGCAAGTGAAATGAGTAAGTTACTTCCAGTCAAATGGCTACCAGACTATTAGTAACACATTGGGAAATTTTACATTTAAATCTGGGTATTTTGAGGGATATCAAGATCTGGGGCTTGAATGCAAACATGGAGCTCTGCAGAAGCTGGAAGAATTAATTGTCTTCAGTCTTGGACAACTTTTCATAGGCATGGGCCCCAAGATGCAAAAATATGGGGCAGCCCTTTTTGTATGGAGCTGCCTGTGTGCATTAGATTCTCTGCATATGCACAACTGGATCAGGGTGAAAATATACATTTAATAGGAAAATATACATCTTAAAATACCTGTACGAGTCTCCCCTATCCAGAATTCCAAAATCCAAAATATTCCAAAACTTTTTCATGGGTGTCTGATAATAGTGACACCTTTGCTTTCTGATGGTTCAGTGTACACAAATGTTGTTTCATAAACAAAATTATTTTAAAATACTGTAAAAAATAACCTTCACTCTATGTGTATAAGGTGTATATGAATCATAAATGAATTTTGTGTTTAGACTTGGATCCAAGATATTTCATTATATACATATATGCAAATACAGTCTTCCAAAATCCATAAATAAATCCATAAATAAATAAATCTGAAATTCAAAACACTTCTGGTCCCAAGCATTTTGGATAAGGGAGACTCAACCTGTACAACTAATCTAGACCTCTATCAGCATATGCCGCAAACCTGGCTTCCAAATATCATAGAGTGGCCATTTGGCCAGCTTTACAGAGGACAATCTTCTATGTTAAAGTGTGTCAATGTACAGCCTTCTCTTTGAAGGCATACTTTATTTGATGGGATGTCCAGTCAAAATCCAGTTTAAGGGTATGCAAAAGAAAGAACAGGAGCATGGAAGTTGTCCATCAACCATTATCACCTGGACAGTAAGCTGAGGCTGCATCCACACTGCAGAAATAATCCAGTTTGCCACCACTAACTGCCGCGGATCAATGCTATGGAATTCTGGGATTTGTAGTTTTGTGAGACATTTAGCCTTCTCTGACAGAGAGCTCTGGTGTCAAAACAAACTACGGTTTCCCAAATGCCACATCACTGAGCCATGGAAGCTAAAGTGGTGTCAAACTGAATCATTTCTGCAGTATGGATGCAGCCTGAGCAAGCATACAAATCATCTGGTCACAATCATCCATTCCAAATTGCCATCTCTATGTGAGAATTGAGATATGCATTTTTTTCAATTTGTGATGTCACCAGCAATCATAGTGTTGGGCATTATTGTGGACAAAGAATTGGAAAATAAACATGGACTGATTCTTAGATATACGATAACAACAGCAAGATCACTGTCTGCTCAAACTTGTAAGTAAACTGAGGCACTGATGATGGAAGAATGGAAGATTAATGTGCTGATTTAGCCCAAATTGTCAAATTAAGATGGGATTTAAAGGACAAACTAGTTGAAGAATTTCTGAAAAATTGGAAATCATTTATGCACTTTTTGAACAATAAGAAATCTAACAATGTAATAATTTGTGATTATGGTTGCTAGTTACCTCAGCAAATTTATTTAGTTAGTTCTGTAATGCTAGAATAAAATACTTCTGCTTTTGAGTTTTTCTCTTTCACACTACAATTTGGATTGGAAGGTCTGAGCCCTTTTGTGTTTTAGTTAGTTGATGTTTAATGCATTAGTTTGTGTTTATTGTTTTAGTTTAGTGTATTAGTTAGCACAGTAGCAGCTATTTTAGTTTTAGTTTAGGTTTAGTGTCCCTCTCTCTCTGTATGTATAAATTTGTGTGTCTGTGTGTGTATACTTATTGTTCTTTTTCTTTTCTTTTGGATGTTTTATTTATTTTTAATATTTTTATTAACACATACATTTTAATATACAAAGCAACATACAGGGTAAAACTACAGAAAAAGTTTTAAAAAGGTAAAGATATCCCCCATTGACAAGGTTGTTAAGTCGTGTCCGACCTTAGGGAATGGTGCTCATCTCTGTTACTAAGCCAAAGAGCCAGAATGCTGATACCTTCCCACTGAAGTGGTACCTATTTATCTACTTGCATTTGCATGCTTTTGAACTGCTAGGTTGGCAGAAGCTGGGACTAGTGATGGGAGCTCTCCCCATCATGAAGCACCCAGGCTTCAAACTGCCAGCACTGCTGATCTTGCAATCAACAGAGTCAAAGACATATATCAAAACTACATCTACCAACTACACAAATTAACAAACTATAATTTTTAAAAAACAACCACCAAAGGGGAAATAAGTGACTTCGAACTTACAAGCTAATGACTGTAATTATCAAATTATTCTATTTCCTCTGTCTCTCTCTCTCTCCTACTTCTACATATTATTCTATTCTATTTTTCTTCAAAATCCTAAAATTGCTATATCCTCCCAGTAATCTGCTGGCTAATTCCACTCAAATCTAAATAGTTAATTTATCTCTTATCAAAATCATATTATCACATTATTCAATTCCCTCATCATCATCCCTCTCCCTTTTCCAAAATTCCTTATTTGCAAATCTTGCTTCAAGGCTCAAAAATCTCAGAAACTATTCTTATTATTTCAGAACCATATAGGCTTCAACCAACATTCTTAGCAGTTACAATTATTTAAATTTCACATAAGTTTTTTTAAATGTCAATTTTTGTCTCAAAACCCCATACAGTAATTATTATTCCAAAAACGTATAACATCCAACCAATTTTCTGACAGTTAAAATTGTTTAAATTTCACATAGGTTTTGTTCCATATTTCAACTTTTGCACAAAGTGAACATAACTACACTACAACCTCAAGTATTGAAGTAAACTTATTATCTCCGAAGTTTTAAACAGTGGATCTTTCCCCCTGTATACTCCCTAGTTTGACTGCTCCCCTTCCTCAGACTGCTCTCCTTTTGGAGTTCTTTGATTCTTCAAGTTGATCACCACTTCTCCATGATACAAAGAGAAGGCTTCTCCAGCGAGCCTTCCTTTCCCTCCCCAGCAACAGAGGGACTTGCCATCTGGGCCCCGCTTGGCCCCAACTTCCCTGGACCTCCAGGCCTGGGCTTGTGAGTCAGCGAGGAGGAGGAGGAGGGCGGGACCATCAGGGCCGGTAAAAAGGCCCCAGCAAGCCTTCCTTTCCCTCCCCAGCAACAGAGGGACTTGCCATCTGGGCCCCGCTTGGCCCCAACTTCCCTGGACCTCCAGGCCTGGGCTTGTGAGTCAGCGAGGAGGAGGAGGAGGGCGGGACCATCAGGGCCGGTAAAAAGGCCCCAGCGAGCCTTCCTTTCCCTCCCCAGCAACAGAGGGACTTGCCATCTGGGCCCCGCTTGGCCCCAACTTCCCTGGACCTCCAGGCCTGGGCTTGTGAGTCAGCGAGGAGGAGGAGGAGGGCGGGACCATCAGACTTGCCACCTGGGCTTGTCCTTGATCTTAATTGCTGCTGGCCTTGCTCTAGCCATTAGATGGCCTTGAGAAACTGCCTCTCACGGATAGCTGTGTGGGTTTCCATGCAGCTGTGGGGGAAATTAAAGACTGGAGTCGGCCGGGTGTCCGCCTTCCTTTTTACACACTGGAGCTGACCATAGTCTGGGAGCGGGTATTCAGGTGGTGTGGGGGAGGGGGAGGTATGGCGGCAGCAGAGCCAACAGATGTTACAAAAGAAGGAGGGATCGATGCTTGATATCTATCCCCCCTTCTGTTGGCTCTGCTTCCCAGGATAACTTGGGGAACGTGCCTGCCATTCCACTGACCCTCAATCTGCTCCTTTGCAATGCCAGGTCGGTCAAGAACAAAACACACATCATCCACGATCTCTTGGTGGATGAGGCAGCCGACCTGGCATGCTTCACTGAGACCTGGCTGGGGGATGCCAGCTCCGCGACCTGGGCGCAGGCTCTCCCAGCTGGGTACTCAGTTATTGAGCAGGTGAGGGAAAGTGGGCGGGGGGGTGGTATAGCCTTGGTCCATAGGAACACCTTCACCTTGATCAGGAAACCTATCCGGAAAGTGACACATATCGAGTGTATGTACCTTAGCCTGAAGACCAGGGATAGTTTGGGGATCCTGTTGGTGTACCGGCCACCCCGTTGCTTAACAGACTCCCTGACCGAGCTGACGGCCCTGGTTTCTGAGCTGCTGTTGGAATCGCCCAGACTTTTGGTTCTGGGCGATTTCAACATCCCACTCGAAATCAGTTTGCAAGATCTAACTGGCGCGGCTCGGGAGTTCATGGATACCATGACTAACATGGGCCTATCCCAATTGGTTGACGGGCCCACACATTGTGCTGGTCATACACTCGATGCGGTCTTTAGTACGGAGCAGGAGCATCCGTGGGCGGAGATCAAAAATATCTCCGCCCTGTCATGGACGGATCATTTTCTGATCAGGGCAGAACTAAAGGCTATTATTCACCCCCTCGGGGGTGGCGGACCCATTAGAATGGTCCGCCCTCGAAGGCTAATGGAACCAATTGGTTTCCAGAAAGCCTTAGAGGGTTTAATGGTTGGCAACGCCGGTGATTCTGTTGAAGCCCTGGTGGACACGTGGAACATCGATCTCACCAGGGCTATTGACACAATCGCTCCCAAGCGTCCTTTCCAGCCCGCTTCGAATCGTAAGCCCTGGTATACCGAGGAGCTTAGGAAGATGAAGCGTGTTGGACAACGACTAGAGTGTGAATGGCGGAAGACTCGTCTCCTATCTGACAGAACTCGCCTTAGGAAACATCTCGATTCCTATAGGGAGGCTTTGCGTGCAGCGCAGAAATCTTTCTGTTCTGCACGCATTGCGTCTGCAGAGTCTCGCCCGGCAGAGCTGTTTAGGGTGGTGGGGGAGTTGACGAAGGTATCCCCTGCGCCAAACCCCCTACTTAACCCAACGACAGCCTGCTGTGAGGCCTTTAATATTCACTTTGCAGACAAAATCTCTCGGATAAGAGCCGACTTGGACACCATTGTTTTGGCAGAATCCGTAGATGAGGTATCCAGGAACTCCGTTGATGGCATTTTACTGGATCAATTACAATCTGTGAGTACCGATGACGTGGACAAGCTGCTTGGAAGTGTGAGGAAGACAACCTGCCCCCTCGATCCTTGTCCATCATGGCTGGTGGTCCAGGGGGGGGACGCGTTGAGGGTATTCCTCCGGGATACAATCAACGCGTCATTCAGGGAAGGCAAGGTACCATCTTGCTTAAAGGAGGCGGCGGTTAAGCCACTCCTGAAAAAGCCTTCCCTGGATCCCCTGGATAGAAACAACTATAGACCAGTCTCCTTGCTCCCTTTCTTGAGCAAGGTGATCGAGAGGGCAGTTGCTTCCCAACTTCAAGCAGTCTTGGATGAAACCAATTATCTCGACCCATTTCAAACCGGCTTTAGGACAGGATATGGAGTGGAGACTGCCATGGTTGCTCTGACCGATGACCTCCGCCTGAGTATCGACAGGGGTAGTGTGACCTTGTTGGTGCTCTTGGATCTCTCAGCGGCCTTTGACACCATAGACCATGCCATCCTCTTAGATCGTCTGAGGGAGTTAGGAATTGGAGGCACTGCTCTGCACTGGTTCCGTTCCTTCCTCTCGGACAGATCTCAGAGGGTGAGGCTTGGGGACAGTTGCTCATCCAAAATTGAGCTTAATTGTGGCGTCCCTCAGGGTGCCATCCTGTCCCCAATGCTATTTAATATTTACATGAAGCCGCTTGGTGAGATCATTCGGAGGCATGGAGCTCGGTGTCTTCAGTACGCTGATGACACCCAGATATATCTCTCCATGACCAGATCATCGACTCAGACTTCAGATGGCGCCTCTCCTCTTGATGACTGTCTTAGAGCGGTAATGGGTTGGATGAGGAAAAACAGATTGAAGTTGAATCCAGACAAAACGGAGGTACTTGCAGTCACGGGCCCGAAACCAGATCTGGGAATACAGTCTCCAGTCCTGGACGGGGTCACACTCTCCGTAAAGGACTGTGTTCGCAGTCTGGGGGTTCTCCTTGACTCATCGCTTCACATGACTAGTCAGGTGAATGCGGTGGTCAGGAGCGCCTGTTATCAGCTTCGGCTGATACGCCAGCTGCGCCCTTATCTGGATAGTAAGGATCTGGAAGCTGTGGTACACGCCCTGGTAACCTCACGTCTGGATTTCTGCAATGCACTCTACATGGGGCTACCCTTGTGCCTAACCCGGAAACTTCAACTAGTACAGAATATGGCAGCCAGGCTAATTACGGGAACATCTAGGAGGAAGCACATAACACCTGTGCTGAAATCCCTCCACTGGCTGCCAATTAGTTTCCGGGCGCAGTACAAGGTGTTGGTTTTGACCTTTAAAGCCCTACATGGCTTGGGCCCATCTTATCTTAGGGACCGCCTCTTCCCATATGACCCCCCCGCGCCCTGCGGTCCTCTGGGAGGAATCTGTTACAGCCAATAAAAACTAGGCTGACCCAGACCTCCCAGAGGGCCTTCTCCGCAACCGCTCCCAGACTTTGGAATGGCCTGCCGGATGAGATCCGTCTTACTACCACTCTTGCTGCTTTCAAGAAAGCAGTAAAGACGGATCTCTTTCGGCAGGCCTTCCCGGAATAACGGTCGGCCCTTAAAGGGGTCCCCATTGGTCTGTCTCCGCGGAAAAATTTTGTTTTTAATTTATTGATTTAACTAATATTGTATTTTAATTATTCTTCGGTTTAATTCTATTTTAAGGGGATGGGGAGGGGGGAGGTAGGGGTTATGGGGAGAGGGAATGTTTTAACGTTGTTCTGTTTTAACTATTGCTGTCCCCCGCCCCGATTGCCTAGCAGAGGGGCGGGCTACAAATAAAAAATTTATTTATTATTATTACAAAGATTTCTTTCCATGGGTTTCTCCAGTCCCTCATTCTTCCATCCAGTGCTAATTCTTTCTGTCCCAACAAGTGGTTGTTTGTTTGGTTTTTTTTGGAATTTTTTTCTAACTTTCTAACTGCTTCCCTTTTACAACAACTGCGGTCCTTTCAGCTTAAGTCCAGTTGTGTCATTGGCCACAGTGCTACTTGTATTTGTCCTCTGCTATACACTAGTAGCTCACTGTGTGCCTTCCAGCCTGGAACTCTCATTTTCTGGAACAATCGCTTGTTTCATTTTGGATTGTCTCATCGTGGGCTTTTCATGGTAAGAGACATTCAAAAGTGGTTTACCAATGACTCTTCTGCATAGTACTAACATGTATCTGAGGAATTAGGCTCAAGTCTAGGAAAGCTCATGCTACCAACTTCTCTCTTTCAGATAGTCTCAAAGGTGCTACAACAACCCTTTGCATACTGATTTTCCAGACTAGCACAGCTATGTCTTTGACACATTCACTGAGGTATCCCTGCTATTGTCTCTGAGAGATACTCTGCCAGTGTCAACCACCACTATTGCTGCTGCCCACTAACTGTTTGGCACAGTTACTCTGGCTCCTCAGCAAAACTGTATATGACACGGGAGATCCTACCAACAACACTACTACTATAATAATAATAATAATAATAATAATAATAATAATTTATATCCCGCCCCTCTGCAGAGCAATCGGGGCGGCTTACAATATTAAAATTTCCATACATATATATTAATACAATTTAAACAACATAAAAATCCCAAATCCCACCTGTCCTTTAAGAAGTAAGGGTTCTTCTTATTCTAGGCCGGGTGGTGCTGGGCCTAGTGTCTCTCTCCCAGATGACATCGGATGGAATGGAGGGAGGGCTCTTCTTCTTATTCCAGGCCCGATGGTGCTGGGCCTAGTGTCTCTCTCCCAGATGGCATTGGAGAGATGTCAGCATACCTCACAGGAACATGCAATCCCACCACCACATATAGACAGATGAATACTTGTAATAGGAGATTCCAAGCTGCAACCTTATGGTCCAAAGCTAGAGAGAACAGGGCTGACAAAAACAGGTTCAGGCTCCAGGAAAAAAAAATGTGTTGAAGGGGGGCACCAGAGGTTTTCTTGTTCTCTCAAGATCCCTCAACTCTTTGTGGAAAGGGGAAACCACACAGATAATGCCACTCAAACCAACACTATCTCTCTGCCAACCATTTGCCCAGTTTCACTCTTTCACCAGTACCCAGAGACTGCCCCCTCCTGTATCAGCAACCAATCCAGGAAAATTAGGAAATCTTCAGGAACTGTTCCCAGAGGTGTTGGTGAAGAATTGGGAAAGCTGCTCAACTGAGTCATGGTAGTGGAGGCATTCCTGTTGCTGATCCTCCTTTTCCTCCTCTTAGTAGTTGAGGCCACAGTGGTCAGATCACCCCTGGGTCTCTGTTTCCAGCTGCCATTACTGTTGTGAGAGGTCCAGTCTCCTGCTCAGTGCAGGATCTCCAGCTAGAGTGCCCCCAGCAGGTAGCTGTCTAGCCTTTTTTGTAAGACATCCAGAGAAGGAGACCCTATCACCTCTCCTGGCAATTGGTTCTATTGGTCAACTCCTCTCACTGTCAAGATGTTTCTTCTAATGTTCTTTCAAAATCTACATCCTGTAACTTCAAACCATTAGATCTAGTTCTACCCTCTGGGGCAGCAGAGA
Source organism: Phrynosoma blainvillii (assembly GCA_026167975.1). NCBI lineage: Eukaryota > Metazoa > Chordata > Lepidosauria > Squamata > Phrynosomatidae > Phrynosoma > Phrynosoma blainvillii. The sequence goes on along the minus strand of JANUYF010000004.1, from coordinate 20,637,301 downwards.
ACAAGTCAATACCCTTCTCTTTCTGGCAGCCCTTGAGGCATTTAAAGAATGTGATCATGTCATCCCTCAGTCTTCTCTTCACCAAGCTGAACATGCTGAGCTTCTTCAACCTCTCTTCATAGGTTTTGTTCTCCATACTTTTTATCATCCTTATTGCCCTTCTCTGAACCTGCTCCTGCTTTTTCCAAAAGTGGGTTGAAACTCTGCTGCCCACAACAGCCACTCCCAAGGTGGCCTGAATGTGCATGGCCTGGCCACATGGCATGGTGTCAAGCTGCACTCCTGGTAATTTTTTTTCATCCCCCACCCCCAATGCACACTGTCCAGTGATGCCTGCTGCCTAGACGCCATCCCATTTGATCAGCCACACAGTTGCATCTGCGGTACTCCACCAGTACAGGACATTGGAGCATTGGGGTGTCCAATAAAACATTGGAAATCATGAAGACTTCCCTACATGCCCCCTTCACTCTCCCCTTCACCCCATGCCCCCGTATTGCTTTGTGTATGTTTTAATTACATCCATTGGAGTGTCACACTTTCACTTTTTTGCATTGCCGCCCCGACCGCTTGGATACGACAGCTCCGTCCTTTTTTAATGTGCACCTGCACCAGTGCATTTATATGCAGTTTTAGGGTTAAGGTTAGAATAGATCACTCCTTTAGAACCACTCTCACATTGGGGTGTTTATATGCAGGGTTGAAGGTGCACATTTTCCCAGCTAAATCAGAATATTCTGGGTTCTTTTTGCTCCAGTTTTTAGCCCCGGAGAATGGCTTCAATCTGGTTTCCGCCCGCTTTGAAGGCATGCATCATCCAAACACCCCACCTTCAAAGCAGTTTGAAAGCACTTTATTTGGCCCGTGTGTTTCACCCCATAGTGTGTGTTTGTTTGTGTTTGAATGACAAGCTCGGAGCAACCGTAGTTGGTACTTCATATATAATGTATTAGAGGAAACTGTAGATATAAAAAGGAAGTGAGAACTGAAATAGAGTTGTGGAGGTAGAAAGAAACATGCCTTTCTCTTGCCCTGCCGGCAGAAGCCTTGCTAGACTCTGGATCAAGGGCAGGGCAGGTAAAGTGGCCTTTTTAGACTACTGCTTCAGGGATCCCCAGTTACAATGGCTAATAACTATGTTGGCTAAGGGATTCTGAGGACTGTTCCTAAAAGTCACTCCTCTTAACAGTGTTTTGGTTAAGGTAGTTTGTTTTTTTTTCCATTTGGTTCCCCACACCACACTGGTAGAATTGCTGTGCCCCCTGAACATTTTTGCCTCCACAGTGCACTTCTGATTAAAATAATCCTTGCTATCAGAAACTCTGATCCAGAGATTATCATCAGGATGTTGTGGCAGGCAAGCCCCAACACTCATCCCCCTCAACAGATGCCAAGTTCTGGGAGGGGTCTCCAGCTCAAGAGAGTTTGTAAAGGCTGCATGAAACAGGCCCCAGGAGCTGGAGATATATAAACATAATCCTTATCTAATGGGGCTGACCTTTTCTGAAAACAGATTATACATTTGAAAGGAAGGAGTAAATCAAGGCAAGGAGGAATTAAAGTGTCAGGCCACCTCTACCTCCTTCGTGGAACAACTGGCTTCTTCACACTAAGCTGGTGGCTTTATGATTCCTTGCATTATTCCTTGAATGTCACAACCTTTGTGTCAAAAGGAGACGGCCGTTGTGGATTTTGCTTGTCCTTGAAAGCTATACTTTCTCCCAAGACAAAGAGGCTCTTTTATATCAATGTTTGGGCCTGCCATGAGGTGGGAGCAGCAAACCGTGCGAGTTCAGGCAGTGCCTGTGCTGACATTTTTCATTCCTCATGTCCCACAAGTATTTCTCTTTCAACGGGCCTTCTGTGTGTGAGGCTGGGGAGGGGAAGAGAGAGAAAGTTTTAGGTCTAGTTCACTTGAAAATTCCAACTAGGTTCCCAATTTCCCTTCTCACAAAGCTGCTTGAGTCACAGAGAAATAATTTTCACACACCCTCCTTTTCTTTCCTTCATTCCTTCTCCCTGGCATTAGAAAAATACCTATTGTTCCACTTGGCCTACCAACAAATAGGGCCATGAGGGCGAGTTTCCTCTCACGAGTCCAGAGAAAGCCACATAAGCTGTTTTGCCACAAGAGACTGCTTATGGCCATGCGCCTCAGCAATGCTCAAGTAGGTAGATCTACTCCCCTCCCCAAATGCAGCATTTCAAAGCCTTCCCCCACTTCTATAAACACGAATGACCTATTCATAAAAAGCAGGGCAACCATTTTTGCACAAAAGCGACATTCACAGGGATTGTGGACAGCTAAAGTCAGCAGGGGAAACCTGTAAATTAGTTTGAGAGGAAATCAAATACATTTTGAGGAAATAGGAACATTCTTAGCAACAATATGGAGACTAAGCATATTATTTATGGTCCTAAGAGGCATCCTGAGGTTGCCTAATGCAAGGCATCTTGAATCCACTGGAACAAAGACTCAACATAAGATCAAATGTATCTCTTACTCTCCATGTTTATTCATTTGTTTATTAAAGCATGGGCGCAGATAATCTTTTTTTTCTCCAAGAATGTCTGAATTTGTTCAACCACACTCTAAAGCATCTCACCCCAAAAAGGGGTGTTAATGATAGTGTGGTAATTCCCACATTCCTCTTGGTCCAGAGAGATTCTGTACACTAAATAGTGCACTACAGCCTTGTTGGAAGTGGTAGAAACAGAGAGGTATTTACCATCCACTGGAGGCTAATGACCAGTCCACCTATACTAGATCCTATCATCCAAGCTGGGCAATAGTCAAAGGTATATGTGGTGGAATGGATTGCTGCTGCTGCTGCTGCTACTACTACTACAACTACTACTAATTTGTTGTTGTGTGCATTCAAGTCATTCCCAACTTACGGCAACCCTAAGATTAACCTATCATGGGTTTTAATATTTTTTTATTTCTTACCTGCCTTTCCACAACAGTTGAGGCAGGGTACAAGATAAATTAAAATACTATATGTAGCTAAAGGCGTGAAACCATTTAAACACATAGGTTAAGCACATAAACAAGAATAACTTGATCATTACATGTTAAAATCATCCAGACATCAAATTCAAAATATACCAATTAAAAATTCATAGTTTAAAATCAATTGGTTAGCCCTGCTAGAAGAGATAGGTCTTTAATACTGTTTTAAATTCAGACAACATATTTAGCTGTCGAATCTTTCCTGGCAGGTCATTCCACAGCCTAGGGGTGGCTGATGAAAAGGTCCTCTAAGTGACAGTTGCCAGTCTAGTCCTGGCCTAAAGAACCTGGGTGTATGGGACAGATTATATGGGGGGAGGCAATCCCATAGGTAAACTGTACCCAAATCATGTAAGGCTTTAAATAATAACTTACACTTGTACTTTGGCCAGAAACTGTCAGCCAGTGGACTGTTTTAAATATTAGTGTGATATGCTCACTCCTAATAATAATAATAATAATAATAATAATTTGTATCCCGCTTATTGACAGCAATCCAAGCAGCTTACAGTAAAAATCCCCACAACATTTTATCCAAAGCAACACTATCCCCCTAAAACAGCATTAAATGACATATAATTAAAATTACAGTAAACATAGAATAAAAACATAACAATATAAAACTTGAACCTACTTGGGCAGGTACGGTACCCTGATCAGTCTCTACTGCATTTCCCATCTATCAACATGATGGGGCCACAATGGGGATGCAGGAGTCAGAAGGTCCTAGAGTCCTGGCCAGGATAACTAGTCTGGAAAGGCCTGCCGGAAGAGATCCATCTTGACAGCTTTCTTGAAGCTGTCTAAAGATGTCAACTGATGGATCTCGTCTGGCAGGTCATTCCAGAGTTTGGGGGTAACAGCAGAAAAAGCCCTCTGAGAGGTCGCCACAAGCCTAGATTTTTGGGGCTTCAACAAATTCCTCCCAGAGGATCGGAGAGCGCAGGGAGGATTATATGGAAAGATACATCACTCCTGGATGTACCAGTGATCAATCTGGCTACCATGTTTTGAAGTAATTAAAGTTTCTGAACTTGGTACAAAGGTAGCCAAATGTGCAGTGCATTACAAAAGCCCAGCATTGAGATTACCAGCAGGTGCACTACCATCTTTAGATCAAGTCAATAAGCTTGATTACAATCATTTTGAGAAATACAATACAAGATGATTGACTAATACAATCATCAATCTGCAGCAACTGAAAATGATCCCAAGAAATCGAACCTGATAGAGCACCGGACATATCTTCTGACTTTGTGATGACTGTGGTCAGATGTTCTGAGAGCATATGAATGTCTTTTTCCTTGAAGTGCCAATTAAATCCCCGCCCCCCCCCCCCAGACAATCAAGGGTCAAATTCCCATTCTCTCTAGGCCTGATCCAAAGGCTGCTCAAACCTTGGAATAACTCTGCTGGGTTGCTCATTGAGGGTACAAAAATAGAAGTAAAGTATGACCTTGTTGGCCAACCTCACTGCTGCATAATAAGCACAATGAAGAATCCTTGCTAATCTCTTATTGTACTTGCTCTGTGTTCTACACTGGTACTACTGGTTGTCCATGGCTTAGCGCTAGTCTATTGGTAATTAGCTGCTGATTCATGCTAAGTTTCCAAAAAACTGAATATGATATGGTAAAAATATGATGCCAGGTCTTGGCACACATGCAAAGAAAATGCTAATCCATCATGTCACACATATTGGGAAATACTGCCTTACACTGTCTGCACTCAAGCTGTCATCCAACCTGTTTCCCCAGATCTTCTATAAATGAAGGTGAATTACCTTGATGAGGTGGAAAGGGAATTACAGTGCCATCTCCATCGTAAATACTAGATAAAACGCTTTATCTACAATCAAGTCATGAAGTAACTATTGTAAAATATGCGCCTACAATTATAAATTAACATATGCAAATGATAGACAAGGCTCTGCCTTCCTTTGCCTTCTTTTTCATGACTCACATTATCCTTTAAAAAAAAGAGAAATGTTTGATCAGTCACCCTTTTCTTCAGGCATGTGCATGGCATAAATACCATTACCTGATGCTTGATGTTACTTTTTGCTCATATTGTTATTTGAAACATTTTTGTACTTTATTAGGAGGAAAAATTCATCTAATAAAACATGAAATAAAGCATGAAACCCAAATCTTCAAAACCCAAATAGTATTTTTTAAAAAATAACAAGTAACATAATTAAACTTTACAGAATTGTTCCTTGGTTAAATATCAGTTTTCAGACCCAGCTTTTAAATGTAAGCTTCAGTTTATTGACAGCATTTGTAAATAAAGATGTCTCATTTTCCCCATTCAGCTGAAATACTCTCTCCTATTGTGATTTACATTCTGTTCCATCCATCCATTCATCCCTCTCAGCCCATAGTGGGAATGTGTCCCCTAACACATTATATAATTCCCGTTTATGAGCACATTATTTGTAAATTGGACAAGGCTGCATGTCCAGATATGATGATTCAATCATAGAGAATTTTCTTTTGGCTTTTGCAGTTCTTGAAATATCAAAGCCTGTAATACATTTGAATGGTATTGTGATAGTCAAAAAGAAATGGCTGAATAACTCCCCCCTAACAAATACCAAACCTTGGGTATTTCTTCATCATGACATAAAACACATATGGAGGGCATCTAGTTGGGGAAAGATGATAAAATAACATGGGAGAATATATGCTTTAATTTATGTACCTCACAGAACTTGAAAAAGTTCCTTTTTGTATATTACTATTCCCAGAATTCCCCAGCCATGGATATTCTGGGAGTTTTAGTCCAAAGAAATAACATTTTCTAAGCTTTACCCTTTCCTGTCTTACCTCAGAGCTTCACAACTAAATGGATCTTTTTGAACACGATAAATATAATATATGTAATAATTGTTTAATTTATCCGTTCTATGGAGGTCTCTCATTCAGTGGCATACCCAGCATAATTGATGCAAATTTTGAGACTTCTTGCACTTCTTGTAAAGCTCTGATACAGTTGGCTCCCTGTATCCATGGATTCTTTACCCACAGATTCAACCATCCATAGCTTGGAAATATTCAAAAAATATATAAATTCCAAAATGCAAATCTTGATTTTGTCATTTTATATAAGGGACACCATTTTACTATGCCACTGTATTTAATGGGACTTGAGTATCCACAAGTTTTGTTATCCACGGGGGTCCTGGAACTAGGGTTGCCATAATTCTTTTCCACAAAACCAGGACAAAATGTAGGACATTCAAAAAATGGATATGACCAACTAAAAGCTAAAAACATTAATAAATTTAAAAATTAATATAAATTCATGCTTCTTAGACATGCTCAAAATGGAAGAGATTTTGATGTTCTTCCTGGACAGAAGGTTGAAATATAGCTCCTCCTCTCTGGCCAAGGTGACATATTAGAGTTAGCCTAAATTATATATTTTAAATTTTATATTGAATTATTTTAATGGGTCTTAGATTTATGTGCATGAGCTGCCGTGGTTTGCATGTTGGACTATAATGCTGGAGGCCATGTTTTTCTCCTGTATTGTTGACCATATGGATACCTGCAGCCTGGAACATCTCCTTCATCTGTGTAGGTGTTGCAATGGTGGCAAAATCAACATCTTGTACATACCTGCAAACTTTTCTCCCAGTTTACTACCACAAAGGCTATGGTCCAAAACACACTGCAGAAATAATCCAGTTTGAGACTGCTTTCACTGCCCTGGCTCAATGCTAGGGAATTCTGGGAATTTTATGAAACATTTAGGCTTCTCTGTCAAAGAGGTCTGGTGCCGCAATAAACTATAATTCCCAGGATTTCTTAGCACTGAGCCAGGGAAGTTAAAGCAGTCTCAAACTGGATTATTTCTGCAGTGTGTTTTGGATCTATGAAGCAAAGCTCATTGCCCCCCAACAGTTGGGTACTCATTTTAGCGACCTCAGAAGGATGCAGGCCTGAGTCTAGCCTGAGCCCTGGCTAGTATTGAACTCGCAACCTTGTTGTCTATGAGTGAGTGGCTGTAGTACAGGCATTTAACCACTACGCCACCTTAAGTTCCAATTAAGTAGAATGACACTTTTTTAAAATTGGAACTACATATTGCAAAATATGTACAACATGCAAAATTGGCATATTGTACCCTAACAACACCTGATCCAAAAGCATGGAAGCTTCCTGAAAAGCCTATGACTACCATTGTCATTTTTTCTTTCTGTCTCCTGTATGTTTTTTAACACCTCAGACTGATGGAGAAGGTAGTGGAACTTGGAAAGCCTGCAACATAGATTTGGTGCATTTTGGTTGGCCTCATTAAGCGTATCACTGTTTGAGGGTTTGGGATGTTATTGTACTTGCTATATGGCCAACACGGCTACCCTGGATATGTCTAATGCAATGGCTTCCAAAATTTGCATTAGAAAAGTTTACAGGCCCCAGACTTGAGTGTTGGATTACGACTCTGGAAACCTGAGTAGTACGCATGTGTGCGCAACACCGGGCGCATGCATGCACGACGCCAAGCGCATGCGCACAACTCTGGATGCCATTTTGCAAGTCAAAATGGCATCCGGCGGCATGCGCAAGGGGCAGCGGTGGCACAAATGGAAGTGGCAGCGGCGGCGGCGGGCTGGTAGGAAGGCCTCGGCAGGCTGGGTCCGGCCCGCGGGCCATAGTTTGGGGACCCCTGGTTTGGAGTTTCAATACCCTTCCACCCCACCCCACCCCACCCCCCTTTTTAAGACTTATGGAAAAGAGAGTTGGGGGTGGGTTGGGGGAACTGGGTTGGGGCAGGGAACTGCAAAATTGGGAGGAGTCAGGGTGACCAGAGGTCCTCCTTTTCCAGACATTCCTACACTTCAACTTTCTCTCCAGGCAGAATTCCAAAAGGTCCTCCATTTCCAGCATGACTAAAAAGCACACATTTACATTTCTAGGAGTGTTTTAAGCTTTCTTTTCTGTCTAGGAGGAATCCCAAAATGTCCTCCATTTCCAGGCTGACTAAGAAGCATGCAATTACATTTCTAGGAGTGTTTTTAGCTTTCATTTTGTATAATGCCCCCATTTTTTCCTTGGATGCCCTCCATTTTGCAGTGCCTCATCCTCCTTTGCGGCAAGAAGGACCTCTGGTCCCCTTGAAAGGAGGAGGAAGAGGAGGAGGAGTAGCACCCTGGATCCAGCCCAACCCCAGCCCCAGCCCTCCTTCCCGGGGGGAAGCTGGAAAGAATTAAAGAAATGGGAGCCTCCTCACCCAGCAGGCCCTGCCGATTCCCCTGCCATCTGGCTCCTCGTGGCTGCAGCTGGGAAGGTGGAGCAGGAAGGGGGTAGCCCAGACCAGGGCTCAGCTCCTCCTGGCTGAGGGCAGCCCTGGAGGGAGGGAGGGAGGGAGGGAGAGAACAAAGCACAGCAAAAGAGGTGAAGGTGGTGCTGAACTGGGACATACAGCTGAAGCCAGGCTGGGACAGTTCCACAACCCTTAAAACTGGCACTGTCCTGCTTTTTCAGCACAAATGGCAACTCTTCTTGTTGTTGTCAACTGCGCTCTAGTCGATCTTGACTCATGGCAACCCTATGGATGAGATATCTCCAAGACCCTCTGTCCTACACTGCTCTGCTTAATTCCTGCAACCCTTTAATACCCATGACCTCCTTAATAGAGTCCATCCATCTGGCATGTGGCCTTCCTCTCTTCCTACTTCCCTCCACCTTTCCCAGCATTATTTTTTTTACAAGAGTCCTCTCTTCTCATGATGTTTCCGAAGTACAACGGCCTCAGTTTGGTCATCTTGGCTTCCAGGCAGGTTTCTGGCTTGATCTGCTCTAGGACCCACTTGTTTGTCCTTTTGTCTGTCCATGGGATCCTCAGCACTCTTCTCCAGCTCCACATCATCTCAAATGCATTGATTTTCTTCCTATCATCTTTCTTGACTGTCCAGCTCTCACATTCATACATGGTAATAGGGAATACAATGGCTTGTATGATTCTAATTTTTGTGCTGACTTGTACATCTTTGCACTTTAGAATCTTTTCTAGTTCTTTCATAGCCACCCTCCCCATTCTTAATCTTCTTCTGATTTCTTGACTGCAGTCCCCATTTTTTATCAATGTTTGATCCCAGGTATGGGAATTCTTTTACTATTTCTATTTCTTCATTGTCTAGGTTGAACTTGTGTAGGTCCTTGGTGGTCATTATTTTTGTTTTCTTTATGTTCAACATTAAGCCTGTCTTAGCACTTTTTTCTTTGATCTTCCTTAGCAGGTGTTCCAGGTCTGTGATGTTTTCTGCTAGTACTATGGTGTCACCTGCATATCTTAGATTGCTGATATTCCTTCCTCCTATTTTCACTTCCCCTTCTTCTGTGTCCAAGCCTGCTTTTCTTATAATATGTTCTGCATACAGGTTGAACAGATAGGGTGAAAGGATGCAGCCTTGTCTGACCCCTTTGCCAATTGGGAACCATTCTGTTTCTCCATGTTCTGTTCTGACAATAGCCTCTTGTCCTGAGTACAGATTCCTCATCAGGACTGTCAAATGTGTTGGCACTCCCATGTCTTTAAGGGCATTCCATAGCCTTTCATAACCTATTCAGTCAAAGGCTTTGCTATAGTCTATAAAGGACATGCTGATTTTCTTTTGGAATTCCCTGGTTCACTCCATTAGCCATCGTATGTTTGCAATGTGGTCCCTAGTGCCTCTTCTTTTCCTGAACCTCGCTTGAACCTCTGGGATTTCTCTCTCCATGTATGATTGGAGTCTTTGTTGCAGAATTTTGAGCATGATGTTCCTTGTGTGGGAGAGCAGTGCTATGGTACTATAATTGCTGCAGTTTCCTGTGTCTCCCTTTTTGTGGATTGGGATGTACATTGATTGCTTCCCATCTTTTGTCCATCATTTTGCTTTCCATAGCTGCTGACATATGCTGGTTAGCACTAGAGTTAACTCTGTCAATGTGAATTTCAGCAGTTCAATTGGAATACCATCTGTTCCTGGTGATTTGTTTTCCCCTACTTGGAACCAAACTCCAGCAGATACCAAGGGTCCACTGTATTTCCTGTTGTTATCACAGGCAATATTCTCATAATCTGTACAATTAGAGAAAGTAGCACACATATTCTCAGACTTAAATCCATTTTCTTACAATAGTAGGGTTCTTTTAGCTGCATTTTCACAACAGGTATGATACTGTTCAGAAGAGTGGGTACCTATTTTGGTATTTAGTTGTGGCTATAGATGTGATCATAGATATTTCCCAGCCACTATCTCCATGGCTTCTGTATTCTTCTCAAGACAATGTAGCAAGTCAGGGTCTGCTTGGCCACATCCAAAGTCCCTCTTGGCTTGAAGAACTGATCTAACCTCATATGATGAATCCAGCCTTAGAATTTAGTGGTTTATTCCCAATGGAAAGTCATGCATACTTCCATCAAATATACTCAGTGTCATCCTGCTAGCTGCAGGATATGTGACACATTTGATTTCACTAAAGCAGTAAAACAAATACAAGTAACTTTCTCATGGTTTGTATTTCATGCACATATGAATGTATTTATCTTTAAAAATTTACTTCTCCTTCACTTTGAAATGGCTAAGTCAGCATACTTACCAGTTAAAGATTATAATGTAAAACAATACAGAAATGATTGCATTTGATTGTAAGAACTTAAAACTAAGGCTGCTTACCCATAAAAGGAGAATAATTTTTTAAAAATACCCTTTTTGCATTTGTTTACAAAAAGTAAAATATATAACCTGATATGATCTCCTAGATTACCAGACAGAGATACTTTTGAATGTAAATATTTTAGAGGAAATGAGAAATAAAGAATTGAACTAGCCAAATTCTGACTTAAAGGACCTACAGAAATGGATCATAGGAGACCCTAAGAGGATATTAAAAGATATTTTTAAATGTTTCCAAATGGGTGCCATTTTATACATTTTCCTATAATGTAATAATTGATTGATCTTAACTGTTTCAGCCTCCTATCCAAAAAAAATTATATATCTAGAATTCTGCAATCCTTTCTTCTTGAAAGAGTCCACAGATGCTAACACTCTCAACAAACAAGATAGCATTTAAAGAAAAAAAATCATAAACACACACACACACAGGAAATCACAGTTAATAAATACCATAACATCAACAAGCAGGAGAGTTAAATAAATACCATTAATGTTTACTAATTAAGATTTTATCACAGAAGGATTGAAAAGTGGAATTAGAGCAGGATAGTAGTGTCTCTGGCTGTATCTTATCACACAACACTATGTCTATCCAATAGTTGGTTTGTAGTAATGCAGTAATGGCTGTCCCAAATCCAGTATGCTTGAGTTTCCTACACTAATTCAATTGTGGCAACTTACAACCCTGGGGTGATAAAGTTGTGCAGAAACAGATCTGTTCTAACTGATGCATACATAAAGACAGTGCTTGGGCCATTTGGATCTCTACAAGGAAAGAGTTCCAATTGGGGAGTTGCCACTGAGAAGGCCCTGCTTTCTCTGTGAGCCATGATCTTCAGAGCATCATATGCATAACTTAAAACTCAGACCAGTACTCTGGTGGGAGATGATCCTTCAAGTACTGCTGCTATTGTATTTATCCACTCTTAGATGTTGGAATTGGATCAGTATATAAAGCCAAATGTATGGATGAATAAATGAATACAGTAGCCCCTCCCAATTCACAGGGGATCTATTCCAGACCCACCCACCCCGTGAAAATGGCAGCTCACAAATATTTGAGCCCTATTGAAAATAATTATATCCTTCCCCTCTTATCCCTGCCCAGATGATATCCAGCCAGTGCAGCATCAAACCTGAGGTATATCAGCCTTAAAACATTTTTTAAAAAAATCACCTTTTGCTCCAAATATTCTAAAGCCCTCCATTGCAACTCTGGGTGGCTGTTTTAAGGCTGCATCTGGAGTCACCGACACTGGTGTGAGTTGCTTGCTCTGAGGTCAGAATGAGATGCCCAGCCATACGAGAAATGCTGGCCTCTTGTTCTGACCTCAGAGTAAGTGACTCTCACCAGCAGACGCCACAGTGGGATACACATGTGAACAGCTCCTCTGCATTGCAACTAAGTGTCCAAGGTAATGGGGGGCCAAGATACTCCAGGCTGCTCCTGGACCTGGCCATAAACTCTCTGAAGACCACCTAACCTGTCATATAGTGTGACTGTGAGTAAAACTGCATTCATAAAAGCATTTGGGTTGAAGTGATGTGAGCACATGGTACAACTGAAGAAACATTGGGACAAGCTCAACCAGCTAATAAGTGAACAGGAAAATGAATTTTCTATGAAGATGCACAACTTTGCAACAGTAAAAATAAAGCTGAATCCTAATTGTAGCTTTTACAGAGCACTAGTTAAGACAATGGAATTAGTGAAATTGCATGAAAATGCTGGAGAACTAGAAGTGCTTGTAATTTCTAAGGTTCAGCCAGAACTGTATGATCCTGCTTTTTAGAAGATCAAAAATTCTGGCTCATTTGAAGTCTTTGGCCATTTGCCAGTGACCTTGGTTGGACCATACTTTGGCTGAAAAGGTCAAGTTTGTTTACCACTTTAAATCCCAGTTCCGTTAAAACCAATGGCAGGCCTCCCATGGCCTCCTGTGAGATTACTATTTGGCCCTGAATAAACAAAAATGGTCCTTTGTTAAGCAAGGGATGGATATACTTTCTAAGTCCAGAGAGGATGATTTATGTGCCACAGATATTAGGTCAGGCACCACCCTTCAACATCAACTCTGGCTACAATATTTATGAGGCTCTACGGCAGGAGATTAAAGGCAAAAATCACTGGCAAAACATATGCAACTGCGAGAGAAGTTTTAATTGGATTTCTGAATAAACAGCCTCATTGTATAGAACAGCTGATTATTATTCATTGTAACCTTTAATTGGCCATTTATTAATTATTAATCACATTAATAGTGAATAATTAATTAGTAAGAAATATTAATTGGTTAGCAAAGGTATTCAACCTTTTTGAAGAACAAGAACTAGTGGATCTTCTTGGGAGTTGTCTATGCAGCCATCATGATTTGTAGAACTGTGACAACACTTTCTGACCCTTGAATTGTTGCACCAGTATCTTAACTGTTGCACAATTAAAAATATGTCTTTTTTTTTGTATCTTTGCAAAAATTTGTCTGCAAAAAACAAAAACCTACTATTTTTTCCTGCTTTTGCTCAGATCATACCCTCCAACTGTCCCAATATCACAGGGAAAGGCCAATTAATCTTTGGTCATCCCACTTTTTCAGCCATTTTAAAATGTACTAGTTTCTCTCTCCTCCCAACACTTTCACTCATACGAGATTATGAGACGTGGGGGTGGATGTTCTTGTCCCATCCTTGTCCCATCCTTCCCATGAGATCATGGGAAGGATTTTCAGATGACATCATGCTGATCCTGTCATTGTCCCAGCTGGGAAGTGCAAATGGCAGCGATCATGTGAAAGACTTTCAAATGATGTCACACTGATCCTGTCACTGTCCCATCCTTTCCCTTCATTTTGCATTAATGGATTATTATTATTATTATTATTATTATTATTCCAGCCTTCTCTCAGGACTGGGACTCAGGGTGACTTACAACCTTAAAAAACAATACAATTAAAAACATACAAATATAGTACATTAAAACAGAAATTAAATTAATACAATAATTAAAAGAGATTACAAATACTTTAAGAAGATAAAAATGTTTAAAATATATTAAAACAATATAGCACCCCAAGCTGTTCTTTAAAAGCTTTCTGTTTTGAAAGCCTGTCTGAAAAGGAAGGTTTTCTCCTGTTGGCGGAAGGCCATCAAGGAAGGGCCATTGTGGTCTCTTTAGGGGCAGCCACAGAGAAGGCCCCCTCTTGTGTCCCCACCAACCGTGCTTGTGATGGTGGTGGGATGAAAAAAAGGGCCTCCTCTGAGGATCTCAGAGCCGAGGCTGGCTTATAAAGAGAGATATAGTCTACCAAATAGCCTGAGCCACATAGGGCCTTATAGGTCACCAGCACTTTGAATTGTGCCCAGAAACAAACTAGTGGGGCATTGTATGATCTCTGTAACCTGCCCCTGTTAGCAGCCTGGCTGCAGCTCTTTGGACCAGCTGAAGTTTCTGAACACTCTTCAAAGGCAGCCCCATGTAGAGCACATTACAGTAGTTCAAATGGGATGTAACCAAGGCATGTACCACTGAGGCCAGATCTGGCATCTCAAGGAATGGCACACAAGTTTTAAACATGCAAAAGCACTCCTGTTCACTGCAGAGACCTGGGCCTCCAAGTTCAAAGCTGAGTCCAGGAGTACCCCCAAACTGCGAACCTGCATCTTCAGGGGGAGTGTGACCCCCATCTAACACAGGCTGCATCCTTATTCCCTGATCTGCCTTCCAACTGACCAGCAGCACCTCTTTCTTATCTGGATTAAGTTTCAACTTGTTTGACCTCATCCAGTCCATTACTGATGACAGACACTGTTTAGGACCAGGACAGCTTCCTTGGATTTGGGGTGGAAAGGAGTAGTAGAGTTAAGTGTCATTGGCATATTGAGGACACCGGACCCCAAAGTTCCAGACAACTTCTCCCAGTGGCTTCATGTATATGTTAAATAGCATAGGGGACAACACAGAACCCTGAGGGACCCCACAGGTCAATGGCCAGGGGTCGATCAGGAGTCTCCTAGCACTACCTTTTGGGTTAACCCTTCCAGGAAGGAATGGAGCCACTGTAAAACATTACCGCCAAGTCCCATCCCAGAGAGACGGTCCAGAAGGATACCATGGTCAATGGTATCAAAAGCCACTGAGAAGTCCAGCAGAACCAACAGGAACACACTCCCCCTGTCTAGTTCCCTGCTTAAGTCATCCACCAAGATCACCAAGGCTGTCTCTGTTCCATAGCCAGGCCTGAAACCAGATGGAGGCCATGAAATCCTGAGCCACTCCAAAAAGGGCAGTCTCAGCATGGATGTTGAAGTCCCCCAGCACTACCAGAAAAGGAGACTCCAACCCCAACCCCAAGACCACCCCAGCTAGCTCAGGAAGAGAGACTGTTGAGCAGCAGTGTGGGCATTACACCAACAGAATCCCTATTCTGTCCCGGCTACCCACCTTTAGGTAGAAGAACCCGTTAATGCAAATCCACTTCACTGACAGGTTTACAACAGGATCAGTGTGACATGTGAGAATGTATTTTGCTGTCATGGATGGGATAAGGACGGGCTTTGCTCCCTTTCCCTATCTGATAATCTTCATAGTCTTCAGTTTACTTCAGTTGCTGCAAACTGAGTTTAAAGTGCAAAACTCAGCAGGGAGATCAGAGGGGGAGAAATCTGATCCTTCCCTTTAGGCTCAAGCAAAAGCAAACCATGGCAGCATCTCCTACCTCATCTGTTCTTCCTTATTAATAACTTTTGCCATCTTGGCCAAACTCTGATTTGGCTGGGCCACATATGTCCCAGTTTCCATCCAGAAAATGTTGGTGGGTATGATAGAATAATTTCTCCCAGACAATTTAAGATATGTGAATACTGGATGAAAACTTCACAGAAGCATTTGTTTTAATAGAATCATAGAAACAGAATTGGAAGAGACCTCAAGGGCCATCCAGCTCAACCCCTTCTGGGCAGGAATACACAATGAAAGCATTCTTGACAGATGGTCATCCAGCCTCTGTTTAAAAACCTCCAAAGAAGGATACTCCATCACACTCCAAGACAGCAGCATGTTCCACTGTCAAACAGCTCTCACCATCAGGAAGTTCTTCCTAATGTTTATATGAAATCTCTTTTCCTGTAGTTTGAATCCATTGCTCCATGTCTTAGTCTCTGGAGCAGCAGAAAACAAACTTGCTCCATCAATATGACATCCCTTCAAAAACAGGGCTAGCATTTCACCTTTAATCTTCTCTTCTCCAGACTAAACATACCCAGCTCCCTAAGCTGTTTCTCATAAGGCTTTATGGTTTCCAGTCCTTTCAGTATTTTGGTCACTCTCCTCTAGACACGCTCCAGCTTGTCAACATCCTTTTTGAATTTTGGTGCCCAGAACTGGACAACATATTCCAGGTGAGATCTTGCCAAAGCAGAATAGAGTGGGACTATTATAGCAGGCAGAAAACTATGAAATTATTCAACATGAGGATGAAATAGCCAATGATTTCCAGCACTATGCGCTGTTCACCCTCCTCGGACAGGCTCTAGTGCCATTGCTCCTCCTGAAAGCTTCAGATCCAGCCAGGGCCCAAACAATTGGCTCAGAAGGTCTTTGAGAAAGGCACTGTGAGTAAGTGTCCTGGGGAATGGCCTGCGGTGCCATAGTTTCCCAAGAACACAGTTTGCAAACTATGGATCTAGTGAAGAAGATGGTATCATATAAAAAGGAAAGCTATTTGGACTCCAAGATTCTGGGAATGTATATAGAATGCATAGTTTTTTGTGGGTTTTTCAGGCTGCATGGCCATGTTCTAGAAGAGTTTCTTTCTGATGTTTTGCCAGTATCTATGGCTGGCATCTTCAGAGAATGCTGGAATGGAAGAGAGTGGGTATATATATACTGTGAGACCCTGGGTAGGGAGGAGTGAGTCCCATGTAAACTGTGTATTGTTCTGTTGTTGATTGTGTATTGTTCTGTGTTGATGGCAGGGCCTCAGGGTAGGAGGATATGCAAATGAGGATTATTGTCTGGTAATTGGTGTTCATTGTCTGCTGAGAAAGCCCCTGACCCTGGGTGGTTTCCCATTTGCATTTGCTGAGTGCTGATTTTCCTATTTTGCAGGACTGGTAGGCAAATTTTATTTACTTTTAGGGTTTCTTCTTTCCTGTTGAAGTTGTCCAAGTGTTTGTGTCCAAGTGAAGTTGTCCAAGTGTTTCAACAGGAAAGAAAAATCCCTCGTTTGCATATCTTCCTACCCTGAGGCCCTGTCAACAATACAGAACAATACACAATCAACAACAGAACAATACACAGTTTACATGAGAATCACTATGGATGCCGGCCATGAAGGCCTATGACTTTATATAGAATTTGTCCAGGTGCAGCATAAAAGTGCAGTTCTTTAAGTGGATATCAATAGGTCCACTTGCTCAGCAGTTTTCAATATCCCACAGACAATTTCAGAGTCAAAACAACAGTTTGTATACAGCTGTACTAATAACTGTCACTTACAGTCAGAGGAAGTCTGCTTCGATTCCAACCATCTGGACTTATTGCAGCCTACAGCAGAAATAACTTTCCCATTTCTCAGAGCACAGGACAAGTAGCATATCTTTACAGTAACAGGAGAAAACAGATGTCCTTGTAAAAAAATGATCAGGAATATTATATGCAATTAACGGTACATGTGTCATTAAGGAAGACTAAACCTGCCCTCCCCACTCTAATTTTTAGCTTGTCTATCTACTCAAAATTGCAAAGAATATGATGGCTTGAATCCTGATAGTATACCCCAGCAGAGTACCATTCGTCATAGGAAATTTCTTTGTTCCTATAGAGAAGCAATACATGAGCGCAGAAATCTTTCTCCTCTGCATGTATTGCACCTGTGGAGTCCCATCCGGCAGAGCTTTTTAGGGTGGTAAGGGAACTCTTCAGTGGATACTAGAACATCAAAAAGCTTTTGATGCTATCAAACAAAAGTTATGCAGTACACCCATGCTTCAATATTTTGATGTGACAAAGCCAGTTATTATTCAGGCAGATGCATCAAAAGATGGCTTAGGAGAATGTCTGCTTCAGGACAATAAGCCAGTGTCTTATGCCTCAAGGTCACTTAACTCAGCAGAAAAAAATTATGCACAAATAGAGAAAGAATTGCTTGCGGTTGTATATGCGTACAAAAGTTTCATCAATAGGTGTTCGGCAAAACTGTGTTAGTTCAATCTGATCACAAGTCTTTAGAATCAATTTGTAAAAAACCGATAGGCAGTGCTCCTGCTCAGTTGCAATGAATGCTGTTGCAGCTTCAAAGGTATCAACTTAATATTGCATATACCCCAGGTAAACATGTATTTGGCTGATACCTTGTCAAGAGCCACTGTAGATCCCCCTTTCAGGGAGGAGAATTCCATAGATGAGAATGCAATACATGAGATGAATACTTTAGCAATGCATCCAGACAAAGTGTGCATAATACAAGAGGCAACAGAATGTGAACCCCAGCTTAAGATGGGCCAAACATACCTAGACCAAGGATGGCCACAATATATGAGAGATGTAAGTCGGATAGCAAAATCTTTCTGGCCAGTTAAAGATCATGTGCAGTGCCAGGATGGAGTTCTTTTTATGGGTGAAAGAATAATTATTCCAACAAGTCAAAGACAAAATGTACTCACACAACTTCATGAGTCCCATCAGGGGATTCAAAGGACTAAAGAAAGAGCAGAGAAGTTAATGTACTAGCCTGGTATGTCAAGAGATATTGAGCTGGCTGTGGGAAGCTGTGGTGTTTGTGCATGTTTTGCTCCAAATAACCAAAAGGAACCATTTAAACCACATGACATTCCTAAAATACCATAGAAAAAGGTGGGAATAAATATTTTTGAACCCAAATATTTTTGAATATTTTGCCCATTTCTTTTGATAATTGATTATTTTTCAAAATATCCAGAAATAATAAGTCTACCTGATAAAACTGCGAAAACAATAATTTGTAGGCTTAAGTCTGTGTTTGCTTGCCATGGGATACCAAGAATAGTGGTGAATGATAACATGCCATTTGCTAGTCAGGAATTTAAGACATTTGCTAAAGAATGGGGGTTTGAACAATGTTTTAGTAGTCTAGGATATGCACAATCTAATGGAATGGCAGAATGAGCAATTCAGTCTATTAAACAGCTTATGAACAAAGTAAGGAAGGCTGGTGGGGATGTGTATCTAGGGTTGTTGGAATATCGCAATACACCAGTTACAGGGTTGTCATATTTGCCTGCACAAATGTTGATGGCCAGGATGTTGAGAAGTAAACTTCCTATAACAACTGGTTTATTATGCCCTAGGATTCCCACTAATGTGCATCAGGATCTACAAAAAGTTCAGAAAAGACAAAAACATTGTTACGATTGAACAGCTAGACCACTTCAACCATTACAAGAGGGAGACGCAGTTTGGATGCAATCTAATGACCACAAGGAAAGATGGCTTCCTGCCATAGTTATAGAAAGATGTAAACAACCACGGTCATATCAAATAAAGACTCTTAATGGTAGGATATATAGGCGTAATAGACACCAATTAAGAATAAGGATGCCAGAAATTACTAGTGATAGAAATGTAAGACAAGATGGATTAACTAATGGACATGTTGGGGCTCCTGAGAGTAATGATGAGGTGCAAACATCACCAACAACAGATAGGCAACCAATATATATATAACATCATATGGCAGACAGGTATTTAGGCTGGAGAGATATACTCCTTGAAAATGGACCTCTGGCCTTAAGGTGACAACTGGATTTTCTATGATCTGTGTAAGTTAGGACAATGAGAAATATTGTGTGTTAAATGTAAAATGAGTGATTCTTTAGATTTTCTGTGGATTCTTTATATTTATGTTTTCTACTTATGTTTTTAATATTTTGTATAAAATTTATTATTTATCAAAATGTATAATTATTGTTTTTTTTATGAAAAGGAGATGTGATGTAAGGTACCTTTAAGACACAACTCTTAGTGGTATCAGCTGCAGTATATTTATACTATTGAGAGGGTTCCAGGGAGATTCATTATCCTTCCTCATCTCACTCTCCTGGGACAGGCTGTGCTCAATAGCTCATGGATGAATAAACTTATCATTTTATGTGAGGCTGGACTCTGCTTTGAATTCAAACATTGAATTCTCACAAGATTGGATTCTAACAGCAGACACTACAATCCAGAGACATGGGGCAGGGTGTTATCAGTATGCTGATGGCACCCAGATATATTTCTCCATGTCTTGGTCTTCAGCTTTGACTTCAGATGGCGTCTCCTCTCAATGACTGTCTTAAGGCAGTAACGGACTGGATGAGGAAAAACAGATTGAGACTGAATCCAGACAAGATGGAGGTACTTACAGTAGTGTCCCCAAACCCAGGTATTGGGTTGCAACCTCCAGTCCTGGATGGGGTCACACTCTCCTCTATATTTGCAGTCTGGGGGTGCTCCTGGACCCGTTGCTTCAGATGATAAATCAAGTAAATGAAATGGTTAGGAGTGCCTGTTATCAGCTTCGGCTGATACACCAGCTGCACCCTTTCCTGAAGTTAGGGACCTTGAAACTGTGGTGCATGCTCTGGTCACCTCTCGTCTTGATTTCTGTAATGCACTCTACATGGAGCTACCCTTGTACATGGTCCAGAAACTTCAACTAGTATAGAGTATGGCAGCCAGGTTGATCTCAGGAATAACAAGAAGAGACCATATAACACCGATCCAGGAATAACAAGAAGAGACCATATAACACTGGCTGCCCATTAGTTTCCGGGCCCAGAACAAGGTGTTGGTTATCACCTTTAAATCCCTAAATGTCTTGGGTCCACCCTATCTTCGGAATCGTCTCCTCCCGTATAATCCACCCCGCACACTTAGGTCCTCTGGGAGGAATTTATTGCAGTCAATAAAAACCAGACTGTCTGCAACCGCCCAGAGGACCTTTTTGGCTTTATGGAATGGCCTGCTGGATGAGATCCATCATATTACCACCTTAGACAGCTTTAAAAAGGCTGTTAAGACGGATATTCCAGGCATCAAAAGACAGCCATCCTGCTCATCCCTGATTTGGCTGTTGCTATTGTGATTTGTTTCTTTGTTCTTTGTGTTATTATTTTGAAATGTGTTTTAAATCATCATTATTTAATTGTATTTTAAGGGGGGTGGGATTGTGGGATATGAATGTATATTTTAAAGTTGTAAGCTACCCCGGTTGTGTTAACAGAGGGGTGGGATAAAATTAATTATTATTATTATTATTATTATTGTCATCATCATCATCATCATCATCATCAATAGGATTTATGTAAGTGTAGTAGTGGAATGAAATAATTTCTCAGTATGTATTTAGGTCTAATACTGCTTCTACTGTAGGGATCATTTGAACACTGTTGTAATGATGCAATGCCCTGAAATTCTGTTTTAGATTAATTACTCCACCCATTTCTGTTGTTGTTAACTGCCTTCATGTCAATCTTGACCCATGGAGATCCTATGGATGAGACATCTCCAGGCCCCCCTGTGCTCTACTGCTCTGTCCAGCTCCTGCAAACTCTCTACTTCCCACCACCTTTCCTAGTATTATTGTCTTTTCCAATGATTTATACCTTCTCATGATGTGTTCGAAGTACAACAGTCTAAATTTTGTCATCTTGGCTACTAGGGATATTTTTCTGGCTTGATTTGTTCTAGGACCCATTTGTTTGTCCTTTTGGCTGTCCATGGAATCCTTAGCACTCTTCTCCAGCACCAAATTATCTCAAATTAATTGTTTTTCCTCCTTTCTTCTTTCTTGACTGTCCAGCTCTCACATCCATACATGGTAACAGGGAATACAATGGCTTGTATGATTTTGACTTTTGTGTTGAGTTGTATGTCTTTGCATTTTAGGATCTTTTCTAGTTCTTTCATAGCCACCCTCCCCATTCTTAGTCTTCTCCTGATTTCCTGGCTGCAGTCCCCGTTCCGATCAATGTTTGATCCCAGATATGAGAACTCTTTTACTATTTCTATTTCCTCATTGTCTAGTTTGAATGTGTGTAAATTATCTGTGGTCATTATTTTTGTTTTCTTTATATTCAGCAGTAAGCCTGCCTTTGCACTTTCTTCTTTGATCTTCCTTAGTAGTTGCTATTGGTCTGTGAGGTTTTCTGCTAGTATTATGGTGTTGTCAGCATATCTCAGATTGTTGATATTTCTTTCTCCTATTTTCACTCCTCCCTCTTCCATGTCCAAGCTTGTTTTCCTTGTAATATGTTTTGCATATAAGTTGAATAGGTAGAGTGGTAAGATGCAGCCTTGTCTGACTCCTTTGCCAATTGGGAACCATTCTTTTTCTTTGTTTTCTGTTCTGAGAGTAGCCTCTTGTCCTGAGTACAGATTCCTCATTAGGACCATCAGATGTGTTGGCACTCCCATGTCTTTAAGGGCGTTGCATAGCCTTTCATGATCTATGCAGTCAAAGGCTTTGCTATATACTCTACCCATATATATACTCCACCCATACATGGTTAAACTAAAGAAATACAGCTTTTGTTACATTTGAATCCTGTGTGCCAGTATAGACACCTGTGTTTGCAAGATGCAACCATTTAAAGAAGTTAGGTCATATGGCTTAATCAGGAAGGAAGGGAACAGAAGCTCTCTGGAGGAAAATGCACAGAATGGGCTTCCACTTCTCATAAAAGGTCATTTTGAAAAGACCTAGTGCATGATTCTGCTCCACAGTTGCAGTCTAATTATCATGCTTGTGGTCCAGAAGAATTTTGCTATCATAATTATGGTCAGAGCTCCCAAAACAAAATATTCCCTATAAATAATAAAAATTGAATCACCACCCTACTTGTAAAGCATTCCTTCATTCTCTTTTTCAAAACACACACACACACACACACAATTGAAATGACCCTAATTAGGGTTTGGCATTTCCTTTTTCACAAGAGTGTGGAAAGATAATCACATCACATGAACACTTCCTAAACTAATTGTTCTGGGATCTGTTCATTCTTCCATTGCTAAAACTTTCCATATCACTGCTAGCCAGTTTTTTGTGCTTTGGACTTTCTTTTGTTTGTGCTTCGCTCTGGACAAGGGCAATTCATCAGAACAGGGCATTTATTTATCAAGATGTTCATTCCCAATAAAGGTTTAGATGACTGTTGTGGTCCCATTTCTTACATCAGATGCATTTAAACTCAAACCTTAACAAAATATTGTCTATCTATCTGAATAAATAGTCAAAATCTATTTTAGGGGTGGCCAAGTTTATTTATTCTCGGGCCCAATTTCCCCACACAACAACTGCACTTCCAATTTCCTCTGCAGTCCCTCTCAAAATGATTGGCAACATCACTTCCTGTCGCCATTTTAAGAGGGACTGCAGAGGAAATTGCATTCAGTCAAAGACATGGACCTGTGTTTGCAAGACTTGTTGCAAAATTTCAGAGGTTTCTCCTTCATACAGTCGCTATAAGTTGAAGTTGACTTGACAACAGTTAACAACAATCACCTGAAAAAATTGTACCCTTTGACAAGTTATGGATGAATGCTAGGTAACAGTGATCGTAACATCGCTATTTTGTTCCCAAATGACCCCATCCCAATGACAGGGTGATCACTTCCATATCACCAGAAGAGAGATGTGAAAAACTGCACCCATGCAAATAAGATTGTAATTTGCATAAAATTTGCATTTGCTGAGTATGTATGTTTAGATACAGATGTAAAAGTAATTGCTCTAATTTTCTGGTAGCCACGTTACATCTATCCTCAGTCCAATCCAGATATTAGTCCCAGCTAGAGCAAATCTGTTAAATCAATGATTATTCAACACATATGTAAACTCCTTTAGTTATGTACTCTAGTCTACTTGAGACTAGCAGTTGAATTTAGGCATCTGAAGTGCTACTGGTCTTTCTCAATGCTATTTTTGCTGGTATTTGATGGTATTGCTGTTTTGATTAGGAGGCCCACCTTGGAAAATGGCTAGTATCCTGTTAGCGACTTGAAAAATGCAGCGTAAATGTGTGTTGGATAAGGATTTGCCCTTGTGATCCATCCAAAAACTTCCCTCTGCCAGGGAGTTGTCAAGCCCAAGTACAGATGGGCCGAGGGGGTGGTGGAATTCAGACCATGAAAATCTGGATGCTCCAAGCATAAAGCTGTAGCAGTCTATTTACTCTGGATGACCAGGAGAGTCTGGGAGGCCAATGTTGTAAGCATGGTAAGATCAAGACGAGAATTCTCCTTGTACATGCCTGCAGCCAATCTGTGGCCACTTGGGTTGGGAAGATGCAGCTGTGCTCACATACCATCCAGCCATGGTTGTGCAGCTTAGGAGCAATGTCTAATAATAATCATCATAATAATAATACTTTATTATTATACCCCACCTTTCACAACAATTGCATGTATAAAACACTCCCACAACAAACAACAGTAACATAAAAACAAGTCCCCCCCCTCTTAGAATTACTTGATGTTAAAAAATTTAAAATAGCTGGCATACTCACACCAGTGATTATAAAATGTCCAAAAAAGTACTTACAATGGCATAATCTCTAGTTATGCCAATGTGTGTTACACCAAGAAGATTTTGACTCTAGTTTGTGCCAAAGGATAAGGAACAACAATTACAAACACAGACAAGGGAGTGTCTCCAGTCCAAAACAACGGTTTCTATGTAAGAAGATTCATGACGCTGTTCATTTCAGTGCAGCTTATTTTTTAGCAGACTAAACCAGAAGAGCTAATTAGAATGAGCCAGTGAGGTTGATGTGAATTTAAAAGTGAAAATTAAGTTGGAGACAGTGTTTAGACATGCTGTCAGCTCTAAAAGATAGTCTTGAATTTGACCCAAATAAACTACAAGTCATGATGCTCTGACTAGTTCTCTGAAACTGAAAATATCTCCATTTCTTCTTAGTTGCTTATCGCTTATAGGATGCATTGTTATATTTATTGACATGATGTCTTTTATCCCATTTCTCCTGAAATAAAAGACAAGATGGTGTTCCCCTTGCCATTCACAGAGCCTAGTGGTACTGGCAGCTGTATGTTACTTCAACACTGGAAGTGAGGGCAGCAGGCTACCTTAGGCAATGCAAGACAGGTACACACAATTTTGTCTTATAAGAAAGGAGAATGACCAGAGGACTCAGAAGGAAAGGTTGGGTGGCCAGTAGTGCTGCTTCAGCTATATCTGCCAACTGAAGCAGCTGTCCTGCTTTGCCAGTCCTGCTTCTCTTTAGACAGCTCAGAGAGGTTTATAGGGGTTTTCACCTATCAGCTCCACAGGTCCTTGATTTCCATCTCACACTGGAAAGTCACATGCCACTCACCTTTTACATAGGGGTATAACCAGGAGTGTCACTAGAGGGGTGCAGGGAGTTTGGACCACATCAGATGACACCCCAAGGAGGGGTGACACCACTACTCTTTAAATATCTGACTCTTGGCAAAAACAGGCTGTGGCATCCATCTGTGTCCTTTTAAAATTCTGAAGAAATGCTATAGGCAGGGCAAGGCTCAATGGGAGTAGAAAAGAGAGGTCCCAATTTTTTTAATTTTTAATTTTTTTTAAAAAAATGTAATTTCAATTGTAATGTAAAGGTAACATTTTAATAAATAATAATTTTGCTAGTTGTTTCTGTCACAGTTATTGCCATTAAATATATATGGGAATTAAGACTTATGAGTAACGATGATTCACTGTCTGAGTCCACTTTAACTGCCCTGGCTCAATGCTAAGGAGTCCTGGGAACTATAGTTTATTGTAGCCAGAGCTCTCTGACAGCTCCCAGAATTCCCTAGCATTGAACCAGGGCAGTTAAAGTGGTCTCAAGCTGGATTATTTCTGCAGTGTGTTTTGGACCAACAATACAAGAAAACATTACTAAGAATTTTGTATGGTATGACAGGAGATCAGTGAGAGACACCATGAGCTACTGCACGGGGTGACACCACTGGGTATAACACAATGAAATCCTATGTAGACTCATTCAGGAGTATGTCCATGGATTTAAATGAGTTTGAATTTCTAGTAGGTCTGCTTTGGATAACCTCCAGTTATGGTCCTTTTTGTATGATTGAAATTGGTTAGGGTCAGCAGATTGAGTCCCATTAATTTGCATGGGGCAACTGGATCTCCCTTTTGCAGCCCCAGAAGTCCCCTCCAAGCCCAAAGCCCCCCTACTTTGTGGAATTATATGATATTTTCATTCTGATCACCTCTTCCTGTGATGTTAAAAACTTCCACAAACCTGATCTATTCACAGAGGTATCAAAATGTCAGACCAGAAGTCAAACATCTCCCTAAATATTCCTGGTGCAACAAGAAATGCTGAGACTGATTCCAGAAGGCTGAAGCACATAAGCAGAAATACTAAGTTCTGTTCTTTACACTCCTGTATCTATCAAGCAACATGATATCTACATGGTTTTTCACTGGGTCTCTGTACTGAGATGAAAATGTCACATAGCTGCATTTAATAAAAATCACAGCATGGTGGTTTT
This sequence comes from Phrynosoma blainvillii, assembly GCA_026167975.1. Taxonomy (NCBI): domain Eukaryota; kingdom Metazoa; phylum Chordata; class Lepidosauria; order Squamata; family Phrynosomatidae; genus Phrynosoma; species Phrynosoma blainvillii. Next base: position 20,611,090 of record JANUYF010000004.1, on the reverse strand, counting down.
AATATAAGATTTCCTGTTTATATATAAAAAAGTGTAGGGCTGCCTGTTTAAAGCTAAGGTGAGCTGCATTTTGTCACTAATCAATCAATGTTCCTTTTCTTCAAGGGTTTTGGTATTTTCAGGATTTAGGTTCAGGTCAACCTTCATATGCATGAAGTATTACAGTTATTGGTCAGATACATAAGGAAACTGGAAGCAGCAAGCTGAAATATCGTGAAAAACAAGATGCATAGCATGTGTATAGTTTTTTTCTGTGCAAAACTCAAATAGGTACACTGTAAACTGGGGAGGGGGCAACTTTAACAAGTGTATGAGCCAATTTTCTGTCCTTCTGATCATCGGGGGGGCACCTGAACATCAACAAACAAACAAACAAACAAACAAACAAACAAACTTCAACAAAACCAAAGTAGCTAGAAGTCCACTTCTAGTTTATTTTTAAAATTTATATAATATTTTTCATATTGAATAGTATTAGTATTTTTAAATGGAATTCCAGGAGAGAGAATTCACCCATTTTTGCCAGGAAATGGCTAATCAGAGGGACTCAGAAGGAGGAATATAGGATGAGATGCCTATACTTTTGTTAGAATGATAGAAGCTTCGAGTTGTAAGGTACCACAAAAGCCATCTAGTGCTGTCGTAAAGAATGTGCATACCCTCTGACTGTCCTCATTTAGCAAGAACAGTCTCAAGGCCTAAGCAGACTGCCAGAAATAGTGCACATTAAATTGAGGCACTGCCCTGGCTTAGTGCTAGGGAATCATGGGAATTGTATTTTTTTCTGAGACATTGAGCCTTCTCTGTCAGAGAGCACTGGTGCCACAATAAATTACAGTTCCCATGACTCCCTAGCACTGAGCCAAGGCAGTGCCTCAATTTAATGTGCACTATTTCTGGCAGTCTGCTTAGGCCCTCAGTTTTCTGAAATCCCACTTTTGCAGCTGCTTTCACAATGTCTGAGTCCCCCACTCACCTTCTCCCACTTTGCTCCTTTGTCCCCAACTTATTTCAGTTGATGCAAACAGAGTTCAAAGTGCAGAAGTAGTTTGAATTCAACTCAGCAGGTTGAGAGGAGAGATGGGGCAAATTGCAGCAATCTCTCCTAGCTAACAGGAAAATCCTATTCTTTAAAAGGTCCAGGAGAAGCCTGGGCCACTGGGATGAGGACTGCCTGGGGACAGAGCTGTGTGACAGTATCCATCCCCATACGTATACATACTGCACCTAGCGCAGGAAGAAAAGCCCATGCACTAATCTCCCTGGGTTAAAGTAGTACTGTACAGGTAAAAATAAGTTAATGGGATAAGCATTAAAGAGAACAGGATAATCTTTTTCAAATACACAAACCTATCAAGTCTTGATTTTTAAGGTAACATATATGGCAATATATAGCAACAACAACAACAACAACAACAATAATTTATTTTTATACCCCGCCTTTTGCCATGGCAATCAAAGCGGCTTACATCTAAAATTGGATTAAATAAAACTACCCTGAAATAAACAATAAAACAATATTGACAAATAACAATGTCCCCCCATTAAAAAATATATTAAATACAGATATCAAGTAAAAACATAAGATTAAAACAATAGGCACTCTGGGGCACAGTGAAGATGTTAAAGGATATCTGATGGAAGGGGGACTAGGCAAAAGGAGTGATCTATTCTGGGTAGGCTTGCTGGAAGAGATCTGTCTTGACGGCTTTTTTAAAGCCATCTAAGCTGGTTATCTGATGGATCTCTTCTGGCAAGGTGTTCCACAGTCTGGGAGTGGTGGCAGAGAATGTCCTCTGGGAGGTTGCCACTAGTCTAGTTTTCATCGGTTGGAGCAACTTCCTCCCAGAGGACCTGAGGGTGCAGGGCAGATTATATGGAAGAAGGCGATCCCCTAGGTAAGTTGGACCCAAGCCATGTAGGGCTTTAAAGGTCATCACCAACACCTTATACTGTGCTCGGAAACCAATAGGCAGCCAGTGGGGAGATTTCAAAACAGGAGTAATATGATCACTCCTTGATGTTCCGGTGATCAACCTGGCTGCCATATTTTGTACCAGTTGTAGTTTCTGAGTTAGGTATAAGGGTAGCCCCATGTAGAGTGCATTGCAGAAGTCGAGTCGTGAGGTTACCAGCGTGTGTACTACAGTTTCTAGGTCCCTTACTTCCAGGAAAGGGTGCAACTGGCATATCATGTGAAACAACAAGTCCAGGAGCACCCCCAGACTACGAACACAGTCCTTAGCAGAGAGCTTGACCCCATCCAGGACTGGAGGTTGCAACCCAATACCTAGTTTGGTGGCCCCTACTGTAAGTACCTCCGTTTTGTCTGGATTCAGCTTGAGTCGGTTTTTCCTCATCCAGTCCATTACAACCTTGAGACATTGATTGAGGGGAGAACTGCTGTCTGCCATCGTGGCAGCCTGACTGAGACATGGAGAAATATATTTGGGTGTCATCAGCATATTGATAACACCCCACTCCATGTCTCCTGATGATCTCTTAATGATTTCTATATCTTAATATAGATATTAAGCAACATCGGAGACAGGATGGCACCCTGTGGAATGCAAAAAACCAACAAAAGTCCCCAAGGCAAAAAACCAAGATGTGTACCAAAAGACCCAAAGAAGGGGTTATGCCGAAGGAGTAAAAACAACAATGCCCCACCCAACTTCAAAAACAATAATGTAACAAATAACCAAACCCTGGAGCCCTTTCAGTAATTATAGAGGCTTTTCTGCTCCAGGGTTTGGTTATTTGTTACATTATTGTTTTTGAAGTTGGGTGGGGCATTGTTGTTTTTACTCCTTCGGCATAACCCCTTCTTTGGGTCTTTTGGTACACACCCTGTGGAATGCCACATTTAAGCTCCGTTTTTGAGGAACAGCTGTCCCTGAGTGACACCCTCTGGAACCTGCCCAAGAGGAAGGAACAGAACCACTGAAGTACAGTGTCTCCCATTCCTAACTCTCTCAGGCATTCCAAGAGGATGTCATGGTCTATTGTATCAAAAGCTGCTTAGAGGTCCAAAAGCACCAACTGGGTCACGCTTCCCCTGTCAATGCTAAGATGCAGGTCATCTACCAGAGCGACCATGGCGGTCTCCACCCCATATTAAGGCCTGAAGCCAGTTTGAAATGGATCTAGAAAATCGGTTTCATCCAAGATCACTTGGAGTTGAAAGGCGGTGGCTCTCTCAATCACCTTACCCAGAAATGGTAAATGAGAAACTGGTCTATAATTTTTCAAGTCCAGGGGGTCCAGCGAAGGATTCTTCAGGAGTGGTCTAACAACTGCTTCCTTTAAGCTAGATGGAACAATTCCTTCCCTAAGGGATGCATTGATGACCCTTTTAAGAAAAGCCATCAAGGCATCATTCCCCTGGACAACCAGCCAAGATGGGCAGGGATCGAGGGAGCACGTCGTTTTCTTCATTTTCCAAGGATCTTGTCCACATCATCGGTACTCACCAGCTCAAACTGATCCAATCTAATATCAAAAACGGGTTTACTGGACACCTCATCAGTCACTTCTGCTGTAATCCCGGCATCTAAGTCGGCTCTTATCTGAGATTTTATCTGCGAAATAGTTGTTAAAAACGTCACAACAGGCTGTTGTCGGGTTAAGTAAAGGGTTCTGCACAGGGGGAGCCTGTGTCAGCTCCCTTACCACCCTAAACAGTTCTGTTGGATGGGATTCTGCAGACGCAATACGTGCAGAGGAGAAAGAATTCTGCGCTGCATGTATTGCCTCTCGATAGGAACAAAGAAAGTTCCTATGACGAGTCTTGTCAGATAAGAGTCGAGCTTTCTGCCAGGTGCGCTCTAGTCATTGTCCACCCCGCTTCATGTTCTTGAGTTCATCTGTGAACCAAGGTTGACAATCAGGAGCGGGTTGGAAAGGACGCTTGGGAGCGATCGTGTCGATAGCCCTGGTAAGATGGGTGTTCCAAGTATTAACCAGGGCTTCGACAGAATCGCCGGCTTTGCCAACCAAGGAACCCTCCAAGGCTTTCTGGAATCCAGTTGGCTCCATTAGCCTCCAAGGGCGGACCATTCTCCACTGTTAAACTGGTCTCAAGTGGGATGTTGAAGTCTCCCAGGACTGGGTGACCCCAGCAGCAACTCCGAGACCAGCTTCATCAGCTTGGATAGGGAGTCTGTTAAGCAACGGGGTGGATGGTATATCAATAGAATCCCTATGCTATCCTTAGCTTTCAGGCTCAGGTATATACACTCGAAGTGGTCTGTTTTCCGGATAGGTATCCTAGTCAAGAAGAGATTATCTTTATGAACCAGAGCCACTGCCCACTTTCCCTTACCTGCTCAAGGACAGAATACCTGGCTGGGAGAGCTTCATTCCAAGTGATGGCACTATCCTCCCCGAGCCAGGTTTCTGTAAGACAAGCCAGGTTGGCTTCCTCATCCACGAGAAGGTCGTGCACACCCTAACACAAAACAAGAAACAGAATAGCTGGAAGAGAAGGTCGTGGATGATGTGGGTTTTATTTTTCACCGACCTAGAATTACAGAGGAGCAAGGTAAGGTTCTGTGGCAAGGTTGGTAAGCTCCCCAACTTACTTTGGGCAACAGAGTGAACTGAAGGTGGGATCACTTTTAAACATCTAACCCACCTTCTTTTGTAACATGATTCTGCTCTGTTGCAATAGCAATAGAAAGTACATTTCTATACCACTTATCAGTGCACTTAAGCACTCCCTAAGCAGTTTACAATGTGTAAGCCAATTGCCCCAATCAAGCTGGGTACTCATTTTAGATTCAAATATGAGATTTCTACAGATGAGGTTGCAAATCCTGAGACACTGGGATTCCCATCTTTATTGTGGCAAGAGAAAAAGTAGTTTCCCATCTCTCAAGCCTCTCTCTTTGACATTCCAATTATGTACAAGTGGAAAATCCCCATACTTTCCAATCTGGGTCTGTTTTAATGAGAGTGGATCAGAATTGGCCATGACATTTTACTGCCAGAGGCAAAACTCCAATTGACACTTTCATCTTAGTTTGATGCTAGTGATAATGAGACAGCATTGTCCACCACACCTGAGCAAGCCATGTTGTCTCAGAAGGTGTAGGCCAGATGCTACATTTCTGTTTTAATCCTTTGCCACCCACTGTGATCTTCATCCCCCAAGCAATCTACATTTTACTTTGCTAGGGAGCCATCTGTGTTAATGGAACAATTTTTGGCTATGTCTGGACCAGTTTAAAGCCCCTGTCCCTGCTTCCTATCACTCTAAATTGGCTCTCCTGTGCTTCTCTCTCTCTCTGTGTATTTGTTCATTCAAGTCACGTGTCAACCTATGGTGACCCCATGAATTTCATAGGGTTTTCCTAGGCCAAATGCTAGCCCTCTCAATGTCTATCCTTTTCGTATTCATTGCTGCTAATCCAAACCTAATTAATTAAAAATGATTAGCAGTGTGTGTGTGTGTGTGTGTGTGTGTATGCACTTTCAAGTCAACTGTCAACTTATGGTGACCACATGAATTTCATAGGGTTTTCTTAGGCAAAGAATACTCAGAGGTGGTTTTGCCAGTTTCTTTGTCTGAAATAAAGGTTACAGCATCTACTATTCATTAGCACTCTCCCATCGAAGTACTAACCAAAGCTGATCCTGCATGGCTTCCAAAATCAGATGGGATTTGGTGGCTTTAGGTATTTAGGCACACCCCTCCTCTGCATACTATAAAGTAAAAAGAAATGGGAGCCATATAGCACTATGTTTGTAAAGTAGTGTGGAAAGTGGGGCAGAAATTCCATTGGGGCATTAACTTGGTTCAGCTCCATGGCCCCTTGAACACTGCACAATTACCGTACTATGCTTCCACTTTAACTGCTATAATTCCACCCTGTGGAATCCTGGGATTTGTGGTTTAGAGAGAATCATCTGGAATTTTCAGTCAAAGAACTCAGTGCCTTGCCAAGCTACAAATCCCAGGATTCCATAGGAGGAAGTCTTGGCAGTTAAGTGGAATCATAGTACTACATCTGTGTAGTGTGAAATGGCTCCAGGTTACATCTCTGGCTATACTTTTTAGCATAACTATTTGTAAGGAGGTATCCAGTCCTTTCTTACACATGCACTTCCCTATAGCACAAGAAGCTTCTTTAAATGCTGGTTGATGCTCAGGCATAACATGCACACCCTAACACAAAACAAGAAACAGAATAGCTGGAAGATCATCCTTGCCTCACATCGGACAAGATCTCAGCCTGGATGTGCTCAGTTCTCATCCTTTGGATCAGTACTTAAAGTAGCCAAGCAAGCCTATTTGCCAAACATGAAACCTCTCAGCAGTTTCTTTTGCAATTTTGCAAATACAAGTTGTGCAAACAAAGGACAAAGGATTCCAGTAGAACCCACACAGTCTGAGTCAGTTTGAAGAGCCCAAAGGGCAACCTACCTCCAGAGCCTAGTTTTGATGGATTCCATCTATGAAGGACACATTGACTGGTTTTGCATTCTGAGAGTCCAGGAGTGTTTACATTGCTGGAGTGGAGAGATCAAGGTTCTAGTCATTCACTAAACAAATTGCATAACAACAACAACAACAACAACAACAATAATTTTTATTTACATCCCACCCCTCTGCAGAGCAATCGGGGCGGCTTACAACATTACAATTTCCATACATTAAACAGAACATAAAATCCTGAATCCCACCCATCCTTTAAGAAGTAAGGGTTCTTCTTATTCTAGGCCGGGTGGTGCTGGGCTTAGTGTCTCTCCCCCAGATGACATTGGATGGTAATGGAGGGAGGGCTCTTCTTCTTATCCTAGGCCCGATGGTGCTGGGCCTGGTGTCTCTCTCCCAGATGACATTGGATGGAATGGAGGGAGGGCTCTTCTTCTTATTCCAGGCCCAATGGTGCTGGGCCTAGTATTGCATGACTTGAGGCCAGTTCCATTTTCTCAGGTTGACCTACCTTACTGTTTTGTTGTAAGGAGAAAATGGGGAGGGGGAAGAAAGCTGCATATGATCACTTGAGCTCATTAGAGAAAAGGGAGCGTTTATGTAGCAAAACAGAATCAAAATGCAGATCCTTTCCTAAAACTCTGAGGCTCAGGTTAGCATCTTACATTAAGGCAACCAGTGGTTTCCATGTCAGGTGTGTTATGAATCCAGTCTGGGTTTTACAGATGGCCCTCTGTATTGATGGATTTTTTATCCATGGATTCAACCATCCACAGCTTGAACACACACACAAACAAACACACACACACACACACACACACAGAGTATATTCCAACAACCAAATCTTGATTTTGCCATTTTATATAAGGGACACCATTTTATTATGCCATTGTACATAATGCCATATACTTGAGCACCCACAGATTTTGGTATCCACAGGGGGTCCTGGATCCAAACTACCATGAATATCATTAGCACTCTCCCATCCAAGTGCTAAAGTATATTGCAGACTTTAAATATCCCACTGTATTGCAGACTTTAAAGGAGCTATGGTGCTAAACACTAGCTCCCATTCCCCTTAAATCAGGAGTGGGCAACTATGGAAGGCTATAGGGCCTCATTATGCTGCCAATAGATGTTGGAAGTCCTGGACACCTATCTCAACCTTTAAAAAGATCAATGTTTTTGCAACCAAATACCCCAAAACATCCTCTAGTCTGCATAGGTCCATTTTTGCCATGTTTTAGGTCCTCCTGGGCCATTTTAGGGCCTAGAGAGGCTCTTTTTGACAATAGGAAGAGCGTGGATGTCACTTATGATTTATTTCCTGTTTCAAAAGGGGTTCCCCTGAACCTAAATTGTCCTGGAAGGGGCAAAAACATAGCAAAAACACCTCCCATGCTCCCTAAAATGAATGCTTGCAGGTTGCACTTTGCCCATCCCTGCCTTAAATTGTTGGTGGAGTTAAGTGGCAAAGCTTATTCCATAATAAATAACTTGGTTCCCTTCTTTGCTTTTTTGCTTATTTCTCTGTCATATGCCTTCTTCTTTTCTTATCCACTGATTTCACAGTTCTCTCAATCTGTGCCTTTCTTAATTTATTTTGCTGTGGCTCCTCACCTCTGCCAACCTCCCCAATTTTGTGCCAGATCTGAAAGGTGCCACCTTCCAAAACACATGTTGCCATAAAAAGTCTGCAAGTTGTTTTGGAGAAATAAACTGCCTACTGAGCAGTTTTCAAATTGCATAAAGTTGAATGCATACAACTGAGAAATGTGCACAATACCCTTTAGCCAGTGAGGGAAAAGATAGGAAAAATGCATAAATATGTATATGCATTTCAATGCAGGAAAATCAGAAGAAAGATTCAGTAGCTACCATGAACAAAGGGTGGAAAAAGAAAGGAAATGAGATTTGGAAAATGCAATAAAATCAAGAATGAGACTTCCTCACATTCCTAAGTATGAAAAATGAAAGGTGAGATAAAAAATTTAAATAACACAAGCATATTAAACTAATAGAAAGACCCACATTGCCAAATGCATTCACAAGTCTTATCCCTAGTAGTTTGTTTTTACAGTACCAAAGACAGACAGCAGTAATACTTCAGCAAATCTGAAAATCTATCTTTTTCCTGGAAGAGATCCAAGATGCACCCAATAAGACTGTACTAACTTGTCTACAATCAGAAGAGGAAACAATTGATGAAAGAAGACCCATTTGCACTATATTCTCTTCCTTATTTTTATTTTATTTTATTTAGTCCTGGGGCCCATCTTTAGTACAAACATACATCTGGAAACCTGCAAATTTTTTCTTGAATGGGAGGGTTTTTAAAAAAGAAAGAAAGAAAGAAAGCCTAGGAGGAATGGAACAACAAATCCCCTTCCCCCTTCCCCCTTCCCTGCCTCGTTGCTAGATATGAGGATTTTAGTGGGCCATATGGCCAAAATCCTATCCTTAAAATAGTTTCAGTATCTTGGATAGTTCCTTTAGTTCACACTAAAACCCAGAACAGATTCACAATCCCACTTACATCACAATCACCAGCCACCAGCAACGGGTAGAGATACTCACCATACTGTTAAAAAACAAAAACAAAAAAACTTCCTTACCTGCATATCTCACCAACAGGTGATCCAGCATAGTATAGTGGTTTGTTGTTGTTGCTAACTGCCATCAAGTCATCCCCGACTTATGGTGACCCGGTGGATGAAACATCTCCAAAACTCTCTGTCCTTCACTGCTTTGCTTATGTTCTGCAGGTTCAGGCCCATAAACTCCCTGATTGAGTCCATCTGATTCTAGTGTGTAAGTCTTCCTCTCTTTCTGCTTTCCTCCACTTTTCCTAGCACTATTTTTTTCTAGTGAATCATGCCTTGTCATGATGTGGCCAAAGTATGACAGTCTCAGTTTTGTCATCTTAGCTTCCAGGGATAGTTCTGGCTTGATCTGTTCAAAAACCCATTTGTTTGTCTTTTTGGCTGGCCATGGTATTCTCAGCACTCTTCTGCAGCACCCCATCTCAAATGAGTTGATTTCTTTCTGGCAACTTTCTTCACTGTCTAGCTCTTGCATCTGTAGATGGCGATAGGGTTTGATGGTTGGTTTAAGACTCTGAGAGATGAGGATTCAAACCCCACTCAACCATGGAAACCCACTGGGTGACTTTGAGCAAGTTACATTTTCTCAGGCTCAGAGGAAGTCAGTGGCAAACAATCCTTCTCTGAACAAATCTTGTCAAGAAAACCCTATGATAAATTTACCTTAGGGTAACTGTATGCCAGAAATGACTTGAAGGCACACAAAAACAGTAGCACCAATATGTCCCCAAGAGGATGCTAAATATTGAGTCCTTCTGGGATTGGGAAGATGAGATTGAACAGCTGATGTTTGTGAGTACCTGCAATTGGATATGGCTTTGTTCTTCATCGTTTCCTCTGGTGGAGTTGGCTCTTGTGTCACAAACATTAAGATACTAACCTGTAAATCTCAATTGTGTAAACACCCCTTCATTAAGTGATGGTCTGAAGTCCTAAATATCCATGGTGACATACCCTCTCCTGCTTAAAACAGGATTTGAATGTGAAAGACCTAAATTAAAGCAAAACAGTTCAGAATGATGTGGGGGTAATGAGGGGAGCAGCCCTGCTGTTTTGCAAATGGAGGGTGAGCTCATATGTTGACTTTCATCCCAAGGATTTTTTGCGCTGTAATCAGGCCTTTCTGCACAGCTCTTGTTGCTGGCAGTAAGGAACATCACTGGGCAGAAGCTGATTGATTTTAGCATGAACAGTGTGAAAAACTCCAGTTAAAATAAAAGATTTGGAAGACATTGAATATACTTTGGCAAAAACAATTGAGCTTGGGTCTGCTGTTATGTTTGGTTACAGGGCTGCAAAAAAAGTCAAGATGTCTTTTTTCCCCCTTGTCCAGAGAAACTGGCTAGTCATAATTGTTCTTTGTGTTTGATTATAGGTGCTAATGAGAAATATGAGAGTTGAGGAATTGTGAACTCTGACATAGCATGGTACGTTACTGGAGAAACTGGCCAGAACCTTCATCATGGTTATTTTTTGTGTTTATTTTGCTAGCTATGGAAGAAAATGTGCCAGTAGGATAGAATTACCCAAGGGAAGACAGTAACAGGGCCAAACTGGAGTGTTGGCGCCAGTACCCAACAACAGATGAGAAGTGCATTCTCCAACCCAAGGTCTCCAAAGTCAATTACTGGATCTGCCAGCTGAAGAACAGCAGGAGGAAGACAACGCAACTGTATTGCTCAGGCAAGGAAAGAAGAACATATCTCCAGTGTTGATACCTATCTTGGTCAATCCAGAGGGCTCATAATCCTTTCAGAGGCTTCTGAAAGTGCTCAAGAGTCCACTAGCAAAGCAGGCAAGCTAATCAGCATGAGAACAGATTTTCTTGATGTTACGTGCCTTCAAGTCATTTCCAATTTATGGTGAACCTAAGGCAACCCTATCAAATTGCAAATATAAGCAAACCAAATTAAAATTCTGAATAAGCGATAAATTAAAATGTGATAAAAACAAATGAGCTAGGCTGGAAAAGCTAGGCAATAATGAAATAGCTAGACAAAATAAGAACTAAAAAACACACAGAGATAAAACCTTATTGGAAGAGGAAAATGCTGAAGCTCTTTAGAGCATACTCCACTGGGTCACCATCATCTTCCAAAATCTTAACTGCATGTGGTACCTAACTATGTGTGCTGGTGTGAATGCTCAGTATTCAGGGAATTCTAGGAAGTTGGTGATACCTTCCAATTAAGCTGATAGGCCCTAAGATTTTGCCTTGAGATATAGGTTTAGCCACATAGGAATAGGGTTGCCAGATCTCAGGGCCTGGCCCTGACTTCCCAGTTTTCATGGGTCATCTACAAACAGGAGACAGATTATCGCATTCTGTTTAAAGTGCCTTATTCCTGCCGGGATAGAGATGTGTTTAATTTTAGAAATGGGTCTTATCACATTCACCTGTAGCTGGGCAAATGCAGCCTGTATACAGCCCAGATGCCAACCGGGCTTATTCTGTGGCTTTTCAAGGACGGTAAAATCCCATTCTTGAAAAGACACAGAATAAGCCCAGCTGGCATCTGGGCTGTATACAGGCTGGCATTTGGGCTTTATACTGGCGATAGGACCCATTTTTAAAATTAAATGCTCCTTTATCCCATCAGGGATAAGGTGCTTTAAACGGAATACAATAATCTCCAAGGTTGCAAATTCTCCAGTTTTGGGGAACTCCAGGCAAGAGAAAGGGTTATGTACAAATCTCCAACTCAGCAGAACAGCAGCATAGTACAATTTGCAATCCTTCATTGATTTGTTTCTGCACCTTGCAGGATCTTCAGGGGGTCTAAATACAGTGTTCCAGCCCAATCTGTGGGCTTGCCATCCATGGACTTGAGCTCACATGGACAGCAAGCTTGGGGAGTCAAAATGGCATGCCTGCTCGCAAGCATGCAGCCATAAGAATCAACGGGACTTCAGGTCCCACATTTTGTTTTTTTCCATATGGGGGGGGGTCTGGAACAGATCTCCCATGTATAACAATGCCCCACTGTATTTCCTTAGTTAACTTCTGGACTCCCTCCTGGTTGTTGTGGTACACCCTACACTTTGCTCTGCAGCCACCTTCTGGCTAGAAACAAGAGGCTACATTAAAGTTCCTTATCCCATCTCCCTAAATAAGGGGCCTTTGCAGACTGCCAGAAATAGTACAAATTGAGTCCACTTTAAGGGTTAGGGTTAATGCTAGGGAGTCATGGGAATTTTTTTTTCTGAGACATTGAGCCTTCACTGTCAGAGAGCTCTGGTGCCACAATAAAATACAGTTCCCATGATTCCCTAACCCTAACCCTTAAAGTGGACTCAGTTTGCACTATTTCTGGCAGTCTGCAAAGGCCCAAGGTTGCATCTGCACTGTAGAAATAATGGAATTTGCTTTAAATGCCATGACTCCATCCTATGGAATCCTGGGATTTTCTATTCTCTTTCTCAGTCTGAACACCATGAGACTTCTTTCCGCATTGTCTCAACCTGAGTAATCATATCTCATTTATGTGTAAAGGCTCACTCACTGTGTTTACTGTCTACCGAGGTGAGTTAGTCTACTATACAAGTTTGGAAGATAACGTTCAGTGCTGATACAGTTTTCTAAAAAGAGCACATCAAGTATGTATAGTGGGCTCTTTTGACTTGACAAAATCAGAGGTGTAGATGGACCTCCTTGTTTGTGGTATTCATGGGGGAAGAAACATTGCTTTACTTGTCTAGTGGAGCAGGACTGTATAGAGTAGCTCTCAGCAGGACACGGAAGAAGATAAATCAGTCACAATATTTGGAATTAACAAGAAGGGACCTTTATATCACTGCACACAATGGACATTTTCCAACCCAGGCAAACCCAGGGATGCACAATGGACTATTTGTTACATTTCTAAAATATGATTTGGAATCTCTGAATAAATTACTTTCTACTAGGCAATAAACAAAAAGAAAGAAGCGCATGTAGTTGATTATAATTTTCCCCCACCCCAGCTTGCAGATTCTTGACTTGGCCGCTGCCTGGCAACTTTAGTAGCAACTGTGCCAGCAAGGACCCAGCTGGGTTGGCAATAGCCACCATGTTGGGCTGGGGCTGGCATATGAACAATGGGGTACTTGCAGAATTTACTTGTTCTTTTTGTTGTTGCCATTGTCAGTGGGAGTTTCTGAGGTGACAGAAATGGGAAGCAATTGCCAATATTTCTCATTTGGCAATGGAGGAAAGAAATGTGTGTGAGAGACCTTAAAAAATGAAAAGGCATAAGGTAAATGTAAAAACCTTAAAACATGATTCATAAGGAGATAGATTATCACTGAAAGCAGAGGATCAAGGGCTATTAATAAGCGGTCCACTTATTATTATACCCAGCAAGGCATTTTGCTGCCTGAGGTGAAGGATAAGATGACCGGGGATGTAATTTCTCAAATATGACATCCACATACCTAAAGGCTAATCATTCCAGTAGTTTTCTCCCTACTGTGGAGAACAGCCACTCAGAACCCATGAAGAAATTATTATTTATAGGAAATCCAGGAAGAGCCATGCTGACTGGGAAATTCTGTGAGTTGTAGTCCAACAAAAGGAAATTTTCTAAGTTCTGCCAAGGCTCAGTGGTAGGCTTTGCCAGTTTTGGGGCAACCTGATAGTTGCCCAAGGATACTGTGAGTTGTTTTACTTTTTAAAAGATAAACTAGTGTCACATTGTATCACACTGTTAGATGAGCTTGAGAGTTCGCCAACTGAATGGAGAGGTTTCTTGATCCTGAAAAGTTTTGCCATGACCTCAACCATGTCGTCTGACTACTTGTGCATTAAGATTTTTGAGATATGTTCTCTGAGTGGTCACAGAATCCAATCAGTATCTATGGCAGAACTGAAATAGTACACAATATAACTTTTTATAGTCTGCTCAACTGGCATGGTAACAGATGTCTACTTCCCCCAGAACATTTCTTTGCTAAATGCTTAGAACTATAATGGGTTAACAAAGATGTAAGTTGTTCTATGCACGCAGAATAAGGTTTGTTGTTGTTGTTGTTGGAAAATGTACAACAGTCATATCCAGCTGATGGCAGAGCTGTGTATCTGGAACTGTTGAGCATATGGTTGTGCATTAAAGTACAAACAGTAGCATATGAATGCTCATTGCCTATATGCATTGCCATTGTGCATTTCAATGGCCAGCCAAGTTATTTTGGCACATTAAACAGAAAAATCTCACAAGTTGAGAGGTTCTTTTCCTTCCTCCCTGGTCCTAAAAATACAGTAGCAACAAATTTGATTAACTAACAATCTGCTGTCCTTTCATGGCAGCCCAAATCAGCTGCCAGAGGCTGCTGCCTAATAAGAGCGCCAGCTCTGCTCTCAAAAGTTGACTCTTTAAAGCACCGGCATCCCATGTCTCAACAATATTATGCTTTTTAATCTGTATAAAGTTCTCAGCCATAAAGATGTGAAATTTCAGACTTCTGTCTCCTTCCCTGGCTATATGGAAAATCTGCTAATTTGTTTTTCCACTGGCACGTGTATGTGCGCACATGGTGCACAGACACATTAATCTGAGCCATACCACAACAGACTGAGAATACAAATGAATTAACAGCCGCTAGTAACCATCACACAACAAGGACTATTAGCAGACATCAAGTTCTACGAAAGCTTTAAAAAAGGGAACATTATTTGTACTTGAAAGAAGCATCCCTAAAAGAGAGTTAAGTTCATCAACTGTTAATAAGGCATCAAATGTTAATAATAATATAAAAATTTGAAAACTGTTCCATCATTTGCAGCCAAGAGGTAAAAAAAACACGAATGTTCATTCCCATGCTGGCTCAGATAACTTTAAGTGTCAACATGTATTTCATCTGAAAAAGAACATCAACATTTCTCTTCAATGAACCCCAATATTGGCAAGGGCCCTAAGAATGGTGGTCAGGACTGTCAACTTTCACAATTTGAGCCAATCCATATTATTATTATTATTATTATTATTATTATTATTATTATTATGTTGCCTTTAATGTTTCTCCAGCTGATGTGGGAATATCAGCTTTTAAGAGAAACTGGAAGGCAATATCCATGAATATACTTACAAATTCTTCTTTATAACATCCTCAGGAAATTCAAATGTGGCCATAATGTCTAGCCTATAGTGTCTGAGTTAGGGGTCTGTTTGTCTCATTATTACAAGAGAAGGGAAAATAAGAACTGTGTTGGGCCCTTTGAGATGAATCACTTTATTTCAGCATAGGCTTTTGTGGGCCTCAGACCATTTTTAAAGATGATTATGATTTGGAAGGTCATTAAAATCTGTAAGAAAATCTCTTTTGAAGATAGTATTACCTGCAGTGTACTGGTGAGTGTTGAAAACCCTTTTTTATTTTATTTTTATTCAAAACAATATTTACAATTTTTATTTTAAAAAAACACCGCTATTAAATTGTTATACATATCTTACAGTTTTATCTACATATTTACATAACTTCCTTTAGTTCAAAACACCATGAGTACACTTTGTTAAATTTCTATGATTGTTCTCTCCATTTTAACATTCATATCTATACCACACTTGCTGAAATCATACCCCACCCTTTTATTTCATTTTATCTTGGTTTATATATTCCATCTTTCTTTCATATACCCCTCTATTGGAGCCCATTCTTCCTTAATCAAATCTTTATCTCCATTTCTCAATGACTTTGTTAATTCATCCATTTCTTTCATTTCTAATAATTCTAAAAACCATTCTTCATCCGTTGGTATATTCTGCTGTTTCCATTTTTGGGCAACTACCAGTCTCGCTGCTGTGACCATATACATAATAATTTTTCCAAATTTTTTCTCAATACCTGGATCTAATTTACTCGTCATATTCAATAAATAAATTTCTGCCATCAATTCATATTTTATCTTCAAAATGTTTTGTATATTAATATGTATTCTTTTCCAAAATTTCTTCAATTCTTCACATTTCCACCATACATGGTACCATGATCCCAC
Source organism: Phrynosoma blainvillii (assembly GCA_026167975.1). Classification (NCBI taxonomy): domain Eukaryota; kingdom Metazoa; phylum Chordata; class Lepidosauria; order Squamata; family Phrynosomatidae; genus Phrynosoma; species Phrynosoma blainvillii. The sequence continues at coordinate 20,595,078 of JANUYF010000004.1, read as the reverse complement.
ATTATGTTTACATTTCCAGCATTCTTTTTCTTTTATCTTATATATGTTTGCTAATCTTGCAGGTGTCAGGTACCATCTCTGTTCCATTTTCCAAAAATTCTCTTTCAAGGCAAAGATCCAAGATGTGACAGAGAGGCTGACAAGACTGGTCAGGCCTACTGACCAATACCCCTTCCTTTTGGTTCATGTGGGAACGAATGACACAGCAAGACACAGCCTTCAGAATATCAAAAGGGATTACGAGGCTCTAGGTAAGAAGCTGAAAGAAATGGAGGCACAGATTGTCATCTCATCTCTTCTGCCAGTACAAGGGCATGGTCCAGGAAGAGAGAGGAAGATAGCAGATGTCAACAATTGGCTCCGCAGATGGTGTCATCGAGAACGATTTGGATTCTTGGATCATGGGCTGAGGTTCCATGAGGACGGACTCCTGGCAAGGGATGGGCTGCATCTAACACCAGTTGGAAGAAATGTTTTTGCCAACGGTCTCAAGAATTTGATAAGGAGGGCTTTAAACTGAACTGTATGGGGAAGGGAGACAACGTCCTGGAAGACAAAAGGACTGGAGAAAATAGTCAAACTGTCATAGAGGAAACAAGGCAAACAGTACAGGGACCCAACAGTGGGAGGCAAAAAAACATGCACAGGCAACAAGTAAAGGGGACATATGGTCTTATATGTCTCTACACTAATGCACAGAGCATGGGAAATAAGCAAGATGAACTTGAACTCCTAGCACAAGAAAGCAAATATGATATGATAGGCATCACTGAAACCTGGTGGGATGAGTCTCATGACTGGAATGTAGAAATAAAGGGGTATAAGCTTTTCAAGAGAAACAGGACAAACAGGAAAGGAGGAAGAATAGCATTATATGTCAGAGATATTTACACCAGTGAAGAAATCCAGGACATCAATCCTGGAAGCCAAGTGGAGAGCATCTGGATAAAAATTAAAGGGGAGGAAAACAACAGGGATGTTATTGTGGGAGTCTACTACAGACCCCCAACTCAAGCAGAAGAATTGGATGAAGCCTTTCTAGAACAGATGACCACACACTCAGAAAGGAGAAATATAATAGTGATGGGTGACTTCAACTATCCGGATATTTGCTGGAAGTCAAACTCGGCAAAATCCTCAAGGTCTAGCAAATTCCTCACTTGCCTCGAAGACAATTTCATTGTTCAAAAGGTGAAAGAGGCAACGAGGGAGTCAGCTATTTTGGATCTGATCCTAACTAACAGGGAAGACCTAGTTAATGGGGTGCAAGTGGTTGGATCCTTAGGCGGGAGTGATCATGTCCTCCTGGAGTTTATTATACAGTGGAAAGGAGAAGCCAGGCATAGTCAGACATGCATTCTAGACTTTAGGAAAGCTGATTTTACTAAACTTAGAGAAATACTGGGGGTGATCCCATGGACAGGAATACTAAAAGAGAAGGGAGTTCAAGAAGGATGGGAGTTTCTCAAAAGGGAGATACTGAAGGCACAATTTCAAACCGTGCCAACGAGGAGGAAAAATGGGAGGTGTCTCAAGAAACCGGGATGGATGACTAAGGAACTTGCAACTGAATTATGTTTTAAACGGAACATGTATAAGAAATGGAAAAATGGGGAAATCACCAAAGAGGAATTCAAACAAATAGCTAGCACGTGTAGGGTTAAAGTCAGAAAAGCTAAAGCGCAGAATTAACTCAGGCTTGCTAGAGAGGTTAAGAACAATAAAAAGGGCTTTTGGGGGTATGTCAGCAGCAAAAGGAAAAAGAAGGAAATGGTAGGGCCACTGTGTGGAGAGGATGGCAAAAAGTTAACAGGAGACAGAGAAAAGGCAGAACTACTCAACACCTTCTTTGCTTCAGTCTTCTCAGAAAAGGCAAAGGGTGCTCAATCTAAGTATAATGGAGCAGAGGACAGAATAGGAGAATTTCAGCACAGAATAAGTAAAGAGATAGTACAGAAACATCTGGTTAATCTAAATGAATATAAGTCTCCAGGACCAGATGAATTACACCCAAAGATATTAAAAGAACTGGCAAATGTAATATTGGAACCATTGTCAATAATCTTTGAGAATTCCTGGAAAACATGAGAGGTCCCAGCGGACTGGAGGAGGGCAAATGTTGTCCCCATCTTCAAAAAGTGGAAAAAAGAGGATCCCAACAATTATCGTCCAGTTAGTCTGACATCAATACCCGGAAAGATTCTGGAGCAGATCATTAAACAGAGAGTCTGTGAACATCTGGAAAGTAATTCCATAATCACAAAAAGTCAACATGGGTTTCAGAGAAACAGGTCATGCCAGACAAATCTGATCTCTTTTTTTGATAAAATTACCAGCTTGGTAGATGAAGGGAATGCTGTGGATATAGTATATCTTGATTTCAGTAAGGCCTTCGAAAAGGTTCCCCATGACATTCTTGCAAGCAAATTGGTAAAATGTGGGCTAGACAAAGTAACTGTTACATGGATTTGTAATTGGTTGACTGGTCGAACCCAAAGGGTGCTCAACAATGGCTCCTTTTCAACCTGGAAAGAAGTGACCAGTGGGGTGCCACAGGGCTCTGTCCTGGGCCCAGTGCTATTCAATATCTTTATTAATGACTTGGATGACGATATTGGGGGCATAGTTATCAAATTTGCAGACGACATCAAATTAGGAGGAGTAGCTAATACCCCAGAGGACAGGATCAAAATTCAAAATGACTTGAACAGACTAGAAAGTTGGGCCAAAGCTAGCAAAATGAAATTCAACACGGAGAAATGTAAGGTACTGCACTTAGGGCGGAAAAACGAAAAGTACAGATATATGATGGGGGACACCTGGCTGAATGAGACTACGTGTGAAAGGGATCTAGGAATCCAGGTGGACCACAAGTTGAACATGAGTCAACAGTGCGATGCAGCAGCTAAAAAGGCCAATGCAATTTTAGGCTGCATCAGTAGAAGTATAGCGTCTAGATCAAGAGAAGTAATAGTGCCACTCTATTCTGCTTTGGTCCGGCCTCACCTGGAATACTGTGTCCAGTTCTGGGCACCACAATTCAAAAAAGATGTGGAGAAACTGGAGCGTGTCCAAAGGAGGGCAACTAAAATGGTGAAGGGTCTGGAAACCAAGCCCTATGAGGAACGACTTAGGGAGCTGGGGATGTTTAGCCTGGAGAAGAGAAGGCTGAGAGGTGATATGATAGCCGTGTTTAAATATTTGAAGGGATGTCATATCGAGGAGGGAACAAGCTTGTTTGCTGCTGCTCCAGAGGCTAGGACCCGAAACAATGGATGCAAGCTGCAAGAAAAGAGATTCCACCTCAACATTAGGAGGAACTTCCTGACAGTGAGGGCGGTTCGACAGTGGAACACACTCCCTCGGAGAGTAGTGGAGTCTCCTTCCTTGGAGGTCTTTAAGCAGAGGCTGGATGGCCATCTGTCAGAGATGCTTTGATTGGGAGTCCCTGCATAGCAGGGGGTTGGACTGGATGGCCCTTGTGGTCTCTTCCAACTCTATGATTCTATGATTCTATGAAGTCCTGTGAATTTGTAAATTTATCTGTTTTCGCCCTTGCCTTCTCCCCAGTCTTCTAACTTAATAATTCTACCAATATCTGTTGCCCATTTTATCATATTGTCCGAAATTTTTTCCGTTTCTTGTTGCATTGCCATTAAAATCTTATAAAATTTACTTATTTTTTGTCTTGAGGGTTGTAACATTATTTTGTCCATGTCTGTCAATTCCTTTTCAAAACCTTGTAGTTTGCTATCAATCTTAAATCTTTCTCTAAGTTGCAGATATGTAAACCATTGAATATTAGGGTCTATCTTTTTTAACTCCTCAATTGTTTTTATTTTTGGTTCCAAGTCTTCTTCCCCACTCATAATTTTCTTGTACTTTAGCCATGTTTGGATTGTTGTCCTTTTTGCATGAAAGGCTTCATGTGGAGAGGTCCATAAAGGTATTTTCCTATAAACTTTATTTTTTATCTCATTCCAAGTTGTCAATAATGCTCTCCTAATCACATGATGCTTGAAATCTTTGTGTACCCTCTCTTTTCCATAGCATAAATATCCATGCCATCCATATCTGTTATTAAAACCTTCCAATTCCAATACTTCCTTTCTTTTTAAAGTTATCCAATCTGATATCCAGTCTAGTACATTTGCTTTATAATAATATTCCAAATCTGGGACATTCCTTCCCCCGTCTTTTTTATTTCTTGTCATAGTTCTCCAATTCACCCTCGCTTTCTTATTTTTCCATATAAATCTTCTTAAATCTTTATGCCATTTGTTAAATGGTTTTTTGTTGTGTATGATCGGAATACATTGAAATAGAAAATTTATCTTAGGCAAAATCATCATTTTAATTGCTTCTATCCTACCAAATAAAGATAAATTCAATTTTGACCAATTATTCATTTCTTCTTTTATTTCGGACCATTTCGATTTATAATTATTTTCAAACAAGTCTAGGTTCCTGTTAGTTATCCATATTCCTAAATATTTCATCTTGTTTCTAACTTTGCATTTAGTTTTATTTTCTAACTCTGCCTTTTCCATCTTTGTCATATTTTTTGTCAATATCGTTGTCTTATCATAATTTATTTTAAAGCCCGCTATCTCACCAAATTCCCGTAATGTCCTCATTACTTGTTCTGTCTGTGCTAGAGGGTCTTCCAGAATCAAAACCAAATCATCTGCAAAAGCTCTCGCTTTATATTCCATTCCTCCCACTCTCAGTCCTCTTAATTGTTCATTTCTTCTTATATTGTTTAACAATATTTCTAAAACCATTATGAACAAAAGTGGTGAAAGTGGACAACCTTGACGTGTTCCCTTTGTTATGTTTATCTCTTCTGAAGTGTTTCCATTTACAATTAGTTTAGCTGCTTGTTCTTTATAAATTTCCTTTATCCATTTGCAATTTTTTTTCCCTAGCTCCATTTTTTCCAATGTTTCCAACATAAAAGTCCAATTTACATTGTCGAAAGCTTTTTCTGCATCTAAAAACATTAATGCCAATTTCTTCTCATTATTCTTTTCGTAATATTCTATTATATTTATTATATTCCTTAAATTGTCTTTCAATTGTCTTCCTGGCAGAAATCCTGTTTGTTCTTCTTTAATTTGATTTACCAATACCTTTTTCAATCTCTCCGCTAAAATCGAAGCAAATATTTTATAATCCGTATTTAATAATGATATTGGTCTATAATTTTTGACTTCCATTTCATCTTTGCCTTCTTTAGGAATTAAGGTAATGTTAGCCTTTTTCCATGTATCCGGAATTCCTTCGCTAGTTATCTTGTTTAAAGTTTCCAACATTGGTTGCTTCAATTCTTCGAAATTTTTTTTGTAATATTGTGCTGTGAATACATCCGGACCTGGAGCTTTATCCTTCTTAATCCTTCTTATCGCCAGTTCTAACTCTTTCTCATTAAATTCTGCTTTCAAAATTTCCTGCTGCTCTTTTGAAATCTTTGTTATATCTTGCATTTCCAAATAGTTCTTAATATCTTTAATTTTGAGTTCTTCCTTCTTGTAAAGTGTAGAATAAAAATTTTGAAATATTTTTTTTATATCTTCTTGCAAATGATATGTTTTCTCTCCCATTTTTATCTTTGTAATCATTCTTTTTTGTTTTTCTTTTTTCAGTCTACATGATAACCATCTCCCTATTTTGTTTGCTGATTCAAAGTTTCTTTGCCTTATAAATTTCATTTTCTTAGTTATTTCTTCTATTAAAATATTATCCAATTGCTTTTTCAACCACTTCATTCTTTTATCCAACTCATCATTTGTCGGGTCCAAATTCAGCTTTCCTTCCACTTCTTTTATTTCTGTTTCAATTCTTTTCAGTTTTCCATCTTTTAATTTTCTCACTTCCGCTCCTCTTTGTATTAGCAATCCTCTCATTACAGCTTTACTTGCATCCCATATTGTTTTTGCTTTCACCTCTTCTGTTTTGTTTAACCTAAAATAATCCCTTAGCATTTCCTTCATCTTCTTGTAATGTTTATCCTGTATTATTGTATCATTCAGTTTCCATCTATATTTTTTCTTCCTCAATTCTTTGATTTGTAAAATGATCGGATTATGGTCAGAAATTAATCTAGGCAGAATCTCCATTCCTTCAATTTGTGTTATTAGTTCCTGAGAGACCACAAACATATCTATTCTGGAAGCTGGCTTGTGACTTTCTGAGAAAAAGGTAAACCCATCCGCTTTAGGATATAAGTTTGACCAAACATCTTTTAAATTTTGTTGCTCCACTAAATCAAAAAAAGTTGCCGGTAATTTCCCTTGTGTTTTCTTTATTTTCTTTGAGGATGATCTATCTTTAGTCGGTTCCAATACTCCATTAAAATCCCCCCAAAAAACAAGATTGTAGTTTTCTTTTTCTAATTTCTGAATTTCTTCATTTATTTTTTTATAAAAGTCTGCTTGGTTTTGTATGGGGCTATAAACTCCAATTATTAAATATCTTCTTTCTTCAATTTGAATTTCTATTCCAATGTAATGTCCTTCATCATCATTCATAATTTCTTTAGCTTTGTATTTATCCTGAATGTATATCGCTACTCCCCCTCTTTTTTTTTCAGATGCGGAGACAAATAGTTGTCCAAATTTGGGGTTTTGTAAATATTTAACTTCTTGTTTTTTTATTTTTGTTTCTTGTAAACAGATGATCTGTGGCTTTTTCTTTTGCAAATAACAAAATACTTTACTTCTCTTATATTTGGAGTTTATTCCCTTTACGTTCCAAGAAATTATTTTTATATCCATTTACCTGCAGCAGGGACCAAATTTCTGGTACCCCTCTAAGCTTCAGACTTTTCTCCCTGTGACGGACCTCTTGATTTAGAATTATGTTCCTTTCTCTCTGTTGTACTTCTTTTAATTCCTGCGTTACTTTTAAAAGATCTTCCGTTTCTCCCTTAATATTCTCCACTTCTCCTTTTATTTTTTCCATCTCTCCAGTAATCTTTTCTAACTTTCCTCCAAATATTTCCAGTTCCTTATGTATCTCCTCTTTTGCTTCTTTTCTTGATTGTCTGAGTTCTGCTTTCATCTCTGATCTTAATTCTTGTTTCATCCTCTGAAATTCTTCCAAAAGTGTCTGCATGGGGTCTTTAGCTCCAGTCTCTGTCGAACCCCTGCTTTGCATAGGGGCAGGTATATTTGTTTGTTTTTCCCCTCCTGTTGCCATACTGCTTATATTATTTTAACTTAACTCTTATGTCGTTATCCACTAATAATAATATCATATATATATATATATATATTGATGAATTAACCTGCCAATATACAAATATCAATAACCAAGTTTTAGCCAAATTCTCAAAATACTATATTTTTATAAAACTATATCAATATCCAACTATAACAACAAAAGCTGGAAAAAACGGAAATACTCCCCCCAGAAAAGTCAGAAGCAAAAAAGAGGAAAGCAGGCCCCACAATCCTGTATAAACTAAATATATCTAAATATTCCAACAATTATTATATGATATATAAGCTAAATATATAGGATCTCCCAACTGTTAATATATATAACCCCCCCACAAATACTCCCGTCTCAAGGAGGTGAACAGAAAAATAAGAAGGCAAAATCTCGACGTATTGGAGGTGGGGTACTTCCAAAGCTCTTCAATCTTTCCACCAATATTTCAAAGAAGGGTTACTTTTCCAAGGCACCAAAATGAATAGAACCGCAGCAATCCAAAATAATAAAAGAGGTGATAAAGCCGCGACGATCTGAGAAGAGAAGAGATCCAATTTGCCCCCCCAATATGCTTCACCTTTTGTATCCAAATTTCGTCAAAAAGATTATCTTCTAATTTTATACTCTCCACATCCCCGACTTCATTGCTTTTCTTTATTCCTAAAATAAGCGCTCTGTTCTCGATGTCCCCTCCCCCGTCCTCCTTCCACCGTTTCTTTCTTTGTTCTTTATTCCACCACTTTATTCCACCACTTTCCTATATACAACTTTGGCAGATAAGACTTTCTCTTTAAACAAATAAAATTTTAAACCACAGGGCCATCCAGTCTCGATGTCCCCTCCCCAGTCCTCCTTCCGTCGCTTCTTTCTTTAATCCTGCCCGGTCTTTATATTAAAAATTTATTTTCTATACCTTTTCACCCAAAACAGGGTTTAAAATTCGTCGTTCTTGTTGTCCCCTCCCCCGTCCTCCTTCCGTCGCTTCTTTCTCTTGGTTTAAATTGGCGAAAATAGGACTCTAATGTTTTCGGATACAGCCTGTTTTAGCTCCTCTCTTCTGGCTCCGGCTTCCCTTTCACTTGTTACTATTAATACCTGCCGGCCGCCATTTTCTCCCAGCGCCTTTTGTCTTCTTCCTCTACTTTTCTGAATGGTTTCCTTACAATTCTCAGCTCAACAGTTCAATTAATTATTTCCCACTTTCCTAAATTTCCAAATTTCGGGCTAAATGCCCCTTTTTTTATACTCCAAATTTTGCTTCTGCTTCCTTGAATTGCTCCACTCTTAAATTCTTGCAACCCGGTATTGATGTTATTTTTATTACTCGGGCTGCTATCTATAAAGTCCTTAAAGTCAATATTTTTATCCTTCACCAAGAGCCTTTCTTTTCTGCAAGGATCTCCTTTTGGATTAGATTGAGTGTACTCACAGTTTCCGATTTTCTCTTCTGTAATATTTACAATCCTCCCTTATAAAAAAAGCGGTGGCAGGGCTAAATGCCCGAGAGCGCCCAAAGCGGGTCTGGCTGCTCTTCGAATCAGATCTTCTCCCTGCCGAATTCCCACATCTGGGTATTCTAGGGGGTCCGTTCTGATTCCTGACAAGCCCCGAAATTGTCTGCCTCACTCCCGCAAAGCAGATGCAGGGGGATCCTACAGTCCCCCTCTTCCCCGCTTGGTAGTCCAGTGGAGAGCCTTCACACTGGACCGATTGCCATGCCGTCCCGCCGGAAGTTCCAAAAACCCATTTTTTCAATATAGTTTTCTTGGTTTTACTGTTTGATTCTTGAAAAATGTTTTTAATTATTTTGTTGGTTTTAATGTGTCTTGACTTTGTTCACTGCCTACTGTGTGCTACCTTGGTGGTCCTCACTGAAAAAGAGTATACAAATGAAAATTTAAAATAAATAAATAAGCCTTCTTTGACTTATATCCTGCCTTTTTCTCAAGACTGGGATTCAAGATGGCTCAAACAAGAAAACACTGAATAGCAAACACAAAACCTACACCATCTTCTTCCACTCCATGCACATATGCAACTTATGCCTTTTGGTGCCATATATATATATATATATATATATATATATATATAGCATTTACAAATTTATCAGGAAGATGGTTAAATTTTTTAAAATTGCAATACACCCGCCCACCCCCCACCCCCCCATAAAGAAAGGAAAGAAGAAACTTAACTGTATTCCTTCTTATTCTCATGGGTCTAATTAACTATAAGCACTATGGAGTTAAAACTCAGGCATGGCTTTTTGATCAGACATGGTGGAACTATCATACTTCAGGAGAGACTATATGACTCCATGGAAAAGATGATAATACTTGGTCAAATGGAAGGCAGTAGAAAAATAGGAAGACCCCATTTCAGGTGGATTGACACAATCCAGGAAACCACAGCCATGAGTCTGTAAACATGAGTGGGACTATTGGAGGTCTTTCATTAATAAGGTTGCCATATGTTGACACTGACATGACTGCAAATACCAATAACAATACAACAATGGTGAGACAATGCCAGCACTCATGAGCTATTGCTATCCTTACAATTAAAAATAAAGAAAGAAACATGGGGCCTTTGCAGATTGTCAGAAATAGTGCAAATTGAGTCCACTTTAAGGGTTAGGGTTAGGGTTAGGGTTAGGGAATCATGAGAACTGTATTTTATTGTGGCACCAGAGCTCTCTGACAGAGAAGGCTCAATGTCTCTTATTTTGTTTATTTTATACCACTGAAAAGAGGCAACCCCAATTGTATTTTCCACAGAATGACTGTGGGGCACCAACCACCCCTCTGTCCGCAGGTAAACCTGAAGTCTCTCACCTGGAGGACATTTTGCACAGGGTGCAATTACTTGGCAGCAGCATGTGTGAGCTACATTATGCATCTTTCTATGTGTAATTCAAGGTGTGGTCCTAGAGTAGGGATTAGCAAAGTGCAGCTCCTGGACTTCATGTGAGTTCAAACACTTTTGAACCCTCCATATCCATCCTCCAAAGTTTCAGGATTTGTTTTAGGCAAATTAAATTAAAGCTTGCATCATAAGGCGCATGCTCTGGATCACCAAGTCAATTTCTGCTGCACGTGCAACAGTGCATTTATACAGCCATTTTCTGGTGCATCAGTGTTGCTGCATACATACACACATGCGAACGTGCATTTCTTCACCAAAGGAGCGGAAAAAAGCTGCTCCTTTTTGGAGTGGCTTTTCTCAGCATATGACGGCTAGAGGGCACTTTCCTGGAGACTTTTAGGCATGCATTGTCTAAAGGCCACACGTACAAGTCACCCTCAAAGCACCCCCTTCTGCCTGTCTGCATAGCCCCTACATCTTGTCTGTAAAACATATAAAAGCAGTTTTAGTTACAAATTCATAATCAAACACACTGTAATATGGAGGAAAGACAGAGAAGAGAAAGAAAACAGCTACAATTTACAATGATGGAGGAAGAGAGTAGGGCAAGGTAGCAGTAGCAAACATACAGGAGGTCTGTAAACATGCAAACTAGCAACTACTGAGTATAGGCATACAAAGGTAAATCTAATAAATAAAGAAGGCTTCAGTAAAGATGTTAAGAATCTGGACAGGTTCATGTGGGAGCAGATTGCCCTTCAGGTCCTTGGGTCTGTCAAGCCATAAAGCAGAGGTGGTCACCTGCAGCAGGGACCAATTTTTGCCACTCTGGTTACGTTAACATATGGAAGAAGAGAGTCAAAGAATCCTCTAGAAGCAACATTGACCTTTTGTGGTGTTCTTTCTTTTGCCTAAAACAAATCCTGAAACTTTGGAGGATGGATATGAAGGGTTCAAAAGTGTTTGAACTCACATGAAGTACAGGAGCTTCAGTTTGCTAATCCCTACTCTAGGACCACACCATGAATTACACCTAGAAAGAAGTTGGAGGTTGTTTTATAGAAGCTTCTGCCTTACGAATGTCAGGTGGTGGAGATTTCACTGACCCAGTAGATTTGCTGACCTCATTGTTTGGCCTGACCTTTGGTTGTAGATTTGTGATCTGCCAATGCTCAGCCCTCCCAGCATTGAGAAAAGGGTGGTTACCCCAACAAATGAAATCAAATCATCCCCCAAGAGGGCATTCGGTATAATCTACTGAGTCCCCACCCTATTAAATATGAAGCTTTGTAGGAATAAAATGGAATTGGCTGACAATACTGAAAGAGCATTTAAGGGCTGGATTAGAGACCTCATCTTATTCCTGGGAAACATTTTGCATAGGCCTGTTGGCTAAGTATAAACATATTGTTGGCTAATTAATATAACCAGATGTTTTTGCTGTTCAAGGAAACCCATTGTCTGGCTGATCTCGTCACTGGGAATTGACAGTTTCATTCCTGCCAAAGAAAGGGAACTCTGTGAAACAAGAAGGGAGAAACATTATCTCCCAAGTCTAACAGAGTCACTTCCCAAGACGTCTGCTCCCCAAGCAGTTGAAAATCTGTCTTGAAAGCACATAAAAACAAACAGTTTATCTATAAGTAAATCATAATCCAACAAATTAATCTGTTGGAGTAAAATGGCCCACAAAACTGGCCAGGATGCAAGAAACATACAGGAATTATCATTCTATCCATGAGACCATTTGTTTCGTGATGAAAATACTGTATAATGAAATTTTGTAATTCCTAAATAGCACAGTGAAACCAAAACACCAATGCTGCCTCTCCCTCCATGTAAAATGAGATTGTCTAATGACAGGTGAGCCGGTCTGTAGGGGTGCCAGATTTCAGGTCCTGATTCTGGATGCCAGTTTTCATATTATTATTATTATTATCATTATTATTATTATTATTATTATTATGTTTATTTATATCCCACCTTCCTCCCTGTACAAGGACTCATAGATCATCTCCAGGAGGGAAATGGGGGTGCAAATTCTCCAGTTTTGGGGAGCTCAGCTCTGGGAGAAAAGAAAGGACTGTGTAGAAATCTCCACCTCATTTAGCAGAGCAGCAGTTTGTTATAATTTCCAAGGCTTCATTTATTGCCTACAAAGAATCTCCAGGGGATCTCTGTATTTACTTAGGGGGGTTGCAGACTGTCAAAAATAGTGTGAATTCAGTCCACTTTTAGGGTTAGGGTTAGTGCTAGGGAATCATGGGAATTGTTATTTTTCTGAGACATTGAACCTTCTTTGTCAGAGAACTCTAGTGCCACAATAAAATACAGTCCCCATGATTCCCTAACCTTAACCCTAACCCTAAAAGTGGACTGAATTCACACTATTTCTGACAGTCTGCAACCCCCCCTAGTTAGCTTCCTTCATCCCCCCACTCCAACACTGTGGCTTCAGGACTTACTCTCTGCTCTGATCTATGTCCACCTTTTGGCTAGAAGCAAGTGGGTTAGATTAAATGTTACTTATCCAATATCCCTAAATAGGTGAAAAGGAATAATCCCCCCCTCCCAATTTCAGTCTGATCTGGGAACAGCCTAGACTTTAGGTAAGACTTCTTTCTCAATTTGCAAACATAAGAATAAATTATGTTTGAATAAAAAGTAACTGATCAACTGTAGTTGATATTTAATGCATAATGCTTAATGACAACTCCAGGGGTCATTCTTAGGTCTTGGGTTTGGGGCTATAAATCTCAGGGCCTGGGATGATCCAGAACTGGTAACCCTAGGATGAGGTAAGACGGACTGCAATCTTTGATAAATTACTAGCATCTGGCTGCTGCTAAGAAACCAAGAATTATAACTTTCCTAGATCCAGGAGCTGAAACAAGACTCAACAAGTTGCCCTTGTTCTTTCTCTCTATATGTCTAGAGACAGATTAGAGGAAAGAAATGTTTGATGAAGCCTTCATAATGCCAGGAGGAAGCCTTGTAAAACTTGCCATCCCAAAAAGGCAGTAGCTATGTTTGTAGCAGGGGTGGGCAAAGTGAGCTCTGGGGGCCACATGCAGCCTTTGAGCCCCAAATTTATGGCCCCCCAAATCCCCACAATTATTTTTTATAGAAAAGCATTCCTGGACCTATGTTTCAGTGAGTGCTCCCCCCACACCTGAAATCAGCTCCAGACATGCCAAAAAAATAAATAAAAATAAAAATAAAAATCCACAAGTGCAGCACTTTAACTCAGCCACATCACCCCTGACACCCCAGAAAACCTTTTAAAATGGGCTATATTGTCCCCACATGGTACTCAAGTCATGTATGCCCCATGATAGTTATGGGGAGTTGAAAATTGGCCCTCTTCTCTCCCTCACTGTTGCCTACCCCAGTTTAGAAGCTTCCCTCCTTTTCTACTGATTATAGCTTTTTAAAAATGTTAGTTTCAACTTTCTTCAAGACCCATAGAAGCAGTGATCCAGGAAGGATTTAAATCTACAGTCTTCTGATCCATAGTCAGATGTGTTATCCCTTGTGCCACTGTTCCAGTAGATGCCTGGAAAGTCTCACGCATCTCTCTTCCAAAAGAGAACTGGGAACCGGTCAGAAGTGAAAGAAGGAGACCCAGGAAAGTGGGAGGAAAAAGGACATGGAGTCTTCTGGAGCACAGGGCCAGGAGAACTTTCCAAACCTGCTCTTCTATGCCCTCCAACATTTCACAGATGAAAACTGGAATTGACACCCTCCTTCCTCTGCCATACCCTCCAACATTTCATAGATCAAAACCAGAGCACATGTGGCTAAGCAACACATATGGTCAAGATTTTTGTTGCTGTGTGCCTTCATTTCTGACTTATGATGACCCTAAGGCAGGATGACCTGACATCATCTTTTTCCACAAAATAATAATAATAATAATAATAATAATATAGTTTATTTATATATCCCGCCTCTCCCAACGGATCGAGGCGGGAGTACAAGATAAGAGAAAATACAACTAGCTAAAACATAACAATAAAACCACAACAAAATAAAGTGATAAAACAAAAATAGCAACATAATTAATACAATTAAATTTTAAATTTACAACAAAATTACAAAGTTATTAAAATTACAATAAAATTACAAAGTTATTAAAATTACAGTAAAATTACTGATGTCAAACTGGATGATGGTGATCTTTCTTTTCACCCGGGAGGTCTTTGATTTTATACTTCAATTAGGGAGATTAGGTGGGTAGGCCCGCTGGAAGAGTTCCAACATGTCCTACATTTCAATCTTCTGTCTAGGAGGAATTTCAAAATGTGCTCAATTTTTAAAAATATTTTTTATTAACAGAAAATCAACACAAGCACATAACATAAATGTCCTCCATTTTGAGCATGACTAAGAACATGAATTTACAATTATATCAGTGTTTGTTATCTTTTATTTGGTAACACACCACATTCTCCTAGAATGCCCTACATTTTGCAGTGCTTTGTCCTCCTTTGCAGTTATGACAGCTGATCACCTTGCCCTAAGGCAAACCTATCATGGGGTTTTCTTGGCAAGAAAAAAGCCATAAAATATGGATTTTATATGGTGTGTGTGTTTTAGTTATGTTTTTAACTTTAGTATGTTTTAATGTTAATATTATACTGTTTGAACTTTATTATTTTAATTGATTTTTTTTTTAAAAAAATGTCAAGTTTTTAAAGTGTTTTTATCTTGTGAGCTACCTTAGGTCCCTTTTTGGGAGAAAGGTGGCATAAAAATGAAATAAATAAAATAAATATTTGTTTGGGGGGGTTGCCATTGTCTTCCTCTGAGGCTGAGAGCATGTGACTTACCCAAGGTCACCCAATGGATTTCATGACTGAGCTGAGATTTGAACCCCGGACTCCAGAATCATAGTCCAACACTCAAGCCACTATGATATGCTGTCTCTCAATGATAAGATAGCAAAAGTTATTAATGAGGGAAACGAAAGCAATGAGAAGCTGCAGCAGTTTGCTTTTCTCCAAGCCTACTTGGAAGGGCAACATTCTGTCCCCTCCTCTCCTCTCCCCCTTGGTGAGTGCAAGCTAGGTTTGAACTCAGTTTGCAGCAAAGGAAGTATGCTGAGGACAATGGAGGAGAGGAAGAGAAAGGATCTGGGACATTTTCAAAGCAGCTGAAAAAGTGAAATGACAGCTTAATCAAGATGGTCCTGCCAAATTGGGACAGCTGGAGGGTATTGCTGTCGCAGTGACTGCAGCCACCATCACTGTTGTTGTTTTTGTCACAGGCCTGTCTTTGCCACCACCATCATGGCCATCTCCTCATCCCAGTCCCTTAAAGCCCTGCCCAAGCACTGGCTATTACTCCAGGCATTCAGATGGGGGAGATGCTGTAGGCAAACATTTAGCCATGTAGATTAACTTCTTGAAAAGAGATAAAACCCAAATTTATGAAAAATGTTGTGTCCTCCCCCAAAGAATGGAAGAACATGACCCAAGAACATGGCCCCATGAGGAAAAGAGACAGAGGGATATAGTGAACAAAGGAGACTTTCTGAATTTGCTATCTCAGGGAATGCCTTTCCTTGTGACTTTATCTAAGTGTCCAGTCTTTGTCTTCATGAAATTATAGGACTCCTTCAGCACTGTTGAGTAAAGGGACTCAACTATAGAGTGAGGACAAAGATCTCCAATTCTAAAAGACAGTAATGAGCCAGGCAGATATCAAACCTGCAGTCTCCTGATTTGTACTTAAATGTATTATCCATTGTGCCACTGGCCCTGCAGCCAATTTAACAAATAACAATAATCTAAGACTGTCACTTTTTAGGATGGCAACTTCCAGAGGCTACCAGCCAGTATGGGCAACATTCCTGTAGGCTGCAGGATTTAGTTCAGAAAGTAACTTTGCAAAAGTCTGCAAATAACTTCCTTCCAAAATAGACAGAAAAGCTGAGGCTGAAAGAAAAGGAAAGGGGTCAGGGAATCTTGCTGAGCATATGGCATAGAAGTCTGTTGATACCTTTTGAGGTTCTTTGTGCCCTGCCCCGCCGCATCTGCTGGAAAGATGATTTTTCAGGCTCTGAGATTCCTAGTTACCTTTGATCCAATGCTGTAAGACCTCTGGTCCTGACACCCCTGTATTTTCTTGCCCTTTGCTCTCAATGTTACCACAATGCATGCCAATGCAGGAGAACAAGAATGGTGTTTCCTTGAGTTAAAAAGGGACTCACACCATTTTAAGCATCTGACAGTAGCTCTGCCAAGGAGCTCATGGGCTTTGGACTCCTAAGCTGTAAAAGCGCTATAGGATCTGCTAACTTTTGCTTCAAGGGAAGGCTCTTGGTGCTCAGAATGATCATAGAATCATAGAGTTGGAAGAGACCAGAAGGGTCACCCAGTCTCTGTGAGGTGCAGGAACACACAGTCAAAGCACTCTTGCCAGATGGCTACCCAACCTCTGCTTAAAAACCACCAAAGAAGGAGATGCTACCATTGGCATCATTGAGCAATGGCATTCAGCTTTGTGTGTGTTGATGGAGAGAGTACAGGTCAGTGTTCCTGAGAGACATTCCCAAAGAAAGAGGTGTCCAGGCAGGAATCAAACTTGCAGTCTCCTGATGCATAGTCAGACATATTATAAATTGTATGTCTGGCTCTGTGGGCACACAGAAAGAGAGAAGGGTGTGTGAGAAGGAACAAAGCTGTAGCATCCACTCATCCACAGTGCAGCCATAGAAGGGTCTTGGATGGAGCAGACAGCTGCTACATGACTTTATATAAAATTCAGACACCACATGGATACCCACTAGTCATGATACCAGGAAGCACCAGAGGAATGACCAGCCAGTAGGGTACAACAAGTTATATAAGTTCTGAAAACCCAGATATAAGGTAGGACTGGTCAAAGCAGAGGCTGCAAAAAGGAAGGGGAAATAGGGAAGAAGGGACAATGGAAAACTTGTGACAGGTTAGGCCCAGTACCAAGAGTCTTCAGCATCCCCTGTTTGGACTATACCAGCAGAGCCCTACAGAGACAGCACCGGTCAACTCTGGACCTATGCAATCCAATATCTCATTACTCAAAAAGTTTCTGGTAACATACCAGTAGTCAGGTACACTGACCACATTGATCCCTAGTGGTACTGCACTTTGCATTGGGAAACTCCCATCCAGATACTGGGACTGGCCACACCACCAGTGGGCTGAGTGTTCCCATCATCTCTTCAGACCCCATGTTTAAACATGTTGGTAGAGCTTTCCATTTTGCCAGCTCTCAAAAGGATCCCAGACTTGGAAAATATTTCCTTTTTATATTTTATACAATTCTTTCAATGGCAGTACAGCCGAAGAACGATAGCACCTCCAATGGGGAAAAGAGACTTTGGTGGGACTCAAACACACAACCTTTCAATCTTTGTGTATTTAAGCTGCCTAGTAATCCAGTGTGCTCTCTATTATGCCATGGGATATGTTTATTCAAGGAATCTTTTCTGTCCATTCTGTCATAATAACTGGCATTGTTAACAAAGGGTCTGAAATGCAGAGGAGGAGATGATACTCCTTTAGATTCTTCCCCACTGCAAAATGAATAGACAAGTGAGGAAAGAATTGAATTTGCAGTCTTCTGATCTATAGTCAGGTACATTATCTCTCGCACCACTGGATCCATAGCTGCCTGCTCATCCTTCTTGTAACAAAAGAATGAGAGAATAATTGACTCATAGAAAGAGTGGGTGAGTCATTTTGGACAGAAGTTTTGGCTTCTTCCTACCACACTGACTGGGTAATTTACAACAGAAACAGTTTGGAGATGTGTTGTTCTTCCTATACAATGTGAGTTCTCCTAATGATGTTTCCAGTTCATTACTGTGTGCATGTGTGTGTGTGTGTGTGTTTCTGTTGCAAGCTATGGAACAGGGAAATGCATTATTGTAAGATGTTTGAAATAGCTATGCAGAAAGTATTGATTTTGTTAATTGAAGAAGAAAAATAATAAAAATATGTTTCTTAGAAAAGAAAAATGAAATAAGATTGCCCAGGGACAACCCATGAAGAGACAAGGGAGAAAGTTGTGGTGATGAGCACAGGGTGAGGTGGCCTTTGGATGCTTATGGTTCCAAATGTATTATTCTTTGTAGCTTTGCTGGAAAGTTGAATGCTCTTTTGTTGGCAGCGGCAGCAATTTAAATGTGATAATATCAGTCACTGATAATATCAGTGATTAATCCAAAACACGACTGTATCCCATTGATGATAAGTCGCTTCATTTGTAATGTGATAATCTCCACTGTTATTAACAGCCCTGCTCAAGCCTTGCAGACTTAGAGCCTTGGCTTCATATATTGAGACAATCCATTTATAACACAATCTTCCTATTTTACTTCTGCCTTAAACTGTTCACAGCATTATATCTTTTGCAATAATGTTTTCTCAGTGTATTGATACAAATGTATAAGTAATTGTTGTAATTTAATAGGAAATTTAGGTACATCTCAACCACGATGGAGAAGACTGTGACTCAGTGGTCTGTGTATAGGCTCATTCTCAAAGTTTTCTAGTGTTCTTTAAATTGGACTTGGACCACACAGCTCTTCCTACCAAACATGCATTCAAATAAGAGTTTTTGTCCTCTGACAGCTCTTTAAATGGATTGTTCTTTGACAATCAGAACACATTGGTTGGCATCCTATTAGTGGCATATGCAGGTGTAAGTTAACCTTATGGCTGTGCATGTGTGTCATTTTTCGGTCACTGTGGGAGGTCAGTATTCCTTTCTCTCTACAGTGACCAAAGGAACCTCTCCTGGACCTGCTATAGAGTCACTGAAGCACTTCCCACAACTATTCTCTGCACAGTAGAGTGTAGTGTGTATTGCAGAAGCATTTGGCTATGTCCCTATAGCCAGGTACAAAAATAATTATATCTCCCTAAGACCTTGAGGACTCTGGTAGATCTCAGCAGATGATGCAATCACTTCACATCTAGCTATGGGGGCATAGTCACTTCTGCACCCCTGCTTTCACCAGGCACAGAATAGCCACAATGGACTTTCAGTGACTCTATAGTATTTCTGCAGAGCATTAAATGGTTCAGCATAGCATATTCTGCATGTAAAACCATTATGATGTGTTCAGCCACGCAGGATTTGCTACCCTTACACTATGGTGTAAAAGTGACTCTGCTGAGAACTGAACTCATACATTTGGTGTATCTGTGGTAAGTCAACTGGAAAAGCAGCTTCTCAAGTACTTAGGAACAAAGTGAGTTGGACAAGTTGTGGAACTGATAGTCCAAGTGGCTACAGTTCCATAGGCTGGTGACCTGACTCCTGCCTTTATCACTACTTTCCTCTGGTGTAGCAAGGATCCCATCAGAAAGCTGCGCCTAACTAGAAGCTTCCTTTCTTAATGATGTCATTACAGATTTTATTTTGCCATTTATCTTAACACTGACAGGAAAAGAAGCCAAATTGAGAGATTTTCAGAACATCCCAGCTGCTTGCTGAGACAAATGATTAATGCTGTCTTCCCCGGATGTCTGATTAATCATTGTAACTTTAAACTATCTTGAGAGTAATTCCAGCATGGATTCTTCATATGGCTATAACACCATGAATCTGCTAAAACTTCCCATTATGAAACCCAATCAGTGCCTGCAATCATAAGGGTGCCAAGGCAGTATCCCCTTTGGATGCTGAGAGTGGACTGCATGGATCAGGCAAGGTTTTGAAGAAACACAAAGGGTTAGAGAAAGCCATGTGAGGGAAGACATCCTTCCTATGCCAAGACAGGAAATCGGAAGCAAATGTAGCTATCTAATATATTGTTTTTAAAATACAGGCAGGAGTCACACAGCAGAACTCCTGCTGCTGAAAAAGGGGAAAGGTGTGCAATCAGATTGTTTTTGTGATAAATCCAAAGAAAATAAGTTACAGTGGAAATCCTGTTTCTTGTTTTTTAAAAAAATGATGTCTAGGTTGTCATGGGATTAGAGTGTAGATCCAGCAGCTGCAATGGCTGTGTCCAAGAGAATCAGCAAGTCCCTAAACAGCAAAGGAAGAAACAACTGCAAGCAGGTGTTTCAAAGGGAAATTTTAACTGGCCAGACTGCTCTCTTATTGTTTGCCTTTTGGACAATAAGCATCCATGAGTCCCATTAACCTTGATAATGCAGCTCTTTGAAACCATGCAGGTAAGAACACATACTTCTCTCCTTTTAAGAAAGAAGGAAAGCTATCCATTTACTTGAACCAACATGTTCCTGAATTTTCATTGAGGACTTATTAACTAGGGATATGTCTGTTTCACTTTCTCTACTGTTCATAGTTCTTCAAGTATAAGTTTGTATCATCACAAATGATGTGGGATTTTTTAGAAAGTTGTCATGAAAAAATAGATATGTAATTGTACATAGTGTCTGTATATACAATTTACCTTAATGCATGCATTTCATATGCATCACTCAGTTGTGCACACAATTTTCCACACATATACACATGTACACATAAATATCTTTTTGTATGCAGTCCACCCCCTAATATAAGTATTTTTGTACAAACATGTACCAGCTATAGAATGTTGTATTGTAAAATTTGGAGAAGTTCAGATACTGATACTAGTAATTGAATGCTGGTGTGTATCAGTATGTAAAGCACAAATTAGGGTGATTCATTAAAAAAAACTGTTGCAAATTCACCAAATGAATTTATCCACTACCACAAGACTTTATACACTGGAGCCTAGAGTTACAGATCTGTTGTTGCTAACTGTCATCATTTGACTTATGGTGGTCCTATGAATGAAAGGCCTCCAAGGCATAAAATGTCTTGCAAACTCAAGGCTGTGGCTTCCTTGACTGAGTCTATCCATTTGCAATGCAGTCTTCCTCTTTTCCTATTCCTGTTAGAGGAGGATTCCTGTCACAAGTTGCTTGCTGGTGGGAGGTGGGAATCTCATCCTCTTTGTGCCTCAATTGGAAGTGAACAGACCTCCTTCACTGGATCCAACTGCTGGCTAGTAAGCTAGGGAATGTCAGACCAGGAGACTTTACTTTATTTACATATATGTAACTAAGCAGTCATTTAGAATATTGGCTATATATATATATATATATATATATAGAATAAATTCCAAGCTCTGATTATTTGCACACCTTGTCCATTGCCTGTTTCACAAGTATAATGCGCTTGCCAACAACAGGCCAGAGGACAATTCTTGCATTGCCAGCTTTGTTGCATTGTTCAACAAGTTGCATGAGTAAAGAACTGCCCACTGAGGCTTGCCACACAAGCCTTCCTTCTTCCACATCTAACTGATTTCTCTTCTATACTCTTGAGTTTCTTATCCATTTCCAGATGTTTAGATCCACTGTCAAGAATGCGAATGTCAGCATAAATCCCCCAACTTCACAAGAATGTGCTCCAGACCTATCCCTGTCTAATTAAAGGCTTGCTTTTGTCAATCCTTGATTGCCCTCTGTATCCTAATTTCTTGATCAAAGGCTACCTTACGCTCATGTATTTTTTCCTTACTTAGATGGGTAATTCTAGAACCAGTCTAGAACTGAAAATAAACTGTAAACAAGATCAGCCTTTGCAGGCTGAAGTCATAGTGCCATGGTGGCAAAGACATTGAATTGAGGGGGTGGGGGTGAGAGTGTGTGTGCAGTGTTTGCTTTATGGTTCATTTAGGGACATGTCAGTAATAAAAAGAAGATAAATACAGCAGCTTTGGCTACAGGTTGTAGCTGGACTCATCCAGCAGAGGTTGTGCTTAGGGTAGTCTAATGTTTACTGGGTGTTCTAATCAATTGGAAAAAAATTCACATGCTTTTTAAGCACAAAAGCAGTACACCTCTCTCTTTCTTTCTTACACACACACACACACACACACACACACACACACAAACCTTTCCTGTGAAATGAAGGGAAAATGTTCTCATGACATCACTAAATGATGCATTTGTTTGTATTTCCAGTAAGGTTTTCTTCAGCTTTCCTGTACCTCTGGACAAGCAAATATTGGCATGTTATTCTCGGATAGATTCTCTAAAACACTGACAGACGGCTGTTAGAAAAGGAGCCATAATTTTCCTGTGCCTGAAGCCGCACCATAAAAAAGGAAAGAGGAAAAAAAGTGTTAGGGAGCTGTGGCCATACAAGGGCTTAATTGTTTTGACAGTTTGTTAGGGGAGGTTCTTTTGACTTTTCACATTGCTTGCCCACAGGCATGTCTTAGGAAAACTAACTTTTGCTTCTCTTGATTGGAAATAGTTTGCAATAGCTGAAGGCTGGGCATCTTGTTGCTGTAGCGCTGTTGGACTTCATGTTGGTTTAGTGAAGGGAGTGTTCATGGAGAGAAGAGAAGAACTATAGGCCTAAGCAGACCGCCAGAAATAGTGCACATTAAATTGAGGCACTGTCCTGGCTCAGTGCTAGGGAATCATGGGAATTGTATTTTTTTCTGGGACATTGAGCCTTCTCTGTCAGAGAGCTCTGGTGCCACAATAAATTACAGTTCCCATGACTCCCTAGCACTGAGCCAGGGCAGTGCCTCAATTTAATGTGCACTATTTCTGGCAGTCTGCTTAGGCCCAATGTCTGCCTTCCATTTCCTGAAACAGAAGAACATGGTCTGGAGTAAAGGAACAGCTGTTGTCACTGAATGTTAGCAAAGAAGAAATCTGTAGACCCAGGGATTCATGGCTTGAACATAGGGCTGAGCATAACAAACTTGCTAGGTGAAGTCATAGGCTTTCATGGCCGGCATTCATAGTTTTTTGTGAGTTTTTCGGGCTGTGTTTACATGGGAATAGCAGACAATATCCTGGATTGCATATCCTCCCACCCTGAAGCCATGCCATTAACAACAGAACAATACATATTCAACACAGAACAATACACAGTTTACATGGGAACCATTCCTCCTTACCCAGGGTCTCACAGTATATATAGACCCACTCCCTTCCATTCCAGTATTCTCTGAAGATGCCAGCCACAGATGCTGGCGAAATGTCAGAAAGAAACTCTTCTAGAACATGGCCACACAGCCTGAAAAACCCACAAAAAACTTTCTAGGGATTGCCTGGGTGCTCAGCCACTCAAGGTATCTTCAAGCCCAGAATATGGGTATGTAACATTAGACCCTACAATTTGCAAGCCACATGAATCCTTGGGAGTGGACAGATCTGCTGCAAATATGAGGAAACTGGGGGCTTGTCTACACAATTAAAATACTTCTCATTCCAATTGAATAGAATGCAATCTGGCCTCATGTGATTCACAGAAGTTCGGGCTTTTTTGAGGGGGGGGCAAAGAACTCCTTAAACTCCTCAGAAAAAGCATTCACACTTTTTACCAGGGTATCCAAGGACATTGGTAGAAATGCACATCACTGCATGTGTGGCTTTGCATGGATTTGGATGGCTACATATTTTTGGCAAAAGGAAGGTTAATAGATTCAAATAGATGCAAATTTGACAGGAAAGTGAAGACAATTAACCATTGATACAAATGTGTAAAAATCTGCAACAATGCGCATAATAGACCTACGTGTAGACTAGCACTGGACCTACTTTGCACTACACAATTATAGCAATATGATTCCAATTTAACTGACATGTCAACATCCTAGAGACCCCTGGGGTTTGTAGTTTGGTGAAGCAGTAGAGCTCTCTGGTTGAGAATTCTAAACACCCCTCCCTAAAGTGCAAATCCCAGAATTCCATAGGATATTGCCATGGTAGGCCAAGTAGAATTATAGTATCGGCCTTTGCAGACTGCCAGAAATAGTGCACATTAAATTGAGGTGCTAGGGAGTCATGGGAATTGTATTTTTTTCTGGGACATTGAGCCTTCTCTGTCAGAGAGCTCTGGTGCCACGATAAATTACAGTTCCCATGATTCCCTAGCACTGAGCCAGGGCAGTGCCTCAATTTAATGTGCACTATTTCTGGCAGTCTGCAAAGGCCCATAGTTGTGTAATATAATACTTCACCCCCACCCCATATTCTGACTTTAGTTTGTCAATAGAGTAGTTCTGGCTTTCTGTTGAACTTTCGAACCACCAGCACCCCCCCCCCCCAAAAAAAGCTACATTCCTCAACTTTTGCCATGCTGGGTCTCTCCAGAAATTTTTGACTACCTCCCATCTTCCCTGATCACTGACTTTGCTGGTTGGAGCTGCTGAAAGTTGTAGTCCAATGGTATGTTGAGACACACATGTCAAAGAGGTGGGGGAAAATAAGTATTGATTTTAAGTATGGTAATTTTATAGCACTAAACACGTCATCTGAGCAATTATGACATTTCATGGGTAGGATTGTTGAAAGTGAAAAACAACCCAGAAATGCTTGTAATTATGATGTTGAACAAAAGTGAGCATGCCAGTTTAAAAACAAGGTAGCATTTGACTCAAAAGAAATAGGTGTCATTTGTTTTTCCACCCTGAAGTATTAGCATTCAAGAGTTGACACAATGAGTTATTCATTTTAATTTTCATACAAAGTAGCAATAATCATTTGCATGGCCAGACATTTGACTTCTGTTTTCCAGATATTAAAGGAATGCCAAAGAGGGACATGTCAGCTGAGCTCATGAAAATCAGACAAATAAACATAAACCAGGTTAAGTGCATGTTGGTTTATTCCTCCAAAAGTTTTATTTAAATAATATTGTTATTTTAACAAGGGAAATTATATAAAATTATACAGAACACAGGTCTTCTCATTATACTAAAGTGTCATGTTTATATGTAGGATAAACATGGTATTTTCTTAACATCCTTCCCTGTGGGAGTCAGTTCTGTTACCTTCATTGTTACTTCTTCTGTCTTTTCTTTGTAAGATTTAATTTTGTCCTTCTCGTTTTCCAACCCATTATGTTCTATATATGCTTACATTTCAAATACACTATCTATCTATCTATCTATCTATCTATCTATCTATCTATCTCTCATACTAATGGCTGGATGGCCATCTGTCAGGGATGCTTTGATTGGGAGTTCCTGCATGGCAGGGGGGTTGGACTGGATGGCCCTTGTGGTCTCTTCCAACTCTATGATTCTATGATTCTATGATACAGATGCTCATTTCCACTTACATGTGACATTACAGCCTGAGTCTCTTTTCTTGCATTTGAGTAGCATATCATTCAAACCAGCAAAGGCTGCAGCCTCAGTCTGTCCAAATTTTGTTTCCTGCTGCATAATGTTTGGCTTGTGCAACATTCAAACAGGCAAAGCTTGGACCTGGAGCAAAAAGGTAAATTTTCTTAATCCATGTTAAGGGGGTATTGTTTGGGTCTGCTGTTCAACAGGCCGGACATTGTCCAGTCTGTTTGCACCAGACCTGTGGTTTGGGCCCTGCATTGACCAAATTCCCCACCAAGAGGAGTGGAAAGGACAATATATTTGGCCCATTGAACATGGCCTAAGTCCCTCGATGAACTACAAATCCTAGGATTCTGTAAGAGGGAGCACAGGTAGGAAAAGTCGTATCAAGCTACTATAGTTGTGCAGTGTGTCTAAACTTAAAATTAGTTATTTACAGCACCTTGGGATATTTTCTACTTGTGAGAAGAGAAACTCTGTGTGTGTGTGTGTGTGCGCGCGCATGTGTGTTGGTCTATCTTTATATGTGGTTGAAATAATTAGATAAAGGATTATCTTTATTATGACAAAAACAGCCAGTGATGATTGTGGGCAGAATGTGAATTCCATCATAGTTTCAGATTTGAAACTTCCCTTTAAATTAACTTCTATGTGGGCACCTCTCTTTTTAAAAAGAGTTCTATTGAAAAGCTTATCTTCCTTTTTCTCTCCCTCACCCCACTGCCTGGATAGTTTGTAAGTAGTCTATTGTCAGAATAATTCATTGCCCCTGGGGGAATCTGAGTTCACAAGCAGAAGCCTTCTGTGGTTCAGCAGGGGTCAGCCACATCAAAGAGGGATAGAGATGCCTTCAAACTTAGGGGTGGGAATGGTTGTAGTCACCAGCTCTTGAAGTTGCCCCATTTTCTCTTTCAGTCCATGGGAGGAAATCTACTTGAAGATGGGAATCTGTTAAAAGGGAGGAGGGGAGGAAGGGGAAAATGGGTGGAAAGATAAAGGAGCATGTGTGTGAGGCAATGTGTGTCTGGCTATCTGGAAAGTCGAGCAGATAATTTAGGGTTTGAGATATAGACATCATCACGCATGTATATATAGTTGGATGTATAGAGTAACATGAACACAGCTTGGAAAGCTGGTTTCAAAAACTAACATTGTATCCATACTACATAGTTGTAGCAGTTTGGTACCACTACAACAGCCATGGCTCCGTCCTAGGGCATTGTGAGATTTGCTGTTTGCTGAAGGACTTAGCATTCTCTAATGCAGTGATTCTCAAACTTTGGTCCTTCAGGTGGTTTGGACTTCAACTGCCAAAAGCCACAGCCAACAGTGCCAAGAATTTATGGGAGCTGAGATTCAAAATATATGGAAAGCCAAAGTTTGTAAACCACTGCAGTAGAACACCTCTCTGAACTAAAGACACCAGGGCTTGAACTGAGAATCTTTGGATCTCTGTGCCATTCCTCTTTGTGCTGAGCCACTATCCTGCATACCGTGATGGGGAATGTGTTGTCTTCTAGATGTTGTCAAACAGCAACTCCCATCATCCTTACACATACAAAGCACTGGGATCCTTTGACTAGCTAGGATGTTGAAGTCACCTGTCTTCTTCCTTAAATTCTCCTGTCTCCACTGAGTTTTGCTTCAATTTACCCAGTAGTGGGTAGGGGAGAGGGCTGGCTCCCTGCAACTATGTATCCCCTGCAGCTGTCCATGTTCTAATCCTACGTCTTTTGAGGTGCTTTAATCTTGAATTCACCCTCCCCCCATGGAAAACTGCAAATATTCAAGCCCCATAGGCTTGAATACGAGCGTGCACCCCATTTTGTCCCCCTCCGTTTGCTGCCCGTGAATGGGCGAGGGAATGTGGACTTGAAGTCGGCAAAAAAGGAGGGGCAACAGTAAGTTTTTGTTGTTATATGTGCCTCTAAGCTTTTTCTGACTTATGGTGATCCTAACATGAACCTATCATGGGGTTTTCTTGGCAAAATTTGTTCAGAGGAGGTTTGCCCTTCCCTTTTGCTGAGGCTGAGAGAGAATGTGACTTGCCCAAGGTCACCAGTGGGTTTCTGTACCTGAGTGAGGATTTGAACCCTAGTCTCCTGAAGTTCTAGTCAACACTCAAATCACTGCACTAACCTGGATCTCAATTAAGATGGTGTGTGTGTGTGTGTGTGTGTTACTTCCAAGTTGCCCTTTGGCTTATGGTGACCCCATGAATTTAATAGGGTTTTCTTAGGCAAGGAATGCTCAGAGGTGGTTTTGTCAGTTCTTACCACTGAAATATAATGTACAGCACCTGGTATTCATTGGCGGTCTCCCATCCAAGTACTAACCAGAGCTGATTCCTCTTAGTTTCCAAAATTAGACAGGATCTGGTGCCTTAAGGATTTTTAGGCTTATTACATTACAATGTTAGCCTTCTGTAATAATTAAAGCCTAATTAAATTATACTGCAATTGCAACTTGAGGAAGAATAATTTCATTCTTTTTGTGGTGTGCAACTAACACTCAGCAATCTCACTAATGTGTTTTCCATTAGCTATAGTTTCTTTAAGCCCAGCCCTGTATAAAGAGCATTGCAGTAGACCAGTGCATGAACTGCTGCATCTAGTTGTTAAACCCATCATTGCGGGTGGCATGAATGTTAAAAAAAAATGTTCAAAAATGCTCAAAAAACATGTTACTCGTGGTCAAGAATCTCTGAAAAAAATAATCCTGGACTGATGAGAATCTTTGCACATAGAGATTTGTTTTGCACACATGGCATTTTTTTTCACAGAATAAATGTGTGAATTTTGTGCAGAATAAGTCTCTAACTGTGAACAGTCTTCAAAAGCTGCAAAAATTTCAAGGACTTTCTTGAAGTGAGAAGAAAAATGCTCAGATTACTCCCTGCCTCCTTCAAGAAGAACATCCGTGATGAATTATATACCTACTCATCATCCTTTGCCATCCTCCTCAGAGGGTTGTGTTTGTGTAATGGAATGATTATCCAAGCTATACTAATGATTACACAAGTCAGTGTATTGCTGTTTAAATTCCTCTTTGAAGTCTTCACAATACCATATGGCAGTCAGAGTTAGGATTTTTTAAAAACTATTTAAAACACACACATCCACACACTGTAATAACAAAATAACCCCAAAATAAGGCACATGGCCGCATACCACTGCAATAATTAATGCTACTTAAAACGCTGTTTAAATATATGGTGCTTAATTGTGATTAACCATGGACTAGCTTAAACCCTGTTTATTTAACCAGCCTGATTTCATCAGAGAAAATCCAGGTATAAGTGGAATGGCATTGGTATAATAAATCCTTTTCTGTCAAAAGATGTTTCTGGTCTCTGAGCACAGTTCCACCATGCCTAGAGGTTTGCCGAATATGTAGGAAGAGGCTTAAGGCCTTCTGGAAAAGATTATTTGCAGTAATGATGTTCTTTCAAACATGTTAATCCAGATGATCTGCTTGTGTGAGCAAGGTAATGGACAAAGCAGGGAAGGGGGTCTTACATGAAATTACATCTTAGAGTATATGTGTGGTGTTTTTTTTTATCACAGCTCCCAGAATCCGGTTATGGGGACTGTGCTAGGTGGGTGATTCTGGGGTTATAGTCCAAGGGGAAATTTGCCCATGTCTGAGTTCAGCTCCTATTCCAAGATCAGCAAGGGAGAGAGTTTGTCCTTTGCCCTCTTACAGACACTTTTCTGTGTGGCAGTCACCACACTTATTGAGCCCATATTGAGGGGGTTTGTGACAGCTGAGAGCAAAACAACAGATGCTGCTTGGTAATCTGTTAACCACAACCTGGTGGTGGTGGTGGTGGTAGTGGTGGTGAGCTCTATTGAGTCTAAAGTGAAAAAGAGAAGCCATAGGGTTGCCAGTTTGTGATATTAAAAATACCTGGCCAGATGGAGAAACCAAAGGGTGTAATGTGTGAGTAACTAGGGAACAGCATCTAGTAAGGTTGTCAGGTTAGTACCATCTCAGATCCTAAGATTTCAGTGACAAAACTTGACTCAGGGTGCATCTACACTGTAGAAATAATGCAGTTTGACATCACTTTAAGTGCTGTAGCTCCATCCTACGGAATCCTGGGATCTGGAGTTCTACAAGGACTTTAGCCGTCTGCCAGAGTTCTGGTGCCTCACAAAACTACAAATCCCAGGATTCTGTAGGATGGAACCATGGTAGTTAAAGTGGTGTCAAACTGAAATATTTATACATTGTAGATGCACACTGTAGGCTGCCAGTGTCACAAGGGGTGATATGAAATATCAACTAGTTTTTCAGAGTATGTCATCCAAATTGTGACAATAAAATAAAATAAAAAGATTTAGCAAAAAAGAACACACACACTTTTAAAGGCAGTATTCTTACCTGAGATTCCCCCCCCCACACACACACACACACCCCTCAGTACTGAAGAAAAGGGCCCAGATCCTGAGGTCCAGAAACCCTAAAATCTAACATGATTGACAAATAAGGATGAAGAATCTTGGAAGATTTTCATTTTGAAAGGGGTTTGAGAAATGGAAGGAGGGGCTTGTAAATTGTGGCAAGTTGGATTGAGGAGGATGTCAAATGATGGGGTGAAAATATTCTCTTCCACCCTCTGTGATGGCCAAGGTTCCCTCTGTCATTGCCTCCTCTTGAAAGTTCATCTTCTGAAGAAGCACAGTTACCAGTTGAAGAGATTCAGCAGATGCCTGAAGACCTCTCAAGCTCTCCTTCTGTTCAACAGGTCAGTTAAGGATCAGAGCAGCAGGAAGAAGAGAAGAGTGGAGGCTCAGGTGTCTGGCCTCGACTCTGCCCCTCAGATGCAGTATGAGGTTGCACACAAGGTCTCAGGAAGAACACAAGTGGAAAATGCTGTTAAATACAGCTGAGGATCTGGACATCTTTGGATCTGTTGACTGGAATCTCTTCATATAAAAGGGAGAGAAGAATACCAGCTCTCAATTGAAAGCACGTCTGTTCCTCTATCACTTGGGAAGGAGCGGAGTGCTGTTACCACCTCCTCCCATAAGCAATGTGGGTCAGGCAAAATCTCCAGTATGACAAGAACCCTGTTGCAATTACCCCTTTCCACTGGAGATCACTCATACAAGGGGGGTGGGTGGTAACTTTAGTCAACTGCTTTCTAATGGACAAGGGAATAGGTCCCTATTGATCACAGCAGCTACTTCCCAGTAAATAGGGATTGAGGGTCTTCCACTGGCTCTATGTAGCCCGTAATTTAGGGGTTAGGAAGGGATCATGAATATGTAACAGTCACAAGTACGTAACTCTAGGTTACGCATTCATAACTGCTGTAGAAGATATAGCTACCATATAATATGATATAGCTACCATAAAAAGACAGATGGTGATGTTTTTCTATTTAGCTGTACTGAATTTTGATTGCCAGGTGTTGTTAGGTGATGATGGTGAGAGTGATCATGATGACGATGATGAGTCCTGCATTTAAAACATCTCTATCAAATTAGAACGCTCTGTTTTTCATGGCTTCTTTTACACAATCCTGATTTGCATGTTCTCCTGAAGTTCCTGCCTCCTCTTGGAAAGGGTAGAGGGTTTGCAATAAACACACACAGGCTTATAAATGATGGCAGATTGGAACCATTTTGGCAGCCAATGAATGAGGGCTTATTTGATCTCCTATTAAGACTGACTGGGTAAAAGAGATGCTCTCTTTTTAAAGGGCCTTTTTGCATCAGCCTGAACTGCAGCTAAATTAAGGCGCACACTGAAAATGGGGCTGAAAGAACTTTTTCTCTGTCATCTCTATTACTTCCATTATCCTCTGAGCTCAAAATATACAGGGCCACAAGTATACAATAATTTTGACCCAGTTTGAGGCATATGAAAGTGGCTTACTATGTCATACCACCTAGCCCAATATTGTGTCCTGTGATATGCAGAGTTAGAACGTAAGTAATTACATACAGCTAGTTGTATTACTAGCTACTTGTAACTAATTCTTCTCCACCACAAAATATACAGGGTCACAATGTCCTATGTGAGAAATGCCACACCTTTATAGTATAGCCTCTGTGTTTTAGTTACTACAGTTTGGCCTCATGTAATTGCTGTAGAGGAATATTATGTGGTTCAAGTACTGACACATACTGCTGTCTCAAGCTTTGTTGTGGGTGGTGGCAGGCTGGCTGGAGGATTCTGAGAGTTATAGTCCAAAAGAGCAACTTTCACAAACTCTGGTTACAACACCATATCCACAGTTAGTACATACAGGCTACTGTTCTGAAATTTCACTTATTCCAAATTTTTCAGCACATGCTTTGTTTATTGTGAAACACCAAACTTAAGTGATCTTGCTTAAAATCTCAGGTTCAAATCCTTGTCAGTTCAGATAAAATTTTAAAAACTTTTAAACTTGTTTAACTTGTTTGTAATGTATTGCTATTGTTTAATATAGTTTTAGATTATTTAATTATTCTATAGTTTTAAACTATTTAATTTGTTTGAATGGTATTTGTATGTAGCCCTGAGATCACTGATATAGGGTGGGGTATAAAAATTTGAAGGAGGAGGAACTACACATTCCACAGCAGAAAAATGTCAAATTCATATAGTAGTAGTGTGCCTCATGGCTGGGAAAGCTGAAATCTTGGACACCGGATGCCAAACTAAAGTTAGAACCTATTAGGCAAAGTGGACCAATAGTTTAATTCTTATCCAGACACTGCAGCTTTATCCATCCACATCCGGAAAGAATACAAACTACTCACAGTCGTATCAAAAATATTTCATTTATTAAAGTAACAATTGTACTAAACAACCTATACTTGAAATGCATTGAATAATTGCTAAAATAAATATAGGCAATTAATTCAATCTTTGATAGAGTGAGATTTATTTGACACTTGAACGGTGTTACCCCAAAGCTTTAACTTATACAATATAAATAGTTAAAAAGGCAAAGTCAAGTTTCTTTTTTCCCATTTGTGTCCTTTGCTTGTTTTTGTTCTTAATTTTTTTTAATACTGATTTACTGGGTCACCAAAAAGGCTCAATCTCCATTACACATCCTAATTGTGAGCATACATTAAGGCAAATTTGCAAGCAAACATGTTCATCAAACAAGTAGCAGGTAGTATATGTATTACACATTCCACAGCAGAAAAATGTCAAATTCATATCTGCATCACATGGAGGACAAAGATTTTACCACAGTGTTATCTCCATGCACAGATCCCAAAGAATATGGATTAAGATCTTGATGGCATTCTTTCATTTCTTTGTAAATATTCTTGGGGATTAATAATACATCATTTTGCCTATGCAGGAATTGGGACCCAGCTTTTCCTTTTTTGAAACTAGACTTTTATTTGTAGCCAGGGGGAAAGGGGAGCAGGGAAGTGGTGTGTATAACTAGATGGATAATCTGTCTGCCAAACTATATCAGTGAGAGGTGGAGACAAGGGGAGTTTCTACAGCACAGGGTGGAATTCAATGGGATTTGTTTCTGAGTAGACATATACAGGATTGTCCTAAAAATCAGTTACACTTCAATTTCATTTAAAAGAATAGGACAAGATAGCCACGCTTAACTTTTATCATACGAAAATCAATAGGACTCATGTTAATCATGACTACCTTGTCCCATTAATTTTGGTAGGATTAAAGTTTTAGCATAGCAGACAGCCTACTGAGGTTACAATAGCATAAATCCAACTTTGGCTACCATAGCCAACTATTTTGGTCATTGCAGAGGTTGGAATGCTTTACTGACTGCACAATGACCAAAGTTCCCTCTAAAACCCACCTTTTAAGTGATGCATTTATATGTTATCAGAGAACAAGAAGTTGAGCATGGACATGCCCAGCTATTCTCCAGTTGGCTGTGCTTCAAGAGCCAAAGAGACCTCCTAAGGAACACAAGAAATGCATGAAGATGCCAGTTGCCATGCTTCCAGCTACAGGGGAATATCTGGAGACATGTCCATTGATCGCTTGTACTCAAAGGGCATTGAAATGACAATGGGGGGGGGCTGTGGGTTGGAACAAATGGGCACGAAAGAGTGGCCTGAGTCCATTCCAACAAGACTCAGGTTGGAGCCCCGATGTCTGCACAGTCCACCCCCAAGGCGGGCATAGATGCAGGAGTCAACCAGCACCACTAGGCATCAGACTATCTTGGCTCCTTTTTGCTCTGGTCCTAAGCACTGTAATGTGGCTGCAGCTTCTGGCTACTTTGGAGGTGTGTGTCATTTAAACAGCATGCCTCCAAAGTGGCCAGAAGCCACTTTATTTGGCCTATCTGTTTGGGCCCTGGGTCACTTAAAGGGTGGGGGTTGGGGGTAGCACCAGGAGATGTAGCTATGGAGACATAGCTAAATGCCAGACATACATCTCTTGATGCATGATCCCAGCCAATGTTTGGATTTGCCATCAGTAAACCATTTGGGGAGCTAAGGAATTGCCTTCAGACTCCATCTTCTCATACTTTCTTGACCCTTGCTTTTGCTTGGGAAAGACTATTTCACTGGATTAATGTCACTCAGTTTGATCAGTCAGGCTGCTTAGTTCCAGTTCTGAGCATTCAAAAACATGTTATTTTCAGTGAAACATTAGTTCAACATGAACAATGAACAAAGCCAAAATTTACTTCTAAAACTTTTCTTTCCAGGTCTGTTAACAATATTATAGCATCCCTAGATATTCACTCATCTGCAACCCAGAAATCTAGGAACTTGGGGCGACTTTTTGCCTTCTGGCTAAAAAAACCCCACCACAGAACAACTCCTATCAGCCACGTAAGCATTTGGAAAGATGGACCAATCCCTTGTAAGAACAAAACTTGTATGATGCAAGTGGCTCAGAACCAGACCTTTATGTTGCCACAAGAGCAGTGGTACGTAGCCTTCCTGATCTTTCAGTCCTTCATTGGTTCAAGGCTTTATTATGGACACATGAGATTCTTTTCCACCTAAAGAGATTTCACCATTCACTTCTATGAACAACAGGAGCTGCTCTATAAAGTGAAATAAATGGGGAATTAATCTATAGTGGGTGTGTGTATGTGAAATAGTAAGAATAATAAAGGTTGGACATAGAACTGATCCAGTGCAATCAACAACATATGAATTAGCCATGTCTAATGCAAACTGCATTGATGTCAAGTGCTCTGTTTTAAGCAGCACTGAGTTTGACTCCAGTCTAAAATTGTACCTGTGGACTTTATCACACTGGGATTGCTCCTATCAATCATGTGATAATCTTTGCAAAATCATGAAATATTGACGGCAGCATCCCGCTATGCTCCCATTTTCACCCCCCAGTGTGATAAAGTCCTATGAGCTTGTGTTGTTCCCTTCACAGAATTAAAGCTTCCAGTTCAGAGGATTTGCATTTCAGGTGAATTTGGAACTTCATTTTAGAAAGTAAGATGGTAGATTGGGGCGACAGAATGCTAGAATATACAACTGGGGAATGGGATGTCATTTTAAATGCTCCCCAATCTTTTAAAAAATTCCCTGATTATTTTTTTAAATTAATGGTATTAAACAGCACATCACTGAAAATTGTATGCTATGGGACAGAAATCATGTAGTCCTCCAGATGACATTGGACTACATCTGACAGCATGCCTCATCATTGGCTATTCTGGCTAGGGCTGCTGAGTCTTGCAGTCCAACACCATCTAGAGCAGAGATAGGCAACCTTTCCCCTTTAAGGGCCGAGGGACTTCACCTCCCAGAATCCCAGGAGCTATTGGTCAACATAGGACTATTGGCCAACATGGCTGAGGCTTCTGGGAGCTGAAGTCCCTCGGCCCTTAAAGGGGAAAGGTTGCCTACCCCTGATCTAGAGGGCTAGATAATTCCCACCACTGTGCTAAAACCTTGAGCCTATAGACAAAGTTAATATATGCAGCGTCCTTTTTACATGAGGGATAATTTTTTTTTAAAAAATCACACATGTATACTGAGATGAAAGTAGACAACCTGTTCTGCAACCTGTTGCCTGCATGTAACCAGGCCTGAGCAGTAACCCTGAAGCTGAAATCCTTCACCCCATGAATACTTTCCAAATTGCTCCATATGCATTTAGCATTTCTTCTTAGTTTACAAGGGATTCTTTCACACTACACAATTATAGCATGATGATTCCACTTCAACTGCTATGACAACATCCTATGGAATCCTGGGATGATGATGATGATGATATTATTGATATTGTTGTTGTTGTTGTTGTTGTTGTTGTTGTTGTTGTTGTGTATTTTGACTTTCAGCCAGAGAGCTCTAGCACCTCACCAAACTGTAAACCCCACAATTCAACAGGATGCCGCCATGGTAATTAAAGCAGAAGCATAGCACTATTTTTGTATAGTGCGAAAGGACTCTAAAATGGAAAGCAAGAGATTCACTCTATAGGAACACTATTCAAGTAATGGGAAGGGGAAGGTGAGTAAGAAAAGAAATCAATACTGGGGGATTTCACAAAACATGGGAAACACTGCATTGGTCACCAGATCCTTTAGAGTTTGCAGAAAGAGCTAGTAAGGCATATTTTTAATCCCCGAATGTGCACTGACAGAAGTTATATTCCCTCTTACAAAATTTCTGGGGGGAAAAGATTGCACATATCTATCCCTTTGGCCTTCATGGGCTCAATCCCCCAGGAAGCTCTTTTGCACATTTTTTTGGACACTCACATTAAAATTTGGAGAAGTGGAAAGCCAAGTGTTCAGAGGAGCCCCAGGCTCTCTCAGTAGCAACAGAATCATTGTAGTCTGTTAGCAATAGCAACATCATTTACGTAACTATACTGATTAATAGTGAACTCAGCACTCTCTATGTGGTTTACATTCTGTAAGATAATTGCCTCCAACAAGCTGGGTACTTATTTTACCGACCTATGAAAGGATGGAAGGCTGAGTCAACCTGGAGCCCTCTGGGACTGAATTCACAACGTTGTGGCTGCAGTACCATCATTTAACCACTGTGCCACCAGGACTCCTATTTGAAGAAATATGAGAAAGCCATGAAGAAGGGCAGGGAGTGGAGTATTCTGGCAGAATACACACTGGTCATCGGCATGTGCAAATGCATTAGGCACTGCAACATTTTGGTGCACAACCCACTCATACTCCCATTCATTTCAGTGGCAGGCTATGCAGAAGAACTTCCTGGAAGACTGGGCTCATGTTTGCATACAAAGATTTTGTCTCCAAAAACCAACAGTGAGCTTGGCATTTTTCATAGCAAATGAAATTCAAAAGCACATTTTTAAATACTTTCACAGAAATAGTCATTCATCAGTTTAAAAGTACTGTATAGAAAGACCTTTTATTCTTTCCATTGTGAGAAAAAAAAAGCCAGCATCCATTTTCACATTTTGGGCAGGGTTGTTTGTGTTGTTTTGTTTTAAAGGAGGAATTATTCAAAGCTTGTTTAGAAAAAGAAAAGACTGCAAAAGTGGGGGTCCTATGGTGTACTTTTTGGCAGAAGTATCAAATATGAGATTTTTTTTGTAAAAAATGGTGTAAAAAGTAAACAAAGACAAATAATTGCAATTATATAAAAATACAACTTGGTCATCAAACCTTATAAAATTGACTTTGGAATTAACAATTGGCAGTCTAACACACACAGACACAGAGTCGCACACGCACAAACACAAACACAAAAAAGACCTTCCAAGAAAAATCACAGAACGAGAAGTTCATAAATTAGGTTGCAAGGGGTTATCAGATCCTTTGCTTGTGTCTCCAAAACTCCCTTTCTTCCATGTCCGTCCACATCATGAGCATGGCCAATGAGGTATATAGAGGACATTAACACTTTTGGGTGTACGCACAACAGAAGAAAGTGCATCATCAAAGACCACCCATATGGATGGGTTGAATCTACATGATTTTGTTTCCCCCTCCCCCCTCCCCAAAAAGGCACAATCACCCTTTTTTTTCCTTTTCTTTTTGCTTTGGCATGGTCATGAATTTGTTCATCTTCAGTTCCAAGCAGCAGTGATCTTTTATCCCTTGATGATATCAAACTCAGTGCCACAAACACTAGAAAGTTCATCCTCAGGCCATTTGAAACCTGTTTGGGTCACTTGAAGAACTTCCCATGGGCAGCCAGTAAAAAAGATATATATTTTAAAAAATAAAGACACAGTGGTCAAATCATACATCGAGCACCATGTCGTACTGCTGTTCTTTCTTCCGCCGGCCACATCTGGTGATGAGAACCAAGTACAAAGTCAAAAGCATCACCCAGTAGCAGGCGTAAAGTATCGTACCAATAATCAGCACTGTCTGTTTTGATTCGGAAAATGGCTTTTTGGATTCCTTGTATATTGTGAAAATAACACCACCTAAGAGGATTGTAAACCAAATAGACACAGGGATGAGTCCAATGAAATTGACCACAATAGTTTTTCTCCCCGATGTGCCCCATCCCGCTTTGTTTATCGTGGCTATTGCGAACATCTTGGCTGGAAGTAAACTTGACATGTACAACACTGAGTAAAGAGACATAAACACCATGACAATGTTTCCTCTAAGACAGCTGGCAAAAGAAGACTTGATAAGGCCCACAAGCTGAACTGTCAACAAGAAAAGGAGGATGTTCCACAGCTTCCCTCGGTAGAAAAGCTGAATGACAGTGGCAATGAGAAAAAATGGAAAGAACCCAGTGATGACCGCTTCGTAGGTCATCCACAAATGGTGCTTGTGGAACCACATTGCATTGTATAGCCACTCTCGGAAATAGGACTTACTCCAACGGGTCTGTTGGTTCAACCACCTGAGATATTCTATGGGCGTTTCTGTAAGGCACTTTGATCGAGCTGTGTATTTTGTTGCATAGCCGAGGCTCAGGACTCGGTTGGTGAGATGTCTATCATCTCCAAAGCTACACTGAGATCCCATGAATTCTTGATTGTACCAGTCTTCCACAAATTCATGGAGTAAAGAGTTTCTGTACATCCCCAAAGGTCCGCTGATGCACTGGACGCAGCCAAAGTAGGATTGGCAGGCTCTTTCAATATTAAATGCCATCCAGTATCTAACGCTGCTGAGGAAGGAGATCCACGAATCATATTTGTTCAAAATCTACAAGCAGCATTAAAGGAAAGGAAGTTTAAAAATTAGTTCCAAAAAAAAAAAAAAGAACATAGGATATAAATGTCATAAAAATAATGCTACCAATATTATTTTTAATAATTTGATCTTCTCCCCCTGCATCTTTTAATGCATTTTGTTTTGGTTTCCATATGTCTAATAGCAATATTAAACATATTTGTGAAGTTATTCATATGTAGCAGCAGTTCTGAAATTATGCATCGAACTACACATATTACCAGGACTTAACATCTTTTCCCTCTGACAATGAGGTTTCCTCAGAGCTTCATGTTTCAACACTGAGACTTGCAAATTAAACCCATTCTTATCTTCTAATGATAAAACAAAGTAACATTCCAGATAGATCGTTCAGCACAAACACATGCTATGACAAGTAGGCAAATCACACGCTTTTTCTTCACTGGGGGACTCTACTCTGACCCT
The DNA here is from genome assembly GCA_026167975.1 of Phrynosoma blainvillii. Taxonomy (NCBI): domain Eukaryota; kingdom Metazoa; phylum Chordata; class Lepidosauria; order Squamata; family Phrynosomatidae; genus Phrynosoma; species Phrynosoma blainvillii. The sequence goes on along the minus strand of JANUYF010000004.1, from coordinate 20,556,370 downwards.
ATGTTTGGGTAAAACCTAGAATTGCTCAGTAGCTTATCAGGAGTTCTTTGAGAAAATTAATAGTAGACTAGCATCCCTTATCTTAGTATGGTACAGTGGTTTGAGCATTGGACTGTGACTCTGGAGACCAGGGTTCAAATCCCTACTCAAGCATGAAAACTCACTGAGTGACCTTGGACAAGTTACACACTCTCAGCTTCAGAGGAAAACAATCTGATTTTTCAGAGGAAAAATCTCTGAACAAATCTTGCCAAGAAGACCCCATGATAGGTTTGCCTTATGGTCTCCATAATTTGAAAATGTCTTGAAGGTACACAACAACAAGGGGCTGAGAGTGCATGGCTCAACCAAGGACACTCAGTGGGTTTCCATGGCCAAGCAGGGAGCTGAGCCCTCATTTCCAGAGTCATAATCCAATGCTCAAACCTCTACACCACATGGTTCTCACATGACATAAAAGCTCTATCTAATGAAGATGAATGTTGTGTAGTGTGTTGGATTCCAGAAATAAAAATTGACTTCTTGTGGAATATATTTAATAAGAACTGAATTTAATTTAATCATGTCAGTAGCTCTTCCAAAGGCTCCTACTAAACACATCAACATTTGATGTCCCAAACACATTACAAATTATCTATGCCATAGCTTAAAGTGTTTATTTGCCTTTTATGCTACATACCCATGTGCCTGACAATGGGTAAATTTCCAAGAGAGATAAGGAGAAAGAGCAGGGGGGATCTTGGGTATGTGTGTATTAATATAATGATAACTATATCTATTTCTTTTTACTTTTTTCATTTTGCACGATTGTATTTCTTTTGTGGTTCTCCTTTATTGTAAGATGCTCCAACCCTTGTTTGTGGGAGCGGGGCAGGATAGAAATCCAGTTAAACAAGTAAATAAAATGTGCCATTTTACTACAAGGAGATTATGGCTGAAACTGAAGTGTTCCTTAATATAAGAAACAATATTTGATACAAAGTCTGAATCACTGTAAAAGTTGTTCATATTCACCTGAACATCTCCCCCAACACCTCCAACCATTGGATCTTCTTCTAAAACCTTTACCATTTCCACTGATGAAGCTGGATCAAGCATTGTATCGGAATCACATACCTATCCACAAGGAAGAAAGAATAAAATTATGTGCTGAAGTTGCTGAAAAGTAAAACTACAAGAAGCTGAATATGACCTGCTGTTGGATTTTGAGATCTTTTATGAGCAATGTCCTCTTGTGGAACCTAACGTGGGCTTCATGTAGCCCTGCCTCACATACTCCTCTCTTAAGGTGCATCAACACTGACTAAAAATATCAACCTCACATTGCATTTTCTAGGTCCACAATGGTCACAGAGGAAAAATGGGAGAAAGAGATAGAAACTATGACCTCAGGCTGATGGTGTCCTCAGGATGGGGTCTGTTGTGGGTACAGCTGGTACCTAGTCTTCCTAATCTCAACTCTACAAGCAACTGATGGAGGAGCATTTGCGGCACAATTTGGGATTGCCTTGCTTCACTGGCCAGGAAGGAGGAAGAATAGCAGTGTCAGCCAACCATGATCTCAGCACACAGACCCAAATATTTGGTAAGTCCACTTTGCTGATTACTAAATGCTCAGAGGTTGGTCTGTTGGGAGCAAGGCTGTTGTTGGCTCTCAACAAATCAACCAATATGGGATCTGGACTGGACTTCAAGCCCTCAAGGATGGGACATCCCATAGAAACCCTGTGCATGACAATACTTGAATTTTGGAGACTTCAAAATACACACATTTTCATAGCATAGGATGTAAACCCACACTTTCAGAACGTCCTACACAACTCACTGTAAAAAAAAATTAAAAAATACCCTCAGTGAAATATTGAAATTGCTACTTCTTTTCAAGCAACAAAGAATCCACCTCCTAGAAACAATTCTCTAATGTAACTGAACCAAAGAAGTGTAATTTCATGTACATGAAATAGCAGTTATTTATTTGTTTGTTTATTTATTATTGTATTTATATGCTGCTTTTTTCCTGGAGAGGGACCCAAGGTAGCTTACAGAAGAGACCAGTTAAAACCTGACACAATTAAAAGTTGCCACATTGAAAAACACTATAAAATCATATTAAAACAGTATGAAATTATTTTAAAAACATATAAAAGTTAATAAATAAACAAACATGTCATGTAGCTACCATGGCTGCAAAACAAGGATGGGCAATGTATGACCTACCAAATATTTTTGGACTGCAACTCCCATTATCCTCACATTATTCTTTGCTGGCTAGGGCTGATGGGAACTGCATTCCAGCAATATGTGATGGACTACCAGGTGCCCAACCCTTCTATATTTTTAGTTATTTCGTTTATTTAATTAACTAAGGAAATGTTTGCTCCCAGATTATATGTATTTATTTTTTTCAACACATTGGATAAAAGTACTTAGAAGTTAAGAAAAGTGGGGCATTGAGTATATGTATGGGAAGAAATATAACATTGTATATATGGGAAGAAATATAACTTTGCAGTTGTTCTGTTCTTCCGCTTTATAAAAAGAACTTTGATGCACCTGGTGTGCCTCCAATTCAAAAGTTTTCTTCTATCCTAGGGAGGAGGGGAATGAGCCTAGATGCATATTAAAAATGGCAGATGATCTGGGAAGAAACCCAATAGCCTTTTATTATTCACAGAAGGTTTACCATTCATGAATGAGATCGCTTGGGTCCCGGAAGCTAATTCTGCCATCCAGATTCCTTTGAACTTGCATTTCATGGAGCTCTGTGATAGAAAGCGCTCATCCAAAACTGTTTCTCATAATCACTTACTCCTGTTTTGAGCATTTAATGTTGTTCTCTTTGTTATTATTATAAACTCATATTATTTTAAAGGACTCACTTCTTGCATGCTTAAAATGTATTACAGGCATTGGCTTCCTTCTACTTTGGAAAAAAGAAAAAAACCCATCACTGTTGTAAATATGAGTTAAGTGTTAATGAGCAGCTGCAGTCTTGACCCCAAGGGACCCTATGCATATATGGAGTATAGCATAAGGAGAGGGTATCTTATTTATGCAAGAGAAAATGTTCTGTCAGTATTCCCTAGGGCAGGCGGTTGAGGGTTACATCAATCTCATTTCCGGCCTTTCAAAGGCTACTGAAGGGTGCATCTGCACTGTAGAAATAATGCAGTTTGACATCACTCTCGGTACTGTGGATCCAGCCTATGGAACCCTGAGATCTGTAGTTTTACAAGGCCTTTAGCTTTCTCTGCCAAAGAGTGTTGGCGGCTCACAAAACTACCAATCCTAGGATTCTGTGGGATGGAGCCATGGCAGGTAAAGTAGTGTCAAACTGCATTATTTCTACAATGCTCCCTTCGAATCTCAAAATGTTCAGGGAGGGGAGACTTAATAGAGTTGCAGCCCCTTGGAGTTTAGGGGGCATGTAATTCTCCATTTGGGGGCTGAATGAAAATTGACAATGGGGTGGGGTGGGGAGGGCGGATTTAGAAGTGTGGCACCAGAGGGTATCGGCAGGATGAATGTGACCTAGAGACTGCAACGGATGATGAGATATATAAAGTAAAATGTTGGACCTGAACCGGGGTTCAAGACCCTGCCAAGTCCAAAGATTACCTTGTGTGACATGCCCTCCAACATTTCACAGGTGAAAACCAGGATATATGTGGCCAAACATCAGTGTGTTCAAGATGACGAATGTTATTAATGAGTAGGCTAGGAGATGCTGCAGCACTTTGCTTTTGCCTGTGCCTGCTGGGAAGGGCAAGATTCCACCCCCTATTTTTTGTTCACACTGCTGAGCTGAGTGCAGTTTTTGCACTTTGAATTCAGTTTGCCATAAGTGAAGTAAGCTAAGGACAAAGGAGGAAAGTGGGAGGGGAAAGAAAAATCAGCACATTTTAAAAGCTGCTGAAAAAGTGGGATGATAGAGGATTAATCAGACTGTTCCTGCCAAACTGGAACAATTGGAGATTATGGTGTGAGCCTCTGTTTCTTAGGTTAATCTACCTGGTAAACTTGTAGTAAGGATCAATGGGAATACACAAAATGTACATCCCCTTTTGCCTTCCCTGGAAGACAGCAGTACAGTGGGCCAGTGTAAACAGTCCCGAGATGGATGGATCAACTTTTCCACTATGCTGAAAGGGAAGTAAAGGAGGGTTCCAAGACCCCCCCATGGATACCAAAATTTGTGGATGTTCAAGTCCCATTAAATGTAAGTAAAATAGTGTCTCTTTGATAAAATGGCAGGATCAAGGTTTGCTTTTTGGAATTTATATAAATTTTAAAAGTATTTTCAAGCTGTAGATAGTTGAATCCATGGATAAAGAATCAGTGGATACAGAGGGCTGATTGTATTCCATGAGAAGGAACAGTTACCTTTTTGGACACTCACAATTTCTGGCTACAGCATGTTTGGCATAGCCCAAAAAAGTAACATTTCCAGGCTCTGATGATTTGGATGTTGACTGTGTCCCAGCTTCACTTTCTGTACTCTCCAAGCAGAGCTAGGAAAAGAAACCTCATCTAAAACTCTAGATAGGCACACCCAGCCAGTGTAAACAGTCCCGAGATGGATGGATCAACTTTTCCACTATGCTGAAAGGGAAGTAAAGGAGGAGGCATGCTAGAAGTGTACACATTTACATTCATTGAGTTTATTGGTAGTTGTGCAGCACCACCTCATTGCTGAATTGTGATGCTGTACAACAAAATGTGCAACCATGACAATGCACATCAGTGGGCGAACATGGGCACTAATGTTCATCCTTGCACATGTACATCAATGTGCAAAAGAGTGTGCATGCACATATATGCACAAGCATATACAAGAGTACCATGTGCACAACACTACTTCCACAAACTTGAATTGAACACAGAATTTATACATCCACTAGTTGCTTCCTTGGGAGAACTTATACATGCCGAAGACACCAGCAGGATTCTAGCCATCATGTCTAGCCATAAACAGATTTACCAGCAGATTTCTGTGTATGAAACCTCAGCCATGGCCAGTAGTATTTTAACTGTATTTTCCTTACCGCCTTAACTTTTCACACACCTTAGCCCAGGTGTGAAGCAGCCACCTGAACACCTTGTACTCAATGTGCTTGACTTGTTGGCTTCTGGGTGCAGGACTAAAGGCTAAATTCCACACTGTGTTAACCATGCAGTGGGCCATGTAGGATCATTGAGCATTTCTACAACCATGTGGCTGTCCTGTGAGCCAAAGCAAGCCCATAAAGCCTATTTGTTTCTGACGCCTCTAAATATAGCTATCTCTCTCCCTTAATGCTCATGAGTGTTGCAATGCAAAACCTACCCACCTTAGCTATTCCATTTCCTATTTCTTATCCACACCCAGCAAAAAAAAAAAAAAAGAGAGAGAGAGAGAGATGGGAAATACATTCACCACACTTTTCAGTGTCTTGATACAAAGAAAGCCTTTTTTAAATCTTTGTATCTGCATCTACGCTGCAGATTTAATGCAGTTTGACACCACTTTAATTGCTATGGCTCAATGCTATGGAATTCTGGGATTTGTAGTTTTGTGAAACATTTACCTTCTCTATCAGAGAGTTCTGGTGCCCTCCAAAACTACAAATCTCAGGATTCTATAGGATGGAGCCATGACAGTTAAAGTGGTATCAAACTGCATAAATTCTGCAGTGTGGCAGAAACCTAGGTTGGGGCTTCTTGAGCAAAGTCTTGGGACAAAATTGGGCTATCTACAGAACTTGTAAAGTGGGTAAAACCTTATATCAAACTGGAGAAGCTCAACTGCGACCCAGGGAATAGTCTGAGGGCAAGTAATGCAGTCACCTTATTAAATGGAAGCTAATGTGGTCTGCTCACAGCCTTGATAGAAGACATCACCTGGGATCCTGCTACACAACATTTTTATTCCTTTCTGCATTTTTCCTCACTTTAAAAAAGCATTCAAGGCAGCCAAGAAACACAATTTGAAACAATTTAAAACAGCAGAACCATTAAAATGGTTTATAAATCCAGTCGTTTTTTCTTTTCTTTTTTAGGATGGCTGCTACGGCCAGCAGTGTTCTTCCCCAGTTTTACCTGTGCACTAGCTGTTTTTCTTTCTTACATAAGTATTATTATTATTATTATTATTATTATTATTATGTATTTATACCCCGCTCTTCAGTCAAAAGGCTATCAGAGCGGCTTACAAATGGTTAATTAGACATTTTCCGGCCCTCAGGCTTACAATCTACCTTGCAATTAGACTACTGTAATGCCTTTTGTGTGGGGCTGACACTGAAAAGTATTTAGGAGCTAAACCAAATGCAAAATGTGCTTGCTACATGGCTCTCTGGCATGCTCTTTAGAGACTCCATAACCGTACCTTCCAACTGTCCCAGTTTAGCAGAGACAGTCTTGATCATTTCTCCATTGTCCATTTTTTCAGTTGCTTTTAAAATGTCCCAGTTTCTTTCCTCTTCACCCTTTGTCCTCAGCATACCTCAATTGCTGGCAAACGAGCTCAAAGTGCAAAAATAGTTTGCACTCAATTAACTCATCAGGGGATGAATTGTGTCCTTCCCAGTGGACTCTGGCAAAAGCTAACTGCTGCAACCTTTTTCTAGCTTCTGTGTTCTTCCTCGATCACAGCATTTCATCATCTTGACCACACTCTAGTGGTGTTTGGCCACATACGTCCCAATGTTCATCTGTGAAATTTTGGAGGGTATGCATATCACCAGTCCTGAACCACCTGCACTGGCTTCCAATTTGTTTCCAAGATCTGGTAATTTTTTTACAAATGGACTGAATGAAAATTCTCTCCCATTTTCACTAGTCAATTCCAATAAGTAGAACTATTCCCAGCATGGAGAGGACCATGTTGTACTTGTCCGACTACACTTGCTAACAATGTGGTTCTGAGATCAGTGAAAAGTGTTCATATTGAGCGATGAAGCCCTAAATGGCTTGGGGCCAGGATATCTGAAGGCCCTATCACACTGCAGAATTATAGTACTATGATCCCACTTTAATGGCCATGGATCCAACCAAAGGAATCTCAATAGGATCGATATTTAGAATTCCCAGCCACAGGGCTCACCAAACTACAAATCTCAGGATTCAAAAGGCTGGAGCCATGGTGATTAAAATGAACCATAGGGCTATAATTTTGTAGTGTGGAAGCCTGGTGACCAATGCTGTGTTGTCCCATCTGGCCCTTTCTTCTTACAAATGGTTTTACTATGTTTTATTAAAATATATATTTTAATAAAAGAGGAAGACAAAGGCAAACCCACCTTTGAACAAGTCTTGCATAGAAAGCCCCAAGAAAAATGGCCTTGAGGTTATATGTCAGAAATGACTTGAAGTAAAAAACAACAACATAAATGTGCTAAAATTAGGGATGTAAATTGCAGCTTGGTTTGTACTTGCATGCTAAATAAGGAAGTGCAAATATTTTTTTTCTCTCTCTCTCCTTGCTGTGAGATGGTGAGATTTTTACAGTTGCTGTTGGTCTCCGAGAGAATTTGCACCTTCATGAGGCCAACTTTTGTGCATTTCTTTAAATGTGCAGTATTTGAATCTATGATAACTGCTATCATTGCATGGACTTTGGATGAGCAGAACTAATGGATGTATATTTCTGAGCAGTAAATCTCCCCATTCTAGCTTGCTTTATTTCCACAAGTAGTTAGTTTCATAAAGAGAAAAGAATCCAGAGACATTTTTGCTCAAATTGCAGAGAAAATCTCTTGGTATCTCACACTTGCTCTGGAGATGAGATTTCTCACAGATACTTGAGAATCCTTGCACCCTATCATGCCCATGTCAAGACAACCTGTCTTGACCACATGAAAGATGCCTGGCTTGATTTCTTCACAATCAGCTAAAATAAATAAATGTCCCCAAGGTGAGCAAAGTTATCTATTTCTTTAATTCAAAATAGATACGATTATTCACCTTACTCACTATGGAAATAAGACCATTTCTTTGTAATATTTTCTTGCCATGTAACCCCTACAAAGGCAAATCAAGGAATGATAAATTTGGACTGAAGACATGATTAAAGCATCAGAGGAAAGATATCCTTGAAAGCACTACAAAGAATAAGCAGGGAGGAGGAATCATTCACTCTTTCCAGGAGTATTGGGAAAATGTCCAGAGCCTTAAATATCATGAGAATCCATACAAGAGATAAACTCTTTGCCTACCCAGAGTGTAGTAAATAAGGAGAGGCCAGGAGGCGAGGTTAGACAAGGCTTCCTTACCGACTGAAACACGATAACAGAGCCAGTGGGAAAAACTGGCTACTAGATTTTAGAGATGTAATTCTTTGATCATTTTCTTCTCAGCTGAAGCAGTCAGTGATTTTAGCATTTTTCTACTTGCTGTGAAAAGATCTTCAAAAACTGATCAGCATTCAATAAGTATTTGCAGTTCAGGAGTTATTCTGAACAAAATTAGCATGTGGTTGTTTTGTGCAGAAAATTGCATTTTCTGGGCAGAAAACAGCATTCTCTTTACCGAAAATAATATGCATTTTCCACATACTAAATTATATTCTGCACAGAAAATATTGTCTTCTGCACAAAACCACCACATGCAAATTTTGTGACAAATAAGGCCAAAATGTAAAGATAATCATCAGGCCAGGGTTCTTCTCATGAGGGTTTCTCAACACTCAAGAAACATGATTTTTGACCATTTAAAAATATTTTTAGATAATCTTCCCATTCCTATTGGACTTAAATAAGAGGGGCCCAGGTTAAAGGTCCTTTCCAGCCATGAGGCTCATTCATGCCCAGTTCTGGATTCTTTATCCAGTGGTTCCCAGCCTTGTTCTCCAGATGTTTTGGACTTCAAACCCCAACCAGCACTGCCAATGGCCAGGATTTCTGGAAGCTGAATTCCAAAAAAAAATGTAGGAACAAAACCTGAGAACCACCATCTTTATCTAACCTTTTTCACAGGCTTATGAAGAGAAACTGCAGGTAGGTGAGAAGACAATGGCCAATCCTAATATTTTTCCTGGTTAGAGTAGACCCATTGAATCATTAGTGTTTACCTACATGTTGACTCACCATCCAGCAATAGATTTGATGGGTTTATTCTAGCTGGGATGAAAATGCCATTGTTTTTGTTTTGTTTTGTTTTGTTTTGTTTTTTGCCTGTGGGCCTTGGTAGGAAGGGAAATAAAATTTTGATACCCATATCTATTTTTAATCCTTATACTGTTATCTTCCCAAATATGAAGTCAAAAAACTTTGAGAAATTCCTGAAAAATGAACTGAAACAAAAAAAAATCCTCATTAAAAAATGCCAAATTCAAGAAGTATGAATGACAGACTTCCAAGACACCCTACTATTTACAGCTTTGTTCATGTCTTGCAAGCTCAAGGTTGTGGCTTCCTTGATTGATACTATCCACATAGAAAGTGGTCTTCCTATTTTCCTACTGCCTTCCAGTTTACCAAACATTATTGTTTTTTGAGTCATGGCTTCTCATGAGATGCCCATCACAGGACAGCCTCAGTTTGAGGGACAATTCAAACTTAAATTAATGAATATGCCTAGCACATGTTCATATCCTATGTACTCTCCTTCCTCTCCTTTTTGTTTTCTTCTTTTTAATCTCTTCCTTTCTCCTCTTTCTCTGCAATTGTGCTTCAATAAATCCAATAAAGTCTATATTATTGCAAAGGTGACATGCAGTAACCTCCATACAGGAATAATTCTCTAAGGTATAGCTACACTCTACAATTTAATACCATTTTAATTGCCATGGCTCCATCCTAAGAAATCCTAGTCTTTGTAATTTGGTTCGATACTCTCCTGTATTGCTGAACTAGAACTCTCCAGTACAGAATCCAAAGTGTGATGGGCCCTTGTTATCCACTGGAGTTTCATTCCAGGACCCCCGTGGATACCAAAATCTATAAATGTTCATGTCCCATTAAATACAATGTAAGTAAAATGGTGTCCCTTACAGAAAATAGAAAAATCAAGGTTTGTTTTTTGGAATGTATATAGATTTTAAAATTATTTTCAAGCTGTGGATAGTTGAATCTGTAGATACAGACGGTTGATTGTACTTCATGAAACTGCAAATCCCAAGTTTTTGAGGATGGAGGAATGAAAGCAAAAGTGACATCAAACTGCTATAAGTGTATAAGTTAGGACTGCCAGTTCAGGATCACCTCAGTCCAGGAGGTTTCTGGGCCAAAACCTGAGTCTTAGGGATGGCCCCTGGTAATATCATTGAGCATTGTGCATTAAATACCAATCACAGTTGTTCACAATTTATCATTCAAACATGCACATACTACATATTTTTCTGTTTGGAAATTAAGACACAATCCTAGCTGAAGGGGCTGTTCTCAGTTCAGGGTAAAATGCAGAGGTTATTGCTTCTCACTTACAGTACTTAAGGAGATAGAATAAGGGCAGTGGCATCACTAGGGTTGGCATCATGGTGTCACCTCTCCATTGACCTCCTCTCATACCACGCCATGCAGAATCCTTAGTATTTATTTTTTTTTACTAATGTTATGCATAAATCATAATTCCTGTATATCACTGGATGTAACGGCAATAGTGACATAAATAACTAGCAAAATTAAAACTATATCTTTAAATTACACTATTACATGCACCGCCTAAATATATTTACATGTAGATTGCTTCACGTGGTTATAGTGAAAATGTGCTAAGATGTGATTTTTTTTAAAGAAAATTGAAAAAGAATAACAAATAATATTTTTTTTTAAAAAATGAAAACATTTTAAACAATTCAATTTTAAAATTAAAATTTAATTTTAAAAATATCCTGGGACCTCTTCTTTGTCTTACCACTGAGCCTTGCTGCACTCATACCATCCCTTCAATGTTTGAAAAAGATGCAAGTGAATGCTACTGCCCATTTGTGCCAAAAGGCAGATGTTTGGGGAGCAGTTACGTCACCCCCTTTATGGTGTCACCTGGTGTAACTGTACCCCCGGCATCCCCCTATTAACACCCCGGATAAGCAACATTAAATCTAGCCTATTTGCTCCTAGCCAGAAGGTGGATTCAGAAAAGAGTGTAAAGTAAGCCCTGGTGCTACAGTGACTGGGATGGAAGGAGCAAGCTAAGAAAGTAAATAGATAGAACTCCAGAGATTCTTGGCAAGTTATAGCAACAAGTCAATTAAGCCTTGAAAACTGTAGCAAGTTGCTTCTCTACTGGAGGTGTGCTCATCAAAATTAGAGAATCTGTACCTTTCTCTCCTGCCTGGAGATAACCCTAAAAACTGGAGACTCCAGGCCAGGACCTGAGATATGGCAACCCTAGGTAGATACAGATACACTAAGCCAGGGGTAGGCAACCTTTCCCCTTTAAGGGCCGAGGGACTTCAGCTTCCAGAATCCCAGGAGCTATTGGCCAACATGGGACTATTGGCCAACATAGCTGAGGCTTCTGGGAGCTGAAGTCCCTCGGCCCTTAAAGGGGAAAGGTTGCCTACCCCTGCGCTAAGCTGATAGGAGGAAGGTTGGGATACAAATCCGTTTAATACAAGTAGCTTGTCTGAGTGAGTAGTAGTTCTAGTAGTTCTTTGTGTAACTGCTTCATTTTTCAGGGCCAGTGCAAGGGAGAGAGGGTGAAAAAAATTCTGCCAGATCCAGCACAGCTGGTGAATAATCCCCGCCTGCAGCTTGTATTTTGGAAATGGGGGAGTGGGCCCTGCCTAATTCATTTTTAAGTGAACGGTGTCACAGCGGCTTTAAAGGCCAAGCTTTTGCCTTGAGTGAGGTAATGCAGCTGTAAATGATGAAGCCAACACTACTTGGCTGAAGGATCTCTCTTGTTTGTATTTCTAAACTCCCCCTTCCACTCAGACCTCTTTCCCTCCCTGCTTCTTAACAAGTTTTTATAGGGTTTTAAAATCTCTCCATTTTTGTGGACTCTGCCAATCTTCTGAGATACTCTTCGGAACAGCAGGAGCATATGTTCGCCTAGCAGGGCCTCCAAGTTTCTCACAGGATCAATCATGGCCTTGAATCCCATCATACATCCAGCAAATTGGGAAGCTTTTAGGGGATTTTTTTAAAAAAAAGTAACAACAAAAGAGAAAATTTAAAAAAAAGAAAGAAAGAAAAAGAGTTGTCCATAACAAATTTCTGGGAATATGGTGGCACTGAGCCCTATATAGATTTGTCCAGACAAGTCAAATTGCTTTTAAATTGCTGATGATTTCTTCTTGCAGTTTAATTGCTGCTGGATTTGAGTTACCAGATTTCACAGTCTGGCCCTGGGTCTCCAATTTTCATAAGTCAACTCCAGGCAGGAGACAAGGATGTTCTCCAGTTTTCACAAGGCTAAGCTTGAGGCAAGAGGAAAGGGCTGTGTGCAATCTCCACCTCAGGTAGGAGATCACCATCTTACTATGATTTCAAATGCCTCATTGATCTGTTGCTGCAGTCCCTTCTCCAGGATGTGTGCACATGAGTGTATTTATATATTTACTTAGAATGATAGAGTTGGAAGAGACCACAAAGTCTATCCAGTCCAACTCTGCCATACAAGAAGACACAGGGGACTGTCACATTCCATTTAAAACTCCTTATCCCTAATGGGATAAAGGTGCCTTTAATTTTAGAAATGGGTCTTCTCGTATCCACCTGTGGCTGGGCAAATACAGCCTGGATGCTAGCTGGGCTTATTCTACAACTTTTCAAGGACAGGAAAATCCCATTCTTGAAAAGCCACACAATAAACCTGGCTGGAATCCAGGATGCATACAGGATGCATTCCCATGGCCTTCAGTGAACACATTAAGATCCCTTTTAAAAATTAAACGTGCCTCCATCCTGTCGGGATAAGGCACTTTAAATGGAACGTGATAATCTCCACAATCAAAGCACCCTCAACAAATGGTCATTCAGCCTCTGTTTAAAAACCTTCACAGAAGAAGACTCCACCACTCTCCAAGGGAGTGTGTTCCACTGTGGAACAGCTCCTACCACCCAGATGTTCTTCCTAATGTTAAGGTCGAATCTCTTTTCCTGTAACAGTCATTGTGGTGCCAAGGTTCACTCTCAATTCTGCTCTGCAGCCATTGTCTGGCTAGAAGCTAGTAGACTAGTTTAAATGTTCCCTACCCCATCTTTCTAAGTAAGTGAGAAGGAGTAATCCCCACATTTCATCCTGACCTGGGAACAGTCCCTTTGGCTAAGATTTCTTTCTTAATTTTCAAACAGGAACATGTGTGCGTGTGTTGGGGGGATTGGATGGCAATCTGTGAACAACTGCAGTTTGTATTTAATGCATGATGCTTCATGATATCACTAGGGTTTTTCGTAGGTGTAAACTTTTGGCCTGGAAATCTCAGGGACTAGGATGATCCTGAACTGACAATGCTATGCTGGATTGAGAGGCTTGTCCCTGCAACTCTCTCTACTCATTTCTACTCTGTTTCATTTACCCATACCCTGCCTCCAGCTTCTATGTCAACTCTTATTTGCTCCAACCAAGGGTTCTCAAACCGTGGCCCTCAAAATGAACATAAGAATCTACCGTTGTTGTTTTTTTGGCACCAGACAAAGACAAAGCTAATTTCCCTGGGGTCTTTTAATCTTTTTTGTAACTTATTATGATACATTATTATTATTATTATTATTATTATTATTATCATCATTATTATTATTATTATATTTGGTAAGCTACCTTGGACACTCCACTGAAGGGTGGCATGCATATCTTTTAGAAATGAATAAATAGGAAGATCCCTGCATGGTTGGGCCAATAGTCCACTTAGTCCATCAATCCTTCTCCACAGTGGCCTATCAGATGCCTATGGAAAGTCTACAATCAGCTCATAAAGCAGGACTGAGAATCATGTAGTCCTCTGGATGCAACTCCCAGCAGTCTTACTTTGAAAATGGGGAGGAATGGGGAGGAATGCTGTGACTTGTACTCCAATGGCCTCTGAAAACCACATGACTCCCACTCTGATCAGAGAGGCCATAACTCCCTCCCACTCATGATCCCCAGTGGCTGTGACATAGTGGAGCTTAACATGAATACTGCATGTAGCCATTCTGGATGACTAGTGAGCCTGGATAACCTCATCCTCTGTGAATTTGTCTAGTCTGCTTTATCACACTACAGAAGCATAGCACTGTGATTCCACTTTATCTGCCATAGTTCCATCCTGCAGGTAGCAGTATAGGGATGGACTTCAAGAATTTTCAGCCAGAGGACCATAGTGCCTCTCTAGACTGTAATCCCCATTATTCATCCATGCCCTTATGTATTCTGTAGGATAGAGCCATGGCAGTTAAAGTGATGTCAAACTGCTTTAATTCTGAAGTGTGGCTACACCCTTAGTCTATGAAAGCTTATGCTACCAACTTCTCTCTCTGAGTTAGTCTCAAAGGTGCTATATGATTCCTTTGCATATCTTCCACTGAGATCCACTGGAGGCCTCTGGAGGTCTCCGGGGATGGTGTCATCAGTCTGCATATGGGTATAGGAACATAGCCAGATGTTTCTTCAATCCATCTCCCCAACAATGGAATCAACAATGGAATAGCTGGCTATTGTAGTGCAACAGGGAGTCCTGGGAGTGGTGATGGGGGGCATAGTGGTATCACACATGAGTAAGTCTTACACTATGCTCAGCCATGTAGGATCTCAGCCAATATCTGTAAATGTGCAAATAGCATTTTGTGAAGGAGTATTTTGGTTTTTTAGCTGACCTCAAGCCCCTGCCAATCGCTTTCACTGGAAGTCCCCAAATTCCACCATAATGGAGGAGTAAAAAAAGAAATTGCTTGACTATCATCTTTCTCCACAGCATATGGAGTGTAATTTTATACACCTCTCATATCCTTCTTCCAGGTGTCTTTCTTCTCAGCTGAAAAGAACCCAAATATTGGAGCTTTTCCTCAGTCGAAGGCAACTCAGCTGCATGTGCAGTAAAACTTTCCCAGCCATGCAAATATTAGAGTTAGAGATCCATAAAATCTGAAGGGACAGAGAGTACAAGAAGTGTGGGGGTGTTTCTGGAGAGGCAGCACCAGCCCAAGTCATTTTCCTATCTGCAAGAGAATAGCAAATACTCCCCCCCCCCCGAGTTTAACTCCACTAGTTAAAGTGCATTGTATTTAACACTAGTTACATTATACAGTCAGCTCTTAGCAATAGTAATAGCACTTATATTTCTACATTGCTTTATAGTGCTAAACACTCTTTAAGTGGTTTACAATGTGTTATCCAATTGTCCCCAACAAGCTGGGTACTCATTTTACCAACCTGTGGAAGGATAGAAGGCTGAGTCAACCTGGAGCCCTGCAGTATTGAATTCACAACGTTTTGGCTGCAGTACTGGCATTTAACCACTGCACCACCAGGGCTCCTGCCATCCAGATTTGAGCATCCTGCCCTGTTCACCCCAATGGCAGCAAATGCACATGACCATGCCAACGCCATTGAGCATGATGTGCAGCCATTGGGATCAATGTGACTTGAGATCCTGCATTATTTGTTGTTGTTGTTGTTGTTATTCATGGTAGATCCAGAATAGAATCCCCATGGATACGAAGGACCAACTTTATTTACAACTGCAGGAAGAAAATCTTCCAAAAGCTTCCTTTTACTGGGTCAGACCATTCATCCATCTAGCTCAGTACATTGACTGGCAGAAGCTCGGAAGGATTTGAGACTGCCCTAAATACCACAGAGTGAACCTGGGACTTTCTACCCAGAGGAGATGCCCTATGGTTAAGCCACAGCCCTTGCACAATCGCCTCTCACTATCTTTGTTATTGTTGTGTGGTTTCAGGTTGTTTCCAGCTTATGGCCACCTTAAGGCAACCCTATCATGGGGTTTTCTGTGGGTTTCTATGACCAAGTGGGCAACTGAACCCCGATCATCAGAATTGTAGTCCAGTGCTCAAACCACTACATCACACTGGCTATGGTGAAATACCATAGTAACAATTTAAATAGATTGCAATTTCCTACCCTTTCATGACACCCAAACTCTGCTGCCTGAGGGCACTGCCTCACTCTGCCCAATTGCCCACTAAAAATAGAGCCAAGGCAATGAATTTCCCAAACTGATTTGACCTAACTAGCCACTGCAAAGGAGCAACTCAAAACTTGAGTTATATTGCTGAAGTCCAGCCTGCCTTCATCTGGTGCCTGCCAGATGTTTTGGACTACAGTTTCTCAATTCATAGTCCATGGAAATTGTAATCCAGCACATCTGGGACATCTGGTAGGCAAACCCTCTTCTTTTTCTTCTTCTTCTATGAAGAATATAAAACTGGAATATTTGCTCAGTATTTTTCCAATCTGTTTTTATCCTATCATTTCTCCAAAGAGTTCAGAACATGGAAGACATTCTCCTTCAACATTGTTAGGGAAGGCAAATAGCAATCCCTTCCCAGATTTGCCATCTCTCCTTCAGAAGAAAGAGTAGGATGAGTTGGGGCAGGGGAGTGAAAGAAGAGGCAGGGAGAAAATCCAGTGTTGCTCTGTCTACCTTATAAGGCTGCTGTTGTGTCTGTATATCACCATGAAGCTAGGGAAGTATTAAAATCCAGACAATTGTAGATTTCATTCACATAATTCATTGCAGAGTGGACCAATTATTCATCAGGCTTGTTTAGGTTCAATACTAACCCAAGCTGTGGTCAACCTTGGAATCTTGGAATTTGAAATAATAGTTCCTAAAATTGCCAGATCAGGAGCATCCCCAGCCTTGAGATTTCAGGGCAAAAACTTGAGATTTAGATACAACTTCTTGTGATGTCACAGGTGAATGATCCTGACTGATATCATTAAGTACAATACCCTATGCATTAGTCACAGTTGTACAGAATATACTATGGAAATAAAAAATCACCAAGACTAACAAATAGGAAAAAATATTTATCTACAGACTTTTCAAAGGCAGTACTCTCACCACGAGATTCCTCACTCTTGCCCTAAGGACTGGAGGACAGAGTTCAAGTCCTGGGGCTGAAGGCTAGGCCCTGATATAGTTCCTGGCATGTATTAATAATGCAACTGGAATTTCACCGGACATACAGATGAGCTAGAGCAGTGATGGTGAACCTTTTAGGCACCAAGTGCCAAAACTAAACAGCCTTCCAGCACCAGGTGTTACCCCGTGCCAGAGGGAGGCAGGACTTGTGGAGGGAACAGGACTTCTGGGGTGGGATTTCCACCTTTTGGGGGCAGGACTTCTGGGGCGGGACATTCCCCCCACACCTTCCGGGGCCTTCAGCTGCCTGTGGCAGCTACCTCTCTGGAGGCAGGTAAAGGCCTGGGATAGCCAGGAGGCGTGCCAGGGGAAATAACTTTGTGTGCCATCTCTGGCACGTGTGCCATAGGTTCACCAACACAGAGCTGTAGTTTAATGCTAGAATATATGCAAAAAGGTTCATATTCAACCCCAGCAACTCCTGGTAGTGCTAGGAAATATGCCTGCTTCAAACCTGCAAAACTTCTGACAATCACTGTATACCCTCCAACATTTCACGTGAAAACAGGACACATGTCACCAAGCAACATCAAAATATGGTCAAGATGGCAGAAGCTATTAATGAGGAAGACTATGCAAGCTGGGGAGGCTGCAACAGTTTGCTTTTGCCCAAGCCTACTGGAAAGGGCAAGATTCCACTCCTTACTCACTCCTCCCCTCCCTGCTGAGTTAACTGAGTGCAAACTCCTTTTGCATGTTAAAAGCAGTTTATCATAGTTGAAGTAAGCTGGGGACAAAGGGGGAAAGTGGGAGGAAAGAGAACCTGGGACATCTTAGTAGTAGCTGAAAAGGTGGGATGAGAGAGGATTCATTGAGACAGTCCCTGGCAAACTGGAACAATTGGAGGGTATGTGGTAGTGCTAGGAAATACCCTTGCCTGAAATCCTGAAAAACTGCTACTCAGTGTAGAAAACGATTGGAACGTTGTCACATTTTGGGCAAATCACACTCTCAGCCTCAGGGAAAGCAATGGCAAACCTCCTCTGAACAAATCTTGCCAAGAAAACCCCATGATAGGGTCGCCATAAGTCAAAAACCTGAAGGAACACAACAATACACTCACACATATTTTAAAAAGTGATCAGTGGAATCTGAGCATCCCTCTGCTTTGACATTTTTATTTTTCTGATGTCTGGAAGGTTATTTGACTCTCTGATAAATTCTGTTTGGGAGTGAGGGGGTTTGCTTTTAAAATAGGAATCAGGAACTGTTGATTTTAAAAGTAAGAGGCCGGTCTGGAACATTAGGCCTCATAGTCTGGCCCAAATGTGTATCGTAATCTCTGAAAGACACCATTGAGGTTGCTTAAATCTTGAAATTATGGCACACAGAAATGTACCATCTGTTTCTGGAAGAGGATTTGAAAAGGACAAAAAATGGATTTGAAGTGTCCCATGTGCTGGGTTGAATCTCATATTTTTGGCATTTGGATAACAAGGAATTGGTTTTAAAAGGAGCCTCTCCCTTCCTTTGGAAGGGATTGGAATTAGCAGCCTCTTCACACTGTTGCCTCGGCCCTTTCCCTTTTCCAATACCAAGAAAGGGGAAAGGGGGTCTCTCTAATGAGGGATACCAGCAGTTTTGTCTATCCCCACCCTGAAAGAGCATCCAAATATCTCAACTTGAGGTTAATTGGGCCCTTGGAGTGAAAAACAGTTCATAATACTGAGCCAGATAGACCTGTGAATTGACATGACACAAGGCATCTTCCTCTGAGCATCAAGCTGGTCCTAGGCAGAACGGCTTTTTTGCCATCTCTACAACTGACAGAGAGTCAGTTCAGAGGACCAGCTGGGGTCACACAGAAGACATGATGGCAATAGTACAGATGCCTGAGAGTCTACCCACAATGGAGTGAGATTCTACATGGATGTCTGAATTATTTCTAGTTTGGAAACCTGCATTATTATTATTATTATTATTATTATTATTATTATTATTATTATTATTTAAAAAAAAAACAATAATTCTTAGGCTTAAGAGTTGCTCCTGACCATCCCTGTTTAAAGCTTTCCTTTGATTTGGTGTGACACGTCATTATGTCCTCTCTCACTGTCTTCCCTATTTAAGAAGTTCAACCTTTTCCAAAGGCGAGTGAAAGGGGCACTGTGTTCACAGGATGACCAGGATGGGCTGTGCCACATCCAGCACAAAATGTACAAGACCGGCTTTCTTTGGGAGGCATGTTTTACTTGGCAAGGCTGTTAATACCTACCTGTACATAATCCACGCTTCTCCCCAGTGCTTTGAATGCTGTGTACATTACTTCTCTTTTCCCGCCCCATTTTTGCATGATGCAGACACTTTTGTTGGACAAGACCATTTGAGTGACGTGTTGCATGCTCTCTTTATGGGACTCTTCAGTCTCGCCGGGGCCTCTCTGATGAAAATTATTCCTCCAGACGTACGTCGCAGATCTATCCCTGCCCATGATCTCACTAAAAATGTCCATCATGTAAACATCATCTTCCGAATTCCCATCGATTACCATAATCACCTTAATTCCGGGGTAGGTGAGCCTCTTCACGGAAAGTAAACATTTCCTTAAGTAGTCAGGATCCTCTTGGTAGGCAGCAATGCAAAGGGCAACAGTTTTATTCAGCTTGATTGGGGTCTCAAGAGATCGCTTCATTTTCCTGTGTTCGAGAAAGGCAAAGAGGCTTTGGATGATGAGGTGTGATGCCAGAATAGCACCATAGAGTCCAAAGGAGAAATAATAGTTGTCTGTTTGGATAAACTGGTAGCCCACAATGTAAGCAGCTGAGATTCCAAGGAGGAGGGATACCCCAAACAGTGTGGTTCCAAGTATTCTCAAGATACATATAAACCTCTCGCAATGCATCTGCAACAGATCAAGAAAGATCATTGTCAATTTACACACCACTTCTTGGGAGAGGGGTAATCTGGGCGGTGTAAGGAAGGGTTGGGCAACTTGCAACCCATTGGGTAGTATTGGCCTGCAACACCCATTATTGCTCCTCACTGATGATGCTGTCTAGGGCCAATGGGAGTTGCTATCCAGAAATATTTGTAGGACCATAAGTTGCCCCCCCCCCTCCAGTTTAAAGAAAACAGGCTCATAGGTGTAAAGGCTGATAATTGCAAACTGTACCTTCCAAATTATGATCAAGGAAGGAGAAAGAATATGTGGCTGAAAAACAGTGAGAAGTCTATTTTGTTGTGTGCTTTCAAGGTATTTCTGACTTTTGGCAACCTTAAGGCAAACCGACCATGCAGCTTCATGCCAGAATTGTCCTCTAGCTGAATGTCTGGAAGCATATTGTGTTTGTGAAACAGACAACAAACAAGGTATCTAAATCTTCAGAGCTTGCACTATTACACCATGCTAACTCCACACATAGTATTTTTTAATTACTAAGTGGGGAGCCAGCATGGTGTAGTGGCTTGAGCACTACTCTGCAGACCAGGTTTCAAATCCCTGCTCAGCCATGGAAACTCACTAGGTGAGCCTGGGCAAATCACACTCTCTCAACCTCAGAGGAAGGCAAAATCAGACTTATAGTGACTCTGTTCTAAGGCTTTCTTTGCAAGAATTCTTCAGAGGATATTTGCTCTCTGTGGCTGCATCTGCACTGCAGAAATAATCCAGTTTCACATCACTTTAAGTACCATTTCTCCATGCTATGGAATTCTGAGAACTGTAGTTTGTTGTGGCACCAGAACTCTCTGACAGAGGAAGCTAAATGTCTCACAAAAGTACAATTCCAAGCATTCCATAGCATTGAGCCAAAGTGGTGTCAAACTGGATTATTTCTGCAGTGCGGATGAATGAAGCTTAGGTGAGAGAGTATGACTTACCCAAGGTCACCCAGTGGTTTTCCATGGCCGAACGGGGATTTGAACCCTGGTCTCCCAAAGTCCTAGTCCAACTTTGAGTGGCTGGGAAGTCTTTGAGAAGTCAAAAATTCTGACATGAGGAATCTGAGGATGCAGAATATCGCTGCAAACATTCATTTGCTGTCTGTTATCGATGGCTGGCAAAATCATATGAAATGTCAACACCTATTTCCCTTGGGTATTAGCAACAGGCCAAATTAATCATGTCTTGAGCTAGAAAAAGTTAGTTCCGTCATGAAGGGAAAGATAACCCAAAAGACGCTCCTAAGAGAAGAGACCATTGTATCTTGAAACATGTTAGGATTTGTCAATGTACTTAATTCTGCACTTACTACTTACTCCTGTTTGATACCCTCTGCTAAATAAATGCTACCCTCCTGCTGTTCTACATACCAAACAATAATTGCCAGATCTATTGTCACTCAGGGAAGGACTCTGTGGTGAGATGGAGAGTTACTATATGTTGGGCAGTGCAGGGATGTAGCTATGGTCAAGAGGGTAGGATTTGGTGTATTGCTTCTCAATAAGAATCTGCCCTGCCAGTGAAATTCTTCTTCAGTGGTTTGAGTGTTGGACTATGAATCTGGAGACCAGGGTTCGAATCCCCACTCAGTCATGTAAACCCACTGGTGACCTTGGGCAAGTCATACTCTCTCAGCCTCAGAGGAAGGCAAATGGCAAAACCCCTCTGAAGAAGCTTGCCGAAAAAACCCCATGATAGGTTCATCTTAATGTCACCATGAGTCAGAAATGACTTGAAGGCAGACAACAACAACAGCAATAACAAATTTCTAGAATTGCAATCAATTAAAATGTCAGCTCTACATTTAAAAATATTGTCCAGGTATCCAGAGAAAAAGGGCAGGAGAAGTTACCAAGTTACACTCTCTAAGCCTTAGAGGAAGGCAAGGGCAAACCCCCTGTGGGCATATTCTGGTAAGAAAACCCTGTGATAGATTTGGCTTAGGTCACCATAAATCAGAAATTATATTAAGGCACACAACAACAACGTAGCTACACCTCTGTACAAATCTGTATTCACACCTATAATGGGACCATTACAAGCTCAGGTCCCAGTTATATGTATCTAAAATGCTTTACAGTTCTCAGGAGAAAAGGCACTGTCCCTCATGCTAGATTTTCCAACTGATCAGACCTGTGCTGCATTGTTTTCTTGGGTCAGCATAGCCTGAGTCAGTGTGCAGTTACTGGACAATTGAAAGCAGTTACCAAGAAGACTCCAGTCCAGAAGACTAAATGTGTCAATGCTGTTTGATTTCTTTGGGACAGTTATATGTTAAAAATCCATTTGAAAAACACATTTCACATCTCACAAACCAAAATCTAAAATTTCGGGGGGGGGGGGGGGGAGACAATGCTTCAGTTCATTGTTATGGCACAGCCTGTTCTTGCAGTCTGTGTTGTGACCTGCTCTGCCCCTCAAACATCTCTGTATAATAATGATCCTACTGAAGATAACCTGGAGCCAGGACTGCAAGCCCTGAAAACCTCAACCCTACTGCTTCACTCTCTGTTAGGAGCTTTCAGATTTTGAATGTGTAACCATAGCTTGAAAGTAACTAGTGACAGGTTATGCAGTTACCAGTTATGCCTTGAATCCTATTGGTTACATCTGATGGCATAGCCCCTGGTTACACTGATAGATTTGCAAGAAGAGGTATCTAGTACCTTCTTCTCCAAAGCCTGTTGCCCCAGGTGTGTAACAGCAGCAGGGAGTCTCCCAGGTGCAATATCATCTCCTGGCCACCGACCAGTTATACAGGCTCACCAGAGTCATTCACTTGACCACAAAGAGGGAAGACAGAAAGCTTTATATTGAGGGCAGAGATTGCTTCTTTTTCCAAGTGCTCAAGGCCCACCAGGATGTACCCTTTCACAATCAAACAGCAACTGGGACATAGCTGTGGCCAGGAAGCCACTCACCACAACTATTACACACTTGAGGAGGAAACAAAACACTGACATAGTTTTTTGTGGGTTTTTCGGGCTGTGTGGCCATGTTCTAGAAGAGTTTCTTTCTGACGTTTCAGAAAGAAAGTGAAACATTGACATCCAGGGGAAAGTCTCCACTGAACAAACTGGGTGGAGATGTAATATTTGCAACTATCCACTTTCATACCCTCCAGTATTTTACAAATGAAAACAGGGACACGTATGGCCAAGCCACATCAGAGATGGCAAAAGTTATTAATAAGTAAGAACACATAACCTAGGAAAGGCTGCAGCAGTTTCCTTTTGCCTCAGTCTACAGCAGGGGTCGGAAACCTACAGCCCGGGGGCCGGATCCGCCCCCCTCAATGCCTTTGGACCGGCCCCAGGCCAGTCCTGCTGCCACCGCCACCAACCCCTGCCGCCGCAACTCGTTTGCACATGTGCAGTACTCCGGGGCATGCGCAAATGAGTCATGGCCACCATTTTGTTTTCCAAAATGGCAGCCGTGACTCGTTTGCGCATGTGCAGCACTCGGCGCATGTGCAAACGAGTTGCGGCCGCCATTTTGTTTTCCAAAATGGCGACCGCGACTCGCTCGTGCATGCGTAGTATGCCGGAAGTACTGTGCATGCATGAGCAAGAGCGCGCATGCGCAGTACTTCTGTCGTACTGCGTAAGCACGCGCAAATGCGCGCAGTGCCATTTCCCCCTCTCTGCCTGCGGAAGACCTGCAGACCAGCAGACTGACCCCAGTCAAGCTGTTTTCTTCTCCTCCTCTCTGCTGAGTGCAAACCACGTTGGTACTTTGAACTCAGTTTGCAGCATTTAAGGTAAGATGAGGATGGAGAAGGAAAGTGGAAAGTGAAACAGGTACATTTTAAAAGTTGCTGAAAAAGTGGGATGGCAGAGGATTAATCAGGACTGTCCCTCCCAAATTTGGACAGTTGGACAGTTTGATACACTTTTATAGATATGGATCAGTAGTTGTCTACACTTTTGGACCATCCTGGAGCTATGAGGACAGTTAAGATTAGTGCCTTTACATCAAAACTTACCACTATACTCTTGTTGTTGGTTAGTTATTTATGTAAAGAAGAAAGGCTTCCATAAGATATACCCTGAGACAGTGTAGTTACTGTATTGTGTGGAGTCCCAAAATGATATCATAATGATAAAATACAGTTTTTCAGCCTTAGCTTTCCTTTTTCCAGTCCATAATATAGATAAAATAATGCTGGTTCACCTCATGGGCTTATGTGGAAAGATTAATGAAATGATATATGTAATATAATTTGAAAAAATTGAGAAGCACCAGGTGGACATTACATGAGATCCTAGCAAAGCTACATTTGCAAAGAAAATCCATGTATATATATACACATATACCAAAAGTAACCCCACATTGTTCAAATAGTATGACCAGAAATCCTCTTTATTTTCTTCTGCACAGCCATCTCCAGCATCAAGCCTGAACTTGCTGGAGAAAGTCTGACATGCAAAGCAACTTCATCAGTCATGTTATTACATGTTGCTTATGTTATTCTTAGAAAGTCTTTTGTTTTTTTTTAAAGGGCAGACTATATATATAGTCTGAGGCCTTGCGGAACTTGGCAACTTATGGCATTCTTAGCTTGTCTGTCTCTGGAGTCTCCATAATGCTAAACTCCATATTATTCATGATCTAACAAAAATGCAAGATCTAACAAGTGAATGAGATAGGCCACCACACAGTAATGAACACTGTGTACGTGTGTGTGTGTGTATACATTCAAAAGCCTGAGAAAAATATATCATTGTAGAATAGACACTATACTGCAGATTTAGTTGAAATAATACAGTGATACATTTTAGGATAAGCTAAGCATGGGACTTGTGCACATTAGCTGAAACAAACAATTGCATAGACTTAAATATATTCCTGAATAGAAATCACTGATGGTCACAGCCATGCTGAAGATACTTTACTGCCTGAAGCAGAACAGCTAATATTTCCCCCAACACAACTGCAAAGGAACATAGTCACCAGTGGATGCTTCATGTTTTAGCCTCCAGTGGTGAATCTGGTCTATAGTTATTTAAGGTACACAACCAATTGAGGTGGGTCTCAGCCCTATGGGCACCTTCTTCAAGTTCACAATAAAATCTGGAACAGATTCACTGCCCCACTGACACAGAAGTCATCAGCCACCACTGGGCCTAGAACCCAAGCTTGGCCAAGTTTAATTTGACACCTGAGGCAGAAAATCTACCAATATATAAACCATAGGTGTGAAAGTACAATCCTAAATAGATTAACAATAGGACGGACTTTCATAGCAGCCACACAGCAGCCACCTTACTTTGCCTAACTGAGTTCAAAGTGTAAAAGTAGACTGTATAAGAAAGACCAGGAGCATGGAAGTTGCCCATCAACCATTATCACCCAGACAGTAAACTGAGGCTGCATCCACACTGCAGAAATAATCCAATTTGACACCACTTTAATGGCCATAGCTCAATGTTATAGAATTCTGGGATTTGTAATTTCGTGAGCTATTTAGCCTTCCTTGTCAGAGAGCTCTGGTGCCACAACAAACTACAGATCCCAGGATTCCACAGGATGGAGCCAGTGTCAACCTGCATTAATTTTGCACTGTGGTAGCTCCTGTATTTTGCACTCAATTAAGGAGGTCATTGCATCATGATTAAAACCAGTTTACCTGAGCCATCTTAAAATTAGAAATGGGTGGCATCCTGATACTATCAGACGCATTTAGCTGCCAAAATCGCCACCTGGGTGCAGCCCGGCTCCATCACCACTCAAGAGGGGTGCTCCTCGCACCCCTTTTTGAAGCCGGGAGTGCTCCTCTGAGTGGTGATGGAGCCAGGCTGCAGCCGGGTAGCAATTTTGGTGGCTAAATGCATCTTATAGTATCAGGATGCCGCCAGCTTCTAATTTTAAGCCAGCTCAGGTGAACTGGTTTTAATAATGATGCAATAATCTTGCAACTCAGGTGGGGGGAGAGGAGAGGGGAGAATCTTGCTCTTCCCAGTAAGCTCTGGCCAAAGTAATTGCTGCAGCCTTTCTTCCTCATTAATAACTATTTGCCAGCTTAATGACTCTAATGTTGTTTGGCCACATGTGTCTGGGTTTTCCTCTATGAAATGATGCAAGACATGTACTTGTTCTGTTTTCTAATGTTTACTTTTTATTGTGTTTTATACGTTGGCTGTCCCACGATTTGATGTTCTGTGACCACAGAATAAATACAATACATAATACCAAAATATACTACTTCTAGTGTTGCCAGATTAGTTTTCATTTTCTTTCTTTTTTTCTTTCTCCTCTCCTTTTCTCATTACTCATATTTTACTTGCATTCATCAGTGCCTGCAAGTATGCTGAGAATATTCAACACAAGCATCTGTTGGCCGCATCTGATATTGGAACTACACCCTCTGACATCATACATGGTTGAAGACCATCCCTTTGAAAGTCTGGGAAAAGTGTTGCTACTTAAATATGACCATACAGTTCACATCAGTCCATTTACATTTCTGTCTGAAAACATACAGCTTTCTGGGGGGAAAAGAGAACATCTTTTTCTTTTTTTGGAAACGATCAACAACAAAAAACAATCTGCCCACCTATGAAGGAAAATAATCAGCCAGACGATCACAGAGAGGGGAATAAAAAAAGGGGAGGAAATTTTCAGAGAACTTAAAAACTGGGGATGTTATAAGGGGGTGTAAACTTTTGCAAATGTATAGCTGTGCATGTAAATGGGGAGGAGGCGGACTTATTCCCAATTATGTAATGTCAAAAATATTGAAGACCTCTAAATGTATATCTGGCATGATCAACAGAGTCACACCCTACATTTTTTGCCAGGAGTTTGAAGTGTTAAGGCTGTTCTTCACACATAGATGTTTGTGGCTAGGATTCTCACTAGTCAAGCAACTGAATGTATACATTGGCTGCAGTGAAAAGTAGTGGGTTTGAGGTAAAGTGATAATTAACATTTTCTTTAGATGTTATGGGATCTACAATAGTTTATTCACACATTACAATCCATGCAGAGGTTCAGCAGGTTCAAGCACCTCTTTTTATTAAACTGTTGACTATCAGAGCTTGAACCAATCAGCAATTCATTTTAAATCATAGTGGGACCGAGGTCTAAGTAAATACATAGGTCCCCTGAAGAATCTTTGCAAGTAGAAGGAAGAAATCAATGGGAGCTTGGAAATTGTAGAAAGTTATGGCTCTCCTAGCTGAGGTGGAGATTGCACACAGCCCTTTCCTCTTGCCTGGAAAAAAGGAGAATTTGCATCCTCATTCCCACCTGGAGATGACTCACAAAAACAGGAGACTCGGGCCCAGTCCCAGAGATCTGTCAACCCTAGTCCAAAAAGAGTTTTGTCTAGCAGTGGTGGCTAGTAATCCCCGTGTCAATGGGGTAGTAAATCTGCTCTGAGTTTTACTCCAGTTTACAAAGGATCTGTCGTCTATTTTGGAGTTAATGTTCTGCACCTTGGAGACTTCCTGGAAAATTTCAAACTAAAGGAAAGGATTCCCATTCTTCCTAACCACTAGCTTCAATCCAGTACAATAAAAGCTGTCTACATGGGAGACTTTGCATTAGGATCCTACCCATGTTCTCCCAACGTCAAGAAGCAATATAAAGCACAGCATAGACAGTATGGAATAATGAGATTTTCAGGGGAGGTGCTTTTCTCAGTCCCACCACTTCATATGCACATTTAGTCAGAATGCAGAAGGCCTTCTCCGTGGCTGTTCCCAGATCTGGAATTCCCTTCTAGGGAGGCATGGCATTTGGGTTTTATTCCAGCAGGACTTTTGGAATTACCAACAAAGAGCTCTGGGAGGTTCTGTACTGCTTCTACTCTTGGGTTTAAATCAATGTTTCAAATGGTTGCGATTGTGTTGTTAATATAATACTGTTCGAATCACATTTTTTTCTCGGGGGGTAAACCATATGTGTTTTGTTTGCAGTCTCTCTATTTTGTAGTTACCTTGAGTCCTAGTTTGGGGAAAGGGTAGGGGATAAATAAAGAGATGGATGGACAGACAGAGGAAAGGTTACAACAGCTGAAATCCACCCATGCTTTCCTATTCCAGATTACTTATTAAACTATCTTCCTCTTCCCTCTTCTGGCCAAAGAATCCCACCTGGGGGGGCGGCGGATAAAACATGCCTTTGGGGTAGTGATGGTGAACATGTTAAAAAAAAGATTGAATCAACTACTGCCTTCCCCAAATATTTTCCTTTAAATCACCCGATTAGCTCACTGTTTTATGCAGTTTTGGCAGCAGACTTGATTCTGCACACACATTTGTCACCATCATGTCTAGTTTGGCCCTAGGTAGTCTCTGTAACTCTGGAAAATTTTTCCTTCTGCAAGTATTTACATGACTGTGAAAGTATATACTACTGGTGTTATTACCACATTATGGAGAGTAATTGCTTGTGTAAATGAGAATCAGGGAAGATCACTGTGTCTTCAGAATTTATCAAGCCTATAGTCACCTCAAGAGGCTACAAAACTATGAGAGATGGTTATATAACAATGTTGCCAGGTTTTCAAAACAGCAATAAGGGAGAGTCAAAATTCATGATACCAAGGGTTGTCCATCAGGAAGCAGCTATCAACAAATGTGTGTTTTACCTAGATAACAAAGTAAAGTACACGCAGCCTTCTGGATCCACAGATTCCACCATCCACGGCTTGAAAATGTGTGTGTGCGTGGGGGGGGGGAGTGTTAATCCAAAAAGCAAGCCCTGATTTTGCCGTTTTAAATAAGGGATACAATTTTACTATGCCATTGCATATAATGAGACTTAAGCATTCATTGATTTTGGGATTCACGGGGATTCCTGGAACCAAGCCCAGGTGATATAAAATACCCACTGTATTGATTTGTTTTAATTTAGCCATGCAGGGTTTTGTTTTTTATAAAATTGACACATTATCCACATATCTTAATGACATAATACACCTATTTCTGTCCTGCACATTCAGGCCTGTGACCTCCCTGACTGAATCTATCCATCTGGTATGTGGTCTTCCTCTCTTTCTGTTGCGTTCACCTACCTAGCATTATCGTCTTTTCTAGTAAGTCATGCCTTCTCATGATGTGGCCATAGGTACAACAACCTCAGTTTCATCATCTTTGCTTCCAGGGAGAGTTCTGGCTCGATCTAGTCATTTGATCTAGCTTAAAAACCTCCAAAAAGGAGGAGTCTCCACCATACTATGTGGGAATGTGTCCCACTGTCAAACAGCTCTGTCAGGAGGCTCTTCCTAATGTTGATGTGGAATCTCTTTTCTATAGTTTGAATCCATTGCTCCAGGTCCTATTCTCTGGAGCAGCAGAAAACAAGCTTGCTCCATCCTCAATGGGGGGGGGGGTGCAGACAGGAGGCCCTGGGCCGCCGCGAGAAATGGAGGATTGAGGCCGAGGCTGCCGGATGCGTTGGCTCCGATCCTCCCTTTTGCTGCCTCGGAAAGGAGTGCCAAAATGAGCTGTTGTGAGCAGTGGAAGGAAAATTTGGGGTGAAGTGGGGGGAAACAGGTAACCCAACCCCAAGACCTTCTGCTTTATCTTACCTAGCCAGCAGAATAATAGATGAACTGGTGACCCTCACTTAAGACTGATCTGTTATGAGGGAGTAGGTCCCATTGAACTAAATGGCCTCAGAAGAAGTAAAGGATTGTAGCTGATCTCTCCTGCTCCCTCTTTTGGTATTTCTGGTGCATCACCTAAATCAGGGATTCATGCATCTCCCTATACAATGAGATAGTATGCTCCAAATAAGAGCCCAGCTAAAGTGTCTCCCTAGTAGTGAGATGTGCTTTGGATAGATACTATACAAGAAACACCAGAACAGAACAAACGCAGTGGAAAATGTAACCAAATAAAAACACACTTTCCAAGCCTTTCCTTCAGTTTAGACGTAGTCCTTTTGTTTTCAGTGCTGTGCTATTATAGCACGAAGGCAAGTTTTTTTAAATCTTGCAAAGCATTGTAAATGTTGGGGCTACATATGAGAGCAACGAAGAAGGAGGGGCATTCAAAATGTGTGTGAGCTAAAGGGCGATTAGTTTGAGCCAAATGGTCATGTGAAAAAGGCCCTGGGTGTAGCCGACTAAGCCCATAGTCTCAAATGAATCAAACCAAGCTGACAGATGTAATTTTGGCTGCCTTGAGCTCAGTGGGAGCTTTGCCACTTACTTAAAGCAGAGCAGCAGTCTGTGGGAATTTTTCGACTTCAAGTCATTTTTCCAGAAAGCACTTCGAAGGCTGGGATTTGATATGTGCATTGGTTTAGCCAAACCCTGTAGAGTTCTCAACTATGTGATAATTAAGACATTTCTTCCGCTGGTAGCAGTTGTGTTATACCCATCCTGTAGTATGTGTAATGCAAGAGCTGGACATAATATTCTGTGGGGGAAATGGTCCTTTTAAATAGCTAATACAAAATGATGTTTAAAAGCATCCTCCTGATCCTCCTTTTGATTGTACTCTATTTTAACACTATGTAGGGTGTTAATATAAACATAGAAATTGATTAGGGGAAGGCAATGGCAAGCCTCCTCTGAACAGACCTCAAACTGCCTTAATTCTGCAGTGTGGCAGCTTTCATAGACTTCAGTCTACTTCCTCAGATGCATTCTCATTAATAACCTTTTGCCATCTTCACCGCACTCTGATGGTGCATGACCACGTGTCCCGATTTGTTTTCCAAAATGTTGGAAAGTATGTATATTGCCATTACTAAACCAACTGCACTTGCTTCCCATTGTTTCCACGGCTGCTGCCACACTGTAGAATTAAGGCAGTTTGAGACCACTTTAATTGTCATGGCCTCATCCTATAGAATCCCAGGATTTGTAGTTTGTTGCGGTACCAGAGCACTCCGGCAGAGAAGGCCAAATAGATCACAAAACTACAAATCCCAGAATTCAACAGCATTGAGACATGGCAGTTAAAGCCGTGTGAAACTGCATTAATTCTGCAGTTTAGATGCAGCACAAGATCTGGTAAATTCTCGGCAAATGAGTGGAATGAAACTTCTCCAACATTTTGACTAGCCAATGTCAACAACAATTCCAAGCATGGAGAGGATCATATGATACCTGCCTGACATCTTTGAAACTGGAGAACAGTGTATATCAGTGGAGATGTATCCAGCTATTTTCCTGTAGATGGATGCACTGCAACAGACATTCACAGAGACCTCCCTACAGTTGAAAACTTTGCAGTGAGTCCAGATACAAGAATATAGCTGGGCACATCTGCACTGATCCCTGCTCTCCATTATCACAGCAATACCATGGCAGCATGGTTGTCTTGGGAGGTTGCATCACTGAAAAGGTGGGCTTTGGGGAGGCTTTGGTTGTTATGTGGTTGATAAAGAATTCATAGCAACCCCAAAAGTGGGTTATAATAACACACCACAGACCTAACATTCATGTAATTCACTAACCAGACGCCAGCCTTAATATGTGAACCTAGGGAATATGTAAAATAAATATTGTCAAATTTTCTCATTCTCACTGAGGAGTGCTTTTCAATACGTTGAAACACCTCACTAAGATAGATCAACTGAGATGTATTTATTTATTTATTGCATTCGAGTACTTTATCACAAACATTTTAGTTTTTAAAATGGAGAAAACACTGTATTTACGCAAAAATATTACACGCACAGTTGGAGTGGGATCTGCTACAAAGAATTGTTTTTGCTGAAAACAAGGCTTTTTTGACATCACCTCCCCATTATAAATGTTTGCCAAAAAAAAAAAAAATCCAAATGCTGGAAATCATTTTTTAAAAACTATGCAAAAGACTTCCACGATCTTGCAAGTTGTGAGAAAACCTTTTGAATTTTTTTGTTTTGTTCTGGCATGTGAGAATGAATCATCCCCAGAGACATTGTAACTGGGCAGCTGGCATTTGCAGATTTCCAGAGTCTGATACTTAGCCACCAGTACTGGATTGCTGCTGCTGCTGGGCACTCTTCCAGCCTCCAATCTGCTGGTTACAAATTTGATAAGCCCACAAAAGAAAAAGCCCAATTGCTGGAACAGGTCCAAGCAGCAAGGAAATATAGCACTGAAGCTCAAAAATAGACTCAGTCAGGGAATTCCTTATTCACCAGTCTAGCTAATTCGGGGTGTAAATGCCACAAACTGGCAGCCAAAAAATTCAATATTGGTTTTAGTCAAGACCAGCACACCTTCCAACATTTCATAGGTGAAAAATGGGACATGTGGGGGCAAGGAACATCAGTGCATGATGCAGATAGCAAGCGTTATTAATGAGGAAGAACCCACAGGCTAGGAGAGGCAGCACAAGCTGGCTTTTGCCTGAGCCTACTGGGAAAGAAAAGGCTCCAGCTCAACTTTCCTCTTCCCCATGCTGAGCTATTTGAGAGCAAAATATTTTAGCACTCACGTTTGCAGCAACACAAAAGCAGGAAAAACTGGGACATTTTTAAAGCAACTGAAAAAGTGGGAAGGATTAGTCAGGGCTGTCCCTGGCAGATCAGATCATTTGGAGGGTATAGACCGCCACTTCCAAAAGCTACTGTATATACTCATGTATAAGTCTAGAAATTTTAGTCAAAAATTGTTCAAAAAAACCCTGAGTTGACTTATCCATGAGTTAAAGTAACTTATATATAAAAAGGAACCATCCCCTGGTGAAAGGCAAAAGCGTAATCTTCACCTGGAAGCACTGATCTCCCTCTACTCTCTCATCCATCCAGCCTTTAGTGTGAGCACAGTTATGCCTGCTGGAATTTTGTAAGTTCTTTGGCATCATTTTCTTTTGCCTCATCCTTTACATCCTTTGTTATGGGCCCCTAGGTTTTGCCCGTGACTTAGCCACGGGTTATATCAAAATCCATAACTTTGGCCCCCAAACTTGCCCTCAACTCACACATGAGGTTAACTTATAGTCAAGTATATACAATACTGTATTAGACTACACCTTCTACAATTCCAAACAGCAAGCCAGTGGTTATGTTGGATCCGACATCCTGGGAGTTGTCCAGTAACCCAGCAACGTTTCCAAGTTCTGGCTGAAATAATAATGCCCACTAATGTGTTCTGCATCATTCCAGTTTCAAAAAGTGTTTCACAAATTATCTCAGTATGCAAAGTCAGAATGGAAAGGAAGGCAGTGAGGCCTTCAGCAGATGCAGGCTTTTGCAGTTGCTAAAAGTTTCTGGAGTCTTATTTGGAGGTTTTTAGACAGGACGGCTGGAAGTTATTTGATTCTGTATTCCTGCATGGAAGGGGGTTGGACTGGATGGCCCCTGGGGTCTCTTACAACTCTATGATTCTAATCATCTGGTTTTAATAAAATCATAAAATAAGGATTCCCTTTTCCTGTCCTAGAGAACCATCCTTACAAAATAGTCTTCTATAACTAGACATCCCCTCCAAATGCATGGGCTCACAATTCCCCTCAGTCCCAACCCTGTATCCATTGGGAAGCTGGTTGACAGGACCTTATGGGAGCAATAGTCTAAAAAGAATATTCATTAATATTTCTTTCCTGGTCCCACCCCCAAATGATTTTCCTGACAGTATGGAAACCTAGTCAGTGAGAATAAGAAATGGCGAGAAAGCCTACGACTTCACAATGGTGAGGTTTGCACAGATTCTGCACTGTGAAATTATTCCACTCAAAAATATATGGGAGTTTTTGCATAAGAACTGTGGGCTTTTGTTCAAAAAACATACCAGTGTTTCTAGATAGGCATGTATGTTTTTAGTTGGATTGGCTTGATGCCCAGTAGGTTTCCATGGTGGAACCAGGATTCAAACTCTGGTTTCCAAAGCCATAGTACAACACTCAAAGCACTACACCAGGCTGACTCCTTGAGGGTCACCAGAAATGACTAAAAGGCACACAACAGTAACAACAATCCAAGGAGCTATGCCCTATTTCCAGTCTAGGCATCTTGGGTAAGATCCTTTAAATTTTGACTAAAACCCAGAGTGGATTCCCTGCCCCACAGATATTAGAGCCACGAGCCACTATTGTGTTGAGGAAAATAGACCCTGCAGCAAAATCCTCCTATGTTGAGGATTCTAGCCAGCCAGGTCCTTTTCTAGGGTTTGTTGTTGTTAACCACCTTTGAGTCAATCCTGTGGATGAGACATTGCCAAGACTCCCTGTCCTCCACTGCTCTGCTTAGGTCCTGCAAATAGAGTTCAGTCTTCCTCTCATTCTACATCCCTCCACCTTTCCTAGCATCATTGTCTTTTCTAATGAATTGTGCCTTCTCATGATGTGGCCAAAGTAGGACAGCCTCAACTTGATCATCTTGGCTTACAGGGAAATTTCAGGCTTGTTCAAAGACCCATTTGTTTGTCTGTTTGGCCATCCACAGTATCCTCAGCCCTCTTCTCCAACACCACATCTCAAATGAATTGATTTTCTTCTTATCTGCCTTCTTCACTATCCAGCTCTCACATCCATACATGGTGATGGGGAATACAATGGTTTGGATTCTAACTTTAGCATTCAGTTGTCTTATCTTTACTTCTCTCCTATTCCCATTTTCCATTCCTCCCTAACAATGAGTTAACATTCTATATGCACAGAGCATGCAGAGTCTTCATTAAACCTCTGGGATAGAGTTTTCCTTAATGCCTACCAATCCCAGGATTATTTCAGGCTTGTTGCTATTATTGGCTAGATCAAGATCCACACTTGGGAAACAGAAGATATGGCTATCAGTGGCTGCTAGTCAGGATGTCTATTGATTATCTCCAGTGTCAGAGGAAGTATACTTCCAAATATCAGTTGCTGGCAGGACACAGATGGAAAAATGCTATTTCACTTAAGTCCTACTCATGGGCTTCCCTAAAAAGCATTTGAATGGACGCTGTGGAACAGAACATTGGACTAAATTGTCTTTTGAGCTGACCCAGCAGGGCTCTTCTTATGTACTTAGTGAGTTCCCTATTTGTATATAGGACTAGATGCATAACATTATATTGTTCCTGGAACACAATCTGCTCACTTTACCCATGGAAAAAAATGGTCTTGGATATTTAATGCTGAAGAAGAATACCTTTAGTTTCAGAGAGAGTATGGAAATATAACATTTTGTAATATGGCTCCCAGAAGCCTCTGGAGAATTTTGAGAGTTAGTCCAAAAAATGTTAAGATTTCTGAACTCTGGCTCTTGAAGATGGACATGGACATTCACATTGACTGTATTTATACTCACACTGTACATGAATGCCTGCGGATGAAGCGTTAGCTGATCGCTCCCCCCAAAATGGCAAACAACCCTATTTCTGGGAAACCGACACAGAGACTTACTTTGGCAGGAGAGTAAGTAAATCCATCTTTGAAGTACAAATGATTCCCAGCATTCATTCATTATGAACATAAAATCACTGTCAACATTCCCTCCTCTTCCAGTTTAACAGCCAATGGAAGGGAAACTGAACAGTTATGTTACATCTGTAGGGCTTTAACTGCAGCAGCACAGTTGCTTTAAGTCTCCTACCCATTTATCACTTCCAGATTGTACATGCCATTGATCTTCGCTGCAGGGTGCAGACAGAGCCAATGTCAGGTTTCTGTTTTAAGTGCAAATTAAAGAACAGGAGAGCCCAGCCTTCAATAACAACCAAAAACCTTTTTTTAAAAAAACAAAACAAAAACCCATTATAAACATGAAACCAGCTGCACATTCATATGTCATAAGAAAGGCCTATTAGGGGGTCACTGAGTAGCACTAGATTAAAATTTGTAGTCCTCTCTTCCATTTCTGTTGCTCATGTATCTTTAACAACGATGTAGCCACACTACACAGTTATACCAGTCTGACACAACTTTAACCATCATGGCACTTTCCAATGGAATCCTGAAATCTGTAGGCTGATAAGTGACTTAGGTCCAAAACACACTGCAGAAATAATCCAGTTTGAGACTGCTTTAACTGCTCTGGCTCAGTGCTAGAGAATTCTGGGAACTGTAGTTTTGTGAGATATTTAGCCCTCTCTGTTAGCGAGCTCTGGTGGCACAATAAACTACAATTCCCAGGATTCCCTGGCATTAAGCCAGGGCAGTCAAAGTGGTCTCAAACTTATTTCTGCAATGTGTTTTGTACCTTAGAATTGACCGTCTCATGTTAGCTACTCCATAAAACCACACTTGGGAATTCAAAGTCCTTCATCAAACTATAAATCCCAGGATTCTGGACAATGGAGTCATGGAAGTTAAAACAGCATTGAAATGCTATAACTGTACAGCATGGATGCACCCTAAATTAAACCAAGACCATGTTAAAAGGGAGGGCTTCCCATCTCTGCCACCTCCCTTACCAATCTGATAGGAAAATGCATATTATCTGTAATCTGGATTAGCAATTGCAAGCATGAAGCTGGTGTGCTGGTGGTAGCTGCACACTCCAGGTGAATTATCAGAGATCAAATGCAAAGCCCAAGTTACGGGTAATGCCTCGATTAACAAAGTAGATGTGTTCCTTGGCATGACTTCTTTAACTGAAAATTTGGTACCAGAGGCAAAAATAAGATGGAACAAATAGAGATAGATTCCTACACCACAAAAATGAAAAGCAATTCGACACAGCTCTTTACTGTCTGTCAAATTTCAATAAACAGCTTTTTAAAGGGGGGGGGGGGAAATACCTGAAAGCTCAGACTGCCCCATTTGGACTCTGTAGGCCAAAGATAAACTAGAGCATGTTTATTCAGCAGCAAGACTTGTTGAACTCAATGAGATTTACTCCTGAGATGTTCAGGACATGCAGCGATGCATCATTCCCCAAAATGAAGTGGATCTGAAAATGCATTATCTTGGCTGCATGGTGCGCCATGTTTTAAGATCATGGCATGGATCATGCATCAAGAATAAGGGTTTTATCATTTGATAACCCTCTCAGATGTGTCAGGAGTGCGCATGCATAAAAGAAGACCCTGCCACAACTATTATTACTCATCTGAGGAAGCAGACTAAGGTCCAAAACACAAAACAAAAATAATCCAGTTTGAGGCCACTTTAACTGCCCTGGCTCGTTGCTAGGGAATCCTGGGAACTGTAGTTTATTGTGGCCCCAGAGCTCTCTGACAGAGAAGGCTCAATGTCTCACAAAACTACACATCCCAGAATTCCCTAGCATTGAGCCAGGGCAGTTAAAGCAGTCTCAAACTGGATTATTTCTGCAGTGTGTTTTGGACCTATGAAAATTTATGCTACTTAGGTTAGAAGTGAAATAAAAATGAGTTAGCATTTTTTCAGACAGTGTGCGTTAATATCCTTAGGCTTGGGAAGTGGGAAGTCAAGTTTAATTTTTAGAGTTTATGTTGAGTTATTATTAATAGATATTAGTTTTATGAGGGAGAGAGTTGGAGAGACTGCAGGGTGGGGGTAGTTTATTTTATTTTTGTCCAGTGTGGCATGGTGGTTTGACTCTGGAGACCAGGATTTGATTCTCTGGCTTGATCATGAAACCCAGTGGTTGGCCTTGGGCAAGTCACACACTCTCAGCCTCAGGGGAAGGCAATGGCAAAATCTCCTCTGAACAAATCTTGCCTAGAAAACCCCATGATAGGGTCACATCAGGGTCACCATAAGCCAGAAACCACTTGAAAGCACACACAGGTGTTTTTTGGTTTCCTATTCTGATTTTATGTGTGTTTGAATGATTTCTGTTTTAAAATTTAAAATCTGAAAGATTGGGATGGGAGGGGGGAAGAAAGAAAGAGAGAAAGAAAGAAAGCTTATGATACCATTTATGTTGCTCCTTTAGTCCAAGGTTAGACCATATTTGTCCTAACTACAAAGGAGGGCAAGGCACCAGGAAATGTGGGACATTCAAGAAAAATGTAGGGCATTGCAGCTTCTTAAAGCTAATAAAAACACTCCTATAAATGCATGCTTCTTGGTCCTGCTCAAAATGGAGAACATTTGGAAATTCCTCCTGGATAGAAGCTTGAAATGTAGGACATGCCCTGGAAAAGGAGGACGTCTTGTCACCCTGGGCTAGTCTCCAGTGTGCTATAAGATCCTTGTATTACGTATTACATATTGATAGGACACAGTTCTAGGTCTCTGCAGTCCCTCCCAGGCTCTTCATTTTCTGCTTTGCAGGGGAAGCCCTTTCAAAAGCTGGGAGCCAATCGGGAGAGGGTGCGGCTCTACGTCAACAAAGGGGGGCGGGCCTTTCTTGGGGGATGACCTCATCGCCGGCATCTCCTGCCACGTGGATTCCAAACCTCTTTAAGAATCTCCCACACTGGAGAAATAATCCGGTTTGACCCCGCTTTAACTGCCCATGGCTCAATATCAGGGAATTCTTGGAATTGTCGTTTTCTGAGATATTTAACTTTTCTGTGTCAAGAGAACTCTTGTGTTGTGTTGGGAACAAGTTACAAATCCCAGCTCGGCCATCCATATACACCCACTGGGTGACCTTGAGCAAGTCACACTCTCACAGCCCTCAGAGGATGGCCAGGGCAGCTCCCCCCTCTGAAGAAGCGTGCCAAGAAAACTTCAAGTCACACTCTCTCAGCCTCAGGGGAAGGCAAAGGCAACCCTCCTCTGAACAAGCCTTGCCAAGAAAACTCCAGGAAAGAAAGGGGTTGCCTTTGGGTCGCCATAAGAAGGCCCACCAGTGCCACCAGTTGGGGTAGATAATAGTAAGCGAAGCGGTCTGGTTCAATAAGATTATACATGGGTATAGAAAGAGTGTAGATATGATTAATAATAAATATACGAGAGCCACTGTGGTATAATGATTTGAACTCTGATTATGACCCTGGAGACCAGGGTTCGAATCCTGGCCCGGCTATGTAAACCCCCGGGTGACCCTGGGCAAGTCACACTCTCTCAGCCTCAGAGGATGGCAATGGCAAACTCCCCTCTGAAGAAACGTGCCAAGGAACCACCAAAATAGGGTCGCCTTGACCTTGGGCAAGTCACACTGTCTCAGAAGGAGGGACTGGCAACCCCCTGTTGAAGAAATCATCCCAAGAAAACCCTGTGATAAGTTTGCCTTGGGGACACCATAAGTCGGAGACAACTTGGAAGGCCCACAACAACAGCCATTAACATGAAGAAAGAATCGCATAGAAGGAGAAGCGAGAGAGAAATATTTAAATTGTTTAAACATGGATCCCCTGAGACCCTCTGTCCCCTACACACACACACACACACACACACACACACACGGGGTCCACAACAGGGCCCTGAATAGCACACTTGTACCATCCCCATAAACCCCAACCCAGCCCTGGAAGATGCCATCTGAGACGTGTGTCCTGAGAAGTAAGGCCCTCGGAGGTTTGGAGTCTTTTTTCCAGGTCCCAACATGCTCTTAAAGGAGAAATGGGGGAGATCTTTATGCACAAGGTGCATCTTTCCTTGGCCGCCCCTCCCGTGAGGAAACTTTGCTGAACCGTCTTGGCCAAACCGCATCCAGAAGGAATCTCTTCTCCCCATCCAGACCCAACTCACAAACTGGGCAAGAATACTGCAGCTCCTGGTTTGCACCACAACCTCTTTTTCCGCAGGATGTGATATTCAGCGATTGTTGTTGCGTGTCTTCAAGTCCTTTCTGACTTACGCCGACCTTGTCACGAGGCTTTCTTGGCATGTTTCTTCGGAAAGGGTTTGCTCTTGCCATCTCCTGAGGCTGAGACAGTGTGACTTGCTCAAACTTCTATAACTGAGTAGGAGAGTCACAGCCCAACACTCAAACCACTACACCATGCTGGCGCTTCACCAAACTATAAATCCCTGCATAGAGTCATAGAAGGTGCCTCGGACGTGATATTCAGCCATTGTTCTTGTTGTTGTGTCCTTTCCAGTGACCCTAAGGCAAACTTATCATGCGGTTTTCTTGGTACGTTTCTTCAGAGGGGATTTGCCCTTGCCATCCTCTGAGGCTGAGAGCATGAGACGCACCCAGTGTACCCAGCGGGTTTCCATGGCCAAGCAGGGATTCGAAGCCTGCCCTCCAGAGTCAAAGTCCAAGGCTCAAACCACTACGCCACATTGGCCCCCATTCAGTCTGGGATCCAGTGCCCCTGGGCATGGAGGATCCATCCCCAGGGACCCAAAAGTGGCACCCTTCTCGTGTGTGAAATGTGGAAAGGGGTGTCCCAATTGTCTGCCAACTTGACAGGCCCATCCTGGCCCTTTTGGCACATCTCAGCCCTCCATCACCCCAGGTTGTCTGTCTCTCTCACAGACACACACTGAATCTATCTCTGGATTGATAGGGATTAAAATTGAATCAGTCTGCAAAGGGATCTAGGAGCACCTTTGAGACTCACTGATAGAAAGAAGCTGGGAGCATAGTTTATGCAAGCCCATGTTCCCAGCTTCTTTCTTTCAGTGAGTCTCAAAGGTGCCCCTAGATCCCTTTGCAGACTTGATTTTCCCAAACTAGCACCCAGCCAGGTCTTTGAATTCAATATATCTGGGAATCTGACACCCTTCCTACGCCCCTTTCCCCTCCCAGCCCCTGAAATGGCAAAAAAAGGAAGAAGGTGGGGGCAAAGTCACCTTTCATGTTTTTACAAGTGGCTTAATAGCTACAGTGTTTGCAGTCCTTCTCCCCCTACGCACAAACACAAACACACACCAAAAAAAGCAGCAGCCCAACTTCCGAGATCCTGCCACTGCCTCCTGAAATTTGGAAGCAGATCAATGCCTTCAACCCTCTAGGCGCCTTTCTGACCCAGGAGCACATGTGTATATTTGATTTATATACAGTATATGTCTGTCTGTGTGTGTATGTGTGTGTGTGTGTGTGTGTGTGACTTATACACACCACACCTATATATATATAAATATATAGACACACATACACACACATATATAGACACACACACCTATATATATAGAGACACACATACACACATATATATATAGACACACACACCTATATATATCATTCATATATATATATATATATGTAGACACACACACACACCTATATATATCATACACACACATACATATATATATATATATATATATACACACCCACACCCACATATATATATATCATTCATACACACACACACACACACACATATATATATATATATATATAGTGTAAAATTGGTGCTATTGTGGGTCTTCAAGCCCTTTCCCACGTATGGCGACCCAATCATAAGGTTTCCGTGGCAAGTTTCTGCAGAGGGGGGGGTTGCCCTTGCCATCCTCTGAGGCTGAGAGAGTGTGACTTGCTCAAGGTCACCCCATGGATTTCCAAGTGGATTCCAACCCTGGTCTCCTAGACTCTTCTAGGACCTAGAGTCATAATCCAGCGCTCAAACCACGTTGGGCCCTTGTGGACTCTGGAGACCAGGGTTGGAATCCAGCCTTGGCCTTGGCAACCCCACCTTGGGCGAGTCACACTCTCTCAGCCTCAGAGGATGGAAAGAGCAACCCCTTCCCTTCTGAAGAAACTTGCCCAGAAGAGCCTGGGATGGATTTGCCTTAGGATTGCTATAAGTTGGAAATGCCTTGAAGGCGCACAGCCCACCTCTCCATCTCCAGGCGCTTTCTCTCGAGTAGTCCCACCCGGTTCCCTCAAGGACTCCAGTGGGTTTTCCAGGGGAGGGGAAGGCCTTAGCTGCCCAAACCTCCCTGGGATCGAGGGAGCTTACACCCGAGGAGGGGCTCCCTTGGGGACCAGAGTCCCGGGGCCTCGATCCTGCCTCGTTTCCAAAGAAACCTGAGGTTTGGAGCCCCAGGAATGGTGTAGGGAGAGCAGGAGGAAAGGATCAATGAACAAAACCAAAAGGGAGGACAAGAAGCAGAAGGCGGGAGGTGGCAGAGAGAAAAAGGGGGCCCCGATCCTCCCCAAAGAGAAGCCCCATTGGGACTTCCACCCTCAGGATCGCAGCCTTTAGCCATTGGATCCAGCTCCATGCAAGGATCATCTAGCCCTGCAGTGAGTGATGCCCAAACTCCGGTCCTCCAGGTGTTGGGACCAAAAGATCACCTGAATAATCCAGTTCGAGACCGCTTGAACTGCCCCGGCTCAGTGCTAGGGAATCCTGGGAATTGTCGTCTCCTGGGGCACCAGAGCTCTGACAGAGATGATTAAAAAAAAAAAAAAAGGCTAACAAACCCAAAATCCCCTAGCACTGAGCCGGGCCAGTTCAAGCGCTCTCACACTGGATTCTTTCTGCAGTGTGGACTGGACCTCAGTCATCTTGGCCAACGGTTTGGGATGCTGGGAGCTGAAGTCCCCCCCCCCCCAAAAAAAAAAAAACCCTAGAAGGCAGGAGTTTGGGAAACTCTGAGGACTGGCGCAAAAAGTAACACAGGGAAGAGGTTTAAGTCCTAAAGATCTACCTAGTGATCTTTGAAGGAGATCCACTATAGTCAAGGAAAAGGGGAGCCGACAATTCACTTTCTCCTGCCCTTGAGGTCTGTATAGAAATGGAGGGGGGCTTTCCTGGCAGGGGGGACACCAGGATCAAAAAAGGGGGGCTTTCCCTCCCACTGGGCAACACACTCCTGGAAATCTAGGAGAACCCACCTCCAAATGTATATATATATATATATATATATACACTGTACATAAAAATCTCAGCCAAACTTCCAAAAATCCAAGCCCAATCTGGCCATTTCCTCCATTCATTCATTCATTCCCTTGCCTTGCCTTGCTTGGCAAGCGATCGCGCCACTCACCTTGCCGCCTTGCTCTCCTCTTGCTCATCCAAGATCTACCAAGGAGCCCAGGGGATCTGCAATGGGGTGGGGAGGGGAATCCCAGGATCCCTTCCTCCCGAGGAGAGAGAGATCAACTGGTCCTCTGCTGGATCTCTGCTTTGCAAGGCTTGGCAAGCCCTGGCTGGAGAGGCATGGAAAAGGACCGCCTTGGAGCCACCTGGATCTCTGCAACTCAATCTTGGTCTATGTCTTCCAGGCTGCCCGGCTGGCTTCTCTTCCTCCTCCTCCTCCTCCTCCTCTTCTTCTCCTTTCCCTCCTCCTCCTCCTCCTCTTCCTCGGATTCAAACGAGGGGCTTCCCTGATCCCAGGCAAGGGATTTCAAGCTCAGCTGTGCTCTTTCCACCCAAGGAGTCCTCCAGGCGCCGGGCATCGAAGTTGGAAGAAAGTTGCACCGACAGCATCCCTCAAGAAGGGAGGGAAGGAGGGGGGAAAGAAGGAGAAGAAGAAGGAGAAGAAGAGAAAAGCTCTTTCTTTGGTCCGAGCTGAATGGAGCTTCTATCTGGAGCGACAGCCTCAGCAGTTGGAGCAACGGGGGCTGGATAATATTTTCCAGACCTCCCTTGCTTCCTTCTTTTATTAGTTTTGAAATTTATATCCTTCCTTCCCTTTCTTTTTTTTCCTTCCCTCTTTCTTTGCCCCTTCCTTCCTTCCTTCCTTCCTTCCTTCCTTCCTTCCTTCCTTCCTTCCTTCTCTTTCTTTCTTTCTTCCTTTCTTTCTCTCTACTCCTTCTTCTCTTCTTTCCACTACTTCTCCTTTTCTCCCTCTCTAGGCTGTTGGGTTTTCTCTGCCTCTATGGGGGCTTTTTAACAAGTGAGACTTGGAGGTTGTTTTAATAGGGAGGAGAGGATGAAGGAGGGAACTCCTGCAAGAGGGAGGGGGAAAGGAGAAAGAGAGAGAGAGAGAGAGAGAGAGAGAGGCAGAACTGCCCATTCAGTGTAGGCTTGGCTCCAGGACCAGTTCAAACTCGAGTGAATTCAATTAAGTTTAATTGCAAACATTTGGAGAGAAATGCAATCCACACATGTTACCACCACCTGATTTCCTCTTCATGTAGGGGGAAAGGGCCCTGGGGTGGGGGGATGCTGGGCTTTTGAAATCCTCTCCTTCCTTTCCCCCCCCCCCCCTTTAATCATAGGATATATTTGGCTATTTAAGGATTTTCTAGTTCTCAGTTGCTGTTTGGAAAATCCAAAGAGTTTTATGTTCTCTCTCTCTCTCTCTCTAGTCTAAGGAAAGGGGGTCTCTGATGGTTCCTTGAT
The DNA here is from genome assembly GCA_026167975.1 of Phrynosoma blainvillii. NCBI lineage: Eukaryota > Metazoa > Chordata > Lepidosauria > Squamata > Phrynosomatidae > Phrynosoma > Phrynosoma blainvillii. Next base: position 20,512,534 of record JANUYF010000004.1, on the reverse strand, counting down.
TCATCACAATTGCTTTACACCAGATTGGCTTTATTCGCTTGATCCAGGGGAGCTTTTCAAGACCATGTTAAAAGGATGCTGTGGGAAGTGACTCCAGGCAGTTGGGAAAAAAAGAGAAAGAGAAATCACTTATTCAGGGTCCATGTGCCTGACTTGCAAGAAGCAGCTGGGTGGGTGGTGTGATTTGGGCCATTGTGGGGAAATGAAAGCAAAAATTAACTTTCTGATAGTTCAGAATCCCCCTTTTGAGTGTTACATGGAAAGCCCTTGGTTCTAAGGGTCCAGCAAGGGAGGGTGATCTCCAAAAGCACGTTTTTTCTTTTTCATAGGGGTTGTCTACATGATTAAAATGCTCCTCATTCTATTTGAATAGAAGGTGATCCCACCAGAAACCATTTGGAAGAGTTGGGCTTTTGGTAGGAGAAACTCTGCAGAAAAGAGTTTTGTGTTGTTGTTTTACTAATATCCACAAGGATACACATTGTAGATAGTGAGGCTATTTATCTGCTTCAGATGGCTATGCATTGTTGGCAGAGGAGGGAAAATAGATGCAAATGTGCACAAGAAAATCAAGACAAAGAGGCAAAAGTGTGAAAATCCACAGCAATTCGCATAATGCACTTACATGTGAATTAGCCCATATACAGTGTGTGTATAAAATCAACAAATACACTTTTTCTGCAGATGATGCAGAAAACATATACAGATGATGCACTGATGACATATACACATTTTGCCATATATCCACACTTGCAGTCTTATCAATATAGGGCCTTTGTAGACTGCCAGAAATAGTGCAAATTGAGTCCACTTTAAGGGTTAGGGTTAGGGAATCATGGGAACTATAGTTTATTGTGGCACCAGAGCTTTGACAGAGAAGGCTCAATGTCTCAGAAAAAAAAATTCCCATGATTCCCTAGCACTAACCCTAACCCTTAAAGTGGACTCAATTTGCACTATTTCTGGCAGTCTGCAAAGGCCCATAGTCTCATTAATATATAGCCCTACTGAAATTACAGTTCTTCACAAAGATCGGTGGCAGGCACATACTTCCATCTGGTCCTGTGAGTTGTGGCAATGACTAACTGTGCTGAACAAGATCTGGCTCAGAAGTTACATCACCGTCATCACGACTATCATCATTATTAATTTAAACATACCTACATGTTCCAAGTGCCATAGGGATATTAACAAATCCCATCCTGCAAGCTCACAATCTCATACACAATCTGTTACAATCTAAGAGAGGATGCACAAGGGGGGAAAAGGATTGAGAGAGAAGGAAGAAAGAAAGAATTCTGCTGGCAGGCCACCACTCTCATGGATTTGATACAAAAGGAAAGAGGATGGGGAGGGAAGAGGAAATCTGCAGCTGATATCTTTCTGTCAGGGAATGGGAAGCCAGCTCCCTGTCTTTTTCCCAGCCAAGGAAGGGATTCAGGCTGCCTCTCTGCTTGGCATCATTGGAAGCGTGGGTACAGTAATCCTTACTCCCTAGGCCAGTGACAGAGGCCAGAATGGGATTCTCTTCTCTCTAGCATTACGCCTCAATCTGTAAGACACTGAAGAAATTCAGATAGTTATTGTGTGCCTTCAAGACATTTCTGACTTATGGCAACCCTAAGATCAACATATAATGGGGTTTTCTTGGCAAAATTTGTTCAGAGGGGGTTTGCCATCCTCTGAGGCTGAGTCTGTGTGAGACCTACCCAAGGTTGCCCAGTGAGTTTCATGGCCCAGCTGGGAATCAAACTCTAGTCTCCGGAGTTGTACTCCAACACTCAAACTACTATGCCATGCATGATTTCATGTAGGTGTTATGATTACTTACATTTATATCCTGCTTTTCCACACAATGGTGCCCAAGGCACTATATGAAGCTAATAGGAAATTGGAGAAATAAAACAGTCAGGTTCTGCTTAGGTGGCTATTGTATTAACCATGAGAAACTCAACTGATATTATCAATGAGTTCCCATTATAACCAATTGATCTGAAATCAAAGACCTATTGTCAGATCCCTTTCTAGCCAAGGTACTTTTTCCATGTTGAAGGGTGTGGGACCATCCAGTGTGTTCTCTTCATTTTGAAGACAACGCACCACCAGGTGGCACTGTTTAGAAAATAATAAAACATGACATTCCAGTCTAGCCTAAGGTTATATATGCAGCTTCTGATGATGATATTTTGGCTAATATATGCACATGGAAAACCCAAGTGAAAAGCCTGTATCAATTGGCCTCCCTTGAGGCTGATCCAGCACAAGTCCATAGCAAAAAGTTCCAACTGCCTGTAATGCGTCATTATTCCTTCTCTTAACAGTTGTTTGCATTTATTTAGCATCTGGTTCTCTCTTCAATATGCCTGAGCCTCTCCCCTGACATTTCCTCTTATTAGTAAGTGGGCAGACTCTTCATAATCTGCTCCAGAAAGAGTCCAGAACAAGACATGTGTTCCCTGGACATCTGCTGGACATCCAGAAAGCTAAGCCAGATGAGGGCTACCAAGACGTCTTCAAAGAATGGAAGCAGTATGTGAAATTCACTTCCCAATCCCTAATTGTTATTTTAAGGATGTCAGATCACAACAAAGCTGTGACCTTGGGGGGGGGGGGGGAAGGGGACTATGTGGCCCCCATGATGTTTTGGACTATACTTCCCATCATCCTTCACCATGGCCTGTGCTGGCCTATGACTGATGGAAATGTCAGTTCAAAGACATTTAATGGGACTTGAACATCTATGGATTTTGGTATCCATGGTGGACCTGGAACCAAATCCCAGCGGATACTATGATTCCACTGTACACTGCCTTGGAATGTGGTGGAATCTCCTTCTTTGGAGGTTTTTAAACAGAGGCAGGATGGCCATCTGTCAGGAGTGCTTTGGTTGTGTTCTCCATCCTGAATGGCAGGAGGTTGGATGGCCCTTGTGGTCCCTTCCAACTCTCTGATTCTATGATAACAAGGGAGAGGGTCTTCTCAATGGCTGCTGCCAGACTTTCTTATGCCCTCAGATGTTTAGAAACTAACTGGGAGAGCTTTTAATGGTGTGCTGTGTTGTCTTTTAATGAATGTTAACAGTTTTAACTTAGTTTTATTTTCTTTTTCTTTTTCAAATCATTTTAAATGTTTAAATGTTAAAAAAATCCTTTCATATTTATATTCTTTAAATGACAGTTTCATATAGATTTTGAAAATGTTGTAAGCTGTCTTGAGTCCCATTATTAGGGGAAAGACGGGATATGAATGAATAAAATTAATCCATCAATCAATAGTTGAATTATCAGTCAACATGTAGATAAATCTAATGGATTTAATGGGTCTACCCTAGTCAGAACTAAAAGAGGATTTAAGCAAAGGCATGATAGCAGAACAGAAATCTTGTGAACTGGTGTGAGTTTACAACTTCAGTGAGACTAACAGCCAGATAATCCCCAACATTTTAATTCAATTATCTAAATTACAAAGACCATTTCCATGATAATGGGAACATTGGGAGATTCAGGAAGTAATTTTGGAAGATACAATCTCTGTTATCTTCAGCACCCATCTTCTTAGTCAGTGATTGTAGGGAGAGTTTGGGCTTGATTTGCCCCTAGATCTGTTTATTTCTCGTTGTGGTGGTCCATGGTATTCACCAAACCCTCCTCCAGCACCACATTTTGAATGAGCTGATTTTCTTCCTTTCAGCTTTCTTCACAATTACACACAAGACTCAGAAATACCATAGCATGAAATACTCTAATTTTTGGATTCAATGATATCTCTTTGCACTTGAGGATCTTCTCTAGTCCCTTCATAGCTGCCCTTCCAAGTTCTAACATTCTTCTGATTTCTTGCCTTAAGTCTCCATTTCAGTTTATGACTGAGCCGATGTAGGTTTAAAAAAAAATTGCTACCTATTTCCCTTCTAAACAATTCTTCCTGATAATATTTATTATTAATTACATAGAATCATAGAATCCAAGACTTGGAAGAGACCTCAAGGGCCATCCAATCCTACCCACTACCATGCAAGAATATACAGTCAAAGCACCCCCGATACATGGTCATCCAGCCTGTGTTTAAAAACCTCCAAAGAAGGAGACTGCATCACTCTCCAAGGCAGTGTGTTTCATTGTCAAACAGCTTTTACCATCAGGAAATTCTTCCTAATGTTTAGGTGGAAACTCTTTTCCTGTAGTTTGGATCCATTGCTCCAGCTCTTATTCTCTGGAGCTGAAGAAATCAAACTTGCTTCATCTTCAGTATGACATCCCTTCAGATATTTAAAGATAGCTATCATGCCACCTCTCAACCATCTCTTCTCCAGGCTAAACATGCCCAAGTCCCTAAGATGCTTTCCAGACCTTTCACAATTTTGTTCATCCTCCTCTGGACATGCTCCAGCTTCTCAACATCCTTTTTGAATTGTGGTGCCAAGAACTGGGCACAGTATTCCAGGGGAGGCCTGACCAAAGCTAACTATACATCTATACTTTTTCTGTGCCCATGTGAACATATAGTGCCCATCTTATTGAATGTGACCACTTAGCTTATCATTATCTACTCCAATTGGTAGTAGAACTTTCAAATTTTAGATAGATATAGTGTTGTCATGGGGTCAGTGTGGTGTAGTGGCTTGACTACCACGTTGGACTATCACTCTGGAGACCAGGGTTCAAATCAGCATGGAAACCCACTGGCTGACCTTGGGCAAATTATGCTCTCTCAGCCTCAGAGGAAGACAATGGCAAGCCTCCTCTGAACAAGCATTGCCAAGAAAACCCCATATTAGGATAGCCTTAGGGTTGCCATAAATTGAAACTACTTCAAGGCACACAACAAGCATGTGAAAATGGCAGGGTTATGTCCCTTATTATTACCTCCTGTCCCTTCATCATTGCTAGTTGACATTTCCTTTGTGAATGTTTACACGCATCCCCCAAACCCAGAAACACTGCACTGAGGCCATTCCCTGGCTAATGATGGTATCTAGTCATGTATATAAGCCCAAATGGGAGTGCTAAAAGCTCCAGCAGAGGCAGGGTCCTGAGAAAAGTCCAAGATAAAGCAGATGTACAGTGGGTCCTTATTATCTGCTGGGGTTTGGTTCCAGGACCTCCTGTGGGCAACAAAATCCCTTGATGCTCAAACTCTATTAAATACAGTGGCATAATAAAATGGTGTCTCTTATATAAAATGGCAAAATTAAAGTTTGCTTTTTGGAATTTATATATATTTTTGAATATTTTCAAGCTGTGGATGCTTGAATCCGTGGATAAAAAGTCCATGGATAAGAAGGGCTGACTGTAATGGCTTCTTCAGAAAGGAAAAAGACAAGGATGGAGCAAACAAAAAAGAAAAGGTATTGTCCTTTCCTGATCCTGGTTTTCTTGTTCCCCTGTAGAAGAAAACTTCCTCTTCTTCCAAATGTCAACATTTAGGATTAGAGGACATGGCCTTCTGCAGAGATCAGAGATTAAGAACATTTCTTTTTGGACTACAGCTCCCAGAATCCCCTAGCAAATATGGCTACTGAGGATTCTGGGAGTTGTGGTCTGAAAAGAAATTTCCTCTGATTCTGACTGAGGCCCATCGTTGGTACACACTGATTCATTATAGCTTTCGAGTTGTTCACAAAACAGTGTTTCCAAGAACATCAAGGAATGAACATGGGATTTTCTGCAAGCAAAACAGACACTTTTCACCTTTTCTACATCCATAACATCTGATAGTCCTGATGTGTAAGCTGCACTCAGAACAAGAGGCTACAGAATATGGAGAAATGGAATGGTTTCCAATTGGCAAGGGGGTCAAGCAAGGCTGCAGTTTGTCACCCTATCTATTTAATTTGTATGCTGAGAACTTCATATAAAAAGCAGGATTGGACTCAGAGGAGGGGGTCCTGAAAAGTGGAGGAAGGAACATCAACAATCTAAAATATGCAGATGACACCACAATGCTAGCAGAAAATATCAGAAATATGAAACAATTATTGTGGAAGGTCAAGGCAGAAATTGCAAAGGTAAGTTTCCAACTGAAGATCAATGAAACAAAAATTATGACCACAGATGATCTACATAATTTTAAAGCAGACAATGAATAGATCGAAATAGTGCAAGATTTACCATACTTGATCTCAATCATTAATCAAAGAAGTGACTGCAGTCAAGAAATCAGAAAACTAGGACTTGGAAGGGCAGCTATGAAGGAACTACAAGATCCTGAAGTGTAACTATGGAGATTATCACACTAGCTTCCTTTTCCCGATCTGGGCACAGGCTGAGACAGGGCTGGGACCGTGTCTTATGGCACAGCTCTGTGCCCAGATCGTTACCATCCCATCCTTCTCCCGCCCTTAGCTAAAAACGCTTCTTTTCCATATTGGGGACGGGATGGTAATAATCTGGGAATGGAGCTGTGCTCTCAGACATGGTCCCAGCCCAGTCTCAGCTGGTGTCCAGACTGGGAGAAAGGCAGTGCGATAATCATCTATATATCATTAAATACCAAAGTTAGAATTGTCCATACCATTGTATTTCCCATTTCTATGTATGGTTGTGAAAGTTGGACAGTGAAGAAAGTTGATTGGAAAAAACTCAACTCATTTGAGATATGGTGCTGGAGAAGAGTTCTGAGAACACTGTGGACTGTTAAAAAGACCAATGGATGGGTCTTAGAGGAGATCAGGTCCAAAATCTCCCAGGATGCAAAGATGGCTAAACTAAGGTTGTTGTATTTGGGGCATACCATGAGAACAAAGGACTCACTAGAAAAGACTATAATGCTTGGGAAAATGAGGGGCAATACTAAAAAAGGCTAGCCATATTCCAGATGGATATACTCAATTAGAGAAGCCACGGCCACGAATCTGCAGGAGCTGAGCAGGGCAGTTGAGGATAAGGTGACTTGAAGGTCTCTCAAACATAGGGTCGCCATGGGTTGAGATCAATTTGATGGCAATTAATGACAACTTGAATGGAGAGCAGCATTCAGAGCAGCACAGCTTAGTCATGAAAACCCACTTGGTGACCTTCGACAAATCATACTCTCTCACCCTCACAGGAAGGCAATGGCAAACCTTCTCTGGACAAAGCTTACCAAGAAAACTGAGGTTCTCACTGGGTTGCCAATCCATGGCTGGTCTTCTTGACTCCTAGTCACTCAAACCACTATATTAGACTGTCTCTCTCTCTCTCTCTCTTGTAAGACTCTTGTTCTTATCAGTTTGATGAACGCACTCTAGTTCTTGGTCCTAAGAGTCTCTTGACACCATAAAATGTGATCTGAGCTTCAAAGCAGGGCATTACATGTTAACGATGACCTCTGTCTAGCTTGCAATATCTGTGCCCCGGCAAGACAAACTACAGTAGTGGTTAGACTAGAGTGGGAAGATCCAGGTTCAAGTCCCCACTTAGCAATGAAATTCTCTGGGTGACTTTAGGCTCCCCACTTACTTTCTGCATAACCTATGTGAATAGGCAGAGGGGTGTAGGAGAGCCATATATGCCACCTTGCTCTTGCTGGAGAAAAGGTGGAACATAAACCATTGAATCATGGAACTAGAAGGAACTCTAAGGGCTATCTACCCCAACCCCGCCAGTAGAGGAATTTGGATGTAATGCACCCCTGACAGGTGGCCATCCAACCTCTGTTATTCTCCCAAAACAAAACAAAGCAAAATCATGAAGGAATTGCTCTGGAGGAATTGCTCAGCACCTTCCAAGGCTAAACTCCAGAGCAATTCTTGTATGCGTGGGTCTTATCTCCCTCTCTGGGACCAGTTTAGTTAAGTTGCTTAGGAAGTGACAAGCTAAGCTATTTAAAATGCTGTTAAATCAATTAAGGCCATCCAAGGTGCCAAAAGGAAAGGAGATAGACAGAAAAAGATTGGGGAAGGTCAGGCATTTCCCAACAGCTGTAGTGAATAGCCATCCAAACATATGATTTAATCAAGCTAACCAGACTAAATTTTCTAGTTTGATATTTCTTGGATTGGCTTAAGGTTAAAGAATGACTAGAGGTCACTTAGAGATCTTGCTGCTCATGGGAAAATATAAAAGTTGTGCATGGATATACAACAATCAGCTCAATACTACTCTGTGTGAGGAAGTGTATGTTCTACTACTGAGTATTTCTGGTGGAATTTATCCTAAACATGGTGTAGATTCCACAATAGCAATGTTGGATGCTACTCCCTGCATTTAACAGATAAGCAGTGGTAGTGGGTCACCTCCATATGTGTGGGTCAGTGAATCCTCTCCAGAATTTAGTCTGAACTTAGTCTGAATTTAGTCACACTATTGGGGTTTAGTATTAAGGACTTTGAGCAGTGCCTTTAAAATTGGGACTAAAACAGAGCAGATTCACTGAAATGGAAGCCACCAGCTGGCACTATGATTTAAATGCTGGTCTCCAGAGTCATGGTCCAATGCTCAAACCACTACACTGGCTCTATATTAATTAATTAATATTAACTAACTAACTTTTCAGGTTCTGCCCCCAAACTTTTCAGGTTCTCCCCCTACCCACACACACACAGTCAAAATTTGTTCAAGTCAGTTTCTTTGCCAGCCATAATTGAGTGGTGTTTACTACACAATTAGCAACACTTTTACAGATTGACTTCTCCTAGTCCATCCAGGGACAAATGACAACATGTCTGAAGAAATTAAGGACAATTCCCAGGGAGATGATAAGGATAAAAAGGCTCCTTGGCAGCGATGCATCTTTCTTCCCTGGCCAACTCCAGAGGCCCACACAGAAATCCAAGGAAGACGAGGAGCTGCTTTGGGAGTGGAGGAGAGGAGGAAAGGATACCATTAATCAGGAAGTTACATTTGGCTAGGCCACACACGATCTGTGGGTACAAAAATAAAAGGGGTCACAGCACTGATTTACTGGAACTGAAAAGTAACTTCCGTTGTGAAATCGTGTCAATGGATGGATCTTTGCAGACACTGTTCTTCTCTGTGAAGAGCTGAAGAGCCATGAGTTGTATTAAAGAAAGACTGCATTCAGAAAAGTAATCCCTTTATAGAGGAATCATTGGCTGAGATTCTATATCAGTGTATCATAAATATCCAATGGCAGAGTTACATTATGCAACCCCTGTATTGCATACCAATGCAGCCCAGCATATGTGGATCTGTGGTCAAGTAGCATGGCTGACAACCCATTGTGCAATCGTAATGAGCAATGTGCAAAGGCAATGCATACAGGCAATGATGCTCACACACTTCTGTTTTCAGGGCAAGGAGAGGAATCTCAGGATGAGAACACTGCCTTAAAATGTGTGCTTATATCTATTTTCTGCATTCGTTAGACTTGGTGTTTTTTATTGGAATGGTGTACTCAGTGTAAGAGAGCCAGTGTAATATTTGAGTGTTGGACTATGACTCCAGAGACTAGAGTTTGAGTCCCTGCTCAGCCATGGAAACTCACTGGTTGACCTTGAGTAAGTCATACACTCTCAGCTTCAGAGAAAGGCCATGACAAACCCCCTCCGAACAAATCTTGCCAAGAAAAGCCTGTGATAGATTTTGCCTTAAAGGTAAAGGCAAAGGTATTCCCCTTTGACAAGATTGTCAAGTCATGTCCAACTGTAGGGGGTGGTGCTCATCTCCATTACTAAGCTGATGAGTCAGAGTTCTCAAAGATGATTCTGTGATCATGTGGCCAGCATGACTGCACAGTATGCTCTTCCTTTCCCACCAAAGTGGTACCTATTTACTTGCACTTTTACATGCTTTCAAACTGCTAGGTTGACAGAAGCTGGGAGTAATGACAGGAGCTCACTCCGTCATGTGGCACTTGGGCCTGGAACTGCTGACCTGCCAATCCTGTAATTGTCAGAGTCAGCATCTTAACCGCTGAATGACTGAGTCCCTTATGGTCACCGTGAGAGACTCATAAGTCGAAAATGATTTGAAGGTACCTAGCATCAACTCTGTGCAACTATGGTTGGTCCTGAATGTATCATGCTTTGCTAGGGTCTGCCTCTTGTGACATCACCCTTGTAACATCACCATGGCCTGCTCCCTCTGACATTACAAGGGATCCTCTCTAGTCTCAGGTTTTGGCTCTGAAATCTCAGGAACTGGGATAGTCCTGATATGGCAATCCCCAGGCTAATCTGTACTACAGAAATAAAGCAGTTTGATACTGCTTTAACTGCCCTGGCTCAATGCTATAGGATTCTGGGATTTATCGTTTTGTGAGATACTTACCCTTCTCTATCAGAGCTCTCTGGTGCTACAACAAACTACAAATCCCAGGATTCTAGGAGATAGAGACATGACAATTTAAGGGTTGTCAAACTGCACTATTTCTGCAGTAAAAATTTGTTGTTGCTTTTGTTGTTACTGACCACCTTCAAGTCAATCTCAATTCACGGGGACCCTGTGGATGAGGCATCTCCAAGACTCCCTATCCTCTACTGTTCTGCTTAGTTCCTGTAAATTCATACCAGTGACCTCCACAATAAAGTCCATCCATCTAGCATGTGCTCTGCCTCTCTACTTCCCTCTACCTTTGCAGTGCAGATATAGCCCTAGATATCCAAGGTGCTGAACCTTTGTTTCAGCACCTTAGATGGCTCCTTAAAAATTTGGCTAAAGCCCAGAGTGGATTCACTGCTCTCCTGACATGGAAGCCCACAGCTACCACTAGGTGATTCTGCTTTTGCCAAACTCAAAAGGTCTTTTGTACAACCCTTTGGAATTTACATCTTGTGCTTCCATCAGTGATGAAAGGCAAGGCACTCCAGACAGGCTCAAGCAAGCTGAGCCAAAGCAAGCTTCTGTTTATGGACTGAAGAGTATTAGAATGTCACTGTAATCACAATAGAGGAAATTGCATCTTATAAACTACCTGCAAATCCCTACAGATTTTGAAAAAGAAGCAGCTTTATTTTTCTTCTGAGGCTGAGAGGAATGTATGGGAATTAATCTTAAACATTATAGTTTCTGCCAAGACACTACATGGAATGTGTTAGAAATCTGTAAAACAACCATTAATGCCAGCAGATGTTACTTAGTTATGCATACATACCTTAATAGCTGATGTAGAATATTGATGAACCATCATCATCCAAGAGAGTAACTGTTCATGAAAGCCTTCGACTTAACTGTTCTAAGCTTTGCCAGAAATCATAGCAGGCATCGTCTTAAAAGAGGCATTCACATCTCTTCATTTAATTTCCCATCTTTTTAAAAATGCTGTTTTTAAGATGCTTGCTATTGTCTATTTTTTAAAAGGCCCAGTATTAAAATAAGCAAATCAGAGAATCCTAGAGTTGGAAGAGACCATAAGGGCCAGCCAGTCCAACCTGCTGCTATGCATGAAGACACTCCTGACAAATGGCCATCCAGCCTCTGTTTAAAAACCTCCAAAGAAGGAGATTCCACCACTTGTAGAGGCAGCATATTCCACTGTCAAACAGCTTTTACCATCAGGAAGTTCTTCCTAGTATTTAGGTGGGATCTCTTTTCCTATCGTTTGAATCCATTGCTCTGTGTCCTATTCTGCGGAGCAGCAGAAAACAAGCTTGCTCCATCCTCGATATGACATCCTTTCAAATATTTAAACATGACTATCATGGCACTCTTTATCTTATTAATGTAAAGTGTTTTGAAATTTTCTGACTATATTGCAGTACCTTAATGGGTGAAGGTAACAGATTCATTGACTACAATGAGAGCCTTGCAATTAATTTTGACTAGCTTGTGTCATTTTTCAGTGCAACGTTATCATAACTAACCACAAATGTGTAATGTTGGCATACATTTATATTTAATTTATTGAGTGTTTCTGTTCTTTTTTGTTTTTACAAAGCAGATCTTCTCTTCTGTCTTCCTCCTCCCTTGCCTCTCTGTAGGGCCTTGGTTGTTGCCATTTTCCCATCCCAGTTGCATCTCTTCCCTTTGTTGTAAGGGAAAGGAGAAATTGCTGAAACCTGAGCTGTGTGACTGGATGGAGAAGAGGAGGATGCAGGGAAGATGAGGTGGTAATTTGACCCTCCCCCATATTTATTCTAAAGGAAGTGTCTTTGAACAGCACTTCAGCCTGGGAGCCCTCCAAAGTTCAAAGCAAAACCGAAGGAGAGCTTGTGTCACTCTGGGGCCTTAATCTAATCACAATGTCCCCTTTGATTTAAAAGTCCACTTGGGAGGTAGAGAATAACCCTCTGGAGCCTCTGGAATATGGTGGTTTCCGCTCTTTCTACTTGTTCCCCCTTTTCAATGTCCTGCTCATGCAACATAAACATACTGCTTCTTTGCAGCACAATCCCATGCAAACTTATGCAGAGGTAAAATCTCATTATACCCAGTGAGAGAGCTACTTCTGAGGCATGCCACACAACATGTTACAACATGCTACTAATAGACCCAAGGGAGAAAGGATATTGCACTTCGGGAGAGGCAAAATATACTTTCTGTCTTTGTTCTGAGCAATAGTGTTGTCAAGGACTGTCAAGTCAGACAAAATGGAAAAGCTTTTCTAAAAACCAATTGTTCATTTGTGGCTGTGCGTTAAGCATGCATTTTAGACTGACTTGTAAAAAAATCCAGAAGAGACAATCTAAAATGTACATGACTGTGTCTGTGTGTGTCGTGTGCTTTCAAGTCATTTCCGACTTATGGTGACCTTAAGGCAAACCTATCACAGGATTTTCTTGGCAAGTTATTTCACAAGGGGTTTGCAATCCTCTGAGGATGAGAGTATGTGACTTGCCCAAGGTCACTGTATACTTAAAATACAGCCACAAACAAATGATTGGCTTTTAGAATGGCTGTTCCATTGTGTCTGACTAGATAATTTCTATGTATGTGGTATCTATATATTTTGTATGATAGGTGTGAAAGGTGGACAGTGAAGAAAGCTGAAAGAAAGAATATCAACTGGTTTGAAATGTGATGTGGGAGGAGATTTGTATGGATACCTTGGGCTGTTAAAAAGACAAGTTAATGGGTCCTAGAGCAAATCAAGCCTGAACTCCTGCTAGAAGCAAAGATGACTAAACTGAGGCTGTCATACTTTTGACATATCATGAGAAGACAGGACTAACCAGAAAATACAATAATGCTTGGTAAAGTAGAAGCATTAGGAAAAGAGGAAGATGATATTATAGGGGGACAGACTAAATTAAGGAAGCCAGGACTCCAAGTTTGCAAGACCTGAGCAGAGCTGTTGATGATAGGGCAACTTGGAATTTTCTCATTTATTGGGTTGCCATAAGTTACAGTCAACCTGACAGCAAATACAAAAACAAATCACATATGTTGCAAATTGTTTTGTATTCCTTAAATGTTGTCTGGTTCTATCATTTATTTGCCTGGTTCTATCATTTATTAGGTTGCCATAAGTTACAGTCAACTTGACAGCAAATACAACAGCAATCACATATGTTGCAAATTGTTTTATATTCCTTAAATGTTGCCTGGTTCTATCATCCAACAACTGAATATTATTTCTTTCACCTAACCTATAATTGAAAGATATAGCCATGTTAGTCTGTAAAATCAGTATGTAAAGAGATCTTGTAGTGCTACAAGATCTCTTTACATACTAATCGCTCTTGGATGCTTATGATACCATACACCAGGGGTAGGCAACCTTTCCCCTTTAAGGGCCGAGGAACTTCAGCTCCCAGAATCCCAGGAGCTATTGGCCAACATGGGACTATTGGCCAACATGACTGAGACTTCTGGGAGCTGAAGTCCCTCTGCCCTTAAAAGGGAAAGGTTGCCTACCCCTGCCATACACAATGGGCAAGGGTGGATTTGCAAACAGTGAAGTCAGAGAGAAAAGTCATTCACTATTGACAATGACAATTACATTACTAACATTACCCACTCACCATGTCTTGTTGATAACACAGATGTCCTTGTACTAGGTAAGCCCACTGACACATATAGGTTGGCATTAATGACATACACATATGTAAATCACACTAAGCATACAGGATGAAATAGTCACCATAGTACAACAGACTTATTTAGTTGATAGTGGTGGAAGCAAAGATGTGCATCTGCTCTGCATTTCACATTGCAGTTGTGCACAATCTATTGTAATTGTGCATTGCTCATTGTGCATTCTATAACTGCACCTGGTCAATGACATATGTTGCAGTGTTGCTATTTTGCATGGTATTGCATAGAACTGGTGAAGTATATCTCTGCATGCAGATCTTTATGCCATGTTGAGAAGGGAGATGTTGGACTGCAACCTATGACCTAAATCCTATTATTACTCCCAGATTGAGTAGACCCAATGTGTCATTTATTTCCAACTAGACTAGACCCACTGAATACATCTTGACTCGTCATTCAGCAACTGATTCAATTGACCCGATCTATTTGGAAATAACCAATAGGATTTAGGGTATAAGCTATAATTGAGCAATTAGCCCAATTCAAATCACTGATAACAAAGTGGAGCCTTGGTGGCGCAGTGGTTAAATGCCTGTACTGCAGCCACTCACTCATACACCACAAGGTTGCGAGTTCAATACTAGCCAGGGCTCAGGCTAGACTCAGGCTTGCATCCTTCCGAGGTTGCTAAAATGAGTACCCAACTGTTGGGGGGCAATGAGCTTACAGTTGTAAACCGCTTAGACATCCCATATTGTGATATGAAGCGGTATATAAATGAAGCTGCGTTTGCTTTTTTTTTTTTTCTAATGAACTGTAACTCAGCAGTCTCTCTCTCTCTAATATCCTTTTGAAATGTCTTTAGCGTCACAATAGCTACTTGTAGTAATATAATGTTCTCTGTGATTGAAGCATTGTTTCACTGTTTTTTGAATATTTGTGATTATCAGATTTTCATTCATTTATTTATTGGGACAGAGAACATCTCACTATTACTCCTGCAGTAAATTTTGGAGGTGCAGGGAGCCAATTTTAAATCCTAAAATAATTTGTAGATTCAGTCAAGGAAGCCAGGGCCCTTGACTAAAGCTGAATGTTAAAATGTGCCATGTGTAGGTGGTCCCTTTATCTTCAAAAATAAAATCCTTTAGTCCATCATGAGTCATTCCACTCAAGAACCACATTAGCAAGTTAAGTTCTAGAACTGATTGTGCTCAACTTACACCTATCACTGTATATTCTGAGGTTTGGAGGAACTTAGGCAAGGACAGGTCATAGATTTTAATTAGTCTTGTTTGGAAGCCATTATTTGTTACCATTTGAACACTCTCATCCAAGTCATCTAGTATGCAGAAAAGACCACTTGGCTATTTTTGTATTTGTGGGTGAGCACTAAGTGGAAACTTCACCTTACTTGTAATCCTGTCTCACTTCTTGGCTCCTTGAAGACTTCCGGGTGAGGTCAGCCTTGTATTTGCTCCCAGTTATACAAGAGTGCACGTAAGAAAGTGATAGACAAAGTGCAGCCTTTTAGGAAGATCATCTCGAATATAAGAGCTGTTCAATAGCGGAACAAATTGTCTCAGAGGATGGACTCTCCATCTTTGGAGATCTTCAAATCGAAGTTGGGTGGCCATCTTTTGGGAGTGCTTGGATTGCTGCATGTCAAGGGGTTGGACTAAGTCTTCATGGTTCCTTCCAACTCTATGATTCTATTCTGCTGGGCTGCAATTCTTCACCATTGGCTAATAGGCTACAGCCAATGAGAATTGCAATCCAAGTACATCAGAAGTGCTGCATATTGCCCTCTCCTGGTGTTGGTGGCATAGTTTGGAACGGTGACTTTCTCTGCACTTTGGAATGGTGACTTTCTCTGGACTTCAACTCCCAGATTGGGCATGACAGGTAGGATTCTGGAAGCACAGAGAGAGAGAGAGAGAAAGAAAGAAAAAGCACAAAACCTCTGTAACTTAACAGAAAAGGTAAGATAAAAGGTAAGAAATGTAAGAAAACAGTCCTCTATTTTAAGGCATTATGTCAAGGGCTATTCAGTCCAAGTCTTGGTGAAGGATAAAGAATTTGCAGTTACCTGTCCACATGTAGTTCCTGAATAGCAAACAAATCGGTCAGGCACACAGGCCACCTACTTATATTTTTCTGCACTATTGTGAGATGTACGATGTTAAACTAAATCAAGTATTTCTAAATTTGTCCCTGTCCTTATATAATGGAAAATGTACGTTTTAGACAAATCTTCTGTCTTCCCTTTAAGTTTTTCCATGTTTTTGGTGATACCTAAAGGTCTACACTACACTGCAATCCACCATACTCTACAGTGAATCCTATGGGTCTTTTATGTATGTGAGAGTACCCCCATTGAAGTGGTTGGACATTTTATCCAAGGTGGACCAGCTGCATTTAGTGCAGAGGCAGAGTTGTGTGTGTGTGTGTGGGGGGGGGGGTCCTTGCATTGGGCATTGGGCATTGAAGATCTCCAAAGATGGAGAGTCCACCCTCTGAGACAATCTGTTCCACTATTGAACAGCTCTTATATTCAAGATGATCTTCCTAAAAGAATGCACTTTGTCTATAAATGGGAATTGCCATTATCCATGGATGCATATGTTCATTTGGTTGTCTATTGGGTTGCATATTTGGCATCTTGGTTCAGCTGTGCAGCATTGTCATTAAATCAAGACTTGCAACCATTGTGTAAATCCACCTGACGTAGGATCTCAAACATTCTGAGAGTTTCCAGTTTAGACAAATGGGATCTGGAGGAAATGAAAGAAGAGAAAGTTCTCAGTGATTACAAGTCACAGTGGCTATATCTTCCTGTTGGAATTTAGTATTTAGTCATTTATATATTAAAACGTGCCCCAGTATATATGAGCTTCTGGTAATAAACAGGACGCTCTGGTAAGGTAAAAATAAGGCTTACTTTATTGTTAAAAAGAATCTATCTAATATCCAGGAAAACAGACAATAACTAGAAAAATCTATACATTGGTACAAGAGTCCCACAAGAATCCTGAGATTTGTAGATTGTTGTGGCACCAGAGTTCTCTGACAGAGAAAGCTAAATATTTCAGAAACCTACAAATCTCAGAATTCAATAGCATTGAACCATGGGAGTTAAAGCAGTGTCAAACTGCATTATTTCTGCAGTTCCGATCAGACCTTAGTTTCTTCTTCCAATGTATACAGCCAGATCTTAATCTTGTGTGTGCGTGTGCGTGTGTGATTTTGCACAGTGCATTATTTCTAAGGGGATCTGTATTTAGGCCATTGTGTGACACTTTTCTTATACATCCAGTATGATGGCATTTTTGCTTTTATCCAATTTTTAAAAAAGTAATTCTGGAAAAGTTTAAATGAGTCCCAATGAAATAAAATAGACTTAACAGAATCTACATGCCCTTTGTCAGGATGACGCTTCCTTCTGCAGATCATTTTAATAGCTATTTTCTGTTCTTTTCCCTACTTTATTATAGTTTTACTCTGTCTGGTGAGTCAATCCAATTTTCTCATGCTGTTCTAAATATGGACACTTCCCACTCCCTCATAGTACATTTCTCATAATGGCATACCTACTGGTGACGGTTTTAATTTTTCCAGTAGATCAACAGCTTGTCAGGGGAGTGACTAGCATTTTCTGTATTGCAGGCAATTTTGAAGGAGGTCAGAGTTGGGAGAAAACAGGGATAGATGCCACACAACTACCTCGATGACTGAAAAATAACAGAAACCATTTGTTAGGAGCTCTCCTCTGTGACATACCTAGCATAATGATAAATCTAGCCTTGAGGACGGGACAATTTCAGCCTATGTTCTACTGGCACCAAGACCCACAAATCCCAAGACTGTTTTGGTCCATAAAATGTATCCAGGTTTTTACAATAATTGCTACAGCTTCTGGTAAACCAAAGGTTATTATGTAGAAATCTGTAATTTGTACAACTGGTAATCGTATTAAACGTATCAAGGACAGAACACAAGCAATCAGAGTGGGATCACAAATCCATCTGCGTGTTTGGTGTATTTACAGAATAATACTAGATTAGATGACCCATTTTATAACCTCAAATGACTGTGATTTATTCAGCAAACCTCTGGTTTCCGTTCACACAAGTCTAGTAAATAAATGGAGCTGAGTTAGAAAAGCAATAAGCAGGCCACATCTGAAACAGCCTCCTTTGCAAAATGGCAGTCTGAGTTTTCCAGGATGTGAATTTGGCTTAATACAAGCCACCTGATCCATGACCCATTTAAGCTGGTGGATATGTGTGTAAGCGTCTGTATCACTGTTAAGTTCAACAAAATGGGATTAGCTAAGATTCAAACATTTCAGCTTAACTGGGTTGTGAACTGGTCTGGTCGAGACCACAGCCAAATCTGTGGGTTGTATCATCTAAAACGACTTAACAAAACTGTGATCAGCAGTTCCAGCTCTTGAACATCTACTGCAAATTGTTTCATGTGGGTTACAGCTGTGGCCAGTGGTCAAAGAAAATTATACCTTCTGCTTTTAAAAAAAATCCTAGCAAAATATTGTAGTCAAAATTGTTATTTTTAAAAGAGAGAAAGTAGTTTTTTTCTGGACAGATGTAACTATATCTTATATCATTCCCTCCCAATCTTTTTCTCTGCTTTCAGGGTGTGAGGTTTTGTATATAATAAGGACCGATGCTCATTTTCACAGTGTTGAGTCTGGAGCAAACTGTGTTACATTTCCCACATAAGGCTAGAAACTGACAGATGGGAACTAGGAAGAACAACACCTGGTATGATTCCTTGAATATTATGAGTCAACAACCAGGAAACAGAAGGTTGTGGTTCTCCAGAAAAAGAATTTCTCAAGCTTCTTCCCCCTCCCCTCTCTGAATTAAAACTAGATGCAGACTGTACTCATATACCCCACAAGGTTCACTTTAAGAGACTAAAAGAATTACCTGCTCTGATTTTGGATGCTAAGTAGGGTCAGCTCTGGTTAATACTTGGATGGAAGACGGCCAATGAATACCAGGTGCTGTGGGCAATATTTCAGAGAAGGAACTGACAAAACCACATCTGAATATTCCTTGCTTAAGAAAATCCTAGGAAATTTGATGGGTGACTTGAAGGCACATAAACACAAGGAGTCTGGGTTCTCAGCTAGTCTTCTGATCAGGGAATTGGTGATTCACACACAGTTGCTAAAAACATAGTTCTTTGAAACTGGAAACGATTCTGCAGGACCTACTCCAGGTTTCCTTTGGTTTTGGCATGCCACCTTCCCTCTCCCCAATGTTTTCTGTCTTTTAGAAAGCATCTGTGGGGGGGATAAACTGTGCCTAGTGATGGAATTATATTTAAAAGGTGCATTAAGTCCTCCTGAAACTTCTCCAGATTAGTGGCCTCCTTAGGGTTGGTGTCATCTGGTACAGTAACTCATGGTGTCATCCCCACCATTGGCCTCCTCAGTATACAGAATCCTTAGTAATGCTTTTTTGCACTAATGTTACTCGTAAATTGTAATTCCCATATAGCACTGAGTGTAATGCTAATAGTTGTGACATAAAACAATTAGCAAAATTAAAATTACACCTTCAAATTACAATAGCGTATGCACAGTCTAAATGTGTTTACATATATATAGTGAAGATTTGTTTCAAATGTGATGTTTTTAAAGAAAATGTAAAAGAATTTTAAAAATTTAAAATGTTAATTTTTTTAAAAAATTAATTTAAAATTTTGGAATTTTACATTTTAATATTAAAAAAAATCTGAGGCCTCTCCTCTCCCACTGAGCCTCACCCGACTCCCACCATCTCTTAAAGCATTTTAAAGAGATACAGATGAATGCCACAGCTGGATTCTGCCAAAAGTATTTAAGGAGAAGTGGTGTCACACACACACACTTAGGACGTTATCCCACGGGGCCAAAAGCAGCAAGAATCCACCAAGAATCCGGCGCTATAGCGCTAATTTTTTCCGACTGATCCCGCGACGTCGCTAAGAAGCCACTAAGAATCCGGCGCTATAGCGCTAAATTTTTCCGACTGATCCCACGACGCCGCTAAGAATCCGGCAAGAGACCGCTCGGAATGCAGCATCATTCACGTTCTTTTGAATGTCGGTTTCACCAGGCATTGCAATAGCGCAAGCTGATTCTTAGCGCTATGAAAGCACTAGCGCTGTAGGTATGGTCAGCAATTCCCTCCCCGTGAGCATTTCCACTTCATAACCCATCGTTCCTAGCGCTATTTCCCATCGTTCTTTCTGGCAGCATCCTATGATGTGTTTCCTTTTTGCATAGGGACACAAACACAGCCGGTGGACATTTTCCTGTCGTGTGGGTGCTGGGTTGTAGGGTGCAGGCTTGTTGGGTGCAGGCTTGTGGGTGCAGGCAGAGCATAATGGTGAATGATAACATGTTTTGTAGTACTTTTGGTGATGTGTTGACGCCAAAGCAAAAAGTTAGTGCATGTGCAAGAATATGCTTGCCGGAATCATCCCACTATACCATGCTGTAGTGTGCTCTGCAAATGCGCTTTCCGTGGGGGGGCATCATCGCGATATCGTCAATAGCGCGATGATGCCAGTTGCGTGTGCTGGCCATTGCCATCTCTGGGGATTGCTAGCGCTATAGTAGTGGGATGATGCTTATATCGCTTTCTTGCCACTTTTACAGCAGCGTGGGATAAGGTCCTTAGGGTGTCATTTGGTGCAATCTGAAACCCCAACAACCCCCTAGTGATGCCACTGCTCCAAATACTGGGGGAGGGTAGGCAACCTGGCCCATGAGTCACACTTTGATGGTCTCCTACTCAATATAGGATCAACAGCGCAGGAGACAACTACATCATCTCTGACTGGTGGCTGTTCAGCCTTTCATTACATGCATCTATTAAAAGACCACCATCACCTTGCAAGATATCTTGTGCCAAATAGTTCTAATGTTGAGCCAAAGTCTGCTATCTTGCAATTTCCACCCATTGGTTCCAGAATCTTGAACTGTCCTGATTTGGCAGAAAGTGTCCTGATTAATATTATTTCTTCCTACTTTGTCAGTTGCTTTAAAAATGTCTCAGGACGTTTTCACATGGGGCTTTAGGCGGAGGCAATCCTACCTCCCGCCGGCCCCACTCCGGCTCCTCTTCCAGCTTGTTCAAACGCACACCGCAGAAAACCCCGCCCCTTCCGGTGTCATCCCTGCGTACGTCCGACTTCTAGCTCCGTGTGTTCAAACGCACGGAGCCTTAAGTCCGGCGTCCTTCCGGCATCCCTCCGGCCTCAGCATGTCCAACTCCGGCTTCAGCGGCGGAAAGGTAATTCCGACTTTTAAAAGGAATTAGCCTGCCACCGCCGGAGCCATTCCGGAGTGGGGCCGGCGGGAGGTAGGATTGCCTCCACCAAAGCCCCGTGTAAAAACGTCCTCAGTCTCTCCACTATTCACAATTTTGCTGCTATCAATTTCAAAGCCCACTAGGCCTATCTTATTATAATTATTATTTTGGAAAAACACAATGTCTGTACCTTCAGATGATTTGTCCCACAACTCCTGCAGTCTCTTACCTGTGGCTATGCTGGGTGGAACTGATGGGAGTTATAGGCTAAAAACATTTGGCAGCATGCCTTCCAAGTGTCCCATTTGGCAGGAATAGTCCTAATTAATCCTCTGTCATCCATTTTTTTTCAACTGCTTTTAAAATGTTCCAGTTTCTCTCTCACTTTCCCCCTTTGTCCTCAACTTAGTTCAATGTCTGCAAACTGAGTTCAAAATGCAGAAGTAGTTTGCATTCAATTAACTTATCAGAGGAATGGAGCAGAATGGCAGAATCTTGCCCATCCTAGTAGGCTCAGGCAAAAGCAAACTGATGTAGCCTCTTCCAGCTAATACATTTTTCCTCATTAATAATTTTTGACATCTTGATCATGCTCTGATTCTGCATGGCCAAATGTGTCCTGCTTTGCATCTGTGAAACATTAACAGGGTATGTGATTCTAGTCCTCCCTTCTGGTTCCTGATCAGCCTTCTATTTCAGCAAAAAAATAAATTAAAATACTATCATGTGATCTATCATGGGGTTTCCTTGGCAAGATTTGGTCAGAAGAGGTTTGCCATAACATTCCCCTGAGGCTGAGAGCATGTGACTTGGCCAAGGTCACACAGTGGATTTAGTGGCTGAGTGAGAATCGAACCCTGATCTCCAGAGTCGTAGTCAAAAGCTCAAACCACACTGGTTCTCTCTCTTGTTTTAAGGCAGAGTCTAAAAGCAAGTGAAAACACAATCGTGGGGCCATTCCCACTAGCGCTTTGTGCCAGGCAGATCGAGGGAGATTCAATAATGCATTCGTTCATCAATACCGAATCTGACCCGATGTGAAGTTCACACTATGGGCCTAAGCAGATGGCACAAAGCGCCATCTTCAAGGCCAGGAAGGGGAGGGGCAGCCTCACGCTGGCTGCCCCAACCCCTTCCCGAAAACATAGTCGGAGCGGCCGGCCCTCCGTATGGCCAGCACTCAAACAATGCACTTCCGCTGCAGCGTCCACACATGCTGCAGCGGAAGAGGCACCGAAGGTGCGCCAGACTTTTGCAGTGCACCTTCAGCATCTTGTGGAAAGAGCGCTATTTTAGCGCTCCTTCCTGGGGCTGGGATGCTGCACCGCGGGGCCGAGGAGTGCAGATACCTCGGCCCCGATCCGCAGCTTCCCGGGGCAGCCCCGTGCCGCCCGTCTGCTTCCCTTTTATGTTTACCCTGGTTCAATCTATCAGGCACAGACCTGATTCAATCTATCTGGAAGTTCACAATAACGAAAATACCAATTCAAAATGGATCCTCCCTACCAATTGCATTTGATCATTTTTGGTTGGTTTGTTTTTTTGTTCTGTCAATCAAATGATGCACATCTACGTCATTTCATGTCTGTTGTCATCGTTGGTGACTTCGCTTCGTATCCAGGGGAGGGAGGAATTAACACTTGGAGGATGTGTCCTCCATTTTCACCTTTTGTCCAAAATGTCCTCCATTTTGAACAGGACTAAGAAGCACACATTCTATATTTATATGAGCTTTTATTGGGACATATCCTCAGTTTCCCTTGCATGCCCTCCATTTTGTGGTGCCTCGTCCACCTCCCCTCCATCAGGGATGACATCCATCTGATCACCCTGGGATGAGGACAGGGTAACCAGAGCATCCTCCTTTCCCAGGATCTGTCCTCCATTTCATCCTCCTGTCCAGGAAAAATGTCCAAATACCCTCCCTTTGGAGCCTGGCTGAGAAGCATGCATTTTACCCCACAGAGCTGGCAGCAGTGGGAGCATCAGATCTCCTCCAAGCCCCTGGCAGGGATGGAGGGCGCCCTCTTTTCTCCTCCCTCCTCTTCCCCCCCATCACTCTCTCTACCTACCCACTCCTTCTTGCAATGGCATCATTGGGGAACACAAAAACAGAACAAATCACCCACCCACCCCCGTGTGGAAACCACGCAAATGCAATGGATTGCACACTCTGTAAAAAAAACTTATTTTAAAAAAAACATGTTCCCAGAAGAGCCCCCTTCCCTGGCTTTGGCGGTCCAAACATCTGGCAATGGCATCATAGGGGAAAAGAGCAGAAAAGGAAAACAGCTGAGCAATTATTTAAAGGGCACACCAGCGGGAAATTTGAAAACACTCAGAGCCAGCAACTAAGCGTGAGCACAAAAATGGTGCTTGCCTTGGGATAGGCATGTTCAGCCCTTATGTCCACCCTATGCCCATTGATCCCTCCCTCCGGGAAGCCCTGAATCTGATCAGGAGCAAGGTCACATTGGCAGCACCCTGAAAAAAACTGGTGTTTTACGAAAAACATGGGGGGAAAGTCATTTTCGGATAACCTGGGTTAAGGGGGATTTGACACGTGCCCCAATTCGGGTAGGAAAATGAATGAATTTTCTGCAAACTGATTCAAGTGTAAATGACCCCCTTTTAAACCGGCTTGCACCCCAGGTTATAAAATAGTGTGAATGTCCCCTTGGTCTTTATCTTAGACAAACTGGAGATGGTGGCACACTCTCATAACTTTGCCAGATCAGGCCTGTGGGAATTCAGATGATTAGGTGGCAACTTGATAGACCATTTTATTCCTTGAAACTGTATTGGCAGTCTACATTCTTTCATGGGTGCACACCCACCCAGATTCTCTGCAGGAAGTTACAGGCTATTCCCCTTCATTATATGATTATCTTAATCCCAGCTGCTGGAGTTTGTCATAGATGGTGCTGATAATTATCACATCACTTCACTGTCTGGGAGTTCAGAAGTCAGTTCTCTCTCTCCCCTACACACACCCCATACTTTCCAAACTTTGCATAATTGCTTATTGCAGGGAAGATGCGTCCTTTCTTTGCATCCCTCCCACTGCCAAATCCTTGAGTCACCCTTGTGCACCCAAAAACTCCCACACTTCTTCCCATTGACTTCAAAGAGCTAGCTTGGTGTGATGTGGGGGTTCATTCATGACAGTGAGATTGACATAGTCTGACCCCATTGTCCATTGATGGAAGGTGGCTTCCTTCTGGAGTCTGGAGGAAAGCTGGTTTTTAAATGCAAACAGCTGCCCTGATTAATGACTGGCTTAATAGCTGATTGATGTAGTATTAAAAAGTAATCTTGCAGGCAGTAATGGAAAGAAATTGCATGCAAGCTTTAGACTTCTGTCAGGAGATGGACAGCATGGTTCATGTTTGCTTAAGTTTCTGTTTCAAAATGAAGATTTATTGACCAACAACATGATTGTCCAATAGATGACCTCTTGGACCCTCAAATTACTCTTTGTGTAGAAAATAGATTCTGGAATAAAAGTATTTACTCCAGCACCTATCCTTCAATTAGCCTCCAGATATGTTTATTATTTCAGAGGATGTTGGAGTTTGTAGTCTAATATATCTGAGGTAACTGGTTGTAGGTGGCTTTTTTTTTTTTTAGAAACTGCAAGATATGGAAATGCTAGAATGTTGAACATAGATGTTAATTTTTAAAGATTCATTTATCCATTCATTTATGTTTGGTCCTTTCATTCCCTACTTTTCCCCTTTTGCAAGAGAGCATATGAGAGCACTAAATCCCATTTGCTCTTGGAAGCTAAGCAAGGTCAGCCCTGGTCAGTACTTGGATGGGGGACTGTCAGGGATGTGTATGTATGTGCCTTCTAGTCACCTGTTCACTTATGGCAACCTTATGGATTTCATAAGGTTTCCTTAGGCAAGGAATACTAAGAGGTGGGCTTGCCAGTTCCTTCTCCTGAAATATAGCCTATGGCATGTGGTATCCATTGGCAGTCTCCTATCCAGGTATTAACCAGGGCTGACCCTGCTTAGCTTCCAAGATCAGACAGGATCTGGTGCCTTTCTATGAGCTATATTCCAAGAAATGTAATACCTGTGAGTATTCCTTGACAGAAAAATTAGGAAATTCATGCGGTCACCATAAATGGACAAAGACACAAACATCATTTAGCAGTTATTCAGTTATTGTTGTTTTTAGCGCTACTATCCAAATAATCTCACTCACATATTCCAGTTTTGTTGTTCATACTATTTTTTAAAATCAGAACTGTATCTATGTGCATCTCTGAGGGTTCTGCTGGCTCACACTGTCAGCAGTTGAATAAAGATGGAGTTGATGATGTGGATGTATTCAAAACATGTTCAAGGCATGCAGAGATTTATCCTGGTTTATCCCAGGTCTATCCACATTGGTTATTCACACAGCTAACAATGTGAATCTCTTAGGAAAAGTCAGAAAAAAACATGGAGATCAATTATTCTGGGTTAAGGGTCTTTTTGGCAGCCCCCCACAAAAAAAACTTACTCAGGTGCATTTGAAATGCATGTGAACAACAAAGACTCAACCCACATTCTACTGGGATTATTTTCATCATCTAAATCAGGGGTAGGCAACCTTTTTGAGCCGGGGGCCGGGTTGCTGTCCCTCAGACAATTGGGGGGGGGGATAAATAAATAAATAAATAAAAGTTTAAAAAGTTAAAAAATTAAAAATATATACGATATATGCATGCACACTCTCTCAGCCCCAGAAAAGCTATGGCAAAACCCCTGTGGAGATTTTGCCAAGAAAACCCCAAGAACAAGTAATAACAATAATCAATGTCATCATGGTGGGCGGCGGCGGCGGTGGCAGGACCGGCCTCGGGCCTGTCCAAAGGCTTTGGGGGGCTGCATCCGGCCCCCGGGCCTTAGGTTGCCTACCCCTGATCTAAATAAACCCTTACTTATTTGATGAATTCTCCTAGGCAGAGGAGAGTTGGCATGGCCGGGGGGGGGGGGGGGGTTACTTTTTTGGAATGTAACTCCTGGAATCCACCAGGCTAATTAGTGAATTTCAGGAGCTCCAAAAAAAGTTGCTTCCAAGCTCTGATTGACATATGTATGTGTGCATGCACATGCACACAAAATGAGATGTGGATGACAATCCTTATGCATACTGCCTTTGCAATAAATCTCACTGGATTCAGTAGGACGTACTTCCCAATGAACTAGTATCTATGATCATGCTGTCAGTGGAGTCTCCTCTGTCTGAATACACACCCTATGTGGTTGCTCCTGGTTGCTCTTTCTTTATTCTGTAATTTCTCCATAGCATGTAAATGCAAAGTCTGTTTGCGCATAAATGCTCTTAAAAGCCTCAAAGGAGAGAGAAGAGTGGAGATGCAGGAGTCAGAGGGAGGCTTATGGCTCTGCATTGCTCTTTTCCTCCTCAGTCCATCAGGCAAGTTTCCCCTTCATTCACACTTCCTTTCTTAGCAGCTTAGAAGTAGCTATGTTGGTCTGTTCCAGCATAATACAAAAATGTCTTGTGGCACCTTTATGAATAACAGATGTAGTATATTTTAACCTGAACTTGCATGGATTTTACTCATTCTAAAGTACATCTGTCCATCTGCAAAGTGCAACTGTCCATCTTTCTGCTTTGCCCCTTCTCTGCCACCAAAGCCACAGTGACAAGAAATTGCAGGAGAAGGAAAATACACACCAGTTTCCTTCCAGCCATTAAAGGCTGGGCCTCTTCTGTCTTTCAATACCTTTGATGTCACTGAAAAAGGAAGGAGAAACAGTTTTCAACGTGTTGGATATAGACCTCCCCCTCTTCCCCAAAGTGTAGATCTTCATTATCACAAAACAATGAAATATTTCTTGGCAAATAGAAACCTTTCGTCAGGTCTGGACTCATAAGTGGCTTATTTATGGATTTAAGCTAGGAGGAATTTTACCAGTGTTATGGATTGTTCCTGTGTGTATTTCCCAGGGACATTCTTTCCTCCTCACACTTCTGCTGGATTGTTGTTTAGATTGAAGAATTTATAATGTTTTCTAAACACATATTAATTCAGCTTCAGGACAGACATGTGAAGAAAATTACCCCTATCATCAGCTACTTAAATCATACATTACAGATCTTAAGAAGAGTACCCCAAGGCCCTACATTCCAGTTCTTCCTGCCACTTACACATTTGTTAACTTTCACTGATTTAAATTAACCTGACACCAAACCTTACCACACATGTCAGCCTTAGAATCAAGTCTCTGGAAAAATCCACTAACAGCAGATAAGGTGGTCTACCTGTTTCTGTATTCGACCATTTGGATTGCAGGTGGAGGCTTACACAATGGAGGGAAGCAATCAGCTACAAAGAACCAAGTTCAGAAAAACATTTCCCATAATACTTCATAATCTACACATCTTGGCCAAAATGCTCTTTCCGAAGTCTTAATCTCAACAAGGTTGTGCAGACTCCCTTTGGACATTTCAAATCATAATCGTTTTAGCAATCGTACCCAACAACCCCATAGTTGGTGACTGGAATGGAAGAGGGATCAGTCACCAACTATGGGTTTGTTTAGTACAACATAGCTATGTGGCACATGTAGGATCTTAACCATTTGGGGGATTGCTACTCCCTAGCTGGCTGGGGATTCTGGGATTTCTACTTTAAAAATGTAAAGGTCACAGACCTTACTCTGTGAGAAAGAGTAATAATTAGTCCAGGGTGAGAATAATAATAATAATAATAATAAATTTTATTTGTAACCCGCCCCTCTGCTCGGCAATCGGGGCGGCGTACATCAATTAAAATATTACAGTTAAAATCCACATTCTTACCCTTCACCCACTACCCTCCCCCCTTAAAACAGTATTAAACATAATAGAGTTAAAAACAGACATATAACTAAAATAAATAATAAAAGATAAAACAAAATGCCACTCTCGGTGGAGAGACCAGATAAGTGGCTCAGCTGTGCATATCCCTGTACAGAGTTATTCTGGGAAGGCCTGCCGGAAGAGCTCCGTCTTAATTGCTTTCTTAAAAGTGGTAAGAGACGCAATAAGGCGTATCTGATCCGGCAGGCCATTCCACAGTTTAGGGGCAACGACTGAAAATGCCCTTAGGGAAGTCTGCTTGAATTTCGTTTTAGGTTGTGAGAGCAGATTTTTCCCCGCTGAACGAAGGGCACGGGGGGGCTCATACAGGGAGAGGCGGTCCCTAAGGTAAGATGGACCCAAGCCATGTAGGGCTTTAAAGGTCAAAACCAACACCTTGTACTGTGCCCGGAAACTGATTGGCAGCCAGTGGAGGGATTTAAGCACTGGTGTTATGTGCTCCCTCCTGGATGTTCCAGTGATTAACCTGGCTGCCATATTTTGAACCAACTGAAGTTTCCGAGTTAGGCACAAGGGTAGCCCCATGTAGAGTGCATTGCAGTAATCTAATCGTGAGGTTACCAGTGCGTGCACCACAGTTTCCAGGTCCTTCCTGTCCAGGTATGGGCGCAGCTGGCGTATCAGCCGAAGCTGATAACAGGCACTCCTGACTGTCGCATTCACCTGATTAGTCATGTGAAGCGACGAGTCAAGGAGTACCCCCAGACTGCGCACATGGTCCTTGGAGGAGAGTGTGACCCCATCCAGGACTGGGGGCTGTAATCCCGAACCTGGATTCGGACCTGTAACCGTGAGCACCTCCGTTTTGTCTGGATTCAGCTTCAATTTGTTTTTCCTCATCCAATCCATTACCGCTCTAAGACAGTCATTGAGAGGAGAGACGCCATCAGAGGTCTGAGACGATGATCTGGTCATGGAGAAGTAAATCTGGGTGTCGTCAGCGTACTGAAGACACCGTGCTCCATGCCTCCGAATGATCTCCCCCAGCGGCTTCATATAAATGTTAAATAACATCGGAGACAGGATGGCGCCCTGAGGGACGCCACAATTAAGCTCTATTTTAGAAGAGCAACTGTCCCCGAGCCTCACCCTCTGGGATCTGCCAGAGAGGAAGGAATGGAACCACCGCAAAGCAGTGCCTCCAATTCCTAACTCTCTCAGCCGATCCAAAAGAATGGCATGATCTATGGTGTCAAAGGCCGCTGAGAGGTCCAAGAGCACCAGCAGGGTCACACTTCCCCCGTCGATGCTCAAGCGGAGGTCATCGGTCAGAGCAACCATGGCAGTCTCAACCCCAAATCCTGTCCTAAAGCCAGTTTGAAATGGATCGAGATAATCGGTTTCATCCAAGATAGCTTGGAGCTGGGAGGCAACTGCCCTCTCGATTACCTTGCTTAAAAATGGCAGCAAGGAGACTGGTCTATAGTTGTTTCTGTCCAGGGGATCCAGGGAAGGCTTTTTCAAGAGTGGCCTAACTGCCGCCTCTTTTAAGCAAGATGGTATACTGCCTTCCCTGAGGGACGCATTGATCGTGTCTCGGAGAAACACCCTCAACGCGTCCCCACCCTGGACGACCAGCCATGATGGACAAGGATCGAGAGGGCAAGTTGTCTTCCTCATCCTTCCAAGCATCTTGTCCACGTCCTCGGTACTCACAGATTGAAATTGATCCAGTGAAATGCCATCAACGGAGTTACTGGACGCCTCGTCTACAGATTCTGCCGGAATACTGGTGTCCAAGTCGGCTCTTATCCGAGAGATTTTATCTGCAAAGTAGATATTAAATGCCTCACAGCAGGCTGTCGTCGGGTTAAGTAGAGGATTCGGTGCAGGAGAAATCTGCGTCAAATCCCCCACCACCCTAAACAACGCTGCCGGGCGAGACTCTGCAGACGCGATACGTGCAGAACAGAAAGATTTCTGCGCTGCACGTAAAGCCTCCCTGTAGGAATCAAGGTGCTTCCTAAGGCGAGTTCTGTCGGATAAGAGACGAGTCTTTCGCCATTCGCACTCCAGTCGTTGTCCAACCCGCTTCATCTTTCTGAGCTCTTCTGTATACCATGGTTTACGATTCGGAGCGGGTTGGAAAGGACGCTTGGGAGCGATTGTGTCGATAGCCTTGGTAAGATCGGTGTTCCATATATTAACCAAAGCTTCGACAGAATCGCTGGCATTACTCACCATTAAACCCTCTAAGGCTTTCTGGAAACCAATAGGTTCCATTAGCCTTCGAGGGCGGACCATTCTAATAGGTCCACCACCCCCGGGAGGGTGAACAATAGCCTTTAGTTCCACCTTGATCAGAAAATGATCCGTCCATGACAATGCGGAGGGTTTTGTGACCTCCGCCCACGGATATTCCTGCTCCGTACTAAAGACCGCATCAAGGGTATGACCAGCACAATGTGTGGGCCCGTTGACCAACTGGGATAGGCCCATGTTTGTCATGGTATCCATGAACTCCCGAGCTGCGCCAGTTAGATCTTGTGAACTGGTTTCGAGTGGAATGTTGAAGTCGCCCAGAACTAAGAGTCTGGGCGACTCCAACAGCAACTCAGAAACCAGGGCGATCAGCTCGGTTAGGGAGTCTGTTAAGCAACGGGGTGGCCGGTATACCAACAGAATCCCCAAACTATCCCTGGTCTTCAGGCTAAGGTACATACACTCGATGTGTGTCGTCTTCCGGATAGGCTTTCTGATCAAGGATAAGGTGTTTTTATGGACCAAGGCTATGCCGCCCCCCCGCCCACTTTCCCTTACCTGCTCACTAACTGAGTACCCAGCTGGGAGAGCCTGCGCCCAAGTCGCGGAGCTGGCATCCCCCAGCCAGGTCTCAGTGAAACAAGCCAGGTCGGCCTTCTCATCCACCAGGAGATCGTGGATGATGTGTGTTTTGTTTTTGACCGACCTGGCATTGCAGAGGAGCAGGTTGAGGGTTAGTGGAATGGTGAGTTTGCTCTCCAACTTACATTGGGAAACAGAATCAACTGAAGGAGGGATAGATAATAAACATCGATCCCTTCTTCTTTTGCACAGAGACGTTAGCCTAATAAGAATTGATCTTTGTCATGGACATCTTGGCTAAGTCAGAAGGAGGTGCTTTGGAAGACTTAGTTGTCCCCTTCACCATGGACCATTGTTACATCCTTGTTGACAGAAATAGGCACCAGCGTAAGTCTAGCTATTTTGAATTCTCAGCTCTTGTTTATAATAATGATGTTTTGAGTACAGAGAATTGGCCACCACCTTCTCTCATTTTGTTTCTTTTGGATTTGTTCAGACACTTCAGAGTCCAGCCAAGTCACTTGGTATTTACACAATTCATGACTTCTCCCTTTCTTTGTTATTCAGGGTCCTTTGGGCAGCAGCTGTGTATCCTTGGCCAACTATGGTGTGTGTGTGTGGGTGCCTTCAAGTCGCCTGTCAACGTACGGAAACTCCATGAATTTCATAGGGTTTTCTTAGGCAATGAATACTCAGTGGTGGTTTTGCCAGTTCCTTCCTCTGAAATATAGCTACAGCACCTGGTATACCTAAAACGTAATAAGAGTACTGTAACCACGCTGATCTACCTCACAGAGCTGTTGTCACTGGCTGCATCCACACTACAGAAATAATCTGGTTTGACACCATTTTAACTACCATGGCTTAATGCTATGGAATTCTAGAAACTGTAGTTTCTTGTGGCACCAGAGCAGAGAGGTGGAGAAAGGAAATGTGACATGTTTTGCTCCCCCTCTCACAGTATTAAAGCATGAGGATCATCCAATGAAGATGACTAACAGATGATTCATAGAGATAAAAGGAAGAATTTCCTCAAACTATCACATAGTTAACTGGAATTTACAAGATGCAGTGATGTGTGCTGATTTAGGGATTTGTAGTCCTGGATTTGCAGTTTAGGATGGAGTACCTAAAACTCTCTAATGCCTCATCAAACTAAAAACCCCAAGATTTCATAGGATGAAGTAATGGCACTTAAAGTGGAACCATAGCACTATAACTTACTTTGACCAAACATTTGCTAATTTCAGGTTCTAGTTTTATGTAATGGACAGTGGTAGGGAGCCTACTGTGGAATTTTGAATTTACATTTTAATATAATTGTCATTTACTAATTTTTTACACTGTCCTGAAATAAATACACAAAATAAAATAGTACAATACAATACAATACAATAGTTTCATGGTTATATGATTTCATAGAATAGAATAAAATGTAAATACAAAGAAGTAGTTTCCATTGTTACATGATTTCACAAAAGTCCCAATGCACTTCATCCTCATTAGACTAACTGACAATGAGACGTTTTGTCTCACCACTGGAAAAGTGGTTTTCTTTACAATTATTTCTTTTATCCTAACCATAAGGAAATTATTAGGAGGGAGAGCCAGTACCCCAGAGGACAGGATCAGAATTCAAAATGGCCTTAGCAGTTTTAAAGCTGGGCCAAAACTAACAAAACGAATTTCAACAGGGAGAAATGTAGGGTGTCGCACTTAGGCAGAAAAAGTATAATGCACAGATATAGGATGGGTGGTATTTGGCTTGACAGCAGTGCATATAAAAGGGATCTGGGAGTCTTAGCAGACCATAAGATGAACATGAGTCAACAGTATGATGCAGCAGCTAGAATAGCAAATGCAATCCTAGGCTGCATCAATAGGAGTATAGGGTCTAGATCAGGGGAAATAATAGTACCACTCTATTCTACTTTAGTCAGACCTCACCTGGACTACAGTGTCCAGTGCTGGTCACCACAGTTCAAGAGGGATGTTGAGATGCTGGAGCATGTCCAGAGGAAGGTGACCAAAATGATGAAAGATCTGGAAACATGCCTTTTAAGGAGCAGCTTAGGAAGCTGGGTGTGTTTAATCTGAGGAAGAGAAGATTCAGAGACGACATGATAGCTGTATTTAAATATTTGAAGACATGCCATATCAAAGATGGAGCAAACTTGTTTTCAGCTGCTCCAGAGACTTTCTGACAGTGCTTCAGAGAACTGTCTGATGGTGGGCCTTTTCACCCTACACCGTTGTACCACTATGATTTCAGTTTTAGTGCCAAAGCTGCATCTTAAAGAATCCTGGGATTTGGAGTTTGGTGAGGGACTAGAACTCTCTGGCTGAGAATTCTAAATGCTCCTCCATGAACTCCTCATCCCAAGATTCCATAGGATTCTGTCATGGGTGTTAAAGTGGGATTGTAGCACAATAATTTTGTAGTGTGAAATGGCCTGGTAAGAGGTGTTATACAGTGGAACACACCACCTTAGAGAGTGGTGGAGTCTCCTTCTTTGGAGGTTTTGAAACAGAGGCTGGATGGCCATTTGTCAGGAGTGGTTTGATTGTGTATTCCTGCATGGCAGCGGGTTGGACTGGATGGCCCTTGAGGTCTCTTCAAACCCTAGGATTCTATGATTCAATTTCTGTAGCAGAAATAAGTTTCATTGAATAGCTGGGCTATATAACTAGTCTTTAATTAACAGAAAAATGAAACAAGTATGGATGGGGATACAGATTCTTCCAACCATCTCTCTGCAAAGATGTAAACTTTCAGTCTTGCACTACTGTTGCTGAAGCCATTACTTGTTGCCTGAGGAGAAAGCTGCTCTGAAGCTGTCCTGACAAACACTGGGTTGTTGATCTACCACTAAACTCTGAAAAAGAAGCAGCTCACAAAATCAGGTCATGCTGTGTTCTGAATTAGAAATCCACATGGATCTCCTGAATCAGTGTGTTGCAAACAATAACTTTTTAAAAAATCATATGTGGATTAAAACAGTCATGCAATTGCAGCCAGAGTTTGACCAGTGGAACTGAAATAACATGGCCCATGCACATTTCTGATCCAAGTGGGATTAGAAGTGACTGGAAGTGCTGTGAGAAAGCACTTTTCCCAGGAGATTTCTTGCCTAGATAGCTAGGCTAGAGGCCTCTTTTACTTTGTGAACTTACAAGGCACCTTTTAGCACCCTTTGATGTAATCCCCTCTGCTTCCTGTCCTACCAAAAAAAAAGGAAGACAAGAAGCAAAGTTTGCTTCCTCCATTGTACCAATGCAAATTACATTCATTTAGTTAACATAAACTCACCTAAGCCTCTCTCCTTTGAACTGCTAACACCTGGGAGAGCAGAGACCTTAGAGCTGAAGAATTACGAGTCTGTTTATCTGGAAGATGTTCCCATTATCTATGTCTTAGAAAGCTCTCAAGGCAAAGTATTAACTTTAGCAAAAGAGAAGGAGTGGTTTGATTTGAAAGCCACAGGGTCACCAGGAAAAAATTGCAGTAGTTCAAACATTGCTGCTTTATGTTTTCTTCAAATGCAACAGGCTTGCATTTGCAATTGTTAAAATGCAATGGTTTTATGTGGAATTATATATCTTCTGGGCAATGGAGGCAATCGATGGATCTGTTGTCTCACTCCTCAAATGACTTAAGGACAGAGTTTTCAGCTTTAGCTAAAAAAGAAAGTGGTGGTGGTGGTGAAGAGACTGTTTTGTGTTTGCGGATTCAAAGCAGGCCCTTAATGGTACCTGAACATAATTACTGTTTGTTTTTGTTCTGTGCTGTCTTCTTAAATAAAGGAGGGTAGATGAAAGCTGAGGATAAACAAACTTCATGGAGACCGAGATAGCTTCAAAAGCCAAACTCTGCCCACCCCAGAGTCCAAAGACATTGCTTGTTTGTTCGTATCATCTTCTCACTATCACTGACCTAAATAGGTTATTTTGGGGTGTCTTTTTTGAGGGGAGTCTTTTCACAGCAGCTTAGGTCTTTTTGTTCTCAATTATTAGGATGTGTATCAGTAGCAATTGGTGGCTTCCAGATTAAAGTATGGGTAAATGCATTCTAGGTTTGTAATCCATATTTTAAAGGAGCTATCCAAGGTATGGAACCTAGTTTGCTGGGCCAACACACTGAATTGCTCTTTAAAAGTTTGGATCGAACCCCAAAGAGGATTCACTACCACCACCACCACCATGAACTGCTGAATGCCATACCTACAGCAGGAGGTGGTGCTCATGGCACAGGAGTAGAAAGGAGCCCCAGAACCACTCAATAGCTTCCTGGATGCACTGGGTACACCTCACATACCTCTCCGAGGATAAAGAATCTGGTTTAGATTACTCTTCTCTTCAGAAATGTAAAGGAACATTTTAATGCACTTGGATTACAGGGAGTGGAATCTAAAAAGTAACTTTCTGAAAGCACCTTGCATATGCTGCTATGAGATTGTCATCCATTATGAAGTGCCCAGCTCATGCTCGATGTCTTCAGAATGTCACTTTTTGGACTACACCTTCCACAATCCAGGTGGTCATGCTGGGTGGAAAATTCTGGGCTTTGTAGTCCAAGCTCTGAATGGACCTTGGAAAAGATCCAGGATGAGAGCAAGGAAGGCCTGAAGTACAATGATAAAGAACACACTTTGCATGCAAAAGTTTTAGGTCCATTTATCAGCATCTTCAGAGGGGTCTGGGAAAGACTCCTATCTGGAATCCTGGAAAGCCACTGCCAGCCAGGCTTCATCAACCTGATACCTTTCAGACAATCTGGACTGCAACTCCCATAATCCCACAATCAGAATGGCCCATGAACAGAAATGGTGGAAGCTGTAATTGAACAATATCTGGAGGTACTACCCCCACTGCATCAGAGGATTGTCAGAAGAGGTAGTCTATGGCTTGAATTCTATGCCTTAGTCCTAATTAGAACAGACCATTGAATTAATTGGTGAATGCTGAGTCAATGTGTAGATACATCTCATAGATTGAATGGGTCTACTCTAAATGATATTAATACAGAGAGGCCTTGTATCTGCTGGTGTTTGGTTCCAGGAATCCTGTGGATACCAAAATCTGTGGGTGCTCAAGAGCCATTATATAAAATGAGCTACCAAAATGGTGACCCTTGTATAAAATAGCAAAATCAAGTTTTGCTTTTTTGAGGGGGAAATATTTTCAAACTGTGGAAAATTAAACTGTGGGTGCAGAATCCCTGGGTATGGAGGGCCAACTGTAATAAGATCCTGGCTTCCCTCCACATTATCAAAGTACGGTATCATCCAAAATCCACAGAACAGTGATAACCAAAATGCACATTATACATGTTGCAAGCTTTCAAAGCTCCATTGGCTGATGTTTCTTCCTCCTATCTTCATTCCTTTCTCTTCTAAGTTTAAACCTGCTCTTCATATGATATTTTCTGTATACAAGTTGAATAGGTAGGGTGATAAAATCCCCTTGCCAATTGGGAACCATTCTGTTTCTCCATATTCTGTTCTGACAGTGGCCTCTTGTCCTAAGTACAGATTTCTCATCAGAGCTATCAAATGTAGTGGAACTCCCATGTCTTTGAGAATCAAGCTGTGAACCTGAGCCTTTACTGAGTTATAAATACATTGGGTTTGGTTCCAGGCCTCCTATGGATATAAAAACCTGTGGATGTTCAAATCTTATTTAATACAATGGTGTAGTAAAATTGTGTCCCTTATATAAAAAGGCAAAATCAAGTTTTGCTTTTGGGAAGATAGATAGATAGATAGATATTGAATATTCAATATATATATTGAATATTTTCAAACCATGGATGGTTGAATCCATGGATAAAGAATGTAGTTGCTTATAGATCACCTTTAAGGGTTTTTTAAAAGCTCTTTTTAAACGGTCTTCAAGTTTGCAAAAACAATTCAAGTAAGGCAAAATTTAAAGTTACATTAACAACTCTGCAAGAGCCAACTTGATGAATAAAATCAGCCAGGAAGAAACATGAAAATCTGTAGCAAATCAAATTATTTTCCACTGTGCAGTCCATAAAATACTGTGAGAGAAAGCCACTGAGAGTAAATGTGTAATGTCTAATTTGGCCTTAAATTCAATGGAACATATTCCCTGATAAGTGTAAACTGGGATTGCTCTGGAGCACCTTCATTTGCTCTCCTCCTGCTGCCATTTGTCCCTTTTGACTCTCACCTTTTCAGCCTCCCTCCCCCATGTCTCCCTTTCATGTTGTTGTTCCTTTTAACAGGGTTTGTGAGGTTTTCTATGCCTTAAAAGCTGCAGTTTTCTTTCCTTTGTCACTTTAGGCATCAGGCCAAGTGCGCACAGACTAAACAGAGGATATTAATTTCACTTTCACACACACACACGTACAAATTGCACAGAACCAACAGTGCAAAAGGGCATGAGTCCAAGAATCACACATGCACACACACACACAAGGTTTATGTAATCTTTTAAATATCAGGAAAGGCCTTCATGGTTATTAGAAAGTGACTTTTCAGGAAACAAGCCAATACGAATGAGGACAATATGAGGATATCCCCATCCTTTGTTTTGCATACTTGACTGTTTTTGTTGTTTTGTTTTGTTTTGTTTTGTTTTTGTAAGGAGGTACATTTCTGGTCTCCCTGACTGTACAAACACATGTTTGCAGACAATTCTGGATCTCTTTATTATATTATTATTTTATTTTATAGCCTGTCTTTTCCCCAATATTGGCACTTGAAATGGCTTACAGAACCAGTACAGATTAAAAACATACAAAATTGCCATTAATATATATATATTTAAAATCATTTAAATAATCTATAGAATTAAAACCATTTAAAATATGTTAAAAGACAAGATACAGTCATCCCTCCTGATTCGTGGGGGATCTGTTCTGGATCCTCCCCTAGCAAATCAGAAAAAATGCAAATATTCAAGCCCCATTTAATATAATAGCCACATGTGTGCCATTTTGTCCCTCTTGGCTTCCTGTCTGTGGAAATTCAAGACCGTGAATGGGAAGTCTGCGAACTAGGAGGGATAACTGTATATAAAAACCCAAAGCAACACACCTTTAAAAGCACATTGTAATCAATTCTTTAAAGCCCACTACCAATCTGGGATGGATGGATTAAAAACATAAGGTAGCTTCCTGTATTTCATGGAAATGAGCGTAGCTCACAGAAGAGTGTTAACAGTATGGGACCATTATATTTATGAGCTGGACCCAGACATTTAATCAGAACATTCCCATTTCCAGGAACGTGGCAAAAGTTAACTCCCTCTACTGCTCAATTCTCAGTGCCACCTCAGTCACTTAAGCTGATCGCACAGCACTTACAGGAATGGGAACAGAAAGGAATGGAATGGAACAGGACAAAAACACATGTTACTGGACAGGAGAATGCCACCAATGCCACCAAGAGTCCCCAAGCTGTTCCCCAGCCATTCCTGGTAACTGATCTTCAGCTGGGAAATGGCTTGGGGACTCCCAGCTGCATCGGTGGTGTTCTCCTGTCCAATAACATGCGTTCCATTCCATTCCATTCCTTTCCATTCCCGTTCCTGTAAGTGCCGTGTGATAAGCTTAACTGTTTCACAGGGTTCCCTAACACTAGAGGAGATTTTGGGGGACATACATCACTGCAAAGCAAGGGAAAATCAGTGAAGATCACTTCCTTCCCCATTCAGCTAGTCAAATTGCTCCACTACAGCCAAAGCTTTCTACTGAGGCTACTGCCATACTGCAGAATTAATGCAGTATGATACCACACTAACTGCCGTGGCTCAATGCTACAGAATTCTGAGATTTTCAGTTTTGTGAGTTATTTAGCCTTCTTTGTTAGGGAGTTCTGGAGCCACAACAAACTACAGATTCCAGGATTCCCTAACTTGAAGCCATGAGAGTAAAAGCAGTATCAAACTGCATTTTGTGAAGAACCTGTCTGTCTGTGACATGTTTCACTGGATTGAAGTCAATCCCTATCATGGTAGTGTTGTTGTTTTTTAAAAAAATTACACACATTTTTATAGTTTTAAATTTCTCCCACCCATCTGGAATCTAAAGAATTAGTTAACTGGGCCCTTATATTTTCATAAGTGGACTTAAATCTGTGCAAATTATAATTGTGCAGTTGCATAACATCTGTATTCAGTAGAGGGCTGCCGTTATGGTATCATATAGCAGAACTGGAAGTGCCCAATGCGCATTGATGTGAAATGAACATTTGTGTGCGTTGCACTCTGATGGCTAGTGTCCTATAACACACTTTCACAATTCAGTAAAGGGTTTCCTTAGAGTTTCTGCTATGTAGCTGGGTTTCTATAAAGTTTTCTAATATAACAGGTCATATAGGATTCCCACCAGGATATATAAATAAATTATAAGTTTAAAAATAAAAGAAACCAAGTACTTCTCTCTTGTCAGCCCAGACTGCTGTGGTTATGCTGGCTAGGTAATTCTAAGAGCCATAGTCCCCAAAAGTGACTTTTTGGAGTTCTGATTCTCAGTAACCTCTGAACAGTGCTAGAAGGAGAAAATTTTAGTGTCTAAGCAACAACAAAAAAATCACAGTGATATGAAGAGAAGGGAGGCCTGCAAAAAGCACATGTAAGCTAAGCAGGGGTGGAGAAATCTAGCACTGTTTTACAACTGGAACAATATTCCGAGAAGTGAATCCACTAAGGGATACGGCAACCCAGACTGTGAAATGGGTAAGTGGGGAAAGGGGGGAGGAGAGAAAGGAATAATGAGCACGTTCCATCAGTATTAAAGTTCTTGGAATTTTAATACAAGCTAATTTGAATGGCTGTGCTGTGGCTGAGGTGGGTTTTGGCACCAGAAAGAATGGACGGGAAGGTAGCCAGCAAAAGCCCCTGAGTGTGTTCCAGTAGCTTTTAGAAATGCTGCTACATCGGTTCTTAAAGATACAAGAGCCGGGGTGAAGATACAAGAGCCGGGGTGAAGGAAAATGCTCCGTAAGAGTTTTTGCCCAGTTAAATTTTCATTTAATGTCCAACGTTTTTGAATTGCAGAGAGTGAGACACTGAAAACCATTCACTCTTCTGCTTGCTGTTGTTGCATTCTCTCAGTCACTTTGTTGTTGTTGTTGTTAACTGCTTTCAAATCAGCCTCAACTCATGGTGACCCTGTGGATGAGATCCTCTGTCCTCCACTGTTCTGCTTAGGTCCTACAGATTCAGGCTTGTGGCCACCCTGGTTGTGTCTATCCATCTGGCACATTGTCTTCCTTTTTCCCTGCTACCTTCTACCTTTCCTAGCATTATTGTTATTTGTGCCTTCTCATGATGTGGCCAAAATACAGCAGCCTCAGTTTTGTCATCTTGGCTTCTAAGAAGAGTGCATGCTTGATCATTTCTACGATCCATTTGTTCATCTTCTTGGCCATCCATAGTAGCACTCTTCTCTAGCAACACATCTCAAATGAGCTTATTTTCTTTCAGTCAGCTTTCTTCCCTGTCCAGCTCTCACGTTCATACATGTGATGGGGAATGTATGGCTTGTGGGATTCTAACTTTAGTGCTTAGTTGTATAGCTTTCCACCTGGTCATTTTGATTGCCCCTTTTCTTTGGTGACCTTCTCTGTTTCACTAAATGCTCAACAGAAGTTTTATGCTATTGCAGTGCTAGAAATTTGGAAACTAAAGGGAAATTTCATGGAGAGGCAGAATTCTTGTGGGGGGAAATGATTTCTCTCTCTCTCTCTCTCTCTTTTTTTTTTTTTTTTTTTTTTTTTGGTCCCCCATTTCCAAGGATATACCCCTGGCAAGAACCCATACAAAATCTCAAGCTGACAACATAGAGGGAGAATGGAGAGAAATTTTGTGAGAGGGCAAACTGATGTATAATGGTTTCATGGTGTGTGTTAAACCACTAAAGGGTTTTGGGAACTACAGTATAGTGAATGGAGTTGAATGTTAATATTGTATGTGGGAGACTTCTATCCTCCCCAAAGTGAATTATATTCCTCAAAATTGCCAGAGGAGAGGGAGTGACTGTTAAACCACTTTGAGCCTATGTCACAAATTCTGAGTTTTGCTAGCACATGTGACCTACCAAGGCTGAGGTGGGTTGTGCTTTGACTCACATCAGATATGGTTGTGCTTTGACTCACATCAGATATGGTTGTGCTTTGACTCACATCAGCCTCACTCAGCCTGATGGCTAACTTTCTCACAGAATCATAGAATTGAAAGGGACCATGTGGGCCACCAAGTCCAACCCCTTGCTTAGTGTAGGATCTCCAGATGACCAGACTCTTTTTGAAGACCTCCAGATAAAGAACACCACTCTCACTATCAAGAGGTTCCTTCTAATATTCAATTGAAATCTACGGTCCTGTAAGTTCAAACCATTAGACCCAATTCTATCCTGTGAGGCAGCAGAGAACAAGCCTGCGCCCTCTTCTTTGTGGGACCCCATGAGGCATTTAAAGAATGTGACCATGTCAACTCTCAGTCTTCTTTTCTTTGATCTGAACATGCCTGACTTCTTCAACCTCTCCTCTCCCTGGTGGGGCAGTGGTTAAATGCCAGTACTGCAGCCATTCACTCACAAACCACAAAGTTGTGAGTTCAATCCCAGCCAGGGGCTCAGGGTCAACTCAACCTAGCATGCTTCGGAGGTCATAAAATGAATACCCAGCTTATTGGGGGGCAATTAGCTTACAATTGTAAACCATTTAGAGACTGCTTAGTGCAGTATGAAGTGATATATAAGTGAAGTTGCTATTGCTCATGTGTTTTATTTCCGTACCTCTTATCCTCCTTACTATCCTTCTCTGAACTCACTTCAGCTTGTATCTATCTTTCTTAAAATGAAGCACCCAGAACTGAACTCAGTTCTCTAGGCCATGCCTGACCAGTGCAGAATCCTATTATTTCCTTGACTTGGAACACATTGGTCTTCATTGTTGCAATGTCACACTGCTGGCTCATGTTCAACTGGCCTCTGCTGGTAATTAAAATATAGTCTATGATTCTGGCACTGTATCATATGTAAAGTATAATTTGCCTGAACATTTGAATGGACTTCCTACCTTTAAGTCTGTTCAAGAGAGGAACAAACTGTCTCAGTGCGTTCTCTAAGACTGATGATATTTAAGAAGAGAGGCTCTTATACTTGGAACATATCATGATAAAACATGCTTCATTGGGAAAGACAGTAATGTTGGGGAAAGTTGAAGGTTGTAGGACATGAGGATGACAGCTTTACAAATGATTGACTCAATAAAGGAAGCCATGGCCCTGAGTTTACAAGACCTGAGCAGGGCTGTATGACCAATGTTTTGGAGGCTCTTATTCATAGGGTCACCATAAGTCAAAATTGACATGATGACATATAACAACAACAACAACAACAACAACAACATAATAATAATAATAATAATAATAATAATAATAATAATAATAATAATAAAATTTTTACTTATATCCCGCTCCTCTGCCAGGCAATCGGGGCAGCGTACAACACTTCAAAACATCAAAACAAACATCAGAACAAATAAATCAATTGGAATCCCATCCCTCCTTCCCACACCCACCCATCCCCCAAAACAAATCAAACAATAACAACAAGTATGGCCACTAATCATGGATGTCAATTCCATCCTGTATTGTAAATTCTATATTCAACAAGGATTGGTCTGAATGATCTCTATGATCTCTTTCAGTTCTAATTTTGACTCTACATTTATAAAAATGAATGTTAGGATTCTCAGGAAACGAACTTCTGAGCCCAATGCCTCCCTTGGTGATTTCCCCCCCTTCTCTTGCACAGAATTGTAGAATAATACAGCCACTCTG
Organism: Phrynosoma blainvillii; assembly: GCA_026167975.1. NCBI lineage: Eukaryota > Metazoa > Chordata > Lepidosauria > Squamata > Phrynosomatidae > Phrynosoma > Phrynosoma blainvillii. The sequence goes on along the minus strand of JANUYF010000004.1, from coordinate 20,469,867 downwards.
CTAATAATGAATAACGTCCCTCACTGCTTCCACAGCTGTGTTAATACAAATGTGTATTTTTCAGGTTTACTTCCAGGCAGATGAGCCCCGGTGCCTCTTATTTTAGAAATCCTGGCACTGAATCAAAGTATAAAAGCCAAAGTTCATCCCAAGCCACCTGGGCTAGTGAGCTGATGTGGCGAAATTACATCACATCCAGTACCACATTCTGTTCTTTTTATGTGTTTCAACATGGGAATAATAGGGAAGGCACAAAAACTGGCCATGTCTCTATTGCAAAAAGAGTACAGTGGCTTACTGTAATTGATCTACACCAGGGCTGCCCTATCAGTGCATAGGGTAAGGTGGCTGCTTTAGGCAGTAGCTGTTGGGAGTTGTTGTTGTTGTTGTTGTTGTGTGCCTTCAAGTCATTTCCGACTTATGGCAACCCTAAGGCAAACCTATCATGGGATTTTCTTGGCAAGTTTCTTCAGAGGGGATTTGCCATTGCCTTTCCCTGAGACTGAGAGCATGTGACTTCCCACGATCACCCAGTGGGTTTACATGGCCAAGTGGGGAATTGAACCCTGGTCTCCAGTCATAGTCCAACATGCAAACCACTGCACCATGCTTGCTCTCTAGCTTTTGGGAGCCATGACTTAAATTAAGATGTGTAGATAAAATCATCTGGGAATTAAAATCTTGTGATGTCTCATTGTAATTATAGCCTCCAGATCAAATTGCTTTACATGCCTGAATAAGTAATTTACTTTCTAAGATGTTCTGTCTGCTCGTGGGAAAAGCCAGAATCTGTTACAACAACTATATATGATGGAAGCCTGTTGCAAAACTGAGAAACATTTCTATGCATCTCTGCTTGCAGTGAAATCTGCTGCAATATTATTCAAATAAGATGCTATTCAAATAAGTATATTATTTGGCATATAAAAGGCATATGCCATTTCTACTTACGATGTATCCACACTGCAGGAATAAAGCAGTTTGACACCACTTTAAGTGTCATGGCTCCATTCTGTGGAATCCTGGATTTGTAGTTCTATGAGGTATTCATGAGGTAGAGCTGGAGGACCTAAAGATGGTAGTGAAGTCAAAGCTAGACTTTTGCAATGTACATTGGACTATCAAGACATGGCAGCCAGAATGATTACTGGGACATCCAGTGATCATATTGCACCAATATTAAAATCTTTCCACTGGCTGCCAGTTAGTTTCCAGGCAAGGTACAAAGTGTTGGTTATTACCTTTAAAGCCCTACATGGTTTGGGTCCAGGTTACCTACAGGATCGCCTCCTCCCATATAATCCACCCCGTATGCTCAGGTCCTCTGGCAGACATTTATTACAGTCAACCAAGATGAAGTTGGCAAATGCCAGCCCAAGGACTTTTTCTTCAGCCACCCATTGATTGTGGAATAACCTGCCAAAAGAGATTCAACAGCTGAATATGCTGTCCAAATTTAAAGGAGCATTAAAGGCCAGTCTCTTCTGGCAGGCATATCCAGATGACTTTTAAATGATGAATTTTAAATGTGACTGATTTGATATGTGTACATCTTATTTGTCCTTTTAAACTGATGCATATTTCAACTGATGTGTTTTAACTGATGTTCTTTGTGAATTGTTGTTGTTCCTCGCCTACTTATTATTCAACCTGGTCTGTCAGAGAGCTGTGGTGTCTTTCCAAACTACAAATCCCAGGATTCTGTAGGATAAAGTCATGGCAGTTAAAGTGGTGTCAAACTGCTTTATTTCTGTACTATGGCTACACTCCTTGACATGTTAATTTACTTGACTTCTCCTACATGGAAGAACAGTGCCTAGCTTGTGTGTATGCTATCAGGAGCTTCTAAAATAAATATTATAAAGTAAAATAATACATTAAATATAGATGCATTTGTTACAGAATTATAGAATCAGTATTAGTGTTTGGAAATAAGGAGTTACAAGTAGTTCCCTATAAGTTAACTCCTATTTTTTAAGAGGAGGTGTAAAAAAAAAATTACATTTCAAAAGCAATGTAATGAGTGGAGAATTCTGGGAGTGAAGGTACTTTATTAGTGTGAAAGATAATGTGTTAGTTAATTTTCAAAATTACTTTTAAATTAAATTTGTTAGAGGTGTTTGAATAGGATTTTTGAAAAGTTCTGTAGCATTCTCTTATCAAACCTTATGAGGGATGACTTACCAAACTGAGTATGTTTAATCTGGAGAAGAGAAGACTGAGATGTGCCATCTTTAAATATCTGAAGGGATGTCAGGTGGAAGATGGAGCAAGCTTGTTTTCTGCTGCTCCAGAGACTGGAATAACAGATTCAAATTACAAGAGATTTCACCTAAACATTAGGAAGAACTTCTTCAGTGCAAGAGCTGTCCAACAATGGAATGAGCTGCCTCAGAAGGTGGTGGACTCCTTCTTTGGAGGTCTTTAAACAAAGATTGGATTGGTATCCTTCAGGAGGGCTTTAGCACAGAGTGGGGTAATAATAATAATAATAATAATAATAATGCTTCATAGTGAACTGAGCACTCTCTAAGTGCTTTACACTGTGTTAACCAATTGCCCCCAACAAGCTGGGCACTCATTGACCTACACAAAGATGGAAGGCTGAGTTAACCAGGAGTCCTATGGAATCAAACTCCCAATGCTGTAGCTGAGTACAAATATTGTTCATCAGCCCTTCATTACCTGCCACCCTCCAGATGTTTTTGGACTGCAGCCTTCATCATCCCCAGCCAACAAGGAGCCTGGAGGGCAAGGGACCCACAATAAAGCTTCCAGAATAAACAGAATAAATATTTCACATTCTTGAAAATGAAATATAATGTAAGTAATACATTATACAAGCTGATGCTACAAATCCCAGATAAGGGTAGATGTTTCTAAAATTTCAGGGAATAACAATGCAAACTTATCCAGTTATTGTATTGAATTTCAAATTGGGATTGTATCTTGGAGTAAATGCATGTTGTGTTTACTCATTTGCCATGCTGCTTCCATGAGACTCGGATGTCTGGACAACTTCAACCCCATGGTTGTAGTCACATCTGGCTGATGTACCCCAAAGCAAATGACAATGGCTAAACAGTAAGTTTCATTCAATCTCTTCATTCATTAAGGGCAGGAAATGGGTGGCCCTCCAAAGCTTGTTTGACTGCTGCTTCCATCGGCCCTGGATAGCCTTGCCAATAAGAAGAGATGATGGTATTTGCAGTCCAGCAATATCTGGAGATCCACACATCCCCCATCTCTACAGTACCCATGACTCGGTTGGATCCAGACCTAGACATACTTAGAATAAGCCCACTGAAATCATGCGGGGTCTATATTAGTGTTGACTAATTTAAATCCCATTGATTTGGGTGAAGCTACTCTTAAGTACTGAAGTCCTAGTAATCTGAGTGAGTCTGGGTTAAATGTAATGAAAAGTGGATCCAATCCTGTATGTGAAGTGGTGGACCAAAGTGTGCCACTCAGTTAAATAGTTGTTGTTTTATTAATTTATATTTTGTGTTTCCCCAAAGATTAAATAATTATTTGGTCAGGAAGGGTGCTCTCAGATGGTGTTCCTGCTTTCCTTCTTGGCCATTGCCTGTGGCCAGTCTTGCTCCCTATGCCATTTTAACATCTACATGAAACTGCTGGAAGATATTGAGCTTTGGGGTCTGGTAGCTGGACAGTTAAAAAAGATGATAGGAAGAAAATTGAGATGTGGTGCTGGATAGAGTGCTGAGGATCCCAGGGACAGCCAAAAGGACAAAGAAGTGGGACCTAGAGAAGATCAAATTGGAAAGCTCCCTGGAAGCCAAGATGACCAAACTGAAACTGTCATACTTTGGACACATCATGAGAAGAGAGGACTCTTTGGGGAAAAAAAAACAATAATGCTGGGAAAGGTGGAGGGAAGTAGAAAAAGAGGAAGGCCACATGCCAGATGGATGGACTCTATTACGGAGGTCACAGGTATTAAGGGGTTGCAGGAATTAAACAGAGCAGTGGAGGACAGAGGGTCTTGGAGATGTCTCATCCATAGGGCTGATTGCTGTCAATCATCCCCCGTGTGACTACTTTTCTCATGAGCTCAGATGTTGATGCACTGACTATCTTTTTCCCAGCTAAAACTATAGTTGTTATAACTTCTTGACCATCTGGGCCGAGTTCTCTTTGTTTCTCTAAATGTTGTTCCCATGAGGAAAATTCCACACACACATCTCTACATTTCACCATTGACTGTATAACCCAGGGGTAGGCAACCTTTCCCCTTTAAGGGCCGAGGGACTTCAGCTCCCAGAATCCCAGGAGCTATTGGCCAACATGGGACTATTGGCCAACATGGCTGAGGCTTCTGGGAGCTGAAGTCCCTTGGCCCTTAAAGGAAAAGGTTGCCTACCCCTGGTATAACCCATCTATATTCCAACATCGAGATCTACTTGAGGGCAGTTAACAACAGCAACAATCACCAGTATGCTGATGGTACCCAGCTCTATTATTCCTTTCCATCCAGTTCCAAGAAAGCTGTTAAACCAGTATCTGAAATGGACTGGATTAGGACAAACAAATAGAAGCTTAATCCAGACAAGGTGGAGATGCATCTGGACAGTCAAAAGACAGATCAGGGAATATGGATTCATCTTGTGTTAAATGGGGTTACACTTCTCTTGAAATCGTAGATTGGAGGTACTCCTAGATTCAGGTCTGAGTCTGGAGGCCAAGGTTTCAGCAGTGACCAGGCATGAATTTTCACTGTTAAAACTAGTGTATCAACTGTGCCCATTCCTGGAGAAGTTGGATCTGGCCACAGTGGTACATGCCTTGGTTACATCCTGTTTGGATTACTGTAATGCACTCTACATGGCTCTGCCTTTGAAAAGTGCTCAGAAACCTCCATTGACCCAAAGAACTGCAGCCAGGTTGTTAACTAGTTGGCCACAGGGAGCACACAACTCCCTTGTTGCAACAGCTCCATTGACTGCTGGTCCATTTCTGGGCACAATTCAAAGTGTTGTTGACTTATAAAGCCATATATGACTTGGGGCCAGGTTATTTGAAGGATCATATCTTCCTTTATGAACCATTACAGCTGTAAGATCAGAGGTCCTTCTCTCTGTCCCATACCTTCTCAAGCTTATTTGGTGGGAACAAGGGACAAGGCCCTCTTGGTGGCTGCTCCCAGACTTTTGGCGACTCACTTCCTCAAGATCCTGCCTCCCCACTGAATTAATTGAAAAACAACTCCTTTTGCACTTTGAACTTAGTTTGCAGCAACTGAAGTAAGCTGAGGACAAAGGATGTACCCTCTAAGTATGCTGTAACCAGCCTTTCTTCTTCCTGAAAGGGTTCAATGACAATCATTGGCTTAATATTTCTCAGTCCTTGATCATTTCATACACTGAGATGATTTATAATACCTGAGAATGCTTAGCTACATAGGAGTCTTTGCGATTCAATTCTTCCATATCAGGGGGTGCTTTTCCTATCCTAGTCTTGGAGTGGGTGGCACTGAAGCCTCCTCTTTCTTCTGTTCTGGGCTCCATGGTCAGTTGTGCTCACAGCAAAGTCAGCGATGGACAAACCCTGCAGGAGTATGCAAGCTTGAAAACCAGAAAACAGACTCATATTGGGCACATTCCTAGAGGATAGTTCTCACCTGACTCAGCTCTTTCCTACCTTACAGGCTTGTTGCGGTGCCCAAAGACCTCTCCAAGTTACCCAGAGGAAAGACTTGGTATAGATCCAGCAAGTGAATTCTTTTTCTCTATTGCTGATCTCCACGCTCTCTGCAAATGGCTGTCTTTTTACCCTGTAAAGCAACCTGCCAAAGTTTTGTCCCTGCAGCGGAGGGAGAGCCATCACCAGCGGGTTAACAAGTTGCAGACACAACTCACTGACTGGAACATATTCCTGACAGCAATAAGGAAGCTCACATTATCCATCCCTCATAGCCATGAAAAAAAGCTTAAATCAAGTAGGCCATAGAACTGGGTTACTGATCAAAGCAAACTCATTCCAGACAAAAACAGAAACAAGGCGCAATTATTTCCTAGTAGGGCTTAATGGGCTGCAATTGAGGAGAAGCATTTTTATGAATTAAGGGGTTGAGTTATGGTGATCAATGAGGTGCCAATCAAAAAGCCCTTCCTTCCGCACAGGTGATGAGGCTTCCCTGCTATGGTGCAGCTGAAACCACATGAAATAACCTTGATGCTAGTTAGCAACTGGATAGAAGCCAAGGCAGTCATATTCCCTATTAGCACAGCATATGTGATGGTGGCAGGACTCTTGGAGCCTCATTATTGGGACTTCTTACCATCCCTTGCTTTAGCATGGGTCCATCTATGGCTATAATAGTGCAATGCTTTAATAATTGGAGTTCACCTCTCAGAAGCCCCAGGCAGTGGGCTAGTGCTTAGGGATAATGAGAGTTGAAGTCTAGAACTTCAGGAGAACCAGAGATGACAAACCATCATCTCACTATTCCACTGCATGCATTTATTTCTGCATTTTGTATCCCACCTTTTGCCCCAATCTGGAACTCATGGCGTGAAATGTACAAAGGAAAATAAACTCCCCAAAAGTGTAATGTGACAGCGCAGCTAAACAAATGCTAATATTTAAACACAATTGAATTAAAAGGAAATTTAAAAGCCTGCCAATTCAATTCAGACTAGGACCCGAAACAATGGATGCAAGCTGCAAGAAAAGAGATTCCACCTCAACATTAGGAGGAACTTCCTGACAGTAAGGGCGGTTCGACAGTGGAACACACTCCCTCGGAGAGTAGTGGAGTCTCCTTCCTTGGAGGTCTTTAAGCAGAGGCTGGATGGCCATCTGTCAGGGATGCTTTGATTGGGAGTTCCTGCACGGCAGGGGGTTGGACTGGATGGCCCTTGTGGTCTCTTCCAATTCTATGATTCTATGATTCAAAACAATTTAGTGCCTACCCATTAAAAGCCCTTTCTGCAACAACCAGTATATTGTCAGCTGAATAAAGAGCTTCTGGAGGAAAGAAAACAGTGAGGGAACTACTCTAGCTTTACCTGAAAGGGACCTCCATAGCCTGGGAGCAACCACCAAGAAAGCCCTCATTTGGGTCTTCGTCAAATATGCTTCCAAGAGTGTTGGGATCAAGAAAAAGGCTAGGTACCTACTAGGTACCTTCTTTTACAACATCAGGAAAAGAACTGTCAGTAGCGTAATCCATACCATCCAACATATCACTATCTGGGACACATTGTAACCAAGCAACATCAGAGTGTAGTCAAGATGATAAAATTATTAATGAAGAAGAACACACAAGTTAAGCGAGGCTGCAGCAGTTTCTTTTTGCCTGAACCTACTGGGAAAGGCAAGTTTCTGCTCATCTTTTTTCCTCCTCTGTTGAATGTGAATGCAAACTACTTTGCATGCTTTCAGCTCAGTTTGTACCATTGTTGAATGTGAATGCAAACTGCTTTGCATGCTTTCAGCTCAGTTTGTACCATTGGAAATAAGTCAGTGACAAAACGAGAAAGTGGAAGGAAGTGTGAGAAACTGGGATATTTTAAAGGCAGCTGCTGACATGGAGCCACATGGGGACAGTTGGAGGGTATGGTAACCCCTGTTTTTGCTAACATAGAGCCATAGAACGATTCTGGCCACTTGTCTCCAACTCTTGACAGCTGCGACTTTGCTTAAAGGCTCCAGTGTGTCAAAGGAAGGGCTATTTCAACCCATTTGAATCTGATTTGTATTAAATTGTGTGTGTTTTGGTAATCTTTTTTATGTAAAAATAAAAAAATGAAAGAAAGAAAGGGAGTTGGGGAGTAACATTAAAGTGAATAATTCATCAAGAGCCATGTCTACATTTCTTGGCATGGTCCAACGTAAGGCAGCTGGCCTGTAATGGCATTTTAATAGTGTCATAATATGGTGCTTCTTTTAGGTGTGTCAAGTAGTAATACTTCATCACATTCATGATTTTGGCAGGCATAGTACTAGCAGGACCTGTGGGGGTTTTCTATAAGCTATCATAGCTGCATCCAAATATCCTTTCAAAGTCTATGTTACCAAAGTTTCCCACAGACCACAGAGAAGAAAAGAAACTATATATCTGTTTGGATTTTGCTCTCCCTTTTCCTCAAGAACTTTTGATTTTCATTTGATGTAACACAGTGAAGTTTATGCCAAGCAGTAGTGTTATCTTTCTAACCTAAATGTACCCTCCCTCCAAGGAATCCAGGATGCCATGCACAGTCTTGTGTCTTTCCACCCACCCCATCCTTGGCAGATTGGACATTACCGTATGAGGCTCTGTTATTGCCACAGCCACATTCTGTTTGCAACACTCTGGGATTGCAACACTCATTTTGCATTCTCTTGGAATTGTGCGATAGCAGCACTTGGTTGATGGCGGCTCATTGAAGCGCCTTACTCCAACTGCCTTGCTTACCCCACTTGCTATCCATTATTGTACTTGCTTGTGCATGCATGTTTTTTTTTCTTAGTATAATTTTAGCATATTACCTTTTTAGGACTACAGCTTCCAGAATCCATGCTAGCCCTGCTGGCTAGGGAATTCTGGGAGTTGTAGTCCAAACTGTAAGTTTTCCAAAGGTGTTTATATATATTATGCACATGCATATTATATGCACATTAGAGACTTAAATCCTTAGATGAGAGGCAACTGTGCTGGCTTTAAGGGGCACTTTTATGTTCCTGACACCCTCAGGAAGTCACACAGACTGCCAGAAATGCCACCTCCCATACCCCCCCCCCCAAGATGTGGCTTGAAGTCCCCTTCGGACTTTAAAAACTGGCATATTGCAATATTAAACAACACAGCAGGATCTTGCATCCTATTTAAAAGGAAAATTGCTGCTTCTAGAGGCTTCCTTCACAGGCAATTAACCCTTTATTTTGGCCAGAAAAAGAGTGGTCCAGAGTTCTGGAAGCTGCAAAAAGAGCCGGAGGGTGCCATTAAAATAGAATACATTATAACTTTAACAATTTGTATGTTTTTACCTATTTTTAATTTTTCACTTTTTTGGTAATTTTTGTAAGCTGCCTTAAGACCTCACTCTTGATAAAAGAAGCAAAATTAAATCAATAATAATAATAAATAATATCAAAATTATCATCATCTCACTGATTCTTAAGATTCTTAAATAGAATTTGAATCACTGGTAGTCTAAAACTTCAGTGAATGATATCTGGTATATTATGAAATGGAGTACTCTACAACAACAACAACATTTGAACAAAATCATCTTAGACAGGATCCCAATAGCATAATTACAAAAAGTGACACTGCTTGGAACATGCCACATTTTCCGATCATATGTCACTGATACGTAAATCCTTCGATGAAGTCCAAATCATTGTTGGCCTAAAACTCCATTTGGTAACACCTAGAAAAAGCCAATGGCAAACTCCCTCTGAACAAACCTTGCCAAGAAAACCCCATGATAACATTGCCTTAGGGTTGCCATAAGTCAGAAACAACTTGAAGGCACACAACAACTACAAGTGAACTATGAAACCTATGGTTTTATAATTATTTAAGGATGACGACGATACAGCCTTGTGGCTCTCTGCATTGGAGGCAACTTAGTACCCACCAATAACCATCATGGAACCATAAAATTAGTGCTTTGGTTCATTTTGGCATTGGTTGGAGCAAGAACTTTGACTTCCAAAACTAAGGGAAGTGAGGAAGATACAAAAACCTCTTTCTCTCTGAAATAGTGGACATGTCCCTGGGCTAGAGTCAACTCTACCATTAGCCAGAGTGAGCTGCCTGCCTCAGGAGGCTGATGGTGGGACATAGGGAGCAGATGTGAGGTGTCAGAAGACAGGGCACTGTCTGTGCTGGTTATACAATCTGTTTTGTCCCCCCAGAGTTAGCTTCCTAATTTCAGGCCAAAGCTTGAGTTAACCCACTAAATGAGAGAGGTGTGTTTGCCTATGTGATGAGAAAACAACATCCTTTAATTGTAGGAGAGTTCTGGAGGAATGAGGAGCTACATGAGACTGTAGAGTTACAATTCATTAGGAAGTTCCTGTCTGTCACCATAGGATTGAAATGTAGTCAAGGGTTCTTATCACACTCCATGAGTTAGTTGGTTTACCTAGTGTCTGAATCCTTGTGTGATCAGCAATTGTTTTGTGAATGGCCATGGTAAAGAATGTCAATTGCCAACATTCAGTACCTTCTGCATTTCAGTACTCCTTCACATTGCCATCCACAGTCGCATTCCCAACTGTGTGTACTATGTAGATAGCCTTAATCAGCACTACTTACAACACAAGAGTTTTTCTAATATCACTTTCTTCACAAGGAAAGTGATGGGTGTGAAAACGCAACATTCCTGTACACATGGGGGCTCTCTATGTGAGCAAGAAGGTTGGAACATCAGGGTTGTTGCTGTTGCGTACCTTCAAGTTGTTTCTAACACACGACAACTCTAAGGCACACTTATCATGGAGATTTCTTGGCAAAATTTGTTCAGAGGGGGTTTGTCATTGCCTTCCCCTGAGGCTGAGAGCATGTGACTTGCCCAAGGTCACCCAGTGGATTTCATAGCCAAGCTGAGAATCGAACCCTGGTCTCCAGAGCTGTAGTCTAACATCAAACCACTACACCACTCTGGTTCCCCTGTAACATCAGGGTAATGATCGTGATTTTTAAAAGAAGCTGCCTTTCTTTACAGTGTGTGCACACTCCACAGTTAACAACATTTTGATAATACTTTAACTGTCATGGCTCCATCTTAGGGAATCCTCGGTCTTGTAGGTGGGTGAGTTCTAATCCATTGTGCCCCTAGCTATTTGATGCAGAGGAATCAGCAATTATTACATATTTTTCCCAGTGTTCCAAAGACTGGTAAACTATTTGCACCCTTTAGCTACAATTGTTTCTTTCTTTCTGGAAACTCACAAGGGACAATAAACAATGACCTGTACCAATCTATGGACACCAACTTTGAGCATGACTGCTTTAATCCACTCCTCTAAATAACAGCACTAGAGCTCTCTTATATAAAATCCTAACTACCTCAGCAAACTACAAATTCCAGGATTTCCTAGATTGGAGACATGAGGATTGAAAGTGGCATCAAAATGCTGTAATTATGTACTGTGGTTTAATCATTTATAAAACTATGTGTATAACCTATTTTGTAAAGAGGGAAGGCAGGATATATGTGTTGTTGTTGTTGCTGCTGTCATCATGGGCCTTCAAGTCAACTCTGGCGTACGGTGAGCCTATTATAGGGTATTCTTGGCATGTTATATTCAGAGAGATTTGACATTGTCTTCTTCTGAGGTTGGAAAAGTGTTACCATACCCTCTATCTTCCAATTTCTCAGACACAGCCTCAATTGATCCTCTGTCACCCCACTTTTGCTTTAAAATGTCCCATTTTCTCTCTGCTCCTTCCACTTTCCCCCTTTGTCTTCAGCTTGCCTCAATTGCTGCAAACAGTTCAAAGAGCAAAAGTGGTTTGCACTCCATTAATTCAGCAGGAGGGAGAGGAGAGGAATGTAGACTCAGGCAAAAGCAAACGGCTGCAGCCTCTCCTAGCTTGTGTATTCTTCCTTATTAATGTCGTTTGTCATCATGACTCTGATGGTGCTTGGCCACATGTGTTCCAATGTTAATCTGTGAAATGTTGGTGGGCATACATATTACCAGTTCAGAACTGGCTGCACTGGCTTCCAATTTGTTTCCAAGATCTAGTAAATTCTTTACAAATGAACCAAATGAAAATTCTCCATTTTCACCAGCCAATTTCAGCAGGCCCTCCACATTCACTGGGGCTAGGGGTGCAAGACCCCCATGAAAGTGGGAAAACCATAAATAAATAAAAACACTCTTTTTTTTAATCTGAGGAATCTCTGGTGGAAATTGACCATAGAATAGTGCTGGAAGACCTCAAAATGCCTAAATAGAATCACACTAGAGGACCTAGAGTTTCCTAGAGAGAATATATAAGTCAGATTTGCAAATAATCAGAACTGCAAAAGTCAGAACCACAAATGTGGAGGGCAGACTGTATAATTATTCCCATCTTGGAGGGCCATGGTGTACCTTTCTGACATTTTTTACCCTGGACCTAAATGAACTGCATTTGCTACCAATGTGGTTCCAAGATCAAGTAAAGGTGTTGGTGTTGGCTTGGGGCCAGGATATCTGAAGGTCCTATCACACTACAGAATTAAAGTGCTATGATTCCACTTTAACTGCCATCCAAGGGACTCCTGTGATTTGGAGAATAGGGATGGATATTTAGAATTCTCATCCAGAGAACTCTAGTGCCTCATCAAACTACAAATCCTATGATTTCTTAGGCTGGAGCCATGACAGTTAAAGTGAACCATAGAGCTATAATTCTGTAATATGAAAACAGGCCATGAAAGGCCACCTCTTCCTGTCATCTTGACTACACTTTGACATTGCTTGCTCACACATGCCCCAGTTTTCTTTTGTGAAATATAGGCGGTTGTGTCTTACTTGCCTATGATTATCTGCTAGGTTTCCATGGCTGAGTGAAGATTTGAACCCTGGTCTCCCAGAGGTCCAGTTCAAAACTCAAATCACTACGCTACAATGATGTTCTCACTCTGTTTTGTCTTTATAGTCCTATAAACATCCCTCTTTGCTTTCTGCCTTAAGTGGTGACTTTGTTGTTCCTGGCTTTGCAATCTCACCTAGCCTGTATATGTTCCATTGCCACAAAATCTAATTCCTGCTGAAATCAAGGGTTACGTTGCAGAAGGGCGGGATAGAAATTATTATTATTATTATTATTATTATTGGCAAAGAAAAAGGCATCTTATGTTTTGGCACCCTGTTGTTGCCCAGCTCTACTGTCTTTGGAATTTGTTTTGCTTCTCCAAGTGAACCCCCCCCACTCATTGACTTGCTTGCATGTGCTTTTGTTGTGTGTGTGTGTGTGTGTGTGTGTGTTGAAACTATATTACTCTGCTCCGATGGACAGCTTTTTGTCGGTCTGTGTTTCATTACCAACTTATGGAGGGACATTTTGTCAGAACTGCATTTGGCTTCCTTTGGATGTTAAAGGCTGGATTTGGAAGTAGAGGGGAGAGGGGGGCTGGTAGAGAAAAGAGTGGTTAAATTGAAAACACATTTCATTCGAAATGAGACACTAGACTATCTGCTTGATTTTGCACAAGGGCTAAGAGGAAACCTATATTAGTGGAACTGTTTCAGGGCAGGCATTGATTTCTCATCCTGAAAAGTAACCTATAGTGACCCTCTGGTTTCATATTCTATCCCTTCTTAAAAGTCTCCTTCTTCCTTTTCCCTTTTCAGTACCAAGTGGCAGGATGTAAACCACTTCCTCTGCTTTTCTCTCTTTCTTTTGGTAAAGCTTATGTTCTCTTAAGATTACAGTGGAAACTGTTTTAGGGCTCTCATACTAATTTGAGATATTTGGGTAGGGATGTTGACTTTGGCTGCAATCCTATACATTTGCATCACCTAACCTTGTGCTGTGTGCTCGACTATAGCTCCCATCATCTCAAACCCAGTTTAACTATGGGGTGCAAAAAGAGGGCATTTCCCCCACAATAAGAATTCTCCCTGCCTGTGAAACTTTCCTTCACTCTCCAAATTTCTAACATTGTAGAGAGTGAGAGGCATTGAAAATTGTTGATACCTGGAATGCTTAGGAGCCACCATGTGTGGTGTTGTTATTTGAGTGTTGGACTCTTACCCTGGAGACCAGGGTTTGAATCCCGACTTATCCATAAAACCCACTGGGTGACTTTGTGAAAGTCACATGCTCTCAGCCTCAGGGGAAAGCAATGACAAACCTCCTCTTTAGAAACTGCTAAGAAAACCCCATGATAGGTTCCCTTAGGGTCACCATAAGTTGGAAACAACTTGAAGGCACACAACAACAAAAGAACTCTTATATTTGCTATGTCTTCGTCCCCTTGGTCACTTTCCCTGCCCCTTTACTTTGGTTGCCTAAACTATATTTCTAAATGCCCAACTGAAGTTTTATGTCACTGCAATGATGGGAAATTGGGGAGTGAAGGGGAGGGAGAAGTCTTATTTGGTGGGCAATATTTTAATGATGATGATGGCCACAATCCTGTTGAGGTCTTACATCTTCATAAGTAGACTCCATAAGTGGACTTTGTAAGTCTGTGGAAATTAAAGCTGCACAGTTCTGTTACATTACTATGTAGTAGAGCTGACAAGAGTGACCCAAGTGCAACAGGACCAATGCTCAATGGGACTGATGTACAATGGGATACACTGTGCATTAGACACTCTTGCCAGCATCCCATTAGGCATTTTCACAATTCATTAAAGGGGTTTCTCAACATCTCTATTTTTTAGCTAGGTGTATGTAAAAGTAAGTAATGTAGCAGGTCATATATGACTCCGGCAAGCAATAATACAGGTTGTGCTCAACTTTTCCAAAATTCTAAAATCCAAAATACTCCAAAATTGTCCTTATGGGTGGCTGAGATAGTGACACTTTTGCTTTCTGATGTTTCATTGGATGCAAACTTTGTTTCATGAACAAAATTATTTTTTTAAATATAAAAAATTACCTTCAGATTATGTGTATAAGATGTATCTGAAACATAAATGAATTTCAAGTTTAGATTTGGGATCCATTTCCAAGATATCTCATGATGCATGTGCAAATATTGCAAAATCTGGAAAATCTCTGAAATCCAAAACATATCTGATCCCAAGCATTTTGGATAAGGAAGACTCAGCCTATGATCTTCAAGAAGTAGTTGAGAAAAGATACTAAAAAATTAAAAATTAAAAAGCACCAGCATTTACACACTGGTGCATCTGTTCACTGAGGCACCTTACAGGACTTACTTAATGCTTTGGCTCCTGACCTTCAGCCCAACATCTATTCCATCCCCCATGTGTTGGATCCAGAAAGCAGCCTATATGCTCCTGTTGATCCATCTGCATTATATTACGTCCTCATTTATTACTAAGTGTGGTTTTCAAAGGGGATTCATTAGAGAGACTCAGCCCATTGCACAACAGAGGGACTGTTTTTCTTCCCACCGCTCTCGCCTTCCCTCCTGTTTCTCAAGTTTCTCCTTCACTTTGTGTGATGGCAGGGATATTAAATGTTGGTGGGACAATATTTTTTGATCCAACCTCTGTTTAATCTGTTCTGGACAACTAATGTTGGTAGTGGACAATATCTGAAGTGTGTGTGTGAGAGAGAGAGGAAAAAAATGAGAGATATAACTCATGATAACAGAATCATTATCTTTTACAGTCTCTCTTAAGTTAATGAGGTGTCAGACCTAATTAAGTCTGTAGAAATCCTGACTTTCCCCTAAAAAAAAAAGTGGGAATAATTATATTCTTCTGTAAGGAATAATTTTACTCATATATGCAATAGTACCTTTTTTTAAAAAAAAAAGAAAATCACCACATTTTCAAATGTATACAGATCTCTTGTTTAGAGGGATTGGTTGGGTATCTTTCAGGAGTGGTGTAATTGTGTATTCCTACATGCCAAGAGGTTGGATTTAAATGGCCTTTGCTTGCACTTATCTTCCAACTGCCCTGATTTGGTAGGGACAGTCCTGATTATGTTTGTGTTGTCCCACTTTTTCAGCTGGTTTTAAAATGTCCCTGTTTTCTTCTCCTCCTCCCATTTTCCTCCTTTGTCCTCAGCTTGCTCCAGTTGCTGCAAACTGAGTTCAAAATGCAAAGGTAAGAGACGAGAGGAGGGCTATAATCTTGCACTTTCCAATAGACATAGGCAAAAGCAAATGGCTGCAATTTCTCCTAGCGTGCATATTCTTCCTCATTAATAAAGTTTGCTATTTTGATCACTCTGTGATGTTGCTTGGCCACATGCGACCCAGTTTTCATTTATTATTTTGTGGAGTGTATGTTGGCTCTCTTCTATGTCCTGTTGATGTGCAGTAACAAAAAAGAAACTGTAGGCCCACCAGAGATGCCAACTTACAGCACTGTCTGAGGTAAACACTCAGACGCAACTAACAGAAGTAGAGTACAGAAGCACCAGTTCAGTTTAAGTATTGGCAATGCACTGACCACACTTGAATAAACTCACAGACACTTACTGAGATCTTTCAAGTCCTTGGAGGTTCTTTATCAGTAATTGCAGTATATACAAATATGTACAAACACTCCTCAAGACTCCCATCAACTTGCTCCATCTGTTATCAAACAATCCAACCATCAACTTCTGTCTTCAACCCACTCTCTCCAACAACCCACCTGTGCCCCACGTCTCAGTGCACTTATATAGAGTTGCTTAATTGTCACCAACTGTTGCCACTTAACATGATACAACCTATTGCGAGCCTTTGCATCATGTCAAGTGCTGTGACTTAGCAATCTCAGCCATACAAAATATTTTTACCCTTGTTTTAAAGGAACATTGTTCCAACAGTGTATACTTCCAACTCTTTGATTCTATGACCTACTAAATACTCTGTCACACCTGATCATATAAGAAGAGACAAAAGGGCAATTTGCCCAATCTTTACACTACTTTTCTTATTGCAGTATATTGGGTCTTCAAAAGAAAGCAGCACTCCAATAACCCCCCCTCCCCATCTATGTTTTAGAAAAATATTTTTGGAATTATAGTCCAACAAGTAACTTTTCCAAGATCTGGATCCTCCCATCAATATATTCAAAGACACTGAAATGAAAGGTCTAGATTCTGTTTGTGTAAGACCTCAACTTACAAAATACCAAGGATAGATACCCTGAGAAAAGAGGGACTGAGGACTAAATCAGTTTAATTCTGTAGTGCAGACAGACACTCGGTTTCTTTAGGAACTGTAGTTCAGGGTAGTGAATTAAGTATCATATCAAAATATAACTCTCAGGATTCCTTAGGAAGAGTCATGACAATTAAAGTGGTACAGAACTGCTAAAACTCTGGAATGCAGATTAATCTCCTTTCTGAAAACTTGAAAAACCATTGATACTCAGTATATGGAAGCCTTCTTCAAGCCAGTGCCTTCCAGATAGTTAGACTGGACTGCCTCTCAGTTCTCAGGCAACCCTTGGACATGCTCACTGAGGACGATGGGAATGATAATTCATCAGATTTGGTGGGCCTGAACTTGGGGAAGATGACCTCAGGCTAGGCAGTGTGTGGGTTTTTAAATAAAGGCCTTTCACCAGATTATAATGTTTCTAGTTGCCATGAGCAGTATGTGGCTCTCCTTATGTTTTCATCCTCAGATCATGGAAAAATTACTTTTTGGGGACTACAGCTCCTTGAATTCCTCACCCAGTGTGGCTTCTTGGCATTGTAGTCCAAAAAATTAACTTGCACTCCCATCAGTCCCAGGTAATAGAGCCCATGAGAAAGGCTGATGGGAACTGCAGCTCAACATCTGGTAGCCCACATATTGCCCACCATTATACTAAAATGAAGAAACTTGAGGTTACTAGAAACATTTTTTTAAAAGGACTGTGAGCTCCATTCCATTCAAATGGAATAAATTCCTGGGGCTGAAATGTGTTATGACTTCAGCATCCATTCTGATTAGTGGATCTTGGGGTTCTCCCAAAAAACAAAGGAAGTCTTGGAGGCTAGAGATTTTGCCACCCCTAATTAACATACAACTTGGACAGAGCATGAAAATATTATTTTTGGGACTACAGCTACCAGAATTGCAATGACCAGGATGGCCCACAAAATAACTTTCCAAAGAAACTCTGGATTTGACCTTGTATTTAGGAGCAACCATGTCCTCTTCTGTGTCTTTCTCCTTGCAAACCACCTCACAGAATCCCCTTATGAAATCCCATCTTCCTTTCTCACTTAGAAACTTAGAAGCTTAGAAACTTTACTCCCTCTGACATTTCTCTCCTCTCTCCTCAATTTTTTCTGGGAGCCCTAGATTGCTAATTCACATTTAAATGAAGACATTTCCTTTCCCAGAAGGGGCAGACATTTTGTTCATATCAATAAGCTTGATCTAAAGCAAACACACTTACAATAAACCACACAGGCTCAGGTTTTTGATATCATTAGCCTTTAACCTCTCAGGGACTTCTTCAGAAGAGAACCATGATTTATCACCAGATGTTGAAAATAACATTTGCCACCAAAACCTCAAGTGATACAGCTCATGTGCCAAGGAGCTTCAGTTTTCAAAATGTACTTGAAGCACTGACAGAAACACTCTTCAGGACAACTGTGTTTGGTTGCTGAACTCAGTAGGAACCTTAAGGATGGAAAAATTCTTAAAAGATGGGGGTGATGACAACAACGATCATGATTACATGTTCAGAGGTTGCCATGTTGGCTATGCAACAAAATCCAACATCCACAAAATAGAGATGCTTTTATTCGCCAACCAAAATGCACAAAATACATTATGCAAGCTTTTGAAGCTTTACTGGCTTCTTCATCATGCAAAAATGTTAAAAATCATACAGGAGAAAAAGTGATGATGTGAGGTCATGCACCTACTTATTGTCTCAGATGTTACTTCTGTTGTCAGTTAAGATGTTCTGGAGGGATCTCAATGATGACATAGGCCATTCCTCTTCTTGGCCATGTGTTCAGAGAAACACCATTTTAGTATGGAATATCAGCATGTAATACGATTTTTGTAGCACATTTGCAACTAAGGGCCTTATTGCATGAGAAAAGAAAGCTGAAACAGATCAGTAGAGTCACAGCTTTCTCCTTGCCTCTCCACATGCCATTGAAGCACCTCCATTCTCTTCCCAAGGGAGAAGGTTGTAAAAGCATGGCTTTTGTTGTGCTGGAAAAATCCGTTTGGCAAAAGCCATGCTTTTACAACCATCTCTCCCAGGAAGGAGAATAGAAATGTCATGACAGCATGCAGAGAGGCAAGGAGAAAGGCGCCACTCTGAAGATCCATTTTTGCTTTCTTTTCTCATGCTATAAGGCCCTAAGGGTGCACATGCCCTGTAGAAATAATGCAGTTTGACACCATTTTAACTGTAATGGCTCCATCCTACAGACTCCTAGGCCTTGTAGTTGTATGAGGCACACTCTTAAAGACCTTGTAAAACTACAAGTCCCAGGATTCCATAAGCTGGAGCTACAGCACTTAAAGTGGTGTCAAATTACATTATTTCTACAATGTGAATGCACATTAACGGGTGAAAGAAGTTGTAGCATAAGGTTTTATAGACTTAGGGCTTTTACAGACTCACCTAAAGGGGTGGCACAGAGCTGCCCCGGGAGTAGTGGATTGGGCTACAGCAACCACACACCGTGGCCCCGATCCTCCCTTTTGCCGCCCCCAAAAGAGCACCTCCCTGGGCTGGTTTAGGGTCAGGTAAGGCCTTTATTAAACCAGAAGGTAAACTAGACATTGAGTGAAAACTTTGGTTGACTTTATTAAATGAGAAGCTAAATCAATGGTTTGCCAAAAATTTGGCAAAATTCCATTCAGCACAGTCCTAAAAGATGTGGAGAACCTTTTTAATTTATTTATTTTGTCCAGAAAAAGGAACGATGAAGTAGCCTACTAGAACTGCATATGGACTGCAGTTTGCACTTTGCCTCAGGGGTTTCCCTGTGTTTATACCACTGCCAGGCTGCTTCCATGAGACTCGGATGTCTGGACAATTTCAGCACCAGGGTTGTAGTCACATCTGGCTGATGCACCCTAAAGCAAATAACAATTGAACAGTAAGTTTCATTCATTTTTTCAGTACATTAAGGGTGGGGAATGGGTGGCCCTCCTGAATTTGCTTGACTGCTGCTTCCATCTGCCCTGAATAGCATTGCCAATGAGAACAGATGGTGGGATTTGCAGTTCAATGCATCCCCCATCTCTGCAGTACACATGGCTTTTAGTTGGATCCAGACCTAGACATACTTAGAGTAGGCCCACTGAAATCATGTGGGGCTTATATTAGTCCTGATTAACTTAAATCTCATTGATTTGGATTAATCTACTATTAAGTACTGAGGTTCCACTGATTTCAGTGAGTCTGGATTAAATGGGATAAAGACTGAATCTTATTGTATGTGAAGTGGTGGAGCAAAGTGTGTCTCTCAGTTCAATTGTTGCTGTTCTTGTTCTTGTTTTATTCAATTATATCTTGCCTTTTCCCCTGTAATTAAAGAATTATTTAGTCTGGAGGGGCCCTTTCAGAAGGTGATGCTGCGGGATTCCTGTCTGACCTCTTAGCCATTGGTCTGTGAAGTCCCTCAGGATTCAGTCTTGTCCACTATGATATTTAACATCCACATGAAGCTGCTGCCTGTATAAGGTCAAAAAATTAGGGTTTAATCCAAACAGGATAGAGGTACTCCTGGTCAATCAAAAGACAGATTTTGGAGTTTATACTTTGTTGAAGCAGTAGAGCTCTCTAGCAAAGCATTCTAAATCTGTGTGTGCACATGTGTCTCTAAGTCATTCTTTGACTTATGGCGATCTCATAAATTTCAAAAGATTTTCCTAGGCAAGGAATACTCAGAGGTGGTTTGCCAATTCCCTCCTCTGAAATATAGTCTACAGTATTTCTTCCTAAAATGCAAAGCTCAGAATTTGATAGAATGTTGCCATGGCAGTTAAAGTGGAATCATAGTGCTATGAATGGGAAAAGATTCTAGCCAGAAAGAACTGAAACCTGCAGAAACTAGTGCTAGCTAAGGGCCTGGAATGCTTCTGACCTGGCAAGCCTAGTATTAGTGGACACATTTTTAAAAAATAATAATGGCAGCATTTTGTGTAGGAGAAGTATCCTAAGGGTACTTCTCTGGTAAATAGGGGCAGTAGATCTAGAGTCTTTAGGGTCTAGATCAGAGTCTTTTTTTTTTAATGTTCCAAGATTCGTACTGCAATGATAGGATGTTGGTGTCATCATCCTGTTGTCTGAGAAGCCTTGGTGAAAAGTCAAATGAGTCACCAAAACACACAAAGTGTGTCCAGAACTGGATTAGAAAATTGTTTATAATACTGCACAGTCCTTCATATATCCAGATATGAAGATATTCTTCCAGGATATGAAGAAGTGGTGATGTCATTCTCCCCTTGAGCTTGAAAGTAACTACAGATAAAGAGTATTTTCCCAGTAGCAAAGGTATTTACAGGGATAGTTGGTGGCTCCCACATCAGTGGGGTGGAGAATCTGCTTGGGATTTCAATTTGAACCCTAAAGGCATATCTATGGTGCTGATCCTTGTTTGGGATTGGATAGCCCATTTAAAGGAAAGATTCGCCATCTTGGAGAAAAGTCACCACTTACAGGATGAAAGCAACACTTGATTATATAGTATGACCCCCATATCCATGGGGGAGATAAGTTCCCGGACTTGCAGTGGAAACACAAAACTGCGGATAATAGCACATCATATTGAAATGAATCACTTCTGGCAGATATTAACCATAGAGTTGTGCTGGAGAACCTACAGATTCCTAGAGAGAACACCTCTCTAAGCATTTCTAGCTCCTCTAGTGCAACTCTATGGCCAACTTCCATTAGAAGCATACAACAGAATCATCATCATCATCATCATCATCATCATCATCATCATCATCGCCCCTCTGCTAGGCAACCGGGGCGGGGTACAACATATTAAAATAGGCAACAGTGAAAAACATTCCCTCAACCCTCTCCCCAACCCACCCCCCTTAAAACTGAATTAAACAAGCAAAGATTAAAATACAATAGTACAATAAAATATAAAAATATAATAAAAACAGGAAGCAGCAACAATACAAGGGAGAGGGGTGGCAGTCACTCTGATTGGCCGGGAAGTTATTCTGGGAAGGCCTGCTGAAAGAGATCCGTCTTTACTGCTTTCTTAAAGGCAGCAAGAGTGGTAATAAGATGGATCTCGTCTGGCAGGCCGTTCCATAGCCTGGGAGCGGTCGCAGAAAAGGTCCTCTGGGAGGTCTGCACCAGCCTGGTCTTCATAGGCTGCAGCAGATTCCTCCCAGAGGACCGAAGGGCGCAGGGGGGCTCATATGGGGAGAGACGGTCCTTGAGATAAGATGGATCCAAGCCATGTAGGGCTTTAAAGGTTAAAACCAACACCTTGTACTGTGCCCGGAAACTAATCAGCAGCCAGTGGAGGGATTTAAGCACTGGTGTTATGTGCTCCCTCCTAGATGTTCCAGTGATTAACCTGGCTGCCATATTTTGCACCAGTTGCAGTTTCTGGGTTAGGCACAAGGGTAGCCCCATGTAGAGCGCATTGCAGTAATCCAGACGTGAGGTTACCAGAGCATGCACCACAGTTTCCAGATCCTTCATGTCCAGATAAGGGCGCAGTTGGCATATCAGCCGAAGCTGATAACAGGCACTCCTGACTGTCACATTCACTTGACTAGTCATGTGAAGCGACGAGTCTAGGAGTACCCCCAAACTGCGAACACAGTCCTTAGAGGAGAGTGTGACTCCATCCAGGACTGGAGACTGTATTCCCAAACCTGGTTTCGGACCTGTGACTGTTAGTACCTCCGTTTTGTCTGGATTTAACTTCAATCTGTTTTTCCTCATCCAATCCATTACTGCTCTGAGACAGTCATTAAGAGGAGAGACACCATCTGAAGTCTGAGTCGATGATCTGGTCATGGAGAAGTATATCTGGGTGTCATCAGCATACTGATGACACCACACTCCATGCCTCCGAATGATCTTCCCCAGCGGCTTCATGTAGATGTTAAATAACGTCAGGGGCAGGATGGCGCCCTGAGGGATGCCGCAATTAAGCTCTATTTTAGAAGAGCAACTGTCCCCAAGCCTCACCCTCTGGGATCTACCTGAGAGAAAGGAACAGAACCACTGCAGAGCAGTGCCTCCAATTCCTAACTCTCTCAGGCGATCCAAGAGGATGGCATGATCTATTGTATCAAAGGCCGCTGAGAGGTCCAAGAGCACCAGCAGGGTCACACTACCCCTGTCGATGCCCAGGCGGAGGTCATCGGTCAGAGCAACCATGGCAGTCTCAACTCCATATCCTGTCCTGAAGCCGGTTTGAAATGGATCAAGATAATCGGTTTCATCCAAGACTTCCTGGAGTTGGGAAGCGACCGCCCTCTCGATCACCTTGCCCAAGAAAGGGAGCAAGGAGACTGGTCTGTGATTATTTCTATCCAGGGGATCCAGGGAAGGTTTTTTCAGGAGAGGCCTAACTGCCGTCTCCTTCAGATAGGATGGTACAGTACCTTTCCTGAAGGACGTGTTGATTATGTCCCAAAGGAACACTTTCAATGCGTCCCCGCCCCAGACGACCAGCCAAGATGGACATGGATCGAGGGGGCAAGTTGTCTTCCTCACCCTTCCCAGGAGCTTGTCCACGTCATTGGTACTCACTGGAGGTCCTAAAAATGTCTAGGGAGGACATATTTTTTAAGACACAGGTAAGTGAAAGGATGTGTATTGGTTCCATGGATAGTGGGGATTATACTGTTTTACCATTTTGAATTGATAGACAGCCAGCATGGTATAATGGTTTGAGTGCTAGACTGGGACTCTGGGAGACCAGAATTTGAATCCCCACTCAGCCATGGAAATCCACTGGAGGATCTTGAGCAAGTCATGTTCTCTCAGCCTCATACAACTTCCTTTGAACAAATCTTGCCAAGAAAACCTAATGATAGGTTCTCCTTAGGGTCTGCATAAGTCAGAAATGAAGACACACAACAACAACAACAACAACCAATTCAAAAAGGGATAAATTGACTCCTTTGGTGATGTAAGTAAAAATGTTTAATTACTTTTTATTACTTTCATCGTTAGTAATAAATAAAGTAATGACCTCACTAAATGTTTTAAAAGTGGAACAACAAAAAACTATTTTACTTGCTTTCAAGGAGTGGGAAAGTAAAGAGGTATTCTTTTTTAAAAACAAGAAATGTAACCAAACTATTAACTAATGGGGTGAGGGACCTGGAACTATAATTACATTTTATTTCTGAATAAACAACTTCCAAAGATCTTCTCCTGCACTAGCCCTGCAAATTATCTGCCAATTTTTGAACTAGACTACAAAATCAATTCCAAATTTTTGAACCCCAAAACTTGATTTTTGTGGAGTAGATCTAGTTCATTTTGCTTCCCTTTTGTAACAAAGTGTTTTGCTTTTTTGTGTGTGTTTGTTTTATCCCTTCTATTGCATGGAAAGAATAACTAATGGGAACACCCACTGGTGAGATCGGGAGAAGATAGTTTACTTCAGGATTTACATATTAGTATCCTCTAATCTTTACAGTAATCCCTTGGCTCTTAGCGTTATCTCTGTAACAATCCTGGCGTAATTAGTGATTCCATTGTTTTGCCCAACAAACAATGCATCCCATTTCATTTTATTGATCCCAGATCTAATCAGTTGATAGAACTATATTGATCAATCAGAGTCTGCAAAGGCTTTATTTTATTGCCATACCATTAAGGCCTTTCAGGTCTAATGTTTTTTATGTATTAACATGCTTAACAGTACATGCCACATACTGGCTTTCTGGATTTTGCTTCACAGACCAAAATTAGAGGTCTAGCAGTAGCATGAAAAAAGTTGTGGAGTGCAAGGGTTTAAGGCAGGGGTAGGCAACCCAAGGCCCGGGGGCTGAATGCGCCCCCCCCAAGGCCTTTGGACCAGCCCCAGGCCAGTCCTGCCGCCATCCCTTGCCGCCACTGCCGCCGCCCACCATGATGATATTGATTATTGTTGCTATTACTTGTTCTTGGGGTTTTCTTGGCAAAATCTCCACAGGAGTTTTGCCATGGCTTTTCTGGGACTGAGAGAGTGTGCATGCATTTTTTTTTTAATTTTTAATTTTTTTAAAAAAAATAATTTTTTAATTTTTTAATTTTTTGTGCTTCGGCCTCCCAATTGTCTGAGGGACAGCAACCTGGCCCCCGGCTCAAAAAGGTTGCCTACCCCTGGTTTAAGGAGAGAGGTGCCATCCTTAATTACCATTTGGTCTGTCCTAGCTCTTTGTCCCAGTATGTATTACTATGTGTAATTTGATCACTGCACACTCACCAATGATTCTTTCAGGCCATTTTTGGAACATAGTAAAGACAAATGGCCTGATATCTTACTTCAGTGGCTACAGTGTGTAACTTTATAATGACATAGCTATGTTGCTGACACAATATTCAGCCATGCTATGGAATTGCAACAATGCATAATGAGGCACTGTGCAAAATGTGCAAAAGAAAGGGAGCTCCCACTGTGTGTCAGAACATGTTGTGCATCAGGACATAATGACAATGAGACAACTTGCACATTGGGATACACTGAGCAATGGGATACATTTTTGTGCATCAGGATCATTGTGCAACAACCATGTTGCTGACTCTGCTTGTCCAATGGTCCCAGTTATGTAGCCTCATTTTTGCCCTCCTCCTAAGAATATGAACATTGTTCAATAGAGTGATTCAACTTTACATGGTTGTAAGTTGGTTTACAATGACATAACTTCTCAACCGGATGTCATCTTAACAAGACTTATTCAGCATTACCTTTTGTGGATTACTGCATTCCAGGAAATGCAATACTGCAGAATAGCTTAAGCCAAATAAAACTTGTCAACATGTTCATTGACAGAAAGCTTCCATCAACAAGACCATCTGACAATTAATGTGTCTATTTTTAGGAGCCAAAGTCTCTGTTGTTTTTGCTGAAGTAGACTAACATGGGCATAAACCGAGAATTAACATCAACCTGGTTGAGTTTAATGCTTGATCTGAATAGTTCCATGTCCTCTCTCTATCCTGGCAGATTTCAAGCCTGGGTAGGGGCACTACTGCTTATTGGTAGGGAAGGGACAGACAAGGGAGTCAGTTGTGAATGATAAGGAGGGCACACCCACAAATAAAGCCCCCCCTCCTTATCTATCCACTGGAGACCAGACCAGCTGCATCTTCATTGTCAGTATTGCCTCCATTCTTCATCACCTCCCCATGGTGAGTAGCAGGGGAGACCCTCTGAGGGCTTAAAAGCTGCTAGGAAGGAGCCTTTGGACCGTACACAAAGCACTGCAAATTAAGTATCTCCATATGACTCATCCAAAAATGGGCACACTCAAGCCATACTATACATATATATGTCCAATAAAGTTGTGAGATTTCAGGCCTAGTCCTGAATCTCAAGACCTGGCCCCTGCTCTCCATTCTTCAGAGCAAGAAAAAGGAATCTCAAGGTGAATGACTCCCTTCAATGTGTATATTGTCTTCTTCTTTTTGGACTTGTGGGCTTTTTAAAAAAATAAATAAATAATTGAATGACATACCCTGAGCAACTGTCCTTGATACATAATATATCATCGTAAATGACACCAGGTCCTGACCTCTGCGACATCCTCAGGGTCCCTCCTTAGCTTTCAGGTTTTTTCCCTGAAATCTTGGTACTTGGGATGGTACTAACTTGGCAAACCTGTATGACGCTTAATATGGTTCCAGTTCTAGTCCATATAAGCAATTTTTCCAAGCTCTGGTTCTGCAGTCCAAACAGACAGGTTTCTTAGTCCCTAGGAATAAGGAGATATCATGGTGGCTGTAGCTCCAAAGAACTATCTGTCATGGCCCAGGCCTCAGAGGGAGAGAAGAGGCAGGCAATGCTCCATCACGCCTAGTCCAGAAACAGAAGAAGAGCCCTGCCACCATCCTGGCCACAGACGGAGAGAAGGGGCAGGCACAGCTCCACCAGGCCTAGCCCAGAGATGGAAGAAGGGCCTTCCTTCCATTCATCTGCCATGGCCTCAGAGGAAGAGAAGAACTGCTGGACATGATCCCCTTCCCCAGTGACATTCCCTTCTCCTTGTGTCTCATGCCTTTTTTAGATTGTAAGCCTGGGGACAGGGAACTATGTAATTAATAATTTGTAACCCACTCTGACTGAAGAGCAGGATATAAAAACTCTGAATGAATGAACCAGAAAGATCTTAGGGCCCTTTCACACATTTAAGCACTATGATTCCACTTTAACTGCCTTGACTGCACCTTATGGAATCCTGGGATTTCGAGTTTGGGGAGGCAGTACAGCTTTCCTGCTGAAATTTCTAGATGCTCTTCCCTAAACAGCAGATACCAGGATTATGTTGGATGCATCCATGCCAGTTAAAGTTGAAATATGTTATATTTCATCATGTTATGTATAATTCTATAGTGTGACAGGACCCAGAAGAAACCACATTGAGTATATCTACACTGCTTGGTTGTTGCAGTTAGGTACCACTTCAGTTGTCAGTTCAGTTGTTGTGATATATAGTAGATTATCATGCCAGTCTTTTCTCCCACACTAGGCGTGGGATGTAAATGTACAGAAATGGATTCTATCCACATAGTCCTGTCCCTGGGAAGTACTCATCCCATACCCAATCTGGTCTTCTCCTGGACCTTTTAAAGAATTGGGGATGGGGCTATAGGATAGAATCTGTTTCTATACATTTACATCCCATGCCTAGCACAGGAGAAAAGACCTATGCAATAATCTCCATAGTTTGAAGAAGTACTTGAATTCTCTACTAGAGAATTCTGGTGCACTTCCCTGAGCTATAACACTAAGTAACTGAGCACCAAATTTCAAATCCAAGAATTCCATTGTTTGGAGTCATAACAGTTAAAATGATATCAAACTGCTGTAAGTGTAGTGCAGATACAGTCAATGAGTCACAAATTCCGCCACCTGAGCAACCCTAGTCCAGAATATTGTTGCACCAAAGGGAATTGTGGTTGGTGAAATAATATTGATTTGTCATAGGAACCCTACCTAGGTATGTATATACATCTTCAAATCCCAAACCGTTTCCACAGTAACCCAATTGTTGTCAATGTAACAAAGGAGATACATTGCAGAGTCTTTCCATCTTTCAGACACTTGATTATATATGTTATCTTCCAGAGGGTAGATTTTTTAAAAAAAGAAAGAAAGAAACACAGAGAAATTTTTTATACTGACTGTAGCAAGAATGAGGAAGGATTAATTTTTTACAGCAATAAGCCTGGTGATAGATGGATTCAAACTGGGAACTTTAATACAAACACTCCCACTCCCCATAGAATAACCTTTGATTGTTAAGATCTCAAAAAGGCCCTTTACAATTAGAGAAACACAGCTTTTAAAATGATGCACAGTATTTTTATTGATCCCTTCACCCCTGGTACTAACATGGGTGGAAAGTACTAACATGATCCAAGCTGACAACCAGATAAGAAAGAAAGATCAACTGATAAAATGTTGAGGCTTAATGTGCTCTGTGTTTAGTGTTTGACTTATGATGCTGTCTTGACCTAACCTTCTCTTTGAGACAGTGATATAAAACAAAGTAAATATGATTATCATCATAAACAGAGTTTTGCTGGATTGGACCCAAATACCATCTTTAGTGTAGTATTCCACTTTTAGATGTAGCCAGCCACAGGGCCTTGGGAAGCCAAAAAGCTTGGAAAACATGTTTGTGAGTACAGGTCCCACAATCTGCCAGCCAGGATGGCTTCCAGCCAATTCAGCTAGTAGATTCTTCCAGCCACTAGATGCTGGAGGCTGTGGTCCAAAAAAACATTTTACAAGATTTCAGTTGCATGTTTTGAAAGCAATCCCCACCTACAACAGGTGGTTTGCTGAGGCATATGACCTCTGAAATCTGGATGTCCCTTTTAACTAGTGTATCTTTCCCTGGGATATATGTGGGCAAGCATAAACAAATATTGCAAACACAGGTCTATTCTGATGTGCTTGAAATAATGCAGTTTGACACTGCTTTAACTGCCATGGCTCAATGCTATTAGCCTTTTTTCTCAGAAATCTCTGGTGTCACAACAAACTACAAATTCCAGGACCCCATAGCATTGAGACCTGGCAGTTAAAGCGGTGTCATACTGCATCATTTTTTCAGTGCAGATTAGACCTAAATCAAAGTTTACACTTTAGGTAAAGTGAGAGCACAGCAATCCAACAAATTATATGTTAAATTCAACACATATCCAGTCTCTCAGTAATGCTGTGTATCCAATAAGATGCCAGTGCAGGACCTGCATGGTTACCTTAGGGGCAAAGCCCTAAATAAAAGGGGAAAAAATAGGTGGAAACCAAAACGCATTATAGAAATTCCACTATAAAGCATTTACCCTTTCATCTCCCCCCAATACATAAAATGAAAATCCTTCTGAAGGTACTTTATTTAAGGTGGAAAAGGCCTACTCTATATTCCTGACAACTATAGCTCTTTTTCCAACTCTTCTTCTCTTTCTGCACTATTAAGAAAAGCCCCTTCTTTAGGGTTTCCATAATTCCTAGGAGTTACACTAGCATAGCTTTTGAAAATATGCTTCTATGCAATGGTGATGCAGCACATTTCTGTGACAGAACTAAGGGATGCATTTTGTGTTCTATGCATGAGTGTTCTTTTCAGTCAGGGTGACTTCTTCTATATCAGGGGCAGGAATCACATATCTTTCCAGATGTCATTGGATGTCATATTCCAGTATCCCCGTGCTGTAAAGTCAATACCAAAGAGTACTGAGAAAATGTAGTCTAACAACTTTTGGAAGGCTCTATGATTCCCACCCCTGTTCTGGATGTTTGAAGAATGAATTCACACTCCAGTTGGAGACAAAACAAATTACAAGGCATAAGGAGTTTAAGCCACTCTCTATTACAGCATGGAGCTGTATTTATTAACTAGATTTAGATTTATTTTTTGTGTGTGGCAGGGGCAGGTAGGAGAAGACAGATAGCAAGCAAGGCTTCACAGTCCCATGGTCTCATGGACTCTGTGAAGAAGAGACATCTGAGTCCCCCCGCCTGCCAGCTTTTCTTGTACTTAAAAACAAATCTGTCTAATTGACTGGAAGCAGAACACAACTTTCTTTCTGCTTTTTTATCCTTGAAAACTAGGGTTTTTTAAGCTTGTGAGGGGAAGTACATTTTCATCTGCCTCATAGAGGGGTTGTGTGAATAGCCAAAAAACCCATCCTTACTCCAGAGCCAGTGCTCACTGCTCACACAATGCACAGCAACCTCTGGCAGAATACTGCAGGCTTTCCCTGTTAACCTGACTCTGCCCTGTAGTGAATGTGGGGTTTTGTTTTGTGCGACTGAATCAGGCCCAAATTGGGCTGAGCTATCTATTCGTGCACCAGGCAGCACAGGGGAAGGGGATGGCCTGTTCCTGGAGTTGTCACTGCCACATCCATAACTGCAGGATCTCCGTGGACAGGCTGGCCCATGCGCCACCACCTCTCTTGATCAGTGGGTCCCTCTGCACTCTCTTTGGATGACCCTTATAGAAGCAGTGGTGCACCAGGTGACCTATCCACGAAGCTCCTAAAGATACTGGTCAGCCATGCCAATGTGGTATTGGCCCAGCTGGTCTGTGCAAACAAAGCTGTGCTGCCCTACCAGGTGCAGCCCACTGCGTGTGGCTGCCATCATGGTCAATCCTGTGCCAGTTCTGGAGCATAATGTTCCAGACTGGCCCTAGATGTAGGGCCACTACAAATAGGACCTACATCAATTTGATTCAAATTACCTTTCTATGCTAAAATTTCTCCTTTTTTCATATACCTCTTTTAGTACCTGAATAAAGCAAATGACTCAGATTTAAGTGCTCTTATGACAGCCTTTCTTCATTAAAATCAGTTATGAGTGGTGCATGTGTGTGTAGGAGAGGTAGTGTGGTATAGTGGTTTGAGCTTTGGACTACAACTCTGGGGACCAAAGTTCAAATCCCTGCTCAGCCAAGGAACTAGGAGATCTTGGGTGCATCACATTCTCAGTTTCAGAGGAAGGCAAAGGTAAGAAAACTCCATGATAGGGTCGCCTTAGAGTTGCCATAAGTTGGAAACAACTTGAAAGCATACAAGACATAGAGTAGGAGAGAGAAAGAGAGAAAAAGGAGAGAGAAAGAATGAAGCAATGAACAGTCTACTATTCCAACCAGGAGGTTAGAGCAACTAATGGCCAGGCATTTCAGCTTGGAACATCACAGCCTCCTTTATTTGTCCCTGTTTGGCAATGAGCTACCATCACCTTCAGACATTTTGGACAAAAGGGAGAATTTTGGATTTATAGACTAAAAACACTTACCACCACATGGCCTCAACTTAGAGGATAAAACCAACATCCACTACAAATGCTGTTAACATTGTGTTCTAAACTGCCACCTAGTATGGAGCCCAGCTTCATCTCTGGCAACTGAAGAAGGTGGAAGGCAAAACATTTTGTTCCTTGTATGTATTTTTAAGTTCAGTTTGTTAATTGATTCAATAAATAAATATATCTCCTGTGATTAACTGCATCCTTCTTGGATCCAAGACAAACTTAGGAGAAGTGCTGTGGTTTGTTTTTTAATCACGCACACACGCACACAATTTTTTTCTGTTCATCTGGACATTTTCAATAAAATAATATGAAAGCCTTTGTGCACACTTTAAGCTTCCCCGTGTGCATTAACACAAGTGTAAGTGTGTGTGTGTGTGAGAGAGAGAGAGAGAGAGAGAGCGCCTTCCAGTTGCCTGTCAACTTATGGTGACTCTATGAACTTCATAGGGTTTTTACAGTTAATTAATAATGGCCAGCATCCTGTTACTGACATATGCAAGGCCACCTTATGCTTGCCTATGTATTTTTGTTATTGTTATTAAGGAGTTTGATATTTTCTTTCTTCCTTCTCAACATCCAAAGCCCCCAAACTCACTGTTGCACTGCAATAACCCCTCTCCATTACTATTACACTGCTGGGGGAGAGCAAAGCGGGCTGGAGATGCATCTGGCTATGTTCCTATAGACCAGTGTTTCTCCATTATTTTCTGTCACGCCCCCCCTAGGAAAGAAGAAAACATTTCGCGCCCCCCCCCCCGCGATCACATGGGCGGGTTTGGCCAATCAGGATAGAGCTACTGGGGCTGTGCTGGGACAATCTCCCTCTCTCCAGCCGTAACAGGCCCCCCTTTATGGAGCCTTGCGTCCCCCCTGGGGGGCCCGCCCCACTATTTGAGAACCGCTGCATAGACAGAGTACTGCTGCATCTGCACTGGACGCCACTTTAACTGCCATGGTTCAGTGCTATAGAATACTGGAATTTATAGATTTGTAAGATATTTAGTCTTCTCTGTCAGAGAGCTTTGATGCCACACAAACTACTAATGCAAGGATTCCATAGGACGAAGCCATGGCAGATAAAGTGGTGTCAAATTGGATTGTGAAGTTGAAGGTTTTCACAGATGGCATCCATAGGCTTTTGTGGGTTTTTTGGGCTGTGAGGCTGTGTTCTAGAAGAATGTATTAATGACATTTCTGAAGATGCCAGCCACAGATGCAGGCGTAACGTCAGGAATACATTCTTCTAGAACACGGCCTCACAGCGTAAAAATCCCATAAAAACCTATCAAACTGGATTATTTCTCCAGTGCAGATGCAGCCTTAGAAAGTACAATTTCATCAAGTTTAAGAAAACAATGGTCATGTGGAACAGTAGTATCCAAGTAAAGTCAGGCAAAAGGAGTATTGAATTGTCTCACTGGATCATGCCATCAATATGTAATTTACGTACCCTCTAACAGTCCCGATTCAGCAGGGACAGTTCTATTGTCCCATTTTTTTAGATGCTTTTAAAATGTCCCAGTTTCTGTCTCTTTCTCTCATCTTCCCTTTTTGTCCTCAACTTACCTCAGCTGCTGCCAACTAAGTTCAAAGTAGTCAAAAAGTAGTAAAAAAAACTCTGCAGGGGGAAAAGTAAAAGTGAGATTGGCATCTTGCCTTTCCCAATAGGCTCTGGCAAAAGCAAACTGCTGCAGTATCTCTTAGCTTGTGTGTTCTCCCCCATTAATAAATTTTGCTATCTTGATCACACTCTGATGTTGTTTGGCCACACATGTCCCAATTTTTATCTGTGTGAAATGTTGGAGGGTATGAATTTAGGACTGAAGTATCTACATGCATGAATTAAAAATCAGCACTCTATGAGCCAACTAGAAAAAGAAAA
The DNA here is from genome assembly GCA_026167975.1 of Phrynosoma blainvillii. NCBI lineage: Eukaryota > Metazoa > Chordata > Lepidosauria > Squamata > Phrynosomatidae > Phrynosoma > Phrynosoma blainvillii. The sequence continues at coordinate 20,436,955 of JANUYF010000004.1, read as the reverse complement.
TGCAGTCTGATCATTTTCACATGGCACTAAGGAAACCCCCTTTCACTGTGATCACAGATTTATGTCCATTTCCCTTCCTGTCTGATTCATCCAAAAAGGGAAAGACTGGTCTGAGAAAAAAAATCAAACCAAAGTAAGCAGCACAGATAGATGGCCCCAGCAGAAAAATTGTTTCAGGCAGGAATATTATAAACTTTTCACTTATATACAGAAAGCCCTGGTATCTTGCTTATTGCAGATTTGCCGTCTTCTCAAAGGTTGAAAGACTCCCACCATTAAAAAAGAATAAATCCAAAAACCAACACAAAATGTTGGAAATAAATAAACTGGAATAGGGTTTTTTCCCTTACTCATCAATCACTTTCTTTCCTTACTGATTTCCCAGTCTCCCCCATTTTGAAACTGTGATACATTCCAAGAGACAGCTGTGCTCATAGTTTAAATGGTTTTAATTCTATGGATAGTGTAATTGCATGGAATAACAACTTTTTGTTAGTATGGTATGTTATTATATCTTATATTATTATATGAGTTTTGATCACGATTCATAGTGGCTGGCATTTGATAAGAATCTCTAGGTCCTCCAGCATGACTTTATGGTCAATGTCCAGCAGAGCTGCACTGGCAGACCTAGAGATTCCTAGAGAGAACACAGTAATAAAATTTGTGAACAATCAAATCCGCAAAAGTCAAAACCGCAAATAGTTTAAATGGTTTTAATTCTATGGATAGTGTAAGTGCATGGAATAACAACTTTTTGTTAGTATGGTATGTTATTACTTATATCTTACATGAGCTTTGGTCATGATTCATTTTAGTGGCTGGCATTTGATAAGAATCTCTAGGACTAGGTCCTCCAGCATGACTATAATCAACGTCTGGCAGAGTTGCACTGGTGGGCCTAGGGATTCCTAGAGAGAACACAGTAATCAAATTTGTGAACAATCAAATCCACAAAAGTCAAAGCCACAAATGTGGAGGGCTAGCTGTATAAACTGCATTGAGTCCCAGTGCGGAAGGAAGGCAGTAAAGGAATGGAAGGATAAATAAATCCAGCCATGAAACTCCTCAGTCTAATCATTCTCCACTTCCAACACACACAACACACACACACACAACGCTCCAAAATATTAGGATATTATGGCAAATATCAACTGTTTTGAAACAGAAGACAGAGGCCAAAATCTCATGGCATAAATTTTACTGTTTCTCTTGTGTTAGTCATGATAATAAATATGTGTTCTGAGTGATTAACAACATCCTTCTGGGATCTAGAACAGACTTGTCTGAAATCATGCTGTAAGCTTTAAAAATTCTCTTTCCTTCTCTTTCTCTCAGTTTATATACTATCCAATTGTCAAATACTCTTAGGGCAATTTATATACATAATTTTTTTTTTTAAAAAAAGTCACAGGTGGACCTATAGCAAACTTGCTTGATATATACGGTAGATATTATGGTCATAATAATTAAGGAGTTTTCTCCTCTTCTGCCCATAGATGAAATGATTTACTAGCCACTTCTATGTCCCACATAAACTGGAAAAAATCAATTTCACATTGTGCTTGTATAATGTTCCATTGTCCTTCATACTTTGTCAATGTAAAAAAAAAACCCCACAACAACAATGTGTTAGGCTCTACAGAGAAAAAAAATCCTCTTAAGGAAGTAGCTGATAAAGAATATGAAAAAGTGGCTGATGAAGGGAAAAGTCCAATTTTCATTGAAACTCCCCTTGATTTGCTGGTGTGTACTCACAAATTCCCCCTTTTCTCAGCCCTCTGGTTAGAAGAAGTGGGAAAGAAATTCACCTGGCGCAGAAAACATGTGGGCATTGATAAATTGAATGTAAATGACTGGCCCGACAGAGGCAGTATCGCTGTAATATGGTCAGAGACAAGGAAAGCCTCCTGTTTCAATTCCTTAAAGTTATGTGTGCATCTATTATTAGAGGGCAGGACTTCCTCTGAAAAGTATCCAACTCTGCAGTGATGGCTGGTGAACTCCAGGGTTGGTGGGACAGTTGTGTGAATGAGCGGATTAAACTTCTTCTCCAAATTTGCATGCACAATGTACATTTTCGTTTATGAGATTTTCCTGTGAATGAAAAGCAGCACTAGAATTCTTCTTTATTCATGGGATAATGATACAATTATCATGACGTCGTGCAACGTAGTCTGATAATCTTCATGCAGTTATGCTATGCTCCTATCACTTTTGCCCATGTGAAAATCTCCAGTGTACATTGTATATGCACTGGTTGAGGAATTCTAGGGTTTGTGCTTTCCCAATGTGATTTATTTTCCCAAATTGTAAAAAAGTGTTTCCAAGCTGCGAGTGTATTTAAATCGTGCTAAAGTGCAAATATAACACTGAGAATATTCCATTGATAAAGCACCATGATGTTCTTGCTGTTAAAAATGCAGAGATTTGGGAGTGGGAGGAGGAATTGCAAACCTTCTAAACTGATGATGCATCCAAATCTACAGGAAAAATACTGGGAAAATGCATATTTCCAAGGATTACTCAAATGATAAGAGGCAAACAATAAGGACAACAGATTTGCTTAATTTTATTACTCCAGCTGAGCTCATTTCCATGATGCATATTTTTTTGTTGTTGCTAAACCTCCTATCTGAGAAACCATCAGCTCCTTTATCTCCTGTATTATGCGTGTGTTACATGTGATCTGGCCAAAAGGAGCCATCTGCAACTGGGGAAGACCAAATTAAGCAGCAGATGTGCCTTCCATTGACAAGGAAGCCTTCAACCTTAAGTAATAATAGATCAAAGAATGCAAAGGAAATAGCAACTGTCAATTCAGGTTGTGGTTTTCATGCCTTCACCGTAGAAACAGCTAACTAATCTATATCTTGAGGATGGTTTCCTTGGAGTGTGTACCGACAAAAGTTTTATGTGGTTTTTGTTTTTTAAGAATTTGAATTACATTGATGGGTCTGTAATCAGTTTGTGTGTATGCATCTCTATAGTTTACAACAAGATGAACAATGGGATAGGCAGAACTTGCAAACAATTAGTTCTTATTGTGTCCCTTCAAGTCATTTCTAACTTATGGTGATCCTAAGGTAAACTTATCATGGGGGTTTCTTGGCAAGTTAGGGTTAGGTTTTTTGCCATTACAATCCTCTACGGTGGAGATACTGTGATTTGCCTAAGGTCACCCAATGGGTTTCCATGGCTGAGCAGGAATTCGAACTCTTCTCTCCAGAGTCATAGTCCAACACTCAAACCACTACACCATGCTTGTTCTCTTACTTGTAATTAGTTCAGTTTCCTGGGAATAGAAATGTAATTACATTACAATATACGGTAATGTACCATAAGAAGGGATATAGCCACTCATCTTGGTGACTGCTTCCAGGCTCTAGAACAGGGGTAGGCAACCTTTTTTAGCCAGGGGCCGGGTTGCTGTCCCTCAGACAATTGGGGGGCCGAAGCACCATAAATAAATAAATAAAAATGAAAATGAAAATAAAAATAAATATATATTTTTTAAAATGCATGAACACTCTCTCAGCCCCAGAAAAGCCATGGCAAAACCCCTGTGGAGATTTTGCCAAGGAAACCCCAAGAACAAGTAATAACAACAATAATCAATATCATCATGGCGGGTGGCGAGGGTGGCAGCGGTGGTGGCAGGACCAGCCTGGGGCCAGTCCAAAGGCCTCGGGGGGCGGCACATCTGGCCCCCGGGCCTTAGGTTGCCTACCCCTGCTCTAGAACTTCCTAGAGAAGTTTGACTAGCACCCTCCTTTCTGTCATTCTGGTGAGGGTGGAAACTTTATTTCATCAGGCATTTGAAAATGGAATGTTCAAGGGAAACAGGCTTTGCATAATGAACACTAATGTCTATTGGTTGCTTTCTTTTTAATGGCTTTGGTTGGCATCCTGTGGAGCAATTAAGAATGCTAAACTTGCACATTCATATCAATGTCTACAGTCTATAATTTATGGCAATCACAAATCACAATCACATTCACAATCGTCCCCCTAAATGTACCTTAAAAACCACAGCCACCCCATATGATAAAGGTCTGTTCTGCTGGTGTTTGAAATGCTGCAGAATGATGTTTGCATCCCCTTCCTACCAACAAACTGTGGTGCAGCATTCAGAAGTAGTATCCTTGTCACAATTCCTCATCACAAAAGGAATATTGCTACCTCTTCATTAACAGCACTACCTCAGAGTAATACAATTATTTATACCATGTTATTTCCAACTCTGAAATAGTAGGTGATAGTGGTTTATTATGTACCCAGATTTCAAAGATGTTGACCATAGATGGTGGACTTCTTTGCACTTTTCAAGCTGGAGGCAGAATGGCTTTTCTTTTAGGGGTACAGTCAGTCTTTTATAACCAGTAATTCTTTATCCACAGATTCAGCCATTCATGGCTTGAAAGTATTCAAAACAAATATAAATTCCCAAAAGCAAAGCTTGATTTTGCCATTGTATATTAGGGAACTCCATTTTACTATGCCATTGAATATAATGGGACTTGGGCATCCACGGATTTTGGCATCCATTGGGGGTTCTGAAATCAAGCCCCAGCAGATACCAAGAATCCACTGTATTTCTCACTATTGTTTTTATTATTATTATTATTATTTCTTAGGCCAAAACTATATGTAATCTTCTAATTGGAGGTGTAGATATGTTTGAATTTTTTTTTTTAATGTGACATGGGATTCTATTCTCTGTATTTTACCCTCTCTCAAAAATTAGGTTCAGGACCTTGGATAGCTCTTTTAAATTTCAGGCTAAATCCTGGAGAAGATTCACAGTCCATTGACAAATTATTATTATTATTATTATTATTATTATTATTATTATTATTATTTGTATCTCATCTCTCTATAAAATACAACCAGGGCAACTTACACATAAAATCCAGTGTTCAGTGCTTCAATCAACCAAATGGGTTTTTTAAGCAAGATTGTTTTTCACAACAATCAGCAAACATTCACAACTGCTCCCCTCCCCATATGTGGTATTTTGTATGTGCAAGATTTCTGTGGTTTTGCACAAAAACAACTAATCTTGCATCAAAGAAGGCTGCATGATTTTTGGGAGGGGGATGCAAGATATTTTTGCAGAAAAACCAACCACTGTGTATAAAAAAAAAAATCATGTGGCTGGAGCTTTGGGTGCAAGACTAATTTTTTTTGTACAAAAAAAAAAGCAATCTTGTACAAACATATGCATGGCTATATGGAAAACAAACAAACAAACAAACACCATGACTCATGGAAAAAGAAAAAAGAAAATAAATCCACACATTTATTTCTGTGCAGGATTTTTTTTCTGAAACATTTGAAGAAGTGTGAACACTCTCAAAATCATTCATCCTCACTTGTGAGGACAGAACTGAGTATTTACATCCCTACTATTATTCATATAACAGTATAATGCTGTATAATACTATCCCTATAGTATTACTCTGCTATAGTCATTCATGGTGTTTCAAAATTAGACTTTTGTTATGCAAACACACTGCCATATTTATATAATTTTACAAAGGCTCCAGAAGTGTCTCATCAGTACACAGTTATAGCACCTTGGTATCACATTAACTGCCTTGGTTCCATGCTATGGAATCATGGGATATATAGTTTGTGAGGTACTTAAAAATCTCTGCTAGAAGGGTCTAGTTCTGCAGTACCAGGAGTGAACTAGAGCAGTATCCTCAACCTTTGGTCTTCCAGATGCTTTGGACTTCATCTCCCAGGAGATGCCAGTCTCCTGGTGCCAGTCATTTTAGCCAGTGTGGCCAATATTCAAGAATTCTGGGAGTTGAAGTCTCAAACATAGAACACAGAACCAATGGACAAATCCTAGGACTCCAAAAGATGGGGCCATGATAGTCAAAGTAGTATTAAGCTGATATATAAAACTGTAGATGCTCCTCAAGTGACATTCAGTTTATAATGCTCTTGTGCCTGCTTGTAGAAGTTGGTAAGGAGGGTGTCAGTCTACTAGCCACTCTGGTAAGGGAGTTCCAAAGTCTGGGAGCACCTACCGAGAAGGCTTTCTCCCATGTTCTCACCAAATGTACCTTTAAGGTGGTAGAGTGGAGTGAAGAGTCTCTCCAGAAGATTTCAAAACATGAGCAGAATATTTGCTTTATGAGAAGAAGACTGGGGTTGAAAACCCCATGTTTTCCTATTAAGGTATTCTCTCCCCCCCCCCCCCCCCCGTAAGTTGGACAAATGAAGAAGCAGGCAACCTATCACTTCATCATCTCACCATTTGCAGAGTGTATAACACTCCATTCCTGAACAAGCTTACTTGTAAGGCTTCCAAGTAGGCCTTTTCAGGATCACACCTACAGTGAGCTTTTCTGGTAAATTGTCAAGGAGCAGATGGAACACATTAAAAGCTCAAAACTAGATACATGTTGCTGTTCCCATGTGAGATGTCAATGGAAAACAATATATCTGGATCCATGGGGGGCTTATTATGGGGGGGGAGGGGAAGAAGAGCAGATCAAAGAAGATTTCTGTTATCTTTCATCTTCTTTCTCCCAGCTCCAACCTATGCCCCCTCCTGGCTCCATGGAGCCATCTGTCTCTACATACAGCCAGAAGCTGACCCTCGACCAAATGACCACCAGGTGAGGAGCATGTCTGGTGCTATCCCTCTAGTTTTTTTAATTTTAAAATATCTTATCCTTTTTTGTATTAGTTTTGTAGTCCATTTCAGAACGTTGCCAACGCATCATACACACATGTGATTTATCCCTCTTTTTGTAAAATAGTGAACATTTCCATATGGATTTCAGTTGGATGGAGTTGGAAACCTACCTAAGCATTAACACAACACTTGCCAAACAGGTCAGAGGTTGTCAGTTTTACAAGTGAATAACAGTTTGCACTGTTTCTTTCTTCATTGTTGAGTATATAGTTCAGCAGACAGTCTGCAATAACCACCACCTAACCCTGTCATCCTGGGTGATAGCTTGGGCTGGTTGTCTCTAAAATCTGGCATCAAGAATACCAACAGCATCAGCTGCTCCCCTGTAAATATGGGTCAGCATGGATGGGAAACAGAGAGTAACTTTTGAATGCACACAGTAAGGCAAGGTCCACCATGATATTCTTGCAAACAAGCTAATAAAATGTGGGCTAGACAATGCAACTGTTAGGTGGATTTGTAAATGATTGACTGGCCAAACTTAAAGGGTGCTCAGCAATGGCTCCTCTTCATCTTGGAGAGAAGTGACCAGTGGGGTACCATAGGAGTCTGTCCTGGGCCCAGTGCTATTCAACATCTTCATCAATGACTTGAATGAAAGAATAGAGGGCATACTTATCAAATGTGCAGATGACACCAAACTAGGAAGAGTAGCTAATACACCAGAGGATCAAAATTCAAAATGACTTTAATATATTAGAAAGTTGGGCCAAAGCTAGCAAATGAATTTCAGTACAGAAAAATGTAAGATACTGCACTTACGCAGAAAAAATGAAATATGAGATGGGGGACACCTGGCTTAATAAGACAACATGTGAAAATGATCTAGGAGTTCTAAAAGAGCACAACATGAATCTACATGGAGGAAAATAAACATTCCAACCCTGTTCTCACACTGACATGTTCAGATGACAGTTGGGGCCAAAACAAACCAAAAAGGGGCCCAATCTGCACTCCAGGGTGATTCTCTGGAGTAAAAAGAGACTCCTTTAGCTCTAGATCAGGGCAGAAAGTTTGGAGAATCTCCTGGACATGCAGACTGTGTGCTGTTGTGGGGACAGGAGGAGGAATGTTGGCCAGTGGGTGAGTTGCTGAACCCTGCCTTCCTGCAATTTCCAGCTTCCCACCACAGCCCTTCCACTTTCAAGTTTGTGTGGTTCCTTCAGTGTCGTTCCTTTTGTAGATGTGCAAACTGATCACACAACATGATGTACACATTGTTACAACAGTACCATCAGTCCAGTGCACCGAAACTCAATAGGATGGGCTGTGGGGAAAAGAGGGGGGGGGGGGTTCCTGGGGAATGTGTGGACAGTGCTGTTGATATTGGCCTGTTCTGGGTGCCAGTTGTCAGAAAGCTTATCTTCCCCATGGATCCAGAAGTCCTAAGTGTGAGCCAGTTTTTCCCATCAGTGCAGACACAGCCAAACATATATATTTAATAGTTATTATCTAAGTAGGTTAACAAGAGTGTTGCTGGTGAGTTGGTTAACTTGTTTCATTTTGTTCTTGTTAGCACAGCAATAGGAATTATTGCCTTCTCAGACCTTCCATTCTGACTCCATCCTGCCAGGACATGATTTTACTGATCAGACAAGTGTAATAGCGTCCAGTTGGCAACTGTAATTATCATGTGCAGGGCTATTGTGTGTGTATATTAACCCTGAGCATTTCCAGAATAATTTACTTTCACTTTATGACCTGCCTTTTTGAATCTTCACATGAGTAACTGAAGGCCTCCAAAACCCTATGGACCATTTTGACCATAAACATAGCAATTTAATTCACCCAAATGGCTGGCACCCATTCTTCATTCTTTTTTAATGGGGTTTTCTCTCCCAGCTTTGGATAATTGTGCACTTTCATATTTTGGAGGCAGTCAAGTTTCTTCTGCAGATTACGTCACTTTCTTTTCAGCAAAACACATCTGCTTCCACTTTGACAGTCTCTGTGCTTTTGCTTTGCCTGACTATATAAAAAAGGGTGGGGGCTTTTCTTGATAAGCCTTCTTCAAAGCATTATATGGCTTCCATTCATCAGCTCCTCCCCATTCAATCCCTTTCCCCAAAGCATTCCTTGTGATTGATGGTTTTCAAATCACATACCCCACCTTTTATCTTACTAGGGTTTGGGTTTTCACTTCCATCCCTCCCTTCTTATGAACTAAGCCAGGATGACTCTCAACTCTTCCTTATACTCTGATGCAAAGCGTAGAAATGTTACATTTTTGGCCCCCGACTCTCAGAATCTCTTGCCAGCATGGGTTACGTTTTTTGAACTACAACCACGGGAAACACTAGAGGATACGGGTACATCTTACTCTCTGCAGTGTTAGAAATTGGGGGACTAGAGGAAATTTTCATGGGGAGGAAGAATTCTTACTGGGGGCATATGCTTTCACTTTGTCCTTGCTGTAGCCACACCTCTGAAGAGGGCTTGGGGGAAAAACAATGGCAGAGAATATTGGAGAAATTCTATGATATTCCTGATGGGAGTGAAAGCTAATACATTTTCTGTGAGAAAAATGTTTTTGATAAAATTTGGCTCCATTTCTAGAGTCACACCTATGCCCACAATATGACCAAAGTATTGTCTAATCTGATTTACTCCAGATTCAGTCAAACATCAGTTGAAAAGTCATCTGTCAATTCAATGCTAGCAGAGTGAAATATTGTCTTTTTTGTTGTTTGGAAAGCTTTATAATTCCACTTCTCCCTACTTTTTTTCCCCATTTGAGCCTGCTGATATGATTTCTTATTATTCTTGGGAGGGGCTGGAGAAACATATTGATGTCATTGCTGTGACATGTTGTGGCTGCAGCTTAGACAAGGGTAGCATTTATATTCTTTTTAAACAATTGGCTCTAGCATGAGGGACTTTCTGTGGTCCTTCCGCTAAAGCACAATAGTATCAGTTCCAACATGCCAAAAACATCTTCCAAGGATCAAAATTTGAATTAATTAAACCTCTTTCAGTATTCCCATGAAATTCTCTCAGAAAAAATATCACTATGGGTTGTGCTTCCTTTCTGACAGACAAGTTCTTTTAAGTCTCAAGACAGAGGTGCTCAGCCCTATTGTGACTCTGGAAAACAACTGTTTAAAACACACAAAGACCCTTGCTTATATTACTATATTTTTTTATGCCAGAGCTGAGGAAAGTGTGCCCCTGGGCTGTTTTTGCCTCCCCACAACAGGATGTTTTCGGGCATTTATGGTACATCCTGTCCCAAGTGATGTTCTGTTTTTTTCCAACAAGCCCCAAAGTTGACTATTGGTGGGAAAGAAGACCTCTCCTAGCCTAAAAGGCTACAAAAATGTAAAAAAATGTGGTGAAATTACCAGGGGCATTGATAGGGGAAACATCAAAATTTTGTTTGGGAGGGTGTGGCCCTCCAAGTCTCAAGATGTAGCACAGTTTTCCAGGGCTGGTGATGCCATGAGCTAGAATAAAGCAACCACCTCAGGTGACTGATGCTGGAAGGAGGAGAGCAGTGGAAGCCCACCAGCCAGGGCCATCTCTAGAGGGGTATGAGGAGTGCAGACCACAGCAGATGAAAGCTGAGAATGGGACAAACACTGGTGGGTGGTTACTCATTGTCCTTAAACCACTTCACCATTCCGGTGCCAGCCAGGGCACTTCTGCAAAAAGGATGAGAATACTCCCATTGCAGAGTGTTGTCCTGCCCTCCCTTCCCTCATAGGAAGGGAGGGTGGAGCAATCCACTGGCTTGCCCACTGACTTGGCTATCTGCCTGCCCAGCTGCCTGGGTCTTTCTGGGTCTGACCAGGCAGGCAAGCAAGGCAGAGGGAGGGAAGAGGCAGGACTTTCTGCTGCCTCACTTGCTCTCACATCCAGCTGTCTGGGCTGGCAGATGGGAAAGGCAGAGGGAGGGAAGGGAGGCAGGGTCTTTGCCCAACTGCCCATCCAACCATCCAGCTGGATCTTTGCACAGTTTGCCAGGTGGGTGGGCAAGGCAAAGGGAGGGAAAGTGGAGTAAGATCATCTGCTATCACCACCCCACACTGTGAGATGCCAACCCTAGTGATGCCACTGCCACCAGCTGTTTCTTCCCAAGCCCTCTGGCCATTCCATTATCTTTGTGGGCAGAGATATAGGTACTACAACACCCCCTCCCTGAACCTCATAAACTGGACAGCTGCTCTTGAGTGTCATGTAGGACCATATCACAGTGTCAGGGTAGAGGTCAATTCCACCTGCCAGTCCAGTTGACTTCCATGCATGGAATGGAGTATATGTCATCTTGGCTTTTTCTCAGGCAGTAAATGTCTTGAGTCAGTCCTGCAATTGGTATTTGAAGGCATCACTCTGCTTTTGTGGTTGTTAACCACCTTCAAGTCGATCCTGACTAATAGCGACCCTGTGCTACCTGCTACTATTTGCAGAAAACCAAGTATACAGAAATGCAAGCCACTCCCTGTTATTTGCAATACTGATGTTATCCAAACAATGTAATGATGATGTCAACAAATTCATCCACTGATGTCAGTGATCCAACATAGTTAATTCAGCAGAATATACATTTCCACCCACCTAGTCTTATCCCACTCTCTCATACTTGGGCCATGTTAGCTAGGCTCTCTCTCCACACTCAGGTCTGTAGGCCCCTGGTAATGTCATCAGTGGTTGATTTTATATTCATCTCATCACATCAGCAGATGCTTATTTTCATGTAAATCATCTCTACTGATGTAGGTTTTCCCCATACTATGTGTACAGTACACTCAGTGATGCAGTGCCAAATTCTAAAATGCAGGCACCCATCATGACAATCCCTGCAGTTCCCAAGGAAGAATCCAAAAAGTCCAGCATCTTCATTGATCTGTATCAAACAAACTCTTTCTAACACTTGTCATCTCCACCAAATCCCATTCAAGACCAAACCACCCCTGAACCCTTTGGATTACAATGAGGATAGCTCACTACCACGGCGTGGGAATGAACTGCCTTTTCTAGGTCTAGATCCATCACTCTGCAACTTCTTGTTGTATGAGTGGGTACACATTTTTTGCACTCATGCAAGGAGACCTCAAGTTCATGGGGTTCCAGCTGTTGTGTTAAGGCTGGCACCATACTAGCCATTGGGCACCAATAGCACACCCAAGCACAGCTTCACCTCTCACAGACACTGGCAGTCTGGCTGGAAACCACCTCCTTCTGTCTCTCCATCTGGATCCTGAAGAACCATGCCCTTTGGATCTAGGTTGCTGGCCATGCTACCTACGCAATCCTCGGAACCATAACCCATGAAATGAGTATTTCCAGGCTCAACTCACAGCAATATTTTGTTTCAGGACTGATCCATTTGTCCTATAGTTACAGTTACAATTATAGCTGAGCTCATAGAAGAAAAGCCATCTAAGGTATTCTCAGTTGTGTGGTTTTTTTTCTGAGGCATTGGAACCAGTGAAACAAATATGTTTGTTAATGCTATATACATTTGAATTGTAATAAGTTGTATAATTAGAGTAACATCATACCACCATGACTTTATATTAAATAAGACTTGTATATAGAGTTACAGTGAAGAAAGCAGATAGAAAAAAAATCAACTCATTTGAAGTGTGGTGCTGGAGAAGAGTGCTGAGAATACTGTAGACAACCAGAAAGTCAACCAAATGGGTCTTGGAGCAGATCAGGCCTGAGCAGCCCTTAGAAGCCAAGATGACCAAACTGAGGCTGTCATACGTCAGCCACATCATGAGAAGACACAGCTCACTGGAAAAGACAATAACACTGGGAGAGTGGCAGAAAGAGAAGAAGGCCATATACTAGGTAGATAGATTCAATCAAGGAGGCCATGGCCCAGAGCCTGAGCAGGACCTGAGCAGAGCAGTTGAGAATAGGGGGGCTTGGAACAGGTTTGAACAAACAAACAAAAACACCTGGCATTTTTCTTTTTAAAAATCCCAACCCTATTATTTTTCAAAGTATTTTTCTCTAATATTCAGAAGTTATTATTTATTTATTTATTTATTGCCGATATCTTACACCCTTCAGTGTGCAAATTAAATCCTTAGCATTTTTGTGGAAATAGTCTGCACTGAAATCAGAAGTGAAATCAGCTATTGTCTTCCAGAAGTTATTCTATTTCAACTCTGTTATTGGATTTCAACTCCCATCAGTCCTAGCCCATATAGCCAATGGTTAGGAGATGTAATTAACATCGTGAGGCCCAGTTTCCCCACCTCTAACTTGGGACAGGCTTGTATATTAAAACATTTATAAATAGAAAATGTTTTGGAGATGAATGATTGTGCATCATGTATTCTGCTTAGCACAATAATGGTATGTGAAAACATCACTTTATGTATTTACCTTCATTTGTTGAACATCTTTGCACCAACAAATAACACACAATTTTGTGCTGTGTAGCCATCGGCTGGAAAGGTTTGTTTCCCAAGAAAGGCACACAGAACATGGGCTCACTGTTAATTCCAACATTCTTAAAACTTGTACGCAACTACAATTATCCCTCCACATTTGAGACTTTGATTTTTCCAGATTTATTTGTAGATTTGATTAATGTGTTCTCTCTAGGAATCACTAGGTCCTCCAGTGCAGCTCTGCCAGAAGTTGACAGTAGAGTTAAGCTGGAGAACTTAGAAGTTCCTAGAGAAAACTCTTCTCTAGGCATCTGTAGGTCATCCAAAATGAATCTGTGACCAGCTTCTGGCAGATGCTGACCACAGGGTTGTACTGGAGGACCTGGAGATTCCTAGAGAGATGTTCTCTCAGGTATAGAGAATAGTGTTGTTTTTTTATTTGTGTTTTTTCCACATTCATGGGGGTCCTTCACTCCTAACCTCAGTGAATGTGGAGAGACCACTGTATCTCTTAATCAGATGTTTGATGCTTGTGCCTGTACCTCTGGACAGGTTGCCTTCTTTTCTTCACATATATGGTTAACAATTCCCACTGAGTCAAACATGTTTTATAGCTGGAAAAAACTGGAAGAAAAACAGCATCAATGAACTGTCAACCTGTCCACCAGGAATCTTCTGTTCTGGGCAGTTTATGAGGACTTGAAAGGACTTCCACTCTGCCCTTTGCTATGTATGTTTGTCTTTTCTGTCACTTTCATCTCTTCTCCCTAAATCCCACACTGTCCCGCTTGTCCTTGATGTTTTTAATTTGTACTTCTTTATTAGTCAAAGGTGGGTTTTTTTGCTTTATTTCTTTGTATGCCTTGCCTTTAAAAAATGGACTGTGAGTCATTACAGCATGAATCACAGCTATTTCATTCATAAAAAGTACAGATATATCACTTAAGAAAACCTTCACATTACCAATGAAAAGAAAAGGGGAAATCTTTCCCTCTATTACTCTCTCTGTGTTACTGAGCTTTTCCTAATATGAAACACATGACAGATAAAGTGTGCCTTTAACCTTATCTTGTGTTTGGCTTCCAAATATTTATTAATGATGATCTACGGTAGTGCTATATAATGTTTGTATAGTACCAACAGAGAGAAATGTGCAGCCCAGATCATACTAAAAGTGACACAACCCTAGCCCCAAGGCTTATCAGGTGCATTATACAAACAGCAATGAGGAAAGGAGCTAGGAGCAATGGGAAGGGATTTAGTAAGGATGGAGTAGGCTACTACTGACTTTTTTTAAATAAAAGTTTTTCAAACAATGTATAACATTAAGTTTAACAAAGGAAAAACAAAATAATGAAACATGGATGTGATTTTGTTGTGAAGCCAATACACATATTAATGAGTAAACAATGAAGCATCTAAAGTTATTGTGTTGACATTATTGGGATATTGGTCAAAATATCTTTCCAAAATCCTGACTGCTGTGATGGAGGTTTCACATGTTGTCAGTTGTTATTGACATATTTGATTGACGGAACCATTTCTCATGAAACAGCAATTGATTTCCACATGTTTTTTGATTGTCTGACATTATCAGCAAGCTTTTCCACCATCCATATGTTCCATAATTTCTCCACTAGTTTTCTAAAATAAAATCTTCCAGTTCCTGGCAATATCCAGTCTAGCAATAGCTATCAAAAAGGCAATAAGTTCTTTGTGTTTGAATGGTTTATTGTCAGCCAGAAATGCTGAGAGTATGAGAAGGGCTGGGCAGAATTTTATGTTTTGTTTGGTAATTTGGGGGACAATATCTACAACCATGAACTAAATAACTTAATTTTATCTATTACTGACCCTTAAACATTTCTTAAGGCAGCATTTATATGGACTGTGGACATGTATGTGTTATCACCCATTGAAACACAATTCATTTAACACATAAGCACTTTTAAAATAGATCCAGTAACAGTTAGTGGTGTTCATGTCAGCAGGCTGGTGAATCCAGTCCAGGTTTTAGTTCAAATTTTAAAAATGCTATCCAAGGTGTAGACCTATTCTCCAAATAGGCTCAGCAACTTGGATATTTTTAAAGCTTGAACTAAAACCTGGTGTGGATTCACCACCCCATTGACACAAAAACAATCATCCACATTTTCCCAATTTGAAAGGCTAGGGGAGAGGGAAGCTGCACCCTCTTCTAAGTGAAAATTCTTTTGTTTTTTCACAGAACCAACTCCCTAGTGATGGAAAAGACAAGGGCCAACCAGTCCAATGCCCCTGCCATACAGGAATACACAATCAGAGAACTCCCAGCAGATGGCCATCATGCCACTGTTTAAAAACCTCCAAAGAAGGAGATTCCACTGTTGAATAGCTCTTACTATCAGGACGTTCTTCCTAACATTTAGATCAAATCACTTTTCCTTTAGCTTGAATTCATTGCTTCATGTCCTAGTTCTCTTGCTCCATCCTCAATATGACACTCTTTCAAAATGTAAACTTGGCTGCCATATCACCTCTTAATCTTCACTTCTCCAGGCTAAACATACCCAGCTCTCCAAGCTGCTCATCATATGGCATGGTTTCCAGACCATGGAAAAGTTAACAGGGGACAGAGAAAAGGCAGAATTACTCAACACCTTCTTTGCTTCAGTCTTCTCAGAAAAGGCAAAGGGTGCTCAACTTGAGGATAATGGAGCAGAGGACAGAATAGGAGAATTTCAGCACAGAATAAGTAAAGAGATAGTACAGAAACATCTGGTTAATCTAGATGAATATAAGTCTCCAGGACCAGATGAATTACATCCACGGGTATTAAAAGAACTGGCAAATGTAATATCAGAACCATTGGCAATAATCTTTGAGAATTCCTGGAAAACAGGAGAGGTCCCAGCGGACTGGAGGAGGGCAAATGTTGTCCCCATCTTCAAAAAGGGGAAAAAAGAGGATCCCAACAATTATCGTCCAGTTAGTCTGACATCAATACCCGGAAAGATTCTGGAGCAGATCATTAAACAGAGAGTTTGTGAACATCTGGAAGATAATTTCATAATCACAAAAAGTCAACATGGGTTTCAGAGAAACAGGTCATGCCAGACAAATCTGATCTCTTTTTTTGATAAAATTACCAGCTTGGTAGATGAAGGGAATGCTGTGGATATAGTATATCTTGATTTCAGTAAGGCCTTTGACAAGGTTCCCCATGACATTCTTGCAAGCAAGTTGGTAAAATGTGGGCTAGACAAAGTAACTGTTACATGGATTTGTAATTGGTTAACTGGTCGAACGCAAAGGGTGCTCAACAATGGCTCCTTTTCAACTTGGAAAGAAGTGACCAGTGGGGTGCCACAGGGCTCTGTCCTGGGCCCAGTGCTATTCAATATCTTTATTAATGACTTGGATGATGGTATTGGGGGCATAGTTATCAAATTTGCAGACGACACCAAATTAGGAGGAGTAGCTAATACCCCAGAGGACAGGATCAAAATTCAAATTGACTTGAACAGACTAGGAAGTTGGGCCAAAGCTAACAAAATCAAATTCAACACAGAGAAATGTAAGGTACTGTACTTAGGACGGAAAAACGAAAAGCACAGATATACGATGGGGGACACCTGTCTGAATGAGACTATGTGTGAAAGGGATCTAGGAGTCCAGGTAGACCACAAGTTGAACATGAGTCAACAGTGTGATGCAGCAGCTAAAAAGGCCAATGCAATTTAGGCTGCATCAATAGAAGTATAGTGTCTAGATCAAGAGAAGTAATAGTGCCACTCTATTCTGTTTTGGTCAGGCCTCACCTGGAATACTGTGTCCAGTTCTGGACACCACAATTCAAAAAGGATGTGGAGAAACAGGAGCATGTCCAAAGGAGGGCAACTAAAATGGTGAAGGGTATGGAAACCATGCCCCATAGGAGCGACTTAGGGAACTGGGAATGTTTAGCCTGGAGAAGAGACGGTTAAGAGGGGATATGATAGCCGTGTTTAAATATTTGAAGGGATGTCATATTGAGGAGGAAACAAGCTTGTTTTCTGCTAGTCCAGAGACTAGAACCCGGAACAATGGGTGCAAGCTCCAGGAAAAGAGATTCCACCTCAACATTAGGAGGAACTTCCTGACAGTAAGAGTTGTTCGACAGTGGAACACTCTCCCTTGGAGTGTGGTGGAGTGTCCTTCCTTGGAGGTCTTTAAGCAGAGGCTGGGTGGCCATCTGTCGGGGATGCTTTGATTGGGAGTTCCTGCATGGCAGGGGGTTGGACTGGATGGCCCTTGTGGTCTCTTCCAACTCTATGATTCTATGATTCTATGATTCTATGATTCTTTCACCATTTTGGTTGCCTTTCTCTGCACACACTCCAGCGTGTCAACATCCTTCTTGAATTGTGGTGCCCAAGACTGGACATAGTCTCCCAGGTGAAGTCTTGTGTTGCCCAGGTTTTGAAAAGTCATGCCCAAGATCCAGGTTAGAGGCATAGTTGTGTTATCATAGGTACACTCCATCACCTGATCTGACCCCTGAAATCCATCTTAAAAGCCCATCAGCCATAGCAAATGATAAAAGTTCTGTGGTGATGGTGGGCAAGGGGCTAAAGGACACACAACAACAATCCTGAGACCACAAGTAACTATAGGCCATGCTTTTCCCACTTAGACCACAAACTCTTCACCATATATATATATATATATATATATATAAAATAAGACGACCCCCTTCCTTTTTCCCAGTCAAAATATAGAGTTTTAGCACCTCTATCCTCCTTATCCTTATACCCGGCGTATAAGACGACCCCCCCCCTTTAACCACAGATTTTGCAGGTTAAAAAGTAGTCTTATACGCAGGAAAATAAGGTATCTTTTATCTTACTTTTTCTATACTGATCTGCAGCTCCCATACATAGTTGTGTCTATGGGTTTCTCCAGATGGCGAATAATGCCACTAAATATCAGGCAAACATGTTCCTGGTTTGATGTAGCAGTTGTTCCTGCCTCTGCATCCCCTCATGTCATAAAAATACAGCGGGTTTTTTTTTCCTGCTGGAGGTGTGGTGAAGTGTGTTATGGGTAGGTTTCCTTCCCTCCCTGTTGTCCCCCATGTAACACATCAGAAGAAGAATGAAGACTGTAGGTATTGATGGGCTGATGTGCAGAGTTATCCCTGCTGATATCAGGATCTCTCCGAATTTAAAACAATACTGCCTCCTGTCTCACACACTCTCAGTACAAGAAAACCTCATTACAGGTTCTCTGTAGGGTCATCATAAGTCAGAAATTACTTGAAGGCACACAACAACAAGAAGCCTGACCTAAGTTTCAAAAGCCCAAGTTGTTTCCAGACATTCACATGGGATAAACCAGGACAAGAGGTACATTTTAAACTAGTTTGAGCATTGAACTAAGGGCCTTTACAGACTGCCAGAAATAATGCAGATTGAGGTCACCTTAACTGTCCTGGCTCAGTGCTAGGGAATCATGGGAATTGTATTTTTTCTGGGACATTAAGCCTTCTCTGTCACTCTGGTGCCACAATAGTTCCCATGCTTCCTTAGCACTGAGCCAGGACAGTTAAAGTGGCCTCAATCTGCATTATTTCTGGCAGTCTGTAAAGGCCCTAAGACTCTGGAGATCAGGGTTCAATTTCTGCTCAGCTATGGAAAGCCACTGGATGATCTTGGACAAGTCACACTTTCTTAGCCACCTAAACCATGATAGGGTCACCTCAGGGTTGTCATAAGTCAAAAATGACTTGAAGATACCTGTCCTGGATTTCAAAAGCACAAGTTGTTTCCAGACATATATGGGAATAAACCAGGACAGGAGGTAAATTGTTTAGATTTTTTTGAAACAACAACAACAATTTGTACAGATTAATTTACAAGGTTTTCCTTCAGTCCATGTAAGCCCTACTTAGTATACTTTTGAATTGCCCCTGTACGCAGTAAGGATTTGTGGTCATGTACAAGTACAGATTTTAAAAAAGCAAAATAAGAAATGTTATAAAGCACAAAAGGCTAAACAACTGTTTATACCACAAAATCAGGGATTAATAGTAAAGCCAGAAAGCATCAATAACTATTTAAAATTCAGCTGAGCCACATTATCTTCACCAGATGTTTCTAGTATCTGCATCAATCAGACCTTTAAGGAGATGGTGCACCACAACTGGCAATCCATGGCAGAGAAGGTGTCTCCCATATCATCCCACAGCATATTGCTCCGACTGGTGGGCATAGAGAAGGGCCCCTCTGAACTGGACTCAAGAACTGTATTATATTGATATAATAATATAATTATACTGTAAAGTATATACAAGTAGGAAAAAAGATGTCAAGATATATACCAGAGGAAAGACGCAATTTTGGATTTAAGGGAAAGGTAATAAGGGAGTAGATGTTAGCTAAGTTGTGTATTGAGTAATGATATAATTAAGGTAGAGATAGATTGTACAAAAAAGGAATACATAGATAGAGTTCTTTCAAGAAGTCAGGAAGTATGTGATGTGATGTTAGTTGTGTATATGATGATAGTTCAGTTTGCTAATTGTCACTGTTACTGTATTGTTTATTGAGTATTTGTCATGTTTGTAGTATGTCTGTGTCTTTTTTTTTTAATACAGTAAAATTCATTTAAAAATGAACTGGACTCAAGAACAAACTGGAAATCAATGCAGCTGTTTCTAGATTGCTGTACCATCATTTGTAAAACACATGAATAATAATCTGACTGTAACATTTTGCATTAGCTAAAGTTTCCAGCCAGACTTCAAGATCTGACCTTCATACCATATTTTTAAAAAAACGTTTTCATTCACTTTTTATAACTTTAAATGATATTTTGTGTATTGAGGAAGTCCACCAGATTTTGAAGAAACAACTATTTAAAAGTGTGTCTAGTTTCTTCTAAGTCAATTGTCCCTCAACTGCCTGAGTTGACTGTGAATATACATACAAATGCTATAGATATTTTTTTTTAAAAAAACAACATAGTCCATTTCTGAATCTGCACCAAATGTTAGGAAGAGGGTTTCTTTTAATGCTTGCAAAATATACTCAATATACTTTAAAAAGTAGATTGTTTGTTACGATATCACAGACTCCTGTTGATGAAGACTAGCAAGATTTATTAACTGGAGAAGTTTCTATTGCATAGTGAGTTAAAGGGGTAAATGAAGTCATTGTTAGCAGGTCATTTATGCCTACAGAGAACAGCTCAGCTCACTTGCCACCAACGAAGAGCACCATATGAATAGAATCTGGGATTAATTAACAGAGTGTGAACTCCTAAATAGATTGAGGAAGGAGGGTTCTCTGCCCCCCTCACTTTCTTTACTCAGAATGGAGCATACTTGTAGCCATCACACTGATTCTTATGTTATAACACGGATTCTGAAGACAGCTGTTCCCCAGGTTCCTTGCTACCTGAAGTCCTTTGAAGTAGAGACTGAATCCTGGAATCTTATGTCTTGAAAAGCAAAGGCTCAGCCCTTAAGGAAATATGTGATATGAGACCATCAGGCCTGTTCTGGCTTTGTGCTAGCATATATGCCAAGGTAATGCTGTACTTTTTTGGAGAATGCAAAAAGGTGATATCCTATTCAGGACTGCAAAAACAACCATGATGCTGACATAGTGTTCTTACCTGGTAGTGCTACTTAGGAGGTAACTGTGATCCTTAGCAATGAGTGGAGATTTAGATTGGCTGCTATGCAGTTGTAGCAGTCACAGCTGTACCTCCTGGTTTTCCAATGGAGAGTTCCGGTAATGCAGTGTAGATTCATGCTATGTATATGTTGTATGATTCCAAGTTATTTCCGACTTACGGCAACCCAAAGGTGAACCTATTATGAGGTTTTCTTGGCAGGATTTGTCCAGAGGAGGTTAACCACTGCCTTCCCCTGAGGCTGAGATCATGTGACTTGCCCCAGGTAATCCAATGGATTTAATGGCCAAGTGGGGAATTGAACCCTGGTCTCCAGAGCTGGAGAACAATGCTCAAACCATTACACCACAATGGCTCCACGTTCTACAAATAGGATCTTGTCCTGCTTTTCTATATTGTTTGATGAAAACTGTATAAATCAGGGATGGGGGGGGGGAGTGATTTTCCACTGATTGCTGTTTAGAGCCACAACCATTATTATTTATTGGAGAATTGGAGTCCAACAAAGGCTGGCATCCTATTAGTGGCATGCAAAGGCATAAGTTAACTGTGTGCATGTTGTCAATGAGTAAATTGATATTCCCTTCCTCCATCCACATTGACCAAATCCACATATCTTATTGTAGAAATACTGCAGACCCACTCCACTATGGTAATTCCATGTCTGGTGAAGAGCAGGAGGAGACTGGAGAAGAGTCTCACTATGAAAACAATTATTAAATAATGTACTGAGATGTAAGGACTCCAGTAGACTTTAGCGGATGTTGTAATAATTTCTCACCAGGCTACAGAGCCGTGACCAGATGCTTCCCTTATCTCTCTCCACTTTTCACCAGGCACAGAATGGCTGGAAGGGGGCTCCATTGCTCTGCATGAAAACTGTGGGTCAATGAATGGCCATCTGTAGCATAGTTCTGCATGCAGAACTATGACATTACTCTGAACCATACAGTATGCCAGCAATATCTGGAGTACCACATGCGGAATGTAGACATACCTCTGAATGTAGATGTTGGGAAAAGTGGAGGACAGCCATTGCTTTCTTCTGAGCTTGCCAAAGCATCAAACCAGACTCTGTTAGGAACAGGACGCTGGAGTAGATGGATCTCAGATCCAAGTCAGGATGGACCCTTTTATCTGCTCCTACTACCAAATTCATCAATTTTAAAAACTGGCTATTCTTTTGAATATTATCTTCTCCAGCCTTCATTTTACATGTGATCTTTGCCCCTTCTCATTCCTTAATCTTTATTGTTAAATCTGTATGGCCTCTGCTTTGTTAGTAGCACTGTCTCCCAGTCAATGGCTTTTTATGAAGTAGGCTGAAAATGAAATCACATACCTCCAACATTTTACAGATGAAAACTAGAACACCCAAGGCCAAGCAACATCAGAGTGTGGTCAAGACTGCAAAAGGTAATAATAAGGAAGAACACAAAAGTTGTGAGAGATTACAGAAGTCTGTTTTTGCCTGAGCCTACTGGGAAGGGCAAGATTCCACCTCCCTCCTCTTCTTTTCTCCCAGCTGCTCTTGTAATTTGAACTCAGCAGGAAACTGGGAGGAGGAGAGAGAAACTGGGACATTTTAAAAGCAGCTGGAAAAGTGAGACAGCAGAGGATTACTTGGAACTAACCCAGCCAAACTGCAGCAGTCGGGGGCTATGAAATAAATGTTCAGTTCCAGTTTATTCAAGATCTATTTTTAATCTTTAAAAATTATAAATGGCTTAAAAGTACATTACCTAAAAGACAGAAATTCCTTCTTATTGATGGATGGGTTTATTAATTAATTAATTAATTAACATGTCACCTTTCTTCTGGAGTGGGACCCAAGGCAGCTCACAGGTAAAAATTAGTTTAACACTTACCAATACAGTTTTAACAACAATTAAAATCATTTCATTTAGACAGTATAAAATCATTAAAAACATATTTTATATACTATAAATGTAATCATTTGAGGGCCATCCAGAGACCTTGTGATATGGCACAGCCTTGCAAATACAGCAAATACATACATACATAAATATATACCCGGGAATTTAGAAAATGTGTTCGTGTACGTGCCTTCAAGTAGCCTGTTGACTTATGACAAACCTATGAATTTCATAGGATTTTCTTAGGTAAGGAATACTCAGAGGTTAGAAAATAAATTGAGGCAATTGTAGCTATATGGCTCTTATATCAATTGCTCTTGTTCTTTTCTGCAAGAAGAGAAGCCTGCTACTCATTCTGCTCAATTCAGAAGCCTCGTCCTAGAGTTAGCAACATGCAATTTCTGAGTAGGAACATGTGAGGAAGGAAATGGGAATCCCTTGAGGCCCACCCAGCCCCTGTGTTTGGTAGACTAAGGCCTTGTCCAAGCTGATCCATGAAGAATTGAGCTCAAACAACTGTCAGGATCACCAAAGCTGTAAGACAGTTAGAAAACACCATGATGGATGTCACAGGAAATTGTTCCACTGGAGCTGGTTGGCAGGTTTCGCTTTAGACACCCAACAGTGGGATTGTCAGGTAAATCAAGAAAAACAAAAACAAAGCTAAAAGAGGTCATTCTGGAGTGTTTAAACACAAGGAGAATGTACTCTAAACAAAGCACTGCTTGGGGATATTTCTCACTCAATTTCCTCGAAACATTTCTCCCTAGTATAAAAGCTAAAGGGGAAAGCTGATTAGAAAAGTCCATGGTCCATCCACTTCTAATTGTCAAATATGTTGCTTCATATAATTCTGAAAAATTTATTCAAAGAGTTGAGGTGAGGAAGATACAATCTCCATACCTTGGAATCAGAACAGTTTTATATACATTGTACGCACCATAGTATGGACCTGTGATGGAGGTTTTTTCCTATACTGCATAATTATAGTACTTTGATGTTACTTTAACTGTCATGGCTCCATCCTATGGGATCCTGGAATGTAAAGCAATGAAGTATTTAGAATTATCTGCCAGAAAGCTTTAGCGCCTCGATGAACTACAAATCCCAGGATTCCACAGGATTCAGCTACGGCAATTAAAGTCATGTGAAAGTGCCATGGCTATATAGTATGAAAGAGAACAAAGTTTTCCATGTGCAAACAGTTGTGTCTCATGATATGTCTTAAGTATGACTCAGTTTAGGGTTTTGCTCATGAGTTCACAATTCCCTGTTCTCACTGGCTCAGCAGATTTCAAAAAGAAAGTGAGAAGTGTGTGTGTGCCTTACCTGTATTGGTTGTTTCAATGCTGCTGTTAAAAACAAATAAATATACAATGGCTGCAGCAAAATGATCATCTGTGGCAGATTATAAAAACTGCATTCACTGTCCAAGAGATTGCAGCTGTTTCCTCTTCCCTTGGGTACATCTGTATTGTGGTCTTTTCCTGCCAAGTCTCAACCCAGATTGCATTTTAATAGCTCAGGGTGGAAAAGCCTTTCAAACAGTATTTTTTGCAACCAAGTACTGACACAGGGAAGGCTGTGATCAGGTCTCTTAAAGTAACCTTGGGAGGATCCTGCCAATGTTATTTCCAAGATAATATACTCCCACGGAAGATGTCTTCAGCAGATATTACATATCACACTGCACTTGCTGTACTAAATAATAGATTGTATCAGCTAATGCACCTTGTATTCAGCTCATGTAGCAGAGTATCTGATTTCTTGTAAAGGCAAACAGCTGATGCTCATGAGAAGGTTCAGGGCTTCTATACCAGGCATGTGAAAAGCAACTAGCTCTTAATCAAAACAACATTCAGCAGAAGTTAAATGTTTCTTTAAAAACAAAAAAGGAACCACTGAGTTCAGGTAATGAGTGGTATCAAAAACAGTAGGCAGATATGGACTAGGCAAAAAGAGTGAAGCAGGTGAGCATCTGATAGATTTTTGTGAAGCAAAGCAAAAAAGCAAAGCAGCTTATTTATATACCGCTTCATATCACGCTATGGGATGTCTAAGCGGTTTACAACTGTGAGCTGATTGCCCCCCAACAAGCTGGCCAACAATCTATTCATTGCAAACACATTTTTCATACAACTGGAGAAAAGGTTATACACATGGACGTCACCAGATGGCCAACACAAAAAACAAATAGATTACATAACTGGAAGTAAAAGATGGCGAAACTCTATACTGGTGGCCAAGACTCGACCAGGTGCTGATTGTGGCATAGATCACAAACTACTCATTTCAAAAATAAAAGTAAAACTCAAGAATAGAATAAATACAGTCATCATACCAAAATACAATTTAAACATTTCCACAGAATTTATTGACAATATAAGGAACAGATTTGCAGTACTAAGAATAATAGACCGTGAACCTGAAGAACTTTGGTTTGGAGCCAGGGATGTAATAAAAGAAGAATGCATAAAGACACTTCCAAAAGACAAAAGGAAAGTGAAGAAACCATGGATGACAGATAAAACGCTACAAGCAATAAAGGAAAAAGGAGATAGGAATAAATTAAGAACCATGAATGCAATAGTACAACGGCTAGTGCACAAAGATAAAGAAAATTACTACAATGACAAATGCAGAGAAATAGAAGACAACAACCAAAAGTGAAGAATGAGAGACCTATTCCACAAGATTTGAGAAATCAAGGAAAAGTTCAAACCAAGGAACTTGGTTTGCAACAATAAAAATGACACAATTCAAGATCAAGAAGAAATAAAAAGATGATGGATGCAATACACAGAAGAGTTATATAAAAAAGATGACAACATGAAGGACACATGGAATGAAGAGTCATATGAAGATGAAACACGAATTCTAAAAACTGAGGTGGAAGCTGCAATAAAGGAAATGGCAAAAAACAAGAGTCCAGGAATAGATGATATTAAAAAAACCACTATTGCAATCCACATTAACAGAATCAACTCTAGTGCTAACCAACATATGTCAAAAGATATGGAAAACAAAATGATGGCCAACAGATTGAAAGCAATCAATATACATCCCCATCCACACACACACACAAAGGAGACACAAGAGACTGCAGCAACTATAGAACCATAGCACTAATCTCCCATGCAAGCAAAGTCATGCTCAAATTCTGCAACATAGGCTCCAACCATACATGGAGAGAAAAATCCCAGAGGTCCAAGTAGGATTCAGGAAAGGAAGACGCACCAGGAATCACATTGCAAATATACAATGGCTAATGGAGTGTAGCAGGGAGTTCCAAAAGAAAATCAGCATGTGCTTTATAGACTACAGCAAAGCCTTTGACTGCATAGACCATGAAAGGCTATGGAATGCCCTTAAAGACATGGGAGTGCCAACACATCTGATAGTGCTGATGAGGAATCTGTACTCAGGACAAGAGGCTACTGCCAGAACAGAACATGCAGAAACAGAATGGTTCCCAATTGGCAAGGGGGTCAGACAAGACTGCATCCTATCACCCTACCTATTCAACTTATATGCAAAAAATGTTATACAGGCTTGGACACAGAAGAAGGAGGAGTGAAAATAGGAGGAAGGAATATCAACAATCTAAGATATGCAGATGACACCATAATACTAGCAGAAAACTTCACAGACCTGGAACACCTACTAAGGAAGATCAAAGAAGAAAGTGCTAAGGCAGGCTTGATGTTGAACATAAAGAAAACAAAAATAATGACCACAGAGAACTTGCACACATTCATACTAGACAATGAGGAAATAGAAATAGTGAAAGAGTTCTTATATCTGGGATCAAACATTGATCGGAATGGGGACTGCAGCCAGGAAATCAGAAGAAGATTAAGAATGGGGAGGGTGGCTATGAAAGAACTAGAAAAGATCCTAAAATGCAAAGGCATACAACTCAGCACAAAAGTTAGAATCATATAAGCCATTGTATTCCCTATTACCACATATGGATGTGAGAGCTGGACAGTCAAGAAAGAAGAAAGGAGGAAAATCAATTCTTTTGAGATGTGGTGCTGGAGAAGAGTGCTGAGGATTCTATGGACAGCCAAAAGAACAAACAAATGGGTCCTAGAGCAGATCAAGCCAGAATACCCCTAGAAGCCAAGATGTCAAGACTTAGACTGTCATACTTTGGACACATCATGAGAAGGCATGAATTGATGGAAAAGACAATAATGTTAGAAAAGGTGGAGGGAAGTAGAAAGAGTGAAAGGCCACATGCTAGATAGATGGACTTTATTAGAGACCACAAATACAAGTTTGCAGAAGCTGGGCAGAGCAGTAGCGGACAGGGGGGCCTGGAGATGTCTCATCCATAGGGTCACCATGGGTTGAGATTGACACAAAGGTAGTTAACAGCAAACAACAACAAATGAGTAGTACGGACCAATGACAAGCCCATAAATTTAAAAGTATGTCCCATCAGCAGTAGGGCAGGCATTGGAAGCCGAGATGCTTCTGATTACAAGTGTCATACACCAAGCTTTTGAAGAATGACCTAGGAAGCTGGGTATTATTTAGCTTGGAAAAGAGGAGAGGTACCACGATATCCATCTTTAAATATCTGAAGTGATGTCACGTAGAAGTTGGAACATGCTTGTTTTCTTTAATGAAGACAATGGATTCAAATTACAAGAAATAATATTCTATATAAATATTAGGAAGAACTTCTTTACTGTAAGAACTGTCTGACAGCAGATTGCCTCAGAGAAGGATGGACTCTCTATTTTTGAGGGCTGTTAAACAGAGATTGAATGGACATCTTTCAGGAGTGCTTGTATATTCTTGCAAAAGTGTATATTCTTGCATGGCAGGGAGTTGAACTAGATGGACCTTGTGACCTCATCTCTGTGATTCTATGATCATTGGCCATGCTGGTTGATGCTTCTTAGAATTGTGGCCCAAAGCATTTGGAGGGCACTACAAGGCTGCCTATCCCTGTGACAGGGTTTACATTTCATTAGCTGTACACTGCAGGACAATTTGCCTTAGCATCACCATAAGTTAGAAAGAACTTGGAGGCACACAACAACAACACAGTGGGATTGAAATCAGGATGGTGTAGTAGTTTAAGTGTTGCACTAGGACTCTAGGAAACCAGGGTTCAAATTCTTTTTTCATCATAGAAATCTGCTGGTGACCCTGGGCAAGTCATGCTCTCTCAGCCTAAAATGAAAATAATGGACGTTATCACATGCAGGTCTCAAAGCGGCAAGAAAACTGTATGGAATCAATCCAAAACTATACCGATATAGACCCCACAAGACAGAAATTGCTATCAGACGCAACTAGCATCATTCCGCAATGAACGAAAGCAGCATCATTGCGGTATCATTCTGGTCGCGCAAATGTAATTCCCCAGGAAACCGGCATTCAAAAGAACGGGGATGATGCCGCATTGGGACGGGGATGGAACGGGGTTCTCTGTGACGTCGTGTGAACACACGGGAAAAGGAACTGCAATGGGACGGGGATGGGACGGGGTTCTCTGTGACGTCATGTGAACACACTGGGAAAAAAAACGCAATGGGACGGGGATGGGACGGGGTTCTGTCTGCTTTAGACCCCGTGTGATAACGTCCAATGACAAACCTCCTCTGAATAAATCCTGCCAAGAAAATAATATTATAGGATTGCCAGAAGCCAAAGTCAATTTGAAGGCACATTAATAACAACACACACAGTAGGATTGTGACTGTAAAGCAGTTGCTTAATTTTGCACCGAAATCAATGGGTCCTGGCTTTCTCTCTGAGATGTTCTCTGGGGTATGCCTAGGCTTTGAGATCTTCATTCAGTCCTGTCATCTTTTCAGGTAGTTATTGGGGTAGTAAGAAAAGGGCTTCATGATGCTTGCTCCTAGGCTCTGAAACTTCCTTCCAAGGCAGGCTATGCTGGTATTTGCACTATTTTATTGTCAGTCATGTCAAATCAATATTTTTTCAAAGAAGAATGGAGTACAGCTTGAAAAAACAAAACGAAATTTGCTTCTCTGAGGCCTTAGCTAGATATTACAGACAGCACACATGGATCTTTCCCAAATAGATGTTCCAATTTCTCCTTTTCCTTCCTTTGCTGGTAAGTTTTCACTAGTAATGCAAAACATGTGACATGAGGACATCATCATAATACTTAACATTTGGATAGCACTCTCCAGTTTTCAAAGCACTTTACATGCTTTATCAAGTTGTACTGTAATCCCTTACAAGAGTGAGCAACTGTAGACCTCCAGATGGAGCGTTGGGGCTTTGGGGTTTTTTTTTTACTGGTGCTCCCATAATCCTTCTATCACTAACTGTGCTGGTTAAGGGTGGATGGGAGATGTAGCTCCACACCTGCCCTTCAGTGACCCATAAAGTAGGTCAGTATTATAATCTCCCCTATTGCAGATGAAGGAAAAGGGAGGGCTACAGCTGGAAAGATAAATGTGTCTATCCATACCACATTTTGCATGAATTCATTCTTAAAACCATGCCATCCTAATTCTGCTTCACTAAACTGTACAAAATTCCATTACTTGGGGCTTTAAAAAAATTATGGTTGCAGCTAAAAGAAAATGCAGTGGCTCAAGTGATTAAGACGCTGATTCTGTTGATTGAAAGATCAGCAGGTTGGTAGTTTGAAGCCCATGTGCTGCATGATGAGATGAGCTCCTGTCACTAGTCCCAGCTTCTGCCAGCCTAGCAGTTCGAAAGCATGCAGATGCAAGTAGATGAATAGGTATCACTTCAGTGGGAAGGTAAACAGCGCTCTGTGCAGTCATGCTGGCCACAGGATCACAGAGTAGTCTCTGACAACGCTGGTTCTTTGGCTTAGTAACAGAGATGAGCACCACCCCTATGGTCAGACATGACTTGACAACCTTGTCAATGGGGAATACCTTTCCCTTTATCTTTAGAGAAAATATTCTCTGGCATCCTGCTTGTGAACTACAGTATCATACAAAGACATAGGAGTTTACCACATGGGAGGGATCCCGAGCAAAAAAAAATTAGATTTAAACCAGAAAAAAACCACAAAAGCGGATTGATTTTCAGACGGCATTAACCCAGACAGAAAGTGGGAAAACCCCACAAAAATGGATTTCTGGTGATGTTGGGGTTAATGAGCATTAACGCAACATTAACCCGAATGAGCTGCTTTTTACTTTTGGAAAATTCTGAAAGTAAAAGCCGTTCTGTTTTTTCGACTTTCTGTCTTAATGTTGTGTTAATATTCATTAACCCTGATGTGTCTGAAAATCAACCCACTTTTGCAGTTTTTTTCTGGGTTTTAAATCCCATTTCTGCATGGGATTTGGCCACTTTGCCTCCTGTGTGATAAACTCCTTAGTGGTGTTAGTCTGGAAAATCTGTATGCAAAGGGATCTTGTATTGCCTTTGAGGTTAACTGAAAGAGATAAGTTGATAGGATGAGCTTTCGTAGACTTGAGTCTACTTCAGATGCACAACATCATACATCCAACTTATACTACTATATTAACAATTCATGTTTTTGTCATGGCAGAGAGGTCAGAATTCTTTACCAGCCTTACAATTACCAAAATCCCCCCTCTTACCCCAGCCATTTCCATGTTCTTGGAAAATGGGAGGATCATTGGAGATACATCCAGCTATTTTCCAGTAGCTGGATACACTGCAAGGCTATCATCTCCAAGGATCTCCTGAGGACCCCTAGAAGTCCCTGTGACTACCTATTGAAGTGCATCCAGCTACAGGAAAATAGCTGGATACATCTCCACTGATCCAATTTCCAATGTGATAGAAATGACCATGTTGGGGAGTTGCATTGCTTAAGTGGTGGATTTCAGGAAGTAACAGCAGCAGACATAGGACGTTATCACAGGGGGAGTTGCAGGGAGAAAGTGGAAATAAATTGGCGGAAGATTTTAATTTACGGGATTTGTCCCGTTCCGCCTCGTCTGATAACTAAATTTGAATTTAAAAGGGGGTTAATTCGAATGAAAACCTGATCTAGGTTTTTGTTCAAATTAACCCCCTTTTAAATTCAAATCTAGTTATCAGACGAGGCGGAACAGGACAAATCCCATAAATTAAAGTCTTCCGCTCGTCCAGTTTATTTCCACTTTCTCCCCGCGACTCCCCATGTGATAACATCCATAGTTATGGAGATGTTGTTGATAAAATGTGTTGATGATGAATATACAGCTTACAGTCCATGAAGTCAAGTCATCAAGACATCCAGATCTTCAAGCAAGCTTTCTTTTATTGCAAAATCAGCATGAGCAAAAACAAATAATAATAATAATAATACCATCTTTACTTTCGCCAGAAGGCTAAACAGGAACAAAGCCTAACTGCTACATGATTCAAAATTGGTTAGTTGCAGCATCAGGAAAATATTTTAATTAGTCCATTATAGCTTAAAGGTTAAAAGACAAGTGACAAACTTTTCAGGATCACAACGTTCAGCCCCCAATTCTCCACCCATTTGGGTGTAGCCCTTTCAGACTGATTGGTTGAAGTTACATGACGTGTGTTAGCCCAACCTTTAATTACCATATTAAATCATGTGACTGCAGTTCCCATAACATTCCCATGTTTATGAGTCCTTTTTGTAAACAAAGCTCTTTCTCACAGAACTGTAGCTCGTTAACTGCTTGTTTTTGGCTAAAACACACCTGGGCTGATAATTGTGAAACTGGCCTCAGAAAACAACTTTTCTCAACAAGGAAAAATACAGACACACATCTTTACATTTCAACATTTTAACATTGACTATATGTCCCATCACATTCTAACAGATGTAGCTACATGCCAGAAGTACATCTCCCAATGTAGGCATCCAGATATTGTTGTATTATTATGAATTCCCCTAGAACCACTTTTGTTTAAATGTTTTAAACAAAGATATAAATATAACATGCCTTCTTTTTTCTTCTTTTTTTTTTCTTGGTAGGGATGTAGTGTCCTAATGGTTAAGATGCCAATTCTGATGATCTGAAGATCAGAAAGTTGGCAGTTTGAGGCCCAGGACTGCATGATGGGGTGAGCTCCTGTCATTAGTCTCAGCTTCTGCCAACCTAGCAGTTCAAAAGCATGCAAATACAAGTATGGTCAGCCCTCTGTTTTCACGGGGGATCCGTTCCAGACACACACACACACACGAAAATGGAAATTTGCCAATATTCAAGCCCCATAGCTTTGAATGGCGTGCCCCACTGATTTTAACGGAGGTCACCCCTCTCGAATATGCAAA
Source organism: Phrynosoma blainvillii (assembly GCA_026167975.1). Taxonomy (NCBI): domain Eukaryota; kingdom Metazoa; phylum Chordata; class Lepidosauria; order Squamata; family Phrynosomatidae; genus Phrynosoma; species Phrynosoma blainvillii. The sequence goes on along the minus strand of JANUYF010000004.1, from coordinate 20,405,116 downwards.
ACCACTGACTTCAAATCCATGAGAATGGAGGAGTGACTGTAGATAAATAAGTACCAGTGATGAGAAGAATCCTGGACTGACAAGTTTTATTTTCTGTGCAGAAAATATTACTTTTGTGCAGAAATATTACCTCTTATGCAGAAAATGGTTGCAAATTCTCAAATTTCATGGAGGGAAGAAAATTGTGAAAATTACTCGTTCCTTCAAAAAGAAACTTAGTAAAGAATTACATACCTAGCATGCAGTCCCACTATGTCCGACCACCACAACATGTAAGTAATAGAGGCTTAAATCTTCTCCCTGGTATTGCCATGCACCTAAAATTTACTCCCTGAATTGGCACCAGTGTTGTGGCGATCCGACATATTGGAGCTGCATTTGAGTGCAATTGTGACCTAAATTTGTGATGTAAGGTTATGCTATGTTTATTTATTTATTTTGTTTTTGTTTTTTTTCATCCCTACCAGCCCACAAGGGTTCTGAAGGTGATGAACAAATAAAAACAATTAAAACAGTTCAAAGATAAACAAAACATTAAAAAAACCTTTCAAATATTCTTTTAAAACGTTGTAAAACAATCTAAAAGTAGTCTTAACATGCAATTTTAAAACAATTAAAACAGTTAATTTTTAATGCAAGTATCTCAAAGGTTATATTTTTTATACAGTATGCAGTCTAGCCCTCATTTGTCTACCAAGTGGAGGTGTTTTTGTTTTGTTTTATTAAACAGGCAACAGTATTCAAACACATAGCTCTAGAATTGAGCATGAAGTGGTACAACCCAGTCAAAAACATTAATACTTGATTGAACTAATGTGGCCTCAGTACACACTATTATTCCATGTGACAATCCCATGTTATATTGCACATTAGGTGGTTTGAGTGTTGGACTGTGACTCTGGAGACCAGGTTGGATTTCCAGCTTGGCCATGAAACCCACTGGGTGACCTTGGACAAGTCACACTCTCTGAGCCTCTGGGGAAAGCAATGGCAAACCTCATCTGAACAAATCTTGGCAAGAAGATCCCATGATAGGTTTGCCTTAGGGCCACCATATGTTGGAAATGACTTGAAGTCACACAACAACAACAAGCATCTCCTCTCCTTACCTGTATGACTTGTCTTCAGGTGATCACCTGGGGTGATAACAGTAGAAAGGGAGAGGATCCTCTGCAGGATCCTTTTTCCATGTTTGGGAGTCTTTCCTCCTAACATCTGTAGCACACTTGCAAATGATTTACAGCTTCCCTGACTGCCCTGGGCATGGAGGGAAAGGTTACTTATTCTCATGTAGCCATTGCCACATGGTTAAAAACAAAACCATGTGGTTACTGTGACGTCATACCCAGAAGCACCCTGAATCACAATGGTCAAGAGCAGCCATCTGCAGCTTTTGGCCTGGCCACTTGCTCCTATAGAGTCAGGAGAGGATTATAGCAGCCAGTTTCCTTGCGTAAAAAATAAAAATAATAAAGGCAAAGCTTGGGAAGCTCCCAAGTTGTCCAGATGCAGCTGTCCTAGGAAGAGAATTGTGTGCTGCTTGTGTGAATAGAGGATCGTTCCTTTTAAAGCAGCAGTGGGCAACTGCAGACCTCCAAATGTTGTTGGACTGTAGCTCTCAACAGCTCTCACCATTATCTATGCTGGGTAGAGGAGATGGGAGTTGCAGTCTCTGGAAGTGGACTCTGGTTGCCCACTTCAGCTATAAATGCAAATTGTTATTGTTGTTTTTTGAATTGTGTAATATTTAAAAAGAAAATGAAGACAAAACCTTGGACACCCAGTATCCCAACTTTTTCAGCATCATAAAATGATAGCTTACCTCTGCTATACCAGCAAAAGGGATGTAAATAATAGGGTAATGTAAGTGAAAATCACCATATTGGCCAGAAATCATGTCAGTGTGTTACATACGAATAAGTTCACCTACAAAAGTAGTTGGACACTTTTGCCAGATGCTGAACATTTGTATTCAGTTCAAGCTTGGAGAGGCAGAGTTGTGTACTGCACTTATAGGTGCACATCACACAATATGCATTGTGCACACGTTTGGTTGCACATTTGGTTGTTTAGTATCATCAAATATTAATGAGGTGGCACTGTGCATCCCCCAAGTAACTCTCTGAGTATAAAGTTACTCTCCCTCTCTTTGATATAGGTTCTCAGTCACTGTATATAGATTTAACAAAAATAACATAATCAGTGTAATTACAAAATAAGAAATATAGAGCACATTAAAAGAGAATGTAACAATAAATGTCAAGTATAATAACAGAAAAAATAATAACCAACAGGAAAATGAATGAGAATTGAATAATTAAATAATGTCATGAAACTGGACTAATAACAAGAAGTTGGCAGTACATCTGCTTCCAGTATTGGCCTGGCAAGGATTTTATTGAGACATGGAACAAAGATAAAAGGAAAAGGGCTTCGATCATTTAGACTTAAATAGGCTTCAGGTGGAACAAGGTTCACCCAGATTAGTCCAAGATATTTTGTTTCCTAATGCAAAAAACAGCATATAGTCTACCTATCACTGCATGTACAGAAGCAGTCAAATAGACTGTCAGGTGTACCTTTCTTCAACACTGGTGATGGGCCATTGTCCTCTACTAAAGATGGAAATAATATTTTCTCAACAGTCAAAAAGGGGGTTCCTTAAGGGACCCCTGAGGAGAAGAATCCCATGCATCAAGAATCTTTACAGCTCAGTGCTCTACTGTTGAAGAAAGCCCAGTTCTGCCACCACCACCCCCAAGGAAGTCTGTTCCTCTGAAAATAGGTGTTCAGTTGGAATCTACTGTCTTGTAATTTGAATATAGCTTACTCAAATTATTCAGATATCTGCATGTTGAAGATTTGCTTCTGTGGTGCCATCTGCATACAATTTTGATAAACCTAGAAACAGAAGAACATAATGGCAGGCCTTGTGAATCAGACCAATACTTAGCATGGCTATTTGTAGAGCAGGTTCTCAGCTTGAAGGGCTATCCAGTCTACTTTGTCTACATTAAAGATAAATAACCATAAGAAGTTGGAGCAGGAGACCTAAAGCTATCCATCAACTAATAGCACCTGGGCAACTGATGAAGCAAGTACACAAGTGACTTGCCTGTAATCTTCCCCAATCTACACCAAGAAGTACTGTATTTCTACAGTACATCCTGACAGGAGGTCTGGAAGGAAGGCAATTTAACAGAGTTCTCTCCTAGCGTGTCAGGCGGTTGATCCCGCCAGGCTTCAGCATTATGTTATCATGCTATACTTTCACCAAGCATGGACTAGACTAATCTGCAAACCTCATGTTTACACCCACTGCTTTCCACTGAGTCATACTTGCATATTTCCCCCCAAGGACAATCTTTGCTCTTGATTGCTCTCAGTTGCAAGCTTAGCCTGGTTGCCCTAAAACTTCAAACCTGTGTGAGGTCTGGGGACTGGAAAGTTTCAGAGAGTTACCACCCGGTCTATCAGATTGCACGGGGCTTCTGCTGCACCCACCACACCCTCCTCTTGTTCTCTTGAAATGAAAATTCCATGCATTATGAATTTGAATAATTGATTTTATTTTGGAGCCACTTGGACTTCCTTTCTATTATGTTGTATTTTTTAAAAAAATACCCCAACCTTATCAGTCAGGTGGGCTTGGTCTCAGTAGGTAACTGGTTTTCAGCTCTGGAATTCAGGGAAACTTAAAGTGTAAAGAGGAGAGTCCCTCTGGGCATATGAAGAATCTATTTTCTTTACAACCCGCACCTAATAACTAGAGTACATTTCAAACTTATCTTGATTTCTGGGCCACCCATGCCTACATGCCTTTTTTTTTTTTTTTCAAAATAAAGATTGATACACAAACACATTAATAACCAGCAGCCATGATTATGGCCATGCTGACTAGGGATTCTGGAAGCTGTAGTTCAAAAAGTAACATTTACTAATTGTGCACTATTAGGTCATATCTGATGCTATAAACTCAGGATGAAATTAAATGGAAGCAGACAAGTTTGCCAAGTAATTTTTAAAACTCAGCAGGGATAGGTGACTTAGGTCCAAAACACACTGCAGGAATAATTAAGTTTGAGCCTGCTTTAACTTCCCTGGCTCAATGCTAGGGAATCCTGAGAAGTATAGTTTTGTGAGACATTTAGTCTTCTCTGTCAGAGTTCTGGTGCCACAATAAACTACAGTTCCCAGGATTCCCTAGCACTGAGCCAGAGCAGTTAAAGCAGTCTCAAACTGAATTATTTCTGCAGTGTGTTTTGGACATCACTCAACATTTATGACATATGTTAAGAAATATGAGAGACAGTAGAGGATCTCTCAAGCAGAGTAATGAATTGGAAAGGCAGAAGCTGAACAACAACCAGTCACACACTCACATCCACCTACACATACTCTCACACACACACACACACTGAGGGGCTAGCATAGAAAAGAAACAAGCTGTTTTCCTTGTAAAACATATTTATGAATTATTTATATATAGTTAAATACATGATCTAATAATGAATGAGACAGATGAACCAGAGAGAGAAAATAGCTGTAGGTCAGGCTGATGCAGGAAATTTGGTAACAGATGAAATCACTGCAATGCAAACCAGTAGTTACTAGTACAGGCATGCAAAGATTGATAACACTAACACCTTCCCCTATAAGTGACATACCTGACTCTCATGCTTTTTATCTTAAAGTTACCCTGTGAAGAGCAAGATGCCAGTCACTTAGTGTATTTCAGTGGGAAAGCCACTTTTTGGACAGACTTCCAAGATTCCTCCAATGCCAATATAGGCATTCGATAGGGATTTTAGGGAGGTTGATCCTAAAGGTAACTTCCAAACTCTGATTCTACTGGAGGCTCCAGTCACTACCTCCATTTGGGAAAAATCACATACCACTGGAAGAGGACATTCTTTGTAATGAAACAGGCCCAGGTTCAGTCCCTGGAAGACAGGGGAATCTAGCTTGAGACACTTTTCCTGTTAGTGTAAACTTGAAGTGAGGATTATGTGGCAACACCAAATTTATTGGTGTACTACAATGCCAAGCATCTCCAAACATTGGCCATGCTGGTTGGGGCAGATGACATCTGGAGTCCAACAGGATATGAAGGGCCAAAGGTTATCCACCTCTGGTGTGAGCAGTATTCGAGTTAGATGGCCTGGCTTCTGTCACATGACCACATTCTCTATTTATTTATTTTTTAAAAAGCACAAAGGAACAAGGAAATCATGAACTTTTTTGAACAATAGTCATGGGCTGGCACACAGAGACAAGTCTTTGTATGTTTATTGCTGAGGGAAGAACTCACTACCTCCCTCACACAATGATCTCCATCCTCTCAAGACTCTGTTCCCTCCACAGACCTTTAGTGTCCATTGAATAGTGGCGAGGGACATCAGAGAAGCATCTGGCTATGTCCCAGCTGTCCTCTGGAGATTTTGGGGAACAATGTTTTAATTCTGCATTTGGCTATGAGGACACAGCTAGATTTTCTGTTATATTCCCAACTCTCCACCAGCCATTCAATGGCCATGGAAGAATGATGAGCCCTGCAGAGGGGAGAAGGGAGAGAAGGCATAGGTGCATCTTGATGGAACTTTACGCTACATCTCCTAATGCAGGATCCTGGCCATGGGTGTGTCTGCATCTTTGGAGTCCTACTTTTATGCATGGTGCTGGTGCATTCAGTGTGGAGAGTGAGGGTGGTGAATCTGTTGTGGGTTTTAGTTTGAACTAGCAAATAGCTAACCATGGTGCTGAAACTAATTTGAGAAAAGGATTCAACACCTTGGATAGCTCCTTTAAGATTGAGACTAAACCCTGCAGTGGATTCACTGCACCACTGGCATAGAAGCCACCGGGTGAGATTTGTTTGCCCAAGACTGCCTAGTCTGATTTACAGCAGCCTTCAGGGTCTTGGTTAGAAGGCTTGGTCCTCACTTGAAATAACAGGGACTGAGCCATGAATGTTTGTGAAATTGTGAGTGATTTTTACTCCCAAGAATGAACCTGGAGAACCAAAGCCAGGTTTACAATTAGGCAGAGTGAGACAACTCTTTCAAGAGGAAAGATGTTAGGTGGAAGCAGTGGCAGGCACCCACCCACTACCCCTCTGAACATAGAGACACATAGACACCTGATCTTTCCCCACTGTTAGAGGACAGTGCTGTGTGTACAACCCAGCTTATCATGCACCCCATAAATTGCTCTGGCACACTCCAATGTGGTAGTCTCACCTGTCCCACTGCCAGTAATAAAGTAAGGTTTAGCTGCCCATCCAGTTGACTTCCATGCATGGAATGGAGGGATGGGGAGGTGCCATTTTGAGTTTTTCCTCAGACAGCAAAATGTCTAGAGCTGGTCTTCTAGGAAGCTACTGGCTAGATATGGGTTCCATGGTTTTCTGTCAACAGACAAGCTTAACATCTGCAGTGCTGTGGAGAAAAGAGGTACAAAACATTGTCAAGCTGCATGTTAGCTGGGGCCTTCCCCATGAGTCTAGTGGTTTAGGGGCTTTGTGGCAGAGATAGGGATGGAAGCTCTGTTCTCCACGCCTATCCCCGGAGATGAAAGCATTAAGGACTCAAACTGAAGATGTTTCCATGCTGGAAGCTTTCAGAAGCCTACTGGCCCACCCCAAAGGCATTGAAGGAGCATGTCTCTGCCTGAGAAGCATTAATATCTCAGCGTCACTATTAATTTTCCCTCGCAATGCTCCCTTATTTCTGTGTCAGAAGAGCAGAGGAAAAGCTTCCAAGTCTTCCCTTAGTGGAGCAGAGAGCCTAGGAGGAGGCAATGTTGTGACTCAGCTCCATAGCAACCCTGAACTGATTATGTGAGTGGTGCAAGATGTTACGCATGTTAGGCAATGACTAGACGACATGGGTGTACCTTCAATATGCTGAAGGATCCGGGGACAATAATGCCTTTCCCACAACTGTTTTTGCACATGTCAAAGTATCACAATTGATTGTGCTATATGTATGGAGATACTCAGCATTTTCTGCTTCTCACTTTTTAAGACTAAATACAAGCAACAGGAAAAAAATAAAATCAAAATCACGCAGGAACCTCAGCAGGCAATGTTATGTTTTCTATGCATTGCAGCTTCATTCCCTGGAGCTTTATGAATGTCATAGTTCTGTGCAAGCACAGGAAAAAAACCCACAGAAATTGGACTGACATTGAACACATACTCTCCAAAATTTCAGAAATGAAAACCAGGACATGTGTGTGGACAAGCACTATCAGATTGTGGCAATAGTTATTAAGAAGGAAGAACACACAAGCTAGGAGAGGCCATAGAAGTGTGTTTTTCCTTGAGCCTACTGGGAGACACAAGATTTTATTCATTCATTCATTCAATTTGAATGCTGCCTTTCTCCCAGGAGGGACACAAGGCAGCTATTGCCCCTTCCTTTCTCCTCTGATAAGTTGAGTGCAAACTACTTTTGTATTTTGAACTCAGTTTACAGCAACTGAAGTAAGCTGAAGACAAAGGAGGAAAGTGGGAAAAGGAGAGAAAAACAAACATTTTTAAAGCAGCTGAAAAAGTGGGATGGCAGAGGATTAAATGAGACTGTCCCTGCCAAACTAGGAGGATATGTGACCATGGATTTCACTGTTCCAAGAATCACCATTTTCAGTGTTTGAAAAGCAAACAGGGTTCAGGAATCATCTTGGATGGCCCAGTACGACAATATACATTTTAGCCCTTCCAACAGACATATCACAATGTCATCCCAGGCAAATCATTTAATGAGTCATGTAAGAATAGTTCGCATATTCATCTTGATAGTACACTTTTCTACTAATGTTGAAATTATAACTTGGCACAGAATACAGCTTTTCCATCATGCTCCCAGCCAAGCACATACACTTTTTGTTGCTTTTGTTTAAGACTACAAAATCCAGCCTGAATAAAAGCCCAAGAAAGTTTGATAACTAAGTATAACTTTATGGTTGGTCCTATTAAAGATATATGATGCCATTTTTATTGTATTCTAATGGATTCACATGAATGCAAATATTTTTAAAAATATAACCATTCATTTAAAGTTTTATTTTGCTGGGCTTTTCCTTGGTAAAGGTGAAATTATCTCCCCAATGTTAATTTGAGATTTGTACTGTATCTTTTATGCTATTTCAATGTTATAAGCTGCCCCGGTTACTTCAGCAGAGGGGTGGGATATAAATAAAATTTATTATTATTATTATTATTATTATTATTATTATTATTATTATTATTATTATTATTATTAGCTTGTTCACACTCAATAGAGAAACTGGGTGGGTGGCTTATCTGCTTTTGATCCAGAGCAGAATGTCAGATTTGTAGCATACTTGGCAATTAGCTGTATGCTCTAGGAACTAGATAGTTAGGCTGCTGCCAAACTGCAGAATTAACTGTCATTGATTTAGAAAACATATCCAGGTCTACCTGTGTTGGCTATATAGCAAAAGTACAAGATCCAAAATCCATAAAACAGTGATAGCTTTATTGGGCCAACCAAAATACACAAAATACACATAGGTTTTTATGTTAAAAATTGTACAGGATTAAAAAAAAATGATGATGGTAGTCACAGGCCTGCATTTTGTCAAGGCATTGTTGGTGTTATTCTGAGTCAAGGTGGTATAGAGGGATATCCATACAAGCAAGCCACTTCTGCCACTTCCTTCTTCTAGCCATGTGGATATTGGGAGACAAAGCATCTTAAAATCTAGGAAATAAAATTTAAATCCTGGATATTTTCTGGATGTGAAGACACCACATTTTAGCTGCAACGAGGAATCCTAAAGAGGGAGCTAGTGGTTTGGGACTTTACAATTTGAGGTTTCTACCTCCACCAAAGGTAAAACTTTTTTAAAAAATGGGACTGCATTTGGCATGTCTTACCTAAACAGAATCTTTAAAAAAAACTAATGCAAAAGCATGGAGGCTTCTTGAGAAATTCAATGTTCTCTGCCTAACAAAGGGGTTTGTAGCCTCACAAAGGGTGGAAACATCCTGGATCTCAAAGGAAGTATCTTTTTGTGTTGCTAATGGAATTTAGCAACACTGTTTAGCAACACTAGCAATCTCTGGCATTGCTATTTAAATGACCAGGAAACTGGCAATACAAAAGATATCTGTTGAAGACAGAAGGGCGAAGGGAGGTAATATTGCAGTCTTAAAATGGTGCCGAACTGCTTTAATTCTGCAGTGTGGATACACCCTGTTACAGCTCACTCACACATGTAAGTTTTCCCTTGGTCATTTTCAGTTGTTGGCTTCTATTCAGTAGGGCAATGAACCCCAACTGGATTTCCTCGGAACCTCAACAATGCTATCTGTGGTACTCAAAATATACCCAAAATAGGTTCAGCTCCTTGGAAACCCCTTTAAAAAACACAGAATGCTACAAGCAACAAGCAACAAATATTGTTGTTGTTGTTAACTATCTTCAAGTCAACCTTGACTTGTGATGACCCTATGAATGAGACACCTCCAAACCCCTCTGTCCTCAACCACTCTGTCCAGGTCCTGAAGGCTCATGGCCAGTAGCCTCCTTAATTGAGTCTATCCATCTGGTACATGATCTTCATCTCTTTCTACTGCCCTCCATCTTTCCTAGCATTATTGTCTTTTCTATGACAACCTCACTTTAGCCATCTTGAATCTCAGGGAGAGTTAAAGCTTGATCTCTTCAGAGACTCATTAGTTTGATTATCATGGTATCCTCCGCACTCTTCTCCAGCACCACTTTTCAAATGAGTTTATTTTCTTTCTATTAGCTTTCTTCACTGTCCAGCTCTCACATCCATACATGATGATTGCTTGGACAATCTTAACTTTGGCATTCAGTTTGATATTTTTGCAGTTTGAGATCTTGTCTAATTCTTTCATAGCTTTCAGTCAACATATGTGCATTTAAAGTAGCTTATACAAAGAACAGGACTTTCTGATTTTTTTTTTTTTAAAAAAATGGGGAATGGCTGATAATATATTAAATCTCTTAGAGCTTAACTTTTATTTTTCTCAGGCAGATATCTGAAAGAAAGAACTTTATTGAAATGTCCTCGCCCAAAGGAATAGCTGTTGCTAAAACACCCAGCTTTAATTATGACTGAATGATGCCTCTGTGATATACAGGCCTGTAGGGGAAAGGGAGTGAGAAGCAGGATGACATATGTAACGGGTTAAAATAAGTTGTTTTAGGTGGACTCCCTACAACCTAGGGAGTCTTCTGTCGATGTTTTGACTACAAGGGAGAACATCTGTTGTTATTCAGCCCTGTGCTATAGCAGCCTATGCTTCCATCCAGACACAGTCATAAACCTCTGAATAGATGCTGTTGCTTAGAGAGTCTGTCAAGATGCCTGGGGGTGAAGGAGAATACCACCATCTTATTTGTTATTTATGGCACTCCTGGCAGGGACCACCACCCTGTTTCCATTTGCAGGCCCTATTTCATAAGAAATCATCCAATAACTAAAGCAACAGCGGTCATTGCCTCCACATGCCACAAGAGTACATAAGTTAGCCTCTTGCCAAAATGCTACTATTAAAACTGATACTAATAACTATGAGTCATATAGCATTTTATGATGAGACCTGTAATCCTATATTCCCTCGCCTAGGAGTAGGTCCCATTGAACTCAGTGGGACTTATTTCTGAGTAGACATGTATAGAATTGCACTTTCATATCTTTCCCCATGCAAAAGCTTTTAGCAACAAGAACCTCTTTTGTCATATGAATGGGATGGATCGCAAAAGAATTGAATATGACATGTATATGTTGGTTGAGGGGGAAAGACATGATTATACAAGTCAAGATGAAACAATAAAGCACCATATGTTGAAAAAATGTTAGCATGCATCAAAGATGGTCATATTAGAAGCGGCCATCTGTATCCACAGATTGTTTATGCACAGATTCAACCATCCATGGGCTTGAAAATATTTAAAAATATATTAATTCCAAAAAGCAAACCTTGATTTTGCCATTTTATATTAGGGGCATCATTTTACTATGCCTTTGTAATTAATGGGACATGAACATCCACGAATATTGGTATCTACAGAGGATCCTGGAACCAAATCTCAGCAAATACCAAGGGCCCGCTGTTTTCAGAGTATTGGGGGGGGGGGGGTGTTTGCTTGTTTTGTTTTTTGAACTACAGCTCCCAAAATTCTACCACAATAGAATGACTGACTGGAAGATTTGGAGAATTTATAGGTTTTTGTGGGTTTTTCAGGCTGTCAGGCCGTGTTCTAGAAAAATGTATTCCTGACATTTCGCCTGCATCTGTGGCTGGCATCTTCAGAGAAATTCAGACAAATTTCAAACAAATTCAAACAAATTTATCTCATCAGACAGCACATTTCTCTGAAGATGCCAGCCAAAGATGCAGGTGAAATGTCAGGAATACATTCTTCTAAAACACGGCCTCACAGCCCGAAAACCCACAAAAACCTATGGATGCCGGCCGTGAAAGCCTTCGACTTCACATTTGGAGAATTATAATCCAAAAACAGGAGCCTTGAAGGCATATATACAAACAACTGAAAGAGGCAATATTACTGTTCTCCAATATTATTGGATAGGCTTCACACAGTTTTCTCTTGTTTCCTGTCTAGCTTTGCAGATTAAATTGGCCAGATGTGGAATGAACAAATGGGTGGAAGAACTGGAAAAAATCTCATAATATGATATCAAGATTACAGAAACACTAAAGAAAAGTCTCTTGAAGGGAAAAATGCCTTGTTAAATTTAATTATCCTGGATATTTGTATACCTTCATCAAGGACCTTGCCCAGAAAACAACATGTTACAGATTGACTGATAATTATTTAAGAATGCTATTGCCAAAAAGATATGGTGAAGATTTTGATTCAGTTCATTTTTGGCAAGAATTTACCAAGATAATCAAATTGTTTCATATTTGGGATGGAAAGAACTTAAGAATTTTTTTTATTTTTTTAAGTGAGAGGAACTGACAAATTTATCTATTCAGACAGTGCAATTTGGCTGCTTAGTTTTTCAAAGTCTGGCATTGAATCCTGGCATATTCAGTAATGTTTCTAGTAGTGAATAAAAATACTGTTTTGGCCATGTTTGCGAGACTTGATACTTGATTTTAAAAGGCTCCTTGTCCTTAACACCTGTACGACAAGTACCTATATGACAGGTAGGTACATGATTCCAGCCTTAAAACCTCAGAATGTGAGTATGCAACTATTTAATCATTTTTCCACACCAGCAAAAAAGAAAGAACATACAGATATATCTCATTTAAACAATTAGATGTGTTCCTGGGCATCACTTTTTTAACAGAAACTTTAGTACCAAAGGCAGAAATAATATGGAAAGAATAGGGATACATCCCTACACCAAAGAGAGAGAGAGAAGCACTTCAGCATGTTTTAGTAAATATTCAAAACTAAGCCTATGCACTCTTGAAATGACACAATCAGTTCAGGTAAACCCTGTACAAGCAAATAAAAATGTTTTGAAACTTTTAGAGATCACCTGGAAGCTTCTTCAAAAATGAAGCCAGGGATTTTTTTCCCACCACTTTGTATTTGTCTTATGATTTCTATTTTGGTAGCCAAACTGATAGATCTATGCTTTTTTAAAAAAAAAGAAAAGAAAAAAACATGTGGGGGTATTTGGCGAGGGAGTCTTTCTGCTTTCCCCCTTCTTTTCCATTTTGCTGTTCACATATGGTCACTAAAGTATTCACTAAAGGAGGCAGCTGCTGTTTACTTTGTTGTAAAAAGGCACATATAGCTACAGTATGATAGGCTAGAGCAGAATCCTGTTCTTTCCCAGCTCAAGCTTTATTGCATTGTCTGCTGTAATAATAATAATAATAATAATAATAATAATAAATTTTATTTATAGCCCGCCCCTCTGCGGAGCAATCGGGGCGGGTTACATCAGTTAAAATACAGAAGTTAAAACTATTCACGTGCCCATCCAACCCTCCCACCCCTTAAAACAATATTAAACTAATTATTAATTAAAACAACATGCTCCAAGATACAACAAAATAAATAATAATACAATACAACAAAGTGCAAAATGAGCAGCAGGGGAAGGGCAATATAGTTGTCTCCTAGAGCCGGAAGGTTATTCCGGGAAGGCCTGCCGAAAGAGATCCGTCTTTACCGCTTTCTTGAAAGCAGTAAGAGTGGTAATATGACGGATCTCCTCCGGCAGGCCATTCCAGACATGCTGTAGACATGTTGCTGCAACCTGGCACTGATGTTCTGTCTTTCTCCAGCTCTTCTTCACCATCCTCTCAGTGCCAATGCTGCTAAAAATAAAACCACCCATAACCTTCCAGCTAGACTGAAGATGACCAAAAGAGGGGGATGAGTGGGCATAAAAAGAGGCTTTGTGAACTGAGGTGTTCCTGTATTCCCTATGTTACTAGAATAGGGACTATATAAAGGCCATAACCTTATACATGCTTACCTGACATTAAGGGCCTTTGCAGACTGCTAGAAATAGTGCAAATTGAGTCCACTTTAACTGCCCTGATTCAGTGCTAGGGAATCATGGGAACTGTAGTTTATTGTGGCACCAGAGCTCTCTGACAGAGAAGACTCAATGTCTCAGAAAAAAAATACAGTTCCCATGATTCCCTAGCACTGAGCCAGGACAGTTAAAGTGGACTCAATTTGTACTATTTCTGGCAGTCCGCAAAGGCCCTAAGTCTCATTGGCTGGAATCCTATTAGTTAGTCCCATCTAGACTAAATCCATTGTGATGGTGAATCAACACAAAGGTAAATCTAATTGATTCAATAGCTCCACTCTAGTTGGGATAAGAACAGGATTTGGGCCATAATTCAGTGAGACTTATTTCCATGTAAATGCCATAAAATCAAGCTGCCAATCAGTTAACTCAGGATGAGCAACACATTTTTGTGATCCCAGACTACCTTTAACCACTTGTTGTTGTTAGCTGCCCCCGAATCAACCTTGACTCATGGCAACTCTGCATATGAGATATCTCACCTATCCTCCACTGCTGTGATTAGGTCTTGTAGATTCAGGCCCGTGGCCTCCTTGATTGAGTCTGTCCATCTGGTATATGGTCTTGCTCTCTTTCTGCTGCCTTCAATTTTACCTAGCATTATTGTCTTTTCCAATGATTCATGTTCAAAGTATAACAGCCTCAATTTAATCATCTTGGCTTCAAGGGAAGAGTTCAGGCTTGACCTGTTCAAGGACCCATTTGTTTGTCTTTTTGGCTTTCCACTGTATTCTCAGCACTCTTCTCCAGCACCACATCAAGGATAATAGTTCGTTTTCTCCAAAGGAAGGCACAGGGTTTTGCTTTATCAAGTGATGTCTTCACTGTAATTTCTAATTTAGGAAACCAAACAAGGCAAAACCCTCTATTCTGAGTGGTGATGAAGCCCATGGCAGATTCCTAGGGATCTAGGCCAGAAAAAATAATTTTACATTTTTTTCCCTCATTTCAAAGAAGTGCTCAAAAACCATATTTTCAAAGACTATCTGCAGTTCAAGCCTTATTTAGCACAAAAACATGGAAGTTTGGGGGTATGTAAAACAGCAGTTTCTGGACAGAAAATAGCCATTTTGGTGCAAAAATCCTGTTGTCCATGTCAGAAATTTGCTTTCTGAGCAGAAAAGGACATTTTCTCTGTGCACACACAAATTTGTTGTTGTTATCTGCCTTCAAGTCGATGTCAACTCATGGCAACCCTGTGAATGAGACATCTCCAAGACCCTCTGACCTCCACTGCTCTGCTTAATTCCTGCAACCCCTTAATACCCGTGACCTCCTTAATAAAGTCCATCCATTTGGCATGTGGCCTTCCTCTCTTCCTACTTCCCTCAACTTTCCCAGCATTATTGTTTTTTCCAAAGAGTCCTCTCTTCTCATGATGTGTCTGAAGTACGACAGCCTCAGTTTGGCCATCTTGGCTTCCAGGGAGGTTTCTGGTTTAATCTGCTCTAGGACCCATTTGTTTGTCCTTTTGGCTGTCCATGGGATCCTCAACACTCTTCTCCAGCACCACATCTCAACTGAATTGATTTTCTTCCTATCATCTTTCTTAACTGTCTAACTCTCACACCGTTATATGGTAATAGGGAATGAAATGGCTTGTATGATTCTAACTTTTGTGCTGAGTTGTATATCTTTGCATTTTATAATCGTTTCTAGTTCTTTCATAGCCACCCTCCCCATTCTTAGTTTTCTTCTGATTTCCTGACTGCAGTTCCCATTTCTATCAATGCTTAATCCCAGGTATGGGACTTCTTTTACTATTTCTATTTCTTCATTGTCTAGGTTGAACTTATGAAGGTCCTTGGTTTTCATTATTTTTGTTTCCTTTACGTTCAGCATTAAGCCTGCCTTTGCACTTTCTTCTTTGATCTTCCTTTATAAGATGTTCCAGGTCTGTGAAGTTTTCTGCTAATATTATGGTGTCATCTGCATATCTTAGATGGTTGATATTCCTTCCTCCTATTTTCACTCCTTCTTCTGTGTCCAAGCCTGCTTTTCTTATAATATGTTCTGCATAGAAGTTGAACAGATAGGATGAAAGGATGCAGCCTTGTCTGACTCCTTTGCCAATTGGAAACCATTCTGTTTCTGCATGTTTTGTTCTGACAGTAGCCTCTTGTCCTGAGTACAGATTCCTCATCAGGACTATCAGATGTGTTGGCAATCCCATTTCTTTAAAGGCATTCCATAGCCTTTCATAATCTATGCAGTCAAAGGCTTTGCTGTAGTCTATAAAGTACATGCTGATTTTCTTATGGAATTTCCTAGTGAGCTCCACTAGCCATCATATGTTTCCAACGTGAACCCTAGTGCCTCTTCTTTTCCTGAACCCTGCTTGAACCTCTGGGATTTCTCTCTCTATGTGTGATTGGAGTCTATGTTGCAAAATTTTGAGCATGATTTTCATTGTGTAGGAGATCAGTGCTATGGTCCTATAACTGCTGCAGTCCCTTGTGTCTCCCTTTTTGTGGATGGGGATGCATATTGATTGCTTCCAATCTGTTGGCCATCGGGGTTTTTCCCCATATCTGTTGACATATGTTGGTTAGCAGTAGAGTTGACTCTGTCAATGTGGATTGCAACTGTTCAATTGGAATATCATCTGCTCCTGGTGATTTGTTTTTCGCTATTTCTCTAATTGCAATTTCCACCTCACTTTTTAGGATTTGGGGTTCATCTTCATATGGCTCTTCATTCCATGTGTCCTTCATTTTGTCATCTCTTTTGTATAATTCTTCTGTTTATTGCATCCAATGTCTTTTTATTCTTTCTTGTTCTTGAATTATGTTATTTTTATTTTCATTGATCGTCCCAGTCTTTGATCTGAATTTTCCTTTGATTTCCCAGGTGTTGTGAAATAGATTTTTTGTTGTTGTCCTGTTTCTCTGCATTGGTCATTGTAGTAATTTTATTTATCTTTCCTCAATTTTATTTATTTTTCCTGTACTGCTGCATTCATAATTCGTAGTTTGTTCCTATCTCCTTTTTGTTTTTCTTCTCTTCTTTTCTTTATTGCTTGTAGTGTTTTTTATGTCATCCATGTTTTTTTCACATACAAACTATGATTTTTGCAAAGAAGAAATTCTGGACTGGAAAGATTCTCATCTTTTCAATATTGTCATCCCATGTTCCTAACACTTTGGAAACTCATTTTGGTCAATTACTCAAATATTTTCAAACACTTTTTCCATCCTTATCCATAAGACATCCTGTCTCTGGTTGGAGTATTCAGTGCTGTACCCAAAAAGTAGGGGCACCTTTTTAAATATCTTAGGAGATATCAAAAAGACTTCTTATTCCAAGGATACACTATCACTTCTGATGGGCAAGGAGACTGTGTGGTCACAGCATGCTTTTAACTACCAAATACTAAATGGAAGTTGTATCCAAGAAAGCAGAAGAAGACTAACCTTGGAAAGTAGGCATGAATAAACTAGATGAGATCCTCAAGTGTAGAGGCATATAATTAAATACCAAAGTCAAAATAATCCAGGCCATGGTATTTTCAACATCTATGTATGATTGTGAAACCTGGACAGTGAAGAAAAAAGATGCAATGAAACCAATTGGTAAACAATATAAATTCTGTTTTCTTTCTTTCTTTCTTCCTTTCTTTTTCTTATTCTTCTTCCTCCTCCTCCTCTTCTTCTTCTTATTGATTTAAATCTTCTGGGGTTCTGGGGTTGGGAAACAAGTTTGCTTACAACATAAACTGAAAAAGACAAATAAAAACACAATCAATTGCCATTATTAAAATGAAAATTAAATTAATTTATATCAGTAAAACATCGACTAAAATGCTTTAATAACTCCACAGTAATAACAAATAAGAAGTAAAATACTAATATGCCCATCCCATTTTCTTCTAAATTTAATATTTAACAGTTGCTGAAGGCTTGTCAGAGTAGACAATTCTTTGCCTACCAGCAGGACAACAAGAAAGGGAAAGAAGCTTCAAGATCTGGGAGCAACAACCAAGAAGGCCTTCTCTCATGTCTGTGCAAGAAGTACCTCTCTAGGTGATCGGACTGAAAGAAAAACCTCTCCTGCTGAATTCAAAGTTTGGGCTTATTTACCGGTATATGGGAGAATCCAGTCTCCCCTGAATCTTCGGTAAAGATAACCAGCAACTCTAACTTTAGACAAGTCACTGCTTGTGCAGCTGCAACTCACGCTGGCCTAGAGCACTTGGACAGGTGGGCTACTGAGTTGTAGCATATAACACATTTCAAATTACAGACAAAAAGGCTATTGCCAGCAGTTCAGCAATGTCTTTACAATATACACGGGAAGGTCAATAATATTGGCGTAAAGGCAATAAACAAAAGTGCATTGAGGCTGGGTTTGTTTTTGCAAGATTATCTCCAATGCAGATTTTCTATGACTGCATCCCCGATGCTTTTGTTTATTTGTGTAACCAACTTCCCTTGTAAAGCTACAGCAGATTTAAAAAAAGGCAAAGAGCTCTTCCAGATGTGTAAAGAAAGGCAGTACTTTGGTCAGATTTTATAAATCATGGTCCTAGTTCCCCACCACCACCCTTAGAGAGAGAGAAAAAACCCAAGCAACTTTAACTCACTCACTCATTGTTTGGAATACTTGGAGTTCCCTTTGTAAACCAACAGGAAAAGAGATATGGATAAGAGAAAACTCTTCTCCATTATGCAATTTAACCTCTTGTGTCTAATCAGTACCAGCAATTTGCAAAACATTAGCATTATAAATCAATAACTGGGACCCCAGAGGAGGACCAGTGTGTAGGTTACATGGAAGGCTTGGATGTTTGGCTCAATGCAGCAAAATTATCACTTCATAATTTTACAAAACACAGATCCAGTTTATTTCTCTAATAAAATGCTTGGATTAATACAGTAGGTTACATCCAGAGTGGCACTACAATCCTAACTTGAAGGGATTCATATTTCTTAGACATGATCCTGTTCTCTTTTCAGAAATGCCCCTGTGCTGGAAGATCCCTATATTGCCAACTGAACTCAGTGATCTGTCAATACAGAAGTCTGGTGATAGTCGTACTTTGCTCACTGAGATCTGTCACCAGAAAAACCAAAAAGGAGGCAAAGAGAATGGATGGAGTGAACGAGGAGTCAAGTAATGTCAAGTCCAGACTACCTCCAGCACATGGGCACAGCTATAATGTTGGTACAAAGTTTGACCAGGAATTGGGTAGTTCGAGTTAGTGCTTCTCAGGCTATCTGATGAGGCAGACAGCTACTCCCTGCTCCTGCCCCCCGCCCCGCAATGTACTAGGAAATTGTTGGTTGTTGTTAACTGTCTTTGAGTCAACCTTGATTCATGGTGACCCTGTGGATGAGACATTTCCAACACCCCCTGTCCTCCTCTATTCCACTTAGATCCTGTAAATTCATATCTGTGACCTCCCTAATTGAGTTTATCCATCTAGAATGCAGTCTTCTTCTCTTTCTGCTTCCCTCCACCTTCCTACCATTATTTTTTCTAATGATTCTTGTCTTCTCATGATGTGGCCAAAGTACAAAAGCCTAAGTTTGATCATCTTGGCTTCCAAGGCTTGTTCTATTCAAGGACCCATCTGTCTGTCTTTTTGGGTGTTCACAATATTCTCAGCACTCTTCTCCAGCACCACATCTCAAATAAATTGATTTTCTTCTTACCTTCTTTCTTCACTGCCCAGCTCTCACATCCTTACATGGTGATGGGGAATACAATGACTTGGATGATTGTAACTTTAGTCCTTAGTTGCACACCTTTACACTTTAGGATCTTTTCTAGTTGTTTCATAGCTGTCCTTCCTATTCCTAGCCTTCTGATTGCTTGACTGCTGTCTTCTTCCTGATTGATGCTTGATCCAAGGTATGGAAAACTCTTACTATTTCAATATTTTCTCACTGTCTAGGTTGAAGGTATGGAGGTACTCCATGGTAATTATTTT
This sequence comes from Phrynosoma blainvillii, assembly GCA_026167975.1. Classification (NCBI taxonomy): domain Eukaryota; kingdom Metazoa; phylum Chordata; class Lepidosauria; order Squamata; family Phrynosomatidae; genus Phrynosoma; species Phrynosoma blainvillii. The sequence goes on along the minus strand of JANUYF010000004.1, from coordinate 20,385,651 downwards.
ATTATTATTGTATCTGCATAGTTTCCTTGAATCTTACCTATGACCAGCCATTGATGACACACAAACTGGCATGGGTCCATGGACCACCACTTTGAATACCACTGTTCTATGTAATTTCCACAATCCCTACATCAAGAGGGATTTGGATTCAGGAATTTGGCTGGCCTAGTGTCAGCCTAGCTGGCTTTTGGTCACCCCATAAAGTTAGAATTGTGCAAGCCCCTGAAACCAGTGTAATTTAAGTTACCTTGGCAATGACACTATTGACAATATCACATTAGACTGTTATAGCACTATTATTCCAGTTTAACTGCTATGGCTGCCTACTGTGGAATTTTGGGATTTGTAGTTCAACTTTTTCACTAAGAATTTTTAATTTATGTACCATGAATACCAACTGATGGATGAATAGCCTTGGGTCCCATCGTGACTGATTTTGTTATGGTTTGTAATCTGTTTTGGTTTTAATAATGTGTAAAGTGCTTTGAGTCTCATGGGACGTTATCACACGTGGCCCACACAGCGATAATAAACTGGGAATGACAAATTCCAAAAATAAACTGAAAATAAACCTTGATTCCGCAAATGGTTTTCACACATAATTACCTTAATTGCGCAATTAAGGAAAGCTCCCCCTGAAACTGCATTTAACGTTCACACACAAGTGAGAAAATCCCATACATGTACTAGAAATGATCTTCTAGCACATGTGCACTACAGCCGCGGCTGTCACTCGCCGTGGCTGTTACCCCTTCCCCAGGTCATCCTCACAGCAGCCGGCCCTCTGCACGGCGGCGCTCCGAGGAGGACCACCTGCCACAGCGTTCTCCGAGGAGGTCCTCCTTGGAAAGCCGGCTCTCCGAGGAGGTCTCCCTTGGAAAGCCAGCTCTCTGAGGAGGTCCTCCTTGGAAAGCCAGCCCTGCGTAGGGTCGGCGCTCCAAGGAGGTCCCCTTGGAAAGCCGGCTCTCCGAGGAGGTCCTCCTTGGAAAGCCAGCCCTGCGTCGGATCGGCGCTCCGAGGAGGTCCTCCTTGGAAAGCCGGCTCTCCGAAGAGGTCCTCCTTGGAGCGCTGGCCCTGCATCGGATTGGTGCTCCGAGGAGGTCCTCCTTTGAAAGCCCGCCCTGCATAGGGTCGGCGCTCCGAGGAGGTCCCCCTCAGAGAGCCGGCTTTCCAAGGGGACCTCCTCGGAGCACCGACCCGACGCAGGGCCGGCGCTCCGAGGAAGACCTCCTCGGAGACCCGGCTTTCCAAGGGGGACCTCCTCGGAGCGCCGACCCTCTTCCAAATCCCCCTTCCAAATGCGCATTTGCTTTCCACATTACAGCGATTTTACCTTAATTGCTCATTTGCATTTCCTCCAAAGAACCGAATTTCAAAAGATCTCGTTTCTGTCCACTTTCTGTCCACTTTCTGTCCAGTTTCTGTGCGATGTTGTGTGAAAACACAGGCCACTAATCCGGTTTCGGTCGGGATTTTGTGTGGATTTGGCCCTGTGTGATAATGTTCATGTTTGGGGGAAAGGCAGGATATAAATGAAAATCATCATCATTATCATCATCATACTTTGAAAGCCTTTTAAAAAGAGAAATATGAATAATTCCACCTCCCAGAATAATGATCTCCAAACCATTTGTTCCTCAAAAGTAGTACATCTGACCAGTGCCTCTGCGATTTGACCTCTGAGCTCAGATCACTTTAAAACCCTCTGTGCTGTGTTTCCTTTTAGAAAGGCCCTTTTCATGCAAACTCCACAGAGTCCTTTCTTCTCTTCTTGTCTTTGAGACAACACCACTGATGCTGGTTAGACCCAAGTAAACTGGAAAAAAGGCAGTGCCAGGAAATTGTGGATTTAGCAAAAGCTTACAAGAAAGCCAAATGGCTGATGTGCCTGTGTGTGGTGGTGTGTGTGTGTGTGTGTGTGTAGTTCATTAACAGGTTTTAATTTGATTTTAAATTTAATTACTTGCATAATCAAACAAAGGCTTTGGCACCTTGTAATCATGCAAAATGTCAGGGTTTTTTTAAAAAAAACATCCCAAAGAGGGGGGAAAGGCATATTTATGGTGAGTAAATATACCACTTCCTAACTTCAGGACACCTTGGGTTTAAAATAAATTGACATCTTTAATTGCACATCCCCACAGAAATGGAACTATAAATCATTTTAAAATTCCAGTTGTGCAATCTCTGCTGGTATTGCTAGAGAAGGAGTGAGGGGTAAGAAAGAAAGCAGCCACAACATCAGTAGTTTGAGGGGAAGGTTAGGGGGCAACTATATAAAGTCATACATCATTGATTTGCACAGGAAACAGCATTTTCTGTGCAGAAAACAGACTTTTCTGCAAAGGAATTAATATTTCTACCTTTAAATATTTTTCATGCAGAAAATTCTCTTTTATGTGCAAAACAACTATGTGTGATTTTTGCAAGAATATGTCTCAAATTGCAAATAGCCTTCGAAAACTCTGTGGCTTTCAAAGACTTTCTTGCAACAGGAAGAAAATAGCTGAAATTATATATTGTTACCCTTTGAGAAGAAACTTAATGAAAAGTTGTATGCCTGTCTCCTACTCCCATCTGAAAGCTGCCTGTGGAGAGCAATTACTAATGGGAGAAATGGCTCAAAACCAATCAATTCAAACTCCTCTTCATTATTGCCAATGGTTCCGATTGTGCTATAGTGATTGAATGTGACTTATGGTTATACACACACACATTGTGGCAGCTAACCAAATCTCTCCCATCTTTAAAAGAAAAAAACTGAATTGGGTGGATGGGAGATCTGATAAGTAATTTAGCCCAAAACAGCTGGCAACACAGAGGAGTCTTTAAAGATTCTGGAAGGTAATTTCATAATCACAAAAAGTCAACATGGGTTTCAGAGAAACAGGTCATGTCAGACAAATCTGATCTCTTTTTTTGATAAAATTACCAGCTTGGTAGATGAAGGGAATGCTGTGGATATAGTATATCTTGATTTCAGTAAGGCCTTTGACAAGGTTCCCCATGACATTCTTGCAAACAAGCTGGTAAAATGTGGGCTAGACAAAGTAACTGTTACATGGATTTGTAATTGGTTGACTGACTGAACCCAAAGGGTGCTCAACAATGGCTCCTTTTCAACCTGGAAAGAAGTGACCAGCGGGGTGCCACAGGGCTCTGTCCTGGGCCCAGTGCTATTCAATATCTTTATTAATGACTTGGATGACAGTATTTGGGGCATAGTTATCAAATTGGCAGACAACACCAAATTAGGAGGAGTAGCTAATACCCCAGAGAACAGGATCAACATTCAAAAGGACTTGAACAGACTAGAAAGCTGGGCCAAAGCTAACAAAATGAAATTCAACACGGAGAAATGTAAGGTACTGCACTTAGGGCGAAAAAACGAAAAGCACAGATATAAGATGGGGGACACCTGGCTGAATGAGACTACGAAAGGGATCTAGGAGTCCAGGTGGACCACAAGTTGAACATGAGTCAACAGTGTGATGCAGCAGCTAAAAAGGCCAATGCAATTTTAGGCTGCATCAGTAGAAGTATAATGTCTAGATCAAGAGACGTAATAGTGCCACTCTATTCTGCTTTGGTCCGGCCTCACCTGGAATACTGTGTCCAGTTCTGGGCACCACAATTCAAAAAGGATGTGGAGAAACTGGAGCGTGTCCAAAGGAGGGCAACTAAAATGGTGAAGGGTCTGGAAACCAAGCCCTATGAGGAACGACTTAGGGAGCTGGGAATGTTTAGCCTGGAGAAGAGAAGGCTGAGAGGTGATATGATAGCCGTGTTTAAATATTTGAAGGGGTGTCATATTGAGGAGGGAACAAGCTTGTTTTCTGCTGCTCCAGAGACTAGGACTCAAAACAATGGATGCAAGCTGCAGGAAAAGAGATTCCACCTCAACATTAGGAGGAACTTCCTGACAGTAAGGGTGGTTCGACAGTGGAACACACTCCCTTGGAGAGTAGTGGAGTCTCCTTTCTTGGAGGTCTTTAAACAGAGGCTAGATGGCCATCTGTCAGGGATGCTTTGATTGGGAGTTCCTGCATGGCAGGGGGTTGGACTGGATGGCCCTTGTGGTCTTTTCCAACTCTATGATTCTATGATTCTATGTGAGGTAGAGACAAAACCTTTTGAATGACTCATTTGTGCTTCAGTCTCATGGAAACAGTGCATGATACCAATCATATCCTCCCTGTTCTTAAAATGATATGGGCTGAGAAGATGGTGTTGCTTATTACATGTCTTGTTTTCATTGTTCACTCTCAGTACATGTGACTTTGCACATGTGTTTGTATGTGTTTATAACCATAAGTCACATTCAATCACTATAGCACAATCCAGTTAAGCATAACAGGACTACTTGGGATCAAACAACTCTGGACAATGCATGTCTATCTGTGCTGTATGCTGGTGATTCTGGAGAAGATAATATATACACCAGAAGGATTTGTTGTTAACTGCCCTCAAGTCAATCTCGACCCATGGCAACCCCATGGATGAGACATCTCCAAGACTGTCCTCCACTGTTCTGCTTAGTTCCTGTAAACTCATATCCATGACCACAGAGTACATCCATCTAGCATGCAACCTTCCTCTCTTTCTACTTCCCTCAAACTTTCCTAGCATTATTGTCTTTTCCAATGAGTTGAACCTTCACATGATGTGAGCAAAGTACAACAGCCTCAGTTTAGTCACCTTGGCTTCCAGGAAGGTTTCTGGCTTGATCTATTGAAGGGCCCATTTGTCTGTCTTTTTTGGCTATCACCAGTATCCTCAGCACTCCTCCCCAGCACCACATCTCAAATGAATTGATTTTCTTCCTATCCACTTTCTTAACTGTCCAATGCTAAACAGACCCAATTCAGCCAGAGTTAGTCACATGTAAGTTCATTAGAAAGCAGCTAGAAAGTTGCAGCCTACTTGATTATGGTCAACAATAAAAGATAAATTGTGTTCATTAATAATCCATGCTGACATCTACTGTGATTTCAGGTAGGGGTATAACTGAGAGGGGGATGCGGACATTGTTCTGCAAATAGTATTTCTGCCCCTTGAAATTTTCCTTCCATTACCAAATGTCTACCATTGCAGTAATTTACAATTTCAGTTGGGCATTTAGAAATACAGTTTGGTCATCCAAAAAAAAGAAGCAGATAAAATTACCAAGGGAATGTGAACACATCAAGAGTTCCAGGTGGGAATAATTTTCAGCGTCTCACTTTCTACAATGCTAGAAATTTGAGGACTGAAGGGAAATTTCTTTGGGGAGCACAATTCCTTTTGGGGGAAACTGCCCTTCCCACCACCCCATAGCTACAATCTTACTGTAAAGTTTTCACTGTACTTTTCATGGTTATTCGCCATGTGCCAGCTGATGATACAGGAGTCCAAAGTTCTTTTTCTGTTATGACCATTGACTCCACTTCATTCTATGACAGTTTTATTATAAAGCCTTGTCTACCTTATGTCCTTTCCAATATTATTCATTAATGAGTGAGTGATTGTTGTTGTTGTTTTGTTTTCCTTTTATCTTTTTTGCAGCCACAACTGGGTGGGGATGGATTGTTCCTCCTGCCATCCAAAAATGACTGTTCACAGTAAGTACTGTACTAGCCCTTTGTTTTTTGGGTGGCAAGCAGGAACAATCCAAGTACTCTTGAGATGTACCAAAGCCCCCAATTAATCCAATTGGGAGTGGCTGAGTTCCTCCTTCCCTACTGAATGTAAAACAATGCATCCAAAAACAGCCTGTGGTGACTTGTACAGGTTGGCAAGTGACTAACTTGTAAATGTCCTTTAGCAGACCAACACTTCAGATGAAAAGTTGGATCCAATATTAGTGTCAGCTTGACCTCCTCGAACTGACATAAGTTTGGGTTCACTGATAATACTGCTTTGTATGACACCTGTCTGGAAATTATACTAGAAAGGCTGTCCTTCCATCACAATTGCCATTGTTGTAGCCTCCAGAGGGAGAAGAGAACAGGCAGGCACAACTCCACCATGCCTAGACCCATTAACTGATGAAAGGCCTTCCATCCAGCCCAACTGCCACTGCCCTAGCCTCGAAGGGAGAGGAAGAGGCAAGCACACCTCCACCATGCCTAGATCCAGAAACAGATGAAAAGCTCTGTTTCCATCCCAGCTGCAACTGTTGTGGCCTCTAGAGGAAAAGCAGAATGGAGACACACAGCTCCATCATGCTTAGATGAAAGGTCTTCAGTCCATCCCAACTGTCACTGCCCTAGCCTCAGAGGGAGGGAAGAGGCAAGCACAGCTCACCATGCCTAGGTCTAGAAGTTGATGAAACGCTCTCCTATCCCAACTGCCATTGTTGTAGCCTATAGAGGGAGAAGCAAACAAGCAGGCACAGCTCCATCATATCTAGACCTAGCAACTGGTGAAAAACCATCCATCCGTCCCAAATGACACTGCTGTGGCCTTGGAGGGAGAGAGGAACACACTCCTATGTTCTCTGAATGAGGGAAAAACAGGCACAGCTCCATTGTGTCTTAAGGCTTAAGCAGACTGCCAGAAATAGTGCACATTAAATTGAGGCACTGCCCTGGCTCACTGCTAGGGAATCATGGGAACTGTATTTTTTTTCTGGGACATTGAGCCTTCTCTGTCAGAGAGCTCTGGTGCCACAATAAATTACAGTTCCCATGATTCCCTAGCACTGAGCCAGGGCAGTGCCTCAATTTAATGTGCACTATTTCTGGCAGTCTGCTTAGGCCCTTAGCCCCAGCAACTGATGAAAAGCCCTCCATCAATCCCAAGAGGGAAAGAACAGCAGCCAGAATCTGCTTGACAGTCCCCTCTTTCATTGTCATCCCCTTTTCCTTGTGTGTTGTATCTTTTTAGATTGTAAGCCTGAGGACAGAGAATTGCCAAATTAACAATTTTAAACTACTCATATAAAGCACAATGTACACTAATGGCACTATATTAATAAATAAATTGGTGGTGATTATAATGGTGATGGTGATGAGGATGAGGATGAGGATGATTGAGCAATACATTTTCTGTACCTATTGCCCCATTCAGTTTCTTTCGCTAGCAGGTAAAGACATTTTTGTTTAAACAAGCTTTAATGATTATTCAGATGTGTGTTTTGTTTTAAGTTTTGTATGGCTTTTAAATGATTCTATAGTGTTTAATGTGGGGGTTTTAAATTGTTTTTAAATTCTTATTGTAAATGATTTTAATTTTTTATTTTTGGAAGCTGCCTTAGGTCCCACTCTGGAAGAATAATGAAGTAATAAATGAAGTAAATAAATAAATAAAAGAAATTCTTGTGCACTCAACCACTCACACTGTGTACCTATTTGCATCCAAAAACAGTGATACCTTTATGGGGTTAACCAAAAGAGCATAAAACACATCATGCAGGCTTTCGAAGTGCCACTGGCTTCTTCATCAGGCATATATATATATATATATATGTCTGGGGGGGGGGGTTTTTACAACTTTTTGTTTCCCAGAATCCACATGACCAAAGAGAAGAGTGGCCTCTGATTGCATTGCTACCTTTCCAGACCATCCTAACTGACCACAACAAAAACAACATCTTGACAAAATGTATGCCTGTGTAGAACAGATGACCATACACTCAGAAAGGAGAGATGTAGTAGTGATGGGTGACTTCAACTATCTGGATATTTGCTGGAAGTCAAACTCAGCCAATACTTCAAGGTCTAGCAAATTCCTCACTTGACTCGAAGACAATTTCTTTCTTCCAAAGGTGGAAGAGGCAACAAGGGGATCAGCTATTTTAGATCTGATCCTAACTGACAGGGATGACCTGGCAAATGGGGTGGAAGTGGTGGGATCCTTAGGTGAGAGTGATCATGTTCTCCTGGAGTTTCTTATACAGTGGAAAGGAGAAGGTAGGCATAGTCAAACACTCATTCTAGACTTTAGGAGAGCTGATTTCAATAAACTTAGGGAAACACTGGGAGTGATCCTGTGGTCAAGAATACTAAAGGAGAAGGGAGTTCAGGATAGATGGGAGTTTCTCAAAAGGGCGATACTGAAGGCACAATCTCAAACTGTTCCAATGGGAAGGAAAAATGGAAGATGTCTCAAGAAAATGGATTGGATGACAAAAGAACTTTCAACTGAACTAAGTTTTAAATGGGAGATGTATAAGAAATGGAAAAGGGGTGAAATCACTAAAGAGGAATTCAAACAGATAGCTAGCACATGTAGGGGTAAAGTCAGGAAAGTCAAAGCGCAGAATAAGCTCAGGCTTGCTAGAGGGCCTTTTTTGGGTATGCCCGTAGCAAAAGAAAGAAGAAGGAAATGGTAGGGCCACTGTGCAGAGAATATGAAGAAATTCTAACAGAGGACAGAGAAAAGGAAGAACTACTCAACACCTTCTTTTCCTCAGTCTTCTCACAAAAGGAAAAGGGTGCTCAACCTGAGGAAAATGGAGCAGAGGACACAATAGGGGAAATGCAGCACAGAATAAGTAAAGAGGTAGTACAGGAATACCTGGTTAACTTAAATGAATTTAAGTCTCCAAGACCAGATGAACTACATCAAAGGATATTAAAAGAACTGGCAAATGTAATATGGGAACCACTGGCAATAATCTTTGAGAACTCCCGGAGAACAGGAGAAGTCCTAGCAGACTGGAGGAGGGCAAACATTGTCCCCATCTTCAAAAAGGGGAAAAAAGAGGATCCCAACAACTATCGCCCAGTTAGTCTGACATCAATACTGGGAAAGATTCTAGAACAGTTCATTAAACAGAGAGTCTGTGAACATTTAGAAGGGAATGCCATAATCACTATAAGTAACATGAGTTTCTCAAAAACAAGTCATGCCAGACTGATCTGATCTCTTTTTTTGATAAGATTACCAGCTTGATAGATGAAGGGAATGTAGTAGACATAGCATATCTTGATTTCAGTAAGGCTTTTGACAAGGTCCCCCACGATATTCTTGCAAACAAGATAGTAAAATGTGGGCTAGACAATACAACTGTTAGGTGGATTAGTGACTGATTGACTGACTGAACTCAAAGGGTGCTCAGCAATGGCTCCTCTTCATCCTGGAGAGAAGTGACCAGTGGGGTCACAGGATTCTGTCTTGGGCCCAGTGCTATTCAATATCTTTATCAATGATTCCGATGAAAGAATAGGGGGCATGCTTCTCAAATTTGCAGATGACATCAAATTAGGAGGAATAGTTAATACCCCAGAGGACAGGATGAAAATTCAAAATGGTTTTAATAGATTAGAAAGCTGAGCCTAAGCTAACAAAATGAATTTCAACACAGAGAAATGTAAGGTACTGCACTTAGGGCAAAAAAATGAAATGCATAAATATAAGATGGGGGACACCTGGCTTAACGAGACTATGTGTGAAAGGGATCTAGGAGTCCTAGTAGACCACAAGTTGAACATGAGTCAACAATGTGATGTGGCAGCTAAAAAGGCCAATGCCATTTTAGGCTGCATTAATAGAAGTATAGTATCTAGATCAAGGGAAGTAATATTGCCTCTGTATTCTGCTTTGGTCAGGCCCCACCTGGAATACTGTGTCCAGTTCTGGGCACCACAGTTCAAAAAGGATGTTGAAAAACTGAGCATCTCCAGACGAGGGTGGTGAAGGGTCTGGAAATCATGCCCTATGAGGAACAACTTAGGGAACTGGGTATGTTTAGCCTAGAGAAGAGATGGTTAAGAGGGGATATGATAGCCCTGTTTAAATATTTGAAGGGATGTCATATTAAGGAGGGCGCTAGCTTGTTTTCTGCTGCTCCAGAGAGCAGGACCTGGAACAATGGATGCAAGCTACAGGAAAAGATATCCCACCCCAACATTAGGAGGGATGTCCTGACAGTGAGAGCTGTTCAACAGTGGAACACACTCCCTCAGAGCGCAGTGGAGTCTCCTTCTTTGGAGGTCTTTAAACAGAGGCTGGATGGCCACCTGTCAGGGATGCTTTGATTTTGAGTTCCTGCATGGCAGGGGGGTTGGACTGGATGGCCCTTGTGGTCTCTTCCAACTCTATGATTCTATAACTCTAACATCATCATTTTTTTTCTTCTTCTCCTGTATGACTTTTAATACTTTTGCCTGACAAAGAAGCCACTGGAGCTATGAAAGCTTGCATGATGTATTTTGGGGAATTTTTGGTTGGCCCAATATAGGTATCACTGTTTTGTGGATTCAGAATGTTATTGTATTTTGTGGTATGGCCAACATGGCTACCCCTAGATATGTTATCCCATTGCATGTTATTTTGTTTGATGTACTGGTCAAACCCCATTTTTGTGATCACTTTCTCACATAGATATATTTTCCCACATCCCAAAGTCAAACAATATCCTCTATTATCTGGTCTTTAAAATTAAAAAAGTATTCATTTTAAATAAAAAGCAGCTGTGGCATTTCCAAACCAGAATATGTTCCCAGTCAGAAGCAGAGCCCCAGAGTAGTTTCCTGCCAAAATCTCCATCTAGAAAGATGGTGATTATTGCAAATAGCCCTGGGAAATGGTGACAATAACAGGGAGGAAAAGTATAATATGTGTGATAATGCAGAGTGGAGTCTAAAAGAGAGGGGAGGGACTCATACGATAGACTTTTGAGGTCTTCCCTCAACTCAATGCTAAAAAGTCTGCATGATGAAAAGTCTTTGAGGAATGGCTAAAGCATTGAGAAGGGAAGTTTGTGAAATGACATGACAGCCATTGTGAAATAGCTAAAGGGATGGCATGTAGAATATGAAGCAAGCTTGGGTTTTTTGTTTTTGTTTTTCTGCTCTAGAGATCTGACCAGGAACAAGTGGAAAAGAGATTCCACCTAAACTTTAGGAAGAACTTCCTGATGGTAAGGGCTGTTCAACAATGAAACAAACTATCCAAGAAGATAGTGGACTCAGTAGAGGATTTTAAACAGACGTTGGACATTTATCTCTCACTGATGCTTTAGCTGTGGATTCCTGCCTAGCAGAAGGTTTGACTAGATACCAATTGGGGTTCCTTCCAACTGTACATGTTCAGTGAAATAAATGAGACCTGTTAGTTACCACATACATAAGTATAATTGATTTCAATGGATCTAATCTAATTGGGAAGAGTCAGCATGGTGTGATAGTTTGAGTGATGGATTAGGACTCTGGATCAGAGTTCAAATCCTTGCATGGCCATAGAAAGCCATTGGCTGTCCTTGGGCAAGTCATATTCTCTCGCCCTCAGAGGAAGGCAATAGCAAGCCCTGTCTGAACAAATCTTGCCAAGAAAAACTTTGATAGCGTCACCTTAGGGTCACGATAAACTGGAAATGACTTAAATGCACACAACAACATCTAATCAGGACCATCACTGGATTTAGCCCTATGTCCTAAGGCTTTGCTAACACTAAGGATTCCTGGAATCTTCTTAAATATTTTTAATTTAGTGTAAACCTAGAGAACAGAAATGAAAGTGTTTGCAGGAAAATATTTAATGATGGTAAAAGAGAAGACAATAGGTCTCTATATCCTACTATACTCCCAATCACAACACTGGAAGCATTAAAGATCCTAGCAACCCCGCCAATTTTGAATGGGGTCAGTCTTCATTTCAGGCATCCACCAAGATTCATCTACTATACTGAAGTACTGCTTCAGCTGAAGTAGAAGCACCTCATGTCATTGGAGTTTATTGCAAACCTAGATGATATACACTATCACCACACTACAAAGATGGTTTTACATATGCATTGACGTCTGTGAAATTGCAGTCACATGCCTGTTATTCAGTTGCACCCTCAAGCAGTAGGACAGTAGGATGCCATTAAAACTGTCCTCTTAACATTTATTAATCTTTCCTATGTGGAAACCTCATTTACCAAGCTATTTCCACTGGAAAGAAAGAAGAAAACTTATAATGTAGTCCATATGGCTGCCTTTTAGAAGTGTATGCTTGTGCCATAGACTAGTAATATTTCATAGGTTGTAGTTGCTTACAGGAAGGAAACAGAGGAAGATACACAGAGAGGCATATATGTGTGGGATGGTATGAGCTAGAACTGGCAAAAGACAGATTCACCAACCAGGTGCCCTTCAAATGTTTTTCACCACAACCCCTATATCCCTTGAACATGAGCCACCCTGGTTTGACAGTCATTTAATGCAGGGCTGGGAATCATGAGATTCCCTGGATGTTGATGAACTACAGTGGGCCCTCCACATTTGCTGGAGTTAGCAGTGCAGGACCTCCATGAAAGTGTGAAAACTGCAAATAAAAAAAATACTATTTTTTTTTTTTTTACTGAAGAGAACACCTCTCTAGGAATCTCTAGATCCTCCAGCACAACTCTATGGTTAACATCTGCCAGATGCTGACCATAGAATTGCATTGGAGGACCTACAAATGCCTAGAAAATTGTTCTCTCTAGGAATCTCTAGTTATCCCAGCATGACTTCTGGTGGACGTTGACCATAGAGTCATGCTACAGCATCTAGAGATTCTGAGAGAGAACATATTAATCAAATTTGTGAATAATAAAATCCACAAAATTCAAAGCTACAAATGTAAAGAGATGACTGTACAACTTCCAGCATTTCTTACCATTGGCTATGCTGGCTACTGCTCATGGAATCCAACAACATATGAAGATTTTGTACTATTCCTACTCCTGAATAATAGGAGTGATAGTCCATCAGATGCAGTGGGCTTCAATATTTATTTATCAATCATAGTTTTTTCTAAATCATTCTTCACCCATACAGCTACCAAGGCAGTGTATAACTCTAACTGAACAATAACATATTTGATGTAATAAAACCCCTGATATGTGTCAAGACAAAGAAAACTGCAAAAACAGTAAAGCAGCCTCAACTAATCCTACAATATTTTTGGCAAACAAGTACTGTAGGATTTGTCCTGTTTCAGAAACTATTGCAATGTGGACATAATGCACCCATGTTGACAGTAAAGTTCTTCTGAGCAGTAAATCAACTATTTAGAATTAATCCAAATTAATGTAATTTGACAGAACTCCAAAATGGGGCAGAAAAAAAGAGGAAAGCCCCCTTTCCCTCCAAGCAATTGGTAGGAATAGCTAGGACTCGCCTATATCTGAAATGTATTCATCTACATTTTCCACCTTAATATGTACTATTATTATTATAATCTGTTATTGTTGACCATTTCCCATTGTCTTCAAAAGCCCTCAGACTTTTGGCCCCTTCTCTAAAAAGAAATGTTCCTACAGAGAGATTTCAAAGACAACATGACCACTTCAGCCAGAACAGGAATGCTATTGCTTTCGGAAGTCAAAACAATCACACTCCATCGTGTTGTTAAAGCAAATACCCTGGACAAGAAAATAAGCAAATGGGTCAAAATACAATGTAGGATCAAAAGGCAGTTGAGTCTACTTTGAACAGTCAAAGCCTACTAGCAAATACTAAAACACAGTCCCGCTGGTCAGCCTCAGGGAGGCTGCTTCACATGGGCTTTTTCAATGTATGGGAGTCTATTCAATTGGTTCTTATCTTGGCTACATGGTGAAACAAGCAGATCCAGAAGGAACTGCATCTGCACTAGATCAGGCTATTAAGTTGTCTAGGGTCAGCCACCAGAAGATGGGTGGGAACTGCGGGAGCAGCCATTAGACGCAAAGGACAAACCAGATGGCAAAGTCAGGGAGCAAACCAGAGGTCAGGACCAAAGCGCAGGTCAAAACCAAAGAGAAAATAACCAAGAATATCCTTAAAGACTCAGCTAGAACAAGGGGGCTCCTTTTATTTACCACCCTGCCTAAGAGGCTCTAGTGGTCAACCAGGGTGGTGGAATCAGCCTGGGTTCAAAAGGCTCTTACACAAAAGGATACCCTCCAACTGCTCCAGTTTGGCAGGGACATTAATCCTCTTGCCATCTCACTTTTAAAGCTATTTTTAAACTGTCCCAGTTTCTCTGTCATCTTCCCACTTTCCCCTTTGTTTCCAGCTTACTTCCACTGGTGGAAAACTGATTTCAGAGTTCAAACATAGTTTGCATTCAGCTCACTATAGGGAGAGGAGACGAAGGGGCAGAATCTTGCCCTTCCCAGTAGGCTTTGGAAAAAGAAAAGTGCTGCAGCCACCCATAGCTTGGGAGCTCTTCCTCATTAATAACATTTGGCATCTTGACCACATTCTGATATTGTTTGGCCACACATCCCAGTTTTCACATGTAAAATGTTTGAGGGTATGGAAAGGATGCTGGATAATGTTCAACACACTGAACAATTTTACAAAGATCTGATAGTTCCTGAAACAGGCCTACATCATCAAGAAACTTCCTGAGGCCCAGAAGTAGTAAAAGACTACAGACCATCTAGAGACACTGTTATTGTTGTTGTTAAGTGTCTTCAGGTTGGCTTCAGCTCATGGCAACCCTGTAAATGAAACATCTCCAAGACCCCCTATCCTCCACTGCTCTGTTGAGGTCCTGCAGATTCATGCCCATGTTCTCCCTAATTGAGTCTAGCCATCTGATGTGTGGTCTTCCTCTCTTTCTCCTGCCCTCTAACTTTCCAAGCATTATTGTCTTTTCAAATGAGTCATATCTTCTCATGATGTGTCCAAAGTATGACCACTTCAATTTAATCATCTTGGCTTCTAGGGGTATTCCCGGCTTGATCTGTCCAAAGTCTTTGACTTTGTCTTTTTGGCTATCCACAGTATCCTCATCACTCTTCTTCAACACCACATCTCAAATGACTTGATTTTCTTTTTATTCGCTGTTTTCACTGTCCAACTCTCACGAACATACATAGTGATGGGGAATACCATGGCTTGGATGATTCTAACTGTAGTGCTCAGTTGTATATCTTTACTCTTTAGGATCTTCTCTAGCTCTTTCATTGCTGCCCTTCCCATCCCTAGTTGTCTTCTTATCTCTTGACTTGTCTCTCTTATGAATGATGTTTGATCCCAGGTATAAGAAATCTAGAGACACTGGGAGACCAATTTGCGATGGGTTCAGTGCTTCATGGCATGAAAGACAGCAGAGTGTGAGCAAAACACAATCCTGTTAAGTGTTGTTGCTTCCATTTTCTCATGAAAAGATACTCAAGGGAGCAGAGTGTGATTCTTCTATGCTCATTTTCTCACAGACAAAAGACAAAAGAAATGGAAGGAAACAATATCTGACAGATGACCCTCCAATCACAAGAGCATTACAGACTAGTACCATTGAATTTAACATATAATGGTTACCCAGTAGTTATATCACTTGAGGGATAGGGAATACAAATTGTTATTTATAAAATACACAGGACAACTGGGAAGGTATACTTGGAGTACAGATATCTAAGCACCATTGGCATTTAAAGCTGGCGTGGCAACTTCACATACACTTCATCTCTTTCAATTTGACAGGAAAAGTCCCAATTAATCCTCTGTCACCCCACTTTCCAGCTTCTTTTAGAATGTCCTGGTTTCTCTGTCCTTCTCCCACTTTCCCCCCATCTCCTCTTTTACTTCAGTTGTTGCAAACTGAGGGCCTTTACAGACTGCCAGAAATAATGCAGCTTGAGTCCACTTTAACTGCCCTGGCTCAGTGCTAGGGAATCATGGGAACTGTAGTTTTTTTCTGAGACATTGAGCCTTGTATGTCAGAGCTATGGTGCCACAATAAACTACAGTTCCCATGATTCCCTTGCACTGAACCAGCGCACTTAAAGTGGACTCAAGCTGCATTATTTCTGACAGTCTGTAAAGGCCCATAGTTCAAAGTGCAAAAGTAGTTTGCACTCAGTTAACACAGCAGGGAAGAGGGTAGGAAGGAGCAGAATCTTACCCTTTCTTGTAGACTCAGGCAAAAGCAACATGCTGCAAGCCTTTTCTAGAACATCTCTCTTCTTCCTCTTTAATAACTGTAGTCCTCTTGATCACACTCTGAAGTTTCTTGGCTACATGTGTCCTAGTTTTTATTTGTGAAATGTTGGAGGGTATGACTCAGTGAAAGTGAAGGTGGTTGTCTAGTCCATCCATTCTCTACCTTGCTCCAAATGCATAAAATGGATCCAAGCATAGGCACCCACCATCTTTCTAGTCCCCTCTCTTCATTCCTGGCTTGGACAAGTACACTATACAAAGGAAAATGGTTGAGCTGAGCCAGAAAGCCCTGGCTCCAAGAGGGAAGGGGAAGCAATGAGTGTCCAGACTTTAAAGCCACAGAACCTACTAAAATCAAACTTCCTCCTTCTTCAGTGCTGTTCACTCCAAGATTAGTCTCACTGCCTGGAGACCCAGAGAAATGCAACACTTTCCTGAGATTTTAGCCAGCACTCTGAAATCACTCTGAAATCTAGCAACCCTATTCTAGGGCTGCAGCAGCCCTCACGATCACATCTGTTGAGGTAAGAGTTTACAGTTCGGAGACACACATGAAACTCATCCCCTGCAACAAAATGTTATACCATGGAACACTATTGACCGGGATAGGAGCCAACTGGATATCACCACTTTCAGGATACTACATCCCTTTCTATGAGGTTGTCTGCACTGACAAAAAATAAAAGTGGCTTCAAACCGACTTGAAGCCTAGCAGTTCAGACAATGTATGGTACCAAACTGGGTGAGAACTGACACAAAGCTGCAGTCCAGGGCTAAAACTGGAGCAAAATGAAGCTCTGATACTCCGCTTTAACACAGAAAATACACATCATTGCACCGGCATATAAACAGCACAGCATAAGTGCAGGAATGGAGGGAAGCCTAGGTGACATATGGAAGCAGTCTGGAGCATGCAATGTGGGACCACTAAGATGCAGCCACTGGTGCCATTGCTCTCCATGTGTTTTGTTTTGTTTTTTGTTTTTTCATTTGAGCATACAGGCACATGAGTGGTCAGCTACACCATCGAGCTGTCACACACCCCATGATGCGAAAGTACGCCAAACATAGCACAAATAATGCAATGGGTGTAGTTAAAATATACATGAACCAGACAGTCCAACAGGAGTGGATCTGGAGAAGGGGACATGTATGGGGGGCCTCCATGATTGTGCTTTGCCAATGTGTCACTGGGTGCACCGATGCACTGTACAGATGGTGTATTGCTCATGCGACTGTGTGGCTGGTCACAAGGGGCATCCAATGGGATGGAAGCTGGGCAAGAAGAGGGAGGTAATTGCCAGTTTCAGGTGGTGTGTTCATGCAATGGTGCACATGCATGGAGGGGAGGCGGAAAAAATCCCCAAGAGATGCAGCTTGATGGTACATGATGCAGACTGCCCTTGGGTGTTTGGCCCACCTTCAGAGCAGGCCGTGTGGACAGGGAGGCTTCCATCTGCTTTCATAAAACTAGGATCAACTCAGTTTTCTCTGTCTATTTGCTCAGCCCCTATCTCTTCTCCCTCCTTTTGCTGCCCCCCTTTAAAGGTTTTTCCCTCCAACAATTAGCATTCCATGGTATCAGCCTGTTCTTAGCCTGTCATTTCTTCTGAACTCTGGCCATGCCTACTACAATGCAGTCTAGAAAAAATACTTTTCTGGACTACAGCTCCCACCTAGCATGTCCAGGGGATTCTGGAAATTGTAGTCCTCACCACCACAAACAAATAACATTTTTCAAGCTCTGCTACAGTGCAGGAGGATCTCTCAACTTGGGACAGAGGCATTAAGTGCTTCCCCCCCACACACATCTAGCTGGGAAATGAGCTAGATAATCTGGGGGAATGTATCTTGTCTCCTTTGAACGCAAATAAAGAGGCAGGATCCCAGCAATGTGTAAGGAGGCAGGAGTGGAGATGGGAAAGAAAAAGGGATAATGAGCCCCCTTTCCAAAGCAAGTTAAAGGCAACCTCAAAGAGGGAAAGACAAAAAGGACCTAATCTATGTTGTGCAAGACCTTCAAGAGTCCATGTGTCTCTTCTTTCCTTTGTTCCAAGAAATTTCCCATGTAACAATTTTGGGGAGTGGGGGATAGGGGGAATAAAACACAGCTCCCTATTTTTGTCGCAAAGTTCAACTTCAAGAAAGAGGCCATTTGAGGAATGAATGACCCTTGTAACAGGATAGGCAAGTTGTCTCCTGGCCCTCCAACCAAAACTCCCCAAAGCAGTGCATTCATCTAGCCAGATGACAGGGAAGCACTCTCTTGCTCTCTCTGTGTATATCCTAATGAGTGGAATGGGTTCAGGAACTGGGCTTGGGAGAGAATGCCTGCAATGTGGAGGAGCAAAGGGGAGTCAAGGGCTTTCTTGTCCCACTGCCAATGCCCTCGGTATTTCAATTACAGGACATCAAAGGCAACCCCAGCCCAGCAGTTGATCCAAGATCCAAGTTGGCTCCTTCCACTGCAACATTTTGTATGTAATCTTTTCTTAATACTGGAGGTGCTACAATGGAAATCTCCAACAAGCAGAACAGTGAATCAGTTTAATAGTTTGCTAAAAGAACAGTAAAAGGACATTATGTGGGTAGGGTGATCTCTAACAGTCATAAATGTTCATGAATATGTATGCTTAACAGTAACATATGCTAGAGAGCCAGCGTGGTGTAGTGGTTTGAGTGTAGAACTTGGACTATGAGATCAGGGTTCGATTCTCCACTTGGCCATGGAAACCCACTAGATGACCTTGGGTGGGTCACATACTCTTAGACCCAGAAAACCCCATGGCAGGTTTGCCTTAGGGTCACCATAAGTCAGAAATGACTTGAAAGCACACAACAAAAATTTACACTAATATATTCCTGAGCAGTAATATAAGCTAATGAAATAGTTAGGGCATAGCTTTCTGGTTTCTTTTTTAACAAATCCTATGATTTATTAAAAGACTGAATACATCATAATTAACAAGTTATAATACACAATATAAACAATTTACAAGCCACATTTTGTACTGGTCAAGGACCGAATAAATTAAATTGAAATTAAGACAAGCCACAACACAATACTGAAATGTAAAACAGAGAACCATCAGGCATCAATACAGCCTTTTGCTGTTAACTGCCCCAAAGTCAACTTGACTTATGACAACTCCATGAATGTGAGACCTCCAAGCCATTCTATTATTATCAGTCCTGCTCAGGTCTTGCAGGCCTGTGTGAATTGTAGCAGTTCAACTGGAATATCATCAGTTTCTGATGATTTATTCCTCCCAATTTCTCTTAGTGCAGCATCCACCTCATTCTCTAGAAATTGTGCTTCATCTTCGTATGCATCTTCATTCCATGTGTCATTCATATTGTCATTCATGACATGATAGTCTACAAATATTAAAAACTAACTTCTCCAGAATTTCGCTGTGATGTTGGGGCTCATAAGATGAATATTTTTTTACAAATGCAGAAGGTGGATGCCAGACTTCAATGAACTTGACCTTACTGTTGACACTGCTTGTGGCTCTATTTAAGACTCTTAGCCTCCTCAGAGGCAACAGCAGCTCCCAAAGCTCCAGGAGCCAAGCGGGGAGAGTTGGGACCAGCCCCTCCCTTTCCACCACCTGAGCAGCTGGGCTGGAGGCTATTTAAGACTCTTGGGACGTTTTCACACTGGCCTTTTTGAGGACGCTAGCCGGCCTCCCGCCGGCCTCACTCCGTCGCCATTTCCCGTGTGTTCAGACACACGCGGCGGCAAACCCCGCCCCTTCCTGTGTCATCCCTGCGTCCGGCCGGCTTTTGGCTCCGTGTGTTCAAACACATGGAGCCCTAAGTCCGGCCTCACTCCGGCAGCGGCAAGCTAATTCCTGTCAGACTCCGGCTTCAGGTAATTCCGGGTGGCAAAAGGAATTAGCCTGCCGCCGCCGGAGTCATTCCGGTATCAGCGGCACTGGGTCCAGCCGGCTTTAGGAGAAGGGCTCCAGCCGGCTTTAGGGAGCCCAGTGTGAAAACGTCCTTTGCCTCCTCAGAGGCAACAGCAGCTCCAGGAGCCAAGCGGGGAGAGTTGGGACCAGCCCCTCCCTTTCCACCACCTGAGCAGCTGGACTGGAGGCTATTTAAGACTCTTAGCCTCCTCAGAGGCAACAACAGCTCCCAAAGCTCCAGGAGCCAAGCGGGGAGAGTTGGGACCAGCCCCTCCCTTTCCACCACCTGAGCAGCTGGACTGGAGGCTATTTAAGACTCTTAGCCTCCTCAGAGGCAACAACAGCTCCCAAAGCTCCAGGAGCCAAGCGGGGAGAGTTGGGACCAGCCCCTCCCTTTCCACCACCTGAGCAGCTGGACTGGAGGCTATTTAAGACTCTTAGCCTCCTCAGAGGCAACAACAGCTCCCAAAGCTCCAGGAGCCAAGCGGGGAGAGTTGGGACCAGCCCCTCCCTTTCCACCACCTGAGCAGCTGGACTGGAGGCTACTCCGCCGGCACCACCCAGCAAGCGGCGGCCTCCCTGAAGCCGCGGAGGACTGCTGGCCACCCAGCAGCCCTCGGAGGACCAGTTTCACCTGCGCTGCTGTGGAGGAGTACCAGCGGCTTTAAAATCCCCTCCAGCTTCCAGCTTTTGACTATAATTGGACTTTGATTTTCACCAACAGCACAGCTGTGGCTGGAGCACGGTTGGGGAGACCGGGAAGAGTTTAAAATCCTTCCCCAGTTATACATTTCCCAGCTACAATGCTATTATGTATTTTTATATTGTAATTGTATATTTTATATTGTATTGTATATTGTTTTTTAATTTGTTTTGTTGAATTGTTTTGGGGATGGGAATGAGGGATGGGAGTTGATTTGATGTAATCTATTTTGATGTTTTGAACTCTGTACGCCGCCCCGATTGCTTGGCAGAGGGGCGGGATATAAATAAAAATTATTATTATTATTATTATTATTTTGATACATCAGCTTTTCCATAACTCCTACTGACCAAACTCTGTTTGACTCCCCCTGAAAGCTGTCCATCTGCATTCCTCTAAGATTTGGCTATTCCTAATTTAGCTCCATCACTAAAGGAAAGGGGAGATCTTTATTAGGTAGGTTCTTATTCGCTCTTCTAAATATTACAATCATAGAATTGGAAGGGACCTCAAGGGCTATCTAATCCAATCCCTTGCCATGCAGGAATATACAACTAAAGTACACTAAAAGATGGTCCTCCAACTTCTGTTTAAAGACCTCCAAAGAAGGAGAATCCTCCACCTTCTGAGGCAGTCTATCCCACTGTCAAACAGCTCTTATAATCAAGTAGTTCTTTCTAATGATTAAGTAGAATCTCTTTTCTTGTAGTATGAATTCATTGGTTCATGTTCGAGTCTTTGGAGCTGTAGAAGACAAACTTTGTTCTATCTTCTAATGACATCCCTTCAGGTAGTTAAATGCAGCCATCATTTTTATGGCAATATGGCTGTCATACCAGTTCCTCGGGTTGGTTTATTTCAATCCAATATAAAATCAGAAAGAATAGGAACAAAATCTGGGACTGTTCTGTTAGATTGGATACAGACTTATATAGCCTTGGTACTATCAGTTAACTTGTATGTATATTTTATGAGCATTTTATATATTTGAGAGAGTGTTCCTTTATACTGGGCATCATTCAGCATACACCAGTCTTTAAAGCTAGTTAGCACTCTGAGAAGGCTATGGTGGATTATCAGTATCTTGGCCAAGTGATGTACTTGAGCTTTTAAAAGGAGATTGCTGCATGCAGCTTTTAAATCATGATTAGACCTGGAAAAATGGTTTTGGCAATACTTATAGCACAACAATACCCCCATAACTGTTGCATCCCCTAAAAGTGGTTAGGGTGTCCGTGTTCATTGAAGCAAGAAACCTTTCAATGATTTTCCAGTCATGCTAGTCCCCAGATGTGAAAGGCTGCTACTAAGATATTTGTGATATTGGCAGTTATATGGTGTCAGTATCTCCTTTTTCCCCTCACAATCCCCAAGCAGCCTGACTGCCTTTGGGGTTTTGTTCCTATTTATCTTATTTCTTTCTTTTAAGTTACATTGCAGTAGAAGAGCTCCAGAATTGTATGGAAAAGTTAGAAGAAAAATAAATAAAAATAAAATTTAAAAACCAAAAGACATGCTGAGTAAGGCAAAGTGCAGGAAGGCAGGATTAAGGGAAGGGCAGAAAGAGAACATAATGGCAGCAGCAGCCCCAGTTGTGTGATTGTGAAGATGAGCAATATTGACTGCTCAGTATGTTCCAATTTTTTAAAAAAACAAAAAACCTGATGTATTGCTATGAGAATGGGACTTGTGTGGTTATGACCAAAATCTAATGATAGCATCCTCCAAATTAGTATTTTGCTGTTCCAAAGACATCAGGTTCCCTTCAACAACAGAACTCTGATTATATCAAGATTGATTTCTCTGTATGCCTTGAATTGCTGTCCTCTGTCTTCAGATGCAAAATCTGGGTGGCCAATAACTTTCTGCTTTCTTGTGATGTTACTCTTTTGGGAAGGTGGTTGAAATTTTGCAAAGCATGGGAAAAATTTTATTCCCAGGCTAGATTTTCCAGAATCACCCAGGGGATTTGGGACATTCTGGAGGGTCTGCAGCACTTGTCTCAACATGATAGATGCTAAGTAAGCCTGGTTGAGAAATATTTTGGGGTTCATAGTTCGATGTGAGATTACTCAGCATAGACCTTTTTGCAACAGATCCTACCTCCAAATGCAATTTATGATCTGAAATCTGTACACACCTTAGTTTTTGATATGATCTCTCTTCTGCAAAAATGCATTAAAAATGAGCACATTTTTTAAAAAAAATGTTCATGGAAAGGTACATTCAGTTGAAAAACATCTATACAAACATGCCTTAGTCAGTTGGAAAACGCATACAAAAATGCATCCATTATTTTTTTAAAAAAAAAATCCTTTACAATATGCGCAGAAATATGAAATGCTCATAGTCTGCTGTGGACCCAAGCTGGAATGAGGTAGAAAAACTAGAAAACGGGTAAAATCATTCTGACAGATTCACACATTCCTAGTGCTGATGCCGGGCTTGATAAAAGATGTCTAGGGACATTATTTGAGCAATGCTCTAGAGAACATAGCCATTTGGCAGCAATTTCAGTGCTAAATGGGACTTTTGTGGGAATGAGATGATAAAATAAAAGGTCTGAGCTGTGCCAGTCACTTATAATTTTTATAACCCAAAAATGAAGCAAACACAGTCATTTTCTTGTCCTGTCACATCAAAGCTGGCTTGTGAAGTTCTTTGACACTTCTATCATTCCTTCTGTCTTGTATTGGAAAGATTCTTACTTCCTTGACTCCAAGCCAAAATCATAAATACCCAAATTATTTCTTGTGTCAAATGGTACTGACAAGGGTTTCAAAGTTTCATGGGAGGGCAGAGGATCGGCTATCACTCCATAATGGGTGCTGATGAATTGGAAGTTCCCTCATCCCATCTACCCTCCCTCTTTCCTTCCCCATTCCTTTGGCAAACTAGGAACCTGTCAAAAGGACGACGCCACTCTTGGCTTGTGGTCTGGGAGTGGAGCTCTGTGTGTGGATTCTTTGGGTGGAAGAGTCAAGACCTACAGCACTAGCTTTCTGGGAAATCCTTAATCGTCTTATTTCTCCAGCCAATGAGCGGGATCATTGAAAAGCCTGCCCATTTAAAAGACAGATGCTGCCAAGCTTAAGAAAGCACTAAAAGTCTTTCCCAAGTGTGCATGTGTGTTTGTTTCTACACACACATACTTGCACACATGCACTTACTGGATTTATCAAATCAAAACCATACACTGAAATGGAGATTTATTCTGGTCCTTTGTCAAAATAAGAGAGAATAAAATAAAAACTCATTTGCCTTCTTCTTATTTCTCGTGATTTCATTGCTACTTGTGTTTCCTGGCACAGGAAACAGATGTAAATGGAAACACTTCTTTAGTAGCTGATATGCTCTTTCCCTTCTACTGCCCTCCCTAGCTTCCCTTCCCCATCTTTTTTATGATGACTTATCTTCAAAGGCTCCCTGTGGCAAAAATGTCTACTTGCTACATTTAAAAGCCACCTCATTTTGTGGCTAAATGGATGTGCTTCTCATTTCAGGTAATCTAGGACTCCTTCCCACTTGCATTTAATCTGCTTTGCGAGTCGCATTGACACCGGGTCGCTGAATCGATTCAGGCTGAAGCGTAGTTCCCACTATGGAAGTGACTTATTTCATTATTCCATGCATTCGTGTCTTTTTTTGACATGATTGTCATTCCCACTAGCTGGACTTATTTTTAAAAAATGTCAATCATATGACACACATCTACACATCGGTGCAAACCTGGGCTGCATCCCCAGGGCAAAGGCTCACAAAAAGAAAGAAGACCCTATCCTGTGGTTTTCTTGGCAAGATTGATTTGGAGGGGGCTGGCCCTTGCCTTCCAATGAGGCTGAGAG
The DNA here is from genome assembly GCA_026167975.1 of Phrynosoma blainvillii. Taxonomy (NCBI): domain Eukaryota; kingdom Metazoa; phylum Chordata; class Lepidosauria; order Squamata; family Phrynosomatidae; genus Phrynosoma; species Phrynosoma blainvillii. The sequence goes on along the minus strand of JANUYF010000004.1, from coordinate 20,361,362 downwards.
AGTGTGACTCACCTAAGGTGGGTACTGGCTTGCTACCCCAGTGCCTCTCTGGCCATCTAGGTGCTTCCCTCCCTCCTGCATTCCTCCAAATCCAGTCTGCGAATCCTTCGCTTGCTCTCCTTTCACTTTCTCCCCACCCCTAAAAAATCATTTCCCTCCTTCCTCACTAGGATCCCCCCTTCACCATCCCCTAGGCTGGCATCACAATTGGAGCACCTCCCCCCAATTTCCACCTTCCCCTGACGTCAGGTGGCTTGGGTGTCACCCCGGGCACTCGTCCTAGGATTAGAACTCGCCTTCCTTTCCTTCCGTTTTTCCTTTCTTAAAGCACTTTGCTGGTGCTGCAAGGGAGACCCCAGTCTCTCAGATGGTAAGGTGGAGAGGGAAGGGAGACCCTCTTGGCTTGGACAGAAACGAGGAGCACCGATTTTTTTTTGGGGGGGTCTCTTAGGGGGGTCTCCAGTTGCTCTGAGCTCCTGACCTTTCCAAGGTTGGCTCTTGGTTCACCCCTTCTCCAGAAATCTCCAGAAATCAGGAATGGTGAATGGGATCTATAGTCCTTTGAAGAGCTAGGACCCACCATTCCACTGTTCTTTGCTGTTGGTCCAATATACTCTGCCATAGTGGCAGGGAGAAAATCTGTTGGGTAATGCAGCTCCTCTTCTGGTCCTGGTGTTTCTGTCCCTGCTTGATCCTAACTTAAAGTTGCACTGCTGTTGCATACCCAACTTTTTGTCTCTGTTAGGCCACAAAGCCTACTGTGACTCTCCTCCTGGCTGCATCACAGCTCAGCATTAATGCAGTTTGATACCACTTTAATTGCCATGGCTCAATGCTATGGAATTCTGGGACTTCCAGTTTTGTGAGATATTTCACTGTTACTATTAGAGAGTTCTGGTGCCACGACAAACCACAGTTCTCAGAATTCCATAGTGTTGAGCCATGGCAATTAAAGTGGTGTCAAAAACTACTTCTATATTGTGGATTTAGCCTTCCTAGCATGGTGACATGCTTTCTGTATATTTGATGCAGGCTTTTTCCATGCATATTGTAGAAGAAAAGGTAAAAGGTAAAGGTTTACCCTTTGACAATGTTATCTAGTTGTGTCCAACTGTAGGGAGTGGTGCTCATCTCCATTACTAAGCCAAAGAGCCAGCATTGTCAAAGATGACTCTGTGATCATTTGGCTAGCATGACTGCACTGTTACCTTCCCACTGAAGTGGTACCTATTTATCAACTTGCACTTTTACATGTTTTCAAACTGCTAGGTTGGCAGAAGCTGGGACTAGTGATGGGGGCTCAATCTATCATGTGGCTCTTGGGCCTCAAACTGCTGACCTGCCAATCTTGCAATCATCAGAGTCAGCATCTTAACTGTTGAGCCACCACGTCCCTCAATTGTAGAAGAAAATGCATGTATATTTTATAGTACAATGCATTTAGGACAATGTGTTTCTGCAATGCATTAAAAGGGTAAGATTCCAATTCTCTAACCACTACACTACAGTGGCTCCATTTGCTGGACCTAAAAAGCCTCTTTGCAGCATTGGGAGGCATTACCTTATTCAGATCCTTCTAGCAGAAAGAAGACTGTGTACCAGATGCATAGAGACCTGTCAACTACAGTTCATACACTCATCCTTCCCAATTGTGACCATCAGAAGCTGGATGATCTGTAACCCCTTATCGATCCCCTGAGATCTTTACCAACCACTCAAAAACTTCATGTGCTCCTGAATTCAGAAAAACCCCTTCCATTCTTGCTGGGGGATTTTGGGAGTCATAGTTCAAAACAATTAACTTTTTCGATTTCTGTAATAACATTTTTCAAATTCTGTATGCAAAGGGATCTTGTGGTACCTTTGAGACCAAGGGCTTTACAAACTGCCAGAAATAGTGCAAACTGGGGCCACTTTAATTGTCCTGGCTCAGTGCTAAGGAAGAACTGTAGTTTCTTGTGGCACCAGAGCTCTCTGGCAGAGAAGGCTCAATGTTCCAGAAAAAAAATACAATTCCCATGATTCCCTAGCACTGAGCCAGGACAGTTAAAGTGGTCTCAATTTGCATTATTTCTGGCAGTCTGTAAAGGCCCTCACTGTTCAAAAGAATTGTAGCATAAGCTTTGTGTTCTACTTCCTCAGATGCATGGAGGCCATTCATCTAAGGAAGTGGATCAAGTCTATGAAAGTTTAGTTACTGTCTCTTAAAGGTGCTACAAGAGCCCTTTGCATACTGATATTCCAGGCTAATATGGCTATGTCTCTGAATTTTTCAGATTCTATTCTAGGGGATCACATACCTTCCCACTATCCCAATTTTCAGGGAAAGTCCCAATTAATCCTCTGTCAATCCCACTTTTTCAACTACTTTTTAAAATGCCCGTTTTTCCTCTCCTCCTCCCACTTTCCTCCTTTGTGCTCAGCTTGCTTCAACCCACACACAGTTAAATCAACAGAGCAGAGAGAAGAGGAGGGAGTGGAATCTTGTCTTTCCCAGTGGGCTCAGGTAAAAGTAAACTGCTACAGCCTCCCCTAGCTGTTGTGTTCTTCCTCATTAATAACTTTTGTTGTCATAGCCACACTTTTGCTTTTGCTTAGCCACATATGTCCCAGTTTTCATCTGTGAGATAATAGAGGGCATGGAATCAATAAATTGGAAGCAAGGCATTCCCATATAGACAGGATCATGCTGGATATCCAGGGCTCCTAGTGAGCTATCAGAGCTACAGTAGAGAAAGAAAATGAGTCACAGTTGAGACCCATTTGAAAAAAGGGCAAGGGGGCATTTGCTTCTTATTCCAAATGTAGGGACAGAAGACAATTGAACAGGAGCTACCATGAGATACAGGTCCTCCCTCCCTGCATATTAAATCCAGCATAGTGGTAGACATTTTGCTAGTTCATAAATACAATAAACATTAAGTATTTAATATCCCCCCAGCGGTACATTTCACTGCCAGTATTAAAGATGTAAGTTTTACAACTACCAAGTTCGGAAAACATATTCAAGTTTCATTTGCCTTGAGTACAAGCCAACAACATTTGGCTCCAGTCATTTGGAATAAATATTTCTTTACAACATTGTTCTCCCTCCTAGAAACTGTTTTCAAGACTCTGTTTTCTATTTTGCAGCAATATCATTCACTATGTCACAACAGATGTTTAGAAATTGATCACTGTCAGTTTTACTTCCACTCAGAGCTTGGGAAAGTTGCTTTTATGGACTACAAACCTCAGAGTTGCCATTCACCAGCCATGGTGGGTCGATAATTTTGTGTTATAGTCCAGAAAGTAACTTTTCCAAGTTGTTGTCACATCTGCTGTGAACTCTCCCTTTGAGATTGTAGTAGAATATATGTCTCCAGCCTTGTTTAATCTACACTGCAAAAATAATACTGTTTGACACTGCTTTAACTGCCATGGTGCAGTACTGTGGAATCCTGGGATTTGTAGTTTGTTGTGGCACAGAGCTCTCTGACAGAGAAGGCTAAATATCTCGCAAAACTATAAATCCCAGAATTCCACAGAATTTGCCATGGCAGTTAAAGTAGTAGCTAGTATCTTTAAGATGTGTTGAACTACAGTTCCCATAATTGCTTAATCATCCCACATATTATAGGTGTTGTAATCCAACACATCAGGATAGCACCAGGTTGGAGAATTCTCAAGAACCCTTCAAGTTAGGTCAGCCTGTGGATACAGATATGTACAGAAACACATACATGGAGTTTTTATTAGTTAGCAGATATCTTACATCCAATTGTTAACCCTGCCGAGACTAGATCCATTGAATCAACTGAACAAACGTTGACTTATAACATTTCCTTGATTCTATGGGTTTACTGTATGACTAGGGATATAAATAATACACTTTTTCTCAACCTCACAGAGGGCCAATGCAGACCAGCCTAAAGGGCCAGTATGGGGGTGGAGTTGGGACAGGGCAACTGCACTCCAGCCACCCCAACTCTGCCCCGACGCCACCATCATGCCACATGCCTGACCACATGGTGCGTGGCGTCAGGGCATCCCATTGGTGCAGTGTGCACACACGCTGCACCAAAAGGGCACAAAAGAACCACAGTGGCGGGTCTAAGGGTGGCTTTTTGCCTCCCCCAAAAGGAGCAGCATATGCCAGCTCTTTTTGGAGTGGCAAAAAGGAGGATCGAGGCTGCAGTGTGTGGTTGCCGCAGACCCAATCCAGCACTTCCAGGGGTGGCACAGAGCAGCCCCTTAGGGGCCATTTGCATCGGCTCTAAGAAAGAATTTATTCACACATCATGATGTATCACTGAGAATTTTTCAACCACTATGCACTTTTTCAAATTTCAAGATTATTAATGAAAAATTCACTTGCATGAAACACTTGTTTTTGTAATTTGCACAGAAAACAATGTAGTTTGTATAAATACAATTTTATGTTCCCAAACAGCTGTTTTTGCAAAACATATAGAATTTTAAACAAAGCCAAGATTTTTTTGTGCAAATGAAAAAAATTTGCAAGAAAATTCCCACAATTTGAAAAATAACAATAAACAAAATGTGCCAAAACAGTGGGAAGAAAACTTCTGACATTATTTCTTTTTCTATACAAAAATCAAACAAGCAAAGAATTATTCTCCTGGTTGTGATTAACAAGTTGATACTATTCCATAGAAACCCTTAGATGTTGTTTGAATATCATGTTGGCAGCTGAGTCTATTGCATCCGTCCCAGTGTTCAGAGAATGCCTGAAGTATTTTGCCCACATATGGCCATGTATGCTTAGTAAAATTAGCAACCACACAGATGACATCTATCTACTGTGTAAGTGCATCACATGATTGTTAACCTAGAGTCAAAAACCTATTTGTAAAAAGGAATTCATCATGTAACATATTACGGGTTGATCATGTAACATATTAGATATTGCAAAATGCTTCAGACCAGTCCAGAAATGTTTGGGAGTTTGGATTTGGGGGAAGGGGGAATATTTGCATCTACATAATGAGATGTCTTGGAGTTGGGACCCAGATCTAAACATGAAATTCATTTATGTTTCATGTACACTTTATACACATAACCCATAGGTAATTTTATACACATTTTTTAAAAATAATTGTATGCATGAAACAAAGATTTTTTACATGGAACCACTATCTCATCCACCCATGTGGACAATTTTGGATTTTAGAACACAGTTGGCCCTCTGTTTTCACGGGGGATCCATTCTGGAACCCACCCACCCCCGCAAAAAAGGAGACTCATCAATATTCAAGCCCCATAGGCTTGAATGGGGTGCCCCTCCCATTAATTTCAATGGAGGTTGCCCCTCCATGAATATGCAAAACTGTGGACTTCAAGTCCATGAGAACGGAGGGGCAACTGTATTTTGGATTTTGGCATTCCTGTACAAAACCCCTAAAGAATGCTTATTACTGTTCCCATTACATTGATCATTCCTTTTTAGTTGGGTGGAGGAATATGTCTGATGGCCTGATTTTTTGAAAATCCCTTCAAATGCCCCCCCCCCCAAAAGCATTTTAGCTTACTCACACGTATTTAGGGAAAGTAATGTCAGTATGATCCATTGAACAATGAATGTTACTAGCCACTAGAATGTTATGAGCTGTCACTTTTTTAAAAAGGAAAGTAGTTATTCCCTTGAGACTTACTGAACTAGTGTGCTACAGGCAACATCATTATTTGCAATGGATTACTTCTAAGCTGTGTTCTGCTTTTATGACATCAGAGATATTGATATATGTGGTAGCTTTTAAATATTCTACCATCATTAGAGGAATAGTTGAAGGCGTGAGGCAATGATACCAGAAAGAGAATTTCTAAAGGAGACCAGCGGACTGATTGCCAGATCTTCAAGCAAAGAGTTAAGGACAGAATCCACTGAGAGATTGTTCTGTGCAAGCCCCTGCAACCTTTCCAAAATTTCTGGACATATGGAGATCATTGCTGTGCTAATAAAAGGGTGAGTCAGAAATTGAGCCACTGGACAGCCCAGCTGCCAGAGAAGCCAAACAGTTGGAAACATCAGATGGAACAGTATTGCTGAAACCATTGGAGACATGTTCCCAAAGAGATCAGTGTGTCATAGGTTTATGTAGATTGTTTTTGGTGTGTTATGTGCATGAGGCTTTTGTACACACATACCTTGGCCTTAGGCAACATCGTTTCTCCTGGCTTTGTCCCTCCACAACCATAGTTAAAACTGAACTTGTCACCTTATCACTATATCCACAAGTTTCACATTTCTATGGCTGTTCATACAGTCTGATTTTAAAGATCCTTCCTGGACACCAGTTCACTCCATGCATCTGAGGAAGTAGAACAAGTCTATGGACATTATCACATGGGGGCCAGTTAAAGCGGATAGAAACTGGAAAAGAACAATCCCGCAAAGAAAGCAGAAAAGAGCTTAATTGCGGAATTGTTAAATGCGAAAAAATATGTTATTGCCTTTCAGACGTAATTCATAAATGTGACCAGACTCCTCCCCAGAGGCTCCACCTTCCCGGCTGCCTCCTCCTCCTCCTCGGCCGCCCCCCACCCCCTCCGGCTCCTGTGGCTCCCTCCGGCTGCACACTCTCTCAGCCTCAGGGGAAGAACATGGCAAGGGCAAAACCCTCCTCTGAAGAAACCTTGCCAAGGAAAGACGGAGGGGGAAAGGATAAGGCAGCACTACTGAGGGAGGCCTTCCTCCTCCTTCTCCTCGGCTGCCCCCCGGCCCCCTCCAGCTCCTGTGGCCGGAGAGAGAGAGAGAGAGAGAGAGACGGAGGCAATGAAAGCCTGAATGGCAATGAGGAGGAGGAGGAGCCGGGACTCTTGCCTCTCTGGAGGCCACTCCTCCTCCACCTTTAATGTGGATTTGGTTTTCAGACATGGTAATTCCGCAATTACTTTAAATCCGCAAATGCATTTCCTCTAAACTCCTGAACTTAAAAAGATCCACTTTCTGTCCACTTTCTGTCCACTTTCTGTCCACTTTCTGTCCAGTTTCTGTGTGACATCGTGTGAAAACGTGAGTCTCAAGTCCAGTTTCTGTTCAGGATTTGTGTGGAAAAACCAACGCAAATCCCCCTGTGATAACGTCCTATGAAAGTTATGCTATAACATCTTTCACTCAGGTGCCACAAGACCCTTTTGCATAATAAAACAGAAGCTGAGACAAAGAAAACAACATACACATGGGCAAGAAGAACATGGAGAATTTTGCCTTCTTTCAACAAGAAAATCTCTCTAGAATTTAAAGTGAACTGATCGAGAAGGAAACACATGGTTCTCTTTCCAGGCAACATTTGCAAAGGAAAAACAATACATGATCTGTCTCCAGAGTTAGTGAACCTCAAGGGGTCATTTTGACATCTGCAGGTTACTGAGGATCTAAAAAGAGACCATCACACAAGGAGATGCTAGTGAGGAAAAGAAGTCATAATGATCAGAGTGTTGTGTACACCATGCTAAATGAATTAAATTCTACAGGGAAATGATCCAGATTCTGCAGCAAAAAGGTGGCATTCTGCAAATTGTTAAATTATACAAATCAATGAAGTTTGCATCATTTTTCTTATCTCTCACAACTTCTCTGCAGTCTCTGCACTATCATTCCATTTTATATAATTTATTCTGGTTTTGTTCATCATGGGAGAGGCAAGAAAGCTGAAATCCCATCCCAATAACAGTGGAAATATTCAACCACATTGCCCCCATATTGCCAAATGTAGCTTTGCAACCACAAGGGCTAGAATCTTGCACTCTGAAAAATGAAATATCCTACTAGATTCTCTATTGAAACTTTATGCATAAACTATTCAAGTGAGTTTATTATTTGATTTAAAATTTCAACCACATTAAAGGTAAAGAGGACTTGTAGTCAAATTCTGCACAACCAACAGCTCAGTCTTTTAATCTGGAGATAAGAAGATCTCTCCACCACTCCATCCCATCCCTGGTTCTAGTCAGGAGAGTGCACATATAGATATGTGTGCGTGTGCATGTGTATGTGTATTCTTCATATTTCTCCACATGAAAACTGACCTTTAAAATCTCAGTCTCTCCATGACATCCATCTACTATTATTAGCAGTGATGTATTAAAGCCTTTTATTCCAGCTCTTGAATCAAGTCTCATGTCTACACCTTCAAGTCTCAAGCCTGGCAGCCAACTTTAACAGAAAAAAAGGAGTTGGTGATGGTGGTTGGGTGGGCTGGATTTCAATAACTAGAAAATCAAGAAGACATGCACAAGGTTAGGGGGGAACTTCTAAGAGGGGACCATCAAATGTGTTAGGCAATGCACTTGAGGTGGAAGGATCCTTTTAAAGCTTTTCAAAAGCTTCAGAAGGCTCCTCTAATGTGCAGAGGAGACAGGCTGCTGAGTAGACCTCAACCCTTGCCTCAAGCCCATTGCCTAATGTGTCTGCTGTTTCTGGATGATGTTGGACCAGCAAGTCGGTTGCTAAAAATAAACAAGTCTTGAGTCAAGTCGAGTCGCCGGATCATTTATTGCCAGGTCAAGTCTAAGTCAATCAACTGAAGTCTACATCACTGATTATTAGTGGCTTAATCACATCACCTGGCACCCTGTTGGGTATTTATTCTATCATGAACTGACTTACAATCATGTAAAGGTGAATGGCAATATTGCACAGGGGAGGAGAAAAGACATAGCTATGCCTCTGAGGCCGTTGCACAAGGGAGCCAACAGCCTAGCCATAGCACCATGAGTCCCATTGTCCAATGGGAATCAGAATGCTCTAGAACTTATTGTGAAATGGGCACCAGAATGCTATGGGATAAAGGAAACACCCAATCTACAAAAGGACACTGCATAAAATACCCCAATATATGTCATCACAATTCACTAAAAGAGTTGTGTGTCCTGCCAGGGATGTAGCTACATCATCGTAAAGTTATAAATCATAGCCGCTGAGGTGGGATCTTAGCCATCATATTTAAGCTATGAGTTCATTGATACTGGCTAGGATTCTACATTTTTATCTTGTGCATTTTCCATAGGAATATCACTCACAAGTATAAAAGGGAGAACTGATCAAGTGAGACAGCAATTGTGCTATTCAATCCTAGTGTTGAATGCCAATGTAACAAAACTGAATCAAAGCAACAAATGTACATGCACACCCCTGCACAATGCACATTCAAGTTTAATGGCCTCACATTCACAATTCTGTTTCCACAGCCTTGAACTGAATATGGCCATTCCAATAAAGACAAAAATGTACAGCCACTTCCATAGGGTGTTTACACATGTGTGAGGCATAAACAGGATTCCAGCCAGTTTATCAGAATGCATACCCTGACAGGCAGGATGCAATAATAAAATAAAATATAATAATGATTTTTAAAAACCGCAGTCATACTAAGGTTGAAAGATTAAGAAAGCATGAGCAGTTTAAACACACCTATAGGATACCTATAAAACGTGCTTTGTAAAATAAAGAGCAGCAATGGAGCCAAACAGACCTCCTTGGTGAAATTGTTCTAGATAGTGGGTGCCACAACTGAAAAGGTTATGGGATTGGTTACCCAGTTGCCATTTTTAATGGAAAGAGAAACCAAAAAAAGAACTAATTTCTCATGGACTCTACCCCCTAGTGTGATCAAGAAATTGGACCTAGTGTGATCAAGAAATTGAAACTAGGGCAATGCTATGCAAACAATGTTGGCTTCAATATGTGGCATTGGGAATGCTGTAGTTCTTGGTGTCTATGTGAAATCTAAATGATGTTCCAGATTATTTCCTGGCAATTTCTGACACCTGCTGCAGCATTTTATTTCCACCTCAAGTGGATTTCTTTTTAATTTTGTAATTGTGATGTATCAAGACAAAAAGTCTCCTTTCCTCTATTATCTCCTCCTGTCACTTGTTTTCAGTATTATAGCACTATCGTCCTTCAGTGAAATTGAACCTTCACACTATAATTTTATAACTCCAATGGGGGAGGAAAGACAAATCAGAGAGGAGAAATTTTGCTCTTCAAACCACAGGACCTCCTCTGCAAACCATGCCCCAGTTGTTGTTTTTATTTATTTAAAAAAAGAAACAACTTTGAAGATCTAAGAATTTGCTTCATCCAGGGAGAAACAGCTCTCACAAAAGGTCATACTGACACAGAACAAGTGTGTATGGAGAAAGGGACAACTGGCATAACCCAAACCCAAGGATCCATATTCCAATGACTCACTTGTCTTCAGACCAGTTTGACAAAGTCCATAGTAGAAAAGAAAATGGATTACACATTGAGACCCAACTATAATTGTCAAATTAAGACTATCCAAGGCCTTGGGATTTCAGGGCCAAAATCTGAGACTGAAGAATGACCCCCTGTGATGTGATACATGGTGAGCCCTGGTGATATTACAAGGGCGATGTTACAAGGGGCAGCCCCTGGCTATGACATTAAGCATGATACCTTTAGCTTCAAACACAGTTCCACAGCATACACCATTCAAATTAAAACACCTAGTTTAACCCGGGAGAAATACACACACACACGGACTAGAGAAACAGGGTCAGACCCTGAGTCAAGAAGCAACTGAGATACAAGGAGGGTAGAATCTCCTGCTTAATCTGATTGTTGTTATGTGCCTTCAAGTAATTTCTGAGTAATGATAACTTTAAAGTGAAACTATTATGAGCTTTCTTGAAAAGATTTTTTCAGAGGGAAATTGCCTTTGCCTTCCTCTTGACCTGAGACAGTGTGACTCACCTGTGATCACTCAGTAGATTTCCATGGCCAAGTAGGGATTCAAACCCTGGTCTCCCCAAAAATCAACTCTCAAACAACTACAGCATGCTGGTTCACATCTAGATGGTGCCTCTATGGGCCAAAGTATTCCAGGAGGAGCCTGGAGTATCTTAGCCCCAAAGCTGCTCTGACCTCCTGCCATTAACTGGGGCCATTTTCCCCAACATCAGACAGCTGTTTCCACATATGGCCTGCTGCACCATCTGGCATGGTAGCAATGGCACATCACTCTCAGGTCAGAACAAGGTGCTCAGCATCAATTACATGACTGGGTGCCTCATTCTGACTTCAGCAACAAGCTTCAGTTTTGGCTATGCTAGGCAGCGCAGAGGGACACATGTGCAAACAGTCACCTGATGTCAGAATAGAGGGCTCTGGATCTTCCAGGAAGATCTGGAGAAAACTGGGTATTTAAAAATCCCTTACAAGGGCTATTATACTCCAGGTTTGGTGGCAGGTCATTGTGTGGACTGTTTGCACCAGACTCAGGGACTGGACCCTTGTGTCAGCTAGACTCCCTGCCCAGAGAACAGGGGAAGGACATTTTATCTGACCTGTGCAGACAGGGCTGTTATCCTGATGCAAGGGAAAAGACAATTTAACAGGAGACACCACAATGTGCAAGTCTGCCCTCCATGACTTGCAATCATGGTAGGATTAGACAAGCTGTATCCTCAAAAGTAGCATTTCCAACTCTGCTTTTGAGAAACAGGGAAGTAAAGGGTTTGTTTTTGGAGCAGGGAGTTAATTGTGACAACTAACTATTTTGAGCCCTCAAACTAATTACTTTTTAAAAGCCACATTTCAGGTACCAGATTACACCTGGGACCTCTGTGATACAAAGGGTTTACCATGACTGAGCGCAGACTCAGGCGACTGTAGAGAAAGCTGGCAGCTGGATTCCATCATTTCCCTTCTGCAAGGCTTTTCCCTTGCTACAGTGAAGAACTGGTAGGAAAGCCTGCACTTTTCATGCTTGTCGCCTTGTATTTCAAAGTGCTTCAAGCACCCCACCACATAGGAAGTTTCTTTGCAACATGGAGACTCAAATATTGTTCTCTTCTTTCATGTTTTCAAACTCTATGGCTGCTTGCCTGCTGGAATCAGACAGTAGGTCGGGGTAATATTGCAAACGCAAGCCTTTAATCTGAATTCTTATTAACTTTAAAAGCCCTTCAGAAGTTCAAATGTATCTCAGATACCACTGCTGATACCGTTGATAGATGCTGAGCACATTTGCAGATTCTTCCTTGTTCTTTAAATATATATATAATAATAATTTTCCGGTTGCATATAAAATCAAGCTATTTCCTTATCTGGAACATCAAGCACCCAGCGATGTAATTTTCTAAATAAGAAACTACAATATAGCAGTTTTTCTTTAATAACTTTTGCAGCTGACATGAAAGTAATGCTCAGCTGAACATGGGACTCTGAGTGGAGGGGGGGGACCTCTACTCTGTTTAGCTCAAAATGGTCCAGGCTTTTGAAATTAATTTTTTAAAAAGTTTTGTCTTGTTTTCTAGATCAAATGAACTTCTTTTAAAAAAGAAAGAAAAGAAAAGCCAAAAGCCAAGCCCTGGAATGGTTGCAGTGATTTGGTAGCAGGCATTCCTGAAAAAGTAAGTCAGAAATTTTAGTTTATGGCCCTTGTATATTCAGATCACTGCCTTGGCTGTGAGCTGCCTCTGGGAGAAATGCAACATATAAATACAATAAAAGCAGTAGTCCTACACTTTTGGCTTCTCAGGCTTTTCTTGCATGGGCAGGAGGGAAATGTCCAGCTTTGGCTGTCTTATGCCCCTTCCTTTGCAACACCTCATATTTCCTCAGAGGCAGCCAGGGACCCCAAGACTGTTTTCAAGGCAAAAGGGGCTCAATATTGACAAGCCAGACGTTATTGACTACTCGCAGATTTTTTTTACAAAACCAATAGATCACAATACATTGCATTAAAACACCATCATCACATACACTCCAATATTTCACAGATGAAAACTAGAACAGATGTAGCCAAGTAACATTTGTGTGTGGTCAAGATGGCAAAAGTTATTAATATGGAAGGAAACACAAACTGTGAGAGGCTGCAGCAGTTTGCTTTTGCCTGAGCCTATTGCTCAAACCAACAAGGGACGTTTTCACACTGGCCTTTTTGAGGACGCTAGCCGGCCTCCCGCCGGCCTCACTTCGGCGCCATTTCCCGTGTGTTCACACACGCGCGGCGGCAAACCCCGCCCCTTCCGGTGTCATCCCTGCGTCCAGCTGGCTTTTGGCTCCGTGTGTTCAAACACACGGAGCCCTAAGTCCAGCCTCACTCCGGCAGCGGCAAGCTAATTCCTGGCTAACTCCGGCTTCAGGTAATTCCGGGTGGCAAAAGGAATTAGCCTGCCGCCGCCGGAGCCATTCCGGTGTCAGCGGCACAGGGTCCAGCCGGCTTTAGGGGAAGGGCTCCAGCCGGCTTTAGGGAGCCCAGTGTGAAAACGTCCTCTGCCTCACAGTGCAGATAGAGGAACAGCGAAGGACGGGGGCTCTGACTCTTACACTCAATTGGTGTTGTTGAACTGCAAGTCCCAACAGCCCTAAGTAATGGTGAAAAATTCTACACAGAACTGCAGTCCATCAAGATTTGGAAATCTGTATGGTTCCCACTCTTGTTACACTTGCTACTGCTGCAGTTTTCTGGGCTGTAGATCCAGACAAGAGCCATAAATAAGAAGAAACCCAGCCTCCACATTAGCCTTTCAACACATTGTCTGATCACACTCTTGCTTGCTACCTGCCAGGTAGAAGTTGGGGAAGGGGACATGCTACTGTGCTAGCCAAGTTAGTGCTGCACTGTAACAGTCCTGAATTATCATATATTTTTGCATGTAGAAGCCCAAGACTCATCATATTATATCAAATCCTCCAACATTGCACACATGAAAACTGGGGCACATGTGACCAAGCAACATCAGAGTGTGATTAAAGTTATTTATAAGCAAGAACACACAAGCTAGGAAAGGCTGCAGCAGTTGCATTTCCCTGAGCTGGGAAGGGCAAGATTCCACCCCCTCATCTCTTCTCCCCCTCTTCAGACTTAATTGACAGCAAACTACTTTTGCATTTTGAAGTCAGTTTGCAGTAACTGAAGGAAGCTGTGGAGATAGGGGTGAAAGTGGGAGGAGGAGAGAGAAACTGGGATTTTTTTTAAAAAAAAACTTTATTTCAGTTTAAATGATTACAAGCTATTTCCAGTAGTGTCACTAGGAGGTGTGGAGGGTTCAGACTGCACCAAGTGATACCCCAGAATTGGGATGACACCCCAGAAGAGTGGGTGACACCCGGTTGGTCCCCCGCCTCCCATGGGTTCTTTCTGGGGCCGCAGGCCTCCTCCTCGAGCCTTTTTAGTGCTGTGGGCCTGCTCTCTGGGACCGCGCAGGTGCCTCTCTGGTGTTAGTGACTCCATGCGGGGCATGCACCAGAAGTTCTGCCCCCCAAACCGGGTGTCACCCTGTTCCCCTCATAAGTTTTATAAGTCAAAATATACAGTAATTTACATCTTATATTCCATGGGTTTATAGTTCTATCAAAACGTAGCTCAACTTCTTCCTCTTGAACTATCTAAGTGGTGCAAAATAATTATATGCTTTATTCTACTTCACTCAACCATGTATTTTAGTGATTCTTCAAATTTTCTTGATTCATGTTGATTTCTTAAGAAGTTATCTCATGCTAAAGATGGTTCATTTGTATTCTATATACAATTATATGTTTTTCACAGTAATTTGGAAATATCTGCCATCCTTGATTTTGTGTTTCATTAGAGTATCCTTCAACAATTCTTGTCAATTTGTCCATTTCAATAGGGTGCATCATCTTTATCATCCAATCTTCAATAGTGGGAACTTCTTCTGTCTTCCATTTTTGTGCCAGAAGCATTCTGGCGAGGGCAGTCATATACAAAAATATTTTCCAATATTTATTCCTGTTTCCTATTTGTATTTTATATATCATGTTGAGTAAGTATACCTCCAGAGTAAATTCATATGAAATATTAAGAATTTTGCATATTATTTTGTGGAGATGTTTCCAGAATTGTTCAATTACAGGACAAGACCACCACATGTTAAACCACAAACCAATGTTCCTCCACCATTTCCAGCACGTAGGCTGATAGTTTTTATATATTTTTGCTAATTTTGCTGGGGTTAGGTGCCATCTAATCTCCATTTTATAGTAGTTTTCCTTGATGTTTTGGCTCTTTGTGAATGTATACCTTGCTTGTGACCATTTATCCAAATGTGTTTCCCTCTCTATATCTTTTGCCCATCTGAGCATGTGGTCTTTTATCAATTCTTGTTCTAATTTTCTTTCTAGAAGTATCTTATATAATTGGATGTTTGTTTTGGTTTGTCTTCCAGTAGTATGTTGTCAGTTTCATCTCTTTTCAAAAATAGTCCCTACTGTCTCTGATCTAAATTAAGTATTTCTTGTAATTGGTGATATAGAAACCAGTGAGATTTTTGTTTCAATCCATGAATGTCTTCTATATCTTTTAATACTTCTTTTCCATTGTCCACCTTTACTTTTAAAATGTTGTTATATCTTTGCCAATTCTTTTTCATTTCAGATCTACTTAACAAAGCGTCTTGTGGAGAGACCCAACCAGGAATTCCCCTATAAAAGTCTGCTTTTTGTTGTGTGCCTTCTCCTTGTCATACCATAAGTATGCATGCCACCCAAGTCAGAGATTAAAGCTTTTCAGTTTCCAGTTTAGCACTCTATTTACTGAGAATGCCCAGCAAAAACTGAAACACTGTTTCCATGATTTGCTCACACTTAAGAATCATATCTCAGAGCACTATAGAAGAAAAAAATGTACACCATTTAAATTAGGGAAAAGATTACTAGAGGATGTACAAGGTATTGTGTTAACTTCCAAGAAAGTCTGAGTGAGGGAGAAAGTGCAATGAAAAAAAAGTGGTATCAACACTGCAGAATTAATTCAGTTTGACATCACTTTAAGGAGATTATCACACTCTAAATAACACGATGGCGCTGCATGATGGGGGGAGCTCCTGTCACTAGTCCCAGCTTCTGCCAACCTAGCAGTTTGAAGGCGTGCAGATGCAAGTAGATAAATAGGTATGACTTCGGTGGGAAGGTAACAGCATTCTGTGCAATCATGCTGGCCACATGATCACAGAGTAGTCTCTGACAATGCTGGTTCTTCGGCTTAGTAATGGAGATGAGCACCGCCCCCTATGGTTGGACATGACTTGACAACCTTGCCAAAGGGGAATACCTTTACCTTTTACCTTTAAATAACATGACTTATCTCTCATGGGATACAGTTGTGTTTGGGTTAACAATGGGTATTATCACATGCAAATTGCTGCTACCGCTGCTACTGAGCAACTGCAACCTGTCGCACTCAGCCAGCCATTTTGCAAAAACAGCAAGCTCCCATTTTTGCAAAGTGACCAGCTGAGCACGTTTGGGACCCAGGCTGCAGCCAGGTTGCAATCGCTTGGCAGCAGTGGTGACTATTTACATGCGATAATACCCACTATTAACCAGAAACACAACTGTATTACATCTGGGATAAGTCATGTTATTTAGAGTGCGATAATCTCCAAGCTGTCGTAGCTCAAGGCTATGCAATTCTGGGATTTGTATTTTGTGAGATATTTCACCACCTCTATCAGTGTGCTCTGGTACCACATCAAACTATAAATCCCAGGATTCCATAAGATGGAGCCATCACAGTTAATGTGGTTAACAGCATTAATGCTACAGTGTGGCAGCCGTCCTAGTGTGGTCTTAATGTCTCATGTAGTCCACTAAGGCTGTTTTTGTGGCCCTCAATTTGCTAAATTCACTGGATTGTTTAGTTTGGGCCATAAAAAAGAGTGAATTAGCTTTATTGTTAGCATCAAGGAGAGGCATTTCACCTTTTAAATAAGCTACTGTCTGTTATCGTTGTTGTTGTTAATAATTTTCATTTATAGCCTTTTCCTCAATAATAGGACTCAAGACAGTTTACAAATTATTAAAACCAGTACATATTAAATTCATTAAAAGATTTTTTAAAAAAAAAATCAATAAAACAGCACATCACTGCAGTCATTTCCTAAATGTCTTATGCAACTGTTAGAAGGAGAGCAAGGAGGGAGTCATCCTAGCCTCCCTAAAGAAGGAGTTCCAAAATCTGGGAGCAGCCACCAAGACGAACCTCTCCTTTGTTCCCAACAAATGTGTCTAGAAAGTGCTGGGACAAAGCAAAACAAAGCAAAGCAGCTTCATTTATATACTGCTTCATATTGCGCTATGGGATGTCTAAGCAGTTTACAACTGTAAGCTCATTGCCCCCCAACAGCTGGGTACTCATTTTAGTGACCTCAGAAGGATGCAGGCCTGAGTCTAGCCTGAGCCCTGGCTAGTATTGAACTCGCAACCTTGTGGTCTATGAGTGAGTGGCTGCAGTACAGGCATTTAACCGCTGCACCACCAGGGACAGAGAGAAGAGCCTATCATGAAGATTTTACAGGCTTGAACAGGCTCATATAGAGAAATGCAGTCATTCAAATAGCCTAGATCCAAACCATCTAGATTGTTCAGGATTTTTTAATAAAATGTCATTTTTTCGAAAGCGCAAGTGGGCTTTTAGCTACATTTAGTTTTGCTCTCTTCTTTTTTTCACTTGTGGCATAATTGTAACCTCGAGTTCAGGCTGCAGATGAATTGTATCTGCTAGTACCTTGGAAAGATAAGGTCTGAATGAAACTTCTGGCCAGCACAAAACAATTTGCTACTCAAGGGAAAGTATCAGTTGCCTCCTTCCTCTGTTCCATGTAGAGAAGCTCAGCTAAGAATTGAGTCAAGATCCTTCACTACAGCAGATAGCAGACTAGCTTGTGGAGGAGAGATCAGGCTGTAAGGCCCACAAACTCTATTCTCCAGGTCCAGGATGTTGAAAATGCAACAATGCTTAGTCTTTAAAGAATTATATGTCTTTGGTCTTGCTGGTAGAAAACACCAGGGGAAAACTGGTTTTAAAGTATGTCTCTGTGTATTTTTCAGTTGTTAATTTTCTTGAAATCACCAAAATTCTTTTTCAGTCCCACAGAAAGTAAAGGTCTGAACCATCCTGAGAAAATTATTGTTGAACTGGAATCATAGAGTTGGAAGAGACCCCAATGACCATCCAATCCAATCCCTTGCAATGAAGGAAGATATAATCAAATTTGAATTTGCATTTAAATCTCTCCTGATCTGAAACTCCATCTTATACATATCTCAGGGATAGGCAAGAAGGCTTTTTGATTCATTTTGAATAGAAATTTATCAAAATTTAACAATTTTATTATCAAGTTGCTGGAAAAAAGTGGCAATATTTGCAAGTGGGAGAAAACTTCTAGCTGTGCCTTCCAGGTTAGATTTAACAAAATACCCTTACTGATGTTGTCATGGGCTAATGGGCACAATTTCTCTATCCCTCAAAATAGCTCTTGGAAAAAACCATTTTGAGAGGGCATTCTGAGAAATTTAGCATGGCAGGCTTCCATTTGGCCAAGCGTCAAAATTTCCAGAAAGTTTAAAGAGATGTATGCCAGACATTTGGGAAACATTTTTTAAAAAAAAAATACCCCATAAAATATAAGAATAACTTCACTTTCTTCTTCATCCTCAACTTCTCTCCAAATTCAAGATGAATAGCTGCAGTTGCAAAGATTTAGCCTGACACCAGTTGAAGTATGTCAAACAAGGTGGGTCTTCTCTCTGTACACACAATAATTGAATGTCTTTTGTTTCCATTTGATATAATAGCAATAGGTTGTAAAATTCATCTGGGAGCATCCTTCTCCACACTGATTTTCTCTTCTAGAGGTCGGCGACCATCTCCCACTCTCTTTTTCCCAGGACTTCTTCCAGTCTCTCCTAGCACAGCTGAATTGTGGCTGCACCTGGAATATTGCATAATGAATTCTTGACAGTAGAAAGATAGGGCCAAACTGGATACTGTACACAAAAGTGCATTAAAATCTGAACTGTAAGGCTAAAGAGAATCAACTTTTGGCTGAATGATATTTGAGGTGTGGACATGACAGCAGCTGACAAATATTTCTAAAACTATAAATCCTAGAGAGGGAGTGGAAAGCAGAAAGCAGGAGTGGAATTAGGAGCAGGAAAATTCAGACGGAATACTAAAGACCGCCATAGATGGTGGTAGGAGGTATGCAGATGATAGACAGAAACCTGTGTGTTTTACAAGAGAAAATAAATATGTCAGAAGGGACAATGTGCTGACCCCACTCTATTGCTGAAGAAGAGCCTTTTCTGTACAACATTTACATGTGGTCTTGAACAACACATTCCAGATCTTGTGGAGAGCTCTTTGGATAGCCTTTGAATGAAGAGGAAAAGCACCTGTAATGCTCTTATACATTTTGGCTGAAATCCTGAATTAGGAGAGGTTACATAAAATTCTTCACAGATGGAACTATGAAATGTCTTCACTCTTACTTCATCAAAACCCATCTTTTAGGTTCTGCAGCCTCCTCAAAAAACAAACACTGATTTACCTGCTGATGGAGAGTGGAGGATTGGCAAAGAAACAACCAGATATGTTCCTGCAGCTGAACAAGGCATCCTCCATAGGTCCTAGATGATGTCAGTGCTGTGCATCAAGCTATAGGGACATAGCTGGACCCTTCTCTTCTTCCCCCTCCAGCTAGATTTCTCCACTGGCATTGGGGCAGTTGCAAAAATTAAAAGGTGGGTTTTGTGGGGCAATTTGGTCCTTGTACAAGGTTGGTAGAGAATTCCAACCTCTGCAATGACCAAAAAAAGAATAATGGTGGACACATGTCAATATTTCATTCTTTTAATTGCATTCTCTTTTCCCATTGAACTTCCCCATAAATCATGGATGGGGGAAAGGGTGGCCCTCTAGATATTTTTCCTTTTGTTGCACTAGAAAAATCCTTTCACCAGCATAATCATCTTAAAGAGAAGAGAACCAAAAATGTTAATTGATGTGATGGAAGACGATACAATGATTTTTGCTCAGTTATTGCTGAAATAAAAGGTGACTAACTGCAGCAACAATATCTTTTTAAAGTTCCCCTCCAGCCATTTGGATTCTACAAGTCAGTTTTTCTGCAAAAGCAACTCTACACAAATGGCCAGCACTGAAGTGAAACATCTTTCATTGTTTTCCATGTTCTTGTAATGTCTAACCATGCACACTCCAGCAATACAGCAACAATTTCTTTATGCAAAACATCTGCTTTTCCCTCTTCAGGAATGGTTGATAATAATAAAGCCCCTTTGGGATGTAGCTCTTGATGAAGTTCCCCCCCCCCCAAAAAAAAATCAATTACTTGATTCCAAAAGCTACCACCTTTAGGTAGTGAACCCACATACTTGTATGATCCATTGACCAAATTGCACCACAGTCCTGCTAACAGTACTGTGAAATGTTACTGTTTATTTTGTTAACTGGTGTTAAATGTCTTCTGTGAATAGCCGTGAACATACAAGTTCTGAATGAGTATGATACAGATTTATAAGATGGCATGGTCCATGTTTTAACCCACTCTGCTTCTGAAATAAAAATACTGAAGTCTACCTCCCACAATATTCTGGATCCATACCCTCCTCCACATGTTTCTTCAATTATATCTTTATATAAAGTAGATATCAGCCTGTTAACTCTTGAAAAGCAGGAAATGCATACAGACTCAAACCTAGTCAATGCCCTCGGGGCCCCTAAAAGACTATGTATATAATTAGTAAAAGCCGAGACTCTACATCACAGCCTACGTTTTGTAACTTTACAAATCCATAGCTACTTTGCAGCACTGGAATGAAATCCTGTTAGTGAATGGTGAAGATGTGCATCCAGGTACTGGCAAGAGTGTACCGATGCACACTGGGTGCTCTTGATGGGCATTGGACACTTCCCATGTGCATTAGACAATTCCCAGGTACACTCCATGCTTACTTCCCATGCTCATAAGGTACTCCAGTTGCACTCCAGCACTCCCTAGCTGATGTCTGGTTGTGTACTGGGAGTGCCCTAATGTGCATTGGTGTCCAGTGCACATAGGAGCCTTGGCATATCAGTCATTACACTGGCTACCATTGCACAACAGACACCCATACATTTTAAAGACACTGCAACCCAGGGTCAATATGGACATTGCAAAACTTTCCCTTAAGTCTTCTTACAAAGATGTAAGTCCCATGCTAAAATTAGCCCAAATTTGTCCTTTTTGAAACCACCCCAATTGTGTATCAAATAGCTTTATTCCAATGAGAATCTGTTCCAGTGAAAATGGTTTTCATTGTTGTTTTGTGCCTTCATCATTTCCAAATTTTAGTCACCCAACAATAATCCTTTCACAAGGTTTTCTTGGCAAGATTTGCTCAGGGATGGTTTGCCATTGCCTTCCTCTGAGGTGTGGAGAGTGTGATTTGCGCAAGGTCACTCAGTTGGGTTTCTATGGCTGAAAGGGGATTTGAATCCTGGTATCCCACAGTCCTAGTCCAATTCTCAGCCACTACACCACACTATCTTAATGTTTTACCTATTAAAATAGGTTTTCAATCATATACAATCCTCATTCCATCTTTCATATTGTTTGCATATGTCTCCATGTTTTAAAATGGAATATAATAGTAAAAAAAAGGGGGCATACCAGGGCCAAAAAAATTGGAAAAAGTTATCCATACATTCATCATTTCCAAAAGAAAAAAAAGTGACAATATTGTACTATTTAATTTGTCTTCTGAATGAGTAAGAAAGGGAAACTATGGCTTTGTTCTAATCAGTCATGTTCCAATTTTATGGTTTTACACAAAGGCCTACACACAAACAAGCAAACAAGAGTTATTACTCATTCATCTCTACAGCAGGTTTTCCCAATCTCACCCTGTAGGTGTGTTGGACCTCAATAGTGTCCATAATGGCTGAGGTGATGGGAGTTGTAGTCCTGCACAATTGGAAAACTCCAGGTTAGGGAAGGCTTCTCTAGGAGGATCTAAAGAACATCAACACTTGGAACAGATGTTAGCTAGGTTTTTTGAACTAGCACATTGAGCATGATCTATCTTGAACATGACCCCATCCTGTCAACTCCCAGAATATACATGTCAGAAAACAAAACAAAAACACTGATATTCTAAAGTGAGGGGGGATGTATACATACGCTCCCCATTACTGTATATCCACATGACTTCTTGATCTTCCTCTACTGTAACACACTGTTTATCATTACCAGATGGTTTGGCCGGATGCCTTCATTTACCCAGGTTCAATCATCCAATAAACAAGAGAGAAGTGGGGAGGAGAAATGTTGGCAACATATTTGATGCATATAGCTGATGAAATAATGATATGTAAATAAAATAGGGAAGGCCAAAGGAGAATAATCTTTGCCAGTACAGTCCTAGAAGAACATGAAATAGGAGCCAAGCATTTTTTTAATGAACCATTATACAGGTTGACTCAGTTTATAAGCAAAATCCAATAACTACCAGGACAAGCTGTCCTCTGCCCCTGAACATTACTCCTCTAAGAAATCTTTGTTTCTAAATGAACAATCCACTTGCATGCCTCTTAATCTGGGGGCACTTAAAGCAACATAATATGACAGGTCCAAATTCACATCCTTTGGGATCCATAGAAAATGCCATAATATTTCATCATTTAACATTCTTCAGGCATATAAGCATATGTGCTTTGAGCCAGTATTGATAGGTGAAAAAAATGTTGGTAGTTGAATCATCTGCCTTGCTGCTTTCATTGCCATAAGGAGAAACAATAAGGTTTTGTCTGCTTGCTGAATTGTGACACTCGTATATGTTCACCAGAGCAGTTAGTCACTATATCCATGGCTCAAGATGGAAAGGAAACAAAAGCTGTTATTATTTTTTTTAAAAAACCCACTAAAGAGAACTTTTGCTTGTCCATTGTTATTCCTTAACACACCTCATGATTTCAGGCAAATCCAGGACATATGGGCATCTTATGCCACAAAACTAGTGTAAATGCAGAAAGGGCTCCATAATTTTTCTCACCAAGATTGTGTACCACTCTGTTTCCTTCTGTTTTCACATTTTATTTTTATGTTTTAAGACATTAAAAAATACAACCTTACAAGCATTTCATTATAACCTAACAATCACACATAATTATCATATCCAGAGGCAGCTGTGTTGGCCATATAGTAAATTATAATAACATCCCAAATACACTAATAAGTGATACCTTTATTGGGCCAACCAAAATGCTCAAAATAAAAGATTTTCAGCTACTCATAGGAAGCTAGAAACCTGGACCTCCTTGTGTGTGTAGGTGCTTTCAAGTCACCTGTTGACTTATGGTGGCCCCATGATTTCACAGGGTTTTTTAAGACAAGGAATACTCAGAGATGGTTTTGACAGTTCTTTCCCAATCTACAATTATGCTTTCCTAGGGATGGTGTAGCATAGTGGTTTGAGTATGGGACTATGACTCTGAAGACCAGGGTTCATTTTCTAGCTCAGCCATGAAACCTACTGGTGACCTTGGGCAAGTCACATTCTCTCAGCCTCAGGGCAAGGAAATGGGAAATCTTCTCTGAACAAATCTTCCCAAGAAAACCTCATGATAAGTTCACCTTAGGGTCACTATAAGTTGGAACAACTTGAAGGCACACAACACAAGAATGGTGAGGCAAATGATGCCTCTCTGACCTCTCTGTCATTCCCAAAAAGCTCTCAAGACTCTCTTGTGGCTTTATGGCACCGTGTTTCATAACCTGTTAACTTAGAAGCATCTTGAAGCTTTCCCATTTCCTGCAAGCTGGTCATCCCCACTGGGCCATTTTCTTTTGTGATCTCTGTCAGTCCTTCATGATGCTGACCCTAATGAATGTAATCTAACCCATCATATCTTTAACCCTTCATTTACTTGAAAGAGAGTCCCCACCCCTGAAATGTGTTTCCCAAGTAATGGGAGAGCCCATTATCACAGTTGTATGTCTGGTTGCAGATTTAGTGTCTTAGTTCAGTGCCACAACATTGGCATTTTACACAAGGGTTGTGTAGTACAGTTAATGCACAGCTGTACTATGCAGTCTTGATGTAGTATCTCTACATTTCCTAAAGTAGTTTTCAGCAAATTAAAATTTCATTGTCCAGTTGCATTGATGTCACTGAATATAAAATAAGATACAAGACTTGCCCTCAAGTTTATCACATTACCTTTTAAGTTGACTGCAGCCTAACAGGATGCAGCCAGGATGCGGCATGGAGGTAGGAATTATCACACTGTAATTTGCTACTAAATCCACCAGGCAACTGCAGCCTAGGTCCCGGCTGTGCTCAGCCAGCCCTTTTTCGAAAACGGAAAGCTCCCGAATTTTAATGGTGACTGGCTGAGCACGGCTGGGACCCAGGCTGCAGTCGCCCAGCAGATTTGGCAGCGAATTACAGTGCGATAATTCCCACCTCCATGCTACATCCAGGCTGCATCCCATTAGGCTATAGTCAATTTAAAAAGTAATGTGATAAACTCCCAAGTGAAAGATAAAACACACAAAGAAAGAGGAAGGGACATTGTGGCCAGATGTCTGATCTTGGTTTGCTTATGTTCTTCCTGTGACCAATATGGCATACCCACCAAACTCCACATGGCTCCCCAGCTGATAGCAGTGGTCAGATAATCCTTCTCCTCTGCTCTGAATTCATAGAACAACTGCCATTTGGAACACAGGTCTTTCGGTTGGGCACTGGGGATAGCAAGATGCTTGAAGTTATATTTTCTCTGGTTAAAAACATCACTAGTTTTCAAGTTTAGTTTGATACCAAACAGCAATTAGATTTTCTCTCTTTTTTTCCTCCCTCTTCCTCTTCTTTTTCTCCTTCTTCCTCTTCATTTGAACTTTGGATGACATGTGGATGGCTAAAGGCTAATTTGCACATGTGTTGGCTGCTTCCTGATGCAACAAGCCATGGCAGGCAGGGGTTTTCTGTTTTCTGTCGACAACCTCCAAAATGCAACTGGGCCTACATGCATATATATCCTACACATTGCTTGGAAAAATTCCCAGGTCAAGTGGGGTGGGGTCCAATTTTATCTCACCATCCACACAAAGGCTCACATTTTGAGTAGGCTGGCATTCCATTGTATTTTTCCCCCATGGCCTTGTTGCATACATTTTCTGGACAGCAATCACCATTTGTTCAATCACTCAATACATGTCAGTCCTTAGCACAATCCATGTATAATTCCACATGCAGAAACTAATGGTACTCAGATTCTGGATCTCAGCCTCTGCATTTCCTCACAGGACACAGGTTTAAAGGAACACATACTGCTACAAATGACTCAGAGAGTTATTTTACTAGAAAAATACCCCAGTACTCTGACTGACAAAAGGAGCCTTTTGTCTGGCCTGCCTCTGGTTAAGAAACTAGATGTGCAACAGATAATTCCAGACAGTAATCAAGGGAGAGAATGCACTGTTTATAAATTGCTAGCCCGGACTTGCTGAGGAAACCACACAGATATGAAGCTAGAGTGTCCTGTGCCTAAAGGCATTAAGTGCCTGGAAAAGCAGGTGGCAGTAGGGGCAAGCAGCCACAGGGGAGTCAAGTGGTGCAGGTCATGGAGGGGTAATCTAGGGAGGCACAGTACCAAGGTCTTAGCTATTCCAGAATCAGTCATTAGAAGTCTGGAATACTGTGTCCAGTTCTGGGCACCACAATTCAAAAAGGATGTGGAGAAACTGGAGTGTGTCCAAAGGAGGGCAACTAAAATGGTGAAGAGTCTGGAAACCAAGCCCTATGAGGAACGACTTAGGGAGCTGGGGATGTTTAGCCTGGAGAAGAGAAGGCTGAGAGGTGATATGATAGCCATGTTTAAATATTTGAAGGGATGTCATATCAAGGAGGGAACAAGCTTGTTTTCTGCTGCTCCAGAGACTAGGACCCGAAACAATGGATGCAAGCAGCAAGAAAAGAGATTCCATCTCAACATTAGGAGGAATTTCCTGACAGTAAGGGCGGTTCGAGAGTGGAACACACTCCCTTGGAGAGTAGTGGAGTCTCCTTCCTTGGAGGTCTTTAAGCAGAGGCTGGATGGCCATCTGTCAGGGATGCTTTGATTGGGAGTTCCTGCATGGCAGGGGGTTGGACTGGATGGCCCTTGTGGTCTCTTCCAACTCTATGATTCTATGATTCTATGAAGTCAGCAGCCACAATAACCAAAACCAAAAGGGACAGTGAGCTAGTCCAAGATTCAAGAATCCAAACACAGTCGACCCTTCCCATCTGTAGGGTTTCACTTCTGGCCCCTCCCCGCAGGTGGCGAAAAACACAGAATGTCGCACCCTATATAATTCAATGGCAGTGATGTGCATGCAAAAACATTAGCGTGGAGGTGTGCAAATGTCGCCATTTAACAATATAGAATGTGCTGATCCATGAGTGGTCAAATCTGTGGATTGCCAGCCTGCCAATACAAAGGATCCATTGCAAACCCAATAATACAAGTACACTGGGAAGCACATAGACTGAACCATTGCATACAAGAACACTAAGCAGCTGCCAGGAGATTTATAGCCACTCGACCTTGGAACACCAGGTGATTTAGGTCAGCATTTATCATCTAAACTTCTGCAATAACTGCTGTCTCATCTGACTCTGCAGTCTTTCCAGTTGACATGATGCAAATGATGGGGATGTCTCCTTGGTGTCCCTCAATTCCAGATGAGGTGAAAACCCAACTTGCTGAAGGTCCTGCCAACAGCTGCACAAATTCTGGGAGGAAGCCATAATCTGGAGCCAAAAACCTTCAGCTGACTCTTCTGTATTGGATTCCTCAGATTCTACAGGTTAAGTTATAACATAGTATCCTTAATTCATTAATTAGATTTGTTGATTGAGTAACATATTATGTTTCACCTTTATGTAGTAATGCAATCAATAGCAGTTTCCTTTTGGTCTACAGCTTCCAGAATCCCCTGGCCAATATGGCCACTGTCTATACTGGGTGAGGGATCCCGGAAGTTACAATAAAATAACTTTTCCAACACCTATCTATAATGACAATCAATCCATAATGAAACAATAGTCATCCTGCATAACAAACTAAGTAGATCAGCAGGTGATAAGTAGATCAGCAGGTGAAATCATTGGCAGCTAACATTTTTTAAAGGTGTAGGCAAAAAGCACAATATTTGCCTGGTGCCAAAGAAGACATCAGTATGACTTGAATCAACTTGGGAACAGCATTCCATTAATGAGTGGCCACAACTTAGTTCCACCACCCTCCAAGTAGATTTTGCTGAAATGTGAGAAAGGGCCTTCTTGGTGGTTGCTCCCAGGATTTGGAACACTCTGTCCCAGGAATAGTAATAATAACATAAAGAACTGCATCTTCCCATATTGGCCTGCCTGGGTTTTAAAATATTCATGGGAAGGCCCTCCAACACCCTCCAAGGACATTTTGTGGAGATGTGAGAAAGCCTGTTTTTGGCGATTGCTCCTAGGCTTTGAAATTCCTTGCCAAATGGAGGTCAAACTGTCCACCTCCAGAGGGCAAATGCATTTTTATCCAGGCAACACCTCTGGCAGCATACTGGCTGTGGATGAAAGCGTCTTTAATGGATGGGTACTGAGGAAGAAACTGGTAAAATCACCTCTGAGTATCCCTTGCCTAAGAAAATATTATGAAATTCATGGGTTCACCATAAGTCAACAGGCAACTTGAAGGCACATACACACGTGCACACACAAACACAACCAAAAATGTCCTTTCCACAATTACCCATCTGCTGGACTCAGCAGAGGTACTTGTAGAGAAGTATATTAAAATCTGGACAGGAGGAGGCAGGAATGGCTACTGGGTTTGTTGTCATGGGTCAGCAAATGTGTTTCAGTTTTATAGTCATTTCTCCTAAAATGACTGTTCTGGATTACACAGATCCATCCAGGTGTAGCACCCTGGAAGCATGACCCTGTTTGTGGATTTTCCAGAGACAACTGCTCAGCCATTGAGTGAACTGCAGGCTGAACTACATGAGCCTTTGGACTAATCCACCATAGTTCTTCTTTATGCTCTGGACTTCAACTGCCAGACACTATAGCCAGCATGGCCACTGTCAGGGATTCTGGGAGCTGAAGTGCAACATATTTGGAGGGCCAAACATTGAGAACCACTCCATTTGGTGGGGTTAAATGCTTTGAGTGAGATAAAGGACCTCAAGAAGAGAGCGCAAGGGCATTGAAATTGAAGGGTATATAATAGAAGGGTATATAAAAGAAAGATGGAATATATAAAGCAAGACAAAAAGAAACAAAAGGGTGGGGTATGGTCTCAGCAAGTGTGGTATAGATATGAATGTTAAGATGGAGAGAATAATCATAGAAAAATTTTACAAAGTGTACTCATGGTGTTTCGAACTAAAGGAAGTTATGTAAATAGGTAGATAGAGCTGTAAGATATGTACAACAATTTAATAGCAGGTTTTTTTTTATAAAGATTGTAAATACTGTTTTGAATAAAAGAAAAAGAAAAAAAAAGAAATTGCTTGCCATCACTAGTGTCTGAACAGCATAGTTTGCAAACACATGAGTCCCCCAGTTAGAATTTTCCCCATTTCTGTGGTAGCTGGTTCCATGTCAGTGAGTTGGTGAATCCAATCTAGGTTTTGGATAGCTTTAAAGGAGCTATCCAATGTGCATTTGGGGATAGGTGTTTAAAACAAGTATCCAAGATGCTGAAATTGGAACTAAAACCTGGAATGGATTCACCATTTCACTGACATAGGATCCACTAGCTAGCATTATAAGAAGGAAGGTTGTAACTGCATCTCTCATTAGCCACCACTGCCCCATTATGGTGAGATATATTGTATTTTCTGTTTTAACAATAGTCATTATCTTTAAATTTGCATTTATAGTGGGCCCTTGGTATCTGCTAGGGTTTGGTTCCAGGACCCCCCATAGATACCAAAATCTGTGGATGCTCAAGTCCCATTCAAAACAGTGGTGTAGTGAAATGGTGTCTCTTACATTAAATAGCAAAATCAAGGTTTGCTTTTTTGCACATGTATGGTTGAATCCATGGATAAAGAATCTGTGGATATGGAGAGCCAACTGTATACTTACAGTTCAGTACATGTATTTTTCATGTGAATCTATGTCCTCTTTTTTCTCTTTTTTTGGCAATGCACCTGAGTGCTAGTCAGATGTGTTCACTGAGTTCATATTGTAGCATCAGTAATCTGGAAAGAAGAACATAGGGGATTCCACCACCCCCAACAGCCCTACATGTAATGCACTGCAATACTATAGTGGTATCTATAATACAATGCTGTTGTTTGCATAGCTTCACTAGGGACAGCAGGAGCATCTGTTTATGTAAGATTAAAAGTTGCCTTCTTAGCCTTCCCCTTTTCTAAGCACTCCCAGATCTGTGCCAGACCAGACGCACTACACACTCAGACACAGATAAGGGCTGAGGTCATACTTTTCTGTGATTACAGCATATATAACTTCTGTCTTCTTCTCAGTAGTACTAAGCTCTGGATGTAACTATTTGTAATCTGGATAGAACAGCTCCAGTGAGCACTAAACTCAAATCTCCCATTTTGCATGCAGATCAAAGAATGCAATCAAGTTTGAAAATATACATACACACAATACAGATACCCTTTGGCCTGACATCTTCCTGTGGCCTGGTCATTTTTGGATCATGCCACAATTCACCAGCAGAGGAACTCTCTAGCTAGAATCCCTTTGGTGTCCAACATATACAGTATGTACTCATGTATAAGTCTAGAAATTTTAGTCAAAAATGGATCCAAAAAACCTGGATCAACTTATCCATGGGTCAATGTAAGTACTGTACTTTAGCTCTTATTTTTGAAAAAGGAACCATCCCCTTCCCTGGGTAGAGTGGTGAAAGGCAAGAGCTTAGTCTGTCCCAGAAGCACCTAAAAGAAGGACTGACCCCTCTGCTTCTGATTGTTTTAAATGCTGGGTAGGAAAATGGCAGTGGTGGAAGATTTTTGGTGCTTCCCTCCCCCCCAAAGGAGCACTGAGAAGAATCAGGCATTGAAGGATTTGAATAAGACATTTGTGTGTGTTTGTCAGCTTTTCTGGATTAAAATCAGGCAAAGTTATCACATTAAAATCTATAATCAGTGCCTTTGTAGCCATCATTTGCTTTGCTTTGCCTTTTCATCCTTTTGGCTATGTGTGAATTTTCTTAGCCCCACTCATGCCTGGTCACCTCCCCACACATGATGTAGCCACGATTTACCACAATCCCCTCCTCATCTATCCTGACTTTAGGGTTATGCCTGCCAGAATTTTGTAAGTTATTTTGCACTGTTTTCCTTTGCTTTCTTTGGCATGATTTTCCTTTTGCCCAATCCTTTACATCCTTTGTTATATGCCCCTAAGTGTCACCCTCGATTTATCCACAGGTCCTGTCAAGATCCATAATTCTGGGCCTAAAGGTTGCCCTTGACTTATATAAGAGGTCAGCTTGCCATCAAGTATATACATTACATAAGTTTTCCTACGGAAGCAGATGGACATTGTTGTCCATTACAAACCATCTGCATTCAGTCCAAAGTTATAGAAGTGGAGTTTCATGTGTGATGTCATTGTACATGCTAATGCACCTGTAAATGCACACGTAGATGCTCACAGTATTCATGTGCATGCTTGCATGTATATTTTGCTTTTGCATTAAATTGTTAAACACAAGGATTGTATAACACAATCAACATTTAGCTCCACATGCACAGATTCACATTAGGTAGTATAAAGGTTTGAGCATTGGACTATAACTCTTGAGACCAGGGTTCGATTCCCAACTCAGTCATGAAATCCATTGAGTGACCTTGGGTAAGTCACATGCTCTCAGCCTCAGGGAATGGCAAGGCAAACCTCCTCTGAATAAGTCTTGACAAGAAAACCTTATGATAGGTTTCAGCTTAGGGTCTCCTAAGTTGGAAACAACTTGAAGACACATAACAAGACCTGATATAGGATTGGGACTACTGACTTCAGGATAACTTTTCATTAGATCTGAAAATGAACTAGAGATAAAGAGGGCAAAATGTGATAATTGTTACAGACTTTGAGAGAACCAGTGGTATCAGATTTAACTTCTCCTAGAAGCTTCAAAACAAGGCACATGGTCACTGAACTACTTGTTTTACAGTGGTAGTGTGTTTTGAAAAGAAGCATTTCCACTGTAAGACAAATAGTGGCTGGATGGCCATCTATCGGGGATGCTTTGATTGTGTATTCCTGCATGGCAGGAATGGATGGCCCTTGAGGTTTCTTCCAATTTTAAGATTCTAGGATTCCTTGTTTTTGCAGCCAGGCACTTCTCACAGGAATGACCTCGAACAGGCTTGATTCACACCTGCCTCCCCTCCAGAGTTATCACCTGTGGCTGAAATCACCATATCTTTGCAATAACTGTTTTACTACTGCATAACCCATCACTTGCCTTTCCCAGTATTTTGTAGGAGGAAAGTTGCAACTCCTGACACCTCATGAAGGTATGTGCACTACTTCCTCCCCTGGGCCCCCAGGCAGAACAAAATTGCAAAATGTCTCAAAAATTCCCTCATGCCCCAAAATGCCTTCTAGGACAGGGTGGCAAGATATCTTCCTTTTCCAGGACATATCCTACATTTCAGCCTTTTGTCCAGGAGGAATTCCAAAATGTCCTCCATTTTGAACATGACTAAGAAGCCCAATGAGTAGTACCTCGTTTGCTGTTCCCCTTCTAGAAATGTGTCTACATGGCAGCCTGTCCTCACTGCAAATAGGAGGATGAGATGGATAGGACAGGATATTAAAACATAATAAAATAAAATATTAAAATGATAATAAAATACAGTAGATGTAGTGTAGATGTAAAGAAACCATATGAGATGAATATATATTTATAGCAACCTTTTTAGCTTTTATTCTGTAATGTCCAATCTTTTCCTTGAATGTCCTACATTTTGCAGTGCCTTGTCCTCCTTTGAGGTTATGACATCTAGTCATCCTGCTCTAGGGGCCCAAGAAGGCCCCCAACATGGTAAGAATGTCCTTGTGTTCCCTTTGCAGGCATTTTGGGGGGCAAAACCATTTTTGGATTGT
This sequence comes from Phrynosoma blainvillii, assembly GCA_026167975.1. Taxonomy (NCBI): domain Eukaryota; kingdom Metazoa; phylum Chordata; class Lepidosauria; order Squamata; family Phrynosomatidae; genus Phrynosoma; species Phrynosoma blainvillii. Next base: position 20,329,447 of record JANUYF010000004.1, on the reverse strand, counting down.
ATTATTATTATTATTATTATTATTATTATTATTATTTGCAGAATTGGGTGAATTGAGGAGTGTGGCCTTTCAAAGTCTCCTGGGTGGCTAAATCCTTCCTCAGTTTCCCACCCCCTTTAAATCAAGCATTTCTGATTTAAAGAGTGCAGAACATTTTGCTCCTATATGGCCAAGGAGCAAAGACTGAGTAAAACATTTATTCAAGCCAGTTTGTTTGTTTGCTTTTTAAAAACCCTCTAATGAGATAATAATGTCTCTTTATGAGAGAAGTACTGGCTTTAGAGGAAAAGAACAAGCACACATATGTTATTACATTTAAATCACATGAATATATAGACGGCATATACATTTTGTTACTGAAGCAAAGTTGATGGGAGCATGCCACAAAAAAAGAAATATGCTTTTTACAAGTCTCGCAAACAGTTCCCAAGATGCAGCCTTAAATCTTTAGAATGGCAGCCACCCAGATATTTATGTAAGCATGCTTTACACAAGACATGTAAATGTTCCATGAAGGCAGTAGGATCCACAGAAGAAAGTGTACTGGTCCTGCTTTGTACTGGAAAATAGTGGATTAATGAAATGTTGCTTCACCTCTTAGAACAGATGGAAGTTATTGGCTCACCTAAATTACTTCCTCCTTTCTTGATGTTCTACCAAGGATTGTGAAATTCTAAGAAAAAAGAAGCACTCCAGACCTTTGGAGGTATAGCCATGGTTTCACTCTCAGCAGAAGACCTTTGTCATGAGTGGCTGAAAGGTGATCTAGATACCCAAAACAGATATATTACTGAATAGGAAAATGTAATGTTGGTACCCAGTTGTGCAGTCATGAATGCATAAGCTAGACTTACATATTTGTAACTACTTGATATTCATGTTTGCAATCATGGAACTATTGCCACAATTGCAAACCTCTCCTCTTCCAGCACCTACCTTAACAGCAAACAGTTGCATCAAACAATGATGGTTTGTTCTGCTGGCAATCGTGGCATAGCAGGATGTTATTTCCAGACCTCCCCCTCAAGAGATCTGCGGTGCAACAATGAGAAGTAAAAACTCTGTCACAACTCCTTGTTGCAGCCTCACTTGCTGGTGAGAGAGAGCTGGAAACATCATCTGGTAGAACAGACCTTCATTGCTCAGTGTAGTTACTGGCTGTTAAAGTAGGTTCAGGAAATCAGTCAGAGTTAAAACAGTAGAACTCTATCTTTTTTTAAAAAAAAAAAAAGGTTCATCACCTTGGAGAGTGCCTTTAAACTTGGGACTAAAATGTAACCAGATTCACTGCCCCGTGACATAGAAACTACCCATTGCTCCTGGCAGTGACAAACCACTGGTGTAGGTTATTTTTCCTGCATATTATTCTCGTATTGCCCGTGTAAAACAGAATAGGCTGAGAGTGTTGGCAGTGCTCCTTTTCATCTTTGTGGCAAATTCAGTGGTGGTGACATTAAGGACCATTTGGGACTAAAAAAAATGTCATATGGCCATGGGACATGTGTTGGTCACCTCTGCAACACACTTTTGGAATCCCATGCCATGGGATACAGGTGGGCTATTTGATAGGTAACTTTTTATAAAGAATTGGACACATAGGCTGGCCTGTATCCTCTTGGTATGTTATGTGTGTGTGAGTTCCCATACAGGAGCAGTTGGACATTTTTGTTCAATTTGGAACATCTGCATTCACTTCAGGGTTGCAGAGTTGTACATGCAGTGACACTGTGCATGCTTATGTTCAGGCATGCACACATGGCCAAGCATACACAATAGCCATATGCATTGGGTTGTCCATTTGCTTGTGCTGTCAGGTGTGCATTCAAGCTGTGCAACCTTGCCATTCAACACAGCACAATCAGGACACAACTCTGCTTGTGGAGATTTATGCTACACAACTATGATGGAAAATCTCAGTCAGGGAAAGTAGATCTATTCAGACATTAAATCACAATAGCTAAATAGAACATCCATATGTAGTATTCAAGATATTTTTTTTACTGAAGTGGAAGAGCAAATGACCACACATCCTCCAGTCTATATCTTCAGTATTATTTATTTATTGTTTTCCCGTCTATGACCCGCAGATATCAAGGTAGTGTACATCAATTCTGTTCAAAGTGGTGGTCCATAGATAGGTGCTGATCTGAAAGCTACTGGCTGCTGACCCACAGCAAGTTTCCAGGAAAGAAATAAAGAGTTGAAATCAATGGGCACAAATGTACTGGTCCCTGGTATGTTGGAAACAAACCATGCCAGTTCCCCATATCATACAGCTTAAGAAGCACTGGTGTAGGTTATTTTTTCCTGCATTTTATTCTCGTATTGTGCGTGTAAAACAGAATAGGCTGAGAGTGGCTGGTGCATGGACACTGTGTCAACTTCTTAGTTACATACTCTCAAACTGTGCCAATTTGGCAGGGAAAGTGCTGATTAATCCACTGTCATCCAACTTTTTCATCTGCTTTTAAAATGTTTGTTGCTCTCTCCCACTTTTGTCCTCATCTTACTTCAGTTGCGACAAACCAATTTCAAGGTGCAAAAGCAGTTTTGATTCGATTGATTCAGCAAGGGGGAAGGGAATCTTGCCCTTCCCAGTAGGTTTAGGCAAAAGCAAATTGCTGCACCCTTTCCTAACTTAAGTGTCCTTCCTCATCAGTAACTTTTGTCATCTTGACCATACTCTTATCTTGCTCAGCCACATGTGTCCCACATGTGAAATGCTGGAGAGTACATAGTTGAATGAGGATTTTAAACTGGGTCTCCCCAGTCCTCATCCAAAACTATAACCATCAAGATGCCCAGCTCTTTTTTCTCCTTTCCTGTTAAGGGCCAGATTCCATCTGGCATCATTCTTTGGGAACCACATATCAGCAGTGAGTGGGCTCACAACCAGTGCCAGATGAGATCTGAGGCTAAACCAGGTAAGCTTACTCTTTTCTCTTTTTTGTGATATACCTTCTCTTACACACATCCTTCCTTCCCACCTTGAAGGCTGCTAGGAAAAGAGACAGGTCACCTTTGTAGAGGCTTGAACTGCTTCTTTTTAGAAGGCTTTTGAAATCAGATTGGGAGCCACATAAGATCAATATGAGGGTTGCATACAGCCCTATAGTGGCACAGGTTGCCCAAACCTGCTCTATGCCATCACAAGCAATCATAAAACCCCAAAGCCTCATTTTTACCTATCTGGGCAACAAGGCCCATTTGATACTCTGGAAGATTGTGTCACTGTGCCTGCAGAAAAATGTATCTTAGATCTGAGCTCCTCAAACTACATTTTCATTACAGTCAGCTTAACATATAGTTATTCTTTGGAACTGTAACTCACCAAATCCTCCAGCCAATATTTGCAGTGGTCATAGTGGCTGGGAGTTTCTAGGCATTATACTCCAAAAAAGTAACTTTTATAAACTCATGTACTGCACCAGTATATGAGCCAGCGTAACATAATGGTTTAAGTGTTGGACTACGACTCTGGAGACCAGGGTTGAAATTTCAGCTTGGCCATAAAACCCACTCTGTGACCTTGGGCAAGTCACATGCTCTCAGCTTCAGAGGGAGGCAATGACAAGCTTCCTCTGAACAAATCTTGCCAAGAAAAACCCATGATAGGTTTGTCTTAGACTCACCATATGTTGGAAATACTTGAAGGCACCCAACAACAACAACTGCACCAGTGCTGACAAACCTTCCAAGCCTAACATTCCCTTTCTACAGCTTCTCCTCATCTCATCCCATCCGGAAACAAAATTACATTCTTTACTGTTTCTTTGAGGTTATGTGCTCTGCAACCAGTCCGCATGCTCAAAGTTTGCATCTCTTACTCTTGATTTGTTGATTCTTCTCCTCCTCCTTCTCCTTCATTTGCTTCTGCCAATTACCTCTGGTCTCGGCTGGACAAGTAGCCAATACCATGTGCCAAGGCTTCCTATCATCAAGGGGCCTCTCTGATGGAGAAAGTCTTCTGCAACATGAATCCCATCCTCTTTCTGGGCTTTATTTATTGTTTGGAGGCTTGTGAACTTGCGCTGCCAAGCACTGAATGACTGTTTTACTTTGGAAAGTTGACAATAAAAATAAAAACAAACTCCAGAAAATGTTACATCTTCTCGATAGCAGAGTTACTCTTTTGGACTACAATTTCCAGAAACTCTCAGCCAAGCTGACTCGGGGATCTTGGAAGCCAGAGTAAAGAAAAAATAAAAAGGAAACTTTTTCCAATGTTGTGTTTCCTCTATATGCAATTCTGTTTTGGTCTGGGGAAAAACAACAACTGTAGGAATAATTTTATTGGTGCTTGCCATGATGTCTTGTGATGTACTCTCAGAGGCACTTTCTCATTAAAACCTAACAGTGCAGCTGCCCTGTCAGAGAGAAACAGTAGGATATTTTATATTTGCTTTGGGTTGAAAAAAAGAAAGAAAGAAAGAAATATTAGGATTAGCCATGCAGCTCGACCTCTCAATGATATTTTCTTTCCTGTTAATTTCTTGGGGGTATCTTGTAAAAATCCTCTCAGAGTTGAAAGGAGAAGAAAAGGTCTATTTTTATTGTGCCACACAGGGGTGCTGGAACATGTCTGCATGAAAAACAAATATAAATATTCAGGCTTTCTTTCCTAATGCCTTTCTTTATCAGAATCTGGATGATGGAATCGGTGGAACACCACACAGTCCTCAAATACCCCTCAGGCTCTGTTACTGCTCAGAACTACTGATGGGTGAATTCACTTCATCATAACTCATAATCTGCTTGCTGAGTGATGAATTCAGCATCAAAATTATAATGGGATTTCGAACCTTTTTGAGCAATGAGAATGGAATCTAGTTCTTTTTTGTTCCTCAGTCTGTGCCCCTCATTGTAACTCAGAACACTATAACCTCCAAATGGAGCATGGAAAGTACTTTTAAATTATAAAGATACCCCCCAAAAATTGTGCAATAATTAGTATGGAAAAAGTTGTTTACTCTTGAGGAGTTCTGAATCTGTAAGTAATTTTATTTAGATAATGAATGTCTAATGGTTTCTGGAAAAACGTATCCCTATTAGTTTGTGTGTCTGTGGGTGTTTACCAGTGTAGATGTCAGTTACCATGCAGTCCTATCAATGACAAAGAAAGACTACTAAAATATTGATTGAATATAACAATTTGAAGATCAATTAGTCAAAATGTCTAGTTCAAGATTCCGGGAATGGACATCATCATCGTCTTGTTTAAATCACTTGTATCATTCTTGTAATCAAATCTGGACTACATGTACCAGTATATCCAGTTATTTTGGAATTTATTGTTCTATTTTTCTACTGTATACTACATTGAGTGCTACGTGTCTTCTAGAGCATGGCCTCACAGCCCGAAAAAATCACAAAAACCTATGAATGCCACCATGAAAGCCTTCGACTTCACATGTTACACGTCTCTTTTGAAACACCAATAATTGGTCATTTTGAGGTTTTATAAATAGTTTTGGTTATTACATAAATATATGTTTTGCTATCTTTATAATTTAAAAGTATTTTCCTTGATCCATTTGGAGGCTATTGTGTTCTGACTGTCAGAGGGATGAGGCCGGGGGGTTTCTCTTGATTGTTGTGCCTCATTGTAAGTGCTACACATGTGTAGAAGTAGAAATGTCATACAATACATAATTTTCTAAGGGAAAAAACACATGTGGGTTAGCCATGCACCTCAAAAAAAGTGCACGTTCATACTGTGGCATGCACAGAATGGTGTTCTTTCCTATTCTGTACATCACCATTTCTGTGCATCATGATGCATCCTTCTCTCACTGGCAATTATTACATGCAGTTTGTTTCAGATTGTCTTCTCATATTGAGGCAGACTGACATGCGATAACTGGGGCTTCTTCCACCCTCACATCCTCTCAGGATTAATGATTGACCAACATCCTACTGGTGTCTTACATGTGAGTTTATTTCCCCTACAAAACAATTTGGATATTTTGGCCCAAAGTGGAACAGTCACATTCAGTTCAAAGTTACAGAAGTAGTGCTAATGCAGTTGTGGTGTCATTGTGCATGGATATGAATTTCCCATAGATGTACATGCACATTTGGTTTGGATGACTTGGATCAAGTGCGCAACACTACCATTCAACACAAGGTTTGCATAACATCAGTAGGCTGTCAACATAGAATAAACACCCTCCAATGGAGTTATGCTGCATTAGCACTACACAATCCCTATATTGAATACCACTATAATGCAACTTATGGGAAGCAAAGGGCACAGCTATCAATTTATTACACAATGCAAAATGTGCAAGGTGCAGAGGCAGTATGCAATGCATAAAGCACACTGACACACTACCACAGGTGCATTATTGCACATCTGTAGTCATTCCACATGCAGAACTGTGCTCCCTCCACCATCAGCTGGATGTGTCCATTCTGCATTGCTGCATACACAGCATAATTTATGGCAATGTATGGGCCTTTGCAGACTGCCAGAAATAGTGCAAATTGAGTCCACTTTAAGGGTTAGGGTTAGGGTTAGGGAATCATGGGAACTGTATTTTATTGTGGCACCAGAGCTCTCTGACAGAGAAGGCTCAATGTCTCAGAAAAAAAAACCCAATTCCCATGATTCCCTAACCCTAACCCTTAAAGTGGACTCAATTTGCACTATTTCTGGCAGTCTGCAAAGGCCCTATGTCACCAGAAGGATTCTGGCTTTAATCCATAACTTCACATGCAAAAAATTATGCTACCTAGGGAATCAACTAGAAAACCTCCAAATGAGTGCTCCATTTCCCCCACTGAAACCATGGCTATCTTGTCATACCATACCCTACATCCCATAGCTAGATGAGGAAAACACAATCAAAAAGTGCTACTGAATGGTAATTCTGTGACAATTGGAATTGTTCTCAGTATTGGCAACTAGTAGCTTGCATGTCAATGGACAGTAAATCCACTCTGGGGTTTAGCTCAATTTTAAAAGAGTTACCCAAGGTGCTGAACAATATCTTCTGAACAAGTTAAGCACCTGAAATGCCTCCTTTTACTTTCAGCCTAAAATCTGGAACAGTTTCACCATATTACTGACATGGAAGGCACTGGCCACTGCTGGTTCCTACTAACCCATAAATACATCACCATGTGCTGAGAGAAAGCAGAAGAGAACCACACACCCTCACAGAATCATTCAACTAAACTCACAAATTTAATATGCAAGCTAAACAAGTCACACAGACTGAGCTTGCAGTTTCCATATCTACCTTGGGTTTAAAATCTATTCATTGTTCCAAGTAGCAATTACCCATGGAACTAATTGTTGAATTATGAGTCAAATGTCATTCTAGTTGTGACTATCAATAGGGCTCAGGCTCTGGTGTAGGAATGGGGATTGGGCAGCCCTTGAGGACCACCACTGACCCATCCCAAACTTCAATCACCCCCAAAATAATTTAACCCACTTTTTTTCAGTGGAAAAACATTTTTGAAAAACACTAAAATTACAATGCCCTGCAAATAGCAAGTAAGGGCCTCGGCAGACGACTAAAAGAGTCGTCTTCCGGGCAGGGAAGAGGAGGGGCAGCCGCACGAGCGGCGCCCCTTCCTCTCCCCGAGGTCGCCCCCAGAAGCGCCGGCCGTCCGCACGGCTGGCGCACCGGGGATGACCTCACGGCGCAGCGTCCACATGCGCTGCGCCGTTTGAGCCAGGGAAAGTGCGCCCGCCGCTTTTAGGGCGCACTTTCCCTTACATCTAAAAGGAGCGCCAATTTGGTGCTCCTTTTAGATGTGCCGCAGGAGCGCCGCGGACCGGAGGCTGAACTCCGGTGGCGCTCCGACCCGCGGCGTCTCCGGGGCCTCCGTCTGCTGAGGCCCTAAGTTTCCCAAATCCAGCTGAGAAGTACCTGAGAGTAACAAGATTTCAAAATTCCTTAAATGGTGGTCTTAACCAGTGCTCCAAAGGAATGGAAAATCTGCTGATGTAGCCTTCTAGACACTAGAGTGTGATCACCCTGCCCTGGTGCCACACAACATCCAGTAAATATATATTTATTGACCTTAGTAAAAGGACTTCATACAGTTGACACTTGAGAAAGATGTTAGCCATCACCTCCTAACCAGATGGAAATAAAGGAAAACCTGACCATGAGTGAGAAAGAAACATAAAGTTTGGGTAGAAATTAAACTGTTTCTTCTGATGTGATACGCTGTTGTATGGTTTCAGAGCCAAGCTTTTCAATTAATTTGTTCCTCTGGCAAAACAATGAAAGTCTCATAGTCAAATTATGCAGCACATATGCATATTGCAGGGAACATCTTCATTTCCTTCAGGCAAGAAAGGGTTACAGCAATCACCATCTGAGCATGTGAGAAGGTGGAGGAGTCTTGCAATTTAGGCATGCAAATCACAGGGATGGCACCATACACAAAATATACTTGGAATCAATCTTGGATAGAATTACAAAATTACTACGGTTTGTTGGATCAAAGTCAGGGCTTGTTATATATTCAAGAATGATAAACAAACCAGATTTGGCATAAACTAATTACGAGGCTAGGCAGCATCAACAGACACAAGATTCCTGCTTGTTCCTCTCCACTTTCATTACATCGGAGGTTTTCAAAATGTATTTCAAATAAAACTTGGGTTTCCTCAGCAGCATTCCAGGAGCAACTCAGGAGAAAATTCTGATATGGTGGGCAAATTTTCCTTCAAGACAGATGGACACCACCACAAATCATGGGTTGTCATGAGACTGTTGGGTTGCTTTAGCTCAAACATGGGAACCTTGTCACTCAATATGTTCTTGGGCTGTAGACCCCAGCATGTTTCATAATTTGCTATATTGACTAGGGCTGCTGGGACCTGCAGTCCAGCAATATCTTCAAGGCTGCTAGACTCTTAGTCTAGCTCAATGGTTCACAGCCTATGGGCCTTTTGATGTTTTGGACTTCACAGCATTTTCTTTCTTGTCTCTGTTGCCATGATATGGTTGCCACTGTTTTAACTGATTGTATGGTTTTAATCTGTTGTACGCCGCCTCAGTTGCTTTGCAGAGGGGCGGGTTACAAATAAATCTATTTTTTGTGTGTGTGTGTGTGTGGGTTTTTCAGGCTGTGTGGCCATGTTATAGAAGAGTTTCTTTCTGACGTTTCACCAGCATCTGTGGCTGGCATCTTCAGAGAAAACTGGAATAGAAGAGAATGGGTCTATATATACTGTGAGACCCCTGGGTAGGGAGGAGTGGTTCCCAGGTGAACTGTGTATTGTTCTGTGTTGAATAGGTAATGTTAATGGCATGGCTCCAGGGTGGAGCCTGGGCCAGCCAGAAAAATCAGCAGTAGCAGAACACATTATAAACCATCCTGGGCATAAAATGCTGTTTGAAAACACCGAAATTCTGGACCATGCCAACAACTATCAGGTCAGAATGCACAGGGAAGCCATCAAAATCCACAAACACTTGGACAACTTCAACAGGAAAGAAGAAACCATTAAAGTAAACAAGACATGGCTACCAGTCCTACAAAATAAGAAAATCAGCACTCAGCAAATGCAAATGGGAAACCAACCAGGGTCAGGGGCTTTCCCAGCAGACAATAGCAGACAATCTCCTTGATTGCATATCCTCACCTGGAAGCCATTAACAACAGAACATACCTATTCAACACAGAACAATACACAGTTTACATGGGATTAGCAGACAATAACCTTGAGTGCATTTCCTTCCACCCTGGAGCCATGACATTAACAATACCTATTCAACACAGAACAACACACAGTTCACCTGGGAACCACTCCTCCCTACCCAGGGTCTCACAGTATATATAGACCCATTCTCTTCTATTCCAGTTTTCTCTGAAGATGCCAGCCACAGATGCTGGCGAAACGTCAGAAAGAAACTTCTAGAACATGGCCACACAGCCCGAAAAACCCACAAAAAACTATGGATGCCGGCCATGAAAGCCTACGACTTCACAAATAAATCTGTTGTTGTTGTTGTTGTTGTATTATTATTATTATTATTATTATTATTATTATTATTATTATTATTTCACCCATCAAACTACTTTCACTGTGTCCTGCTCTGCCCAACAGATCTAGCTAGTATCCCCATATTAACTGAGCATGTGCTGTAGAACATGCCAAAGCGGAAAACTCATTTTTGTCTAAACTTGCAAAAGAACAGGGTCTGTGGCCAGAAAAAAACAGGGCTTATGGGGAGTGTGGCCCACACCAGGAGTTACCCTATGGGGTGTGCACCACTGCTCCTCAAACATCTGCTTTTTGGCAGACATGGGCTGTGGTATTCACCTGTGTTTCTTTAAAATGCTAGAACTCAGTGGAAGAGATGGGGTGAATGGGGTGAGGCTCAGTGGGAGGAGAAAGGAGAAGCTTCCATTTTTGTTTTGGGTTGTTTTTTTAACTAAATTTTACATTTTTAAAAAATAATATTTTTTTTTCTTTAAAAACATCACATCTTCCCAGTTTTTCACTTTAACCACATGAAACTATGTACATGTAAATACATTTAGGGTATGAGTATGATATTGTAATTGAAAAGTATAATTTTAATTTTTCTAGTTGTTTATGTCACAACTACTGCCATTACATTCAGGGATATGCGGGAATTACCATTTATGAGTAACATTAGTACAATAACATTACTAAGGATTCTGTATGGTGTGATATGGGAGGAGGTCAATGGGTGGGTGACACCATGAGTTACTGCACCAGGTGACACCAACCCTAGTGATTCCACTGGGAAGAAGGAAAAGTGGAACAAAGATAGGTATAAAAAGAAGCCAAAGAGATAAGATCTTGCAGAACCTTTGAGACTAACTGAAGGAAAGAAGTTGGCAGCATGAGCTTTCATAGATTTAAGTCTGAAGAAGGAAACTTAAGGGCCACAGGCCCTGGGAGTGGCAGATCGGGGCAACAGCAACCACATGCCGCGCTCCAATCCTCCTTTTTGCTGCCCCCAAAAGAGCCTCATCTCATTTGCACCCTTTTGGTGCAGCGTGTGCACACAGTGTGCCAGGAGGGTGTCCTGACACCGTGCGCTGTGTGGACGGGCGCATGGCATCAGGACAGCGTCAGGGTGGAGTCGGGGCAGCCAACATGTGGCTGCCCTGCCCCACCCCACCTCACCTCCACCCCCAGGTAGGCCCTTTGTGCCAGTCTGCATTGCCACTTAGTCTCTGAAAGCTCATGCTGCCAACTTCTTTCTTTAAGTTAGTCTCAAACGTGCTATAAAATCTCTTCACATACTGATTTTGCAGACTGAGGGCCTAAGCAGACGGCTTAAAAGGCCGTCTTGGGGGCAGGGAAGGGGAGGGGCAGCCGCACGCTCGGTGCCCCAACCCCCTCCCAAGGTCGTCCTCGGAGCAGCCGGCCCTCCACACGGCCGGCACTCCGAGGAGGACCTCCCGCTGCAGCGTTCACAAATGCTGCAGCGGAAAAGTCACCGAAAGTGTGCCGCAGCCTTTTGTGGCGCACTTTCACTGACTTGTGAAAGGAGCGCTGATTTAGCACTCCTTTCAGGGGCGGCGAAGCTGTGCTGCAGGATCGAGGCATGGGGATGCCTCAGTCCCGCGGCGCAGCTTCTCAGGGCGGCCCATGGCCGCTAGTCTGCTTAGCCCCTTGGTTTATCACACAGGGAAAAATTGTAAGGTTAAAATGGTAAGAACCCATGATTAACTCACAATTGCGCAAATGGTTTTCACATACAAAGTGCTGTTATCCCGTGCAGAATCCAAGATTAACCTGCACTTGCATGCAAATGCCAGAATGGTTTTCACATGACAGGACCAAACGTGCCTCCATCCTGATAATGATTAAAGCACGTGCATCCCACAAAAGCAAGCAAATGCTCAAATGATTTTCACACACACTGCAACAAGGGCAGAGAGAGAGAGAGAGAGAGAGAGAGTGAATGAATGGTAACTGCTCTAACCACTCACTCTTCCTTCTTACTTCCCCCACTCCATATGCTTCACCTCCCTCATCCTTGGAGTGCACGTTCTCTTGCTTTTTGTATTTGGCTGCTCATACAACTCAGTCTTTTTCTCCCAGAGTGGGACTCAATGCTTGCCTCCCAGTATGAGCCAGCACAAGGGAAGGCTGTTCCCTTTAAGGGATTTTGGACTTCAGCTCCAAGAAACCTCAGCCATGTTGGCCAATAGTCTGGGTTTCTGGGAGCTGAATTTCCAAAATCCTTTAGAGGGGACAGTTTGGGGATCGCTGCTGGCTCAGACCGGGAGTCACTCATTCATTCATTCACTCTCTCTCACACACACACTCTCTCTGCCCTTGTATCAGCTGCTCTTTTAAGAGCCCTGGCTAGAGGAGGAGAGACATTCACACACAGAAAGAAAGGCACGGGAGAAAGAAGCAAGCACTTTTTTTTCTTGTGTGTCTGTGTGCCTCTGCCTTTGCCTGAGAAGATGTTCCTTTAAGAGTCCTGGCTATTATCCCTAAGGAACCATGGGGAAATCTGGCAACAAGCACAATAATGGGCAGAATCCCGCAAATGGCTTTCACACTACAGCAAAGAAAGTGAATTCGTGAATGAGATGGAAATGAAAACATGGTATTTTCCCAACAATGACTATTCCCTTATTCATATCACTTTCTGTTCGAATTCTAAGCGGTTTGCGCTCAGCGTCACATGAAAACCATTTGCGCAATTGTACCTAATTGTACCTATGCTGGATAATCACAGGTTCTGACCTGTTTAAATTTCCAATTTTCCCTGTCTGATAAACTCCTAACATGACTATATCTTTGACATCTACCAAAGAGATAAGTGATACTTCTTGCTTGCTTGCTTCCTGTGTGTGTGTGTGTGTGTGTGTGTGTGTGTGTTCCTCTCTCACAATCCAGCTACAAGGCCTAAAGTGAAAGGGAAAGAAGGGGGTATGAATAACTTGGGGCTCATTCCCACTATGATTTAAAGCAATTTGTTGATCAGTTTATATATGCCTTGTTCACATTGGAAATGATTTCAGACTCAACTGCATTCAGTATGAATCGTGGAGAATCGAGGTGAAGCAAGGCAAATGCAAAAGAATCACATTTTTGGAAGACGGATCTTTTGGTGGTTCTTTTGAAAAGAATCGTTTTGCAAGCATGTTCAACAAATGTGGACAACATTCGGATCTCAACTGCATCACACTGGAGGGGAGGGACTATATGGCAGAGGGGTGTAACCCATCCCTCCCCAGGTTTGGGAAATCCGACATTTCTCCCCCTCTCAGTGCTGCCTCAGTGCTGTCTTTTGACTACCATGGAGGCTTTTAGATTTTAGATTTTACACACTGCCAAATGGCTCCTGTAAATCTAACTGATCCTGATCCAGTTGTTTTTGCATTTCCCCCCTAGTTGTGCCAGAATATTTTCAAGAGGTAGGACAACTCTGGGGGTGCTTTCCTTGGGGAGAGGGGTTTAGCGTGTTGGTTTTGTTTGTTTTTTAATTAAATGATGGATTTTGCAATTACTCACATTTCTGTGGATTCTCTAGAGTGAGTAATGGGTTTCCTGGTTGTGTCACCGATGACCCGTAGATGGGCATCATATGACTAACATTTTTTATTAAAAAAAAGCTGGAGTGGATCGATTGCATTCAATACTGTGCATGCATTTTGTAGCGGTGCAAATCTAGTGTGAACAACAATCATGTTAAGAAGACACAAATGCGTGGAATAATGAAATAATTCACTTCCGATAGTGGAAACTACGCATCAGTATGAATCAATTCAGCGACCGCATGTCAATGCTACTCACAAACTGGTTTAAATGCAAGTAGGAATGAGCCCTTGGTTTCCTCTCTGGTTGAGGGCAAAAGAAAAAAGGGGGGAAAAGCCCCCAAGGCTTTCCCCACTCACCCACTTCCTTAGTCATAGCTTCTTCTGGAGTGGTCATTGCCAAGAATTATCTGTATGGAAAGGATTTCCCCAAGATGGGAAATATGAAAAATTACTGCATCCTTCCTTCCACAGGAAAAGATGTGACTTCAGTCCTGCTTGCACAACTCAACTAACCCAGTTTTTGTTTGCCAACTGGAGTTTACAATTTCCAGTTGTTGTTTTTCTGTGTTACGATCATTCAGAGTACTCTGTGTACACTTCTTCATTACACCTTGGAGTGATCTTGAGAGGCGGTCACACAATGTATTCAATTTTTATAAAAGGAGGCCTGCAAAAGGTGAATTCCTTAGCTCTCAGCATGTACAGGATGGGGCCAGCCATCCCTCCTGCCAACCAGGATAGATTGACAGAGACTTCTGATCTTGAAGCAATCTACAAGTCCCAGGATTTCATAGGATGAAGCCATGAGAGATAAAGTGGTGTCAAGTTGCATTAATTCTCAATTTAATTTAATTTTAAATAATTTTATTAATTAATTTAATTTTCACTGAATGTAATGGCAGTAGTTGTGTCATAAAGAGTTTAATTTTAGCAGCAGCCTGAATCTCATTAAACACATTAGAAGCCTAGAATTCAAAGACATAGCTGTTTTAGCTTGGAAAATCAGTATGCAAAGAGATCTTGTAGTCCCAAACACACTGCAGAAATAAACCAGTTTGATATCACTTTAACTGCCCTGGGTCAATGCTAGGGAATTCTGGGAACTGTAGTTTTGTGAGACATTTAATCACCTCTGTCAGAGAGCTCTGGTTCCAAAATAAATCACATCCCTAGGATTCCCAATCACTGAGCCAGCACAATTAAAGTGGTCTCAAACTGGATTATTTCTACAGTGTGTTTTGGACCTCAATGAAAGAGAGACCTTGATAGCATGAGGTACTCAGTCTCAAATGTGCTACAAGATCCCTTTGCATTAGAAGCCTAGTGGGACCATTTAAGTAGCAAGCCATCCCCTTTTACTTGTTTATGTGAACACCACAGATTTCATCAATGCTAACCTTGTAATGAAGTTGTGCACATTGGGTAGGGGGATGCAACATAATGGGATTTAAGCCCTTAGCTTTTCTCTTAATTTAAACCGGCTACATTTCAAAATCTAAACTTCAATATCTTTTCATTGTTGTGCAGGGAAATGGCCTAATTATGCATTTTGCAAGACTATTGTAATTGCAAACAGAAAATGGGAGGAAAAGAGAATTATTACTTTGGATACTGTTGAGACAGAAAGTTTATGTTGAGCCTTAAACAATTGGTGGGGCAGGAATTATTCTTAATCTGCATTCAATAATCAGTGGGTGGCTTAAAAACAATGCCAGCTGAGGATGGATTATTTCTTTTACCTTGTGTAATAATCTCCAGTTTATTCTGTCCAAGTAAAAAGCTATGTTACAGTGCCTGGTTTAAAAATGCATTCCCTTTTATGGAAAAGGCAGGTATCTCTGGTGGACATTTACTCCTGTCAGCCAGAACTAGGTTGGCAACTGTCAGACAGAGAACTTTTTCTTCAGCCACCCCTAGACTGTGGAATGACCTGCCAGAAGAGATTCAACAGCTGAATATGCTATCAGAATTTATAAGAGCATTGAAAACCAGTCTCCTCTGGCAGGCTTATCCAGATTATTTTTAAATTGTGAATTTTAAATGATTAACTTAAAAACATTCAATATCCGTATATCTTATTTTTCCATTTAAATTGATGTGTTTTTTAACTGATGTGTTTTAATTGATGTGTGGTGTCAATTTTGTTGTTCTCTTCCTTGATCCATGGGGAGAGGCAGGTAAGAAATAATAAATAAATAAAATAACTTGTGGTCTTCCAGAGGCTATTGAACTACAGCTCCCATTATCTCTGATAATCCCTGACTGGGGCTGATAGAAGCCCCTACCATACTCTGCTTAATGTGTGTACGTGCCATCAAGCCACCTGTCAACTTATGGCAACCCCATGAATTTCATAGGGTTTTCCTAGGCATGGAAGACTCAGTGGTTTTGCCAGTTCCTTCCTATAGTCTACAGCACCTGGTATTCCTTGGCAGTCTCCCATCCAAGTACTAATGAGAGCTGACCCTGTTTAACTTCCAAGATCATATTGAATCTGGTGCCTTTAGGGTATTTAGGTCTACTCTGCTTAATACAAGTACCAAATTGCTACACATGCACTTGTTCTATTCTTGCTTAGGCTCTCTGCCAATATCTTCTCTGAATTCTATATCTTTCCATTGAAAGCTATTTAGGGGCAATTGTGGCTGTCAAACACAAATGTAGGGAGTGCAATTGTTGTAGAAAATATGTTTTATAATCTTTCAGTACATTTAGTATTATTTTTGATTTTAAAAAAATGGTCTAACTTAAGAGGGATGAAGGTCATGATTCTGTCTGAAGGTACTGGAGCATAAAGTTCCACCAAGTCTAGGGTCTGGAAATGTTAGATGGAGGTAGCTGTCCTGGTAGCAGCATGAGAATCATGTGCAATTTCTTTTTAGTGGGAATCTCCCTGGAGTTTATTGCTAATGTAACCGGGATGTGTGCATGTATGTGTACTACTGGGTACACTTTCTCTGACACTGTGTAAGGATGTATCCAGTACCTCCTTGTGAAACAATTTTACTCAGCAATACAGTGACTCCTGGGTTGCATCCAGGCACAGGTCTGGGCCCCCAACCCAAATTGTCATGGATTTTTCATGCTGCCCCCAGGATAGCTACCTTCATCTAATATTTCCTGTATTGGTGGAACTTTATGCTTGGACACCTTCAGACAGGATCTTGAATTTCATTTCATTAATTTATTTATAACAAACAATGTCATCAAATAATTAAATTGTGGCAAGAACTGAGTTTCTCCCTTCCTTAGAGCATACTTGCATGGGTCAAATGAAGCAGTTTCTCCCACCATCAAAGCAATCTGTCTTCATGACATAGGGCCAAATCATTGATTCAAGTGTCAATTCTCTTCATGATGTAAGGCCACTTCCACACCAAATCTGGTCTGTTGTTGTTGTTGTTTCGCTGTTTTCCAACTAGAATCTAGAATTAAAAACTAAACCACCCACCCCCTTATACCAGTTTAAAGTAACTCACATTTTGCTCTAGATGTTGCAGGAAAAACTTGGAACATTCTGTAGTGATGCCAGGCAATTGCCTAAATATATGCTCATGCTGTGTCATCCAGTGCCACTGCTGCTGGCATGGATCATTCCCTTTGAGGTCACAGTGAGGCCCCAGCAATGTGATCAATGCTGGACACTTTGTTGTGAGCCACACCAGCAGCAGTGGCACTAGGGAACACAGTAGGAACAGAAGTATAGACAGATGTCCAACATTGCTACACAGTGCGAAGGTAACGGGGGAAAATCCAGAGCAGTTCTGGGAAGAATACTTCAGGAAGAGTCTGGAGTATTCTGGCCAGTGTAGACAAGCCCTTGGCCCCACATTAGTGGAATAAAAGACAGAAAGGGATTGTCTGGGTTAGGTCCAGGTTTAATCATGCTTGCTGTAGACCTTTCAAAATCAAGAGGACAATGGGGTTGCAGACTGCCAGAAATAGTGTGAATTCAGTCCACTTTTAGGGTTAGGGTTAGTGCTAGGGAATCATGGGAACTGTTATTTTTCTGAGACATTGAGCCTTCTCTGTCAGACAACTCTGATGCCACAATAAAATACAGTTCCCATGGTTCCCTAACTCTAACCCTAACCCTAAAAGTGGACTGAATTCACACTATTTCTGGCAGTCTGCAACCCCCCTTAGTCAATAGCTAACCCATTGATTTCAGCTGGTCTGCTTTACATATGGCTAAATATGGATCCAATCTTTTGTGTTCATTCTTCCCCCACTCAACTGGGACTCTGCATTCCATCTGTCCATCCCTCTAAAACAGTGGTCAGACAATTTAGCATGGCCAGAATTTTTGTCATAGCAAGACAGAAACTGGAAGATTTAAAAACACACACACACACACACACAATATTGTGGAATGAGCACCGTATGCCAAAACTTTTCAAAGAATTGACACATTTCAAAGAAGTCAATACCACCACTACTATCCCTTGGAGAAAAAAGCAGGAGGAGGAGAGAAAGAATTAAACAATAAATATAGGTCTTCAAAGATGTTACACCACTGAAAAAAAACACCCTCTTTTCTTGTAATGAACTCTTGGTCTGGATTTCACAACCCATCATCAAGTTGCCCACAGCTAGTAATCATCATGCCCAGAAAATTTCTCACATTCCTGTAAAAAAAACCCAACAAACCCCAGTGTTTTCTTTCTTGGCAAAAATGATAAAACCAGAAAAGGAGGAGGAATACAGCCTACAGTTTCCAGAGGGGTGGCTGTGCTGGTGTGATCCAACAAAGCAAGCCAACAGTCCAGTGGCACCTTAGAGATTTATTATGGCATAAGCTTTTGTGCACAGGAGCCCACAACTAAAACAGCTGTCTCTGGCCCAGGAATGCTCCTACCATGATACATTTGTTAGTTTTTGCGATGCCATGGGCTCTTGGTTATTTTTATTGCCTACTGAGAGAGTCTATTCTCTTGTGCTGAAACTATAGAGATTTGACTGAAATGAGAAAGAATATTCAGTTTCTGGATAACCTAAACAAACCTCATGAGTAATCATAAGGATATAAGTATTATAAGGCCAGCAGTTTTCTGGTGTATCAAGATCTGGATACTAATGGCTTCATTAGTAATGGAATGGAAGTCAAACTCAGCAAAATCCTCAAGGTCTAGCAAATTTTTCACTTGCCTTGAAGACAATTTCATTGTCCAAAAGGTGGAAGAGGCAACAAGGGAGTCAGCTATTTTGGATCTGATCTTAACTAACAGGGAAGACTTAGTTAATGGGGTGCAAGTGGTTGGATCCATAGGCGGGAGTGATCATGTCCTCCTGGAGTTTATTATACAGTGGAAAGGAGAAGCCAGGCATAGTCAGACACGCATTCTAGACTTTAGGAAAGCTGATTTTACTAAACTTAGAGAAATATTGGGGGTGATCCCATGGACAGGAATACTAAAAGAGAAGGGAGTTCAAGACAGATGGGAGTTTCTCAAAAGGGAGATACTGAAGGCACAATATCAAACCATTCAAATGAGGAGGAAAAATGGGAGGTGTCTCAAGAAACCAGGATGGATGACTAAGGAACTTGCAACTGAACTAAGTTTTAAACGGAACATGTATAAGAAATGGAAAAATGGGGAAATCACCAAAGAGGAATTCAAACAAATAGCTAGCACGTGTAGGGGTAAAGTCAGAAAAGCTAAAGCGCAGAATGAACTCAGGCTTGCTAGAGAGGTTAAGAACAATAAAAAGGGCTTTTTTGGGTATGTCAGCAGCAAAAGGAAGAAGAAGGAAATGGTAGGGCCACTGTGTGGAGAAGATAGCAAAAAGTTATCAGGGGACAGAGAAAAGGCAGAATTACTCAACACCTTCTTTGCTTCAGTCTTCTCAGAAAAGGCAAAAGGTGCTCAACCTGAGGATAATGGATCAGAGGACAGAACAGGAGAATTTCTGTACAGAATAAGTAAAGAGATAGTACAGGAATACCTGGTTAATCTAAATGAATATGTCTCCAGGACCAGATGAATTACATCCAAGGGTATTAAAAGAACTGGCAAACGTAATATCAGAACCATTGGCAATAATCTTTGAGAACTCCTGGAAAACAGGAGAAGTCCCAGCAGACTGGAGGAGGGCAAATGTTGTCCCCATCCACAAAAAGGGGGAAAAAGAGGATCCTAACAATTATTGTCCAGTTAGTCTGACATCAATACCCGGAAAGATTCTGGAGCAGATCATTAAACAGAGAGTCTGTGAACATCTGGAAGGTAATTTCATAATCACAAAAAGTCAACATGGGTTTCAGAGAAACAGGTCATGCCAGACAAATCTGATCTCTTTTTTTGATAAAATTACCAGCTTGGTAGAAGAAGGGAATGCTGTGGATATAGTATATCTTGATTCCAGTAAGGCCTTTGACAAGGTTCCCCATGACTTTCTTGCAAACAAGCTGGTAAAATGTGGGCTAGACAAAGTAACTGTTACATGGATTTGTAATTGGTTGACTGGCTAAACCCAAAGGGTGTTCAACAATGGCTCCTTTTCAACCTGGAAAGAAGTGACCAGTGGGGTGCCACAGGGCTCTGTCCTGGGCCCAGTGCTATTCAATATCTTTATTAATGACTTGGATGACAGTATTAGGGACATAGTTATGAAATTTGCAGATGACACCAAATTAGGAGGAGTAGCTAATACCCCAGAGGACAGGATCAAAATTCAAAATGACTTGAACAGACTAGAAAGCTGGGCCAAAGTTAACAAAATGAAATTCAACACGGAGAAATGTAAGGTACTGCACTTAGGGCAGAAAAACAAAAAGCACAGATATATGATGGGGGACACCTGGCTGAATGAGACTACGTGTGAAAGGGATCTAGGAGTCCAGGTGGACCATAAGTTGAACATGAGTCAACAGTGCGATGCAGCAGCTAAAAAGGCCAATGCAATTTTAGGCTGCATCAGTAGAAGTACAGTGTCTAGATCAAGAGAAGTAATAGCGCCACTCTATTCTGCTTTGGTCAGGCCTCACCTGGAATACTGTGTCCAGTTCTGGGCACCACAATTCAAAAGGGATGTGGAGAAACTGGAGTGTGTCCAAAGGAGGGCAACTAAAATGGTGAAGGGTCTGGAAACCAAGCCCTATGAGGAACGACTTAGGGAGCTGGGAATGTTTAGCCTGGAGAAGAGAAGGTTAAGAGGTGATATGATAGCTGTGTTTAAATATTTGAAGGGATGTCATATTGAGGAGGGAACAAGCTTGTTTTCTGCTGCTCCAGAGACTAGGACCCAAAACAATGGATGTAAGCTCCAGGAAAAGAGATTCCACCTCAACATAGGGGGAACTTCCTGACAGTAAGGGCGGTTTGACAGTGGAACACACTCCCTTGCAGAGTAGTGGAGTCTCCTTCCTTGGAGGTCTTTAAGCAGAGACTGGATGGCCATCTGTTGGGGATGCTTTGATTGGGAGTTCCTGCATGGCAGGGGGTTGGACTGGATGGCCCTTGTGGTCTCTTCCAACTCTATGATTCTATGATTCTATGATTCCTCCTAATGGCTCCATTCCTCTAAAGGCTAGGTCTGGTCAGTTGGCCACAAGCAAGTATCACTTTACAGCTCTGCACAAAATAAAAATATGAATTGGGGCAGAGTGTGCTGACCCAGCTCCACTCCATCATACAAATTAACTGTTCAATTATTTAATTTTTACACATGAGAATTAAAAAATGTAATTTTTTTCTGCCATTGGGCAAGATTGCAAGAGGTTTTATGCATTTTTTCCAATGTTTTCATCACAATTCAAGAAATTGTTTGCAACATGCTACAACTTTTGGCACAAAAACATATGTTTTGCACAAAATATAGTATTATACACAAAAATATTTCATTTTGCATAAAATATCTTTATGTGTACATGCATGCCAGTAATAAATACAGTTCCTTTTAAAAGCACCAGATCCTGTCTGGTCTTGGAAGCTAAGCAGGATAAACTCTGGTTAGTACTAGGTGGGAGACCAACAGCTACTGCCATGGCAGTTAAAGCAGTATCAAACTGCATTAATTGCAAGACACATATAACTCTACTGCTGAAACAGCTTAATTGGCTACTGGTTCATTTCCAGGTACAATTCAAAGTGCTGGCTATGATCTATAAAGAGGAAGCCTGGTGAGAAGCCAGCATGGCATAGTGGTTTAAGTGCTGGACTATGACTCTGGAGAACAGTGTTCGATTCCCTTTTCAGCCATGAAACCATGGGGTTCAGGGGAAGGCAATGGCAAAATCTCCTCTGAACAAATCTTGCCAAGAAAACTCCATGATAAATTTACTTTAGGATCACCATAAGTCAGAAATTACTTGAAGACACATAACAAGAAACAACAACTGCACTACAGGGGGATTAATTCAGTCAAAGCAGTCAAGGCTGCCCTGGGTTTGCAAGACCTGAGCATGACAGTTGATGACCAGGGCTCTTGGAGATCCATAGGGTCACCATTAAGTCAAAGCCAATTTGAAGGTGAATAATAACAAATGAAGCTGCAAACGTAGGACTCCATTTGGCCAATGTCCTGCATTTCTACCAGTAACAGAAATCAGAGATCCATCTTGGGATGCTGTTTGCTCACAATCATCCAAAGCCTGCCTGACTGATGTAGAAGACTATGGTGAATTTCAGACTGTGAAATAACCAGCAACATGTTTTTTCGACATGGGCTATCCATCTTTCCTTTCCCCTTTTTTCTTTTCACACAATCAAGCCTGACAAGCCTTCTCAACATTTGTTTGGCATCACCTTCTGCATAATAACAGAATAATTTAATTGGGCCTCCCAACCATCTATATGTTCTTGCAGAAGGCAACCCATCTGTTTCACATTCTGTGATTGTCTTTGAACATAACTAAATAAATCCACAGTGAGGGAGTGGGGGAACTTTACATTAAAACAATGTGGGGAAAATCTGACACAAACAGATCTCCCAGTTCAGTCTTCAGCTTGATATTTTGGGAAAGACTTTGGCATATATTATCTTCTGAGGAAAATATTAAAAGTTTATTTTGCTTATCACTCTTGAGCCAGTCTGGTGTAGTGGTTTGAATGTTGGACTAGGACTCTGGGAGATTATGGTTCAAATCCCCAAAACAGGCTCTCTCGGAGGTCTCTCAAACACAGGGTCACCAGAGCCAGCTTGATGGCACATAATAATGGCACCAAGTGTGCCGCAAGATGACAAGGGTATAAAAACCTGTCAGACTCATTTTCATTTCATTTCTCAGAATCAATTCAGCATTCATGCCCCATCCCAATTTTGGTCAGCATGTTTTTCCCCCATCCCTATTATTATGTGTACATATTTTTTTTTTAATGTATACCTTTTTCTATGGATTTTTCTGATATGGGATTTTTGCGTATTTTTTTTCTGTTCAGCAAAGTTGTTTTCATTTTTCAAGTACATGTTTTAACTCATTTTTGTGCATTTCTCCCCAAAATGCATCTCAAGTTTCATAAGTATATTATTATGATTATTATTATTATTTGCTTTTCCCCAAAAAAATTCCTAGCACTGATGCTCATAGCCTTCACTCTCTAACTCATATTCTAAACTAATCTGTCTTTAACCCTAACCCTTCTGACCTCTTTAACTCCTACTCCCAACTGATTCCTAACAGTGACAGACTCAACTCTCATTTTAACTAAATGACATCCACCCAGACTTTTTAACCATCTCTTCAAACACTTAACCAATTGGCTATCACTCCCAGCATTCCACACTTGCATCCTTCCCAACAGACACTTTCATTATAACACCTATATACATTACCCTCAACCATACTTTACCATAGGAAGCAACAACACTGTAGAAATAATGCAGTTTGACACTGCTTTAAATGCTGTAGCTCCATCCTATGGGATCCTGGGATTTGTAGTGTTATAAGGCCTTTAGCCTTCTCTTCCAAAAAGTGTTGGTGCCTCACGAAAGTACATGGAGGTTTAATTGGTGTCAAACTGTGTTATTTCTACAGTGTAGATGAATCCACAATTGATCTGATAAATGCAACAAGTCTACCACCAGCCCTCAAAAAAGGCCCATAAGATCACAGTTATACCTGGGACCTAAAACCTATAGCAGATGTGCTGCCACTGATTTTTTTAAAAAACTTGACTCACACATTTTGCCATCAAAAATATTAGCACTGACCAGAAAGCCACAGTGACTAAGAACCCAGTCCAGCAGAACAAGTACATTGGAAGCTGGCACTGTTGAAATTTTTGGAAAGCAAAGCTGCCTTTGGAAGAGAGAGCTGGAAAGCATTTTAGAATTTGGAGGTCTTTTGTTTGAGATAAAACCAAAGTGAAACAATAATTGTGCCTCCTCAGATGGTTTTAATTTGATCTCATAATCCCCCACAGACATTAAAAAAGAGAACATTTTGTGATCAATCAAAATCAAAATGATATGCTTTAGCAAACAAAAAGAAAGAGTATGGAATCTGGTGTGCTGGAGGAAGAGAGAAAACAATTCCAAAAGCAGAGCTTGGAAAAGTTACTTTGGGGATTGACGATTTCCACAACAACCAATTTAGGAGCCTTTTTGCAGCCAACAAAGTAACTTTTCCAAATCCTGTAAGAGTGTCCCTCTTTTTTCCCAGGACAAATGGAATGGTATTGTTGTTGTTTTTAACGTGCAGACTCATTCACTGAAATATTACTTACTTTCTTGATTTCAGTGCATAAATTGAATAGACTAAAACAGAGGTTAAAAACTTTGGTGTGTCCAGGGGGCAAATTTATACATACTCACAGAGCAATGGATCACACCAATCCCTGCTGTGCAGTAGTGAAATTCAGTGACAGAAATTCTAATAGATAAATAAATAAATAAAACAAAGCACACCTTAATTTAAGGAACACTCTGTGCTGCCCTGATCATATCCTTGGGATGAATAAATTTTGAAGACTGTTTACAGTTTGGGTCTGATTGTGTGCAAAATTCCCACATGGTCATTTTTACATAGTAAACAATATTTTCTACAAAGGAAAAAAAAAACCCAGAAACAGCAGTTTCCACAAAGGAAGTCATAGTTCTGTTCATACATTTTTGTGTGTGCAGAAAATGCTATTTCTTGTGCAGAAAGTGTTGTTTGCTGAGCAAATCAGCCATGTTCACATTTTGTGTACAATAAATCCTGTGAAAACTCTCATTAGTCCAGGATTCTTGTGATCAAGATTTCTCAACACTTGAGAAACATGTATTTCAACCATTTTTCAATTATATATTGGGTGGGGGGAACTAGGAAGACTCATCCCAGGCCCTCAGTAAAATATATATATACACAACTGGTAGGGAGAGAGGGAGGAGGACTTAAAACTCATCATTGTTTAAATTATGGTTTCTTCTCATCTAAACTGAGATTATGTTTTTGTAAAATGTTCTGTGTTGCACCCTTGTTGCAGCTAAATCTAAATCTAAATAACTATCTTGCTGCTATCTGTGCAAGGCTTTCCAATGCACATGAGGGTGTTTACCTTCTCTTGACTCATTTGTATTTTGTCATGTTTCTAGTCAACCATGTGCTTTGGCTGTTTGGCACGGATTAGGATTGTAAACCATCACATTCCAAACAATGCACCAGACCTTCAGCTGTGCACACAGTGAGCTTACTTCATTCTGCCAAGACTAGGAACCTGTTGTTTGAACATAGCAGTTCTGTGGGATGTGGAGTAATTCTACGCATCCTAACCCCTTGTGGTTGTTTTATCAGCCAATGTTGGCCTCACTTCCACTCAACCAGAATGACGGCATAAGGCACCAGTTTCTCCAATCTGCATTTAACCTGAAAAGAATGTGGAAGCATTGTGCAAAATAAAAACAAGAACAATTCTGGGAGTTATGATTGAAAATGTAACCCACATTTTATTTTTTTTTAAAAGATGCATGAAGTTGGAAGAAGTCTCAAGTCTTAAATTATTCCAGTAGAATAAAAGCACAACTAGTGCTTTGAAAAATGAATGAGAGAGGAGGACATTCTGCAGCTTCTTTTGGACATCTTATTCAGAGCTTGCATCATAACTTTTAAGAAGAATGTGAATGTAATGACACACATAAGCCTTCCAAAAAGAGAGAGAGGGAGTCTTTTTAGTTGTGGCCTCCTATCTGTGGAATGCCCTCTTCAGAGAGGCTCACCTGGTACCTCTGTTAATTTATATTTTCACTATATTCTGTATATTTCAGGTATTTTAGGAACCAGTTTTAGTGGTATAAATACTTAAAATAAATAATAAATAATGTTTACAAATCATAGCACTCTCCCATTGGTGGTTTTCCTTTGATTTTATATTTTATAATATTTCTGTTTATTGTTGCTTCTATCTTGCTTTAATTCTGTGATATCTCTACTTTCCATTTATGGTTTGTATTTTATATTACTCAGTGTTTTGTATACCAGCCTGTGAAATGTTTTTGAGCAGTTTATAGGTAAGTACAAGGAAGGAAGGAAAGAAAGACAAAGTGAACAACTGGCCAGTGATCCCAGAGCATCATCCTACTATTGCCCAGTTATGGCTGCCATCAGCATGTTGGTATATTTATTCTTCTTAAAAATACAGTTGTCCCTCCATATCCACAGAGCCTGCATCCAGAGATTCAACCATCCACAGCTTAGAAATACAGTCATCCCTCCATTTTTGCAGGGCATCCATTCCGGATTCTTCCCCCTCCCTAAAAAAAAATGGAAATTCGCAAATATCCAGGCCCTATTGGCTTGAATGGCCGCATGCTCCCACGTGCACACCATTTTAACCCTCCCTACTTGCTGGTCCATGAAGGATCAAGACTGCGGATTCAAAGTCTGCAAAAATGGAGGGCCTGTACTTCATTTCCCCTCTCCCATGAAAAGTCAAACCTTGATTTTGCCATTTTATATAAGAGACACCATTTTACTATGCCATTGTATACAATAGGTCCTGAGCATCCACAGATTTTGGTATTCACGAGGGGTTAGGGTCACGAGGGGTCCTGGAACCAAATGCCAGCGGATACAAAGGGCCTACTGTAATTTGCCATGCTCTGCTCTTATTCCATGGACCAATAGTTTTCACAGGCAGGAACTCAACAAGATAGCCATGTCAGTTAGCATACACAGAAAAGGAGGAGACAGGAAGCTCCCACTAAAATATGCCAGTTAATCTTAAAGGTCCTGCTAGATTCTATTTTTGCCCTCCCTCTTTCCCTCTTTATAGTCAGAAAATCCTTTTAGATTACCTAACAATATTACTGATTGCTTATGCCCCAGTCTTCTGAGCAGTGAAAATTTCAGGGCTATAACTGAACATTACCTTGGGTTTTATTTACTCGGTATTAGGTCACTGAAATTTTATGTCATTAACAACAACATATGTGCTTTTTTGTTAGACCAGGGGAGAGCTACATATACCTCCAGCTTTATATGACCAGTGGACCTCACATCAAAATTCTCCCTCAACACACTGTGTTATGTTCCTGGGAGCCTCCCAGAAGTGGAGATGTACACATTTCTTATTTTAATTAAAATATTTTTGAAAGGAGAAGTGATGGAGGTGTGGTATGGCCACAACAAACACAGGTCATCATCTCCTAGTCCTTAGACTTTCCAAAGTTGTCTAGCCTTGGTTTAGATGAGGGTGGGCAGCTGCTGGTGGTTAGCCCCCCCCCCCAGAACCTTGGAAAGCAACCCCAACTCAATCCCCCAAATGTTATGTTTGTTTGTTTGTTTGTTTGTTTAAGGGATTACCCTACAAGTCATGGGGGAGGCAATTTTACCATCCTTTTGGCACTCACTGAACCATTTCAAGCCCAGGACAAGGCTTTATTTCCCTGCAGGGAATGGCCTCAAATTTTGGGGGGTCTGGGGTAAACAAAAATGTCCCTAAGAGACCACACTGTCCCCATTCCTGGTTTAAACATATTTACTAGTGGTAAGTCACTGTATTAACGCTGCAACAGAGTACTTTGTTGTGGGCTGTGTGCCTTCAAGTCATTTCCAACTTATGGTAACCCTACGGCCATGGGGTTTTCTGGGGCTGAGAGTGTGTGACTCATCCAAGGTCACCCAGGGGGCTTCCATGGTTGAGTGGCTGAGTGGGAAATTAATCCCTGATCTCCAGAGTCATAGCTTAATTCCCATTAACCTTCTAGAGAGCTCTTGCACCTTTCTGATAGCTCCATTGCTCCCAGGCTGATCTTCTCCAAGCCTCTTCCAAACTGCTCATATTTTCCCAGCCTGAATTGGCACATTTCCCTTAATGGGAGAGCTGGAGCCCATCTGGACTTCTACAAGTGTGCTAGAATTACAGGTTGAGACAGGTGGTTGAGATCCACAAAAGAGTGATAGCTTTATTGGCCAACCAAAGTGCACAAAATACATAATACATTTTTGAAGTTTCATTGACTTCTTCATCAGGCAAAAGATGTGTCAAAATAATATAGGAGAAGAAAGGTGATGATAGTAGAGTCACAGTAATAGTAGTGAGTTTCTATTTCCTCACATAGTTAGTAGCCCTTGCATAAATTGTCCAATACTGTAGAAAAATCTCAGACCACCTGCCCATGCTGTCTCCAATGGAAGAGAGAAAACAAATCTATCAGCTCCCCACCAATGACTTTTTGGACTATAATTTCCAGAATCATCCAGTCAGTATAGCCATGTGTCAAGCAAAAAGGCTTAGATTCATCCATAATTCTTAGACCAAACTGGTTGGGAGTTGCAGTCTAAAAGTAACTTTTCTGGGTTCCAGTACATCTGTCGAGTGAAGAACCTAAGATATATTCATAGCTCTCTGGTCACAATTATCCATGTTCCCCATCACCATGTATGGATGTGAGGACTGGACAGTGAAGAAAGCGGACAGAAAGAAAGTCAACTCATTTGAGATATGGTGCTGGAGGCTGAAGATACCATGGATGGCCAAAAAGACAAACAAATGGATCCGAGAACAGACCATGTCTGAACGTTTCCTGGAAGCCAAAATGACAAAATTGAGGCTGTCATACTTTGGCCACACCATGAGAAGGCATTACTCATTAGAAAGATGATAATACTAGAGAAGGTAGGAGGCAACAGAAAGAGGAAGACCATGTGCCAGATGGCTAGACTCAATCACAGAGCTCACAGGCCTGACTCTGCAAGACTTAAGTGAAAGATAGGGGGTCACAATGAGTCAGGGCCAACTTGAAGGCATTTAACAACAAACAATAATATCCATGTTGTCTGGGGAATTCTGGAAGTTATGGTGTAAAAATACTAACTTGCCAAACCACTGCTGCATCTGTCAGGTGAACAGGCTAGAGTATACCCATAGCTCTTAGTTTGCAAGTGGTCATGTTGTCTGGGAGATACTGGTAATTGTAAAGCAAGATGTAACTTTCATAAGCACTGGAGTATCCATCAAGTGAAAGACCTAAGATTCTTAGGTCACAAGTCGCCATACTGGCTAGGGGATCCTGGGAGCTGCAATTCACAAAGTGACTTCTCCAAGTTCTGTTCAAAACTGCTATAACAACTGGCAACCTTTAAGTTGATGCACTTAATACAATCCCTCCCTGCTGCAGTTTGCACTTCATTTCCTTGCCTACAAACCTCCAAAATGAATCAACAAAAGAGCTTTTGTCAACCACCAGCAAGTGCCTTTTTAAAAGACCCACCATCAAATTGCACCCATTATGCTGGGTTAGACTCATTCACTTGAAGTGACAGAAGCTCACCCGGGGTTTTTTGCACACGGTGTCATAAATCAGTCCGCTGCCATCAGACTCCAGTGTTCAGGCTAAAGTCTGTTTGTGTTGGCAAGAAGCACTGCCAAGATGATGGAGATTCTCATTCAAAGCCAATGCTTGAGATTACAGGAACTGAGTAAGGAAGTGCTTATACTTCCTCTTGTCCCATTCCCCTCACTTCATTGATGCCATCAGGGGTCTCAGGCAAGGATGTGGGAAATCATAAGTTTATAAACTCATACAATTGGAGAGTGGGCAGGAACACCAATGATTATTTAGCCCAGAGTCTGAATGTTACGTTTAAAAAGGAATTAGTTGCCTGCAGCCCAAATACCCTGCAGGCACAGATCCCATTTGATCTCAGAAGCTAGGCAGAGTCAGATCTGGTTAGTACTTGTATGGAGGACTGCCAAGGAATAACAAGATTTCTAGGCTATATTTCAGAGGAAGGAACTGGCAAAACCACCTTTGAGTAGTCCTTGCCTAAAACCCTATGAAATTCTAAAGGTCATAAGTTGACAGGTGACTTGAAAGCACATACACACATATACAGACTTGTGTTACCCATTACTCTAATCAAAGCTGAATAAAGGTGATTTGAGCTATCAACAGTCACAAAAGGAGCTGTTTTGTGTGAATTCACCTGTTAGAGGACCAGCTTTGTGATGGAATGGATTAGACTTGGTGGCACAGGTGAATAAAGGAGGCCTCCCTCTGCGCAGGCTGCAGCCAGTCACAGTCAGGACTCGAGGAAGAGTAGTTCTGGACATCTCCCTGCCTTTGTCTAAGCTGGTGTGACCAAGACCAAGAGTCTCACAGTCAGCCATTCAGTGCTCCATCTGTCTCTTCACTCACTCTGCATCCAAGTGAGCAGTAAGTGCTACTTATCCTTGGACAGGACAAGAGCAGGGAGAGAAATCGACACCTCCTTCTTTCCACAAGCATTTCTTTCTTCAGTGGTATTATGGTGCCAGCTGTGTGTGCGCGCATGTAGGTGTGTGTGTGTGCATATCAGGACGTGTGCATGTAGTGATGGAAAGAGTATTTGAGAAATGGTCAAAAATAATGTTTTTCAAGTGTTGAGAAATTCACATGGGAAAAATCCTGGGCTGATGACAAATCTTCACAGTCCAGGACTTTTTCACAGAATTTTCTGTGGAAGAAATAATTTCTCTGCATTGAAATATTAGTCTCTTCAGAGTCTCTTCAGAGAAAATGCAGTCTTCTGCACAGAAAATGCTGTTTTTTGTGCAAAAGAACCATGTGTATAATAAGAATTTTGTGTATAATAAGTCCTGAAACTTTGAATAGCCTTCGAAAACAGTAAGTTTTTCAAAGACTTTCTTTCAGCAGGAAAAACATTGCTGAAATATCTTTTTGCTACTTTTGAGAATCAAGCATCACAGATGTACACATTTTACATAAAGTGTGATTTTGTCTTACCATGAATTTCAGGTGAGAATCTCCAAAGTATCAAAATTCTTTTTCCTCTCTAGTTTCAAGGCTTTTATGTTGTTGTTCATCTGTGGATGTTTTGCTGATACAACCCCACACTGAGATGCCTGGAATCAATAAAACAAAATCCACAAAAGAGCAATACCTTTATTGGCCAACCAAAATGCAATGAAAGTATTGTTCCTTTGTGGATTTTGTTTTATTGTGCTGTATAGCCAACATAGCTACCTTGAACAGGTTTCCTATAACTACAGAGGAAGTACAAGGAAAGGTGTGCAGGCAATGTTCTTAGTATTAGCAAGTTATGAAACCAGTTCCACCATTCTTGCCAATAAATACAAATGCATGGACTAGCCCCTTATTGTTACATTTTACAATATAGAAATATTATTGTTAATGTTTAATATAACTGAATAACATTTAAAAGGGTGTGTATTTATGTTCTGTCCATTTCGCATCAAATGAGCCCTAGCCCAGTAAAAGCTATTCACAAATTCTACCAAATTTCTGGCTATGAAATGGTATGTTTTAAGTTGGAGGCAGACAGTAAGTGTGATTCACTCTGTGCTGGCAGAGCCTAAATACTTACATGGGAGCTCTAGAGAGCTGAAGGCTACCCCTTTCTCCCCAGTGGCTTAGTGGAAGCCAGTGGATACCGCTATCATCATTCAGTGGCCATGAGGTTAGGCAGCAGAGATGTGCCTGGGTACCATTTAAGTGGCATTGTGCAAGTGAGGGTAAAGTATTACACAGGGAGGGACTGAATACCTCCTTGTGCAACACTGAAAGAAGTACTTATACTCAAGTAAATCCCACATAAAGGTCTTATCACATTTCAAAGAAAGATGAAAAGCAGTGAAACAAGAAGCAACTTCTGCCCTGTGAAGCACTTCTGCTCAACTGCCGAGGGAGATGATCGTAAATGTACAGCTTTTGTCCTGCTAGGAAAAATCCATTTGACAAAAGCCACAAGTTTACAATTGGCTCCCTCTGGGGGAGAACAGAATTATGATGTCATGCAGGAAAGCTGAGTAGAAAGCCACTTCTGTCTCGCTGCTGTTCGTCTTTCTTTTGAAATGCAATAAAACCTGAAATCTCTCTGAAAGTCAAAATTAAGAAACTGAAGCTGTCATACTATGGCCATATCATGAGAAGGCATGACTCATTAGAAAAGACAATAATGCTGGAGATAATAGAGGATAGTAGAAAGAGAGGAAGGAGATTATTGCATGGACAAATAACCCGACTGCTCCCTAACGGGATACAGCTGGCTTGCAGGATGTAGGCAGGTATTATTGCACCAAAGTCACTGCCGATTCTGCCAAGCGATTGCAATCTGGCTGCATCCCAGGTCCCAGGCACACTTCGGAGGCCGCTTGTCAAAGCTGGGAGCCATCTTTGAAAAGCAGCCTCCGAAGCATGCCTGCAAAGCAAAGCAGCTTCATTTATATACCGCTTCATATCGCGCTATGGGATGTCTAAGCGGTTTACAACTGTGAGCTGATTGCCCCCCAACAAGCTGGGTACTCATTTTAGCGACCTCGGAAGGATGCAGGCCTGAGTCGAGCCTCAGCCCTAGCTGGTATTGAACTCGCAACCTTGTGGTTTATGAGTGAGTGGCTGCAGTACAGGCATTTTAACCACTGCGCCACCAGGGACCTGGGATGCAGCCAGGTTGTAATCTCCCAGCAGAATCGGCAGTGACTTTGGTGTGATAAAACCTACCAGCATCCCACAACCCGGCTGCATCCCGTTAGGGAGCAGTTGGGTTATTTGTCCACGTGATAATCTCCCAAGACTGCACGCCAGATGGATAGGCCAATTAGGGAACTCACAGCTCTGAATTTGCAGGACCTAAGCAGAGCAGTGGATGATAGGGGGTCATGGAGATGTCTCATCCACAGGGTCGCCATAAGCCAAGGCCAACTCAAAGGTAGTTAACAACAACACAGGCCCTAAGTCTCCAAGCTGATTCTGTCCAATATGCAAACCAATGCCTTTTTAAATCCACTTCCTTCTTCAAAATTACTATTCATCTCCAGAAACCATTCATCTCCTCACAAAGTTTCAAAGGCAATTTATAAAAATGGTTGCTATTTATGATATAATCACTCATCCAACTTTTGCCAGTACTGAATGTGTTCTGCAGCTTTTGTGTGATATTTAGGTAACATTTAGATCCTTCCTTTCTTCCAGTTAGCTCTCCTTTTCCCCACTTTATTCTTACAAAAACTATATGAGTTTAATCAGGCATAGAGAGGTCACCCACCAAGTTTCACGGTTAAGTAGGGACTAGAACCTGAACCTCTCAAGTTCCATTCTAACACTGTAAGCACTACAATATGTAGACTCCCACTTTTTTAAAAGGCTCTCTGCCTTTCAACCCACCCCAAAATCTATCTGAGAAAAGGCACTTGTGTGGAACAAAGAAATTTGTAGCCCAGTTCACATAACCATAGAGGCAGAATGGAAGTGTGGACATTACTGCATTGCTGAGCAGGGGCCATAATCCCTTTTCTCTGTTTGCTTTCCTGTTTAATATTATCCCATTTAGTTGCATGAAGAGGGTTTTTGTTTCTGCTATGCAAACCAATGCCTTTTTAAATCCACTTCCTTCTTCAAAATTACTATTCATCTCCAGAAACCATGCAGGGTGAAACCAGTATTTTTTATATATATAATTATTTTCTTCTCTTATTTTTTCCTAGGGGGAAAAGGTAACAAGAGGAAATTAGTAATTAAAGACCTCTCTCTTCTTGATATGAGAAATTCGATGCTAGGGCAAATGATGAGAGGCCCCAAATGAAGAGGTTATTTATCACTAATATTTCCCAGTAGTGACTGACACAAAATGATAAAAACAGCAATACCTGCAGACAGGAAATAATGAATTAGCAGTGGTGAAGACGGATGCTGAACAGGGCTAGAGCCTGAAAGAGTAACTTCTTGAAGCTCTGAACAGGATCTACAGAGGTCCCTCCACATTTGCTGAGGTTAGGGGTGCAGAACCCCCATGAAAGTGGAGAAACCACAAATTAAAAAAAAAGCACTGATATTTTTACTTAAGACAACACCTCTCTAGGACTCTCTGATTCCTCTAGCATAGGTATGTGGTCAACATCTGCTGGAAGTTGACCATAGAATTGTGCTAGAGGACCTATACATGCCTAGAGAATTGTTCTCTCTAGGAATTACTAGTTTCTCCAACAGGACTTCTGGTTGACATTGACCATAGCATCATGCTGGATGACCTAGAGATTCCTAGAAAGGACATAATAATCAAATCCGTGAATAATCAAATCTGTAAAACTCAAAGCCACAAATGTGGAGAGACATCTGTATTTATAAGTGGCTTCTATGTAAGTTAGGTGGTCAGTCCATCATGGGTTTTAGCCTGAACATTAAAGAAGCTGTCTAAGGTGCTGAGATACTTGGGGAATATAATCTAGTGCCTTGGATAGCTCCTTGAAAGTTCAGACAAAAACCTGGAGTAAATCCACTGCCCAATGTATATGGTCCAGCCACTACTGGTAAACATTGTGGAAGGATCTTGCCCATGGGAAAGAGCGCTGCTATTTAATATAGTGCTATATTATGCTCAGTGGATATTTCTTAACAGTTCTTAACTTTTTTAGAGTTATGAATTCCTTTGAGAAATGGATGGACACTATGGACCCTATTTCAAGAAAAATGCACTTAAATACAATTAAATAGAATTGTCAAAGTAACAGAAAGTAAACTAAAGCATGGGGTGGGGTGGACCTTGTTCATGAAGCCCATTCATTGAGCTCAGGTTATGGAACCCAAGAACCTCTACCTGTGTTTTTTAAAAAATCTTTTTATTCAAATTTGCTAAATTAAAATACACAAAACAAATTGGGCAGTACAAACAATACAAACAACACCCATTAACTTCTACATATACATACATTCCTACCTATCTAGCATTAACATTAAACACACAAATTGACCACAAACATTACTTCCTCTTTTGTAATGTGTGTGTGTGTGTGTGTGTGTGTACCTTTTGTTTTGTCATTACTAACTCTGTATATTTAGTGATATCTATATCCCAGTCTGGTTAATCCATTAACAGAAACAAGCAACTTAACTTACAAATACATCTTTAGAAGATCTCCATAAAATAGAGATAAGAATGAACAGTTGCTTAGTTGAACATCTCCTGTTTTCCAACATCTCATGATTTCAGCTCTGCCGCTGAGATGAGGAATGTGACAAGTTTTCAAGTTTTCAGGTGGCTATTGTCCATGCTGTAAATCGATAGCTTTGGAAGACCTGGGCAAAATCATACAGGTTGTTTCACAATATCAGAAATGTGGGTTAAAACAACATTCCAAAAAGGAGGCCACTGTGGGATAAGACCTGAATGGCAGAAGCTGTTAAGTGGTAGTAGGAGTCTGCAGACTTTTCCTCAGGAATGAAGTACTGTCAGCCAGGACTTGTGTATAAGATCTTGTCTGAGGCCTTTCCTGGCTGCCAGAGTTGGGAGGTTACACCTAACTCAGCTGTATGCTGAGGGAGACTTGGGCTGAATCTACTCTGTCAAAATAATGCAGATTGACACCACTGTAAATGCTATGGCTCCATCCTACAGAATCATGAGATCTATAGTTTTGTGAAGCACCAGTACTCTGACAGAGAAGGCTAGAGAGCTTGTAAAGCCACAAATCTCAGGATTCCATAGTATGGAGTTGCAGCACTTAAAGTGGTGTCAAATGGCATTGTTTTTACAGTGTACATGCACCCTTTGAAGGGTCCAGGAGATGAGCCTCTCTACAAATAGGAAGCATGTCAATAGGCAAGGTAAAGAGACATCTAGAGGTGGCTAATGAAAACTGCCCTTTGACATCTTCTCTTATACCTTCCTTTCATTGATTTATTTATGTTTTGCTTGCTTCTTAGGACTCTAGATCTCCCAGTCTATCAGTCTGCAGCTAGCTATCAAGAGTGTTATTTATAGACTATTCACCAGTGTACTGGCCAGTGGCCAATCTGAGGATGTTCTAAGCTTAGACTCTTCTCCCTACATTAGTGGCTCTGGGCTTGATTGAAAGGGAGTGCATGGAGGGTGATGTGCTCCTTCCCATGGAAGCTGTGACTTCTGTGACTCTCACCATGTTCAAGGGTGGAGACATGGAAGCAATCGCAGGTAATTTTGTTGAAGGTTGGTAGTGGTCAAGGAGGAAAAGGGCTTTCCCCTTGCAACTGGCTATTGTTGAAAACCATGACCCCCAATCCAGAACAGATTACTTCTTGGAACACTTCTATCTTCCTGTATTAGGCCACTTCTAGTTCTTGACCTGATATGAACTTACTTTAATTGTGATTTTTCCACAAATTAAAAATGCCTCTTGAAAAGGGCAAGCACCACAAGCTGCCGTAAATTAGAAAAGGCTAGACAAAATAATAAGCATAGCCTTGCATGGATCATATAGCTTTCGGTTAGTTGCCAGTAATATTTTATTAGTGGAGCTTTGTCTATATATCTACTCTAAGCAATTCTCCTTCTTCTCATCCTGTTGATAGGTTGCATCTGAGCTAATAACCCTCTCTGGCACCATAATCACTGGCTGATGTCGGGAGTTCGTGTTTCATTTTAGAAATAAGCAAGAGCGGCACATGGATTTATTTATTCAAGTTGATCAAATGAGCTTTGCACAAGAGCTCTCTGGCTGCATGTGTCCAATGAAAACACTGAATGGCTGGGTTGCGACACCATGTGAAAGGGAGAAAGAAAGGGACATCAACAAATTGTCCTAGCTGTGACTTCCAGGCAGGAGTGAGGAACCTCTGGTTTGTGGGCCAAGTGAGGACCCCCCCCCCAAATTATCCCCAGGCTCACTGTTTGGATTCAGGTAATTGGTATGAGACAAGATCTTACATCAGAATTGGTGTTTTGCCCTGCTTCCAGAACAGAAATGGACTCTGACTGAGAGACTGAAGCACTGGGTATGCTAGGACCTGCTGCTGAACTAGAGTGTAGTACCAGAGTGTAGTACCAACTCTGACAGAGAGTACAGCCCATTCAGATATAGAAGACAACTTACCCACACTTACCTTCACCAAGCAGAGACAACAAAGGCAGGGCTTGAGGAGGTCTCAGAATATTTATAGGAAGCAGCAATTAATCAGTTTTGTTGAGCTGCTGATCTAGAAATTGTTTGAGATTATCTGACCTACCTGACTCGCCATTGTGTTCCTGAATTCTGTCCTTGACCAGGACTGTGTTGTTAACTCTCAATACCATCTACCTGCCTTGAATATGGTTGAACACTCTTGTTGGACCTGAAGCTTGTGAATGAACTTTGCTTGGGACTTGAGGCTTTTGCTTTCTAAGTAAAGTAAGTGCCAGACTATATACTGCTCTGTTACATTGCTTTCTCATTAGCTAGTGCTATGTCACTGCTATCAGCTGTGTAGCAAGTAGCCTTTGGCTGGTTTGTCTGTTTATTTATTTATTTAGAGCATTTATACCCCACTTTTCAGTCACAAGGCTCTCAGAGAGGCTTGAACTGAATGTGACCATTCAGTCTGTCTTTACATCCAACTTTACGGTCCTTATCTTCATCCTCGCTCTAATACCCTCATACCTAATAAGAACACAAGAAAACGTCCTATATGGAATTACCTAGCCCAGTGGTTCCCAATCTTTGGTCCTTCAGATGTTTTGGACTTCAGCTCTTTGAATTCCTGAATGTTGGCCAAGTTGGCTGGGACTTCTGGGATCTGAACATCTGGAGGACTAAAGTTTGGGAATCACTGATCAGACCCAATAACTCTGACAGTCAACAATGGTCTGACGGTTGTCAGGCAGGACTTTTTTCTTAGCCCTACCTGGAAATTGGTGGTATGGTATTCCATGGTGGTTTCCCATCCATGTACTAATCATACTCAACCATCCAAAACCAGTCAAGAAGATTAGCAATTTTCAGAACGACATGATGAACATAAAGCAAGCTTAATAATCTGAATGATGGTCCATAAGTAGCCAAAATGGCATCATCCACATACAAGAAGTTCACATATCAGCAAACTTAGAGAGGCAAGGCCTGAATCCAGCTGTTAGTCCCAACTAAGATAGACCCTAGTTGGAAATGGAAAATTCCCTGTTTTAAAACCTCCAAAGAAGGAGACTCCACCACTCTCTGAGGGAGTATGATCCATTGTCGAACAGCTCTTACTGTCAGGAAGTTCCTCCTAATGTTGAAGTAGAATCTCTTTTCCTGTACTTTGAATCCATTGCTCTCAGTCCTATTCTCTGGAGCAGCAAAAAACAAGTTTACTCCATCCTCAATATGACATCCCCTCAAATGTTTAAACATGACTAAGACATGTCTTCCTACATGACCATAGCCAGACACAGAATGGTGATGTCATTATCCAGAACCCCTGAAGGACCTCTGTGAGATTCCAGAGCAGGGCAAGGCAACCTTTCCCCTTTAAGGGCCGAGGGACTTCAACTCCCAGAATCCCAGGAGCTATTGGACAACATGGGACTATTGGCCAACATGGCTGAGGCTTCTGGGAGCTGAAGTCCCTCGGCCCTTAAAGGGGAAAGGTTGCCTACCCCTGTTCCAGAGGATGCCTTCATCATCGCACCTCAGGTACTAGGACCAAAACTGTCCCAAGCTCTCCACTGGCTGCTATTTGGCCATATCAGGGGCCATATCATAAAACTGGTGAAGTGGGTTTTTTTATGGGGGGAGTGACCATTGCATGAGGGAGATACAGAAGTCAAAACCCATAATGACAAAATACATCACTAACAGGATGCCAGATAAAAAGCAAATGCAAATACAAACCTCAAGTCCATTTTTGCTTTTATATTTCTTTTACATTTGGCAGGCAGGGGTTCCCATTTAAAAACTGGATGCACACCTTGTATGGACAATATGCTTGAGAAAAGTTGCACCTTTGGAGAGTTCAAGATATTTTGCTGCCTGAGACAAAAGGTCAGATTGTGGCCTACATACAGAAGACAACTCATATATTGGCATTGGTAAAGGGACAGTATCTTCCACTGCACTTGATAGAAACAGGTCAGCTTAGGGGGATAGAGAAGCAGATGCCTCATATACACAGCTCTCTCCTCCAACACTTCATTGCTCCTCTCCATCTTCCCAACACCTGCTGCCTAAGGTAGGCACCTTCCTATGCTTTGTGGTGGAGTTGGCCTTGGAGGTTTCCACTGGAGATATAACATTTTGGGAAAGCAGACCAGAAACTAAACACTGAAAGAAAACAACTCTACCAACTCCCAATAACAAAATGTTAAGACAGCATCCCCCCAAAGGCATAAATAGGGACAAAGCAGTGA
Source organism: Phrynosoma blainvillii (assembly GCA_026167975.1). Taxonomy (NCBI): domain Eukaryota; kingdom Metazoa; phylum Chordata; class Lepidosauria; order Squamata; family Phrynosomatidae; genus Phrynosoma; species Phrynosoma blainvillii. The sequence continues at coordinate 20,290,440 of JANUYF010000004.1, read as the reverse complement.
CTGTTAGGGGGGTTGCAGACTGCCAGAAATAGTGTGAATTCAGTCCACTTTTAGGGTTAGGGTTAGAGTTAGGGAACCATGGGAACTGTATTTTATTGTGGCATCAGAGTTGTCTGACAGAGAAGGCTCAATGTCTCAGAAAAATAACAGTTCCCATGATTCCCTAGCACTAACCCTAACCCTAAAAGTGGACTGAATTCACACTATTTCTGGCAGTCTGCAACCCCCCTTAGTTTACTTGGGAAAGTGACCAGAAAAATCAGGACTGTCTCAATTGTTTTTAAAAAAAAGCAGAGAAGCTGAAGGAGTCACACTTGTTGAAGACAGAGGAAAATCTGCTCATCAAATAACTACTTGCATTTTAAATGGGTTTCCTTGTGATAGTTCTTGTGGCACTGACCACCCGGTTATTTGACCTGTACATCCTCTCCTAGCTCAGGCTGTACTTGCTATTTCTATAAACACTTAGGCAAGATAATGGCAATCATTAACTGCTGATTGCTCATAAACACAGATCTTAAAAGCCTGTATAATTATTACAAGGCAGGAGTGAACCTTTAATACAGTTTTTTCCTTCTAAACAGAATTAAACAATGTTATTATCACGTGTGCCCAGAGTTTGGAAACATTGCTTTTGATGGACTACAGTTCCCAGAATCCCCCAAGCCACATCCCCAGAGGTTTAACTTTCTGAAGATTCTGGGAGCTGTAGGAAGAAGAAGAAGAAGAAGAAGAAGAAGAAGAAGAAGAAGAAGAAGAAGAAGAAGAAGAGCCAAATACAGGACATATGTATTTTTTCTATATTCCAAGCTACTTTGTCTTGAAATTATGTACATGTGAAGTATTTGGGTTTTTCAAGTTGCTGACTCTGAAACATAAACTGATGTATTTTACCTTTCATGCCACAAAAAGAGTACTGCCGGCTGGATTGTTTCTTGCTGGACTGTAGTACCCCAACAATGAATGGTCTAGGATCATTGTGTCTCCACAGAGCCAGCTGGCAGCCTGTTGTAAAAATTCTGCAAAACATTTAGCAGATAAAATCACTCAAATCTACTGTAACCTGAATGCTGTAGTTGATATAGGTTCAGTACATGTAATCTTGGCTCCTGCTTGTCCTGTGTTATTGGATAACATTTCAGTTTATGCTGTCTTGGGCTTCATTCGCACTTACGTTTAAAACATTTTGCAATTCGCCTTCACTCCCTGTCAGTAAATCGATTCCAAAAGGTCTGTTGTTTCCACTATGAAAGCGGATCTTGTAATTGCTTTTTTTTTTTTTTTTGCATGATTGTTGTTCCCACTAGTTTGTGCAAATTCAAAATGAAGGTCAATCATCTACGCATCATCGGTGACACAAGCAGCAACACTGTGAGGATGGGGCCAAAGCGGGTTGACTTTAGCAGGCTGCTCAAAAGTACACCATTTCCCTTTTGAGCAGCCCAGCTTGGGAACTAATTTTAAAAAAAAATGATAGAAGATTTGATCCATTGGTTTTGCAACTACTTGTCTCACTGAGCTGCCGTCGACCCGATTGCCTGGTGTGCCCATCACATGTGTACATGACCTTCCTGGCTTTTAAAAATAGTCACACGAGGACTAGCTGAGTGGGTAAGAGGAACTGGGAATGCCCCATTGTGCATGACAGCTTTCCATCATATCTTAAAGAAGCTGTGGTGAGGCTATGACTGAAAACAACCTCTGCTAACCCCATCATATTAGTGAATAACCACTGGCCAGTCTCCAACATCTTTTCGTGGGCAAGATTCTAGAATGTGTGGTAGCCTCCCAGCTCCAGGGATTCTGGGATGAAATGAATTATATATCAATTTCACTCTGGCTTGAGATCTGACTATGGGATGGAGATAGCTTTGGTCACCTTGATGGATGACTTGCACTAGGAAATGGACAGGAGTGAGTACCTGTTAGTTCTGCTGGACCTCTCAATGGCTTTTTATATCACTGACCACAATATGCTTCTGGATTCCTGGGATGGATTCTATTCCTTCTTGTAGGGGCAAACTCAGAAGGTGGTACTGGGAGAATCCCAACACCATGACTGTTGGACTGTGGGGCCCTTAGCACCTGGTTCTGACTGTTCAACATATGCAAGAAACTGCTATGAAGGGGTATCCAGAATTTGGGGATTTGGTATCCATTTGTGTGCTGATGACATCCAACTTTATCTCTCCTTTCCATCTAATTCCAAGGATGCTACTTCAGTCCTACAAGAGTGTATACTGCCAGTAATACACTGGATGAGTGTATGCATTGAAGTTTAATCCATTGCTTTAAACATTGTATAAACAGTAAAGTTTAAGTGAGCAAAATGGAATTAATCTTAAGGAGAAATGGGGCACCAGCCCTGGATCAAGACACTATCTGACATTAATAAACCATAAAAGTCCCAAAGGCAAGAGCTGCTCCTTCCTCCACAGCTCTACAAAGACAGATGGATAGGGACAGGGTATACTCCATGGCTAACCAGTGGTTGGGTGACACAGCAGTAGCTCCTAGTACAATACCCAGGGCTCATTCCCACTTACATTTAACCCAGTTTGCAATTCACTTTTGCTCTGGGTTGGTGAATCAATTCCAGTCCATGCGTCATTCCCACTATGGAAGTGGGTCTTTTCTTTTTTTCACTTCTTTCTTTCTTTCTTTCTTTCTTTCTTTCTTTCTTTCTTTCTTTCTTTTGGGGGAGGGGCACAATTGTCATTCCCATAGTTTGTGCCACTTCAAAATGCCTGTCAATCATCTATGCCTCATCAGTGGCAACACATTCAAGAAAACACAGGAGGGAGTCATGGGTGCCGTGGCCAGAATCCTATCCCTCACTAGTTTTGGGGAGAATCCACCATCTGCCACAGTAATCCCTCCCCTTCAGTTTGATGCGATTCAGGTCCTTCATTCCCACTTGCTTAACATGCTTGCTAATTGTTTCTTTTCAAAAGAACCACCAAAAAACTAGTGTCAGGAAAGAGTGATTCTTTTGCATTTGACTCGCTTCATCATGATTGAAACTGAGTGCAGACAGTTTAGAACCGGTTTCAAATGGGAATGACAGACATATAACCCAATCAGCAATTCGTTTTAAATCATAGTGGGAATGAGGCTCCAGAGAACTATTTTGCTGGCATACCAGTTATGCCATTGTAAGCCAAGAAGAAGATTCCAGCTCTTGACATTGACCCACCAGAGCATGCTGTTGTTGTGTGCCTTCAAGGTGTTGCCATCTTGTAGTGACTCTAAGGTAAACTTATCATGGAGTTTTCTTTGCAAGATTTGTACAGACTTGCTACTGCCTTCCTCTGAGGCTGAAAGAGTATGTCTTGTCCAGGGTCACCCATAGCTGCATGGAAATTCAAATCTTGGGAGATTTCACTAGATACTGGCTGAGGTCCTATATCGGCGTAACTCTGCATAAATCTATACATGTAGAATTATATATTGATTGCCTTACATAACCACTGTGGTGAATAGAAACATTGCAGAACCAGATGTACAACTAGACACAAGAAAATGCACAACCAGATACAGAATGAAATGTGTAACTGAATGCATGAAGAATGGCACAGAATGCACAAATACACTTCTGTGACCTTGAAATGAATGCAGATGTTGTGCATCAGATAAAATTGTCCATATGCAACAATAGGAGGAACTTGTACATAAATAAGACACCAACAGGATTCTAACTAGTACCCAAATGAAAACAGAGCACTTGTCAGACAAAATTCCACATTGTAGGAATTTCTCCCTGAAAGGCTTTCTACTTGGGCATTGTGCCCTGTTCTTAGTCTATTTAAATTATGGAGACATATCATAGCTTAGCCTTAGGTTATGATGGCTAATTGCAGAAAAATGAGAGAGTATAAAAGAGACCCAGATCTGCTCTGCAATGGGCCAGATAGAAATAAAATTTAACTTTGAAAAGCCATTTGGCTGAATGCAAGCAAATGAAAAGTAGAAATTGAGGAGACATAAATGAAAACAGTTATCTTGAGGAAGGACCTTAGAGAAATAATCAACTTTTCTTTAAAGAAAAAAACTATCTTGGCAAGATGGGGACCTGTCTTATATTACTTTGAGAATTTACTGACTATATTAAAACATGCAAGTTTCATACACTGTCCATAAATCAGCCTCTCACAAATCAAGATCCTCCAGATGTATTGAACAACAACTCCCATCATCTCCAGCCAGATGCAAAGCTTCCCTGAAGAATTTGGCTTACCATAGCTAGAAAGAAAACATGATGGGTTGGGAGATCATTTGGTCTCTTATTTACCACATATCTTTCAGTGTTGGGAAGGCAGCACCTAATGAAGGAGACCCTATTGCTCCATTGAAAAACTTCCACCAATCGCATGTTAACAATATAAAAGACTTTATAACTGAGGCATTAATTTCAGTAATGTGGAAACTCTTTGCATGTGCAAATTTTAACTAAAAACATCAGTGCTCAGATGGCCTGAAAATGCATTTCTCATTTCTTCCCTTAGGCAGTGTGTCACCCATTTCTCCCATCATTCACCATCACCATCCCACGGTGACCTGAAGGCACATATGCACACACCCAAGACTGAGGTTTCTACTCCCCTCCCACCAAAAATCTCTGATGAGCAGTTGTGAAGGCTTGGGAAGAGCCGAGGACTCCTTCGAGCCCCTTTAACACCAGGCGGCTGGGCTCTGAAACACCACCGGGGAAAGCTATATCTAGCCCCCCCTCTCCAGCCTTAACTCCACCTGAGGCTTGGGAAGAGCCGAGGACTCCTTCGAGCCCCTTTAACACCAGGCGGCTGGGCTCTGAAACTCCACCGGGGAAAGCTATATCTAGCCCCCCCTCTCCAGCCTTAACTCCACCTGAGGCTTGGGAAGAGCCGAGGACTCCTTCGAGCCCCTTTAACACCAGGCGGCTGGGCTCTGAAACTCCACCGGGGAAAGCTATATCTAGCCCCCCCTCTCCAGCCTTAACTCCACCTGAGGCTTGGGAAGAGCCGAGGACTCCTTCGAGCCCCTTTAACACCAGGCGGCTGGGCTCTGAAACACCACCGGGGAAAGCTATATCTAGCCCCCCCTCTCTAGCCTTAACTCCACCTGAGGCTTGGGAAGAGCCGAGGACTCCTTCGAGCCCCTTTAACACCAGGCGGCTGGGCTCTGAAACACCACCGGGGAAAGCTATATCTAGCCCCCCCTCTCCAGCCTTAACTCCACCTGAGGCTTGGGAAGAGCCGAGGACTCCTTCGAGCCCCTTTAACACCAGGCGGCTGGGCTCTGAAACTCCACCGGGGAAAGCTATATCTAGCCCCCCCTCTCCAGCCTTAACTCCACCTGAGGCTTGGGAAGAGCCGAGGACTCCTTCGAGCCCCTTTAACAACAGACGGCTGGGCTCTGAAACTCCACCGGGGAAAGCTATATCTAGCCCCCCCTCTCCAGCCTTAACTCCACCTGAGGCTTGGGAAGAGCCGAGGACTCCTTCGAGCCCCTTTAACAACAGGCGGCTGGGCTCTGAAACTCCACCGGGGAAAGTTACATTTAGCAATCTTTCTCCTGCTAGACTTCAAGGAGCTGTAAGGTTGATTGAGCTATCCGCGGGGGGGCGCGGCAGCAGCGGCGGCGGAGAGAGGCGCGTGTGGCCTGTTGCGCCCGGTTCCCTTTTCCATCTCTGGGAGCACCGGCAGCGCTGGGGGCATGGCCCCTCGGACAGGATAGATACCTTCTTGGTTAGAGACACCACTAGTAGAGATAGGGGCTGTGCCTCCTGACTCCACACAGAATTGTATACACACATCAGCTTGGGAAACTGGTCTGATTGGTAATGCAATGTACCTGAGCAAATTGTTGTAATATTTTGTGGCTCAGGTAGATTATAATACTCTGGAATTGAATTAGTAAGACCTACATTCTCCCAACTAGCACCATCTACTGCCACCGGGGTGGGAATTGAAATCGGGGCGACTATAGAAGTTGCGAAGGGGAACGGGAGATATGGCTGGAACAGAGTGGACAAATGTTACAAAAGAAGGCGGGATCGCTGTTTAGTAGCTATCCCGCCTTCTGTCCCCTCTGTTTCTCAGAATAGTTTGGGGAGCAGACCTTCCATTCCACTGACTCTCAACCTGCTCCTTTGCAATGCCAGGTCGGTGAAAAATAAGACCCACATCATCCAGGATCTCCTCCTGGATGAGGGCGCCGACCTGGCTTGTTTTACAGAGACCTGGCTGGGAGAGGGAAGCGCTGCTATATGGGCGCAGGCTCTCCCAGCCGGGTACTCTGTTAGTGAGCAGGTGAGGGAAAGTGGGCGGGGGGGCGGTGTGGCTCTAGTCTATAAAACACCTTAACCTTGACCAGGATACCTGTCCGGAACATGGCCCATATCGAGTGTATGTACCTTAGCCTGAAGACCAGGGATAGTTTAGGGATTTTGCTAGTCTACCGACCACCCCGTTGTCTAGCAGACTCCCTGACCGAGCTGACACAGCTGGTCTCTGAGCTTTTGCTGGAGTCTCCTAGACTTTTAGTGCTGGGAGACTTCAACATTCCGCTCGAGGCCAGCTTAACAGGTGCGGCTCGGGAGTTCATGGATTCCATGACAAACATGGGCCTATCCCAATTGGTCAACAGGCCCACACATTGTGCCGGTCATACGCTCGATGCGGTCTTTTGTACGGAACAGGAATATCCGTGGGCGGAAGTTGTAAATACCTCCGCATTGTCATGGACGGATCATTTCCTGGTCAAGACAGAACTTAGAGCCAACATCTGCCCTCCCGGGGGTGGTGGACCTATTAGAATGGTCCGCCCTCGAAGGCTGATGGAGCCACTTGGATTCTGGAAAGCCTTGGAGGGATTAATGGTTGGGAATGCCAGTGACCCTGTCGAGGCTCTGGTCGACACTTGGAATAGTGATCTCACCAGGGCCATCGACACGATCGCTCCCAAGCGCCCTTGCCATCCCGCTCCTAACCGTAAGCCATGGTTCACACCTGAGATGAGGAGGATGAAGCAGTATGGACAACGGCTAGAGTACAAGTGGCGAAAAACTCGACTCTTATCTGACAGGACTCACCATAGGAAATTTCTTTATTCCTATCGGGAGGCATTGCGTGCAGCGAGGAAAGCTTTCTCTTCTGCACGCATTGCGTCTGCAGAGTCACGTCCAGCAGAGCTGTTTAGGGTGGTGAGGGAGATGACGCAGGTACCCCCTGCGCCAAATCCCTTGCTTAATCCGACTACAGCCTGCTGTGATGCATTTAACAACTACTTTGCAGACAAAATCTCTCAGATAAGAGCCGACCTTGACGCCACTATTGAGACCGAGTCTATAGGCGAGGTGTCCAACGACTCCGCCGATGTAGTTTTACTGGATCAGTGGCAATCTGTGAGTACCGAGGACGTGGACAAGCTGCTTGGTAAGGTGAGGAAGACGACTTGTCCTCTCGACCCTTGCCCATCATGGCTGGCCGTCCAGGGGGGGGATGCATTGATGAGATTCCTTACGGATATCGTCAATGCATCCTTCAGGGAAGGACATGTTCCATCATGTTTGAAGGAGGCGGCAGTTAGGCCGCTTCTGAAAAAGCCTTCCCTGGACCCCCTGGATATGAAAAACTATAGGCCTGTGTCATTGCTGCCATTTTTGAGCAAGGTGATCGAGAGAGCGGTCGCTCTTCAGCTCCAAGCGGTCTTGGATGAAACCGATTATCTAGACCCATTTCAAACCGGCTTCAGGACAGGCTTTGGGGTTGAGACTGCCATGGTTGCCTTGACCGACGATCTGCGTCTGGGCATCGACAGGGGTAGCGTGACCCTGTTGGTGCTTTTAGACCTCTCAGCGGCTTTTGATACAATAGATCACGGCATCCTCGTGGACCGCCTGAGGGGGTTAGGTATCGGGGGCACTGCTTTGCAGTGGTTCCGGTCCTTCCTCTCGGGTCGGTCCCAGAGGGTGCTGCTCGGGGACTGTAGCTCGAGTAAGAGGGACCTCACTTGTGGGGTCCCTCAGGGAGCTATTTTGTCCCCGATGTTGTTTAACATCTATATGAAGCCGCTGGGTGAGATAATACGGAGTTATGGTGCTGGGTGTTATCAGTACGCTGATGACACCCAAAACTATTTCTCCATATCTCGTTCGTCGGCCTCGAATTCCAATGGCATATCTTCTCTCAATGAATGTCTTGGGGCGGTAATGGGCTGGATGAGGAAAAACAGATTGAAGCTGAATCCAGACAAGACGGAGGTGCTCACGGTCTCGGCCCCGAAACCAGGAATTGGGTTGCAACCTCCAGTCCTGGATGGGGTCACGCTCTCCTCCAGTGACTGTGTTCGCAGCTTGGGGGTGCTTCTTGACTCGTCGCTCCTGATGACTAATCAGGTTAATGCGACGGTCAAGAGCGCCTGTTATCAGCTTCGGCTGATACGCCAGCTGCGCCCGTTTTTGGAAGTACGGGATCTTGAAACTGTTGTGCACGCATTGGTAACCTCACGCCTTGACTTCTGTAATGCACTCTACATGGAGCTACCCTCGTGCCTGGTTCGGAAATTACAGCTGGTACAGAACATGGCAGCCAGACTTGTTTCCTGAACATCTCGGAGGGATCACATCACTCCGGTGCTGAGATCCCTCCACTGGCTGCCTATCAGCTTCTGGGCCAGGTACAAGGTGTTGGTTATCACCTTTAAAGCCCTAAATGGCTTGGGCCCAAACTATCTCAGAGACCGCCTTCTCCCATACAATCCTCCCCGCGCTCTTCGATCCTCCGGGAGGAAATTGCTGCAGCCTCAGAAAATGAGGCTTGCGGCTACCTCCCGGAGGGCTTTTTCAGCTGTCGCCCCTAGGCTCTGGAACGACCTGCCGGATGAGATCCGTCAATTAACATCTTTGGATAGCTTTAAAAAAGCTATTAAGACGGATCTCTTCCGGCAGGCCTTTCCAGAGTAGTATACCCCCACCCCGGATATAGGTAGCCATGCTAAATGATGTTCCTGCGTGGCCCCATCGGCAGATGGAAGGGATCATCCAGCTTGCTTACCGATTCTGTGTGGATTTTAATATAATTAATCATGTTGATTTTATATATTGCCTGATTTAATAATTTTTTAAGGGGGGGTGGGGGGGTTTCTGTATTATGTTTTATGTATATTGTGTTTTAAATTATGTAAGCCGCCCTGATTGGGTATCCATTGGGCGGGGTATAAATAAAATTTTATTATTATTATTATATTATTATGAAAGAGATGCCTCTTAGTCTGCAAGATCATAACTTCCAGAATCCCCCAGGCAGCATGACCACTGGCCATGCTAGGTGGGGGATACTGCAAAGTTGCAATCCAAAACAGTATCTTTTCAAGCTCTGTTGTGTTGTTCAGCCATAAACCTGCACTCCACTCCAACTAAGAAATATCAAAAAGGGGGCTTCAGTGGGTGGAAATATTATTATAAATATGTATTATCTTCCCTCCCACAACTTTAGTTCACTTCTGTTTGCCTTGGCACTTGGACTTACATTTCCATGACCAATAGAATGTTCCTGAAATCTGTGGAGATTGTGGGTAGACCCTCTGTCTCATGGACTTCTCAGAAAACCAGCTCCATCTCTCAGAGGGATAATGGATGAGAAACTCATAAGCCATATCTTGACTGTTACATTTTTCTTTCCATTGCCTTTCTTTTTCTTTTTAGAGTTTTAATGGTGAAAACAACTCATTCCCTCTAGATTTAGGGGTTTGTACCAGAGGCATTGGTCTTTCCAATTTTCAGGTATCACTCCTGCATGGATATGACTTGTTTTGCAATTAAAGTTGTAGCACCACATTTCTTATTACAAACAACTCTGTTAGGTTCTTTTAAAAGTATATTACTTATTTCCCTCTTGATTTCCCAAATGGTGTAGACACCAGATTTTTGTTTTTTAAACTTTTTTCATCAACCTTTTCCATCTGTTCATACAATTTAGGCTGAGAGCTGGGACCCTCATTTTAAGTGACCTCAGCCCCCTTGTTGCAATTCCCTTGCATGTAGAAAATTAGCACATTCCTAGAGCTGCTGAGACCTGTAGCCCAACAACATCTGAAAGACTACATGATTCCCATTCATGACATACAGCAGGATGGGCAGTTCTTATGTCTGTAGTTCCATTGTCATGGACAGATCATTATTTTGTCATATTTAGACTCATTAGGACTCAGAACCTCTGCAGCAGTGGGGGACCGATTAAGATGGTCCATTCCAGGAGCTGGTGTATCTGGATGGATGGCTCTTGTGGATTTCACCTTAGCAGACAATTTGGTCAAAACTGTGTCTGACTTCTGGAATAGGGAAATGATCAGCACAGTGGACACAATTGCTCCTGAGTTTCCCCTCTTACAGAATGGAGTCAAAGCAGCCCCCCCCCCCAATTTTCCAAGGAGTTGATGATGAAATGTGATGGGGGCTAGAGCAAGTCTAACCCAACATGGCCTACAGTCTATTTGAAAGCCTTCTCCATGGCAGTGTGGGCAGCAAAGGAATGATTTTATGCTGCAGCCATTGCATCTGCAAGAAGACATGCAGCAAAGCTGTTTCAAGTGGTCAAAAACTCACACCAGTTTTCAAGTAGGAAATGCAAACTACTTAAGAGCCCACTGTGAAGAATTTGCACAGCACTTTGCAGATCCACTCCAACTTGGATGCTGTTGATATAGTTCCAGTGAATGTTATCTCGGTCCATTGTTATTGGTATTTTTCAATTTATGTGGCCAGAGGAAGTAGACAGGATCCTTGGAGGGGTGAGGGTCACCACATGTGTGCTAGACTCTTGCCCGTTGTGGCTTATCAAACATCCCAAGAGAGATTGGCTGAGTGGGTGAAGGGGGTAGTCAATGCCTCCTTAGAGCAAGGCAAAGTTCCAGCTTGTTGAAAGGAGATAGTTGTGAAGGCTTTATAATGAGTAATTATTGGCCAGTGCCCAACTGTTGTTGTTGTTGTTGTTGTTAACTGCCTTCAAGTCAACTTCAACTCATGGCGACCCTGTGAATGGGACATCTCCAATACCCCCTTTCTTCTACCTCTATGCTCAAATCCTGCAGTGTCAGACACATGAACTCCCTGATTAAATCTAACCATTTGGCCTATGACCTTTCCCTCTTTCTACTGACTGCCATCTTTCCTAGCATCATTGTCTTTTCTAATGAGTCATGCCTTCTCATGATGTGGCCAAAGTACAGCACTCTCAATTTCATCATCTTGGCTCCAAGGGTGACTTCATGCTTGATCTGTTCTAGGACCCATTTATTTGACTTTTTGGCTGTCCACGCATCCTTAGCACTCTTCTCCAGCATTTCATCTCAAATGACTTGATTTTCCTTCTGTTGGTTTCTCCACTGTTTAGCTTTAGCATTCATACAGTGTGATGGGGAATATAATGGTTTGGAAAATCCTTGCTCATGTACATTATTACAGTCTAAATGAAAGAGATTAAAATAAAAGCTCAGAGTTGGTGCAAAATAGTTTGGTGCCTGTGATGAAGGAGAAAATGTTTTCCTCTCTCTCCATTAAACACACAGATGTAAGGTGGACTAACAACTAAATAACACTGGTGATGTAAGAGTGTCCACCACTACCCTTGAAGGCAGGATGCTTGTATAGAGAGTGCAGGACAGGCATACACATCTCTGCCTCAAACAGAAGAAGTGTAAGAGGGATGGCCAGCAGGCTTCCAACCTGCAACATCCATTGCCTAAGGCAGTTGCTTCAGCTATCATAAGCTCGGCCCTGTGAAAGCCCTGGAGGGAAAGATGGTTTTGAATGAGGACTTTGAAAGAAGAGAGAAATGAGACAACATAGGACAAGTGTCCTGAGAAAGGATTCAACAGAAGCAATTAAGAAATCAAACATAGCACCACCTGGTCAGTCCCACCTACCTCTTGCACACAATCTCTTTCACACACACACACCAAAGCACAACATAGTTCAGTCACAGTGAGGTGAGAAGATAGCTCTTATAGAATGCGCAGATCCCAAGATAAATAGCATTATATTAACATCGACCCAAATTAACCACATTCGGGCCAGTCTTAGATGACAGAGCTGAGAGATGGGGTGGAAGGGCTTAGAGGAAATTAAAGGAAAACAAATGCAGAACAGATGTTGGGAAGCTGCACTTTCCATTCAGAGAATAATAAATGTGTGTAACTGCCTGCCAGACAGGGTTACAAGGGGCAGGAACACCAAGGTCACTTAATAAACAATTAGAGTTCTTTAGGGTGAAATCAAATGCGAACAGAGACAAACCTGGATGGCTGATGTTTAAACATAATCACGTCTTCCTTCCTTCTCCGAGTTTATGAGAGCTGTTCGTTTTTATTGCTAATATTTTCACAGTCACTTTCCCCTTGAGGAATGCTGCCTCATGGTCTCCCCCTGGAGGAGTACCAGCAAGGGCATGCTCCATGTCCATTTTGCAGAGTGTCCAAGAGGTAAACACTTTTCCCACTAGGGAACTGGCCTAGACCACCAACACATTTGACATACAGTAGGTCAATCAGCAGCTGCCATCAACAACCACCATAAGGCATCCCTTTTGCCTGAACTAGATGTTCCTTCAAGGTGAAGGAAGCAGTAACCCTTTACTTCTCTCGTATAACATGGGCAGAGTCAAAACTAAGCTGTGTCTTGATTGCCAAAACTCTATCATTTGCTTCTGTTTTTCATTTCAACAAGTCTAGCCAACTCAAGGAGATGGAGTAAGGATGAACAAATCAGTCAGCTTTCATTTTTCCAAACCTGAGCTGGATTTATTCTAAACTTTAAATTGAAAGTTTCATGAAAGTTTACATGCATTTTGGGTAATACATATTTTTATATGTATTATATAATGTGTGTGTGTGTATGTGTGTGATTGAAAGGTAACCCAACAGGACTTCTTGCAAGTTTGTCCTGCATATTTACAGATATAGATATAGACAAATGTTGGATAATATGAATGTTTGTGTGTGTGTGTGTGTGTATTTGTTGTGTACTTTAAATTCATTTCTGACTTATGGCAACCTAAGGTGACCCTATCACAGGGTTTTCTGGGTCTGAGAGTGTGTGACTTGCCCAGGGTCATCCATTGTGTTTCCATGGTGATTGGGGATTCGACCCCTGATCTCCAGAGTTGTAGTCCATGCTCAAACCACTTGTTGTTGTATGCCTCCAAGTCATTCTTGACTTATGGCAACCCTAAAACAAACCTATCATAGAGTTTTCATGGCAAGTTTCTTCACAAGTGGTTTGCCATTGCCATCCTCTGAGGCTGAGAGAGTATGACTTGCCCAAGGTCACCCAGTGGGTTTTTATGATCAAGCAGGGAACTGAACCCTTATCTCCAGAGTTGTAATCCAACATTCAAACCGCTACACCCCACTGAATCAACACATAGGTAAATCTTTTTGGTTCACTGAGTGTACTCTAGACTGCCAACAAAATTCAGGACAATATGTGTTAATTATCTTCCTACTGCTATTATGTTTGTTAACATCAGTACTGCTTTGTAAACTGTTACATACACACACACACACACACACACACACATATTCTGTGTGACCCTCGGTTGAGAAAAGGTTCTCTCTCTCAACCAAGGGTCACACAGAATGTATATACCCCTCTCACTTCCATGCCAGCATTCTCTGAAGATGCCAGCCACAGATGCTGGTGAAATGTCAGGAATAAAATGTTCTAGAACACAGCCACATAGTCTGAAAAACCCACACACACAAAAAAAAAACATGGTTGCTGGCCATGAAAGCCTTTGACTTCACATTAAAATGATTGTATCCCCTATAGTTAGGAGTATTAAAATGTCACATTAAACTAGAATGGCACTATTAATAATATTAAAACATTTTGGAACAAAACTTTAAAAGAATAAAAAGTGGTATAAAAACAGTACAATTTAAACAATGTAGCACTCTTTTAAGAGCCCTTTCCTTAAAACCATTCATTTCTAAAAGTCTGTTGGAGCCTAAACCTAAAATGTGGTGGGACTACGGTTCCCAGAATCTTCACCCAGTAGTCATGCTAGCTGTTTGATTCTGCATTTTTGTTTTTAAAAATTCATTTTCATTATAAAACAAACTTTTTAATTGTCTAATATTAAATGTCACCTTTGTTTCTACCATGGGAAAATAGCAATATCACATGTTGAAGAAAGATGGGATTTCTGTGCCTACTTTTGACATTTCACAAAATTTTAAAACTTGCTTCTAATTTATTTTGGGAATAGTTATTAAAGCTAAGTTTCTAGTCGTGATTTAAGACCAACGCCCACATGCTCAGCCTCTGTTCTGTACATAAAACTTGAAGGATGAATGTAACCCATCCACAAAGACCACAGAGACGTAATTTGTGGTTGCCCCATTCTAAGTCCTTGTGTCTCCTATGATGCACACATTGGTTCTTTGTACATAGAGGCTCTTCCCTTTGTATCAAGAGAAGGAAGCTGTCCATGTGGACAAATGAATGCATGCCTCCACTGAAATTAACAGAGAAACCTTACTGGGTGGCACTGTTCTGTTGTGCTAGAAACTAAACACAGGATTAGGGTATGAATTTGTCATCAGGAAGACACTAACAATTATCAGTTGGGTTGATTCCTAGGGCCAACTCAGCCTTTCCTGTCTCAGCCAAATACTGACTCAGCCATTTCTTTAATTCTCCTGGCCCACTGGAACTAAGAGGAATATCACACAATAAATTTCATCAATTTACTTCTGTGTTTGACCATTCCTAATCACATGCCATCATGGCTCTCCCATCACTGGAAGCCCGCAGTCTTGGTTTTATTTTTGATTCTTCCCTGCCATTTATTCCCCAGATCCAGGCCACAACCAAATCATGTAGATTCTTTCTTTACAATATTGCAAAAATCAGACTGTTTCTTTCAGCATCTACTGCCAAGATACTGGTTCACATGCTGGTGGTCTCATGGCTGGATTATAGTAATCTCCTGATGACAGAGCTTCCTCTTTCCCACCTTCGTTCCTATGATCTCCATTCAACATTTAGCTGCTCACGTCATTTGTTCTGTTCACCATTTCGACCACATCACCCCTTTGCTGTCATCCTTTCACTGGCTCCCTCTTCCTTTTCATATTCATTATAAACTTCTTTTGGTCACTTTTAAAGCTCTGCATGGATTGGCCTCTCCCTACTTGTCAGTGCTGGTTTCCCCTTACCTTCCTCCTTGTGTCCTATGGTCTAGTAATCAAGGACTGCTGTCTTAACCAAGGATTTCCACTTCCTCATCTCAGATCCACCCCTTCTTGTGTGCTGCCCCTTATTCTTGGAACTTCCTTCCTATACGAGTACGGACCATCACTTCTTTAACCAGCTTCAAGAATGAATTGAAGAAAACTCTGTTTAGGGAAGCATTCCAAGACACAATGTGATTGATAGACTACGTTTATTTTAACCTGTTTTCTGATATATTTTACTGTTGTATTTTAACATGTATTATCCTTATAATTGTTTACTTTAGATGGTATAACTCAGGCAGGTCCTTATCTTTAACTTAATTGATCATGTAGAGCGCAGTGTAAATTTATGACACTTTATATATAAATTGTAATCATCATCATCGTCGTCGTCGTCATCATCCCACTGTACTGTAGTTTGATCACTCTTGAATCACATCTTTTCCTTGTTGGGGGAAAAAGCCATTAATGGCTTGCAGTGTTGCTACTGTGGCCAGATACCAGCAATCCCAGGCAGGAAGGTGGATCAAGGGGAACAGTGGATAAAGCAATCATGGAAACATGCAACACCAAAGACTAATGCTGTGAGGGTGTGAAATGGATCAGCTCTGTAATATCATATTTCTGCTTTCAGAAACAATATTATTGGTGCGAGAAAACAGACTAGTGCAATATTGTCCTAAATCTTAAGATGCATGACTATATTTGTGCACCCACTGTAAGGTTTGCCTCTATCACCTTCCCCGCCTGGGACCATCTCTACCCCAGCACACAAGGCAGCGGCGGCAGTGCTTGGAGGCCTTCTCCAGCCCTCTCCAGCCCCCCCAGCCCTTAGGAGAAACACCTGAGGGACGCAGCTGACTGAGAGCCAGGAGGAGCTTCGGCGGGGGGATAAAAGCCCCCGCCTGGGACCATCTCTCCCCTGGCATTCCCTCAACCCCCTGGATAGAAACAACTATAGACCAGTATCCTTGCTCCCTTTTTTGAGCAAGGTGATCAAGAGGGCAGTTGCTTCCCAACTCCAAGCAGTCTTGGATGAAACCGATTATCTCGATCCATTTCAAACCAGCTTCAGGACAGGATATGGAGTGGAGACTGCCATGGTTGCTCTGACCGATGACCTCCGCCTTAGAATCGACAGGGGTAGTGTGACCCTGTTGGTGCTCTTGGATCTCTCAGCAGCCTTTGACACCATAGATCATGCCATCCTCTTGGATCGCTTGAGAGAGTTAGGAATCGGAGGCACTGCTTTGCAGTGGTTCTGTTCCTTCCTCTCGGGCAGATCCCAGAGGGTGAGGCTCGGGGACAGTTGCTCATCTAAAATCAAGCTTAATTGTGGCATCCCTCAGGGCACCATTCTATCCCCGATGTTATTTAATATTTACATGAAGCCGCTGGGTGAGATCATTTGGAGGCATGGAGCGCAGTGCCATCAGTATGCTGATGACACCCAGATATACTTCTCCATGACCAGATCATCGGCTCAGACTTCAGATGGCATCTCTCCTCTTAATGACTGTCTCAGAGAGGTAATGGATTGGATGAGGAAAAACAGATTGAAGTTAAATCCAGATAAAACAGAGGTACTGACAGTCATGGGCCCGAAACCAGATCTGGGAATACAATCTCCAGTCCTGGATGGAGTCACACTCTCCTCCAAGGACTGTGTTCGCAGCTTGGGGGTGCTCCTAGATTCATCTCTTCACATGACTAGTCAGGTGAATGCGGTGGTCAGGAGTGCCTGTTATCAGCTTCAGCTGATACGCCAACTGCGCCCTTATCTGGACATGAGGGATCTGGAAACTGTGGTACATGCTTTGGTAACCTCACGTCTGGATTACTGCAACGCACTCTACATGGGGCTACCCTTGTGCTTAACCCGGAAACTGCAATTAGTTCACAATATGGCAGCCAGGTTAATTACCAGAACATCCAGGAGGGAGCACATAACACCCGTGCTTAAATCCCTCCGCTGGCTGCCAGTTAGTTTCTGGGCACAGTACAAGGTGTTGGTTTTAACCTTTAAAGCCCTACATGGCTTGGGTCCATCTTATCTCAGGGACCGCCTCTCCCCATATGAACCCCCCTGCACCCTTTGGTCCTCTGGGAGGAACCTGCTCCAACCCATGAAGACTAGGTTGGCGCAGACCTCCCAGAGGGTTTTTTCTGCGACTGCTCCCAGGCTATGGAATGGCCTGCCGAATGAGATCCGTCATATCTCCACTCTTGCTGCCTTTAAAAAGGCAGTAAAGACAGATTTCTTCCGGCAGGCCTTCCTGGAATAACATCCCCGGCAATGGTGGAGTTTTACTATGCACCTTCCACCCTGTCCTACTATATACAGATCTGCCAAGGGGCTGTATTGTATTGTGTTTTAATGTATGGTTTTAATTTCTTCTTAATTTAATTATTTTTTAAGGGGTGGGAGGGTTAGGGCATGGGATTTGGGTATATTTTAACTGTTCCTTGTTTTAATATGTTGTTCGCCGCCCCGATTGCCGAGCAGAGGGGTGGCTTATAAATAAAAAATTATTATTATTATTATTATTATTATTATTCCAAATTGTATGCTACCTGAGGCAGGGACCTGTTGTTGGTTCATATTAGGGTAGTAAAAAAAAAAGTTCAACAAAAGAAGAGATGAAAAGCAAGTCTGTTCTTCTTGCCAATGGTTGAGCCTTGTGTGTCTGTGATGTGTTCTTGCTAATAAAACCTATGGAAGACTATCACTATTCTTTTCCCTATTGTTGAAATGAGTGCCAAAGGTGGGCTGACATTTCCACCACTGATATGCAGAGGGAATTATTATTGTATTGAGTGGTCATTATTTCCTTCTGAAATAAAGCTATTAAAGACCAAAATTTGGGGCCCAGTCTGCATGGGCCAATAAAATGACCTCCCCACCTCATCTCAGCAAAGAGTGTGAACAATGCAGGGCCCAGTTCCAGAGTCTGGTGCATACAGTCCAGACGATGTCCAACCCGTTGAGCTCCAGACCCAGGGCCTACCCATCTTAAATTGTATTTTTAAAACTTATGGAAAGATCTGGAGCCCTCCATTGTGACACCAGGACACTGTTTAAAATGTATCCTGCTATGCTGCCAATAGATGGGTTTTGCTGGGACAAAAAATATTAAGTACAACTATTAAAGGTATTGCTCTTGATCTCCAGCTGGTTTTCACATAGACAGAATTGGGGTATTGTGGCCTAGCAGTTGTAAAAAAAAATGAAGCAACAAGACTAATTCCCAATTCTAAATGCCTTTGGATTCATGCTTTCAAAAAAAGAAAGAAATTAACTTTCTAATCCTTCTGATTTTAAGACCATCACACAATATATAACATCAGGATGAGCATCTGCTCACAATCTTGAACTTACAACAGAAGCTGTGATGTGGGGCATGTTGTCAGCTGCTCTATCATGAGAAAAGTGGCTCAGGGTAGAAAGGATTATGGAAATCAGTTCTTTAAAGGTATCAGGTTTCTTCAGCCATAAAATTCCCAGAATAAGGTGGGTGAAGAGAATGGGGCTTAAAAAGGATAAAAACAAGTCACTGATGTGGCCAAGACAGATAAGTGTAGCTCAACAACGTCTTTTGAGATGACTGAAAGTATGAAGAACACATCCACAGGAAACTAGCAGGCATTTTTACTCTATATCAGAGTATTTCAATATTGAACATAAATAATATTGCTGATATTAAACGTATTAACAAACGGCCCTTCAGTGCAGCATCAGGAAACTAGTGCTGTATTTAAAAAGATATTGTGTGTCTGGAAAAATCATTTTTAGTCTTATTCTTGTTATAACACCATCAG
The DNA here is from genome assembly GCA_026167975.1 of Phrynosoma blainvillii. Lineage (NCBI taxonomy): Eukaryota > Metazoa > Chordata > Lepidosauria > Squamata > Phrynosomatidae > Phrynosoma > Phrynosoma blainvillii. Next base: position 20,271,405 of record JANUYF010000004.1, on the reverse strand, counting down.
TCTGAGACTTCCGGTTGGCAATGGCTCCTCGTTAGGACGCGCATTCAATTGCTCTTGGTGCCCGTCCTATGCTGTGGGGTTCCCTGGATTTCGGATCTCGAATCTGGAGATCCAGAAATTGCTCTCCAAGACTGGAGAGCTCAGAGGGGGCTCGTAGGAGGTCCATCCTGATTCGGAACGGCGACTTTGAGAACTTTAATTGCCCGGCTTGAAAGAGAATCAGAAGGACAAAAGAGCAAGCCACGGACCCACAGCAGAATGGCCTTTTCGCAGAAGAGCTGCAGGGGAGCCGCCAATTTTAATTATTTTTTACAGTTTTAAGGCGAAGATGGTTAATAGTTTTGGTTCGGATAAACTTAAGAGACCTGGAAGGTGAGGATATCTGGTCTGGTCTTTACAATCGGCTTGGTGTGATGATTAGCAGAAGGGAAAGTGAAAGTGTGAGAGAATAGGCTTTAAAAAGTTTACAAACAAATGAAGGAGCCTCCTTTGCCTTGTTACGGGACTCGCTTTTCCGCCTGAGTATTTGAGGCAAAACGGAATTATAAGTAGAATCCTCTCTCATAAAAGACTCAGTGGAAAGAAAGATTATTGAAGAAATTAAACTGTAATAATATATTTATGTTGCTTCTAAGAACTCTTCTTATTTTATTATCTTTGAATGATAAGTGATCACCTTATTCCTGTGCTTTTTTGAGCTATAGCTTCATTTTTGAGCTATTTCTGAATACGTGGACTGTTTAATTATTTTCTTTGACTTGATTTTTGATGTCTTGCATCGGTTTCTTCTGTTTAAGCCCCAGCCAGATTGGAAATGAGGGCTTGAATTATATAAAGAGCTAGATTTATTATTGATTTCACTGATTCTACAATATAAAGAGCCCCGTTCTGCTGCATAAAGAAGTATATTCAGATTGTGCAACTCATTATAGAAGAGGTTATTGGAAGAGAATACTGGACTCTTTCTAGCTGTCCTTGGGACAAGGTAAAATTAAATTGAACTGACCTTGCATTAACAAATTTGGCCTTCACTACGCTTGTCTGAGACTTGATAAACTCAAGGACAAAATGACAACGAGGTCTCAGATGCAAAAAATGGCTTCACAAGTTCAAAGGAGATCCTCTGCTGACAAGCCTAAAAATATAGATATGAGTCAGCTAATTTTAGAAAAAATAGACTATCTAATAAATTTTCCTCCCAATTCATTGAATTTAAAAAAGAGGTCCGACATGAGATCAGGTCGGACCTTCTGGAAATAAATCAAAAAGTGGATGTGTTATTGGGGGAAATGCAAAACATAAAGAAGAGAGTCGAGATCTTAGAATACACAGCGGAGAGATCAGAGCGGCAAATAACAAAAGTGGAAAATAATAGAGAGCAAGATATGGACGAATTGGCCACGCTGGAGCAAAAAATTAGAGAAAAAGCAATTAAAATCAGGGGCTTGTCAGAGGAGAAAAATGAAAATCTGCCAGAAAGAATAATACCAAAAATGGCAGAATTTATGGCAAAGAGTACACAGGAAATGTATTTGGAAATTGATACGTTGTTCTGCGTTAACTCTGTGGTTGCAAAACAAAAAGGATTCCCAAGGGACGTGGTGGTTAACTTTGTTAGAAGGCAGGCCAGAGACTCTTTTTTGGCTAAACACAATCAGGAATTGTTTAACATAGAAGGACAAAGCTTAAGAATATTAAAAGATGTGCCGGGGAGAATATTGAGAAAACGACAGAACTACACCACATTAACCGATTTTTTGAGAAAGGAAAAGATTCAATATCGATGGGAGACCCCTGAAGGACTGACATTCTGGTGAGGGAGGAGAAGAATCAGAATAAACAGCACAGATCAAGCGGCAAATTTTCTAAAACAAGCAATGGGCAGAGCGAGAAAACAGGATAAGGATAAAAGAAAGGGACAAAAACCAGGGGAAAAGGACAATGATGAGGACTCCAAAGATACTGGAACTGTTGGGAACCCGGAGGATACCCAGGAAAAAAAGGAGGGCCATGGGGCGGCTGCACCTTTCAATCTGGATTATGACTTATTTGATACTCAACTCGAATTGCAACGAGGAGAGGATGAAGAAGAAGATGAAGATGAAGATGATGATGATGATGATGAGAAGATAGTTCTAAAAACCTGCCAGAAATTGAGGATTTTAGATTCGCGATTGAGGAATGGGATAAAGGGGACAATAGTTGTTCAACACTAGCCTCTCTGATTGGTCCTGAAGAATACTTTGATAACTAATTGTTGAGGAGACGGAATTAATAATATTTTGGAATAACGGTAATTGTAATTGAAATTGGAACTAAAGGAAATGGCATATTCTAAGCAACTTAAAATAATATCTTTAAATGTTCAAGGGCTAAACACTCCACAAAAACGGAAAAATTTTTTTCATTATCTCCAGAAATTAAAACTAGACATCTATTGTTTGCAGGAATGTAGGATAAAAAAGAAAGATATAAAATATCTACGGAATTTAAAACTTGGTCTGGAATTTACAGCAGTGTGTTCACTTAGGAAGAGAGGAGTTGCCCTATATATAAATCCTATTTATGAACCCAAATTGGTTTATAGTGATCCGGACGGGTTTTGTCTAATGGTGGAGATTACTGTGGAGGATAAAGCTTTTCTTTTAATAGGAATTTATGGTCCGCTGGAGAATAAAAGCAAATTTTATAAAAAGTTGAAAGAAAGAGTGTTAGATTTGCATCAGGAAAATATAATTATGTTGGGAGACTTTAATGGGGTAGTTGATCCAGTAATGGATCAAACAACAATAAAATCAAGCAGGAAAGCTCAGGGGAAACTACCCAAAGAATTTTTTAATCTGACAGAAATGTTACAATTGAGAGACGTGTACAGAGCAAAGAAAGGCAAAGAGAAAGATTATACTTTTTATTCTAATAGACATCAAACGCACTCTAGGATTGATATGGTCTGGATGTCTGATCATTTATTAAATAAGGTATCAAAAATTAAAACACTGTCAAGAATTTGGTCAGACCATAACCCAATAATTACAGAATTAAAATTTGGTCAGCCGACTTATTATTGGATATTAAATGTGAATATATTGAAAAATAATGACATCTGCGAAGAAATCAAAAAACAAATAACATATTACTTCAAAGAGAATCTGAATAAGGATGTACCTATTCATTCTGTTTGGGATGCACATAAAGTGGTAATAAGAGGGATTATTATACAAAAAGCAGTAGAATGGAAGAGACAAAGGCGACAAAAGGAAGAAAAACTTACCAAGGAGTTGGGAGAATTGGAAGTTAAATTGACGAAAGATCCAAATTTGGACGAAATTAAAGACAAAATTAGGCTCATTCAGAAACAATTATCAATTTTTACTATGGAACAAATTGAAAATAAAATTTAATTCATTAGACAAAAATATTATGAATTTGGAAATAAGTCAGGGAGATTATTATCATATATGGTCAGGAAAGAAAGAGCCAAAAGAACAATAACCAAAATTAGAAAAGACACTGAAACTCTCTCAAAGCAAACTCAGATTAAGAAAGTCTTTGTGGATTTTTTTGAGAATTTATATAAATTAAACCCAACACAAGATATTGAAATTACAAATTATTTGGATAATATGAAAATCTTTAAAATAACGAAGGAACAACAAGATTTACTTAATCATCCTATTACATGTAAAGAATTGGAACAAGCAATTGGGCAATCTAAATCTTCTAAATCTCCAGGTCCGGACGGTTACTCAAACGAATATTACAAAATATTTAAATCGGAATTAATGACACCTCTGTTAGCTACTATGAATGAAATTGTTGAAGGAAATATTCCCCAATCATGGAAATCCGCAAATATTTCATTAATATTAAAACAAGGATGGATTAGACCCCAATAATTATAGACCTCGTTATTAAATACTGATTACAAACTGTTGGCATCAATTTTGGCAAACCGATTGAAAACTATATTAGGGAATTGGATTCATGAAGATCAAAATGGCTTTCTCCTGCACAGGGGGACAAAACAAAATTTTAGAAATTTGATAAATATAATTGATTTTCATCAAAAAAATATACAAAGAAAATTGGCACTAATCTTTCTGGACGTGGAGAAAGCCTTTGATAATGTGAACTGGAATTTCATGATTGGGGTTCTGGAAAAAATTGGAGCAGGAAGTGTCTTCACCCAATGGATCAAAAAAATATATTCAGAACAGGATGCTTCTATATTAATAAATGGGGATAGAACTTCCAAATTTACAATTCGAAAAGGGGTGCGGCAGGGATGCCCCCTGGCCCCTCTACTGTTTATTTTGACTCTTGAAATATTGCTTATTCAAATTAGAAGTAAAAAGGAAATTCAACGGTTTGAATTTGGAAAACAAAGCTATAAACTCCGTGCCTACGCTGATGATTTAGTTTTAACAATCACAAATCCATTAGAAAGCATCCAGCCCGTAATGGATCTCTTAATTGAATTTGGGAAAGTTTCAGGATATAGAATAAACAGAAATAAATCTATTATGATGACCATGAATGTTACCAAGATGGAGATTGACAAATTAAAAGACATAACTGGGTTTAAATTTGAAGATAAAATTAAATACCTGGGAATATGGATTAGCACTAAAAATGCGGATCTCTTTTAAAATAATTATCAAAAAAAAAATGGAATGAGATTAAAGATAATATGAAAAAGTGGGATCAACTAGCGTTATCCTGGATGGGTAGGGTAGCACTGGTTAAAATGTCAATTATACCAAAATTAATATATTACTTCCAAAACATCCCGGTAATTGATAACGATAAAATTCTTAAAACCTGGGACAAGGCCATATTAAATTTCATTTGGAAAAATAAGAGACATAGAGTAAAAGCTATGGACTTACAGGATACCGTTAAAAGAGGCGGTCTAGCCGTACCAAATTGTGTGTGGTACTACGAAGCATGTGTTTTGGATTGGCTTCAAGATTGGCTATTGTTAAGAAATCAGAGAATGCTTGAATTGGAAGGTGGGGATTTATTGTACGGATTTCATTCTTATCTGTTTTACGATAAATATAAGAAGGATGCGAGGTTTAAAGATCATTATATTCGTAAGTCATGTTTACGGATTTGGTTAAAGTATAAGGCAAAATGGTGCACAAAAGTGCCTCTCTGGGCTTCCCCGGTGGATTCGGTTTTGATGAAAAGTGTTTATAAAGATACAAGACGTTATAATTATAAGGACTTAATTGAGAGTGAAGGTACCGTAATAAGGATCAAAACAAGGGAAGAATTAAAATATTTGGGATGGGATATGAGTTGGTTTACATATATGCAAATATATGAGCAATTCAAGACAGATATAAAAGCAGATAGGATTGCCCCGGCAGATAAAAACTTAGAAAAGGTGTTATTTGGAGAAAATAAGAAGATGATTTCGAAATATTATAATTTAATTAGAAATTGGGAAACTGAAGAAAACACAGTCAAGATGTATATGTTAAACTGGGCAAAAGATTTAAATCAAAATGTGAATTTAGATGACTGGACAAAAAGTTGGGAAAAGGTTAAAAAATGGGCAATTAACATAGATCAAAGAGAAAATGCTTATAAAGTTATGAGCAGATGGTACCTCACTCCATATGTGTTGTCAAAAATTTATAAGGGATCTAATCCCTTTTGTTGGAAATGTGGCGAAGAAATAGGGTATTATTATCACACATGGTGGAAATGCAGGGTTTCGCAAAACTATTGGCAAGCAATTAATAAAGAGATCACTGAAATAGTAAAAATAAATATAGGACTTGATCCAAAAATATATCTCTTAAATATTTGGGGTGGAAAAAAAATTGGAAAAGAAAAAGAACACCTAATTTTTTTTCTAATTACTACAGCAAGAATTCTCTTCGCTAAACATTGGAGGAAAAGTGATATCCCAAAGATTGAAGACTGGAGATTAAAATTATATGAGACTTACGAATCAAAAAAACTAACATGGATGCTGCGAAATAAATCTTTAAAGGAATTTCATAGAATTTGGAACCCCTGGTTTACATATGAGAAAGAAAGGATGAAATACTCGATTCAGTTTCTAATAGAGTAAATAAATTTTGTGGGGGTTTTTTGTTTTTGTTTCTGTTTTTGTGATGATTATAGAAGGATAGCCTAAACTTTATAAGAAATAAAGACATATAGAGATTGATGTTGATACTAGTTAGGATGTTTATATATTATATTTGTATAATGATATAAGAATTATGAGAATTGATATTATTATGTATTATCGGGAGTAGATTTAATAACAACACTAAAATTAGTATGATAGAGTAGTAAATTGTTGATGTATTAGGGAGGGTCTGGGGATGATACAGAATATATATAAATGGTTGAGCCTTTCTGCTATTAGATGTCAAAGGAAAATAATAATAATGGGGAAGGAAAGCACCGAAGATATAAGGTAGACTAAGATATACAATAAACAGTAACAGGTATCAATTAAATAAGAGGTCTTAAACATAACGGAAACTTTGATCCTTTCCAACTCTATGGAAGTTTATGTGTTCGTGTGTTGTGTGTTGTCATGTTAGTCGTCAGTAGTTAGTCGGTATGTAGATGTATATATGTATGCATGTAGAAGTAGATGTAAAGTTGTCTATGTTGTTCTTTGTTTGTTTTTAAATTTTCTAATAAACTTTAAAAAAAATAACACCATCAGTCTACGTATGTCTGAATCCCATTGACAAACCCAAGTCAAGTAGACCCATGGAATCAGTGGGCTTTATGGAAGTGCTCACTCATCGCTCAACATTTGATTCAATGGGTCTGTTCAAGGCAGGGTAACCAATAGATTCAGGTCATGGTGCTTTATTCACCAAACAAACAAACATCATGAATCAAAAGTAAATGCATGAGTAAAAAACAGAAATCAGAGCTGGGTAATATTTTCAGTCAAAATGTCATGAAATTGTGTGAGTTTTTGAATTCCTCAGAATGTGTCATCAGACTAGATGGGGCAAAAAGGGGGAAAATGTGGGAAGGAGGGAAAGAAATGAGATGTAAAAAAACAAAACAAAAACAACCCTGTCTGAATGTTGTGGCCACAATGGTTGCAGTTAGATTAACTCCTAAAATAATAAGGATGTAAAAACCTGTCAATGTTATTTTCATCCCATTTCTCAGAATCACTTTGGCATTCTTGTCCCATATCAGTTCTGGACTGCAAGCTACTCCCCACCCACAAGGAAATATATTCATATTTTTGTGCGTGTGTTTTTAATGTAAAACTTTTATATGCATCTGCACCCTTTTTTCTGTTCACCAAAAGATGTTTGTGAGCATAGTATTTTTCAAAAGTATGTGTTTTTTGTAAAAACAATGAACATATTTTAAGCATAATTTGTTCATCCCCCCCCCCCATGCATCTCCATCTTCCTATATACAAAGATTTCTGGGGCAACATGAGTTCCATTCCATTGCCAATATTAGGAGGCATTAGAAATGAGAACCTAAGGATTTTCTCTTGTTCTTACCACACAGTAAGTACCACTATAGTGTTGGACTTTGACTCCAGGAGAGCAGAGTTCAAATCCTTGCTCACCTATGGAAATCCAATAGGTGCCTTTGGGCAAGTCAGACACTTTTGCCTCAGAGGAAGCCAATGACAAACCTCCTTTGAATAGATCTTGCCAAGAAAACCCTTGGACAGAATTTCCATAAGTTGGACTCAATTTAAAGGCACATGACAACAACAAACCACATGGTAACCAAACATACAATCTTCACTTCTGCAGGTTAAATAAATGCTCCTCAGCACTTGACCAGCATTTACACAAATGATTCACACTAAAGTTAGTTTTCTAAGTATAACTGAGTATAACTTCCAGAATCCTTAAGCTTCAGGGATTCTTTAAAAGTAACTTTCCCAAGCTCCTCTTCTAATAGTATGATCCTCACACCAAATGGAAGTAAAGAGTATCTCATAAATATAACCAATGCCCTGTGGCTTATACCTTTTTTTTCTAAGTGTGATTTTTATTGCAGAAAATAAAAGTTTACCATTTGGAGCAGGGGAAGAGCATGAAATTGCACTACAGCTTCCTTCCATTGACTGCAAATTTTATCTGTCTTGGGCTCACAACATTATAAAGTGTCCATAATTTACCACCTCTGCAATTTATTGATTTGCTGCCCATACATTATGCATCAAGAGAGTTACCTCCGTCTTTTTTTGGGGGGGAATCCAAAAAGCAAACTTTGATTTTGTCATTTATATAAGAGACACCATTTTACTACACCATTATATATAATGGGACTTGAGCATCCACAGATGTTGGTATCCATGGAAGGTACTGAAACCAAACCCCAGCAGATACCAAGAGCCCATTGTAATAGGAAATTAGCAACTTTTATGGAGGCACAATTGTCATTTATCACATTAATGGATATTATTATTAGTGGACAAGAAAATCTCAAATTGTAGTATAACATAATGTAGACAATAGTTTTATACTGGGGTTTCACTTGGTGCAATTAGATGAATATTTTGCAATCGCTGAAACACTGCTTTACTGTTATTCCTCTAAGGGGAGGCTGAAATCTTCTGCATGTTGAAAAGCATGTGCTCTACCACAAACACATGGTCTTCTTCCCTCCTTCTATGTCATGCCTAAGGCTGTGAGCACTGAGCCAGGAAATGCCTAATTCAGATATGACTTCTGCCATGGAGTTATCTGGTAAATTGAGGGACAACTACTGTCCTCAGCTTCTTGTCTCTAAAATTATACAAATAATGCTGATGTGCCAAAGAATTGGCCATGTTAATGGAAGTCACCAGCCATCACTGCCCTGCACCCCTTCCAAAATGAATAATAACCAGTGCATCCAAAAAATGCACACACAATGCTCCTGGAGGGCACCCACTCCCACAGCCCTGGAGACCTGTAACCAAATTGAAGTTTTTTAAAAAAAAAAAAATCTGGTTGTGATTCTTGGGTGATTTTGCAGCAAAAAATGAAGTACTACAGTTCCAGATCAAACTTTGCCCACCCAGATATAAAAGAATGTCACATATTTGCATACCCTCCAACTGTCTTGATTTTGCAGGTACAGTCCTGATTAATGCTCTGTCATCCCACTTTTTCAATTGTTTTTAAAATGTCTCAGTTTCTCTCCCCTCCTCTCTCTTTCCCCTTTGTCCTCAGCTTGCTTCAAATGCTGCAAACTAAGTACAAAGTACAAAAATGGTTTGTATTCAATTCAGCATAAGGGGAGAGGAGAGGAAAGGAAAGGAGTCTATAGAATCTCAGCCTTCGCGGTTGGTTCAGGCAAAAGCAAATAGATTGTGCATTCTTCCCAGTAACCTTTGCCACCTTGGCCACACTCTTGATACTTCTTGGCCACATACGTCTGAATATTCATCTGTAAAATCTTAGAAGGTATGCTTTCATCCAGCTCAGTATCTTAATTATCCCACTGCTAGAATCAAAGCAGCAGGCACAGAGTTTTAACTATTTTGTTCTTTTGTCACAACCGTAACCTGCAATAAAACTGTCAGGCTCACAATACCTCTAAAGCTGCCCCCAGTCTTGTGTGATCAGCCATATAACATTCATGATGGGTAAAACCGTTAAGCACCTCACCCGGTGGCCTTTATGTTCTCAGAGGTATTCAGTTTCACTGAAGGCGCAAAGATTCCCTGTCTTCCAGAGGCACAGAAATAAAACATGCTGACTTTGCATGCTTTGGGAAGTTATGTTTTAACATTTACACAGCATAAAATGTGCTCTAGTTTTTACAAATCTACTAATTTGTTTACATGCAAAACTCTGCAAAACTTGCCAGGAAGTGTGGGAATATACATACTGGTGGGGTGAGAAGTGGATTGTGTTGGGATAAATATTACATGATGTTTTGTTGTTGCTGTTAACTGCCCTTGAATCGATCTCAACTCATGGCAACCCTATGGATGAGACATCTCCAAGATCCCCTGTCCTCCACTGCTCTGCTCAATTCCTGCAACCCCATACTCATTGCCTCCATAATACATCCATCTGGCATGTGGCCTTCCTCTCTTCCTGCTTCCCTCCACCTTTTCCAGTATTATTTTTTTTCCAAAGAGTTCTTCCTTCTCATGATGTACAGTCTCAGGACGTTATCACACGGGGCCCAATCCAAACAAAATCCACTCGAAATCCCGAACGATACCAGATTATTGGCCCGTGTTTTCACACGACGTCACAAAGAACCCTGACAGAAAGTGGAAAGATCCGAGATCTTTTGAATTTCGGTTTCTTCAGGAAATGCAATTGTGCGATGAGGGTGATTCCGCATTTACCGCAAATGTGATCGCCAAATACGTATTGGGGAGCATTTCCCCGTCATTACCCATGGTTCCTGCGAGCATTCCTCTATCTGTGCATGTGCAAGAGGCTCATTCCTCTATCTGCGCATGTGCAAGAGGCTCATTTCTACTACATTTACGGGATATTTTCGCTTGTGTGTGGACGTTCTTTGCACTTGCTGTAAATTCGCAATTAAGGTAATGACGTTTGCGGAAACAAGTTTATTTTCGGTTTATTTTCGTAATGCCTCATTTCCACTTTTATTTTTGCTTTCTGGCCCACGTGTGATAACGTCCTCAGTTTGATTATCTTGGCTTCCAGGGAGGTTTCCAGCTTGATCTGCTCTAAGATCCACTTGTTTGTCCTTTTGGCTGTCCTCGGGATCCTCGGCACTCTTCTCTAGCACCACATCTCAAATGAATTTATTTTCTTCCTATCATCTTTCTTAACTGTCCAGCTCTCACATCCATACATGGTAATAGGGAATGAAATGGCTTGTATGATTCTAACTTTTGTGCTGAATTGTATATCATTGCATTTTTTTTATAATATGATTTTCTTATAATATGTTCTGCATGCAAGTTGAACAGATAGGGTGAAAGGATGCAGCCTTGTCTGGCCCCTTTGCCAATTGGGAACCATTCTGTTTCTGCATGTTCTGTTTTGACAGTAGCTTCTTGTCCTGAGTACAGATTCCTCATCAGGAGTATCAGATGTGTTGGCATTCCCATGTCCTTAAAGGTGTTCCATAGCCTTTCATGGTCTATTCAGTCAAAGGCTTTGCTATAGTCTATAAAGCACATGCTGATTTTCTTTTGGAATTCCCTGGTGTGCTCCATTAGCCATTGTATGTTTGTAATGTGGTCCCTTGTGCCTCTTCTTTTCCTGAACCCTGCTTGAACCTCTGGAATCTCTCTTTCCATGTATGGTTAGACTCTATGTTGCAGAATTTTGAACATGATGTTGCTTTCATGGGAGGTCAGTGCTATGGTCCTATAGTTGCTGCAGTCTCTTGTTCTCCCTTTTTGTGGATGGAGATGTAATTTGATCGCTTCCAATCTGTTGGCCATTGTTTTGTTTTCCATATCTGTTGACATATGTTGGTTAGCAGTAGAGGTGACTCTGTCAATGTGGATTGCAGCAGTTCAAATGGAATATCATCTGTTCTTGGTAATTTGTTTTTTGCTATTTCTCTTATTGCAGTTTCCACCTCACTTTTTAGAATTTGGGGTTCATCTTCATATGGCTCTTCATTCCATGTGTTCTTCATTTTATCATCTCGTTTATATAATTATTCTGTGTATTGCATCCAGCGTCTTTTTATTCCTTCCTGGTCTTGAATTATGTTATTTTTATTATCATAGAGTGTCACAGTCCTTGGTTTGAATTTACATTTGATTTCCTGGATCTTGTGAAATAGATCTCTTGTTCTTCCCTTTTTATTGTTGTCTTCTATTTCATCGCATTGGTCGTTGTAGTAATTTTCTTTATATTTCCACACAAGCCATTCATCATTGTTAGTTTGTTCCTATTTCCCTTTTGTTTTTCTTTTGTTTTCTTTATTGCTTGTAGTGTTTTTTCTATCATCCGTGGTTTTTTCTCTTTCATTTTGTTTATTGAAATTTTCTGTCTGCATTCTTCATTTATTATGCACCTGGCTTCAGACCATAGTACCTCTGGTTTATTATGCTTAATAGTGTGAATCTGTTTCTTATATTGTCAATAAATTCTGTTATTATTTAGATCATATTTTGGTATAATCACTGGTTTTGTTTTCTTCTTACTCTTATTTTTTGATACGAGTAGTTCATGACTACTCATATCAAAAGAACAATTCTAGAGGCCCTCCCTCCTCACTAGAAAGAAGACAGCAGATATGAGTAGTTCATGAGTAGTGGCACCTGGTCTAGTCTTGGCTACCGGTATAAAGTTCCGCCATCTTTTATTTCCAGTTATATAATCTATTTGATTTTTGTGTTGACTATCTGGTGATGTCCATGTGTATAGCCTTCTTTCTGTTGGCTTGACAACAGTTTGTTGGCTTCACAAAAATCTATCAGACACCTGTTTCATTTCTTTTGCCTAATCCAAATCTGCCTACTGTTTTTTATTCTTTTTTGATTCCAATTTTTGTGTTCCAATCTCCAATTATCAGTTTGACATCCTGTGTTGGTGTGCTGTCAATTTCTTCCTGTACTCTTTCATAGAATCAATCAATTTCTTCCTGTTGGACTCAATTTAAAGGCACATGACAACAACAAACCACATGGTAACCAAACATACCATCTTCACTTCTGCTGATAAGGCTGTGAGCACTGAGCCAGGAAATGCCTAATTCAGATTTTTGAACTCTCATTGCAGGCATGGCTATGAAGATTGTCAGGGTGAGTGTCTGCATTTCAAAATTTTCCCCATATATCCTCCCTCAGGGTCTCATATGCAGTGTGTGATATGCCCTAGAATGGCTTTGTCTCATACGTTAGATTTGAATTGCATCATCCTTGCCAACAAGATTGGCCCCTACAGATCTAAATGGGTAGATGTACATTCCAATATTCTACTTCAGTTTTTTGTTTTGTGTTCTAGATAAGTGTTTGGGGGAATCTTTTGTTTTGTTTCATTTTTTTATTTTTGTCACCAGTACACTTTTAGATTAGAATCAGGGATAAGGTGCTAAACAACTCATTATGTGATTCATCCCCAAAATGTATGCCTGTCTCTATGACATGCATAATAAAACCTCTGTGTGCAATGATGAAACACAGCATTTTCCACTTGTTTTAGCTGTCTGTTATCATAACCCTGCTGGATTACTGAAGCGACTGGGATTTGTCCAGGCACTCTCAAAAACAAAGGAATGTCTCATTGTCCAAAAAGGAATTAGGAAAAGGTATCACTATACCACCCTCCTGTCTCGAATCAGAGTCCATCACTTAATCATAGGAGGATGCAGACATGATGGGGCCAGGTTATTATTTGTTTCAGTTTTAAGCCAAAGGAGAAGGAGAAGAAATACTTAATTGTCTCAAAGGGCAATGCAGTTTAGTGAATAATGAATGGGCATCCAATATATTTATGTATCTCATCTACAGACAGAAGTGGCTGGCATGATAAATCACATATAGAAATAGCCAGACATTTCTCTCTAGTGAGCAAGATAAATCCAAGTTGGAGTGATTTTCAGAGTTTCATTCAGACCCATTGTGCAGTTCTTGGTTGTTGTTTTGTGCAGACATGTTTTTCCTAGGTTGAACTATGATAAATCTCCATTCTGGCATACATCCTCCCTCCAGTGCCTGCCCACCTTTACACAGCTACTTAGTGACCAGAGGAGAGTGAGTGGGAACATCAGAAAAGGATCTGGCAATGCACTGATGCACTGTGACCATGTCATCCTCTAAGACCTCATGGGGCAACATCTGGAGGGTCAGACATTTCTGACTCCTGATTTAGTGCATCCTCAATCCCTAACAGAAGTGGTCTAGTTTAGAGAATGGAAAAGGATACATCATGCAGACCTTGCTCCCAGAATTAAGCATTCAGCATGGCATTTGAGGATTCTGGGAGCTGTATTCCAAAGAGCTCCTTCTCCAAGATCTAAAATCACAGAAGACTACAGGAGGGGACCTGTAGTCCTACAGATGTTGGTGAACTCCAGGTCTCAATTAGCCCCAGTCACCATGGCAAATGGTCAGGGATGGTAGGAAATCTAGTCCGAAATAACATCTGGAGATCCATAGGCTCCCCCATAAACTATAAGGGGTTCAAGCAGATCAATCTGCTTTGATTCACTCTTCACCTTCCCTCCACATTTTTCTTTTTCAGCTGCTGCCATTCAACATATTCTGGCCTCTGGATGCTAGGGAACATAGTGAGATGGAAATTAGGGAAGAGATCCCACCTTTTACTGCTCTGGATGTCAGGATATTTTGAAGTTCATCTAAGCTCTATTTATCAGCTGATTATACTTCTTTTTTGTGTTTCAATGGTCTAATTTTGTCTTTAATCCTGTTACCATTCAAAAACCTGATCAGCAAACTAAACATTGAAAGAAAAATGTATTCTCTACTATTACCCTGTTTTTCTTCCCAAAACATTATTTCCTCAGAGAATTTGGAATTTATAAATTGTCAATGTTTACCTTCTTCCAATGATCAGTAACAAAACAAAGCATGCAAAAGTGAGGAAAAAACAGTCCTATGACAAACAGAGGTATTTTACCACTTAAGGGGGCATCACTTCTAAATCTGTGCTGAACATATCATTCAGTTTGACTTTTAGTTCACTCTTAAAGAGAATGATTATTGGGGAGGATCACATTCTCTTTGTTATCTGAAAGCATCCCAGTAGGACACTTCACTTTCACTATAGCCAGCACTACGTCACAAAGGACATTTACCAGAAGTCACCATGTGCTTACAGCCAGCCACAAATGGGACTATTCTTCACCAAGCTTGCACGGAAGCCAAGTTATGAACTGACAAAACATACAAGTCTTAAACACCTCATCTCTGTTGAAGCCACGGCCCCTTCCAATGTATATTCACACCTCATTACAGAACAGCCAGCATGGATGAGAGCATGTCTAGGGTCATCAAGACATGGTCTAAAGAATCTCCCTACTGGCAGAACCTCAAGCAATATTCCCTGCAATAAAACTGGATTCATTAAATGGGTGGTGTAGCTCAAGTGATCTGGAATGCATTAAAACACATTGATGTTGAACAGTGAGCACTCATCCATTAGAATGTGCCACACTGCTTATCAGGTATTAGTCTACATCTGCTCTCCAGTTAATAGCCAGCTGACAACAATTTGTGGGTACATTAACTCTAGTCATCATTAGATAGAACATGCATGTGCTAAACCAGCCACAAGCCATGAGCAAAACATGTGTAACTTATGAAATCACTAGCCTATTAATGGATTAAAATTCATCTACACGTTCACATGCTGCAGTCCTCCTGAATGAATACTCATTTATTTTAAAGGGAAGAGCTATTGTTCAGTAGTAAAGTACATAGAATAATAGAATCATAGAGTTGAAAAGGGCATCATGGGCCATCAAGACAAACCCACTGCTCAGTGTAGAATCTCCAGCTAGAGCAGAGGTTGGGGTGTCCACACTCTCAGGGGGTGCGAGATTGAATTTCAAATCAAATTTCCACTTGCAAAAAGAGTGGTTTGTGTCCTTGAGTGACGAGAGTCATCACTCAGTCTGCTTCCAGTGTGCCTTGACAAGTGGTAGTAGGTGGTTGTGTTGAATAGATAGTAGTTTCATTATTTAATCCAAAGGAGATACTTTTACAATAGTTTACAAATTTTCTGAATGAATTAGAATCTAATTGTTCAGTTTAGACTGGCATTTTATGCACTAAGTTAAAAGCTTATTTTAAAAAAAAAAGTTCAATTTATTCACTTGCAGTACTGTATGTGATTCAATTGCTGGTTTAAAAATTAGAAATTAAGATTCTTTATCTTCAAATGTGAAATTAGTTTTGTAAGGGGTACAACTGCTAATCAAACATTTCCTAGGGGTGTGGAGCATAGAAAAGGCTGGGAACCTCTGAGCTTGGGCATCCTCAGAAAGTAGGTGTCCAGCCTCTTTTTGATGATGTCCAGGGAAGGATACCCCACCATATCTCCAGGCAATTGGTTCCATTGCCAAACTGCTTTATCCTGCTCTGAAAACAATTTGAAACTGGTCTAGAAAATCTGTATCATCAGTTGGAAAGCAGCTGCCCTCTCAATCACCTTGGCCAAAAAAGGAAGATTTAATTCTAGTCTATAATTTTTATAGTCCAGGCAGTCCTGAGAGGGATTTTAAAGAAAAGGTCCTACCACTGCTTCTTTTAAACAAGATGGAAAAAATTCCCTCCCTGAGAGATGCATTAATAATACTTTGTAGCTGAAGTCTAATTTCATCTCCTCTGGAGAGGGATCACGATCACATGTTTTCTCCCTTAATTGTCCTAGAAGCTTGCCCACATCTTTGGTACTCACCAACTGAAACTGATTCAGTGTAATTCTGCTCAGAGAATTACTGGACATCCCAGCTTCTATAACAAAGGCATCTGTAGAAATCAAAGGAAAATTCAAACCAAGGATAGGGATGCTCTATGACAATAAAAATAACATAATTCAAGACCAGGAAGGAATAAAAAGATATTGGATGCAATACACAGAAGAATTATATAAAAGAGATGACAAAATGAAGGACACATTGAATGAAGAGCCATATGAAGATGAACCCAAATTCTAAAAAACAAAATGGAAACTCCAATAAGAGAAAGAGCAAAAAACAAATCACCAGGAACAGACGACATTCCCATTGAACTGCTGCAATCCACATTGACCTAGTCAACAGATTGGAAGAGATCAATATACATCCCCATCCACAAAAGGGAAACACATGAGACTGCAGCAATTGTAGGACCATAGCACTGATCTCCCATGCAAGCAACATCATGCTCAAAATTCTGCAACATAGACTCCAACCATACATGGAGAGAGAAATCCCAGAGGTCCAAGTGGGGTTCAGGAAAGAAAGAAGCATGAGGGATCACATTGTAAACATATGATGGCTAATGGAGCACACCAGGGAATTTCAAAAGAAAATCAGCATGTGCATTATAGACTATAGCAAAGCCTTTGACTGCATAGGCTATGGAATGCCCTTAAAGACATGGGAGTGCCAACACATCTGATGGTCTTGATAAGGATCTGTCCTCATGACAAGAGGCTACTGGCAGAACAGAACATGGAGAAACAGAATGATTCCCAAATGGCAAGGGAGTCAGACAAGGCTGCATCCTTTACTACAATGACAAATGTAGAGAAATAGAAGACAACAACAAAAAGGGAAGAATGAGAGACCTATTCTACAAGATTCAAGAAATCAAGGAAAAGTTCAAACCAAGGACTGGGACATTCTATGACAATAAAAATGACACAATTCAAGACAAGGAAGGAATAAAAAGGTGATGGATGCAGTTCACAGAAGAGTTACATAAAAGAGATGACAACTTGAAGGACACATGGAATGAAGAGCCATATGAAGATGAACCACAAATTCTAAAAACTGAGGTGGAAGCTGCAAAAAAGGAAATGGCAAAAAACAAGAGTCCAGGAACAGATGATATTCCAAAAGAACTATTGCAATCCACATTGACAGAATCAACTCTACTGCTAACCAACATATGTCAACAGATATGGAAAACAAAATGATGGCCAACAGATTGGAGGTGATCAATATACAGCCCCATCCACAAAAAAGGAGACACAGCAACTATAGAACCATAGCACTAATCTCCAATACAAGAAAAATCATGCTCAAAATTCTGCAACATAGGCTCCAAACCACACATGGAGAGAGAAATCCCAGAGGTCCAAGAAGGGTTCAGGAACCGAAGAGGCACCAGGGATCACATTGTAAATATACAATGGCTAGTGGAGCATAGCAGGGAGTTCCAAAAGAAAATCAGCATGTGCTTTATAGACTATAGCAAAGCCTTTGACTGAATAGACTATGAAAGGCTATGGAACAACCCTAAAGACATGGGAGTGCCAACAAATCTGATAATTCTGATGAAGAATCTGTACTCAGGACAAGAGGCTACCATCAGAACAGAAGATGGAACAACAGAATGGTTCCCAATTGGCAAAGGGGCCAGACAAGGTTGCATACTTTCACCCTATCTGTTCAACTTGCCTGCATAATATATTATAAGAAAAATAGGCTTGGACACAGGAGTGAAAATAGGAGGAAGAAATATCAACCATCTAAGATATGCAGATGACCCCATAATACTAGCAGAAAACTTCACAGACCTGGTACACCTACTATGGAAGATCAAAGAAGAAAGTGCAAAGGCAGGCTTAATGTTGAACATAAAGAAAACAAAAATAATGACCACCGAGGACCTTCACAAGTTCAACCTAGACAATGAAGAAATAGAAATAGTAAAAGAATTTCCATATCTGGGATCAAACACTGATAGAAATCAGTCAGGAATGCAGAAGAAGATTAAGAATGGGATGGGTAGCTATGAAAGAACTAGAAAAGATTCTAAAATGCAAAGACATACAACTCAACACAAAAGTTAGAATCATACAAGCCACTGTATTCCGTATTACTATGTATGGATGTGAGAGCTGGACAGTTAAGAAAGATGATAAGAAGGAAATCCACTCCTTTGAGATGTAGTGCTGGAAAATTGTGATGAGGATCCTGTGGACAGCCAAAAAGACAAACAAATGGGTCCTAGAGCAGATCAAGCTGGAAACCTCCTTGGAAGCCAAGATAACCAAACTGAAGCTGTCGTACTTCGGACACATCATGAAAAGAGAAGACTCATTAGAAAAGACAATATTTCTGGGAAAGGTGGAGGGAAGTAAGAAGAGAGAAAGGCCACATGCCAGATGGATGGACTCTATTAAGGAGGTCATGGGTATGAGGTTGCAGAATTTAAGCAGAGCAGTGAAGGATAGGGGTCTTGGAGATGTGTCATCCATAGGGTCCCCATGGGTCGAGATCAACTCGAGGGCAGTTAACAACAACAACAGTTTTCCATTACTTACCTGCAGAAGTTTTCAGGCTCAGTGAATAGCCTAACAGTGTCTCCACTGCAAAGAGTCAATGTGGTGTAGCACATTAAGAGAAACGTGGGATATAAATCCAAATGAATAAATAAATAAACAGGTTCAAGTCCCCATTCAGCCATGAAATTCATGGGCAGGGGGAGGAACAGTGGGCTGCTTATTCTGTCTCAGCTTGGCCAGGACTTTTGTTGGGATAGTAAACTGAAAAGGAGGATGAGTGCCATGTATACTGACTTGTGCTCATTGGAGGAAAGTCAAGATATAAATGTAACTTACCTGGAATGCCTTAAGGAACCATGATTCCATCAATCCCTCCATCAATGGAGATTGCAACTAATCCACCCCATCACTGTCTCTATAGGCCCATCTACACTGCAGAAATAATGCAGTTTGACAACACTTTAACTGCAATGGCTACATCCTACAGAATCCTGGGATTTGTCATTTTGTGAGTCACCAGCACTCTGGCAAAGAGACCTAAAGACCTTGCAAAACTACAGATCCTAGGATTCCATAGGATGTTGCTACAGCTCTTAAAGTGGTATCAAAATTTGTTATTTCTGCAGTGTAGATGCACCCACAGTCTTTCAGATACTCTAAACCTAAGCCATGTAAGGCTTTACAGGTCATAACCAACATTTTGAATTATACATGGAAATGAACTGGTAACCAGGAAAGCTGCTTCAGTGAGGAATGATACGTTCCCTGTAATTGGCTCCAGCCAGCATTCTGGCTGCAAAATTTCAAACCTGTTGAAGTTTCTGAAAGGTTTTCAAAGGCAGTGCCAAACTGAGTATGTTATTAGTCCAGATGGTATGATATCAAGGCACGTGTCACCATAGCCAGATCCGAAACCAATGATTAAGCAAACAGATAGAGCTGGCAGGAAACTCTATCTAAACCCTTGCAGATCTGTTGCCAATCAGCATAGTAGTACTGGGCTAGTGGAGGAATGATATGAGCTGGTGGAAGGCAGTTTCCTATGTTCTTTGCCCATGGCATTGCAAGAAGAAGAAATGGCCTTCTCTCCAACATGTTATTTGTTGGGGATTTTTTTTTCACAAAAGTATACTGAAGACTAGCAATGTAAAGAACACTCACAATTATTTTCATCCTCATTATGGAAGAGTGCCTTGGTGTAGTGAGATAGTCCAGCAAAAATGCCCAACCATGACCAGATTTTTCACATCTTGGGATTTTATTTTATTTTATTATAAAAATTGAATTTCCACCCACCCACCCCATCCATCACTTTGTGTTGAAAACTGGCTTTATGGAAAATGCATTGGCTTTTATGCAAAACTGTTGTTGTTGTTGTTGTTTTAAAAAAAATGGAAAAATGAATATTTCACCAAAAGTCCTGCAATGTGAAAAGAAAACTGAAAATTCACAAAAACATAATTTTGCTCAGCAGGAAGTAAGAATGAAAAAAAGAAATAAGCCAAAGTTTACTTGCCTATTGAAGACATAAACCCCATGACATCTAAGCCCTTATACTGGCATTTTACAGAAGTTAATCTTAATTGCATTATTTATGAAAAAATTCAAAAGAAGTGTGGTGATTCACTAATTCCATGTCAGTGGTGTGGTGACTCTACTCTGGGATCTCTCCAAACTTTAAAGGAACTATTTGGGGGGATGGGATTTGGTACCTTGGAAAACTCACATGAAGTTCAGACATTTAAAGTTTGGACATAGAAATTACCAGCTGCAACTAGTTTCTACAATACTGTTCAGATCTGCCCATAATTCCAGAATAGATACAACTAAGCCTGATTTTTGTTACATTTAGTCTAAATGGAGATGGGGTAGATTGCTAACCTTCCAATTAACTTTCCATCTCTTTTTGATTTGTCACACAGTGTTAAGAATTAACTTAAAATAAATCCAACTGTTTGGTTGTTGCACAGCCAACTTGTGTGAATGATGAAGTCAATGGATTTAAATTGTCTGCTCCACTGAAGGCAATGTCAAATTCTGTTTCTGCTGAAGTACAGCCAAAACTCTAACTTGCCTTGATAGTATATACTTGGCTGAAATGCATATTCTTTCATAGAAATGACTTTGGTTACAGTAAGGATGAAACATGTGAGCTTATTGCTAAATAGACCCAGGAGGCAAAATATCTCAACCTTTGCCTTTGCCTTCAGGAATAATCCATTTTCTTAGGAGTTTTTTGGATCTCAATAGAAGCATTTTCTTGCCCCAGTTTATTTAGTGTTTGTGTACTTTGGACTACTGAAGAAATTGCTGGGAAGGAAGTGTTCTGGAATTCAATCTCCAGCATTTCTACATCATAGTTAAGATGTGACATGTTCAGCATGATGCAAGCACATTTACTCAGAAGAGAGTCCCATTGAAATTAGCAGCATTGACTACCTGTTAAGTATGTTTAGGTCTGCCTGCAGCCTCAGGCTAGTTCACTTGTTTTTCTTAACAATAATTAATCAGCCCCTTGTTCGCTCTTTCTTTCTTTCTTTCTTTCTTTCTTTCTTTCTTTCTTGTCTTCATACAACAAGGTTGAAACAAGATAAAGCTAAAACCCAATGAAAACGTTAAAACAGAATTAAACAAACTATCTTATTAAAACACCATTAATTTTGTTCAAAGTATTAATTCATTTTAAAATATAACAACGATTTAAAAAAAAACACTCCCCACTCACCAGATTAAGTTTAAACTGTCTCTTGGAGCCAAGACAATAATAATAATAATAATAATAATAATAATAATAATAATAATAATAATAAATGAAGTCGTAAGCTTTCATGGCCGGCATCCATAGTTTTTTGTGGGGTTTTTGGGCTGTGTGGCCATGTTCTAGAAGAGTTTCTTTCTGATGTTTTGCCAGCATCTGTGGCTGGCATCTTCAGAGAAAAAGATAGTATATCTTTTAAATAATAATATAATTTATTTATATATCCCGCCTCTCCCTGCGGATCGAGGCGGGAGTACAGAGTACAGAGATAAAAGGAACAATAACAACGCTAAAACATAGCAATAGACCATAACAAAATAAAAATGATAAAAATAAAATTAATACAATTGAATTATTAAAATTCCAATAAAATTGAAGTACCAGTCTATGCCGTAGGTGGTGATGGTCTTCCTTCACCCAGGAGGTCTTAGGACATATTTTTAATTTGAGTCAGGTGGATAGGCCTGCCGGAAGAGTTTGTTTTGAGTGCCTTTTTGAAGGCCTCTAACATGGGAATGGTACGGACCTCTTCCAGCAGGCTGTTCCATAATTTAGGGGCTGCAGCCGTGAATGATTTTGGGAAGTAACTGTCAGTTTAGTGTTATGATAGTTTAATAAGTTCTTCCCTGATGTTCTGAGTGTGTGGGGCGGATTGTGTGGGGAGAGGCGTTCCTTCAAGTAACACGGACCCAAGCCATATAGAGCTTTATAGGTAATAACCAACACTTTGTATTGAGCCCAGAAGCTAATCGGCAGCCAGTGAAGAGCTTTTAGCACCAGTGTAATATGGTCTGCTCTAGATATTCCAGCGACCAACCTGACTGCCGCATTTTGAACCAACTGAAGCTTCCGAACTTGGTACAAAGGTAGCCCCATGTAGAGCGTGTTACAGTAATCCAAACGAGAGATTACCAGG
Organism: Phrynosoma blainvillii; assembly: GCA_026167975.1. Classification (NCBI taxonomy): domain Eukaryota; kingdom Metazoa; phylum Chordata; class Lepidosauria; order Squamata; family Phrynosomatidae; genus Phrynosoma; species Phrynosoma blainvillii. The sequence continues at coordinate 20,248,865 of JANUYF010000004.1, read as the reverse complement.
GCAAGTACTACTACTATGGGAGCGGTCTTATTGCAAAAAGATGATAAAGACCAACTTAGACCTTGTGCTTACCTATCTAAGAAATTTCAAGGGCCCCAACTTTCCTGGCCTTGCTGGGAGCTGGAAGCTTATGCGGTCAAACACGCCCTGGAGAGCTGGAGGCAATTCCTTGAGGGGGCTACACACCCTTTCGAGGTATGGACTGATCACAGGAACTTAGAGGCTTTGCAGACCCCCCGCAAACTCAGCCCCAAGCAAAGGAGGTGGGCTAAGGACTTTTATAAATATAATTTCAAACTAAAGTTCTTCCCGGGCCGCCAAAACATTTTGGCAGACGCATTGTCCAGATTGCCACAGCATGGGGGAAAGGAGGCGGTTCCTCTTGAGACCATTTTTTCCCGGGAACAGTTGGGGCTGGCAGTGATTACACGCAGCAAGGCCAAAGCTTTAGCTCAGCCCCCTCTACAGGCTGACTCCCCACCTCCATTAGATGACATTTTGCTCAAAATCCAGCAGGGGGCAGAAACAGATGAGTGGCTACAACAGCACAAGGATCAACTGTCTAAAAATACACAAGACTTATGGGTGTGGAAATCTAAGATCTATGTTCCTGCTTCATTAAGAAAAGACATTCTCCAGTTACACCACGACTCTAAGGCAGCAGGGCATTGGGGTTATTTAAAAACTTGGCACAAGATCCGCAGCACCTATTGGTGGGATGGGATTCGTGCCGATGTAGAGGCCTATGTAAAAAGCTGCCCAGTTTGTGCTAGGGCCAAACCAATAGTGGGCAAGCCTAGAGGACTGCTTCACCCTTTGCCCACGCCTGAAGGGCCTTGGAAACACATTGCTATGGACTTTATAACTGTCTATTGTGTGCTGCTGTCTATTGCATGACAGTTAGCTGAGACTCCTACCAAGCTTTATTTTATTCTTTTTTGTTTTGGTCCTGCTCCTTGAGAGACGGAGATGGACAGGGGTGAGACAGGAGAGGAGATGTCCTCCAAGGAGAGTCAGGCCCCTGAAGATGGGGGGGAACCCCGGACGGTGGACAGAGGAACCAGAGCGGTGCCAAAGGCCGGGGGGCAACAGTTGCCACAGACCCCACTAGTGTCTGGACAGTGGTTTGGTGCTCCAGTGGCCCCAGTGCGCACGAAAGAACGCCGGCAAGCTGTGAGGTGGTCGGATTGGAACACCGGGTTCACGCAATCACTGCAGCTGTCCTCGGGTGAGGAAACCGACCTGGAGACACAGGTACAGCAGTTGAAAACTGAGGTGGAGGGGATACGAGGTACTATGACCACAATCCTAGAGGTCCTCCAACAGATCGCGGGGGATGGAGCAGGGGGTGCAAGAGCAGGAGCAGCCCTGGCCCCAGTCCCAGGTGGACAACCCCCAGAAGTGGGAGCAGGGGGAGAAGGAGCCTTGCCCCCAGGGCCCCCACCAGCTGCCCTTTCACAACCAAGAGCCCCAGATGCACAGGCTAAGAAGATGGGAGTCAAGTTTGATGGGGACCCCCAAGCGTTGCCCTATTTCCTATTGCAAGTGGCGGATCATATGGAAGAGTGGGGGCCCGTTTTCCCTTCAGAAGTTGCTAAAGTAAAGTGTGTGGCGAGGCATCTGCGGGGGGAGGCGGCCCGTTGGCTGGTGCAGCTCTACGATCTCCGAGCGCCGGAGCTGGGAAACCTAGACGAATTCATGAGGGCCCTTAGGACCAGATTTGAAGATCCTTTCCAGGCCACCACTGCCCTGGCCGAGCTTAAGGCTTTAAAGCAAGGCTCCATGACTGTGGCTGCATATGCTGCAGAATTCAGAAGGCTGGTGGCCCAAGTGCCTGACTGCACAGAAGGAATGAATATCCAATATTTTAAAGACGGGCTGCGTCCCGAGATAGCCAAATGGGTGCTCATGATGGGCAAACCCCCCACGGCCATGGAATGGATTAGATTGGCGGGAGAAGCGGAAGCCATTCTACATGAAGTTAAGATGTTAGATCAAAAACAAGCCCAAGAGACAAAAATGAAGGGGGGCCAAAGCCAAGCCCACAAGGGAAAACCTCAAGCCGGCTCTGCAGAGACCGAGCAAGAGAGGCGTCGCCGGTTAGGCTTGTGTTTAAAGTGCGGCCAAAAGGGGCACTTAATTGCTGCTTGCCCTGACATGACCCAGGAGGGAAAGACCAGCTCCCCTCAGCCCCCCCCCCAAGCAAAGGTCCCAAGAAGGAAAAGAGTCAGCAGAGGAAGAAATCTTCCACTGAGCGCAGCCTGAAGGTGGCGGAACCCAAAGAACAGGAGATTTGGACGAATTCAGACAGCTCAGACAGCTCCTCATCCACAGGAGGGGAGCCTTTAAACTTCTAGAGCCTGCCTTAGGAAGCGGCGAAAGGCGGGCTGTGGGAGCAGAAAGCCGTGGAAGGATGGTGAGTGGGGGCATTCCCCTGCTGTCAGTATCAGTGACTTTGATGGTGGGATCCAAAAAAAAGGCTATGCAACTAATTGCAGCCATTGACTGTGGGTGCACAAGGTGCCTGATAAACCCGGCGGTGGTAAACAGTTTGGATATAGCCATCCACCCTTTGCAAGAGCCCATTCCTTTTGTCCAGATGGATGGATCTCTGATGGGGGGGCGTGCTGCAGAGAAAAAAACTGCCCCAGTGTGGCTGGGGGTAGCAGACCATTGGGAACAACTTGAGTTGGTGGTGGGAAATACTTATAATTACCACCTTATGTTGGGCATCGACTGGCTACACCACCACAACCCTGCTTTGCGGTGGAGGGAGAGACAGTTAATTTTTGATGATCCGGGTTGTGCAAACCACCGCCTTGCCCAGAGGATGGTGCTCCCTCCTCTCCTCCCCACGGTGCCGCTTCCCGGGCAAGTCGTAAAAGACGCAGCTGCCCACTCGGAAGGGTTGCCCAAGGACAGAGACATTGGCCAAGGTGGGGAGGGGTCGCCAATTATCCCTCCGGTTTACCGAGATCTAAAAGGGGTGTTTGAAGAAAGAGAATGTGACGTGTTGCCTCCACACCGAGAAACAGACTGTGCCATTGAAATTTTGCCAGAGGCGCCCCTTCCTAAACCAAAATTATATTCAATGACCCCAAAACAGTTGGCCACTTTAAAAGACTACATAGAAAAAAACTTGGCTCGGGGGTTTATTAGGCCCTCCACTTCTACATGAATGAAATACTACCAGGATTCTAACACCCAGAGATCAAGCCGGCACAGCCCTAGCACTGTCACCGCGTTCTTGAGCCCTGGCTTGGCCTTCCCTTGGCCCCACGATTGCCGGTGCTGCTGCACTGCTGGAGAAGGTGAAACTGGGCAGATTTATAGCCTTCTGCCTGGGCCTCACAGTTGTCACTGCTTTCGCTGCCGCCGCGCCACTGGGAAAGGTGGTATTTGGGCTCTTGAGCCCTGGCTTGGCCTTCCCTTTGCCCCATGGTTGCCACTACTCCGTTACAATCCTGCCTCCAACAACTGAGCATTCCATAGCTTTTCATGATCTGTGCAGTCAAAGGCTTTGCTGTAGTCTATAAAGCACATGCTGATTTTCTTTTTTAATGTCTTGATATGCTCCTTTAGCCATTGTATGTTTGCAGTGTGGTCCCTAGTGCCTCTGCCTTCCCTGAATCCTGCTTGTACCTCTGGGATTTCTCTCTCCACATATGATTTGCAGAATTTTAAGCATAACTTTGCTTAATTTTGCACATCAGTTACTGTAGTATAAAACTCATGTAACAGGTACAGAGACAGTGGGAAATCATTTTTGCTGTGAGCAACAGCTGGGGCAGAGTAAGCCTCTGTAGCCCTGTAAGCCATTCTGTGCCATTTTTCTTGCTGTTGCTTGTTCAAGTAAATCACCTGATAATAATAAAATAATAATAATAAAATTTATTTTTACCCCACCCAATGGTCCAATCCGGGCAGCTTACAAGTTAAAATACCGAAAATACATCATTAGAATTCCAAAAACAGTAGATAGAACATACCCCCTCCCCTTGATGATCACTGCTTCTCAGTTTTAAGCCTGCAACTGTAAAAAGAGAGGGAACTTGCAGACTGTACTGAATCAAAACAGAGAGAGCAGTCATGAGTCATTTCATCCATTCATTATGCTGTAAATGTGAGTAATTCTAGACCATATTTATTAATTTACTCAAGTCTAAACATTGCTTGATTGCCCAGGTTTGGCCTAGCCGTATCTATTCCTGTGGTTACTACAAGATGACATGCCACATCTGCTGAGATCTTTGGCAAAAGAAGAGAATTGTCCTAACTGTACTTCCTCATTCATCCATTCCAAGAGGCCCAGGCTTAGGAAATGAAGAACTTTAAAAGCCTTTAAAAAAAATAAATCTCCTTGCAGCATTGTGTTTCATTAAGCATCCATGTATACAATCTTGTAACTAAGGATTGGGAAATGGAACTCTGGAATTATGTTCAAATGCTTGATACAGATGATGTTTATTGTAATGTTTCAGTTAGTAGAGAACTCAAGCTCTTCTCAGGTTTTTTAGTACAGTTTTACTTCCTTCCATCCCAGTTGCCAAATGGACTAAGAATCATAGAGTTGGAAGGGACCACAAGGACCATCCAGTCCAACTCCCTGTCGTGCAGGAGGAAACAGTCAAAGCATTCCTGACAGATGACCATCCAGCCTTTGTTTAAAGACCTCCAAAGAAGGATGCTCCATCACACTCCAAGGCAGCAGCATGTTCCACTGTCAAATAGCTCTCAACATCAGGAAGTTTTTCCTGACGTTTATATGGAATCTCCTGTCCTGTAGTTTGAATCCATTGCTTCATGTCCTAGTCTCTGGAGCAGCAGAAAACATGCTTGCTCCATCCTCAATATGACATCCCTTCAAATACTTAAGCAGGACTATCATGTCATTTCTTAACCTTCTCTTCTCCAGGCTAAACATACCCAGCTCCTTATGTCACTCCTCATAGGGCATGGTTTCCAGACCTTTAACCATTTTCATCACCCTGCTCTGGACACATTCCAGCTTGTCAATATACTTTTTGTATTGTAGTGCCCAGAACTGGACACAGTATTCCATGAGAGCTCTGAACAAAACAGAATGAAGTGATACTATTACTTCTCTCCCTCGATCTAGACACTACACACCTATTGATGCAGCCTGGAATCATATTGCCTGTTTGAGCTGCAGTATCACACTGATGACTCATCTTTAGCTAATAGTTTATTAAGAGTCCAAAGGCCTCGGCAGATGACTAATTGAGTCGTCTGCGAGACCCGGAAGAGGAGGAGCAACCGCACGCGCGGCGCTCCTTCCTCTTCCTGAGGTCGCCCTGGGAGCTGCCGGCCTTCCGCACGGCTGGCACTTCTGGGGCAACCTCCCGCCGCAGCGACCGGACGCGCTGTGGCAGAAAAGGCAGGGAAAGTGCACCCTACGCTTTTAGGGCGCACTTTCCCTGTCTTGTGGAAGGAGCACTGATTTAGCACTCCTTCCAGGGATGCCGCAGGAGCGCCGGGGTGCGGAGGCTGCGTTCCCGCGGCGCTCCATCCGGCAGCGTCTCCGGCGCCTCCGTCTGCTTCCCCCCCTAGATCCCTTTCTTATGTATTGTTGTCAAGCCAGGTGTCCCCCATCCTATATCTGAGCCTTTAATTTTTGTTTTCTCCCTAAGTATAGTACCTTACATTTATATCTGCCAAAATTAATTTTGTTATTTTTGGCCTAACTCTCTAATCTGTTAAGGTCATTTTGAATGTTAATCCTCTCCTCTGGGGTATTAGCTACCCCTCTTAATTAAGTGTCACCTGCAAATCTGATAAGCATGCTTTGACTGATACAAAAGTCAAGTGAATTGTTCTAGGTCTTTTTAGCACAGGAGAGGTTAAAATGGCCCAGGGTTGAACAAAATATGGGGAAAATGTCCCTAGAAGGTATTTGCCCCATGTCTCTTAGAGCACATTTAGGGACAAAGAAAAAGCTTGCAAATGTTTAGGGTTTTTTGTTTTTTTCAAAAGCAAATTTTTGATCCTGGGCCACAGGCTGCACTTTCACCACCCCTAGTCTACATCAATGCCAAAACTGAAACAAGAAGGGGGCCTGAATTTATGCTAAGCAAATGAATATGACAGGGAACTGCACCCCTCTTGTCTACCTAGGGTTGCCAGACAAAACTCAGAATAGGTCTCCTGTGTCTTTAATAGTTGCATAGAAACAGGAATTTCATTAGGTGTTGCTTGTATAAGAGCCTGGTCCTTCAAATAGGCTTCAAAAGACTATGGTTTTCCAACATTTTTTCACAGTGGGGAAAGAATTGCTAAAATTACTGGTTGCTTCCTTTGAGAAGAACATAAGTGAATGATTACATGAGTAGGAAGAACTTACCTGTTGCTAAAGCATAGTGTGCTCAGGAACAGAGTGGGACAAAACAGAACTTGAAGAAGGAGTACCTCCTATTCCCCATTGCCTACCTGGACCCTTAAGTCATCATACAAGGTCTTCCTCCCAGTTCCTCTGCCCCAGTGAAAAGTTGTGGGTGGCTACAAGAACCAAGGCCTTTTCACTGCAAGTGCCCCGTCTCTGAAATTCTCTCCCTAGAAAGACTTGCCTGCCCCATATATTGTCATTTTATGGATGTCAAATGAATGTGTTTTTATTTCTCCATGCATTTAAACAACTGTTTCAGTGCTTTTGAGTATTTGCAGTCTTATATTTGTTGCTGGCTTGACCTGAACCTATTATGTGATCTAGTATTTTTTATTCCCATGTTACTGATTTTCCTATTTTAAGTTATCATTATATTATTACTTTGTTTTTATGTTCCTAATTTACCCATACACTGATCAGAGAACTTTGGTTATTGAGTACGCTAAGAATGAAATAATAAACAATAAGTAAGTAGATTGTTGCAATTGGACCAGAACTAACCCTTTATTTCTCCATTTTTTAAGGCAAATATCTCAGTTAGCTGAACCAATGTTTAGGTGGAACCCACTTGATTGTATGCATTCCTTTGGATGGGAAGCATTTTTAATGACCCAGTTTACCATTGGTATTCTTGTTGGGATAAAAAAAAATACTCCACAATTCACAAATTGAAAAACAAATTGTTTTGTGAAATACAATAAATAAGAGAACTATATAATTATGAGAAATAAAATTTGTGAGACACACATACATATATTCATCAGTTCCTCTCCACTTTGAACACAATGCAGTTCTCCCAATCTGTCAAATAAAATCTTTCTTCTTCCATAAGTACAGTACTGAAAGTAGGCAGTGGAATTTCAGCAGTAAATGGAAGGAATCATGAATGGAAATACGTTGTTCATAGCTCTAAACTGATACAAGCAAAGCTACAACAAGAGGAGGGAGTGATATGGAGACTGAATCACATACACCATCTGAGTAGGGAGGTTGACAAGGGTCATCAGAGAGGTCTAGCTTAAGCCGGAACCAAGTGGTAATTTGAGATAACACCATTCCTTTAAAAATGAAGTTCGGTAATTTGGAACAACAACTGTGGAAACTCAAATTGTTCCTGGACACATTTTCCACTTTTTGGCCATGGGAAACAGTGTGTCTATGTGTGTATGTAATGTTCAAGCTTATCTGGCAAATTGTAGCATCTGAGCTGAAGCAACTAATGAAAACATGCACTCAGATGTTCCTATATATCAACAGAATGGCCTCCTTGAGTATACAAAACATCTGTGTTAGTTAACTGTCAGTCCTGTCTGTAATTAAGCACTAATTATACAGTTGCCCCTCCGTTCTCATGGACTTGAAGTCTACCGTTTTGCATATTCAAGGAAGGGCAACCTCCATCTTAATCATTGAATGTTTGTGAATCTCTGGGGGTTTTTTTGGGGGGGGGGGGCAGAAAAGAATAAAAAAAACCACAAAAACGGAGGTCCAACTGTAAAGCATGGGAGATCCAGCATAGTATAGTAGTTTGGGTTTTTCCCTTAGTCTCAGGTTTTATGATCAGTGCCATAATTGCATTCAATGACATTGCAAATTTGCAGAGGAACAAGAACTATACATCATCACAAAAGAGGGCATTCATTTGCATACAATTAAATATGTTAATTTATATATTATCATATGCAATGTAAGCAAATAGATGCTCTCTTTTATGGTGATGTGTAGCTTTGCTAATTTATAGAGAGAGAGTGTCAACATGGCATAGTGGTTTGAGCGTCATGCTGATCCTCTAGTCTGGAGCCTAGGGTTCAGATCCCTGCTCGGCCATAGAATCTCACTGGGTGACCTTGGGCAAGTCATACTCTCTCTGCTTCAAAGGTAGTGAAAAAACTGCTCTGAGGAAATCTTGCCAGATAAGCACATCTTCCTTTGCATCAAGTCACTCTTCCTATTTCTGTGTTCTCCATGCTCTACTGTTGTGTGGCAGCCCTAAGGTGAACCTATCACAGCTGTTTCTTGGCAAAATTTTCTCAGAGGCTATGTTAGGTATTCTGTAGTAACATATACAGGGATGCAGTGGCTCAAGTGGTTAAGATTCTGTTGATTGCAAAGCAAAGCAAAGCAGCTTCATTTATATACCGCTTCATACCATGCTATGGGGTGTCTAAGTGGTTTACAACTGTAAGCTCATTGCCCCCCAACAGTTGGGTACTCATTTTAGCAACCTCAGAAGGATGCAGGCCTGAGTCTAGCCTGAGCCCTGGCTAGTATTGAACTCGAAACCTTGTGGTCTATGAGTGAGTGGCTGCAGTACAGGCATTTAACCACTGCACCACCAGGGCTCCTGGTTTGCAAGATTGGCAGATTGGCAATTTGAGGCCCGAATGCTGCATGGTAGGGTGAGCTCCTGTCACTAGTCCTAGCTTCTACCAACCTAGCAGTCCAAAAGCATGCAAATGCAAGTAGATAAATAGGGACCACTTGCTGGGAAGATAAACAGAATTCTGTGCAGTCTGACAATGCTGGCTCTTCAGCTTAGTAATGGAGATGAGCACCAGCCCCTACAGTTGGACTCAACACAACAACCTTGTCAGCGAGGAATACCTTTACCTTTACCTTTAGTAACATATATTCTGAACAAGGGGGTGCTACCAGGATACAATATGGAGAAATAGAATTGTTTCCATTTGGTAAGGAGGTCCCTTCTGCTGGCAATTGGACCACAGGTGAATGACACATTTTATCACCCATTCTTCCCCAAGTACATCATCATGGCAGTGACACCCAGTCACCTTTCTGCTTTTCTCAGATGGCAGCCCAATGAGGTTTTTATCCCACAGCTGCCACTAATTTGTGGAGCTGACCTACTTTTCAAATTACTCAAGTGACTTAACACCAAAATGTCTTCCTCCATGTTAGTAGTGTGTATCCTTTACAGCACTCCAAACAAACCTTTATTGAAACGACGTTATAAGTTTATTTGCAGGTTAACTTAATTACAGTATCACTTGTGTGAGATGTTTTTCACAGTTGATACGTTATTGTCATTCTTTATTTGTTACACTGTGTTACATTTGTGGTTTCTTGTACTTATCCTCGTTTGTTACAGTAACTCCAAAATTAAACAAACTCTCTATTATATTCTTGTTTCTTACACTTTTGTTTACTGTTTGTGCTTCACTTTTCACCATATACCATTCTCCTCAGAGAACAACACTTCACTTTCCCCAGGACATTAGGGCACTTTTAAAAACGTTTAAACTGCTTTCCCCTGCAGTATAAACTAGCCACTAAAGCTCTTCATCCCCCTCATGGTGCATTAAAAGAGCAACTCTCACTCTGAGTTCTGTCCCTAACCAAGTCCCTAACCAACCAAACCCCTCTCTATTCTCTCTATTTATATCTACTCCCAATTCCACTCATATTGGTTGGCACTTGACCCATCCTGATTGGATGCTGCCAGGGCTTCTCTCAGCCTGCCTAAATCTGCCTTTTCTTCACAATCCTAGATCATTTTTTTTTTTTCTGACAGAAAATGATGAATTCCCTTTGCTGGAAACCTCTAGGAGCGATGATTCTACCTTTTCAGTAATTTGCCCTGGAGCATTTAAGATAATACCCATTTTTCAAAATCAGAAATGAATTACTAACTACTTCCGTATTTTTACCAAAAAATAAAATAAAAAATTGTCAGTCTGCATAGCCAGGAGTTCCATTCCTGCAATATTCAGAAATGTGCATCTCTTCTATTCTTTCCTGCAATATTCAGAAATGTGCATCTCTTCTATCCTTTAGACCAGGGGTAGGCAACCTTTCCCCTTTAAGGGCCCAGGGACTTCAGAAGCCTCAGCCATGTTGGCCAATAGTCCCATGTTGGCCAATAGCTCCTGGGATTCTGGGAGCTGAAGTCCCTCAGCCCTTAAAGGGGAAAGGTTGCCTACCCCTGCTTTAGACTTTATGCATTTGCATATCCTCCACATTTCACAGTTGAAAACTGGAACACTTCTGCACAAGCAACATCAGAATGTGTCAAGATAGCAAAAGTTAATAATGAGGAAGAACACACAAACTAGAAGATGCTGCTACTGTTTGCTTTTGCCCAAGCCCTGCTCCTTTCCTCTTCCCTCTTTTGTTGTTGTTGTTAACTGTCTTCACGTTGGCCTCGACCCATGGCAGTGACCTTATGGATGAGATATCTCTAGGCTCCCCATCCTCTACTGCTCTGCCTGGCTCCTGCAAACTCTTATTCGTGGTCTCTTTAATAAACTCCATCCATCTAGCATGTGTCCTCCCTCTCTTTATACTGAGTATAAATTATTTTCCACTTCAACTCAGTCTGAAGCAATTGAAGTAAGCTGAAGACAAAGGGGAAAGTGGGAGGAGGAAGACAGAAACTGGAACATTCTTAAAGCAACTGAAAAAGTGGGATGACAGAGGGTGAATCATGACTCTCCCAGCAAAACCAGGATAATTGGAAGGTATATTTGTTGTAGTGGACTCTTCTGGAACACTGATGAAGCAGCCCTGCAGCAATTGGTACATAAAAGTGTAAGGAAGTGAGTCCAAGGTGGAGCATGTTTAATCATTTCACTGAGATGACATCCAGTCTTCCCCTTTCCTCTTTCATAAGTATCTCCTGCCTCCAGGCACAGTAGAAAGGAAATGGAAAGCTATCACGTAGACAGCTCATGGCTTCTGATACAGGCAATTCTTTCACTCATACATAAATACCTCTTTGAGTTTCTTTCCTTTTACATGTTAACACTTGACTGATGGCTTTCAGCAGTGGTTGCAAAAACTGATATTTACTCAAACAATAGCCTTGTGCAAACCTTCTTTGCAAGCACATCTGTGTTCTTTTTACCCCATAACATACATTCATAGCCCCAAATCCACCAATGATAAAGAGAATTTGGATCCTATGTACTTAATAGTGAGTTCATTTAATTTCCAAATATGATCCAGTGGCCAAAAATGGCACCATGCGCACATCAGAGGAGGAAGGTATGAGCCCTAAGGATTGCACAAGTGTGAAAAGTCTTTAAGTAGAGGGAAAACTCCTACGGAGTAAAAACAACAAGCTCAAACAGCACAATAAGGACTCTACATCCTCATTTAATACAGGAGCGAGAAGAGGGAAGTGGAAAACATAGAGGCAAGGGCAGAGAATGGAGTATTCTGGAGGCAGGTGTAACTGACTAGAACATGGCTGGCTGGAATCACAAACTGCACTTTATATTGAAACACTATCAAATTTTGCAATGATTTTTTTTTTTTTAAATTAAAGCTCCCAGGATCCCCATGCCAGCAGACAGTGCCCATCTTATCATGTAGATTTGAGGGCTAGTATTTTAATCTGTGTCCCTTAAAGGCACCAGGTCCTGTCTGATCTTGGAAGTTAAGCTGGGTAAGCCCAGGATAGTATGTGGTTTTCAAATGGTGGGGCAGGACCTCTGGAGGGACATGAGAGTTGTTCAAGGGGGGCATGAAACTTAGAGGCCCTAATCCTACTCCTCTTCCCAAACTTTTTATGTGTAAATTTACCATGTGTTGAGTTAAATATTGTTTAGTACAGGGGTAGGCAACATTTCCCCTTTAAGGGCCGAGGGATTTCAGCTCCCAGAAGCCTCAGCCATGTTGGCCAATAGTCCCATGTTGGCCAATATCTCCTGGGATTCTGGGAGCTGAAGTCCCTCGGCCCTTAAAGGGGAAAGGTTGCCTACCCCTGGTTTAGTACTATTTAAATAAAACTGTTTTTATTTGAACATTGTTATTTCCTTCTAATATGTTAAGCTATGAATATACATGTATGTGTGGGTGAAAATGTGCACACTAAATAAACAAATGTTTTTATTCATGTGCTACATCAAGGGGTGTGTGTGATATCCTCTTCTGGATGTAAAGGGGGGGGGGGGTCCCAAGTGTAAAAAAGTTTGAGTACCATGCTGTAGGCTATATTTCAGAGGAAGGAACTAGCAAATCCCCTCTGAATATTTCATGTATAAGAAAACAGTATGAAATTCATGGAGTTGCCATAAAGTTGATGCGTGACTTGAAGGCACACATATATAGGGCCTCGGCAGACGACTAAAAGAGTCGTCTTCCGGGCAGGGAAGAGGAGGGGCAGCCGCACGAGCGGCGCCCCTTCCTCTCCCCGAGGTCGCCCCCAGAAGCGCCGGCCGTCCTCACGGCCGGCGCACCGGGGATGACCTCACGGCGCAGCGTCCACATGCGCTGCGCCGTTTGAGCCAGGGAAAGTGCGCCCGCCACTTTTAGGGCGCACTTTCCCTTACATCTAAAAGGAGCGCCAATTTGGTGCTCCTTTTAGATGCGCCGCAGGAGCGCCGCGGTCCGGAGGCTGAACTCCGGCGGCGCTCCGACCCGCGGCGTCTCCGAGGCCTCAGTCTGCTGAGGCCCATAGACACATACACACACACATATTTGTTACAAATCTCTCTTCTAAGGGGCTAAGCAGACAGGAAAGAAAGTGTGACCTGAATTTGCCTTTTCCCGAAACCGCAGCAACCGCATTGCATGCCCTGAAGGTGCACTATTCAGGGACGGAGCTACCGCATTGGAGTCAGTCAATGCAGCTTTTCCGAGGCTCTATTAAAGCCTCAGCCACCGCACTGCCATGCCCGAGGTTGGCCCAAATAAGAATGCAGCCACCGTACGGGTGGCAGCGGCGGCTTTAATTTTTTTTTTGTTCTCTCCGGCGCATGCGCATGTGCGCAGAGAAAGCACGGTCCCTTTAACAGAAATGTTGGCAGTGCTCAGGACCTGCGCACTATGTGCTGCAGAGGAACAATGGCTGCCTCGCCAAACGAGTGCTCGGCGCTACTACTGGCCCTGCAATGCACAGCCACAGCAGCCTCCGCCATGGTCCGTGCCGCAGATACATTCAGGGAAGGCAGCCGTGATGACTGTCGCCCCTTTGTTGCTGTCAAAGAAGTGACAGCCATGAGACCGGGTGCCGCAAGACGAGTCACACGGTTCACCACCATGGCCTATGCCACTCTGATGGCCCCCGAGAGAGCCCCGCGCCGGTGGTGGATGTTCCCCAGAAGCACCGACTGGTGGGACGGGTTCGTCACATACATCTGGGCAGATGAGCAATGGAGGATGTTCTTCCGAATGCCCCGTGCCCTCTTCCACAGGTTAGTGGAAGTACTGCGTCCGGAAATGCAGCGGGACGACACCGTGATGAGGAAGGCCATCCCGGTCGAGAAGAGGGTCACCATGGCCATCTGGGTGCTCGCCCACAGAGCCAGCTACAAGCAGATGTCAGAGCAGTTCGGGGTCGGGCAAACCACTGTGGGTGAAGTGTTGGTGGAGTTCGCCCTCACCATGGAGAAGCTGCTCCTGTCATGCACAGTGTATCTGGGAGACCACCAACAGGTAAGGACCGTCACACACACACCTGTCACTTTCCCCTGTTGCGCAGGAAATGTCATGGCATACAGTGTGGCTGTCACTGATCAGAGTCAGCTGTTTTAGGCAATGACACTGCGCAGGGATGCCTAGTGGGCCATGACTCCGCATAGTGAAAGTCCTCCTGTATACTCGGGAGCAAGGGCCGATGAACCTGCGCAGGGATGCCTAGTTCGCCATGACTGCAGTGAAAGTCCTCCTGTATACTCGGGAGCAAGGGCCGATGAACCTGCGCAGGGACGGGGAAAACGTCATTAGCAAATACAATGGCTCCTCTATAATTGTCTCCTTCTCCCCCTTCTTGTCACCCACAGATCATGCAAGGGTTCGGTGAGCTCGGCTTCCCCCAAGTAGTGGGTGCCGTAGACGGGTGCCACTGTCTGATTGTGCCACCCTTGGGGAGGAGGAACGAGTTCGTGAACCGAAAGGACACCTATTCTGTTGTCCTCCAAGGCACCACGGATCATCAGGGACGCTTTGTAGATGTGGAAGTGGGCTGGCCTGGATCGACCCACGACGCGAGGGTGGCGAGGAATTCCATCATCTTTCAGGCCATGGAGGCCGGCATCTACGTGCCAGGGAACCCCACCGTCACCCTGAGGGGCCAGCAGATCGGCCCCCTCCTGCTCGCCGACAGCGCCTACCCCATTCGGAAGTGGCTGATGAAGCCCTACCAGGGCAACCTGAATGCCAGGCAGCATGGATTCAACAGGAGGCTGAATCGCGGCAGGAATGTGGTGGAAAGGGCCTTCGGCCGGCTGAAGGCTCGGTGGAGGTGCCTCACTGCCCCACTCCTTGTGGCAGAGGAGAATGTCATCCCCATCATCGCCTCCTGTGTCATCCTCCACAACATCTGCGAGACCAAGGGAAGGGTCCTGGATGAGGGAGGGCGCTACAGGCACCGCTTTGTGCTTCCCACCCTGGGGGCACCCATGGAGCACAATGATCTCAGAAAACAGAGAGAAGGGGAGGCTGTGAGGGAGGCCCTGGCAGAGTTCTTTGAGACCAGGAGGTTCTGAAAGTATCCTCCCTTCTCCAACTGTACCCCAAGGTCAGCACTGCACTGTGCCATGAGCCTGAAAGCACCTCAAGGCCCCCTTGCCCTCTCTCTCTGTGCCTTGCATAAATGTAGGACACCACTGCACTGTGCCCTGAGCCTAGAAGCACCTCAAGGCCCCCTTGCCCTCTCTCTCTGTGCCTTGCATTAATGTAGGACACCACTGCACTGTGTCATGAGCCTAGAAGCACCTCAAGGCCCCCTTGCCCTCTCTCTCTGTGCCTTGCATAAATGTAGGACACCACTGCACTGTGCCATGAGCCTAGAAGCACCTCAAGGCCCCCTTGCCCTCTCTCTCTGTGCCTTGCATTAATGTGGGACACCACTGCACTGTGCCATGAGCCTGAAAGCACCTCAAGGCCCCCTTGCCCTCTCTCTCTGTGCCTTGCATTAATGTGGGACACCACTGCACTGTGCCATGAGCCTGAAAGCACCTCAAGGCCCCCTTGCCCTCTCTCTCTGTGCCTTGCATTAATGTAGGACACCACTGCACTGTGCCATGAGCCTGAAAGCATCTCAATAAAGTTGTACTGGTATCCCCACCCTGTGTGTGGCTTGCATTTTTGTGGGACACCACTGCACCATCCCATGATGAGATCCTGTGATGCCCACTCTGCATATGGCTGGCAATCCTGCTATCATGGCACACACAGACACACACACACACGAAGGGCATGGAGGGGTCACCTGGAGCCAGATTTCCTGGCAGTAGAAGGATACAGTGCACAAACCACCAACTGAAACCTCTGACAATGTTGCCAAATTCCCAACAGTCAGCTTTCCCAATGGCCCATTCGATTGTATCAATTGGTAGCCCAGAGGGCAACCATTGGGGATCATTTTCAAACTTCCCACATGAGGGTCTCCATTGGTCAGGGCCCAGGTAAGGCCATCTGCCCCCGCAACATTCACTTATAAATGCTCCTGCAGAGCTCCGGCGATTCCGAGGAGGACGATGGCGGCCAGGAGGAGAGTGCCCATCAGGATCGCCTATTGGAACAATGAGGAAGTGGGCATTCTCCTCCAAGCCCTGAACCCGGAGCCGGCTGCTAGGAGGGTGATGGCCAGTTCCAACCGGCCGAACCGGGGGTATTTTACCCAGGCCTCCCGGGCCCTCCGAGAACAGGGCTTCATAAGGACCCCCCAACAATGCCGCACAAAGTTTAAGGCATTGAAGGGGGTGTTCTTTGAAGCCCTAGAGGACTATGGGGAGCATCGTCCGGTTCGGCGAAGGCCACCCTTCTGGCAGCAGCTCCGGGAGCTATGGGTGAGGGCCGGCCGCCCTCGGTGGCAGTATCGCCGGGCCCCTGGTAAGTGTGGGCCTCGTAGCTTGCTCCCCCATGCCCCCCTTCCCCCTCACTCTTCCCTTTGCCTCCCCTGCCCCTCATCCCCATCCCATACTAACGGTGTCCCCCTTCTCTCCCAATGCGGCGGAGGCGGCGACAGGGACGGAGGGGGGATCCTGCCAGTTCCCCCTCTTCCTCCTCTTCCTCCTCGGAGAGGGAAGCTGGGCCAGCCAGGGAGGCCCGTGCAGAGGGAAGCCCTGCTATCCCTCTGCAGGCACAGCAGCCTCCCATGGCTGAAGGTAGGTCCCTGAGGGGAGGGGTACTAGTGGCATAACTGCGGCCTCCATGGCATTCCTGACCCTCCCGTCCCCCACCACTTTCCAAGCTGCCTTTCTAAACGGTGTATTCTTCCCTTTCACAGGCGGACCTGCCGAGGAGGACCTGCCCGGGCCGAGTCGCCGGCCGCCAGGCGAAGCACACCAGGGTCCCATTGGTGTTGCCCGCCTGGCGGTCATCCAATCGACCCGAGAATTGGAGAGGGGTAAGTATTACAGGGACACAGAGGGAGGGGGTTGGTGGAGCCCCCCAGGGACCCTGGCTGCAGCATACGGTGCTGTGGTGCAGGGAAAGCTTCTAACCACACGTTTCTCTTCTCTTTTCCTTTCCAGATCGACGATTGGAACAAAGGGTGGCTGCCATGGAGGAGCAGATGCAGACTGTGCTGACCTCCTTGGTAGCCATCCTCCAGCACCTGGGCCTTCCCCAACCCCCGATCCCCCCCCTTTCCCCATCCTTGATGGACCTTTCCCTCCCCCTTCCCTTTCTACTTGCTTCTGCCCTCCTCCCTCTCCTTCATCCCCCTAGAAACTTCCCCTCTCTTTTTTGTATTCTCCCCTCCCCTTCCCCCATTTGTCTGTTATTGTACATAGTTTTTATGTGTTTTCAAATAAAACTTTATTTTTTAAAAAATCATGACGTCATATGCGCACAGACGCCTATGCGACAATGACCGGCTTCTATGAATAAACGTTCTATTTCTAAACAGCGCCTGGCATTTTATGCGAAGGGGTGCAGAACCGTCGGAGGATCCATACAAGCACCCAGTAAGCTGCGGCGGTGAAGTGGGCATGGTGTGCGGTGGTGATCAGTGAGGTGGTGTGCGGCGGCGGCGGCGGTGGCGACCAGTGAAGTGGGCATGGTGTGGGGCGGCGGTGGCAAGCAGTGAGGTGGGCATAGGTGGGGAGCACAATGCGATGGCTGCCTCGGTACTAGTGCTGCTTGTCGCAGCATCTCCACCCCCCTCTGCTTGCTCTCTGCCTTCGTGGGCGAGGCTTGGGCGGTTGGACTACCAGACCACTGCTGAAAAGGCTACTACACTCTTGTGAGGGCTGTGGCTCAATGATCTCCATTTCCATTGGAGCCTCCTCCTACACGGGTGGATCCCTTTCCTTCCTGCCTCTGCCCACACCAGACCCGGCATCCAGGGGTGGAGCCCTCTCCCCCCTCCCTCTGCCCACAGCAGGCTCGACATCCAGGGGTGGAACATCACCCCCCCTCCCTCTGCTGAGCCCCACACCCATCTGTTCCTGGCCCTGGAGGATAGCCCTCCCTCTTCCACCCTCCTGCACACCCTCCCCGCTCACAGCCATGGCCCTCTGGGACCTCTCCATGACATCCACCATTCGGCCCATCAGGCCAGTCAGCGCTTGTAGGGAATCAGCTAAACGCCGCTGTTCGTGGGCCATTCGTTGATCATGCAGCCTCTGATCCTCAATCTCGGCCTGCCTCTGCTGATAGGAACATTCATAGAAACGTTCTGTCATTTCATGATAACATTCTGTCATTTCATGGGAACGTTCTGTCATTTCATGGGAACGGTCAGCAATTTGTTTATCCTGGTCTACGGCTTTCTCCATGATTTCGATGCTCCGTTCCATGTACTCCTGCTGGACACTCGTATGTGCTGCGGATGCTGGGCGACGTGTCCTCCTCCCTCTGATCTCGGCCAGGCGGGCTGCCGGTGGCATTGCAGCTCGGGGATTAGCAACTTCATCCTCATGCTCTTCTCCCTGTTCTGCTACTTCTCGTTCTAGGGACACATCATATGTCACAGGACACCACCGTTTTCACACACAACATCTCCCACACATTTCCGCGGGGGGAGGTGAGAGGTACATGCCAGGGAGGGATGTGTGTGCACATTGGAGGCATGCAGGTGATACTCATGCGAGGGATTGGCTGAATGGGACACATGCATTAAGTTAATCCCCCCCCTCCACACACTAGGGTGCAAAAGCAGCGTGCGGGGAAGGGAGAAATTCTGCAAACCGGCAAACCGACGCATAAAACGTCACAAAAACCAAAGAGCTTTGCTTTTTCGGGGTGCAGACGTACATGCGACGGGGAGCATTTTTTGTCATAACAGGGAATGTACCATGTGCAGCCTGGACCTGGTGGATAAGCTGAGTGAATGGCCCGGGGCCTGCCCTCTCCTCTCCCTTGCTGTCGTCGTCACTCAGTGCTGTACTTGTCCTTGGGACAGGGGAGCGATCCCGGTGGGTACTGGTCCTGGAAGATGTAGTGCTCCAATGTGAAGTACAAGATGCTGGCCTGCTGGTGGACGATGTGGAGGCTCGGGATGATGGTCTCGAGCCACAGATGTCCATAGCCCTCTGACTGCAGGAGGTCTCATCTGAGTCTGGGTGTTCCTCCTGGTCACCTAAAAGTGACAAAGGATAGGGCCATTTCTGCCCTGTGGCCACCCTATTACTGCCCCCTGCACCCCTTCCCAGGGTCCCTGTGGCATCTTACCTTGACGGGGCAAAAGCTCCTGGGCGCATTCCCCCAGAGAGGTGCCCTCCCTGGTTTGTGCTCTTGCTGTCTGTCCGACTGGGACCCTCGTCGCATCGCTACTAGTGCCTATTCTGCTTGGGCGTATGCTTCCGTCTGTGGCGAGGAAGGCATGGAGGAGGGACCCCGTCTGGTTCGGGCCCTGTGGTCCCTAAACTTTTTGTAGTCGGACCTGAGGTTTTTGGTCTTCCGACGACACTCCTCCCAGGTCCTTTGGTGGCCCTTGGCCCTCATGGCTGCTGCCAACTCCTTAAATGTTTCTGCATTCAAAAAGGAATTTCTCAATCTGTCCAAAATGTGTGGCTGCGACCACAGAGCTATGAGGTCGGCCGTCTCCGCGTGAGTCCATGAGGTCCCTCTCCCTTTCCTTGCCTCTCCTCTTGCGGATGGCTGTGCCATTGTGCCCGCTGTGGACAAAGGCAGCCCCGAAGTGGAGAGTGTGGAGGTCTGCAGCTGTAAAGTTCTCGTGGGAAAATGGCGCTGGAATGTGTGTGTGGGTCCAGCTTAAAAGTGAAACTTTCCCCTTTATCTCTTTAACTCAATGTCAACATCCGCTAGCAACAGTTTCACCTTCCCGCTGTGGCGCATGCGCAGATTGTACATTAGGGTTAGCACTAGGGTTCTGAAACAGACGCACCTGCGTCGGTTCGCCCACACCTGAACCCTTGAAAACGCTTTACTTTGAGGCTTGTTTCAATGAGCGCATGCTCTCCAAAGTCAGCTCAAACTGCGGCGCACCTGTACACGTACAACCACACGGCCGAAGGCAGCTTTTATTTGGGTGAACCTCCGTCGCTGCATCCCTACGTCCCGTTGAAAGTGCGCACTTTTCGGGAAGGAGCGGAAAAAAGTGGCTCCTTTTTAAAGCGCACTTTCACTGGAAAGGTCAAGTAGGGGGCGCTTTTTCGGCATGCGTCATGTAAAGACTGTGTCTTCAGGTCAGCCCCAAAACAACCCAATTAGCTCGTCTGCTTCCCCCCAAAATGTCTGTATTATCTCCATATAACATGTAGAGTTTTGAATCATGTTACCATCCAACTGGGTGGTTTCGTTCCTGAAGACTTTATAAATAAGCTGAAGTCAGTACATACTCTCTGAGCATGCAAACCACTTTATATTATTTGCCAACACTGGGGAAAAATAGATTGAACCCTGCTCATTCCCACTGTGCCTAAGAATATCATCACCCAAGGGACTGTGGTGTAACATTATTCTTAGAACAGGCTAGCTTCACAGTTTTTCAGATGATATTATAAGCTTGTGGGTGTTTGACAGTTGCAAGAATTAGGTGAACTGTATGTGCCTTTACAGAAAGGATATACATCTTAGTCTAAGGATGGGAGTTCCTCTATTCACATATTTAGAATATACACAGCAGTGAGATATTTAACTGCAACCAAGTAAATATTTACTTCTTAGAAGCCTCCTGTGAATGGAGCCACATGGGAGTGCAGATGGGGATGAGTATA
The DNA here is from genome assembly GCA_026167975.1 of Phrynosoma blainvillii. Taxonomy (NCBI): domain Eukaryota; kingdom Metazoa; phylum Chordata; class Lepidosauria; order Squamata; family Phrynosomatidae; genus Phrynosoma; species Phrynosoma blainvillii. The sequence goes on along the minus strand of JANUYF010000004.1, from coordinate 20,228,369 downwards.
TATAGTCCTTAACCTTGAAATGCACCCTATAGAATATGCAAATGCAGTCCTAGCCACACGTATGTGACAATACATCCTATCAATTTCCGAGGGATTTATTTCCACTTAGAGTGGACATTACATCCCATTGAAAACAACAAGACTTAAGTTAGTTGTTATTATTTTATTCTTCCCAACGTTTCAGTGAAATTCAGTAACAGACACTTTCACTGGATTATATCCAAGGGCTGAAAAACTCAAAGCTCTGTGCTGAATAAACTCAATTTACTATTCCCTTGAAACAGAGAAAAGCATACATCAGGCTTGAATTTAACCGGTTCTGTAGAAGCCTTGATCACTTTGCAAATGGAAGCCCTCAGAAGCCACATTAGAACTCAATGGCAAATCGCCCAAAATCATGCATGAGTTCAAAATGTGAAGATTTATAAACTGGGACATTTGAGAATGATATTGCAAATGGTCCGCCAGCACTAAATATACCATAGAAAATTATTCAGGAAACACTGACAGATCTAGCCTTCTTGTCATGAAAGAAGGTTCAAAATATCACAAGGTTTTTTTTCTTTCAAAGAGCTTTTCGTGTGAGCCACTCTTTCTCCATCCCTGTCATAGAGTCTTCCTGGATTCTGACTCTTCTCCCCCTGCAAAAAAAAATTTTTTTAATGTTAATAATGGAGGTGGGCTTCTGAGGGATTCAAAATTCACAGGAGAATGGCATGCAAACCCCAGGCTGTGTTGCATTGCCCACTCTTGTTTTGCATCCTTGCATAAATAAGTAAAGCTTCTGGAAACAGAAAGCTACAAACATAATTTGAAAACAATTATTCGCCAGGCACTTTCTCGGTTTGTGTCATTTTTCAGTACCATGACCTGAAAGGCTGACAAAATCAGCATACAGAGTTTCCACTTCTTTATTTTGGCATGGTGACCATTTCTAGAATGGAGGTCCCACATGGAAAAATAGGCCACTATTCTGTATCAGTTAATAGTTGAGTAAACTCTCTTGGTCCAACTCCTCCACCAAAAAAATGATGGAATCATCATTCAAACACACTCAAATGTTTGTAGAATGAACCTCCTACTCACCCCCAAAAAGAGGGAACAAGAGAGAAAGAGAAGAGGGGTAAGCAAGAGCACTGAGGTAGGTCTAGGGGACCTTTGTGAAGCTGAGTACTTTTACTACTTAACAAATAAAAGCCAAAGATCCAGAGTTAAAACCAGCCAAACAGCTACAGCAAGAGCCAAATTCCAACATTAAAATCACTGACTCACTGAAACAATTTCCCTTAAGCAGCCCCATAAAATCTGTAAGAGTAGACTACCAAGGAGGAAAATGTGTTTTGAAGGTTTTTCTAAAAGGCTACATAGGCAGGACCTGATCTACCCCAGCTGGAGATGAATTCTGTCAACATGTTGCTGTTCCCCCAAAGGCTTGTACCCACCAGTCTAAATGTTTGCAGACAAGAAAACAAAATCTTACATCTAGTAGAAAGTCCAGTCTGAACACAAAATCTAGTTTCACAGAAGACCAAGCTAAACAATATGCTAAATGTGAGCATGCATTGTATTTGTAGTGTGTGTGTGTGTGTGTGTGTGTGTGTGTGTGTAAATGGCAGTCACTGCAGGTGTTTATAATCTAGATTAGACTCACGTGTATGAAAAAGAGGCAAACTGTTTCCAGTTCTGATGTGATCCTGATAGTGTGGCAACATACTGTATCCTCTTTTTACAGAGAAAAGCCCTCTCTTTAAAAGGCTGCCAGTGAACAGTCCTCTCTTTGTTTCTTGTTTTTTGTTGTTGTTTTTTAATTTTTATTTACATTGGAAAAAATAAATACATAATTTCAACACCACAACAATAATTCCTACCATTATATACATATATCCACATACTCATTAGTCTTACCCATCCCTCCCCACCACCCCCTCACTGCATACATACCACTAATATAAAAAACAGTAAAACATAAATCTGCATTCAGTTCTTCATACAATCCAATAACTACCACATCAGATACAAACATCATCTGAGACAAACAGTTATTACCCACTTATGCTACAAAAAACATATTAATCTTTGTTCTATAGCATATATCTTATAGGGTCTCATTATCTTTTATATATTTCTATAACTTTTTCACTCTCAGTGATACTTCCTTTGGTGTAAATTCATCACTCTTTGTTTTTCCTTTCCCCTAAAGTCTTATTCATTTTCTATCCTCCCCATTCTTACTCTTTGCCATCATTTAGATTATATTCGATCCTCTTTTTTCTCCAAATCTTTGTAAACACATCCATTCTTTTATCTCTTTTCCTCTTAATCTGGTAGTGAGTCTATCCATATTGATTGCTTCTCTCAATTTAGCTAACCATTCTTCTTCTGTTGGTATAATGTCTCTTTTCTAATATTGAGCGTACAATATCCTAGCTGTCATAATCATATACAGAAGTTTTTTGGTATGGTTTTTTTTTAGTAGTTTCATCTAATACGTTCGTCATATTTAATAGAAAGATTTTGGATCCAATACTATTCTTATCCTGAGCATTTCATTTATAGCATTTACAATAGTTGTCCAATAACATTTCACTTCTTGACATCGGCACCACATATGTATAAAATCTGCTCATGGTTTCTGACACTTCCAACATTTTGTGTTTCCTGTTTTATATATTTTATTTATTCTTGATGGTGTCATGTACCATTGATGAAACATTTTGAAATAGTTTTCTTTATAGTTCTGACAAAGGGTAAATGTATTAGATGTTTTCCAAGATTTTTCGCAACTTTCTAATTCTATAGAATATCCTATATCTTGCGCCCGCTTCACCATTACTGATTTGATTACTTCGTTCTCTAAATCTCTATTTTTTAGAACCTTATAATATTTAGCTATAGGTCCACCTTGTTCTCCAAACACAATCTTATCTATTTCATTTTTCTCATTATCAAATCCCAATTTAATGTCGTCCCTGAATTGAGCTTTTAGTTGGTTGTATAGAAACCAGTTCATTTTTATGTTTTCTTGTTATAAGAGATCTATCGTTTTTATTTGGGGAGTCTTTCTAGTTTCTATACATAATATATCTTTATATAGAATCCACGCTTCTCCTTTATTTTTCATTCTTCGATGAAGAGCTTCTTGTGTAGAGATCCATAAGGGAGTTTTCAAGTAAAATTGTTGTTGTTTTTATTATTATTATTTTCAACCAAACTTTTAGTAAAGCTTTCCTAATGACATGATGTTCAAAGTCTTTATTAACGGATAATTTATTGTACCACATATATGTGTGGAATCTGAATCTTAAGTTACTACCCTCCACCGTTAATAACTTTTCATTATCTAATCTTATCCATTCCTCCAACCAAGAGAGGCAAGAAGCGTAATAACATATAGGGGTTGCAGACTGCCAGAAATAATGCACATTGAGTCCACTTTTAGGGTTAGGGTTAGTGCTAGGGAATCATGGGCACTGTATTTTATTGTGGCACCAGAGCTCTCTGACAGAGAAGGCTCAATGTCTCAGAAAAAAAACAATTCCCATGATTCCCTAGCACTAACCCTAACCCTAAAAGTGGATTCAATTTGCACTATTTCTGGCAGTCTGCAACCCCCCATAGTTTTACATTTGGTAGTGCAAATCCACACTTGTCATTTTCTTCTGTTAAATTCTTCCATCTGGTTCTGGGTTTTTCCCCTCCCAGAGAAATTTAGTTAATTCCCTTTGCCAGCTGTCAAAACATTTCTCATTAGCTAAAATCGGAAGATTTTGGAAGAGAAACATAAATCTAGGTAGGACATTCATTTTAATAACTGAAATTCTTCAAGAAAATGAAAGTTGTAATCTTGACCATCTTTCTAAGTCTTTTTTAATTTCCTTCCAAGTCTTATCGTAATTATTTTGATATAGATCTATGTTTCTCTTCGTCAGTGTAATCCCCAAATGGTTTACCTTACTTTGTATCTTAAATTCTGTTAACAATTTTAACTCATCTTCTTCTTGAGATGTCATATTTTTGTCAGTATTATAGTTTTTTCTTCATTGATTTTAAAACCAGAGAGATTTCCGAATTCCTTTAATACTGTGATTAATTGCTTTATACTACCATTAGGCTCTTCTAAGAAACAAATCATCAGCATACGCTTTCATTTTAAACTGTGCGTTCTTCATTCTAACTCCTATGATGTTCTCATCTTCTCGTATTCTAATATTTAATAATAATAATAATAATAATAATAATAATAATAATTTATATTTCCCGCCTCTCCTTACGGATCAAGGCGGGAGTACAAGGATAAAATGTACAAAATGTACAGTAATACAATCAATAAAGAAAGAAAACATAACAATAAACCCAGCAGTAAAAACAATACAATAACAGCAATAATTAAAACAATAATAAAATTGCAATACAAGTCTATGCCGCGAGTGATATAATCTTTTTTCACCCGGGAGGTCCTTATAAGATGGTCATATCTAATCAGTTAGGGAGGTCAGGTGGATAGGCCCACCAGAAAAGCTCCGTCTTAAGTGCCTTCTTAAAGGCCTCTAGCGTGGAAATAAGATGAATCTCCTCCGGCAGGCCATTCCATAACTTGGGGGCCGCAGCCGTGAATGATCTTTGGGAAGTAGATATTAATTTAGTTTTACAGTAGTTTAGTAAATTCTTCCCTGATGTTCTGAGGGTGCGGGACGGATTGTGTGGGGAGAGGCATTCCTTCAAGTAACTCGGACCCAAGCCATGTAGGGCTTTATAGGTGATGACCAACACTTTGTATTGCGCCCGGAAGCTAATCGGCAGCCAGTGAAGAGCTTTTAATACTGTTGTAATGTGGTCCACTCTAGATGTTCCGGCAACCAGTCTGGCTGCTGCATTTTGGACCAGTTGAAGCTTCTGAACTTGGTACAAAGGTAGCCCCATGTAGAGGCGTTACAGAAGTCCAAACGAGAGATTACCAGGGAAGTACTACTGCTTTAAGGTCCCTTCGGTCCAGGTAGGGGCGCAGTTGGCGAATCAGCCGAAGCTGATTCCAAGCACTCCTGGCCATCGCATCTACTTGAGATAACAACTGCAGGTATGAGTCCAGGGATGAGTAATATTTCAAGCATCAATAAAAAGAGGAGGGGTGACAATGGACACCCTTGTCGTGTACCCTTTTCAGTCTTTATAACCTCTGTTTTTTCATCATTAATTATTATCTGTGCTCTCTGATCCTTGTAGATTGCTTTTATCCAGGAGGAGAATCTATCTCCAGTGTTCATTTTTTTCCAGTGATTCATACAGAAAGGCCCAGCTAACTCTATCGAAAGCTTTTTCTGCATCAATCAGGATCACTGCAAGTTTTTTATCATTATTATATTCAAAGTGTTCTATTATATCAATAACTGTTCTTATATTATTTTTAATCTGACAATTGGGTAAACACCCATTTTGATCCTTGTGAATTAAATCATTCAGTACTCTTTTCAATCTCTCTGCAGTAATAATGGCAAAAAAATTATAATCAGTGTTAATCAAAGAAAGTGGTCTGTAATTCTTGATATCTCTCTTATCACATCCCTCTTTTGGAATTAGCGTTATTAGTGCATCTTTCCAAGATTCTGGAATGCCCTCTCTCTGTATATTATTCAATACATTATATAATGGCATTATTAGGACCTCTTCCATTTTTTCATAATAAGTAGCTGTGAAGCCATCAGGTCTTGGTGCTTTTCCAGATTTTAGTCATCTTATAGCTTCAGAAATTTCTTTTGTTGTAATAATCTGATTTAATCTTTCTTTCTGCATTATGTTTAAATACGGTATTTTTTATTTTCTACATATTTACTGATATGTTCCTCTTAATTATCCATATTTTTTGGGGGGGGTTGTATACATTTTTAAAGTATACATTGAATTCCTTTTTTATTTCATTCTGATTTGTAATGTTTTTCCCCTTTATTAACAATTCTGTTATTAATTTTTTCTCTTTTTCTCTTTTTAATTTACTTGCTAGGAATTTTCCAGCTTTATTCCCAAATTCACATTGTTTCTGTTTAGCTCTCTGAATTTTCGTATGAAGTTCATTAATTTCTAATGTTTTTAGTTGTTGTAGTATTTTAATTTCAATTTTTAATTTCTTAATTCCTTTTTGTTTCCATTCTCCCTCTTTCTTTCTTAATTGTTCCAACAATTTCATTATTTTCTTTTGTTCTTTTTTCTTTTCCACCTGCATTTTAATAATTATTCCTCTGATGACTGCTTTTCTTGCATCCCTTAAAATCTTATTTGATGATCCTTCAACCTTGTTTTCCTTAAAGTAGTTTTAATTAATCTTTAATTTTGTTTACTGTTTTTTCTTCATTAAATATAGTATCTGATAGCCTCCAAACACATTCACTCTTTTTTTCCTTAATCTTCAATACTATGGGGTTATGATCAGATATGTATTTTGACATGATTTCCATTGAGTGGATTTGTGGGAGTATTGTTTTAATTGCCAAAAATAGAACTCTTCTTGAGAAAGAGTTATGAACTTCTGAAAAAAAGGTATAGTCTTTCGTTTGATTGTATTTATATCTCCAAACATCTATTAAACCATATTCCTCTTGAAGTCTGAAAAAAGATCTAGGAAGTTTTCATTGATGTTTTTTTATCTTTTTCTACATGGAGAATCTGTTTATATCCAGTTGTATAACTGCATTTAAATCCCCTAAAACAGGGGTAGGCAACCTTTTTGAGCCAGGGGCCGGGTTGCTGTCCCTCAGACAATTGGGGGGCCGAAGCACCAAAAATAAATAAATAAATAAAAATATTTTTTTTAAAAAAAATTAAAACATTTAAAAATATGCATGCACACTCTCTCAGCCCCAGAAAAGCCATGGTAAAATCCCTGTGGAGATTTTGTCAAGAAAACCCTAAGAACAAGTAATAACAACAATAATCAATATCATCATGGTGGGCGGCGGTGGGGGGGGCGGCGGTAGCAGCGGCGGCAGCGGTGGTGGCGGCAGGACCAGCCTGGGGCCAGTCCAAAGGCTTCAGGGGGCCGCATCCAGCCCCCGGGCCTTAGGTTGCCTACCTTTGCCCTAAAAGAAGTATCTCATTGTATTCAGTTGAATTAATTTCTTTTCGAATTTTATCAAAAAACCACTCTCTATTCTCTGGTGGTGCATAGATACCCACTATCAAAAATGTCACATTTTTAAGCTTTACTTCTACTGCAACCATGGAACCTTCTTTATCTTTGAAAATTTATTTTGAACTATATTTCTTCTTTACATAAATTACTATTCCTTTCTTTCTTTTCTCTGTAGAAGAGTAGAAGCATTCTCCTAATTTAGGATTTTTAAAATATTTAGATTCACTGTCTTTGATCTTCATTTCCTGTAAACAGATGATATCTCCTTTTAATTTTTCAATACAATGGAAAACTAAACCTCGTTTGGATTTATTATTTATTCCTTTAACATTCCAAGATATTATGTTTATCACCATAATTAGTTTTCCAGATTATTATGTGTATATTTGTATTTTATTTTGATGATGTGCCACCCCAACCACCCCTATAAAATATTTATTTTATTTTGGACTTTTGATGTATGTGTTTATTTATTTATCTGTTTATTCGGTTCCACTTTCATCCTCTTGTCCGGGGTTGGATTCATTATCTACTTTTTCTTGGTTATTTTCTTTTTTCCTTTCTGGACTCTCTTCCCTTTCTCTTTCTTTTCTATCTTTAGTGGTATTTTCTTTTTCTCTTCCATTTTCTTTACCTTTTTTTGCTCTCCATTCTCTTGTACGATATGATCTTTCTATATTTTCTTCTTCAGATTCTCTTCCTTTGTCTCTTTTATCTTTTATAAACCATTGTTCCATTGTTCCATTTCTTTGGCTTTTTCTACATTATCAGTTCTAAATCTTCTCTGTTTGTATACAACTGACAGACCTTCAATTCTTTCCCATTTATTTTTTTATTTTTTTTATTTCAAAACTCAAATATACAAACATATATAGACATACATATATACATACATTCAAACATATAAAAGAAGTCATTCATACAGTTATACATCTGTGTATGAATCTCTTAAATCCATCAACAATTAAATACAGATCTATCATTACTTACATTCCTTTCACACTTTATATTTCGTTCTTTGTTATTTGGCTCTATCTTTATGTTCTGATCTTATAACTAATGTTAACTTCCTCATCTTACCTCTTACTATCTTCAATTGAAATGAAACCTTAATTTGTACATTCTCATTATGTTTTCCCCCTTTTTTTATTCTTTCTCTTTTCTTACTCGTCCCTTTATTTTATTCGTCTTGCCCTTTTTTCAGTTTTCTATCTTTCTATAATCTATAAACAATTAATAATTTCCCATTTTCCAATATTCCTTAACTGTTAACTATTCTTCCTCTACTTCTTCTCTTGGTTTATATTTCATTAATGCTGTTAATGTATCTAGTATCATTGCTTCTTTCATTTTATTTTCCCATATTTTTTTTTTGTTGGTATATTACTTTGTTTCCAGTATCTTGCATATACTGTTCTTACAGTAGTTGCTATATATAGTAGTATTCTTCTATATTTATTTCCACATCTGGTTCAATCATATTTGTCATATTCAATAAAAAAAAATGTTGGGTCCAATTGTATTTGTGCCTTTAACATCCTAGTTGTCTCCTCTTGAATTCCTTTCCAACATTCTTTTGTTATCTTACATTCCCACCATTGATGGAATAGAGTTCCTCTCACTGAATTACATTTCCAACATTTTTCACTCCCTGTACTATAAATTCGATTTAGTACAATTGGTGTCATATACCAGCAGTAAAAGATCTTTAAATAATTTTCTTTATAATCCTGGCATAGAGTGTATTTATTGGTGTTTTTCCATGAGCTTTCCCATGCTTCTAGATTGATGTTTTTCCCAATATCTTGGGCCCATTGAATCATTACTTGTTTCACTTGTTCTGTCTCTAAATCTCTCTCTTTAAGTATTTTATATTATTTTGAAATATGTTTATCTTTCCCCAAAAATATTACCTTATCTAAAGTTAATTCATCTTTTGTAATCCCATTGTTTTTAATGTCAGCTTTGTATCGTTCCTTCAATTATCTATAAAGAAACCAGTTCTTACCTATTTTATTGACTAGTTCTTCCTCTGTTTTTATTTCAACTTCATTTTTGCCTTTCCATTTCAGTAGGTCTTTTTAAATTAGCCATTGAATCCCATTCCTCCTAGATGATCCTAAAAAAGCCTCCTGAACCAATACCAGCTTGGGATTTGGCTATAAAATTGATGTTTTATTTTCATCCACACTTTAAGAAGGGAGTCTCTAATAATATGATGTGAGAAATCTTTATTAACTTGTAATTTATTATACCATAGAAAAGCATGGTATCCATATCTCATATTTGTTTTTTCTAAAGTTAGTAACCTTTCATTCTTAATTGTGCACCATTCCTCTAACCATGTTAAACAAGCCGCTTGGTGATATAGTTTTAGGTTTGGGAGTCCACATCCACCTTTTATTTTCTCTTCTGTCAATAATTTCCATTTTATTCTCGCTTTTTGTCCCTTCCATATAAACTTTGACAGTTCTTTCTGCCAATTCTCAAAATATTTATCTTTTGTTATTAAAGGTAAGTTTTGAAATAAATATATAAGTTTAGGTAATATGTTCATTTTAATTACAGCAATCCTTCCCAGGAATAACTGTAACTTTTTCCATTTTTTTATATCTTTCTTTATCTTTCCCCAGGTTTTTGAGTAATTGTTATTGAATAACTCTATATTTCTTTTTGTTAATTGAATACCCAGGTATTTAATTTTCTTTTCTATTTTGAATCCCATTATTATTTTTAATTCTTCTTCTTCTTTTGTGTCCATATTTTTAGTCAGAATTGAAGTTTTATCCTTATTTAATTTAAATCCTGCTAAGCTTCCATATTTGTCAATTACTTCCAGAAGTTTTCCTATATTGTCCTTTGGGTCTTTGACAAAGCAGATGATATCATCTGCAAATGCCTGCAGTTTAAAATTAAATCCTTTAATGTTGACCCCTCTTATCTTTTTATCTTATCTGATTTTATTATTTAATATTTCCAATGTCATAATAAACAAAAGTGGTGACAAGGGGCATCCTTGCCTGGTTCCTCTTTCTATTTGGATTTTATCCATTCTCTTGCTATTTATGATGATTTGAGCGTTTTGTTCTTTACAGATCGCTTTAATCAATTCTTTCCCATTTAAACTCCAATTTCATGTCCTGCAACAACTGAGTCAGGAATTTGTATTTTTGTCACTCTAACATCAGATGTGGTGGGATATCTTTAAAGATTTTAACTTCGTTGTTTTCAATCAGGAGTTTATTCTCTTAGCTTTTATGGATAATTTGTTCTCTTGTCATAGGTTTGACAAAGCATACAACTATATCTCAAGGGACTTTACGTTCTTTAGCCTGTAATGAGTTTATTCTGAAAACTTTATCCAGTCCTGTCAGTAATTGTTCCGTGCTATAACCAATAAATTGTGCTATAGATGGTATAATTCTTGTGACTTAGGGCCTTTGCAGACTGCCAGAAACAGTGCTAGGGAATCATGGGAATTGTGGGTTTTCTTGCTTCCTCTTTCTTGTACCTTTCTGAATGTACTTCTCTCTTCTTTCCATTCTCACTGTTGAGCAGGCTTTTACAAAACCTAGTAGAGTTCTTATTTAATAGTCTTTCCTTTTATTCCTCTGTCTTTATCTTTCTAAGGTGTAGTCCGTCTTGCACTCATTAATTCTATTGTTCTCCTTTTTCCTGTAACATCTGTTCTGTAAGCAACTGGGTCTCCTTTAAGTCTATACTTTCTCTTTTAAGCCTATGTTTCTTCTTATTTGCCACACTGGCTTTTTCATACCTGGTCCTTATTTTCCTCCTTTTTTTCCCCCCTTTTCTTTTCCCTCTTCCTTCTCCTCACTGCATTTTTTCTCCTCTCTATATTTTGCTATATCTCCGTGATCTTATCTTTTTCAACTCCCACCAGAGCTCTTTTCTCTATTTCTTTATTTGTTTTAATCCTAAAATCTGCTAGCTAATCTGTGTTTTCTTCTCCAAATCTTCTTTCCAGCCTTGCCTCTGTATTTTCTATCTCTATCGACTGTTGTCTCTTTTGCAGCCTATTACAGCTTTTTTCCTTCATTTACAGCTTCATTTATGACTTGTTCTCTTCTCCTTGGCGTCTCGAGTGCCTCCTTCTCCAGAAAGCCCAAGGCGTCTCCGACACGCTCCCAGCATTGGGTTCTCCTCAATTTCGCAGTTAATATTCACACCAATATTTGTATTTTTCCCTGTAGCTTCATAGATGTATTAGTATTAATGTGGGGCTCTTATTGGTTGCCACATGGCACCTAAGAAAGTGGGTGGTTTCAACTCTTCTCCTTCCTTTCCTATTACGTGATGCGCCAAAACGCCACTGGCAACCAAGATAGGATTTTAAACTTATTCTTGTACTTATTTCTTGTAGCTGTAAAATCCCCACCATGAGGATCAGGTCCAAAGAGTTAAATTAATAGCCCCCCTACACAGGGGGACTAGGGACGGGTAAAAAACTTGTCCCCATTCCCTCTCAGCTCCGTTTTCTCAGAGGTGTGGTTACAAGCTCCTCATACCTGCGTACTCCTCCAGAGCCCTCACACCGGAAGTGTCAACAGTCCTCTTTTTGAAGGTGTCCTCTATTTGAATGGTTTTCAAATCAAATTGGATTAAAGACAATGAATCATAAGGCAGAACTGGTAATCTTTATGTTTTTCATCCTGCAGTATCCCCTGAACAGCAGAGTCAGCAGGGACATAGTTTATCTGGTCACAATCTTCCCCACACAGGTGTAATATATGAAGTCTATTTAAATCTCAAAAGTCATTTCTAATTTACATATACATTAGGCAAATAAATTTTCTGATAATGCTTAAGTGGTTGGCCAGGGGCCTCATTAAAATTCTGTCCCTCTTCTGCTGCTATTTGTCATGGAAGAGAAGCTGCTATAGATATGAATAGCAGCTCCCCTTCAGGGGCAAATAGCTGCTTTGGGGGGAGATTATCATTCATGAAAACATCCCAGGGGGGAAAGCTTAATCCTAACCCATCATGTTTTCTACACCTTGTCTCAATAATCAATCAAAATGAAGAATGTAATCAATAAATCTGCCCAGGTCATCCTCTTGGTGGGACAGTCTGGATGATGCAAAGCCCAAAGCCTGGTTCTTGTTAAAAAAAAAAAAAAAAAAAGTGTGGACAACAACCAGTGTTCAGCACCAAACCACAGGTATAACACCTTTATAATGGATTGAAATATCTCCCCTTTTGCTCTGGGTCTTCCAGGAAGATCTGGGTGCCTTCATTGTGATGCTGGGCAGCTGTTTACAGTGTGTGCCACTGTGCCCACTCAGCACAGCTGCTGCCAGAGCAAGTCACCTACTCTAAGATCAGAATGAGGTGCCCATACATATGATTGATGCTGGGTGCCCAGAAAGAGTAGTGGTGGGATCAAGAGTTAGAGATAGGGAGGTGGGAAGAGCACACATGGAAAGCATTGATAAAGGGCTTCTAGGAGCAGGAGAGATGCTGTGGGCCAGGATGAAGGAAGAGAGGGATGCCCCCTAGTGGAGCAACAGATGGATTGTATTTACCTGGACAGAAGACTGAAAGCCAATGAGATAGTGAACTTGCCTTGGAATAGGGACTTTGATTCAATTATATTCATGATAATTAGAGAATTGAGACACTGAAAATGAAGTCCCTTGTGAAATACCTAGGGGACAGTTCAGGTCTGTGACACTGGAGCTATAATACTTGCTGCCAAATAAAGATATACCTGCAGCAAACCTCTATTCTCTCAGAGTCCTTCCTGGTATGGATACCTTGACAGGAATGGCAAGTGGGGGCAAGGTGGTTGCACCCCTTGCCACAGAATGGTTGCCTTTTTATTCCCCTGGGTATTTAAAGCCCAGTTTTCAATGTTTTTAGATCACAGCATTCTTGTCTTTTGCTGCAATTTTACTTGGGTTTTATATGCTGTATTGGATTTCCTTTCTTATTCTTTGCTGCTGCTTTTATCTCAGCTTTATATTCCATGCTGGTTTAGTGCTTGTATTTTATATCTTTAATGTTTTGTACAATGCCAAGAGAACTTTGATTATGGGGTGGTCCTAAAGTGCGCTCAATCAATCAAGATACACAAATGCAATTCATGCTTTTAATGCGTCAATTAGTTGAGTCCTAAGATGCAAGGCTGACTGGAATCATTGACGCCAGATAACGTAGTGGGTGACAGAGATTCAAGAGGTCTTACAGGCACCATTGGAGTACAAATAAACAAAAAGCAGTGAACTAGACTATGAACTGTTTCACTTGGCTTCATGCTCTGGCTTCTTGCCTGACCAGTGTCCCAAGCCAAACATATTCCCTTCAACACAACAATAGAAATGAATATTCAAACATGGTATACTCCATTGACAACACATCCTAGCTTTCCAGCACATGTAGGGTGTGACACAAATATATATGGCAGGATCATAATGCCTTGTAAAAATTAGAAGACTTCCAAGAATTTGAGAAATCAAAGACTTGTACACAATAGATTTTTTGGTTGCATGCAGTGCAGGTGCCAACGTATCAAGAGACATGATTGTTTTGCAGACAGGGTTATAAATCTAACAAGGTATAACCAAGAACCTGAGAAAACCTTTATACACATATCTAGCAGCCAGTTCTGAAATAATGAGTCCACCTTAATGCAAGGTGACTTTATAATACATGACTACTTAAATCAGGATATTAGAAGGAAGTAAATTAGTTCTTCAACTAGGAACTAGAAACCTTTCTTATACTGAATCAGATCACTTTTTCTCCTAGGGCTGCATCTGCATCTGTACTACAGAAATAATACTATTTGACAGCACTTTAACTGCCAGACACTTTAACTGCCATGGCTCAGTGCTATGAAATAGTGGAATTTGGTTTGGTGGAGCACCAGAGCTGTCTGACAGAGAAAGCTAAATATCTCACAAAACTACAAACACCAAGATTCCATAGCATTGAGCCATGGAAATGAAAGTGGTGTCTAACTGCATTATTTCTGCAGTGCAGATGCAGCCTAGATTTTCTAGCTCAGAATTGCCTTTCCCAACATAGGAGTTTATCACGTGGAGTTTATCCCATGCAGAAATGGGATTTATATTGGGGAAATCCTGCAAAAGTGGGATCATTTTCAGATGACATTGGGGGACATGCCACACAGAAAGTGGGATCGTTTTCAGTCATCGTCAGGGCATTGAACATTAAGCCAATATTAACCTGCACAGAAAGTGGACAAAATCGGCCATTTTTTACTTTTGGGATTTTCCCAAAAGTAAAAAGCAGCCGATTTTTTCCATTTTCCTTGCAGGTTAATGTCAGGTTAATGCTCAACGGCCGCAATGTGTCTGAAAATGATCCTGCTTTTGTGGGATTTTTCTGGGATTTAAATCCCATTTCTGCATGGGATTTGGACACTGTAAGCCTCCCATGTCATAAACTCCCTAGTGTCCTCCAGATGTATTGGATTATGAGTCCCATATTTTAAAACTCCTTCCTAGGATAAGCTAACTCCCTCTCCGTGGTCTTTCTACTGATAAGCAAAGACTTTTTTTTTTCAGGTGGGCCTTTGGCATGTAAAGTAGACTGTTGCCAAAGGAAGGCATTAACTGCTTGGTTACTGGCTCTGTCTTTTTTGTTGTTGTGTTTTTATATGATTCACATTATAGTGTAATCAGGCTTTTTAAAATCATGTATTTTAGTACCAAGTGCCTCTGGGGGATAGGAGGCATGGGATATAAAACAAATATCCCAGCATCCTTAGACAATCCAGTATATATGAGGGGCACCATTGGCAAACACAAGTGTGGTCTGCACCAGTGATACTTAAAGTGATGGTCTGTGGAATGGTGCCAGTTTTGTGGTGGGTTTCCAGAAAACGAAGAAACAGTTGTAACCAATGAGCACAACTATGGTGCCAGTCCCTGGCATGCTTGGGCGGGAGGGGAGAACCTGCTAATTTGTCACACCAAGACTACTCTACACTGAATGATAGCAGTTACGCTTCAAACAAAGGCTTGAACTCTACATACACCCAACTAGAGTAGACCATGGATCCCATTACCAACATGGGAACCAATAATAGGATGGCCCTTGTGGTCTATTCCAGCTCTATGATTCTATGAATTTATGATCCAGTGTTTGAAACTCCTCATTTCAGCTATCAAAAGTAAAGGGCACTAAGCCAACACATCTATGTACTTCCTGCAGCTTTGGATGCAGTTTAACAGTATGACTGTTATACCATAATAAATAAGCCTCTTGAGAATATGGTGGTTAGAATGAGAAAGGAATAAGTCATAACTATGATAAAGGCAATAAAGATTAACAAAGAAAGAATGTTCCTGGTTAATGAGAGCATTAAAATAAATATGATGGAAAGTTTTGGAAACACAACAGCAGTTTTTTTTTTAAAAGTCTTTGAAGGAAGTAATGCTGGGAGGTGGCCCTTAGAGATGTTAAGAGTTATATTAGAAGCAAAAGGTAGCTTTAGCAGTATATATTTTATAAGACACTTATAGTCACAGCAAGAAGTAGATGAATGTACTTTATATGCATGTGCTGTATTGTGTATGTTTTAAAGTGCTGGAGCAAAATCAAGATAGGTCTGAGAGCAAATGAACCCTCTCACTAGGAGCCAAAATGACTAAACCAAGGCTGTTTTACATTGGATACATCACAGGATGACATGACTCACTGGAAAAAAACAATAATGGTCAGCAAAAGGGGAGTCAGTAGGCAACAGCAAAAGGGGAGGCAGTAGGCTGGATGGCCATCTGTCGGGGATGCTTTAATTGGGAGTTCCTGCATGGCAGGGGGGTTGGACTGGATGGCCCTTGTGGTCTCTTCCAACTCTATAATTCTATGATTCTATAAGGAAGACTACATTACAGATGGAATTCTGGGAACTGTAGTTTTATGAGACATGTTGCCTTCTCTGTCAGAGAACTCTGGTGCCACAACAAACTATAAATCCCGGGATTCCACAGGATGGAACTATTAAAGTTAAAGTGATGTCAAACTAGATTATTTCTGCAGTGTGGATGCAGCCTAAGACAGACAGCAATATTGTCTCTATGCCTGCATTATTGTCTTTGCCTACTTGATGCTTTGTATCAGAGTTACGTGCCTGACCATCACTGGAATCATGCTTATCCTGGGGTAAGCTTATAATTCTAAAATTATCTCCCAAGCTTATGATGATCATAAAGGAGACAAATAAGTATTGTATTACGCAGACAGGTCTATCATCAAACATGAATGAACATAAAGAGCCAGAGTGGCATGTTGTTTTGAGTGTTGGACTATGGAGTTTATCACACCCTAAAAAAGTGCGGTTTACCTCTCCTTGGATAGAGTCGCTTACAGGATGCAACCAGGAATTACTGCATTAAAAATGCTGCGGATTCCATCAAGCGACTGCATCCCAGCTAAATCCCAGCTCCCAGCCACGCTCAGCTGGCTGATTTGCAAAGACAGGAAGCTTCTGAGTTTGAAAATCAGCCAGCTGAGCATGGCTGGGAGCAGGGATTTAGTCGGGGTGCATTCGCATGGCGGCATGGGCAGCATTTTTAATTTTATAATTCCCAGTTGCATCCCATAAGCGACTATATCCTGGGAGAACGTAGGGCCTTTGCAGACTGCCAGAAATAGTGCAAATTGAGTCCACTTTAAGGGTTAGGGTTAGTGCTAGGGAATCATGGGAATTGTTTTGTTTTTTTCTGAGACATTGAGCCTTCTCTGTCAGAGAGCTCTGGTGCCACAATAAAATACAGTTCCCATGATTCCCTAACCCTAACCCTAACCCTTAAAGTGGACTCAATTTGCACTATTTCTAGCAGTCTGCAAAGGCCCTAAGTCACTTCTTTGTGTGTGCAATAAACCCCAATGACTCTGGAGACCAGGGTTTGAATCCCACTCGGCCATGAAACCTGCTGGGTGACCTTGGACAAGTCACATGCTCTCAGCCTCAGGGGAAGGCAATGGAAAACCTCCTCTGAACAAGTCTTGCCAAGAAAGCCCCATGATAGGTTCACCTTAGGGTTGCCATAAGTTGGAAACAACTTGAAGGTACACAGTACATACATATACAGAGAGAGAGAGAGAGAGAGAGAGAGACTTGATGATGAGGTTCTGATAGTAATTCTAAACAACGAGAAGACATGAGTTTTTAGATGTGAATATCCACCCATTAGAAGCTCAGACCTTCATCAGACATATACAGATGACATTGAGTCATCCCATGCATTATTTATGTGCCACACACCTGGGCTTTCCTTTATCTTTAATGTCTTGTTTTAAAAATAGCCTAACCATGGACATTTTTGAAGAAGATTTTTTAAAAATCAAACTGAGTACTGGGCTACTTGGACATTTGGTTGGATTCTTAAAAGTTCCTATGAATTCCAAGCAACACAAACATACACAGCTTCTGGCATTGCAAATGTACACCCTGAGCCTCCCAGCCATATCCCCCAAGTGCAAAATATTGAAAACAGGCAGACCAACAAGCCACAGAAAATAGTTATTCTTTATAATTCCATTAATGCTTCTTTAGCGAGGTGATTCATCTGTCAAATTTAACATGATTGTTCATAGGCTTGAGAGGATTCCTTTTCCAACCACCTCCCTATGTGCTCACTTTAAGCCTAATAGGGTTTTATCATAGGCAGTTAAGGGAAATTGTTTTTCTAGAATCACATTGGCTGTGAAATAAATGCTCTCCTTGATCTCATCAGCAGGGAGGCACTATTGAAACAGCCTGTAAGACTAGTGTGGAACAATCCTGTAGCAAATACCAGCTCCAGCTGTGCTCTTATGCTTCTTTGGACCTGGATCCTTAAGATCAATGAGAGTGTTATGCAACCACTTGTCCAGGGGTAGGCAACCTTTCCCCTTTAAGGGCCGAGGGACTTCAGCTCCCAGAATCCCAGGAGCTATTGACCAACATGGGACTATTGGCCAACATGGCTGAGGCTTCTGGGAGCTGAAGTCCCTGGGCCCTTAAAGGGGAAAGGTTGCCTACCCCTGCACTTGTCACTGGCCCTTGGAGTCTGCCTAAGGTTTGATTGAATTTGTAACCCACCATAATCTCCAAATGCTCTTTATCAGGTACCTGCTTGCAAGTTGTGGTAGAAGACATTTACAACAGGGCTTACAACAGAATTCAAAGGGGGAAATAGAACAGTGAATCAGGATTGGCTCAAGTTATTTTGCTGCTTGAGACACAGGACAAGATGGCAGGCCTTCTTTCACCCACTGTACTGAAGCCAACTAGACTGGCAATTAGTCTTTCAATCCTGCTTCCCCTCACCGTGCCAATGTAATTCTAGGCTGCATTAAAAGTAGTATATCAAGGGAAGCAGTACATCAAGGGAAGTAATATAAAGGTAAAGGTAGTCCCTTGACATGAATGTCTAGTCGTAACCAATTGTAGGTGGCGGTGCTCATCTTCGTTACTAAGCCAAAGAGCCAGCGTTATCCAAGGACTGCTCTGGTGGTCATGTGGCCAGCCTGACTGCACCAAATGATGTTACCTTCCCAGTGAGGTGGTACCTATTTATTTACTTCCATTTGTGTGCTTTCAAACTGCTAGGTTTGCAGAAGCTGGAACTAGTGATGAGAGCTCACCCCATCATGCAGCACTTGGGCCTTGAATTACCAACCTTCCGATCTTACAATTGTCAGAATTGGCATCTTAACCACTAAGCCACTGCATCCCTAAGGGAAGTAATAATACCAGTTTATTCTATATTGGCAGATCTCAGTTAAAGTACTGTGTCCAGTTCTGAGCACCACTAAAGTAGCTATAAGCTGGAAGATGTCAGAGAAGCCCAGTCAAGATGGTAGAGGGTTTGGAAACCAAGCTGCATGAGGAATGGTTGAGGGAATTTAGCCCAGAGAAGAGAAGACTGAGAGGGTTTATGATAGTCATGTTCAAATACTTGTCTGTAATACAGAAGGTAGAGGGGGCTTGTTTTTTGCTACTTCAGATTAAGACTTGAACCACTGAATTCAAATTTCAAGAAAGATTTCATCGAAGTATTAAGAAGCATGCCCTTACAGTAACAGTAGTTCAACAGTGGGATGGACTACCAGATAGAACAAGGGGATCTCTTTTGTGAAAGGTTTCTGTCAAAGGTAGTTTGCCTATGAATTTCCTGCATGGGCAAGAGATAGACTAGATAACCTCTGTGGATACTTCCAACTCTACAGTTCTGTGATCCAGTAGATTATTATCCTTCACCACACCTAATTGAAGCAGACCAATACAGGGACCCAGACCAGGCCATATGCCATACTCCAAGCAGTCTTGGATGAAACCAATTAACTTGACCCATTTCAAACCAGCTTCAGGACAGGATATGGAGTGGAGACTGCCATGGTTGTTCTGACCGATGACCTCCGCCTGAGTATCGACAGGGGTAGTGTGACCCTGCTGGTGCTCTTGGATCTCTCAGCAGCCTTTGATACTATAGATCATGCCATTCTCTTAGATCGCCTGAGAGAGATAGGAATTGGAGGCACTGCTTTGCAGTGGTTCCGTTCCTTCCTCTTGGGCAGATCTCAGAGGGTGAGGCTCGGGGACAGTTGCTCATCCAAAATTGAGCTTAATTGTGGCGTCCCTCAGGGTGCCATCCTGTCCCTGATGCTATTTAATATCTACATGAAGCCGCTTGGTGAGATCATTCGGAGGCATGGAGCTCGGTGTCTTCAGTATGCTGATGACACCCAGATATATCTCTCCATGACCAGATCATCGTCTCAGACTTCAGATGGCGTCTCCCCTCTTAATGACTGTCTCAGAGCGGTAATGGGTTGGATGAGGAAAAACAGATTGAAGTTGAATCCAGACAAAACGGAGGTACTCACAGTTACAGGCCCGAAACCAGATTTGGGAATACAGTCTCCAGTCCTGGATGGAGTCACACTCTCCTCTAAGGACTGTGTTCGCAGTCTGGGGGTGCTCCTTGATTCGTCGCTTCACATGACTAGTCAGGTGAACGCGGTGGTCAGGAGTGCCTGTTATCAGCTTCGACTGATACGCCAGCTGCGCCCTTATCTGGATAGAAGGGATCTGGAAGCTGTGGTACATGCCCTGGTAACCTCACATCTGGATTTCTGCAATGCACTCTACATGGGGCTACCTTTGTGCCTAACCCAGAAACTCCAATTGGTACAGAATATGGTAGCCAGGCTGATCACAGGAACATCAAGGAGGGAGCACATAACACCAGTGCTTAAATCCCTCCACTGGCTGCCAATTAGTTTCCGGGCACAGTACAAAGTGTTGGTTTTGACCTTTAAAGCCCTACATGGCTTGGGTCCATCTTATCTGTGGGACCGCCTCTCCCCATATGATCCCCCCCGTGCCCTCCGGTCCTCTGGGAGGAATCTGTTACAGCCAATAAAAACTAGGCTGTCGCAGACCTCCCAGAGGGCCTTCTCTGCAACCGCTCCCAGACTCTGGAATGGCCTGCCGGATGAAATCCGTCTTATTACTACCCTTGCTGCTTTCAAGAAAGCGGTAAAGACGGATCTCTTTCAGCAGGCCTTCCCAGAATAACTGGCGGCCCATAGAAGGGCCCCATTTGTCTGACTCCTCATGTTAAATTTTGTTATTTAATTTATTAATTTAACTGATATTGTATTTTAATCAGTTCATGGTTTAATTTTATTTTAAGGGGATGGGGCGGGGGGGAGGATGGGATTGTGGGGAGAGGGAATGTTTTAACTCTGTTCTGTTTTTAAATACTGCTGTTCCCCGCCCCGATTGCTTTGCAGAGGGGCGGGCTACAAATAAAAATTTATTATATTATTATTATTATACACAGCTCTGTCTGCTTCCTGAACCTGGGCCTCATTTGTCTCAGTCTAATACTCTAATCACTGTACTACAGTGGCCCTAAATGGAGAAGGATCATGGTGGTAGGTCCTTCTCCTTGCTACCATGACTTCCTTGGGTCTTCTGAACAGATTTTAAGATGGGATTAAGGTCAGAGTGTCTAGTGATTCCCTTATCAATGGGACGATGTCCAAACTGTCCAAACTGTAAGCATGCTATCCAAGATCCTGAACCTATTTTTGGCATCCTGGCTATCTCTTTCACATCTCAGACTGAAATGGATACCTTGTCTCACAAGATGGAAGCCATCTACCACTGCTGGGTGTAGTGGACTTCCATAGTATAAGGCCTGGTTGGAGAATAGGTGAAAAAGTCACATCTGAGTCACATCTGTGAAACAAGTTGGTAAGTGTTCAGCTTGTGGAAATCCAAAACATTGCAAAGTGAGCTCTAAATGTCTATTTTCCCTCTGAGGGCTTGGAGTAAAGATACACTAGGATTACACTTTTTAAGATACACTAGGATTACATTTTTTAAGTCTTGGTCTACAGCTTTGACTTCAGATGGCATTTCCCCTCTCAATGAATGTCTTAAAGTGGTAATGGACTGGATGAGGAAAAACAGATTGAAACTGAATCCAGACAAAACGGAGGTACTAATGGTAACGACCTCGAACCCAGGTATTGAGACACAATCTCCAGTCCTAGATGGGGTCACACTTTCCTCAAAGGACTGTGTTTGCAGTCTGGGGGTGCTCCTAGATCCATCACTTCAGATGACAGATCAGGTGAATGCAGTGATCAGGAGCGCCTGTTATCAGCTTTGGCTGATATGCCAGCTGCGCCCTTTCCTGGAGGTTAGGGACGTTGAAACCGTGGTACATGCACTGGTAACTTCTCATCTTGATTTCTGCAATGAACTCTATGTGGGGCTACCATTGTGCCTAGTTCAGAAACTTCAGTTGGTACAGAACATGGCAGCCAGGCTGGTCTCAGGTAAAGCCAGAAGAGACCATATCACACCTATTTTAAGATCGCTCCACTGGCTGCCTCTCAGTTTCCGGGTGCAGTACAAGTTGTTGGTCATCACCTTTAAAGCCCTAAATGGCTAGGGTCCAACCTATCTTTGGGACTGCCTCCTTCCATATAATCCACCCTGCACACTAAGGTCCTCTGGGAAGAATTTGTTGCAACCTATAAAAACTAAATTATCTGCAACTGCCCAGAGGACCTTTTCAGCTATTGCTCCCAGACTTTGGAACAGCCTGCCGGATGAAATCCGTCACATGACCACCTTAAACAGCTTTTTAAAAGCTGTTAAGACGGATCTCTTCTGGCGGGCCTTTCCTGAGTAGATAACCAGCCACCGAAAAAAATATGTTTTAAACTTTGGTTGTTTAATTGTATTTTGGGGGGGGTGCTATTGGGGGACGGGATTGTTGTTTTATCATGTAAGCTGCCCCGATTGTATTACACAGAGAAATGAGATACAAATACATTATTATTATTATTATTATTATTATTATTATTATTATTATTTACACAGGCCTGCTATGGGGGAAAACTTTTTTTCAATAATGTAGCTGTTTTTAATGTATTTGGGGGCACTGAATTTTAAAAATTACAATAAAAATGTTGTAGCACACACAGTTCTTTCACAAATTAAATATTTTTATTAATTCAAGTATTACTCAGTTTTGCTGAAGTGCAGATGCTGATGTTCCAGTGCAATTTCTTTTAGTGCTTTTGAATGCATTTTTGTGTTTCATATCAGCAAATTAAAGTGTTTTGAAAGTCTATTAGAAGACTTTAATCCCTTTCTTATTTTTTGCAGTATCATTTTTTGGCAGGATCATTTCATTCAGCTGTATATTACAACACAGAAACATCAAAGCAAGTTGTGACAAAAACTGTACATGACAGAGTACATCTAAGGTCATTTTTAGATTTAGAAAACCAAATTCTGAGAAATTCAGCATACATTTAAAAAAAATATGGCCCTCAGTTTTGCAGGCCTGCATTATCAGTTGTGTGACAAGACAAATGCAGCAATGAGGAAAGACCAGGTACATTTTACAGTCCAGAGAGGCAACCTGTCCTCTTCCTTTCACAGTGCTATTTCCCACCTCATTCTCTTGCATAGACTGGGGACACCTCCTGAATCACAATGGCCCCCAAATGTTTTGGTTCCATAGTGAAGTCAGACACAAAACCAGCTTCAGTTTGTCTGAAGCCAGTGGAAGAAAAAGAGCAGAGGATTAACAATGAATCAGATACAGGCTGGTTTGTGTGTGAGACAGTGGGAAAACTTACGTCATTTTTAATTAACTCTCCAAGCCATTTAAATATCAGCTCTAGGTCCCCTTCTCCTTTCCTACTTCTTTCCCCCCCCTTCTTTTCTCTCTCTCTCTCTCTCTTTTTTTTTTTTTTTTTTTTTCCTTTCAGTAATCCCAAGCCTTATCATTTAGGCTTATATCTTTTGGTGCCCATAGTGACACTCGCAGTTTCAGAAGACTTCAGGAAAACAGCATCGTCGCCTTTGCGGTCCAAATAGTCGTCCATTGTTCCATTGACGGAAACAGGCCCACTCTTGATGAAAAAGGGGCCTGGTTATTTTGGGAAGCCCATTATTGAAAGAAGCTCACTTTTTTTTCTTGTCTAGACATTCAGGCCCTTTTTCCTGCCTGTTAGTCTCTGTCAAGAAATTCCTGCAAAGACAGGACAGAAAAGCTGACAACGACCATCCCACCGCATCGCAGCAACCAGGGCAGTTTCACACATGCAACAATCCAAGGATGAATAGAGAGGAATGTAACCTCAACTCCTCTGGTGGTGATTAAGTTCTCTGTGACTGGTAGAGATGGTTTGCTATGCTGTTGAAAGAATGCCTGTATGACTTCTAAACAGGCAGAACAAACTTGGTTTTATATCAGTTTTGTATCGTTTTAACTGCCATGTCCTATCCTAAAGAACCCTGAGCTTTGTATTTTAACAAGGTGCTAAGGATACTGTGGACAGCCAAGAAGACAAACAAATGGATTCTAGAACTCTCCCTGGAAGCCAGGATGACTGAATTGAGGCTGTCATACTTTGTCCACATCATGAGAAGGCATGAATCATTAGAAAAGACAATAATGCTAGGAAAGGTAAAGGATAGAAGAAAGACAGGGAGTCCACATGCCAGATGGTTGGACTCAATCAGAGAGGCCACAGGCCTGAGCTGCAAGACCTGAACAGAGAGTGGAGGACAGGAGGACTTGGAGAGATCTCTTCCATGGGGTCACTATGAGTCAAAGTCAACTCGAGAGCACAGCAACAAGGTACTTAGACCGAGGGAGCTCTAGTTGCAGAAAGTATGCTAGATCAGTGTTTATTAAGCTTTGGTCCTCCAGATGTTTTGGACTTTACTCAGATGTCTGATCCATTATAGTATTGTGACTCAAATGTGGGACTAGGGCTCTGCGAAATCAGCGTTCAAATCCCTCAGCCATGGAAATTCACTGGGTGACTTTGGACAAGTCACTTTCCCTTAACCTTAGGCCGTCTTCACGTGAGCCAAATAAACCAGCCTCCCCCCTCTCAGCAGGGAGATTGGACTACTCCAAACCCCAAAGCTGAAGCAAACAGACCAGATGACATCTGGCACTTTCAGCACCATACTGAGGATATTTGTTGTTGTTGTTAACTGCCTTCGCATCAATCTCGACCCAAGGCGACCCTATGGATGAGAGATATCTCCAGGGGCCCCTGTCCTCTACTGCTCTGCCCAACCCCTGCAAACTCATATTCATGGTCTCTTTAATAAAGTCCATCCATCTAGCATGTGGCCTTCCTCTCTTTCTAGTTCCCTCTACCTTTCCTAACATTATGTTTTTTCCAACTATTCATGCCTTCTCATGATGCTGGGACTAGGGACAGGAGCTCACTCTGTCCCATGGCACTTGGGTCTCGAAGTATGACCATCTTAAGTCTTGTCATCTTGGCTTCTAGCAATATTTCTGGCTTGATCTGCTCTAGGACCCATTTGTTTGTCCTTTTGGCCCTTGTAAAAATGGGTTTAAATCATTCTGTTTGTTCTGGATCTTCTGGGAAGATTGGGAGACTTCCTTTCTAATGCCGGGTTTAGTATGTTTAATATGTGTCCTTCTCTGCTGCTCTGCATGGCTGTCACTAGCACATGTCGTTCACTCTTAGGTCAGAATGAGGTACCCAGGCATATGATTGAGTCTGGACACCTTGTTCTGACCTCAGGAGAAAGTAACCTGTTGCTGCCACAGCAGGCAGCAGAGCAGGACACCTGAACAAACAGCTGCTGGGCATTGGAACAGAGGGCTCCAGGTAATGGGGCAGCTTTAGGGCCAGGATACAGGCTGCCCCTTCAGTATCCTGACGAGTGCAAACAGGATCTTAGAGGAAGGCAAAGGCAAACCGCCTCTGAATATATCAGGAGCTAAAAGTAAAGGTAAAGGTTTTCCCTTCACAAGATTGTGTAGTCGTGTCCAAGTGTAGGGTGCAGTGCTCATCTCTGTTACTAAGCCGAAGAGCCAGCATTGTCTAAAGACAACTCTGTGATCATGTGGCCAGCATGACTGCACAGAACGCTGTTATCTTCCCACTGAAGTGGTACCTATTTATCTACTTGCAGTTTTAGATGCTTTTGACCTGCACAGTTGGCAGATGCTGGGACTAGGGACAGGAGCTCACTCTGTCCCATAGTACTTGGGTTTTGAACTACCGACCTGCCGATCTTGCAATTGTCAGAGCCAGCATCTTAACCACTGTGCCACCATGTCCTAAACCAGATAAGCTTATCGCACTGTGTTCTCGGAATGTAATGAGTACGTGATGAAAACGGAACAGATTTTATCGCACAGTATGATCCTCATTGAGTTCCCATTCTGTGCTCTGACAGTCCCTAGACCGTTCAAGCAGGAGAACTGTAAAAATGTGTCCTCAGCCAGCAAGGCTGTTCCAGATGATGTGTGTGCGATAATCCTACCGATCTCAATCTGTCCTCGTGTTCTGATTGGCTAAGAGAAGCTCCTCCCCTCCTGTCCTAGAACGTCCACAAACTCAACTCAACTCTTCCAGTGTTGATGCAAGGAAGGTGCCACAGACAAGTTAAAAAAAAATTATTATTTTTGTAGATTGAATTGTGTTGTGTTTACAAGAGAAAACAATGAATGCTCACTACCTAAACCCCTCGGTAGCATTCTTTCCAATGCAGACATAGGGGTTTTTGCAACAGTGAGCACGCGCCAATGAGGGATGGCTGAGGAACTGCTTTAGCACTGGTACTGGTACAACAGTAAATGATGTGCGATAATATGTGTTCTCATAATGTTACTATCACGTTATCGGTAGTCTAATGTGGTAACACCCGTTCCAGGGAGTCAATGGGAACGTTACAGGTACTAGTGAGATAAGCTTAAGAGAGAGAGAAGCTGGATAGCAACCTAATGGGGTTGTTCTAGCTGGATTTCCTGCATTGAGTGGAAGGCTGGACTTAATGGCCTATGGTACCTTTTCCACCTCTATGATTCTAAAGTCCAAAACAGACTGCAGAAATAATCCAGTTTGAGACTGCTTTAACTACCCCGGCTCAGTGCTAGGGAATCCTGGGAATTGTAGTTTATTGTGGCACCAGAGCTCTCTGACAGAGAAGGCTAAATGTCTTACAGAACTACAGTTCCCAGAATTCCCTAACATTGAGCCAGGTCAGTTAAAGTGGCCTCAAACTGGATTATTTCTGCAGTCTGTTTTGTACCTAAGAGATCTTTCTAGACTACAGTGCTGTTTTGCACAGAGACAACCATCAATATATGGGACGCCCACAAATGCAATAGGTTGTGCTCTCTAGTTTTTGTTCTCCAGCAATTTATACTGAGAGGCTTACAGTAGTCAATATATAGCTATCATGATTCATATGTGAATTTATTTAATCCCTTTTTAAAGTTTTCTCTCTTAGTGGCCATCACCACATTTGGAAGAAGTGAACTGCATATTTTACCTATGTGCTATGTGACAAAATATTTCCTTTTGTCTGTCCTGAATCACAAATATTCAACTTTATCAGATGACCCTGGACTCCAGTACTATGAGAAGGAAAGGGAGGGGTGGATTCTCTCTGTGTGTTTTCTCAAAATAGTCCATAATTATTGTAATAATAATAATAATAATAATAATAATAATAATAACAATAACAATAATAATAATTTATTTATACTCCGCCTTTAGCCTTGGCCATCAAGGCGGCTTACATCTAATTGTATGCGCCTCTGTCTGCCAAAGCTAGGGAAAAGAAAGGTTGAGTTACAAACATATCCTGATACCCTGTTAGTTCATCAGCTCTACTTATGCTGTTAGTTTGTATATGACTGGGTGGAGAAAGAAAAGGAGCTTGGAAAAGTTACTTTTTCCAGACTAAAATACCTAGAATCTCCCTGCCAGCAGTGATCGTGCTGGCTAAGGAATTCTAAGAGCTGCAATCCAAAAAGTAACTTTTCCAAGCTCTGTGACAGAGTGTCCACCTTACAGTCCTATTCAAGTCAGCTCCAAGGGAAAAAGAATCATAAGAAAATCTCAGAGAAAACAACTGGGCTGTAATGCTTGACTAATGACATTGTCAAGAATGATTCTCAATAATAATTGTGTGAACAAAGGAAGACAGTCCCACAGAACACTAGTCTGGAAGTCTCTACTGCACCAGGCAGAATATAATTTGCAATTACATTAAATCTGACCTATTTCCACCAGAATTCTATCATTTTTTCAATTTTTTTTCTTTTTTCCTCCATTTTTTCTCAGGAAGGAAGAAAGAATTTAAGAAAGTGATATTGGGATCAGTTTTGATCATACTATCAACTGGAATTTACACACACACACAAACACAAACATTCAAAACAAATGTGTGTCAGCAACAGCGCTAACTGTACACTGTATTTTTATGAGCTCCATGGTTTTATGAATCAGTTATGCAAAACTGAAAGCTAAATGATGTAGCAACCCTGGAATTTGTTTGGTAGCTTAGCAAACCGCCTACACTGAAAAATCCAGAAGGCACTTTTGAAAATTAGCATAACCAAAATGATGATTCTTGTTGCTCTCTCTACTTTGTATGTACTTGAATACTTTTGCCTGCTACTGGAATCTGGGGGGGGGGGTGGGAAATCACTTAGTAGACATAACATATGAGTTCATAATTCAGTAAAGTAACAATTCACTCAGTAGACACATCAAGTTAAGCCACTCACAAGCTCTTTGTTAAATAGGACTATCACTGCAGCTGTCAAACATTAACATATAAATCAGCCAAAGCAGAAGTTACAATAATATTAATAAAATACATAATATGAATACAAAGCTAGTAGCTATGCCAGTCTTATGCCTCTCCATCTAACGCCCTGTACAGACCAGCCAAAGGGCTGGCCTGGGGGTAGAGTCAGGGCATGGTGACCACACACCAGCCACCCCGACTCCACCCTGATGCCGCCATCATGCCACATGCCCCACCACATGGCGGGTGGTGTCAGGGCACTCCCTTGACACAGCATACAGACACACAGTACACAGCATACAGGCATTTGCCAGCTCTTTTGGAGCGACAAAGTGCCGGATTGGGGCCGAGGCATACAGTTGCTGTGGACCCAATCCAGTGCTCCCAGGGGTGACATGGAGCCATCCCTTAGGGGCCGTCTGTAGAGCCCCTAACTCATCATAAGGACTCAACAATATCCAGCCAGATTAATGCTGAGATATGGAGGTTATGAGAGCCCTTGCTATTAGGTTGAAAATGTGTCCTCTAAGGGGAAATCCCTATTGGAAAAAACTGAGAATGAGAATCAAGCATGTGTTCTTAAAAATTGTGGAATAGAAAAACTTGTCGAGTAAAACCATGCCATGGATGTAATCCCAGCTCAGGGTTCCTTAGTATAAAACTCCACATGTAGAGCTACTCATTGATCGTGCTATGCAATGTTTGTTCTGAAAGGCAACATTGTAGAACCAGATGCACAAATGAATGTGCTGTTGAATGCACAACCAAATGCACAATGAAATAAGCAAAACTGAAGGAGAACTAAGGCCAAGTACATCAGGGCAGATGATGCAAGTAAGAATGTGCTCCTGCGTGTGCAGTGGTACCTTATGTACAAATCTGATTCCATTACTATAAACAACACAGACATTGTACATTGGATGAAAATCTCCAGCCATTTGTGTATGGCAACTCATGCACATGTAAGACATCAACATAATTCCGGTCCATATTTTTTTAATTATACATTGTGTAGCTTGGTTTGGCAATCACATGTACAAATCAGAGGTAGTCCACCTATCCTATAATGCTTTCGTTGAAGCTTGCAGGGCAGGCATATTGTTCTAATATTTGCAAGCCAAGACTGGTCTTGGATGTATAAATCTTATTTGGAAACCACCCAGGAATCAGCATTGGAAATAGGCTGATTCCTCTAATCTCAATAAAAGGAAGAGTTGAGTCAAGTTGGAAGCCTGTGATCCAAGATGTTCACAGCTAGTTCTTGCATCATTAAAACCATACCTCAAGGCTAACACTATGAATAACAATAAACTGACCATAGATGGAAAATTCATACAGTTGGAGAAGTTACCAAAAGTCAAGCCAACATGGTACTGCTGAATTGCTGCCAAATGGTCTGTTTTGATTTTATTGCTAACCCCAAGCAAGACACATGCACTTCTCTTGGCTTTAGAGGTTTTCTGACATTGCGTATGATTGGATTGCATATAAACAAAAAAATTAATTAATTGATTTTGTGGGAAGAGCCTGTGAAATGGAAAGTCAGTGACTAAAGCAGATTAACTAAGTCCAGATGAAATCGTGCTCATTTTATTTGGTTACCTTAAGGTGTAAATAGGACAGAGTAGAGCATCCTTAACATATGTATGATGGCATCTCTTTTACTACATGAGTTACCTGTGAAGGAGAAAAGCACTATCATTGCAGAGACTCCTGGTCTGATTAAAGACTACCTCATGAGGCACTAGTTGGAGTGACTCTTTCCCTTTTCACATCACATTGGCACTCACCTGTTGCTGACCAGTTGTCCTATCATTATTGTGCAATTCATATGAATGAGGGAAACCTGTCAAATAACCGCCAATATTGCTACATTCACACAATTGTGCAAGTGCAAATTGCTTTAGCACTACAGTAGTGAGATTGTAAGGTTAATGCTGCATCTTGAACCATTCTTCCTGCTTGTGTTATGTCATGAAGCTAGCAGTTTAGTGAAGAAGATTTTTACAGGATCTATTGTTGCTGGATAAAAGAGTGTGTTGCTATCTACAGAACCATCAATTCCAAAACTTAAAAAAAACAACAACACAGAACTCTAGAATCCTGAATCATGAGAAATGAATTGTTCAAAGAATGTCATGATTACCAGTCTGATCGTGTCATTGTGAGATTTTGACAGGGGGGATGCATGCACAAAGCAAGGGGGGAAAAATAGGGAGTGGAGGCTGGGGAAATGTATGTTGTCTGAAAAACCAAGACCAGAAAGCCCGGAGGGCTTTCTCTCTCGTCGCTCCCAGACTCTGGAACGGCCTGCCGGATGAGATCCGTCAACTAACATCTCTGGATAGCTTCAAAAGGGCTATCAAGACGGATCTCTTCCGGCAGGCCTTTCCAGATTAAATTACCCGGTCTTGTAACCTGCGATCAGCGACTGAGTGCTTATTATGCACTTTTTAATTTCCCATTAGCAGGGGTTTGGTTTGTATGAAATTTTTATTAATTTTATTAATTATTAATTTATCATTAGGATAATTTTTCTTACTTAGTTTTACATTGATCTTGATTAATGGATTTTTAAGGGGGGGAGGGGGAATGTTGTTGTTTTATATTGTATTATTGTATATTTTATTTATCATGTTCACCGCCCGGATTGGTCCGCCATAGGGCGGTATATAAATAAAAATTATTATTATTATTATTATTATTATTATTATTATTATTAGAAACATTCTTCACAAAACAAGGACTATTATGCTATTAAAAGGTAATGCAGAAATAAATGGTTTGATAGTGTTATTCCTACCATTGTAATCACATTTTAAAAATTGTGCAAATATAGTGCTAGAGCACCCTGATGTGGTAATGTCCTAAGTCAAGCACAGTATACACAAAAACGGGTGTGAAATGCACTTCCCTAAAACAAATGCATCATGCATGGAGAGTAGGGATGAAAATCCTGACCTATTTCATCTCCCCAATGTTAGAGGTGACTATCAAGAGACTTGAAGCCTACCAGTTATAATGTGATGGAGGGGCAAAGGAAAACACGGGAACATCCAGTTGACCTGCTCTGAAAGGCGAGGAACCCAAGAAGCAAAGAGCAACTTGATTGGCTAGTTACCATGGAGATACTGGAGGTGGAGGAGAAATTGAATTAAATTTGAAAGAGGGGGGGAACAGAGGAATGTTAGTCTTGCAGACAAGCTGGTAAAATGTTGGATAGACAATGTTATTGTGAGGTAGGTTTGCAATTGGTTGATGGAATGTACTCAAAGAGTACTCACCACTGGTTCCTCTTCATTCTAGACAAAAGTAACTAGTGGCCTAAGGGTTCTGTCCTGTGCCCAGTATTGCTCAACATAAATGACTTCAATAATCAGCACAACCAGTTACCCTGATCAAATCTGTAAATGACACCAAATTAGGAGGGGTAGCTAATACCCCAGAAAACAAGATCAGGATTCAAAATGACCTTAACAGATTGGGCCAAAATTAACAAAATGAATGTCAGAAGGGATAAATGTAAGGTACTACATTTAGGTAGGGAAAATGATATACACAAATATGTTAAGGAAAATGCAACATGGGACATACAGTAATAGAAATAAAATATGTATGTGATAGTCACAGTGACTAAGCAGGAACAATCATGAAGCTACACAGGTGAAAAGGATAATGTGATTTGGAAGCCTTGAGAGCCAAGGACAAAGTTATAGAGTGTATATTGAAAACACCTGTTATAGATTGCAAACACCTGAGATTCATTAAGTAGTCAAGGTAAAATACTTAGGTTGGTCTTAAGTATGGGATGATCTATGTAAACCAATCTAAATGAATGTACATGCCCACTGGGTGGAAACTGACTAGTGGGTGGTGACTAACAATGGCTATAAGTGCAATGTTTGCCAATGCATATTGTGGTGTAGTGTGGAGTAGTTTTGGAGATATTGTGAAGTGTAGAGATTGTGATTTGTAGGGCATATAGTATTTTTGTATATAGTAGGATAAAGTAGATCTTTTATATAAGACTACTGAGTTGTCTGGTGTCTTGAGGGAAGATACAAGAGCCAGAGGAATCCTGGAGAAGTTTGAAGACATCTCAGGAAGAAGAGTGAGAAGGCTTGGAGAGTTTGTCAGGGTCTTCAGCCTATTCTCTGAAACTCTGCTGCTTGGGAAAGAAGCATCAACCACTGATCAAAGCTGGTCAGCTCTGCTGCATAACAAGGTGGTGAGTTAGAGCCAGAGGTGAAGAGCTACAACTCCCATCATCCCTGACAAGGGTTATGGACCCAGATACTAGAGCAACCAGCATCCACAGAAGCTGAAAGTTCCAGAGAGTGGAAGAAAGTTTTGTGGAGCCTTGTGAGTAAATCATTTTGTGTTTTGTCTGCTGTGCATACTCAGAAGGACTGTGTCAAATTGAGTCACTGCACAAATTAAGATGGAGATACTAAAGTTTAGTAAATTAAATAGAAACAACTACTCTACCTGGACGATATATGCCCAATCTCTACTCATAAAGGAGTCTCTGTGGTCGACAGTTGAAACAGGGCTGGCAGCTGATGCTAATGCAGCCACTCGAGAAAGAGACGCTAAAGCAAATGCATGTCTTTATCTCATACTAGAAGAAGACTTGATTAACGACGTAAGAGATAAAGTGTCTGCCAAGGATGTGTGGGATACCTTGCAGAGATTACACACTCCTTCAACTGCGTTTGCAAAAATGCTTTGGTCTAAAAGAATTTACAGACAAAAGATGACGAAAGGACAGTGTGTGATAGAACACTTAAAAACAATGCAAGATTTATTTGTGCAAGCTGAACTGAGAGGAGTGGAAATTAGCAAAGAGCAACAGTGTTATATTTTGCTGGAATCGCTAGATCCTTCTTGGGACAACATTACAAATAGCTTGCAAAATTTGCCAGAAGCTGAGCTGAACAGAGACTTAATTGTTGCCAGAATATTGGAAGAGAACTTGAGAAGAAAGTCTGAGCAGGGTGACTCAGCAAGTTTAAGGACTGTGCCAAAACAACAAACAACGCCTGATCTACGAAAGCAGGAAGAAGCAGCTTCTACAAGGGAGCAACGGAGGTGTTTTTATTGTAAAAAGACTGGTCATCTACAGAGACATTGTAAACAATTTGCTGCTGAGAGAAGCAAGCAAGGAGAGAGCAGATGGCAGCCGCAGCAGTATCAAAAACAGTCCAAACCTCCATTTTTGAAGGACAGTGGTAATAAAAAGGGGTTTGCAACCATGATTAAGGAAAAAAATACTAATTGTAAATGGTTGATTGACTCAGGAGCATCATCTTCAATGTGTAACAATATTAATTTGATAAGTAATAGAAAATCAGCTAATGTAAATGCTGTAGTTTTAGCTGATGGGAAAGAGCTCAGCACTGTAAATCAAATGGGTACAGTTTTCATTCCAGGGCTAAAGGAAAACTTTAATGATGTGTTACATGTAAAGGAGTTAGAAAATAATTTGTTATCAGTAAGCAGATTAACAGACAGAGACTACACAGTCATTTTTGAAAAGAACATGTGTAAGATAAAACTGAATGGGGAATTGCGAGGCATAGGCTTGAAAAAGGATAAACTTTATTTTTTGGAGGACAATATTGATAGCTACAGGGTTGAAAATGCTAATAACATAGACAATAGTCCAATTTACAAAGACTGTAGACATGGACTCCATAGAAAATTTGGTCATGCTAGTTTCAAATGTTTAAAGAAGTTAATCAGTATGTGTCCAGATTTAAAAGTTGCTGAATGCAAAAATCACTTAGATTGTACTGTATGCAATCAGGTAAAGGTCAGAGCTTTTCCAGTAGCCAAGAAAACCAAAAGAATTGCTCAAAGACCATTTCAGTTTGTACATGCAGATGTTGCCCAAGCTAATTGTTTATCTTTAGGGGGAAGCAAATATTACCTAGTAATTGTTGATAGGTTTACAAGGTTTGCTTTTGTAAGAATATTGAAAAACAAATCTGATGCTGGGCAAAGTTTAAAAGCATGGGTGAGAATGGTGGAAAGACAATTTGATATTAGAGTAGGCACCATTGTTACTGACCGAGGAGGAGAATTTCTAAGTAATCAATTGTTTAATTGGTTTCAAAAGGTGGGAATAAGGCATGAAACTACTAATCCCGCTTGTCCTAACGAAGATGGTTTAGCGGAGAAAAAAATACAAGATACTGCATCAATGGGTATACTGTGTCCAGACTGAAGGAAGTAATACTGTAGTCACATTCTATTCTGCCATGATCAGACCTCAGCTGGAATACTGTGTCCAGTTCTGGGCACCACAGTTCAGGAAAGATATTGACAAGCTGCGACTTTATTCTTATTCTTATATGGAGTTGCACTGGGAGAGCCAAAGCGCTCTCTCAGAAGTGAGAAAATGACTCATCTCAATTGTGACTGATTAAGGAGGCTTTGCTTAAAAAAATGTAGAGAAAGGCAGGATGGAGAAACCCTGAAAGGCCTCAAACTAAGTCTGTCATATCATATTGCCAATTCATGTAGAAATGAGGGAAGCTCATCGTGATTCAGGAGTTGGTACTTAGAGCCAAAGTGGCTCCCATTTGAAAAGATAGTGACAATCCCTGTTGTATTGCATCAGCCAAAGCTCATCACACTCCAAAAGCAAAACAGATAAGTACAAGATATAACCATATTTCAAACTTTATTGCAAGAAATATTCAGTAGCAATGACAGATTCTCCTTAATGAATTCAGATCCAGTTGAGCTCACTTTAGCTCAGCTGCTAACAGCAAGACTACAGTATGAGTAAACCAGCATAATCAATACATGGGAAAATGGCATCCACCCATGGCATGCCCAGTGGTGAGAAGCCATTGCAGGCTGTAGGAAGCCAGGTCAATGAACAAACCACACAACTTAAGATTCTTGGCAAGAAAATGGCCACAACTTTAATGATCACAGATATGTAGGTTGGCCTGGCATGAGGCACAGATCCAGAGTCCCAATAATCAAATGACTCAAAGCATTCATCATGTCCTGGACTCCTGGCCCAAAGTAGAAGTCAAACAAGGAGATGGCTACTGAGAAACCACTTGAATGCACAGCCACTGTACTCTGCCATCTGTGCCATCTACTTGCACTCCTAAAGTAGATGTTAACTGTAAGACTCCACCCCAGATTGAACTTCCCCATAATTGGGTCTTACCATACACCGCACCACCCTCCAAGTTGTGATAACAGGCTGACACACTGACAAATCAACAAAGCATACATGAAACCAGAAAGTAGAGGCAAGCCTGCAATGCGGAAAAGGTAAGCAGGAAGACCACTGCAAACAGAATGCCTGGCAGAGTGGCAGGCTCTTACTTCTATTTATGGTGGAATAAACCTTAGTTTCTCAAGTGAATGGGACACCATCCCACCATACACACACAATGATTGGTTGCATCATCCCAGGTGCACAAAAGGTGTGAAGGCATCTGGGAAGAAGAAGCCAAAGTGTGTGGCAACAATCGAAGCTTCCAAGCACCTGCACTGCTGCCATAGCCTGCAAAAGCTCCCCAAATTGAGTCTCCCCCCCCCCCCCAGCTCCCTTCTTGCACAAAGAAACAACATTCTTGATTCCCTCCCAAAAGCTTCTGGTACTGAGATTTTTCAAGAGCCCAAAGGAAGCTAAAGCACTAGAGCCCAAACAAATGAGCAAGAAAATCTGCATATTCCTTCCCTACTGGTTTGCTTAGCATCTGAGAGAGGGATTCAGAAGGCTGAAATAGTGCCAGGACATATCTTCCCACAGTTCTTCCAGTGTTCAACAGTGCAAATGGCCAAAGTGCTGATTTTCCATACTGAAATCTCTGAAGCACTGAAAAAACCTACATAAAGACATCTGCACACACCCACACATATATTTAAATGCCCAGACATCCATCTTTGGCTTCAAATCCTAAATGCTTTATTTACACACTACTAAACTTTCTATGAATTAAAAAAAAAAAAGCTGACTCCCAATACTGTTCTAGAATTAGGGCCAAGATCTCATTCACTGCTTGTGTAGCTATGATGAAACTGTGTTGGACCTCGTTGTTCATTGTTAACTACCTCAAGTCAAACTCAACTCATGGCGACCTTGTGGATGAGACATCTCCAAGTCTCCATATCCTCAACCGCTCAGCTCAGCTTTTGCAGGTTCAAGCCTGTGACCTCCCTGACTGAGGGGGGTTGCAGACTGCCAGAAATAGTGTGAATTCAGTCCACTTTTAGGGTTAGGGTTAGTGCTAGGGAATCATGGGAACTGTTATTTTTCTGAGACATTGAGCCTTCTCTGTCAGACAACTCTGATGCCACAATAAAATACAGTTCCCATGGTTCCCTAACTCTAACCCTAACCCTAAAAGTGGACTGAATTCACACTATTTCTGGCAGTCTGCAACCCCCCTATGTCTAGCCAACTGGCATGTGGTCTTCCTGACTTTCTGCTGCTTTCTACCTTTCCTAGCATTATTGTCTTTTCTAATTAGACATGCCTTCTTATAATGTTGCCAAAATACAATAGCCTCAATTTCCTCTTTGCTTCCAGGGAAAGTTCAAGCTTAATCTGTTCTAGGACCCATTTGTTTGTCTTTTGAGGCATCCACAGTATCCTCAGTACTTTTCACTGTCCAGCTCTCATATCCATACATGGTGATGGGGAATACAATGGCTTGGACACTTCTGACTTTAGTACTAAGTTGTATGTCTTTACATTTTAGGATCTTGTCTAGTTCTTTCATAGCTGCCCTTCATAGTCTTCTTCTATTTCTTGACTGCAGTCCCCATTTTGATCAATGTTTGATTCAAGGTATGGGAAATCTTAACTATTTTGATTACCTTGTTATCTAGGTTGAATTTATGTAAATCCTTCATGGCCATTTTTTGTTTTGTTTTGGTTTGGTTTTTATGTTCAGCAGTAAGCCTGTCTTAGCACTTTTATCTTTACCTTTTCATAGTAAGTTGGACTTCACTAACATGCAAATATATAAATAAATAAATAAATAATTAGTGTGCCCTTGTAGAGCAATGAGCAGTGGGAAATTGTGCTACGGAGTACCTTTGCACAATGTTCTGAATAGCACAACTGCTTACACAATGGTTACACCAGCGTAACACCACTTCCACAATCCTGATTGGAAGAGTGTGCCCTTGCACAACTTCCCTAATAACACTACTGCTTGCTCAGGAAGATTTATACCAGTATAAGGCATCAAGGAGTACTCTAGCGAATGTCTGAAATATATACAAGTCTGTCTTTGCTGCAAAAATCCAACTAGGAGAGGGTTACCACAAATAGACCTTCCCCCAAGAAATGCTAGCTTTTCACCATGAGGAGACTGCCTTCCAGACAGCTGACAATGGTTGAAATCATCTCGGTTACTAATGCTAGCATAAACAGAGATTATGCTGACATAAGTACTTTTAAAGACATTGCACAAAGAGGTATGCAGTATCTTCTTTCACAATGCTTCCCTCCACATCCAGCTGTGTAAAGACCTGTCAGCACCTTTGTGGCATCCACAGCCATTGCATCAAACTCTGCCAAAGCAACTGAGCAGTACAGAGTCTGGTAGAGGAGGAGGAGTTAACCTTTCCCTCCTCCCTGCAATTTTACTGAAAATCACATGCACCAGCACCCTGCACAATGATATAGACAGAGCTGAGAGAAAGGCTTAGTAAAAAATCTTACAGGAGGAGGCCAACAGTCAACAGAATTGTAGGAAGATGATAAACCTCTCTCTGTCCTCATCTGATCATCAGAGTAACTGAACAGGGGTGGGGGGGAGGGAGAGAAGGGAGCTTCAGATAAAGCTAATCTGTATCTGTACCCCACTCTCTGATCATATGGATGGATTGGATGGGATGAAAAGGGTGTGCATATGGTGATAAGCTTTTTTTCTCTCTTTCTCTCTCACACACAATTCATGACTCATTCATACACACCATAAGAATGGGTATGCAGATTGTATGAAGGGAGGGGGAGCCAATACCTCTGCTCTACATTGCCTCCTCTCAGTACTCGGCTGAAAAACACAGAATAGTTAAGCATCAGTTGAAGAGGCTATGAACACATGTCCTTTCTTCCATTGCTAAATCTATGAATGTGTATGTGTGTGTGTTTTATGTGTGTTCAAGTCACCTGTTGCCTTATTGTGACCCCATGAATTTAATCAGATTTTCTTAGGCAAGAAATACTCAGAAGTGGTAGTCCCAGTTTCTTTGTCTGAAATATCACCTACAGCACCTAGTATTCATTGGTGGTTTTCCATCCAAGTACTAAAAAGGGCTGAACCTGCTTAGTTTCCAAGATCAGATAGGATCTGGTGCCTTGAGGTGTTTAGGATATAGCACTGTGTAAAATTAGGCAGCAAATAATATGTGGCCTATGAGCAGTATATGGGCTACTTGAAAACTAGACATAAAAGAAAGGTCATAGTTTATGGGCAGTGTGCATGCTGGTTGGTGAATGTGCATACAGTCTGAGAACGTACAGATTATGTCAGGATATGCCTATTTCCCCAGGTCTCTGTTATATGAGAAATGCATATAATTCCCTCTTTATGCCCCACAAGTATAGGGAATGTGCACAATGCTGCGCATTGCCTGTGTTGAGCTTTATTTCTTTTTAAGGACTTGTAGACCACACTCATAAACACTTCACAAATTAAAACAAAAATAACCACAACATGAAATAAATGGTAACCATAATAGTATTCATCTCCACCATTTCTTTCAGCTGCTTCACTGTTTTAAGAAGGAAAGAAGGCAGCTCCTCTTACACTGCTAGGATCCCCTGAGTCCTCTTGTGTCCTGAACATTAGCTGCATTATTTCTGGCAGTCTGCAAAGGCCCATAGTCAATGTTTTGGAAACACAGGCAGGAGACAGAAAGTATCACAAAACCCTCAGGCTTTTACTTCAGAAGCTCCTCACCAGAGCCAGCTCTGCTTTAAGACAGAATGAGGTGATGGCCTTCCAAACAGCTGATAATAGAAATCATCTTGCTTACTAATGCTAGGATAGCCATAATGGGCATATGTACTTCTAAAGACACTGCACAAAGAGGTATCCACCACCTTCTTGAACAATGCCTTCTCTCCTACCTGTAATAGTAGCTAGAAGACACCTGAGAGCAGCTCTGATCCCCTTGCCACTGATTGGCCATGAGGAGTGTTTCTGGGCACCATCTCTCTTGCATTGCGCAGGCAGGAAAAGACACCTTTGGACTCCCAGGGGTCATTCAGACTTTTTTTTTTATCATCTCACTCACACATTCCAGGTTTGTTATTCACACTATAGAACCACATCAATGCACATCTCTGCAAGTTCAGTTGCTCACACATGCAAGCATTCAAATCAACATGGAGTTGACAATGTGAATGCATTTGGAACCCCTTATGCAGCATTTTATGCCAGGTCTATTTGTGTCTATTTGTATTGGTTATTCACACTACTAATAATGCGGATCTTTTTTCAAAATGCAAGGAAAAACCCGATATCGATTATCCCAGATTAAGTGGGGGGTTTTGGCAGCTTCCCCCCAAACTTAATACGGCATATTCAGGATGCATGAGAACAATGGAGATTTATCCCAGATTATTTTCACAGTGTGAATAACCCCTCAATATGCTGGAAGTCTAGCAAGGTGAAAACTATTTCTTTCCCCAGCTGCACAGTGCAAGTTATATGTCACCTAGGCACAGCAATTCCCACAACCCTCTAACTTGCTATGTGGGTACACTTCAATAGAACTGTTTTAACCCTCCAAGTGTTCCAAGTGAGCAGGAACAGTTCCAATTAATCTTCTGTTGCCCCATGTTTTCAGCTGGTTTTAAAATATCTCGGTTTCTCTCTCCTCCTCCCACTTTCCCCCCTTTGTCCTCAACTTACTTCACTTGCTGTAATCTGAATTCAACTCAGCACATGGGATAGGAGAGAAAGTGGTGGAATTTTGCCCTTCCTAGTAAGCTAAAGCAAAAGGAAACCATTGCAGTCTTTCCTAGCTTTTGCGTTCTTCCTCATTAATAACTTTTTTCCATTTTGACCACACTCTGGTGTTGCCACATGTCCAGGTTTTAATATGTGAAATGTTGGGGGCTATGTACTTTTGTCCTCCAGTATAAGTATGCTGGCAAAGCATTACCTATGCTCTAGTATGATTTTGGTCTTTGGGCATTATGAAAGAGCAGCAAATGTTTTATTTTTACTTCAGAAGCTGGGACAATGTACTTGTGGGATTTCCTGCCTTGTTTGTCGAGATCACTTGGCTGGTCTCGGGTATTCTGCACCTTGATTTGGAGTGAGGAAGGAAGCACCATTTCCTGTTCAGCCTTAGGAAGCAGAACCTCTTAGAGCAACCCTGCTGCTCACTGTGGGTCTGAACTTTGCCTATGTGCTCTCATATATCCCTTGGTGTTATATGAAATACAGCTGCATATATTTCTAAGATACAATCAAGTACTTTTCTGGTTCTGGTATAGATCAATGTCTAATCATCTTATTACTTAAATAATCTTCACAAGATGCTGGTCTTGAAACAGAATCTTCTCTCCAGTGCATCAAAGGGGAAACGTTATAATCTTCATTCAGAGCGTGAATTCAAAGTTTGGGGCTATCTGATTGGCTAATGCTCAACATTTGGAGAGCACATTTATAGACGCAGCTACATTTACTTGTTGGCAGAGAAATGGCATCTTGTGACTCTATCTGAGCTAGGAAATGTATATCTGCTTGGTGTAATTTCACTGAGAACTGATTATATTGGCACCAATAGTGGGATTTTTGTAATCCCCCTATTCTACAGAATTTGATTTGGGGTTTAAAAAGTAGATCAATGGGAATCACATTTTTAAAGGAAACATAGAAAGCATGATAAGCAATAATCTTAGTAAATGTTTTGATTAGAGAGATTTTGATTAGAGAGATAAAACATTTATTGTTGTTGCCTTGGTGATGGAATCATAAAACATATAGTAAACCTTCCTACTTGGCAATGAAACACCCATGCTGTCCAAGTCAGCTGGAAAAGAAGTGTCCTCTTGTCAAGTATGTTGAGTTCACAGGGATCGCTGTTTTCTTCTGGCATGCCATGGTTCTTCCCACAAGCTGCTTCAGTATGCATTAAATAGGTCATGATTCCAGTAAGTCTGAGTCTACATTCCCTCCATGCTTCAGATTCCCACCTGCCTTTATAACAACTCACAAATGGATATGCCCACACTGATCTTGATAGCCATGTCCAACTGGGCATCCATCCATAGCACTGACACATTGCAGTGTGTCAATGTTCCCTCAAGCCAAAACACACAATACAGAGTAACTGACTGACTAGCAGTGATCATAACTGGAAAATGGGGGGTTGAACTACTTGGACAGGTATGATTTTTACTTCAAAGCAAGACAGACAAAGCAAAATTCATGCACATGGGGTGATCAGAAGCCAATGTATTTACACTGGCTTCAGACATTATTTGTTTACCCATACAATGTGTGCTCAGAGTTTGAAAATGTTACATTTTTGAGCTATAACTACCAGAATCCACCAGCTAGTACATCCAGTGGCTATGTTAAATAGGGATCTTGGAAGAGGTCCTCCAAAAAGAGTAATTTTTCCAAGCCCTGGAGCACCTGCGTATCCTACATGCATTAAAACAACTGAATAATTGCTAATCTCATGGGGAAGCCCATAACCATTCAAAGGTTTCCACTTCATGTTTTGGGGTGGAATCAGCAATGAGGCAGGGACTGACATCCTGTCTATGACATACACAAGCAAAAGTGCAATATATATCTGTATATGTCTTTGTTGGTCATTGAAGAAGTTGGCATTCTCTTCCTTCTCCACAATAAATAAAATTCTCCAAGGATCCACCATCATTTCACTGCACCATTTCACAATTCAAGACTTATTCCACATAAAATTCACATGTGTTTGTTTTGCACAGAAAACAGGATTTCCAGCACAGAAAATATTTTCTATGTGGAAATTAATGTTTCAGTGAGAAATACTAATTTGTGTGCAGGAAATACTGTTCTCTATGCATATCAACCATGTGTGAATTTTTCAAATGCTAAATCCCTAATTAGAGCATTTAATGCACAGAAAACAATTCTGTTCAGCAATTAATATTTCTGTGCTGAAACATTATTTCCTACACATAAAATGCTTTTGCAGTTATTTCAGGTGACAGGCAAGGGCCAGCATGGTATAATGGTCTGAGCATTGGACTAGAACACTGGAAGACCAGGGTTCAAATCCCAGCTCAGCCATGGAATCCCACTGGGTGATCTTGGGCAAGTCACAGCCTCAGAGAATGGCAATAGCAAACCCCCTCTAAACAAATCTTGCCAAGAAAACTCTATGATAGAGTTGGCAGAAGTGACTTGAAGGCATACAACAACAATAACAACAACACTATTTGAGAAAGGAGCCATGCACACCTGTTCTAGTCCCCCTAAACTAGTCTGTGGCCTCAAGTATGAAGCAGAATGCTATCCCATTGCCAGTAAGGTTCAAAGACTAATTGAGTCAGCTTCTGTACCTAGACTGAGGAAGAGGCACCCTCTTGTCCTTTGCTCAGGCAGCAATGTATCATGGGATGACCCTGTTCTCCAACTGCATAAAAAGCATGCGTTCAACCCCTAACCAGTGTTCCCTCCCAACCTGAACAACTCCTGGTTCACATGCTTTAAGAAACCTTTTGTGTGTCAAGCCTACATCACATGGAGTTTTCTGGTATTCGAGAACAATACAGTTGATGGCTATTGTCCAAGGAAAGGGTGCATGGACTGGGTGTCCTCCAGCAAAAAAAAAAAAAGGACTAAGTGTTCTCTTGCACCAGCAGGGAGATCATAGCAAAAGATGTTCAGATCCTTTTCCAACAACATAAAGCATAACTTTATACTTCTGTGATCTGTTGGAAAAGATTCCACAATAACTTTATTAAAGCAGTCATATGCATATGAGAGGGTGTCTAAAATGTTCTTTTTCAAGGCTTTTTAGGACATGTATGCAGTTGCTTCATTTATTTACTTGTTCATTTAGGTAGCATATGTATAGCATGCCTTTTTCCATCAGAAGGTCTCCCATGCAACTCTCAGTACAAAATGTTAAGGGAATTCAATGAAATCCACATTTCACATTGTTTTAACCAAGATTTAAAACCATCAGTCTTCCTGTCATGAAACTTGTGCAAACTTGATGAAAGGGCAAGTTGGGCCAACTCTGAACTACAAAGTAAGGGTGGTTAGTGTGCTGCCTGAACATCACAACAATCAGACTACTAAGAATGGTAGCAGAAGCAGACCATTCTTCAAATGTTATCAGATTGCAATTCTCATCAGTCCCAGTCAGTATAATCAATGGTGAGGGATCATGGAAGGTGTGATTTAACAGCATCTGGAGGACTATTGGTTTCCAATTCTGTTTTATAAATTCCCATTCTGGCTTTTGACTGCAAACCTTGACTAAATGTTAGTCCAGAACTAAATGTTTGGTCTTGTGATATTTTATGAATATATTGATGGTCAACCTGTGGCCTTCCAATTTGTTGTTAAACTGCAACTGTCATCA
This sequence comes from Phrynosoma blainvillii, assembly GCA_026167975.1. Classification (NCBI taxonomy): domain Eukaryota; kingdom Metazoa; phylum Chordata; class Lepidosauria; order Squamata; family Phrynosomatidae; genus Phrynosoma; species Phrynosoma blainvillii. Next base: position 20,184,552 of record JANUYF010000004.1, on the reverse strand, counting down.
GTGCTAGCCATCGTAGCCAGCCCTAAGCTATGATGGCATTTGTAAACTAAAGAACATCTGATTGGCTGTGTACCCTATCCCTAACTTGCCCTGTCAAGAATTCAGAGACACAGGCCTGAAACACATGGGGCAAATGACATGGATTCTGGCTGCATTCGGGGCATAGCATTCAGATAACTTATGCCCTGAATGCAGCCAGAAGCCAAGCCAATGCCACACCATCCAGGAAGAACCAGGCCAAGGAGGAGCAGATAGGATCAACTACCTTTTCTGTTCAAGGGGACTTTTAGTGTGTAAGCAGAGAGCTTACACACTAAATTGGGGGGTGTGCTTTGTTCATTTTATAACATTTGCATGCCTTTTAAATGATTTTATACTGTTTTAATGTGACCATATTAAATTGCTTTTAATTGTTATTGTTGGGTTTTTAATTTATTATTTTTGTGAGCTGCCTTGGTCCCCCTCTGGAAGAAAGGCAGCATAGCAATGAAATAAATAATAATAAATAAGCAACATGCCTGCTAATAATCTCATGGACAAATTAGATATATACATTTAAAAAGAAAAGAAAAGATGAATGCAAAAAAAACCCTACCCAAATTTACTAAGAACTCCAGTGTAATGTTGCATCCAAACAAGACCAGTGAATGAAGCAGCCTGAAGTATGCTCAGAATCATAACTGTGGTCTCTACATTTCTAATGTTGCTTTCTCTTTTTGTTCTCACAATCATCAGATGCTCATGCTTTCCCAATCATGATGTGAGCCCCACATTATATATCATGAAATATCCTCCTGTGTCAGCAATTTGCAATAGCTACACAAATCATTCTTGTACACAAAGGCACCAGTTAGTCAAGTTATCTCACACAAAGCATTTGCATCCCATCTGGAGTTCTCAGCTTGAAAATGCTTAGCTTGATTAGCTGTTATGTGTAAGGCACCAACTGGTTCCTCAAAAGCGACAGCCGCAAACTGCAAATGGGAAAATGGCACTACCTTTTCCCCACACACACACACACACATACTTCTCATCTGTTCTAGTCGTGTAAGTTGGATCACCCATCTCATATTGGTATGCAGCATGAAGAAAGTGTTAGCAGTGAAGTTACATTACACACAAGAGAGCCTGTACTCCCTTTGGCTGCATGTCAGAATATTTGGTGGAGCAAATATATCCAGCACAATTAACATCTTCATTCTCTCCTTAGCTACAAAATAATTTTGACCATGTCTGACTAGCAACAGCATTCTGGAGTCTTGAGCAGAAATATTTTATTTTATTTTAAGCATTTTTATCCTACAGTCAAGCCCAAAGGCCAGTGTAGCTTGCAAATCAAGACAAAGTAGATAGGGCTTACAATCTAAAAGACATGGCAGACAAGGAAAAAGAGGTGATGAGAGAGGAGGTGAAAATCAAGCATAGGCACTGGTTCTTATAACTTAAATCATATAATCATACACATGCTTACAGCTGAATGTCTGCTGCTGTAGATTTGTTTACACTTGGCATTAAAGGTGATGCAGCATTTGTCATGACCTCTCTGGAAGAATTTTCTCTGAGGAGGCCAGAGCTTGAAAATATCACTTTTTTTGCAATAAGAGTTTCGAACTTTTTCAGAGCTTAAATCTTTAAATCCTGAGGGTTAAAACTGGTGTTCCTTAAAAACTATTGTTCCTTGCTTCTACAAATTGTAGTGACTGCCACCAAGTTAGGTGGGTTAAGGAGAAATTAGAAAGATTCATGGAGGATAAGGCTACCAATGACTACCAGTCTAGGATCAGTGGGAGAGTCAGTATAGTCTTGTATTTTGGCTGTTGTGCTAGGACTCTGGGAGAACCATGGTTCCAATATACTCACCAAGAAAATTCTCTAGGTGATCTTGTGCCTGTCACACTCACAACCTAAGAGGAAGGCAATGGCAAAGCTCCTCTAGATAAATCTTGCCAAGAAACTCTTAGATATCAAAGTCTTAAAACAATTTTATATATACAGATAGGTATCACTCTGTGTATGTGTGTGCATGCATGTGTGTGCACATGTATGTGTACCTCTTTCTGAGTTTTATGGGGCCAACTATAATTGAATACTGCAAACACAATTGCACTTTAAATCTCAATATATATTTTTAACAACAATGTTGTTGTTGTTAGCTGCTTTCGAGTCAATCTCCGCTCATGGTGACCCTGCAAATGAGACATCTCCAAACCCTCCATCCAATACCTCTCTGCTCAGGCCTGCAGGCTCAGACCCATGGCTTCCCTGATTGAAACTAGCCTGTGTGGTCTTCCTATCTTTCTGCTGACTTCTACTTTCCCTAACATTATTGGCTTTTCTAATGAGTCCTGCCTTCTCATTATGTGGCTGAAGTACGACAGCCTCAATTTAGCCATTTTGGTTTCCAGGTAGAGTTCTGGCTTGATCTGTTTTAGGACCCATTTGTTTGTCTTTTAGCTGTTCATGGTATCCTCAGCACTCTTCTCCAGCACCACATCTCAAATGAATTTATTTTCCTCCTATATGTTTTCTTCACTGTCCAGCTGTCACAGCCATACATGGTAACAGGGAGTACAATGGCTTGAATGATTCTAGTTGTATAGCTTTACACTTCATGATTTTGTCTAATTCTTTCATAGCTGCCCTTCCCATTCCTAATCTTCTTCTGATTTCTTGACTGCAGTTTCCATTCTGCTCAATGTTTGATTCAAGATATAGGCAATCTTTAACTATTTTGATTTCCTCATTATCTAGGATATAACACTATAAATTATATATTAAATTTGATGCATGTACAGATGATCTACATAACTTTAAAAGAGATGAGGAGGAGATTGAAATAGTCCAGGATTTTCCATACTTGTTTAAGTCCTGTAGATCCATGCTCATGGCCTCCCTAATTGAGTCTAGCCTTCTGATGTGCGGTCTTTCTTTCTTTCTACTACCCTCAACCTTTCCCAGCATTATTCATTAGAAGAGTCATGTCTTCTCATGATGTGGCCAAAATACGACAGCCTCAATTTGATTATTTTGGCTTCTAGGGGTATTTCAGGCTTGATCTGTTCAAGAATCCACTTATTTGTCTTTTTGGCTGTCCAAGATATTCTCATCACTCTTCTCCAGCACCACATCTCATATAAGTTGATTTTCTTTTTATCTGATTTCTTCACTCTCCAGCTCTCACATCCATACATAGTGATGGGGAATACAATGGCTTGGACAATTCTAACTGTAGTGCTCAGTTGTATATCTTTACTCTTTAGGATCTTTTCTAGCTCTTTCATGGGTGTCCTTCCCATTCCTAGTCTTCTCTTTGTCTCCTGATTGTAGTCTTCATTCTGTTCATGGTCTGATTCAAGGTAGAAGAAATCTTTAATTATTTCAATTTCCTCATTGTCTAGGATGAATTATGTAATTCCTCCATGGTCATTTTTCCCCTTTGTGTTTGGCAACAAGCCTGCCTTTGCACTTTCTACCTTAACCTTACCCTGCGTTTGGAAGGGAGGGAGGGTGAGAGAATAAAGTGTATAAAACTATTGTCCTGTCTCTTGGCATTTGGGGGTTTATTTAGGCAAATGCAGCAGCAATGCACTGTTGATTGTAGCAGCAACACATGCATGCCATTATCTGAAAGTTGCTGTGATGGAGTCACGTAGCTCCATTATGCATTCATCCTTCAGCTGCTGCCAAGATCAAGTTGACCTGAATGAAATCATGTGCATGTGAAAGAGACCTGGAGAAAATCATATATTTCTGTTCATGGTGTCTTTTTAGTTATAGAACCTTGAAATTGTTCCCCTTTATTTGTGAACTTAGTTATTCACCTATTTGGAATTGAGCATATGGCATATGTTTTTCATGCTCTGCTTTCCAACCTGCTTAGGATAATCTAGACCAGAGCTTCTCTTCCACACATGGAAACCAACTTTCCTAGAATAAGCAGTTTCTATCTCAATAGGTCAGGAAATCTACTCCAGGCTTCAGTCTCAACTTTAAAGGAGCTAAACCCCACAGTATATTTGCCACTCTATAGACATGGGTGGCACGAGATGCTACTGAGAAGGAGCCATTATTTTCTTTGCTAGCATCAGGGATATCTGTCACTTTCATTAAAAACATTTTTTTGATTTTCCAAGTTCTTCCCATCATGACTATGGGCCTTATCACACGGGGTCCCAAGCAGAAGATATCCAAAGGCAATCCAAAGCTAAAATGTTTTTCCTTTCCTTGTGTCCACACAATATCCAAAGGCAATCCAAAGCTAAAACGTTTTCCTTTCCTTGTGTCCACACAATATCCAAAGGCAATCCAAAGCTAAAACGTTTTCCTTTCCTTGTGTCCACACAATATCCAAAGCTGAAACGTATTTCACCCACTTGATCCGAAGTCAAAGGGGATCTTTTGACATTCGGATTTTTGTGGATGTACCAAGCGAGGCGCGGGAGGGAGCCTCCGCCGCCGCCTCCTCCGCGGCCAGAGCCGCCTCTTCCCCTCTCTTCTTTTCCTCATTTTCTTTTCCCATCCCTCTTTCTCCTTCTCTCCTTCCTCTTCTTTCCCTCCTCCTTTCCCCATCCCTCATTCCTCTGCTTTCTCTCTCTCTTTCCTCTTCCTTCCTTCCTTCCTTCCTTTCCCCATCCCTCCTTCCTCTCCCCCTCCTTTCCCTCCTTCCTTCCCTCCCTCGGAGCTCACTGGAAGCCGGTTTCCGTTTAGATTAAGGCAGGGAACCAAATTCCAGGGCAGAGGATCGAAATCTCTGGCAACAAAGGGAAATAGCATATTGATCAGAGGCTCCAGAGATAAGAGACAAGTGTGTGTATCCATCAACGCTAAACTGCCTCCTGCCTCCCTTCGACGACGAGCCAGTCTTCCCTCCTCAGAGAGGCAGAGGCAGGCAGCCGATGGAGAAGGAGGAGAGAAGGAGAAGGAGAGAAGAGAAGAGAAAAAGGGGAGAAAGAGAGGGAGGAAAAAGGGCCAGGGACTGGCTCTTCTCTTCTTCGGATGCTGGCATGCAGGGAAATGCAGTTTCGGTACTGAACTGCATTTACTCCTACTTCGGTAAGCTTTCGCTTACCTTTCGCTTCGTGGCCAGTGTTTGATAAGGTCCTATGATTAAATTTGCAAATCTGAGAGGATAATAATATACCCCTTTACAGTGTAAGTGTGAAAGATTAGAAGCCTCTTAGAGGAAAAGATGTGGCAACCCTTATTTCTGCACTAATATGGCTGAATGTGCAGGGCTTCAAAACTAGGCTTCTTATGGATAAAGCAGTCTCTGTTTTGTTTTCTTCCATGTTTAAATGGGGTTTTCTTTCGATGAAATTTGCAAATTTCAATAAATTCTTTCTAAAAACTAACAACTGACATTTTCAACTCCCCCCATTCTTCATCTGAACAATTATTTTTTGTGAAGTCTGCTTCACACACAGCTAGTTCGGGACATCTAGCCAGAATTCTCATCTCTACCAGCAAATGTCCAGGGATTCAGGTCTTTCCCATCAATTGCTCCCCGATCAGGAGATCAGAAACTGAGACCAGATACAAGTAAAGTGTATTCTCTCCCACCGAGCTATGATCCTTTCTCCTCCTTTTATCCCAGTTTCCATTTCTTCTCAAGACACTGGACGGGCCTTTGCAGACTGCCAGAAATAGTGCACATTAAATTGAGGCACTGCCCTGGCTCAGTGCTAGGGAGTCATGGGAATCATATTTTTTTCTGGGACATTGAGCCTTGTCTGTCAGAGAGCTCTGGTGCCACAATAAATTACAGTTCCCATGATTTCCTAGCACTGAGCCAGGGCAGTGCCTCAATTTAATGTGCACTATTTCTGGCAGTCTGCAAAGGCAGCTTACTTAGAAAGAACACACTGAAACCAATAGAACTCAGTCAAGATTTCCCACTGAGTTCAATGGGTCTGTTCCACTGCTTGGAAGTAACATTTTAAAAAAAAGCCAATTATTTGCAACTAATTTCCTTTACTACTAAACTAGAGTGATCACACATTACCATTGCAATTTGGTGAGGGATAACTTAAACACTTTTGTGAGGAAACTAACTTTTAGTTACTTTTTACAGTTATGTGGGTGTGACCTCTGTAAATGGCAGAGGAGTAATATCACATGCCCAAGTGCTGCTAAATGAAAAAAACATTTAGATGTTTTTAAAAGTAACTTGGAATAACTATTGCAGTTACTTTTGAGAAATGGAAAAGTAAAAAGCTGTTTTTAGAACTTGTAAAACAGACATTACTAACTACTGCGGAGGGCTGCTCCTGGTTATAGCTGTAACCAGAAATTGGAAAGTTTGCCTAAATGCAACAAATCACTTTTTTGCAAATGAATTTTGAAAATTGTAGCTCGAATCCTATTCTTAGTCCCAAACAGAGTAGACCCATTGAATTCATATGATTTGCCTACAAATTGACTCACCATGCAACAATTGAGTCTGTGATCTACTGAGACTGGGATTCACCAAGAGGATTCCACCTCTGTTTTATTTGAGGGGGGTTGAGTATATAGCTAAGGGTGCATCTAGAATATTGCATTTTGACACCATCATAACTGCCAGGGCTTCATCCTACAGCATCCTGGGATTTGTAATTTTGTGAGGCACCAGCACTGTTTGGCAGAGCAGGCTAAAGACTTTGTAAAACTCCAGATCCCAGGATTCCATAGGATGGAGCTACATCACTTAAAGTAATGTCAGACTGCATTATTTCTACAGTGTAGATGCACCCTAATATTAAAAACAGAAGGCAGTAAGAAAAGGGGCTGACCACATTACAAATTGAGGGATTCAATCTTGAGTTTACAAGAAGTGAGCAAGGCTGTTGATTACCAGGCTCTTGAATGTCTCTCATTCATAGGGTTGCCATAGGTTGAAGCCAGCTCAATGGCAAATAACAACAACAACAGATTCAGCTAATTTGACCCAGCCAACAGCATTCAAGTACTCAGTATATGATGTTCATTTCTTAAAAGTCATCAAAGCTTACTGCTATGCAGCAAAATGAAAGAAAATGTTCCTTGCACTTTTAAGGCTTAAACACACACATTCACTACAAGCAGATTGGTTTCTTTGAGAAAGTACTTCCTATCATTTCATCATGCAGTTACTGAAACAAATAGGTCATTAGAAACAGATGTTTAGCAACAGATTGACTGGGTTACATGGGAGTTTGTTGTATGGAGGGTTTCTTTTTCTGTTGCAAAAGTTAAACACAGCAATTGAGTTATGCTGAAAGCTTGCATGAAATTGGCTGAGCACCACTTAACTTCCAGGTGATTGTGAAGAAATAAACAAGGCCTCCCTACAGATATTGGGGGGGGGGGAGACTGTTTATTCATGTAGAGTGGACACTTTATGCCCACATACCCCCAAAAAATACATCACCCCAAAAGAAGACAAAAGATTAAACAGATATACATCTGTTTAGATTAGAAATAGTTTCCATAATTTAAACAGAAATACACCAAGACCAGAATAAATGCATTGATCTTGCTTTATCTGTATGGTAGAAATAATGCCATTTAATATCACTTTAAGTGCTGAAGGTTCAACCTATGGAACCTATGGACTTGGAGTTTCACAAGCTCTTTAGCCTTCTCTACCAAAGAGCACTGCTGCCTCACGAAACTACAAATCCCAGATCTGTAGGATGGAGAAATGGCATCAAACTGCATTATTTCTACAGTGTAGATGTACTCTTAGGGCCTTTGCAGACTGTCAGAAATAGTGCACATTAAATTGAGGCACTGCCCTGGCTCAGTGCTAGGGAGTCATGGGAATTGTATTTTTTTCTGGGACATTGAGCCTTCTCTGTCAGAGAGCTCTGTTGCCACAATAAATTACAGTTCCCATGATTCCCTAGCACTGAGCCAGGGCAGTGCCTTAATTTGATGTGCACTATTTCTGGCAGTCTGCAAAGGCCCTTAGTTTGCAAGGTACCTGTCCTCCCCAAAAAACCTCCATGTAATTAAAATGCATTTTCCTAGGAATAATATAGGGAAGAGAAAATTTGTTTGCTAGGCATTTCGTCCCTATTCCACCATCTTGCTATTCCTATCTTCCATTTTGTCCCACTGGAATTTTTACTCCATGGCTGATGCAAGAGAATGCAAGCAGCACAAAGGATAATGAAGATAAAAGAACAAGAAGGAGGACCATGAAGAGGAAACAGTGATATTCCACCTCAAGGTGTATTGAGTCTGTACATGGGAGGGAAGGCCTATGGCAGAGTTAGCGAGGGAATACAGTAACAGGATGAAAAGAGACAAGAGAGTGTGAGTGGAAGGAGGGTCAAGAGAAGAGAAAGATAGGAGGAGTGGAGGTGCAGACAAGACAAAAACATCAAAAAAAGAAGGGAGGAAAGACAGAATGTATGGACTTGTAGAGAGATGAAAGTGAAGATACTGAAGATAGGCAGAGTAGCTAAATGGAAGTAGTCATGGAAGACAGAGAAAACAGAAGATTGGGTATCAGTGGCATGCAGTGGTGTCATTAGGGTTGGTGTCATCCTAGTGCGGTAATTCATGCTGTCACCTCCCTCTGCCAACCAGGCCACCTCAGCCAGATTGAGATAATTTAGTGGCGGAGGAGAAGTGGCAGTGGCAGCTGAGCACTCACAGATGTTCCCCCCCCCAGTCCCAACCTTCTTTCTCCTCAGTGGAACCAGATGCAGCAGTGCATCTTTGGCAAGGGCCACTGCTCCACCCCTATGTCCAGCCAAACCCTACAGTGATCCCGCTGCTACCTGGTCATTGAGGCCACTGTTCCACCATCTTTGTGGGACCACCTCTGCACCCTGGCCCAAAGGGTAGAATCACATAATCTTAGAGTCCTAGAGCTGGGAGAGACCACAAGGACCATCCAGTCCAACCCCCTGCCATGCAGAAGACACAGTCAAAGCACTCCCGGTAAATGGTCATCCAGCTTCTGTTTCAAAATCTCCAGAGAAGGATACTCCACCACACTGAGGCTGCATGTTCTACTGTCAAACAGTTTTTAGAAGTTATTCCTAATGCTTAGATGGAATCTCTCTTCCTGTCACTTGAATCCATTGCTTCATGTCCTAGTTTCTGGATCAGCAGAAAACAAGCTTGTTTTATCCTCAATATGACAGCCCTCCAAATATTTAAACATAGCTATCATGTCACCTCTTAACCTTCTCTTCTCCAGGCTAAATGTATCCAGCTCCCTAAGCCATTCCTTATAGGATTCCAAGCCTTTCACCATTTTGATCTCCCTCCTCTGGACACACTCCAGCTTGACAACGTCCTTCTTGAATTGTGGTGGACACAATATTCCAGATGATATCTGACCAAAGCAGAATAGAGTGGTACTATTATTTCCTTTGACCTTCTTCTTCCTCCTGTGTGCAAACAGCAGCATCTTCATGAAGGTGCTCCTGCTCTTGGGGGGGGGGGAGGACTGAGCATGCTCCCCAGAGATCCCAACACTGCCACCACTGCATGTAGCTAAGGAGGAATAGGAGGAGGAGGCACCACATGCTGCCTTACCTACCCTGCTGGTCCAAGAGTGCCCACCTCCAACCCACCCCACTTACCTTCCTGCCTGCCTGCCTGCTTGAGCTTCCCTCGAATGGTGAGGGGAAATGGAGGCAGCCACCAGGGAGGAAGGTGAGAGAGACAGAAGTATGCTCAGAGGGAAACTCAGCCTACTCACCTCCAGTTTCCTTCAGTGCTTGGAAGGAAACTCAGCCTGCCCCTCAGGGTATTCACCCCCATCTGAACTATCACCCGGTGTAGTCTATGCCCCCTATATCTGCCTAGTGATGCCTCTGGTAGCATTGGGGGAGAGGGAGGAGGGAAGGATTTTTACTAGATGTAGAGAATAGTATGGTGAGCCAGTATGATGTAGTGGTTTAAGTGCTAGACTACAACTGGAGACCAAGGTTCAAATCTCCTCTCAGCCATGAAAACCCACTGGGTGATCTTGGGCAAGTCATGCTCTCAGCATCAAAGGAAGGCAATAGCAAACTGCCTGTGAAGTAACTTGCCAATAAACCCCATGATAGGGTCACCTTAGGGTCATCATAAGTCAGAAATGATTTGAAGGCACATAGCAACAACAAAGAGAATAGTATATTAAAATCCTTTTTTGCAGTTGCAGATGTATATGCCCAACTTGAACATTTTTAAAAGGATGGCCAAACATCTACATCAGCTACTTAGTTATATAAGTATATAATTTTATTTAACTAAGTGGCATATCCTGCCTGGACCTCAACCCACATTTCCATCCCTCTTTCCTGACATTTCCACCCCACTCCTGCAAGGAATGACACTGGGACAAGGACCTGTGACAAGAGCTCTGGAAGTTATCTCAGCCTCACTTGATAATGGGAAGGAGATGGAAACATTATTTTGACACATACAAATATTCTGAATAAAAGGGGAAGGTTTTTACCCCAAGAGGCACAGTTGATGGGTATACGCACAAGAATATCTACAGAACATATTGGGAAAATGTAATCTGCCAGATTTCATTGGACTCCAATTCCCAGCATGTTCAAGGGTGATGGAGGTGTATACAGCTCCCCTCCCCTAGTCTACAGAAAGTCCAGTGTAGAGAGAGAGAAGCAAGCAGCACCAGTTGCCCTGGAAAATGAAAAGGCAAGGAAGGGAGCATCCTAATCCTAGCTTTCGTATCTTCTGAGTGGCTATGCTGTTTGTCTTTAAAAGGAACCAGGGAAGGGGAAATATTCTGAAGGAAGAGCCTCTGAAACTGCTTTCATAAGCCCCAAGAAACTCAAGGGTTCCCTTATGCATTTGGGGGACATGTGAGTTGGCTGAAACTCTGATGAACTGGTTGGGCAAGCCGCCAACTCACAGGGACTTTTCGCCTTGATGCTTAGAGGAAACACAACCCACTCTGTGGACCTTTCAGCCCTTCTTCTGTAGAATGCTTTGTGCTGCTCTCTGAAGCCACTAAGTGAGTTCCAGATGTGTTTCATTACAGTTCATTTGGTGTCAGACTGGATGTATTACATTTGATGGGTGCTTATGAGCTCTGCTTTGCAGGCTGATGGTGCGTATCAGATCTGTTTGTGCAGCTTATTCCTAACACCCTTTGAACAGAATTCATTGCTCCCTTTTGCATAAACGGCTTTGTGTCTAGGATTTGGGAATGTTGAGACTCAGTCCAGGACCAGCTTTTGGATACCCCACCATCTGTGCTTGAAGTCTCATGTCTAGACTACTTGATCACTGGTGGGAAAATCAGACTGGCTCTGTAAACTCTGGTTGTAGCTTCCCAGCTTAGGTCAATGAAGAAGGATCTAAAATCTTAACAAGGCCTTTTTGCAACTCTCTGTATCTGAGTTAAATTATCGGTTCAGTTTTAGCAGTTTATCCTGATTAAATTGCAATGAAATGGAGCCTTTGTGAATATGGCTACTTTCATCTTACAGCACAGTTGTAGAAGGCTTATTTCAATTAGCTTACATAGAATTTTTTCTTGCAAAATCCTTTCTTTGATCTAGCAAGTTTAGGTCTTTGTAAGTTTAATTGCCAATTACAGGGTTTAGGAAGTCTTTACAGTGGTGAAAATCACCACAATCACAGTCAAATCAGTAAAAGTTTAGAGCAGGAGGGGAAGGGGGTGTGGGGGTATATTCAAGTTGCCCATTGAATTATGGCAACCTCATGAATTTTATAGGGTTTTATAGACAAGAAATACTCAGATGGTTTTGCCAATTCTGTCCTCTGAAATATAGCCTACAGCACCTGGAAATCATTGGTGGCCTCCCATCAAAGTACTAACCAAGACTGACTCTGCTTAGCTTCCAAGATCAGACAGGATCTGTATCTTTAGGGCGTTTTGGCAAAAAGAGTGTGGGAATATGGGAAACCCCTTTAAAACAGAGTTGTCGTTTCTAAGGTGTAGCAGCTCTCAGATCTAATAACTAGACCCATGACCACAGAGGCAAACTTTGGCATCCTCGATGGTGCCAATATTTCACATTTTCTTAGAACTGGAAGGAGGAATGCCATTGCCTGAATCTGAAGACACAGTACACCAAAACATAATCATGCAATGTAAACCTATTCAGGAAATAAGTCCTACTACTGGATTAAAATGGATTTACTCCCAAGTAATCATGGATGGGATTGCAGCATAGGGTTTCCGGATGTCCTGTTTTGTATGTTTGTGTTAGATGCCTTCAAGTTGGCCTTGACTTATGGTGATCCTATGAATGAGACATCTCCAAGATACCATCTCCTCCCTATCCCTGTTGAAGTCTTGCAAATTCAGGGCTGTGGCTTCCCTGATTGAGTCTTCCTCTTTCCCTGCTGCCTTCTATCTTGCCAATTATTGTCTTTTCATGTAAGTCATACCTTTTCATTATACAGTCAGCCCTCCATATCAGTGGGGGTTCTGTTTCAGACACACACACACACACATGGATACTAAAAAACATGGGACCCCATTATTGTCAATGGACACGTGACATACATTCATCTGAGGTGCCACAAGACATTCATGTCTGTCTATTTACAATGCCAAACCAACTGTGCAATCTTAACTAGTAAAGATAACCATAGGCAAGCTGAGATGACTCTGCGGCAGCTGAAGTTATGCTGAATCCCAACTCTTCTCAGCCTGGATCTGTTGGAAGACAGACATGGCAATATGCTGTTTCAGGCTGTCTTTTACATCTAATGAAATGGATTCTAGTCTACAAAAGGTATGCTGCATAACCTGATCTACTAACTTAACGTTGGATTTAGAGCTGTATCCCTCTGCTGGAGAAGATCTGAATCTGGTGTCACTCATCAATTTTTTCTTCACTCCCTTTTTTACTCTTTTGGTTGTAGATCTTAGCAGAAACAGATCTGTTGTCAGATTTCTTTATCAACACATCTCTAAGATCAGCCTCTGCTGGTATTTTCTGCTAGGCACAAGACTCATTTGCTTAATCTTAACTCCCTATAACATGCACATCACACTGTCCCTCAAATACCTACCATCCTAAAAACTTCAATAAATTGCTATATCTGGGGATACATTATACAGGGTCTCCTGAATTGTCCCTTGATTCTACTGATTTCCACAGAACTAATGTTCACATGTCCTTAGTAGTATTGTACGAATCAAGCATTATCTGCCTCATATGAGTTTTAGTGGGTGAGGTGCTTTGATTCCCCCCTCCATTCAGAGAGCAAATTTCCTGGATTTCATTTTGACACTAGTGTATTTTAAGTGGGAAATAATGCACAAAATAATATCAATTTTTCTACAAGGCACACTAATTCAAAGGCATTTATGTTGTGTGCCTTTCAAGTTGTCAGTAACCCTAAGACAAACCTATTATGGGATTTTCTTAACAAGGTTTATTCAGAGGCAGTTTGCCACTGCCTTCTCAACTAAGAAAGTGACTTGCTCAAGCTAATCCAATGGGTTTCCAGGCTATGCAGAGATTTGAACCCTGATCTCATGAACTCCTAGTTTTTGTCATTATGTACCTCCAAGTAATTTCTGACTTAAGGTGGCCCTAAGGCAAACCTATCATAGGGTTGTCTTGGCAAGATTTGTTCAGAGGTTTGCCTTTGCCTTCCTCTAAGGCTGAAAGAGTATGACTTGCCCAAAGTCACCCAGTGGTTTTCCATAGCCAAGTGGGGATTCGAACACTGATCTCCTGAAGTCCTAGTCCAAAACTCAAATCATTATACCACACTGCTTCTCAAAGCCACTTATACACATTTGTAAATGCAGATCCAAACATCTATGGAAAAGATGTAAATAAAAGAAACTGTGAAAGATTTTTGGGTTTACATTTACAAATGTGTATAAGTAGCTTTGATCATCCATCACTTTCAAATGTAATACAATATTTTCCACAGGTGTATGTCTAAATATTGCAAAAAAAAATTCTAAGGTAGGGGTTCTTTCATGCCTGCCCACAGGTTTCTTTGGGATAATACAACCTGGCATCACAGGATGTCGCCCTTTCAGAACAGGGGAAATCTGATCCAGTGGATTCTATGGCAGATTTCACCAACATCCCTAGCCTTTGGGACTATACCCCCATTGTTCTGGTAGGGGCACTGCCACTCTCTTCCTGTGACCCACATGTGAGCGTTGCTCAGCCATTTCCTTTAAAACTATTGCCATTTGCCCTGAGAAAATGGATGCATTGCTTAACAAAAAATATAAGCCACTCATTGTTAGAGATGCCAGAAGGATGCAGCCATGGCTTTTCTTCTACCACCCACCAACCCCTCCTATCTTCCTGAACTCATATATATACTGGAAGTTATTTCTTTCCTGCAGTTGGCAAGGACATGGGAGGGCGGGAAGGAGGGGAATTGCTGAACATCTGTTTCACATCTAATCTGGAACCAAACTTCTGTACAGGGCTTCTCTTTCCCCTACCGTATATTGATTCAATTACCAGGCTCAGCTAGTGCAAGCAATTGGCGTTATACAGACCCCTGGTACAAAGCCGTTGTGTTTTCTCATACAAGACTCTTGAATTAATCATAGCATCATCCACTTCAGTCATAAAGGTTAGCTCTCAGGAAAAAAAAGAGTCCCTTTGCAAAGAAGATGTTGAACAAATGTCAGGTGGTCCCCCTGCCTCAGGAGGGTCGTGGGAGACTTGTCATTTTGGTTTGTGCCTTACACTTGAAAATCTTCCTTGTAATCATGTATGAATTCTTGACCAAAATTCTACTGGTATGATACATGTGTACATTCATTTATACTATCGTTGTTGTTGTTACTCTTGTGCAATGAGTGTATTCGGTTTCTGGCTGCATAAGCTGAATTCCACAAATGTAACCATTTCCCATTGGCCTTTATCAGAGGTGGACAAATTGTGACTGATGAATCCCACTTTTTGTTCCCAAACCATGTAGAAAGCACCTCCAGACACAAAAGCATGCAAAAACGTATCCACCATTTAAAAATACCCCCCAAGCACCTTAGAACTCTACTACACCTCTTTAGCCCCTCTCAAAATGGTGACAGGAGGTGATGGAAAGGGCACTTTCTCTTGACATTTTTAAAAAAAACCATAGGGGAAAATGGAAGTATTTGGGTTTGCTATGGGGGCACAGCTCACAGGGAGGCCTAGGGGGAGAGAAATTGGATCCATTGGATCTACCTATGTTTTGGTCACCACTCAGCAATTTATTGAATTGACTATTTTGGTTGGGACTAAACACCAGGATTCTGACCTGCACATTCTCGGATGAACATTCTCAGATGGTGCACAGTTATTTATCAGTCTCTCTCCTTTATTATCAGGGATTGTTGAAAAACATAGCAGACAGTTCCCATTCCTTAAACAAACAGATGTGGAACCAGAGATCATTTTGGTCTTTGCATACTCATTATTATGTAGAGCTGATATATATATGACAGAAGATATACAAATAGGCAGTTGCTCATGCAGGGACCCCAGTGACGGTGGGCAGCTCTGATGCTAATGCTGTGGTAAAGTTGATCTAGGCTTTAGTCTAGACCAGGGGTAGGCAACCTTTCCCCTTTAAGGGCCGAGGGACTTCAGCTCCCAGAAGCCTCAGCCATGTTGGCCGGTAGTCCCATGTTGGCCAATAGCTCCTGGGATTCTGGGAGCTGAAGTCCCTCGGCCCTTAAAGGGGAAAGGTTGCCTACCCCTGGTCTAGACTATATAGAGTGCTGAACCTTATCCTCAAAGCAGATTCAGCACCTTGGATAGCTTCTTTAAAATCCAGATAAAACTTGAAGCATCTTCACTGTTCCACTAATATAAGAGCCATCAGCCTGGCATCTCACTGAAATGGCTCTGAACCGATGCAACCCAGTCTCACTCTGGCCTAGTTTATTAATAGCAGTCCAAGATCTGCCACTATCTTGAGATTAGAAGCAAAGTGCCACTGGCACCAGATGAATTGCGGGGGGGGGGGGGGGGGAGTTCTCCATCACTGCATCCCCTTGCTCTGAAAGCAAGACAAAGGGTAAGCAGAAGATGTAGCTTGTGGAATTGTCCGGTACTCAGGGCATCACCAGATGACACCCTAACGGGGGTTGATAACATTGCTCCCCAAACACCTGCCTTTTGGCAGAAATAGGCTGTGGCATTCCCCTGCATCCCTTTGAAAAGGTGGATCTCAATGGAACAGATGGTGCAAGTGGGTCAAGGCTCAGTGGAAGGAGAAAGGAGAGGCCTCGGGGATTTAAAAATTTTAAATTATAATTATAATTTTCTTAAAAATTATTCTCACTTTAACCACAGGAAATTATGTACATGTAAATAAATTTGGGCTGGAAACCATTTTGATCTAATTGTATTTTGTTTTTTAAAATGCTTTTTAATCGTGTTGCTAATATGCCAGCATATATCTTATAATCGATATTTAGCAAAGCAATTGACCTATAATTGGTTATATTTTGTAAATCTTTCCCTTCCTTAGGGATTAATGCTATATTGGCTTTTTTCCACGTTTCGGGTATTCCTTCCTTGGGTATGAGGTTAAACATCTTGTGTAGTAAGGGGACAAGTTGTTCTGAGAAGAGTTTATAATATTTGGCTGAAAAGCCATCTGGGCCAGGGGCCTTATTTTCCTTTAATTTTTTAATTGATTGTATTATTTCCTGCATCGTAATAGGTGTATTTAATAAGTCATTCTCCTGTTGTGAGATTTTGAAGATGTTTCTATTTGTTAGGTATTTTTCCAAATCGGATGAAGAGTCGATTTCTTTTTTTGAGTCATGAAAGAGATTTGAAAAATAATCTTCAAAAACTTTTTGAATATCATGTTGATTGGTTATTTCAAAATCTTTATGTTTAATTTTATTGATTATTTTCTTTTCTTTTTCCTTTTTTAATTTGTATGACAGCCATCTTCCCACTTTATTTGCCTGTTGGAAATATGTCTGTTTAGCCATTTTTAATTTTTTAGCGATTTCTTCTTTTGTTAATGTTTGAAATTCTTTTTGAAGTATTTGTATTTCCTTTCTTAAATTCTCATTTGTTGGTTTCCTCCTAAATTCTTCTTCTTTGGCTCTCATCTTTTCAAGTATTAACTTCGTCTTTTCTTGTTTCTCTTTCTTATTTTCTGAGGCTTTTTAAATCAATATACCTCTTGCTACAGCTTTGCTAGCCTCCCATACCACCTTTGTCTGGACATCTGTATTATCATTCTCCTTGAAATAATTTTTCAGATCTTCTTTCATTTTTTGGACAAATGTGTCGCCTTTAAAGATGTTATCATCTAATTTCCAAGAGAACTGATTCTTTGGGTTATACATCTCAATTCGTATTAAACTATGATCAGATACCATTTTGGATTTAATTTCCATCTTTTTGACATTTGTTATTAAGGATTTAGATATCAATGCCATGTCTATTCTTGACATAGAATAGGAATAATACAAGAACGATACTAAATTTAATCGAATATTACCACATTCACAATGAAAAACAGATGGCAATGGTGTTTGTCGATGCTGAAAAAGCATTCGACAATTTAAGATGGGATTTTTTGTTCGAGTGTATCAAAAAAACAGGAATGAAAGGTTACTTCGTAGAAAGCATGCAACAGATATATAAGGAACAGTTTGCTAGATTAATCATAAATGGAGAATTATCTAAGGAAATCCACCAAACAAAAGGCGTGAGACAAGGCTGCCCCATATCTCCTTTGTTGTTTATCATTACACTAGAAATATTAATTAACACTATAAAAGACAACAAAAATATAAAAGGAGCAAGAATTAAGGGCAGCGACTACAAAATAAAAGCGTTCGCCGACGATTTAGTGATGGTACTAGAAGAGCCAATTAACAACATAAAAAATCTGTTGAAAGAAATCAACAACTTCGGCGAGCACTCTGGCTTTAAAATCAATAAATAATAATAATAATATAATAATAAATTTTATTTGTAACCCGCCCCTCTGCTCAGCAATCGGGGCGGCGTACATCAATTAAAATATTACAGTTAAAGAAAAAACCCAAATCTTAACTAAGAATTTAAGGAAAAAGGATGAAGAAAACTTAAAAGAAATTTCAGGTTGTAAAGTGGTAAATAAAGTTAAATATCTTGGATTAACATTGACAAATAAAAATGCAGATCTGTACGACAACAATTATAGACAAACTTGGAAAAAGATTCAAGCCGATTTGCAGAGATGGAATAAAAAGAATATATCATTTCTGGGCCGAATTGCTGTCATCAAAATGATGGTGCTTCCCAAATTACTTTTTTTGTTCCTGAACCTGCCTATTACCATCAAAAATAAAGAATTCTTAAATTGGGATAAAGATTTGAGAAAATTCATATGGAAAGGTAGAAGACCAAGAATAAAATGGTCAACACTACAAGATGAAATAAGCAGAGGTGGATGTGCTTTACCGAACTTTAAAATTTACTACCAAGCTGCCTCTATGCTCTGGATACAGGAATGGATGAAGATAAAAAACCATAAGTTACTAGCGTTGGAAGGCACACAGTTAAGATACGGCTGGCATGCCTATTTATGGTACAATAAATGTGCAGTTAATAAGGATTTTAACAACCATTTCATTAGAAATGGCCTTATTAAAGTTTGGAATGATATAAAATCGAAATTATATCATAAAATTCCATCATGGGTATCCACACAGGAAGCACTCTTCAGCAGATGGAGAGAACCAAATTGGATAAAATATAATGATCTTATAGTTAAAGATGAACAAGGAAACATAAAATTAAAAAAACGAGAAGAGCTCAACAAAAAGGAAGACTGGAAAATAGATTGGTTCAATTACTTACAGATAGAGAGAAAATTTAAAGATTTAACCAAGGAAGGTATTGAAATAAAAACAAATCAAATGGATAAAATAGTATGGGCCGATGATAAAGGGAAAGTATCTAAGTTATACGCTCTACTGCTAGAAAGAGAAAATGAACAAGAACTAATAAAAAACTCAATGCTAAAATGGGCAAGGGACGTAGGTCATAATATACCTCTCGAAAGTTGGGAAACAGCAAGAAAGAAAACACAATGCTTCACAGCATCACAAGATCTTAAAGAAAATTATATAAAAATAACCAACAGATGGTATTTAACACTGGTCAAATTAAAAAGAATCCAAAGAACCAGTAAAGAAAGATGCTGGAAAGGCTGTAAAGAAGCAGGTTCCCTTTTTCACATGTGGTGGTCGTATCCACATATCAAAAAATTCTGGACCAAAATACATATAGTTATCCAAGAAAAACTAAATATACAATTTCCATTTGTGCCAGAACTATACCTGCTTAATATAACTACAGTATTGGGGAAAAAAGATGAGAATAAATTTTGGAGGCTTATGTTATATCTAGTAACAGCTGCTAGGATAGTTATTGCAAAAAAATGGAAACAAGAAGAAGTCCCGACAATAATGGAATGGAAAATAAAAATCGCAGATATGAGAGAGCATGATATCCTAACACATTTAATAAATAACAAACAAGTAAACAAAGTCAAAAAGGAATGGTCTTTAATAGAGAATATTTGGAAAGAACAATGAGGGTAACATCAATACATATAATACAAGAAACAAGAGTACAAATAAAGACTCTCAATTAAGAGTAAAACTAACAGGATATATGGAAAGCGAACAGGTTAACTAAAAGCTTAAAGTTGTTTTTTTCTTTTTCTTTATAAATAATATTTTAAAATTAGCAATTAGTAATTTCATATGTTATGTGTATAATTATTTTGAATATTGGATTTAGTGGGTAATATAATATCAACAAAGTTTTCCTCACCCATTGACCAGCAAGTATCATATGGAAGTTATAAGTATCATAAGTTCTTTGGCGTTTAATTAGTTAGATTTAATATATTCAATGTATAGGTTCAAACAGAAGGCTGATATAATATATATGTACATTAGGTTTGGATAATATATTGCAGAACTTATGATGTATTTTTATTATTTCAAAAATAAAAAATAAATTTAAAAAAATAAATAAATTTGGGCTGTGCATATGATATTGTAATTTAAAGGTATAGTTTTAATTCTGCTAGTTGTTTATGTCACAACTATTGCTATTACATTCAGTGATATAGGAGAGTTATGATTTGTGAGTAATAATAATACAAAAAATATTACAGTAGGCCCTTGGTATCCATTGGGGGTTGGGTATAGAACCCCATGGATACCAAAATCCATGGATGCTCGAATCCCATTAAATACAGTGGGATAGTAAAATGAGGTAAAATGGCAAAATCAAGGTTTGCTATTTGAAACTTATCTATTTTTAAAATATTTTCAAGCCATGGGCAATTGAATCCGTGGATAAGGAATCCGTAGATACGAAGGTCTGACTGTACTAAGGATTCTGCATGGTGTGGTACAAAAGGACGTCAATGTGGGTGACACCATGAGTTACTGTACTGGGTGACACTAACCCTAGTAATGCCACCGTCTATGTCCTGAGCTGTTTAATTCAAGCTGGTGTTTATAAAAAAATTATTCCTGAATTTCAGGCCCTAGCTGGAGGGGTGGTGGTGTTTTACATGTTCTGCCATAGACAAACAACAACATAGGTCCCTCCAATTAAATATTTCACATCGAGGCAGAAAACAGCAGTTGCATTCTGGGCACAGAAATTGGACACCAAACAAAGTTTAAAAATTCTCACTTTATATTTATGTAGCTATTTCTCACTATTGTCTTTCTCACTATTGTCTTCTAAGCACTGACAAGTGCCCTTCTTGCGATTATGGTTTTACTTAAGAACATTTATAAACCTCAGAATGTTCTTCCCTGCAACAACGTACCAGAAATGTATCTCTTTTGTCCAAAATATCTGTACAGTATGTTTAGCTTGAACTGTATGGAAGAAATTTGCTCCAGCTTGGAATTTTGCCTTTTATCTGTTATAAAATGACAGAAACAGTTACAACAGCTGGCAAATGACAATGCACATGCCATTTCTGTACATACTCAATATACTGAACTGGAGGCGGGGGGAACACCAGGTAACCATTTAGAATGAGTGGCAGTGGGTATGGTTACCCTTCATCTACCAAAGCCAGGGGTGAGAATCATGTGATCCATGGTCCACATGCAGCCCTTGGGGAAACAGTATAATGCTTGGGATCCCCACTGACTCCCCCAGTACTCTCCCAAAATATGGTTGCCTCCAAAAAATTATTTTTTTGTTGTTAGCCCTTTCCCTTTAAAACCTGGGTATTTCTGATTATTTACATATATAGTTTTGGGGGACTTCACAACTGCAAAAGTTCAACAACTCACTCCCCCACCAAAAAAAAAAAAAATACACCAGAGGCAACTGGGAGTGATACTCTTGGAAAATTCCAGCATTTGTTTTTACCCTCCTCTCTTGCTGTTAGAGCAATTGGGTTTAGATAGGACAGAATTCCCTGCAAGTAAAACCCTTCTGGTCTTTTCTCTTCATTTGCTCTTCCTATCCTTTGAAATGCATTGTCATACATATCTTTTGAATATCCATGTAACTAGACCAAGTGACCTTGGAAATTCCTAGGGTTATCAGTCATATAAAGATACACATCCCTTCCCACCTTCATCCTTCTTACTTATGATATTTCAGATCTCTTCCTCTCCTTGCTTTATCTTCCCATCAACAAGATGGTGAGTTAAGGACGGAAGCTCTTTCTTTTACCTAATCTTTTCATTAGCTAGTTAGGATGTAGGTGCTCCACATGTTATGTACATGCAAAAGTCATTAGTAAACTTTTTCTAAAGTTTTTTGTGGGTTTCTCGGACTATTGCCCATGTCCTGGAGAATTTATTTCTAAACCTTCAACTTCACACAAACTTTTTCTAAGTTTGCAGCCTGAAACTGTCTGCCTTGTTTATTTCTGAGTCAGCATCAGTAGTCAGGAAAGCAACATCAGATTGTGGCACACTTATCTGCTTCTTTGCCTTTTTAAAAGAAACTAATGTAGGGCCTTTACAGACTGCCAGCAATAGTGCAAATTGAGGCCACTTTAACTGTCTTGGCTCAGTGCTAGGGAATCATGGGAATTGTATTTTTTTTTCCCTAGGACATTGAGCCTTCTCTGCCAGAGACCTCTGGTGCCACAATAAACTACAATTCCCATGATTCCTTAGCACTGAGCCAGGACAGTTAAAATGGCCTCAATTTGCACTATTTCTGGCAGTCTGTAAAGGCTCATACTTTCTAATAATTGTAGCTTTCATTTTCCCCCAAACTAATACCCTGGGAAACCCTAATTTCCAACAGATACATCATCACTTCTGCTCACTTTAATGGCAGCTACTATAACGCAGGTGCAGCCCTATGGAGCTCCAGAGGAGCTAAAACTTGGGTGGTACAACCCTTCAGGTTTCGGAGTGTTCTACCCCAACCTAATAAAATATCATTTTCCACCCTATATATGATAGATTTGCCTTAGGGTCAGCATAAATTGGAAATGACTTGAAAGCACACAACAACAAATATAATTCTGGATTGGTTGGTTGATGTTGGCTAGCAGTGGCCATGAGTCTCATAGGTTTCCAGAATGAATCCTAGTCACAAAGGACGGGAGAGCCATGTTGTTCCATTGTAGCAAAAAAGAAGCAAAAATCTTGTGGCACCTTAAAGATTAACTCTTTGGTCTAGCATCCTATTGGTTACCAAGCAGAGTAGACCCATTCAGTGATTGAACTGTTAGTCAAAATGTAGGTACATCTTACTGATTCTAGTCAGAGTGAATAACATGATTTAGGTTTTTATTTAGCATGAGCTGTTATATACTCCAGTTCATTGGCTGGACAGGTCAGATCCATTGGATTTGATGAAGTGGGCTGGAGTGTATGACAGCTCATGCCAAATAAAACTTCTCAGTCTTGAAGGTGCCATAAGACTCATCCATTTCCTTCCCTTCATTTTGGATTAATCTTGGTTGATCCTCATCTTTTACTCTTATTCCTCTTATTTTCTTTTACGCATGCATCCGTGTATTTTGCATCTCCGCTCAACAGACACTAGGGCTCCATGTGCACTGCAGAAATAACCCAGTTTGACACTGCTTTAATTGCCATGGCTCAATGCTATGGAGTTCTGGGAACTGTAGTTTTGTGAGACCTTTAGTCTTCTCAGTCTGAGCGCTCTGGTGCTACAACAAACTACAGTTCCTAGGCATCCATAGTATTGAGTCATGGCAATTAAAATGGTATCAAACTAGATTATTTCTGCAATGCAGATGCAACTAGGTGTAGCCTAACAATTAAATCATTAAAACATCACTTAAAACTAGAAGCACAAAGAAGCAAAATAAAAATGTAAGGCATGGTATTGAAAGTAAAGAATGGCAAAACATTAAGCATTTAAAGTGGGACAGAATGGGACACAATAGGAATACAGAACACTGGAGGAGCCAAGCTCACTTTCCCATGGACAGGAGAAATTTCACAACAGAGGTAAAAGACATGTTTCAAGTACCTGCCTACCAGGACCCAGAAAGTTACTTTTTTAAGCTATTTAAAAGGCTTTTAATAGTATGATGTATTATCTATATGTTTGGTTGTTGTTGTTTTAGTGGGCAATTCTTTAAATTGCTTTAAATTCTATTTATATTTTCATTATATTTTAACTTTTGTGTGTTTAAGTTATGTGGACTTTTGTCTTTACCTGCTTTAATTTTGTACGCCCTCTTGAATCCCAAGTCTTGAGAAAATATAGGAAATAAAAATTATTACTGTTATAATCATTATTATTACACTTACATTTCCAAGGCCCAGAACAGTCATTAGTTATGACTGTAGTTGCTTCAGTACATAAAATGCATGCCAAATTAAACTGGACAATATTTAAGGTGCCTCAGGATTCTTTATTGGCTTTGCCTCAACATGGTTCTCTCTCTGGAAAATCCTTTATTTCATGGTTCTCAGAGGTAACTAAAATAGGTATTATAGTGACTGTTTAAAATATCTGAATTCTATAAGCCATTGGCCTGTAATAGACTCAGCTCCCATGCACCTCATTCTCACCTCATCACCCAAAACTGTAATTGAATAGTTACAGTTATACTTCAAGGGAATGAGATTTGGAGCAGTTAAGGAAAAGGCGTAGAGAAGGTACACAGGGGGGTTGCAGACTGCCAGAAATAGTGTGAATTCAGTCCACTTTTAGGGTTAGGGTTAGAGTTAGGGAACCATGGGAACTGTATTTTATTGTGGCATCAGAGTTGTCTGACAGAGAAGGCTCAATGTCTCAGAAAAATAACAGTTCCCATGATTCCCTAGCACTAACCTTAACCCTAAAAGTGGACTGAATTCACACTATTTCTGGCAGTCTGCAACCCCCCACAGAGTAGAAGGTTTAAGGTTTTAATCAAGCAGAAGGAGTTAAGCAATTTAATGAATTGTTATTGGTGTGTGCCTTCAGGCCATTTCCAATTTATGGCAACTCTAAGGTGAACCTATCACAGGATTGTCTTGGCAAGATTTCTTCAGAGGGGGTTTGCCATTGACTTCGTCTGAAGTTAAGAAACTGTGAGTTGGCCAGGGTCACCCAATGGGTTTGCATGGACAAACAGGGATTCAAACCCTGGTCTCCCAGAATCCCAGTGTGCACGCAAACCACTACATCACACTGGCTTATATAATGAGCACTGTGGAATAATATGCATGTAATATTATTTAACTGGAGACTGGGCCATTGGAAAAGGAGGGAAGTATGGAATAGCTACACATTTGTGGAAAGATAAAGGAAAGATACAATTATTATTATTATTATTATTATTAGCTTTATTTATTAAGCGCCGTAGATGTACACGGCGCTGTACAAAACCAAATAAAAATCCAGAATATATAAAAATGAACAGCAGGCAAACTCACAAGCAGATATGTTTATTTCTCTTGTTTATGAATGCTCCATCAGTAGTAATACCATACTGTTTCATTTTAAATCATTACAGGGCCTTGGAAATCATAGAATCATAGAGTTGGTAGAGACCCCAGGGGCCATCCAGTCCAACTCACTGCCATGCAGGAACACACAATCAAAGCACACACCCCCAACAGATGGCCATCCAGCCTCTGCTCAAAAACTTCAAAAGAAGGAGACTCCACCACTATCTAAGGCAGCATATTCCACTGTCAAACAGCTCTTACTGTCAGGAACTTCCTCCTAATATTGAGGTGGAATTTCTTTTCCTGTAGTTTGAATCCACTGCTCTGGGTCCTATTCTCTGGAGCAGCAGAAAACAAGCTTGCTCCATCTTCAATATGATACCCCTTCAAATATTTAAACAGGCTATCATATCACCCCTTAACCTTCTCTTCTCCAGGCTAAACATACCCAGTTCCTTCAGTCATTCCTTATAGGACTTTATGATTTCCAGACCCTTCACCATTTTGGTCACCCTCCTCTGGATATCCTTTTTGAATTGCCCAGAACAGGACACAGTATTCCAGGTGAGCCTAACCAAAGCAGAACAGAGTGGGACTATTACTTCCCTTGAGCTAGACACTATACCTCTATTGATACTGCCTAGAATTGCATTGGCTTTTTAGCTGCTGCATCACATGTTTATTTGGTTGGTTGGTTTTATATGCTGCCTCTCTCCAAGAATGGGACCCAAAGCAGCTAAAATTGGTTTAAAACTTAACAAAAAATTTAAAACAAAGTAATCTCATTAAAATAGTATAAAATTAAAAAATACAAAAGTTAGAAAAAAAACAGAAATAGAACACACTCACCATATAAAAGCCTCCCTGACAATGAGTACATATTAAAAGCCTGCTTGAACAAAAACATCTTTGCCTGCTGATGAAATGAAACAGGGAGGAAGCCAACCTAGCCTGCAATAGAAGGGAGTTCCAGAGGTTGGGAGCAGGAGATACGGCCTTTCCGATAGACTGGACCCAAGTCTCCTTGTTCCTGCAACATCACTTTTAATTGTTTAGCTGATCTCAGAACAGGAGTGGTTAAGGGTGTGAATAATCCTGTGTACTGGGTCATGTGCTAGCTGACAATGTGGTTTGAAAGTGAAGGACTTGACTTATGAGGCAAGCTGGAACCCATCCACAAGAGGGTGGCTGAGATTACAAAGGATCTGGAAATCAACTGCCATGAGGAACAACTGAAGAAGGAAAGTATGTTTAGCCTAGAGAATATGTGTTTAGCCTGAGAAGTGATCTGGTAGTCATCTTCAAGTATGTGAAGAACTTTCATGTAGAAGTTGAAGCAAGTTAGGGCCTCGGCAGACGGCTTATTGAGCCGTCTCCGAGGCAGGGAAGAGGAGGGGCAGCCGCACGCGTGGCGCCCCTTCCTCTTCCCGAGGTCATCCTTGGAGCTGCCAGCCCTCCGCACGGCCGGCGCTCCAGGGACAACCTCCCACCGCAGCGACCACACGCGCTGTGGCGGAAAAGTCAGGGAAAGTGCGCCCTACGCGTTTAGGGCGCAATTTCCCTGTCTTCTAAAAGGAGCGCCAATTTGGAGCTCCTTTTAGGGATGCCGCAGGAGCACCGCGGTGCGAAGGCTGTGGTCCCGCGGCACTCCGTCTGGCGGCGTCTGGGAAGCTCTCGTCTGCTTCCCCCCTTAGTTTTCTGCTGCTTCTTAGGATAACCCCGCCACCAAGGGATTCCAATTGCAAGAAAAAAGATTTTATCTAAAGATGAGGGGTATGGACTTCCTGACAGTGCTAGTATATGATAGTGGACTGGACTACATAGAAGGGTGGTAGGTTTTTCTTATTGGGTTTTTTAAGCAGAGGATGGGTTACCATCTGTCAGGGATAACCTGTGTATTTTCTGCATCAACAGGGATTTGGATTAGATTATTTTAGTAATCACTTCCAACTTTACTAATCTATTATTCAACTTTGGATTTTGCTTGGAAACAAACTGGGAGCTAGAGAAGTAGTTGCAGGTCTGTTGTAATTTGTTCTACAAAGCACACTTCTGGGAGGGGGGGAGTCCAATAACTACATTTTGCACAGCTGCAAAAGGAACTCCCTGTTGAGCACATTGCGATAATGTTGGCTCTCTTCTATGTCCTGCAGGCATGAAGTGACAAAAACAAAAACTAGGCCCACTTGAGAAGCCCCCTGACCTCAACAGTAGCTATTAATACAGCAGAGTGCAGAAGCACAAACTCAGTTAGTGGTATTTGGCAATATTGCACTGACCAATCTTTCATAATGCACAAACACAGTTGGATTCTTCCAAAAGTACTTGGAGGCTTTTATCACTTGTTGCAATATGCACAAGTTATATACAAACTCTCCTGTATCTTTCTCCAACATTCACTGTCTGATATACAGCAATTCACTCTCCACAAACAACTCACACTGCAAACCACTGCCTTCAACCCACACCTGTCCTGGGTTTTAGAGTACTTATATACAGTGATGATGACTAAGGGTTAAAACCAGGTGTTATTTCTCATTTACAGCCATACAAACTATTTTACACTGTCTGAAAGGAACATTGTTCATAAACAAGGGCTGATTGTGGTATGAATTACTACAGCTAGATCTTGCTTCCTTGAGAAAGAGGATGCATGGCTACAAGGGTTTTCCCATAGTTGGCCTCTAGAGTGAATCAGCAATGTTTCACATTATAGCACATGGAAATAACTAGGTCATGCAGATATTTACAGTACTTTAACCTTTCCACCTGAGCCATTTCCATTTGCATGGAAAGACCCAACATGAGCAAGACTAATTCCATGCAGAACATCCATGTGACATTACCAAAGCAGGATAAGAACCCAACCACCAGGGAGATGGTTTTTAACAATAGGAATGCTACAAAGGTACCATATACAGTGACCATTTCCCCATGTTTACTTTTTCATTATTCCCATGTGTATAGTAGTGGTGGTGGTGGTGGTGAAGGTAGTATCTAGCATTCTTGACCTAAAGGATCTTTGGATCTTTAAAGTTATGGGTATACAGTGGCCCAATTCAAATATCAATATGTTATTTTAAAAAATAATTATAATCTAATATTTTAAACTGGTTTATTACATTGAGGATGAGCATTGCGTTCATGTGTTCACTCCTCTCCTTTTGTTCTCCTTTATTTCACATTCTAACTTTATGGATATCAGCACTTTTAAATTCAGACTAAAATTGAGACCGAATCCACCACCACAACATGGGCATGGATATCACCAGCTGCCATCAGAAGCCAATGCCAAACCCTCTCCTCCAAACTGGGTTTTATTGGATGAGCAGTTTGTTCAATATTCACAGATGCCTCTCATCAACACACTTCAATAGCATGCTAACAGAAGCAGCTGGAATCATACAAATGTAAATTTTCTAAGTAGCAAATCAAGTGTGAATACAAACTGTGGGACAAAACCTTGGCACAGAGCTTCCAATCACATGGAAGAGGAAATATCCTCCCCTTGGGCAGTCTGGTATGTAGCTCTGTAGTGATGATAGATTGTGAAACTGTGTGGATCAAAATGCTGAGGCTTAAGTCTTCTGTTGCATTGGGCAGACCACATTAGAATAAATAATTCCATAATGTGTTTCAGATGTGAAAGCAAGGAGAATTCAGCAGGAATAACTAGATGGATTCCCCCTTCCTATCCCTTCACCCCCCACACACAGATTACGAAATAATAATGTTAATATGTTCTCCCACTGAGTTTTAGAAATGCACTGTGTAGTTTGTGTATCTGTTGAGGGGAACTTGGACTGTTATGTTAATTGAATGTGCATAAGTATGAATCAGAAAATACATGATGACCCAGCAGCTTTGAAGGGGGTGCTAACCATGGTATGCAGGAAGAATCTAGACAAGAGGTTCATTGCTGTTACAGAGCTGCTAGATCTGCATGAAGCTGCTCAATATGGTGAAGCACCAAACTCCTCATGGCAACCTTCATGGTGAAGAAACTTCTGAAGCTGGACTGACTCCACTAACCAACGCTGGTCAATGGAAATCTTCAAGACAGGAAGGAGTTCTGAAGAGCTTCCAGTTCAAGCTGAGTCTTGCTTAAAAGCAGTCTTCCTAATCAGTATCTTGCTATATGTGGGCAAACAAACCAGACAAGATAGAAAAGGAAGGCCATTCAAAAAGTGACATGACAGTGATTTTGGCAATGATGGAACCCATCCACAAGAGGGTGGCTGAGATTACAAAGGATCTGGAAATCAACTGCCATGAAAAGCAACTAAAGAAGGAAGGTATGTTTAGCCTAGAGAACATGTGTTTAGCCTGAGAAGTGATCTGGTAGTCATCTTCAAGTATGTGAAGAACTTTCATGTAGAAGTTGAAGCAAGTTAGTTCAAAAATCCAATTGGATTCATGTGGCCCATAGACTATTTTGTACTCTCTCCTGGCCCTGATCCAGCAGACACCTCTTCTTTAAAGCCCAGGTTGTGAAGTTGTGACCAAGAGGGAATTTTTTGAAACTCTTTCCTTGATCAATTCAATATTCTATTAAGAAGACCTCTTCAGTGATGGCACCTTGGTTTTGGAATGCCAAGAAAGATTCCACCTGGTGTTTATTTTATTGTCCTTTTGGAATGAGACCAAAAATGTTTAAGTTTTCCTAAACTTTTTAAACACATGCTGGAATCTTATTAGTGACATATATGCATGCAACTCAGGATTACACTGTGCTATAATCTTTTTTTGGACATTGTGCAAGGAACTATTCTTGAATTCCTTGCACGATGTCCAAAATCTCCTTCAAGACAGCTGTCAAGCCCCAGGGTTCTGCCATAACCAATTACTGGCCAGAGAAGGGAAGAGGGAAGAAACCAGACAGTTCCCATCCCAGGTGTAGTTTAGCAGCCAGAGGAAGAGAAGTGAAATCGGGGTGCATCTGTGCTGTAGAAGTCATGCAGTTTGACACTACGTTGCTCCATCCTATGAAATCCTGGGATTTGTAGAATCATAGAATCATAGAGTTGGAAGAGACCACAAGGGCCATCCAGTCCAACCTCCTGCCATGCAGGAACTCCCAATCAAAGCATCCCCGACAGATGGCCATCCAGCCTCTGCTTAAAGACCTCCAAGGAAGGAGACTCCACTACTCTCCGAGGGAGTGTGTTCCACTGTCGAACCGCCCTTACTGTCAGGAAGTTCCTCCTAATGTTGAGGTGGAATCTCTTTTCTTGCAGCTTGCATCCATTGTTTCAGGTCCTAGTCTCTGGAGCAGCAGAAAACAAGCTTGTTCCCTCCTCAATATGACATCCCTTCAAATATTTAAACACGGCTATCATATCACCTCTTAACCTTCTCTTCTCCAGGCTAAACATCCCCAGCTCCCTAAGTCGTTCCTCATAGGGCTTAGTTTCCAGACCCTTCACCATTTTAGTTGCCCTCCTCTGGACACGCTCCAGTTTCTCCACATCCTTTTTGAATTGTGGTGCCCAGAACTGGACACAGTATTCCAGGTGAGGCCTGACCAAAGCAGAATAGAGTGGCACTATTACTTCTCTTGATCTAGACACTATACTTCTACTGATGCAGCCTAAAATTGCATTGGCCTTTTTAGCTGCTGCATCACACTGTTGACTCATGTTCAACTTATGGTCCACCTGGATTCCTAGATCCCTTTCACACGTAGTCTCATTCAGCAAGGTGTCCCCCATCGTATATCTGTACTTTTCGTTTTTCCACCCTAAGTGCAGTACCTTACATTTCTCCGTGTTGAATTTCATTTTGTTAGCTTTCGCCCAGCTTTCTAGTCTGTTCAAGTCATTTTGAATTTTGATCCTGTCCTCTGGGGTATTAGCTACTCCTCCTAATTTGGTGCCTAATTTACAAGATCTTTAGCCTTCTCTGCCAAAGAGTGCTAGTGCCTCACAAAACTATAAATCCTATGATTCTGTAGGATGGGGCTATAAAAGTAGTGTCAAACTTCATTATTTCTACAGTATCGATGACCCTTGGTCTCCAGGATCTCCTGCAAGTCATGACTGATGCAGAGTAGCAACCTCCTTTATCTCCCCCCAGCTGCAGAACTGGACTCAAGTGCCTCCCTACCTGTTCTTTCTTCTCAGCCAATAAACAGCCATGGCTGTGCACCATTAGCTTGATAGCTGTGTGTGTGTATGTGAAAAGAAGCATAGAGCTATGCATGCTGAGCATGATGCTCTGCACGCTTTGATCTAGTCATCTCTGTCATAATGTTAATCCCATTGCCTATATTTATATGTTCTCCTTGTTCTGTGACTTCAAGTCATTTCCAACTTATAGTGACCCCATGGCGAGCCTATCATAGGGTTTTCTTGGCAAGTTTCTTCAGAGAGGGTTTGCCATCACCATCCTCTCAGGCTGAGAGAGTGTGATTCACTCAATATCACCCAATGGGTTCTCATCACTGAGGTAGTATTCAAACCCTGGTCTCCAGAGTCATAGTCCAATGCTCAAATCACCACACTACGCTGGCTCCTATATTTATATAGCCTTCTTTTAGTTTCTGCACTTGTTATGATTCTTCAGAACTACATTATTCATTGTACTCTAATTGATATAGTGGTGTGTGTTTTTTCCTATGCAAACCAACAATTCCACAGTGTTACAATGGGGTGCTCTATATGGCAATAATCCATCTTTCTCTGTGTTATGTAAATGGAAATTTGAGATCTCACATATCTCAAATGCACACAGAATGCACACATGGCCACAGAAAAAGTGCCCTATAAGTACATGGGCAACCACATTATTTGTTGATGTGGGAAACGGCTAATGAGCACCTGCCTAGCCCATTTGCCATCATACATCCTGATGAAATTGAGCCGATTAGGTCAGGCATCTTTGTTTCCAGAAAGGAGGAGGGTCTGGTTGCTTGGAGGGTGTAACAGTGTTGATTAACCTTCGTAATATTATTACCGCATCTTGACAAGGTTATTACTTCCTGTGGTGGAAGGCATGGACCAATCCCTTGTTTTACTTCTGCACATGTTGCACAGATGTTGCAGAAAGACCACATAAAGTAGGATCTTTGTTCCAAAAGTCCACTGTGGGAGCATGAAACTGATTAGAGACCTAAGACATTTACTAGTTTCAGAATTAATAATGCGCACATTTATGACCTCATTTGACAACCAGGTGAATTGCAATACAGTGGCTTAATGCACAAGCTACATGTCTGGTAAAGCATGGAATATGGAACACATCTGTTGAAATAATATTAATTTTCCTATGAGTTATTTTCAAGCCGTTTGACCCACTTAACTTTTCTTTTGAAACTGATTAAGATTTTAACAATATCCAGATTTCTTTTATAAGTTGGGACTTTAAAAAAAAAAACCTAAATCTTTCTACTCCCCCGCTGATAGTTCTAAAAGTCAATTCAGCAATGGACAAAGAAAAAGAAATTTAGCCATTTTCTCAGCAAATAGGACAAACTAATGCTAACCTTAGGGCAGTGGTCATAAAATGTTTATCACCACCAACAAAAGGGCAGGGTCCCCACTACAAATGCAAAGGATATATAAGACCATCACATAAACAAGACAAAGAAACAATATGTTTATGACAATCAAATATTTATAACAATTATATATTTATATCATGTATTTAGATAGATTTGGATATTTTCCTGACATATATATATGTATTGTTATATTTGGCTGCATTTTTTTATACTGTAGGTATGACATTCTATTTAACTGTATATATTTCCATTTCTCTATTTTTCATAAATGTTATAAAGATTATATTGATTGATTGTTGGTCTTTTTTACGTAATGGCCTTTGTATAAAGTGTTTATAACACAGACTCTATGGCAATAATCTCTAGGACAGCTATTGCTTCAGACTAGCCTCACTGAACTAGCGGGAGGCTAAAATGCAGCCCTTGGGTTGCATACAGTTCTTCCAAGGATGTTTTTGTGGCCTTTGAGTGCTGCAAATTCTGTGAAATACCCTTTTTCTGTGTTGTTGTAGTTGCTGTTGTGTGCCTTCAAGTTGTTTCCGACTATCACAAATTTTTGTTGGCAAGATTTGTTCAGAGGAGGTTTGCCCTTCCATTTCTCTGAGGCTAAGAGAGAATATGACTTGCTCAAGGTCACCTAGTAGATTTCCATGGCTGAGCGGGGATTTGAACCTTGGTCTCCAGAGTCCTAGTCCAACACTTAAACCACTACACCATACTGGCTCTCAGGGAGGTGCTTTGGTCAATTCATATATGCTTATGTGCTATGAATGTCTGTGTGTGTGTTGTCTGCCTTCAAGTCATTTCTGACTTATGGCAATCCTAAGGAGTTTTCCTGGAAAGATTTGTTCAGAGGGGGTTTGTCATCACCTTCCCCTGAGGCTGAGAAAGTGTGACTTGCCCAAGGTCACCCAGTAGGTGTCATGGCTGAGCAGGAATCAAATCCTGGGTCTCCTTCAAACCACTATACCATGCTGGCTCTCAATTCACCAGAAAGGGTTTATTACATGGGTGCATGATGGAAAGCAGTGGATTAGAAAGAACATTGACGTCCGCATGCCAGTACTGAACTACAGACAGCTGAATGCGCCAGAGCTACAGTGCAATCTCCAACAGAATTTGGAAACACAAAGGAATTTAGTACAGGAGCAGGATGGTTGGTATAGAGACAGAGTTATTTGCGTACTAGAATTTGTATCCAAAATATCTGCTGGAAAGGGTAAGCTTTCAAGCCAACCAAGGCTGAAATACCTGAGAAGACACCTGCCAAAGACAACTAATTGTGCTAGGATCACGATAGTGCCAGGGTTCGGCCAGGACTTTTTGCTATTTGAGGCAAAAAACAAGATGGTACTGACTCTTTTTCCATGTACAGAAGAAGTTGAATATTATTTCAATGATGGTGATAGATGGAATTCACCTAGGTGCTTAGGAGACCTAGGATAAGTTCTGTAGTATAAACAGCTCTGTCTTCCAGTATAGGGAAATAGCTGTGGTGTTCAGGATAAACAGCTACTGGGTATGGTGATGGTGACCCCCACACCCAGCAACTGCTTCTGGAGCCTGTTGTCCTACTTGCCTAATGGTAGGAGTAGTTGTGAATCCCAGAGAGCAATGTTATTCCTTCTTCCTCCACTTAACAACCTTGAAAGCTTCACTATGAGGGCCATTGGTCATGAGCCCTGGAGGTGCTTGGTTCATACTCCAGCTGCCTCAAATGCCACTGCTTTGTTCCCAAAAAAATATGGTTCCTCCCTCAACCAGCTGGACTGTCTATATATAGAGGTAATGAGAAGTTCTAGGATGTCTCCCATCAAGGACCCTGGCTTTGAAAGGAACATTTGGAGAGTGATATGAAGATGGGCACTTCAAAGCTCTCAAAGCTGATGAAAGGATGTTTACAAGGCAAAGCCTTTTGAGGCTGAGGACACCTGCTAGACCAAAAAAATACTCATTTTCATTATAAGCCAAAATAGAGAGCCTAGTGAGACTTCCCTGCTGTGCTTATAAAGCCACACAATGTTCCTGTTTCTGATCATTCGTGTAAAATTAAGTCCACGTTGGCTCATGTTCTCTCGTAAGAAATCCTATAACATGCTTGTCTCTGGACAAGGGCGATAATGTTGTTAAGCCTTTTTATGGTCAGAGGTGTTTGAACTGGAGTAGATAAATGTACATTTACAACTTCACAGTCTCTACCTAGCACGGAATGCCATAAAATTTATAAGAGATAGTGATGTTAGTCTGTTTCAGTTTAAAAGAAAGGGAAGAAGGGGATTTTTGTGGCTTCTTATACTGTTTGTTCACATTATGTGTCATGGAAATAAACTCACCTGGCCTGTAAAAGCAACATCCTAGTTGTGATATTTCAAAGCACATGTTAGTTTTGTGAAGACTTCATGTACATATAAATAATCACACACTGTTGCCAGCTCTAACATCAAAGTGAGGCAATTGCCTTCAACAGAAAATGCTAAGGAGCAAGAGTAGCTTTTCCTTCCAGATTGCACAGCTTTCTCCTCTGCCATATAGTTTATCCTAGCATCCCTCAACAAGCCTGATGCCTCCAACTGGGCAACTGGAAAAGGAGCAAGGACCATTTCCCCATCACAACACATGTATGACTGCACTAATGTACCAGCCTTGACAGCTTTTTGTCAATATTTGGCTGATTTAGGGGGACAGGGGATTGTCACTGTGGGGCAAAACTGCTACAGTTTTTAGCTGTTTGGAGTAAAAAAAAGATCTGCAGAAAAAATATATATATTATTCATCGGAGTGGGTTGGGGGGATACAAATTTTGGTGTGGTAGGACTGTTCCTTTGCCAGTAAAAGTCAAAGGCTAGTCCAGATGGTTCAGAGGTAAGTGCACTGCACAGAGAATTACAAACTTTGCTTGTTTGCATTCTTCAGGAACCTGCCATTGAGGTGTGTAATGAAAATCTCTGTATGCAGAACTACACACTGGTCATGATGAATGCTGAATGGCAACGCTGTGAAATGTACACAACTGAAGGAATACAACTGCCAAATTTGGCACAGGGGGATTGGTATGCATTGTTCAAGAAGGCACATTAGCATGTGCAAGTGCCACATATGCACAACTCCACTTCTACAATTTGACGTGAACATGTGAATTGGGCAAACATGTCTAACTGCTTTCAGGAGGAAATGTATGCATGTACAAAATACCAAGATTCCAACCGATACACCTCAAAAGCTTGGGTCATGTGATTGGAGCTGAAATATCACAGACCCACACTTACCCAGTTGGCCATGTTATTAGGCACAGTGAGAAGACAGTTGCAGGCTGAAGGCCTGTTGGCATATTACACTGATATAATCACTACACAACCCTGGAAAATGCATAACCGTTACTGTTGTGCATGACCAGGATTCTGTCCACATGCAGCAGATTTGGGGCATCATAATGAAGGAGCAAATTGTTATTTATTTAATTAGCTTTATATTTGTACTGTCAGAAATGTCAAGGGGAAACATTTTTCTGCCTCATGGGCCAAAATAACATAGGATTTCAGTTTTATCACACCAAATGTAAATGTTCCCAGTCTATGCCAATGCCACCTAGATACAGAAAATGTGAAAATGTCTGTAGGCTTGCCAGACTGAAAACTGGAGAGAGATCCTGTACGTTTAATGGTTCTTTAGAGAAAAGAATTTTAGCAGGTGATGCTTCTAACAACCAGGTAACAAACAACATGTAATGAAATTTCCTGTTCTATAAAACCATTAAAGGCACAGGAGCCATCTCCAGTTTCCTTTCTGGCAACTTTAATTGTGTCTGCCTCACATACAAAAATAACAAACCAACGCATGTAGAATATGGCAAGACGGGATTATTTGCTGCCCTACATGAAGCAGGAAAATTATGCAGGATGGTCTTGTCTCTTATGAACTTTAAGCAATATCCGACAATGGAGGCCTCTGTGTTATCCCTCTCACTCTTTTTCTTCCTTTTCCAAAAGAGGCCTCCCCACCCAACTTTTCAGCCTTGGCCAGTGTGGTGGGTGAATGGGAATTAATGCAGCAGAACATCAGATTTGTGATGTTTTCTTTTCATGTTGCTTTTGACACGTTAGAACTCAAACGACCTTTGGGCTTCCTACTGTCTTAACACAAACCACAGACCCCACAGTGAGGGGCACTCTCATGTTATCACCTTATCATTTGTCACCAGCAGATTAGGCTTCCCAGTTGACCTTGGTTTATCGAGGTCTCCGGCACACTTGGTCCCAGCTAAGCCCCAAGACTGTTTATATAGTAATTATAGCTCTGCCGGTTAATTGAGAATGCCTCTCCTCCCAGCCAATCAATCAAAAAGGAGATTTGTTTGTCTTTCCCCCATCCCCCTCCTTCTTGGGGAATGGGAAGCTTTACATTTGCCCTTTGGAGGGAGGTGGGAGAAGAAAGGAAATCATCAGACATGTTGAATTTACAGGAGAGACTGACACTCTGCATCCTTCCACACCATCCTCAAAAGCTGCATTAATTCTTCCTTCGGCTATATGGTTTCCATGATTACCATTATCATTGCCCAGCTTTCTCACAGATGCTCAAAGGTTTACATTTACAATACATTATTCATTTATTTTGTTAGCACTCACCTCTTGCCTTCATTTATGAGTGTATACTTACAAGTCAGAAATGACTTCAAGGCAAACAACAGACATAGCACACAACACTTAGCACTTGCACATTGGTGGAGCCACACTGCTGAGATACCCCACAGGGTCTCCACTTCAATACTCCATTTAAATAGTAGCACCCCAAGTTCCTTATAAAACTCAAGTACAGCTCTCTGTGTTGTTCTTCATCTCTCTCAAACTGCAGTTTACCTTTGTTTCTTCTATAGACATCTAGCTAACAAAATCCTTAGGTAGGCATTCCAAAAACTTCTACAACTAATGCCCACAGAAACACATCCTTGGGATATTAAATCTCATGTTCTTTCCCCTCTAATGGTCTCATACAAGTCACAAGAGCCCTACACACCAAAATCTGAAGGAAAACCAATATCAATATTATAAAATCATAAATTTACTTCCAGGGAGAGCTTGGAGATAATTTGCTCAGCTGTAATTTGTTGCCCCTAACTTGTTAACATTGTCAGCAACAATTTCTGAACTTTTTATTTTAATTTTTAAGCACCAAAGGCATTAATTTTGAATAGTGATGAATAGTACTAATTGTTTAAACAT
Source organism: Phrynosoma blainvillii (assembly GCA_026167975.1). Classification (NCBI taxonomy): domain Eukaryota; kingdom Metazoa; phylum Chordata; class Lepidosauria; order Squamata; family Phrynosomatidae; genus Phrynosoma; species Phrynosoma blainvillii. Next base: position 20,147,009 of record JANUYF010000004.1, on the reverse strand, counting down.
TATTACTGGCTGTATTTGATCATTTTGAATTATTTCTTTAATTTAAAGATTTATTGATTTTACCAAGTAATTCATGAATTAGTGAACAATGTATTGTTTTAAGTCAATTGCTATGGAACCATGTCTCCCTTGGTTTAAGCCAGTATCTAATGAACCAATTCTCTTTGTAAAAAAATGACAATAACTGGCTGGCACCAGCACTAACTGTTCTAAATTTTGTCTCCTTAGTGTTCAAGCTAGAGTCTGGAGATCAAGAGTTTCAAGTATAGTTCCTCCATCGTGAGACCCAATGCATGTTCCTCCTCAGGCCAGTTTATAAGCTTCAGGTGAGAAAGTGCTGTTCCCTCACTTCTGAAATCACAGTAGTCTAACCATAGTGACAGAGAACTAGTGATTCTGTAGAGGTGAATGAATGAATGATCTGGGGGAGATTACATGAGGGTGAAAGAGTAAAAGTAGTAAACATAAACATGACATCTGGGTCAGAGGGTGGAAGAAAGATAGAGGTAGTGCCTCAGTTTATCCCCTCATTGCTGATCTCATGGCTGGGCAATTCATGCATAAAAGATGAATAAAATGCAATTTTATTTTGTTTTTCTCCATCATGTGTTTACAAGTGTGTGTGTACATTTGAAATTCATTCACTCACTTACTGGGGCAGAAAAGGGAATTGCATGAGAAAGCATCCAATCAGAGTGGATCCAATAGATTGAAAGGCAAACCATAAGGGCCATTGGCTGATAGGTTGTTGCATGTTGGAAAGGGGGAAAGAAATGAGTTCAGCAGGGGGAAATGTGTAGCCAGTTGTGCTGATGTTACTTCAAAGTGCTTTGTGTGTGTGAATGTAAAAGTACCCCTTTGGGGTCTCAGTAGACCAGAAGAATGCAAGGTGAGGCCATTTTTTTTAATCCGTGTACAGGAGCCCTTGTTGTTGCTATTGACTGCCTTCAAATCTTTGATAGCCTTCCATGTGACATCTGCCACTCATGGCGACTCTGTGGATGAGATATCTCCAAAATATCCTCCACTGCTTTGCTTAAGTCCTTTATGTTCATACACGTGACTTCCCTAATAGCATATGGTTGTCCTCTCTTTCTTCTACCCTCTACCTTCCCCAGCATTATTGTCTTTTCTAATGAGTCTTCTCTTCTCATGATGTGGCCAAAGTAGGACAGCCTCAGTTTGATCATCTTGGCTTCCAGGGGGTTTTCAGGCTTGATCTGTTCAAGGATGTGTTGTTTGTCTTTTTAAGACAATTCCCATAGAACCCGTAATATACATTTTATGTTGCATCATGTAGTGATCAAAAGGCAGCACTTTAGTGGTCACCAGTGAGCATGCTCAGTTCTGTTGCCTGGTGGAAGCAGTTCCAAGATGGCTTCCAAACTGAGAGCTAAAGGAAGAAAAGCTCAGTGATAAATCCAGTTATTGTTTCATCTGACTGGTGTCATCTGCATTTATTGTAGAACCAGTGCAGGCTTAAAAGGGTTACTCTTCCCTCATTTCCCCACCATCATTTTCCCAATCAAAATCAAAGTGGCCTGGGGCTGTTTTGAGGAGAAACAACAAGCCAGGACAACCAGTAATGGATCTCCTGAGTCACATCTGTTTTAGCCTTTAGTTTTAGCTACACATTAAGTATTTAAATATCCACAATAAAACTAGTCTTACATAAACATACTAGATAAAACAAGCCATTGAGTGGAATCACGAACATTGGCAGATTTTGCAATGCTTTTGAAGAAGAAGAAGAAGAACTCTAAGTTGAACATTGATAGCCTTCCATGTGACATCTGCTATATCTACTCCCCTGTAACCAAAATGACCTCAGCGCTCCAGAACAAAACACAATCAGTATCCATGGCCCATGTACTACATTGTGTACTTATGAATCACTCTTGTGTCCTGTGGCTTTGGAAGAACTAAAGTGTGCCTAGGTCAGAAGGAGAGCTCAGAAGAGTTATTTTTCAAGAGTATAACTCCCACAATGTCCCAACCAGTATGGCCAGTAGTCTTGCTGGCTTGGGATTGTGGCAGTTGTGGTCTAAGCAAGTAATTTTTTCCATCTGTAAGTTCTTTTAGCCAAGAATATCAGAGTGCTAAGTGGTTGTGTAGGATTCAGTTTGTCAGGATAGAGTCCAGATGAGCCTGATTTTAACACAAGATTTCATGGATATAAACAGTGCATACTTTTCTTTCATGATGCAAAGAATGTTGCAATTCTTAATAAGTAGGATGCATAAATATCTTAAAACACAGTAGTTGCATTCGCACACAGTGCTAGGCCATGCAGAAATGTACGTTCTTCAAATAGTTGTCCTGGTTGTCCCCATTTACATATTTCATTAAACTATGGTTTAATGTTACATGTAAATAAGGCCAATATTAAACCATGGGTGAACGTTATGAGGATGAAACACCATGAGCCTTGAGTTCACTCATTCACTCTGTCACTGCACTCTTCTGGCATGACCACAAGAAGGAGAGAAGATGGTTTTGTTTCCCTTTTAAAGTGACCAAAGTTTAGCATGTCATCAAATGCTAAGATTGTTTTTTAGCTGTACCCTGTTTTCAGTTGCTTATAAGCCCCCTTAAATCCTTTTACTAGAAAGGCAGGATATATGTTAAATTAAAAAAATAAATGTTAACTATAGTTTGTTGAAATAAGCCAGCTTCATAACCCAGAGTTGGAAGCTGGCATGTTTCAACAAATCATAGTTAAAATTAACTAGGTCTTGGAGGTAACATATTACAAATTATGTGTTATTTGTCATTAAAAAAAAATGTCATAACTAAAGATTAGCCAGGGCAGGAAAGTAATGTCATACAAATAATAAGTCACTTGTGGTCTAATTCATTTTTGCAAAAGCTAAGGCATGTACTGCTAAATTGCATTATAATTCTAACTGAGGGGGGATGCAGACCAGGGCGTTTGGAGCGCCCTGGTCCGGAGCGCCGCGGGGCTATGGCAGCCACACCGCGGCGCTCCTGGAGCGACCCTGAAAGGAGCGCCAAAAGCTAGGCTTTTGATGTGTTCTCAAAGATGTGGATGTAGGTGGGTGTGTGTTTTTTAACTTTTCACCATTTTTTAAATTACAATTTTGGTACAATTTTTTAAAATTCATAGTTATGAATGTAACTAACTACTTTGGATGAATCCTACAGATGTAATTTGATTGTTTACTTTTAAAAGTAATTTTTCAAACTCTGAGGTCAATCACATTTTTTTTCCTAGGGTTGGCTGTCCCCAATAAACTGTGAAGTCAAAACAGAAGCAGAAGTTTATGAATTCTTCTTGTCTATGCCACATGAGGAGAGGACACAGTTTAGAAAAGCCACTGGTCATGCTAGCTGGAGGATTCTGTGAGATGTAATAGAAAAATGTAACTTTCCCAAGGTCTGGGAATTCAAATACCTCTCATGAATTGGATGAGACTCTCTATAGCTTATCCTTAAAACATTAAACTAAGGTTTAGCCCAACCTCTCTCCAGATGAAACTCTGGAGATGTTTTAGATCCATTGTCCCCAGACCATTAGCCATGATAGTCAGAGCTATCAGGAGTTGTAGCCCAAAATGACTGGAAGGCATCTTGGAGGGCTGGAGAAAGCTGATTTACCGTTAAATACAAATGAAGCAAATGAGCTGGAATAAGGATATTTGAAGAGTATACAATTTTGCATAGTGTATAGCTGAGCAAAGTAGTGTACAAAAGTCCAGATCCCTCCAGTCTAGTTTCTCCCCATCTGATATGCAGTCGCAGTTGAATAACAGTCTATAGTTTCCAGTCTGATTCACTTCATTTATTAACTTGGATGGGGGGAGAGAAGGGGGTGGAAATGATGCATTAACTCTGGAATCTCCATCTGCTCTTTGACTGGAGCATCTCAGAGAGGAAAAACTAGAACAAGAATGGAGAGCTAAAGTGCTCCTGCATATATTCCAAGAAGAGCAGATAGCTGTGAGTAGAAACCAAGGATACAGATAGACACTTTCTGAATTCAATGGACTGCTTGTATTCAGACTTTCTTCTGAGACCATGGTCCTGCTGACTATGTGATTGATACTGGAGTGCTGGAAAAAGCATAATTCCATTTGCAGACCTCCTAGAAGCTGACTTATTTATTCATTTATTAAATTAATTTATATCTCATCTTTCTTTTTTAACAATGGCACTCAAGGTAGCTAACAATAACAAAATCAACATAATAACAGCAATAAAATCTAAACAAAAATAAATCAGATCTAAAACGAGACAGATGGGGGGGTGAGAGACAGTCAATAAAAGGCATGTGAAGGAAAGAGATCAGGAGCTTCCATGCCTGCATCTACACTGCAGAATTAATGAGATTTGACACCACTTTTACTGCCATGGCTCAATGCTCTGGAATTCTAGAATTTGTAATTTGTGAGATATTTAGCCTTTTCTATCAGAGAACTCTGGTGCCACAACAAACTTTAAATCCCAGGATGCCATGGATTGAACCATGTCAAACTGCATTAATTCTACAAAATGGCCTGTTGTTGTTGTTGTGTGCCTTCAAGTTATTTCCAATTTAGGACAACCCTAAGGTCAGCCTATTAAGGAGTTTTCTTGGCAAAATTTGTTCACAGGAAATGTGCCATTGCCTTTCCCCTGAGGCTGAGAGAGTGTGACTTGCCCAAGGTCACCCAATGGGTTTCATGGCCGAGCAGGGAATCAAACTACAGAGATCTCCAGAGTCACAATCCAACACTCAGGCCATTATAGTGTGGCAGCAGCCCATAAATCCTACTTTAATTCCAGTTCTCTCTCTCTGGCTCTATTATAGATATAGGTGATCTGGTGCCCTCCAGGTTTGGGGCTACAGCTCCCATAAGCTCCAGTTGACATGGCCAGTGTGGTCAGCTGTTACAACCACTCAGGGGTGATGGGAATAATGCTCTTCCCCCAAGAGCATTTCCTTCACAATAGCATCATGAAGCAGGAAGCTTGTGTTGCAGTGCAGTGCCAGCAGCTGTTCCAGGGCCCTGGAATATTTTGTCCAATTGCATCATTGATAATCCAAGGAGATCTGACTATAAGCACAACATCATCTGATATATTCTGCACGATCATGCGAAAAGGACGGGGAAAAGGACTCATCTGGTATACTAGGTCAGGAATCTGTAATGTGTGGTGTTTGGCTTGTGTCAAACCACAGATGCCTCTGGGAATTTCATAAATCATCCTGAAGACAATAGCTTTCCTCCTTTGGAATTTGAAGGAATACTTCTTGTGCATCTGGAGGCCCAATGTTGAAAACTTTCTGCTCAGTGTACACTGTTGACCATTGCCATACTCTGTGGTAGATAATTCTATGAACCTATCATGCATTGTACAGCAAAGTGTTTTTATTTTATTTTTTATTTTAAAAGTTTTTGACCGATTTTATCTGTGAGCTGATGACTTGGGTCCCTTCTAGGAGAAAGGTGGCATATGCATGAAATAAATAAATAAAATATAAGACTAAGCAGATTATCGCTAAACTCAGCTTGTGTGCACCAGGTGGTAACTTTTGATGGGGAATTTTGAGGCCCCTAATCTTCCACATGATATTTTACTTTTAACTAGGCATTAGCTGGACAGCCCTTCAAATCAAGAACACCTTCAAACAGCAGATCCTCTCACAAGCCTTCAAGCTGAGTACATAGCACTTTAAAGAAGGAAAAATGCCATTTTGAGTGGGTGGGGAAAAGAGATTACACTTCCTTCAGGAATGCCATGGAAAAATATCATCCCTGTGCCACTCCTCACCCTGCAAGGTAAAAAGTCTTGGGGAGAAATTGTGGCAAGAAAGTTATTGCCTTCATGTCCCACATGTAAGCTCCTCAGACACCTATTCTCTTGGCAACTGAATGTCCTCTTCAGCTGGGAGCTTGTCTGAGCTAGGCTTTTGATGTGTTCTCAAAGATGTGGATGTGCATAAACCAAGGTTACATCTTTTCCATGGTATTCAAGCATATGTTCAGCATGTCATCTAATCCAATTTCCCTGCACCTCTTTATAATTACTGAATAGCATTGCCTTTATCTCTATCCAGAGGTTCCTGCAGCAAGAAAATGAGAAGCATAATACTCCTTTCCTTAGCTTTGTGCATTCACAGGTGTCCTTACTCAAATGTTTTCTTACTTTCCTGTGCACAGGTGTAGAAACTATCCATAGCTTGGTCCTAAGAGAGACAGATCTTTGGAGAATCTCTCTTTTGTGCATTCTTTCAGCTGGTAATAACCAAGGTTTTTATATGTCCATTAAGCACAGGAAATTAATTATTAGTTATTAGCTAGCAAAGTGCTATCTTTGAAGCTTTGGTGAAGTTTCCAGGCTGATTCTGAGTCAGCAATCTAGGGAAGTGAGAGATTAACTCAAGAATCTCCATGAATTCATTGCCAAGTGCATCACAGAAGTTCATTAGGAAATTCAAAACCAAACTCTGAATGACTGAATATCTACACAATAGTACAGGCTGCCAGTTCCTGGGTTGTAAATATTGAAGGAGGAGGTTACTCATAAGAGTCAGGGATGTCATATTGAAAATGGAACAAGCTTTTTTTCTGCTGCTCCAGAGACTAGGACACAGAGCAATGGATGCAGCCTGTAGGAAATAAGATTCCTCCTAAATATTAGAAAGAAGTTCCTAACAGTAAAAGCTGTTTGAGAGTGGAATAGTTTGCCATGGAGTGTGGTGGAATGTCCTTGTTTGGAAGTTCTTATACAGATGCTGGATGGCCATCTGTTGGGAGTACTTTGATTGGGTATTCCTGCATGAGAGTTCAGAGGCAACTCAAATAAAGAGCAAAAAATAGTGAATATGAAATCACTGGTGAGACTTCTGAGTCACAGATGAAAATTATTTCAGCTGGTATTGTTAGATTGCCATATTTACACTTCCTCAATTCTGAGTATCTACCATTTAATCTCACTGGCCATGTTAAATTGATTTTACAGAGGCCCCCTGATGAGACACTTGATGTGTCAATGTCAGAGATGCCCATAACCAAAATCATGGAGATTTCAAAGGATGAAATGCTAGGGTGAGGGTGTGATGAGTGGTGATGGTGAGGAAAAAAAGAAAAAATGATTTCACAAAGAATAGCAATTAAACAATGTTCAGAGAAATATTACCCACTGTTTCCCCCACTAGTTTCTTTGGGCTGTGCTGTATGTGCTACTTTCAAAGCAAATATTGAAATTAAATAATTTATGGTGCAACCCTAGAATAAACTGTCTATATTTTGAGGTCTGAATTATGACTTTCCATAATTTAAATTCTCCAAGGACTGCTGCTTAAATTGAATATGTATATCTATTTCACTTAGTCCTAATGGTTTCAGAATTAGTACTGACACATGTATCAAATTTCACAGAGCTACCTCCAAAACGGACCATTTTCAAGAGAGCACTGTTGAATTATGTCACCACTGTTCAATCGTTTTCCTGTGGTGACTATGCATGCTTAAAGAAGTAGAAGCATGATATGAATTTGCAATGACATTTGTCTTACATTATTGGGGCGTGCTGTAACTGTACTTTCAGCAAATCAAGTGACTGCCTGCCATTTAATAGCAGAAATGAGGAGAGGTGAGAAGGGTTTTCACTTTTTTTCAAGAAAAGACCCAGGCATTTGAACTCTTAAATCTCTCACCACCTTTTTAAAGCTTTATACGTTTTGCCGATGACTCTGTTTTCTCGATACACCGTTCCTGATCTGTAGAACATCAAAATCACTGTCAGATTAAAATTTCCCCCATTGATGACATTGTTGACACTCAAGTCTTGTATTCGCCAGAGCAACATAAGGAAAAAATTAACATCATGCACAACTGGGGCATATATATTTGCTCTAATGATGCTTATGTCATCTTATACATTAACTTTAATAACTGCCAACTTTCTCAGCTCATCCTATTGAAATGGAGGAACTGAAAATGTTAATTTTCCTCCCAAATAAGGCTACTCTTGATTTCTAGATGAAAATTGGGCAGGCAGGGTATATACATCCCATCCCAAATGCTTCAGATTAGTCCAGAGGTGGGCTGTATCCTACAAAACCAGGATTTATTAATGGGTATTCTGAGGAAGTTTTTTAATTTTTTTTTGGGGGGGGGAGCTGCACAGTTGGATGTGAGTATAATTTTCACTCTACAATGCTGCTACAACACACCTGTGTATTTTCCTTGTGTGTCTGCACTCATGCTGTACCCCTAGTTTCATATTCAGCCACATTTAGAAGCCAACAAACAGTAGGAGTTCACCCAGACCAGCCAAAATTGGACTGCTGTAATGCACTTTACATGAGGCTGCCCTTTTAAAAGTGTTCAGGAGCTGAAGCTAGTGCAAAATGCAGCAACCAGACTGGTGTTGGCCATGCATTTAGGAGACCACATAACACTAGTCTTGCAAGAGCTTCACTGGCTTCCACTTTGCTTCCAAGCTTAATTCAAGGCACAGGTTTTGACCTACAAAGCCCTAAGCAACATGGGGTCAAGATGTCTGAAAGACTGTTATCTCCCATATTCAGAGATCCCTAGGGAAGCCCTGTTGCATGTCCCAGTATCTTATGATGTTAGGCTGGTATGTGCATGCATCAGGGCTTTCTTTGTAGCAGCCCCCCAATTATGGAACTCTCCTCCAAAGGAGGTTAGGCTGGCTCCATATCTGGACAGCAGCTAAAACAGGGCTGTTCTGTTGTTGTTGTTATTGCTGCTGCCACTATTGCTGCCGTTGTGTTCCTTCAAGTCATTTCTGACTTATGGTGACCCTAAGGTGAAAGCCCTATCACAGGGCTTTCTTGGTAAGTTTCTTCACAGAGGGTTTGCCATTGCCATCCTTTGAGGCTGAGTGTGACTTGCCAAAGGTCACTTGGTGAGTTTCCATGGCCAAGCCGAGATTCGAACGTTGGTCTCCCAATGTCCTAATCCAATACTCAAACCATTACACCATGCTGGCCCTCTAGTGGTCTAGTGTTCCACATGGCCTTTAATGTTTGAAAGTGCTCTGTTTTAATTAGATACAGTACAATGAAGTCAAACTACAGGAAAAGATATTCCACTTCAACATTGGGAAGAACTTCCTGACGGTAATAGCTGTTTGCCAGTAGAATATGCTGCCTCTGAGTTTGATGGAGTCTCATTCGTTGGAGGTTTCTAAACAGAGGCTGGATGGCCATCTGTCGGGAGTGCTTTGGTTCTATCTTCCAGGGGACTGGACTGGATAACTTTTGTGGTATCTTCCAATTCTATGATTCTATGAAATGTTCTTTCTTAAACACACAGACACACACACAGACACACACACACATAATTAGCTGTTACCTTGTTTTGCCAAAGGACCATGGTTGTGACCCCACCTCAATGTTATAAATTACCAATGATATTATATGTTTCACGTTACTTCCAAGTTTTGATGGGGACCATGCAATAATCCGGCAATGTGCTGGAGTTATATGGGGGGGGGGGGGGGGGGGAGGGTTGAAAATACATTTCCAACTCTATAAGCATTAGGTTTAGCAGGCAAGTTCATGCTCCAGTTTGTTTTTTGATCTGCCCTGAATAATCTCCTCTCTGATTTTGTTCAGCTTGCTTCTGATTTGCACCAGTGGAAGTCAGATCATAATCAGATCATAAACTCTGCACGCACCAATAGAAACCGAAAGAAATTGTAAAATGCTCAGGTGATGGTTAATGTGATCCATGTGAATCCATCACTACCTAGTCCAAAGAAAGCTTATATTTCAGAAAACAGCAAAGGGAGAGGGATAGAACAGAATTGTTACATAATACCTAGATGGGGGGGAGGAAAATACTTTGACTCTCAAACTGGAACCATTATTTGTCCATGCCTAATAAAAGGTCACATTTCCACTTCTTTGCAAGAAGAAGTATGTAGAGAAAGCAGGAAGTTTGTAGAGAAAGCAGGAAGATGGCTGCTTGAAAGTTTGCTTTTACTAGCTTCTTTTTTCTCTCTTATCCACCTCAAATATACCGTAGATGAATCTATTTCCCTCTGATTCTATTTTTTCCTGCCCTAGCAGAATCCTCTTCATTACATAATACCAAACATTACTCATGTGTGTGAATCCTTTATTTGATGTTATACAAAGAAGTTACCTAGTACCATCTTTTGCAATTTTGTGGATGCAGTTCTGCCCCAGGAACCCAAACAGCCACTGACTTAATGCAGAGTCACCAGGAAAGTTCCCTTGTTGCCTGTTGCATTTCATATGCAACAGATCTCTGTGAAAGTACACTGCTGGAATTTAATACTCTATTACCATCCAAGATCTAGAGACTCTTCATATTGGTTCATACAGGTTTTCTTAGCACAACTATGCAAATAATCTTACACTTTCTGCGTTAGTTCACACTGTGGAACTACATCTCTGCGCATCTCTGTGAGTTTAGTTGCTCACATGGGTCAGCACTCAAAGATGGAGTAAATGATGCAGACAAATTCAAAATGCATTCAAGGCATGCTGAGTTTTTTCCTGGTTTATCCTGGGTGTTTTTCACATCTGTTATTCACACAGCCGAGAATCTGAATCTTTTAGAAAAACTCGGGGGGGGGGGGGATCCGATACCGAGTATCTCAGGTTAAGTGGGGGGGTTGCCAACTTAATTGGATGCATTCAAAATGCATGTAGACAATGAAGAATCAACCCAGATTCTATCTGGGTTATTTCCACCAACTGAATAACCCCTTAATTTCAGGTCATCCTGAATGTAAAGATTTTTTTAAGTCTTCATGAAAAGCTGTATTCTTTTTGTGCACAGTTCTAAGTAATGCAGGGATTTTTGTTGGAAATCTTGTTTCTGCACACTGGTGTTAACTCATCTGCCTGTAATAAATGCTTATGTTTGAAGGCAGAAGGGACCTTTGGCTCATAGACTTAACCTATGCCACTGAGGGCCTGAACCTGATTTCCAATGGCTCTCCTTACACTCTCTCCCCAGAATACCACCTCCGCATCTGAAATAACGGTCATTAACTTCCCTACTCTCAGGCTGCATCTATACTGCAGAATTAATGCTGTTTCATACAGCTCTAACTGCTATGGTGCAATGCTACGGAATTCTGAGATTTGTAGTTTTGTGAGATATTTAGCCTTCTCTGTCAGAGAGCTCTGGTGCCACAACAAACTACAAATCCCACGATTCCAGAGGATGGGGCCATGACAGTTAAAGTGGTGTCAAACTGCATTAATTGTACAGTGAGGCAGCAACCTCAGACAGAGATTCTAGAGATGAAGCTCAGCCATCTCCTGGATGCATTGGTTGAGAAGATGCTATTTTCTTAATAAGAAGACTTTATTCCTCTTCCTTCAAACTTTCTACTATTCAGGGAAAGAGGAGCATGGAAGACTATAATGTTCAACCACAACAGAACCTAAAAAGCTATATCAGAATAACCAAGCTTTGTTGGTTTCTGTTCAAACATTATTTGTAACCATTATTAATAGTGTTTATTTCTCTCCACCATCTAGTGACAAATATCTGGAACATGGCAAAAACTGAACCAGGGTTTTTTCTGTTGTAGTTCTTTCTGTTCACTTTGTTTTATTTTGGCAAATCATTAGACTAGGCCCAGGTCTAATCTACACTGCAGAAATAATCCAGTGTGACACCGCTTTAACTGTCATAGCTCCATACTATGGAATCCTGGGGTTCCCAGTTTGTTGTGGCACCAGAGCTCTCTGGCAGAGAAGGCTAAATATCTCACTAAATTACAAATCCCAGAATCCCAAACCATTGAGTCATGGCAGTTAAAGTGGTGTCAAACTGCATTATTTATGTAGTGCAGGTCAACCTATGTTTCTTCACTTGAAATTTGCTGCATTAACTGCTATGGGTGTTAAGCAGAAAGAGGGATAAATAAAAGAATAGAGTGTTTGTACCACAGGACAGTGATGTTTAATATCTAGATGCTTCCTTAAGTAACTAAAAAGGAACAATTTTGTAGCTTGTGAGAAACAGGGTAGTAAAGAGTGGCTTTTTGATAATGTAGCTATGGTGGTAACTATCTTTGTGTGGGTCGTTGAACTTGTTGCTCACATTGCTATTTATTTATTTATTTATTTATGGACTAATTTTCTAATTTTTGGAATGCTATGAATAAGTTAAAAGCCCACAAAGTTCTTGATTTTTTGTCTACTGAAACTTTGGTGAATGAATGCTGCTATGAATTTTTTTCAGCTTTGTTGCAGATAACACAAAGCTGAAGATGTGACTTTGAAGAGGATATTCAGAAAACTCTGTAAGAAGAGCTGCAATTCCACAAGACTTTGAAGTGTGTGGTACTCTTTTCAGCAAGAGTGATGACAGATTTCTCAAAATAACACAACATCTGGAGAGTCACCCCAGTCAATTTTTTTTTAAAGATTATCTCAGAATTGTCTTTGGTTTCTTTCTCACTGCACTATTATAACACTTTGATACCACTTTAACTGCTATGCCTTCATCCTATGGAATCATGGGGTTTATAGTTTCATGAAGCATTTATAATTATCTGCAAAAGAGCTCTAGAGAACTACTAATCCTCATTGAAGTATAAATCCCAGAATTCTGTAGGAGGCAGCACCAAGGCATTATTCTTAAAATGTTCTCTCTTAAAATACATTAAAAATGGTTTTTTTTCCTGATACTGTTTTATCTTTTCATATAACGATGTTTTAGTTTAAAACCTTATAAGAGATGGAGAATTGTGTTTCTTTTGGATCTATCTTACTTTCTTTTATTTTTGAATTCCTGTCCATCAGCATAGCTCCTACTATGGGTTTCTCTGATAAGCTGGTCTACTTTGTTTAAGTGCCTTCTCATAGTCACTCTTCCAATTAAAAGTATGAAGAAAAGATTTATGATAACTGATTGGGCCTGTTTCTTCGCTTGGTATAAGGGAGAAACTTTGAGTGCAAAGATCTAGAAGTCTAGAAGATAAGACTGCAATTTAAAAAGAGAGTAACAAGAAAATTTTGTGCCAGCAATTAATCAATGTAAACCTAATTTAAATTGGAGTGATGCAAGACTGAATCAGGAAATGCATCAGTTTTGTGTACCTTTTTTGGAACAAAGTATGTGGTTTGTTGGATGTTTGTTCTCACTCTTTTTGCTTCATTCTTATGCTTTCAATTGCCTACCTGTCGTCACCATCTAAAAATGGAGCAACAGGGATTTTGACTCTGAATATTCCTAATTAGGTCTTCCTTCCTTCTTTCTCTCCTTCAATAAGTGATAAGATAGCAGAAGTGGCTAGAACACCAGAACAACAACACCCTCAGTGTCTTCTTCTCTTTGTTTCTCTGTTGTTGTTGTTGTTGTTGTTGTTGTTGTTGTTAACTGCCTTCGCATCGGTCTCGACCCATGGCGACCCTATAGATGAGACATCTCCAGTCTCCCCTGTCCTCTATGGCTCTGCCCAGCTCCTGCAAACTCATGTTCATGGTCTCTTTAATAAAAGTCCATCCATCTAGCATGTGGCCTTCCTCTCTTTCTACTTCCCTCCACCTTTCTTAACATTATTGTCTTTTCCAATGATTCATGTCTTCTCCTGATGTGTCCAAAGTATGACAATCTAAGTCTTAGTAACTGTCTATTAACTGTTTTATTAATTAATTAACAATTTGTAAGCCACTCTGAGAGCATTTCTAAAGAGTGTGGTATAAATACAATAAGTTGTTGTTGTTTTGTTGTGTGCCTTCAAGTCATTTCCAATTATGGCAACCCCAAAACAAACCTATCACAGGGTTTTCTGGGGCTGAGAAGGTGTGACTCACCTAAGGTCACCCAGCAGGTTTCCATAGCCAATTGAATACAATACTAGAAGTATGGTTAAGATGGCCATGATTATGGTGTAAGGGACAGAATTCTGTGCATGTAAAAATCTTTATGAAATATCTGTATAATTCATTAACAGACTCAAAAAGTATGAAAGAATCTGATGGTGCTGATGGATAAAAGGCTTAAGAAAATGGTTTAGGACAGCCTTGTTCCCACACGTGTTAACTATTACAAAGCCTGTAAAAGAGATCAGAAAGATCAAAGTAGTCCTAGGAAAGTCCTTATGAAAGTAAACATCTTGATGTCATGTAATGAATGTGTGTTATCTAACATGTAATGGAATATAATGGAATGAAGCTTAAGCACCCAAAAATTGACAAGTCTGTGTTGCTCACTAAAAGGCAATGTATATGTTTGTACAGTCAGCTCTCTGTATCCACAGATTCTGTATCCAAAAAATCCAAAAAGCAAACCTTGCTGTTCACTATTTTACATAATAATACCATTCTACTGTGCTATTGTATATAATGAGACTTGAGCATCCATGGATTGGGAGGGGGGGGAACAAGGGCATCCTGGAATCAAACCCTAGCATATACCGAGGGCCCATTGTATATCTACATATAATAAATCAGGGGTAGGCAACCTTTCCCCTTTAAGGGCCAAGGGACTTCAGCTCCCAGAATCCCAGGAGCTATTGGCCAACATGGGACTATTGGCCAACATGGCTGAGGCTTCTGGGAGCTGAAGTCCCTCGGCCCTTAAAGGGGAAAGGTTGCCTACCCCTGTAATAAATAGTCTAAAAGATTCCCAAAGAGGCTGCTCATATCCTGAGATTGCAATACCTGAGAATGCTTAAGTGTGATGTTGATGTTAATTTGGCCTGTTAGGTTTAGCCACCACCATGAGTTGGGTATTCAGGTGACAAGAAGTTGATGAAGGTGATCCCAGACAGAATCCAGATTAGCTGACAAGGGACAAAAACCTTCAATCCATGAACCTGAGTCAACTTATCCATAGGTCAATAAAAGTACCATACTTTAAGTCTTATTTTTATAAAAGAAACCATCTCCTGGTGAAAGGCAGGAGTGTAATCTGTCTTGGAAGCACTGACCATCCATCCAGCTTTTAATATGAGCATAAACAGTTATGCCTGCTGGAATTTTGTTCTTTGACATTGGGGGGGATGCAACGGGCAGCCCTGGGAAGCGGAGGATTGGAGCTGAGGCTGCCCCACGCCTCGGCCCCATCCTCTCTTTTGCCAGCCTGGAGAAAAGCAGCAAAATGCTGCTCCTTTCAGAGCCGGCAAAAAGGACACCCCAAGAGCCACTGCACAGCTTTTCTGCGCCCCTTCTGGTGCAGTGTGTCAAGACACTGCGCTGGGAGGGCATTCTGATGCACCATGTGGCATCAGGACATCCTTGGGGAGGGGTTGGGGCAGCCGGCGTGCGGCTGCCCCTCCCCATCCTTGCCTCGAGGATGTCCCTAAGGGGCCATCTGCAAAGGCCCATTGTTTTCCTTTGCTTCATTCATTACATCTTTTGTTACAAGCCCCTAAGTTTTACCCTCTATTTAACCATGGGTCATATAAAAATCCATGATTTTAGCTCCAAAGTCTGCCCTCGACCTATACATGAGGTCGACTTGTAGTCAAATATATATGGTAGACATAAATCTAGCTATTTGTAACTGTGTTTACAATATTCATTTATGAATGGTTCCTTAGAACCCACAATAGGTACACATCTATCTATTAGAAAATAGCCCCACTATTTTCCAATAGATAGATAGCTCCACCAACTGGGAAATTACTGGATTGGGGAGTAGTTGTACTTGAGGAAAGGTGGGTTTGGGAAAGGATTGGAGTGGAGACCATCATAGTTATATCTCATAACTACATCTCTTGATGCAGGATCATAGCCAAAGCTTGCATTTCTTTTTGATGAACAGATGCAAAGTTAGTTCCAAGTCCTCATCTGCCACCCAGTTTTTTCCAGTGGTCCTCTTTCTGAAACAGGGAAATGTAGGTAAAAATGTACATTTCATACCCGCTAATCAGAATTTCATATATGTTACTGTCTTTACTCTAGAATAAAATACACATATACATTTAAGAACCTTATAACTAAATTAATTGCCCCAAGAAAAAACCATATATTTAGACAGCAAAATGAAGCCTATGGGTCTTGCTAAAAATTAGCAACAGTCATTTTGAAAGATGGCATCTAGAAAATCACTTCCAGACTATGGTGATCCCTACCCAGGATTTTCTGGTTCTTATACATATTCTAAATGGCTTTGTGCATTACATAGCCCCAACAGAAATGTTTGTGGTAGTTCATGACAGAGACAGAACTATAAGCAGTCCAGTAGTGGCTGGTTGCTTTCATATCTGGGAAACAGTGAATCCAGCCTGAGTTCGAGTCTGCATTTAAAAGGTGCTATCTCGGGTGCTGAATTCCCTTCTCAAAATATGTTCAGAATATTGAATACCTTTATTAAGCCCAAAGAAGGTTCATCACTCCACCAATATGGGAGCCACCACACACCACTGAGTTGATCTCTGGCCTTCTCATATGGCAAATTGATATTGCTGCCATGTGGCTTTCAGTCATCTGGATCAGTGGCATCACTAGGGTTGGTGACTCATGGTGCGACACACACACCCCATAGACCTCTTCCCACACCACACCATACAGAATCCTTAGTAATGATTTTTGTACTAATGTTACTCATAAATCATAATTCCCATATATCATATGTAATGGCAACAGTTGTGACATAAACAATTAACAAAATTAAAATTATACCTTTAAATTGCCCTGTCATACGCACAGCCAAAATGTATTTACGTGTACATAGTTTCATGTGGTAAAAGTGAAAATTTGGTAAGATGTCATGTTTTTAAAGAACATTTTAAAAAACTTTAAAAATATATTTTTAAAAAAATTAAATTTAGTCTGCAAAGGAATCTTGTAGCACCTTAAGACTACCTGAAAGAAAAATGGTGGTAGCACTTGCTTTTGTAGACATACATCTGAAGAAGAAGACTCAAGTCTGTGGAAGCTCATGCTACCAGCTTCTTTCTTTCAGATAGGGACTACGCAGGGTGACTTGTAGGCATGGCATTTAGATGACGCACGCCTAAAAGTCACCAGGAAAGCATCCCCTAGCCATCGTATGCCAAGAAAAGCCGCTCCAAAAAGGAGCCGCTTTTTTCCACTCCTTCAGCGAAGATGCACACCTTCACATGTGCGCATGTATGCAGCGACACCAGTGTACCAGAAAACGGCCGTATAAATGCACTGTCGCACATGTGATGGAAACTGAGTTGGCGATCCAGAGCATGCACCCTATGATGTAGGCTTTAATTTAAAGCGCCCTATGCTTCCAGGTGTGGATGCACTGCCGCAGGTGTGCTTGAATATTAGAACCCTAACTCTAACACCCTAATTGTAACCCTATCCCTAACCCTAATTGTAACCTTATGCATGCACCCTAGCAACTGTCCTCTGTTATGACAATAAATGCATTCTGTTGCATGCACACTTGCTGTCAGCATGCACAGCAGTTTGCACGAAAGAGGCTTTTATGTCCTCTTCTGTGCAGGTGTGTATAAGGCCTGCACACCACTTCTTGGCATGATGGTGGGGGGGCGCCTGGAGTAGCATTTGTCCGTGTGTCCTGTTGACCATGCCCCTTGCATGACCCCCAGCTACATGTATCCAATCTGTCCACATAAACCTCCCTTGCATGTACCTCTCCCCTGATCTGTGTGGGACATGTTTTGTGGAGGACAACAGGGTAGGTGTCTTTTCAGTTGACAAACTCATTCCTTTGCCCCAAGGATGGCACAATCAGACAGTGGCACCTGTCTACAGCACCCACTACTTGGGGGAAGCCAAGATGTGAATGTATGACAGGTACTGTGCAGGTGCGCAAGCATGTTGAACTTCAATCACCTTTGTACAGACAAAAGGACAAACTGTATACCACCCTATAACAGGTCCTGCACAGGTTCGCAGGGATGGCAAAGTTCAGTCACCTTTGTACACAGAGAGTGACAGACTGTATACTAGCCTATGCCATGTCCTGCGCAGGTATGCAAGGATGTGTTTCTGTGCACGTGTGCATGCATCTGAGAGAAAGGGGGGAGAAATTAAAGCAGCCACTGCCCGCCCATGTGGTTGCTCTGTCTCCCTTTGCGGCATCCTTGGGGTGGTTGGTGTGGTTGCTTGGGCTTCAATACAGCCTCGGAAAAGCTGCATTAACTCCCCCCATTGTGGTTGCTCTATCCCCATTTAGGGTGTCCTCGGGGCAGGTGGGGCAGTTCCTGCAGCTTACAGAAAAGGCAGCTTCAGGTCACCTTTTCCTGTCCGTCTGCATAGCCCCTTAGTTTAAAAGGTGCTACAAGACCCCAGAATGCAGAAATGCATATTGATTTTTCAGAAAAACATGGCTGTGCCTTTAAGTTTTAAAAAAGTTAAAAAAAAATCTAGGACCCCTCCCTTTTCTTCCCACTGAGCCTTGCCCCACTCAGACCATCTTTTTAGTGTTTTAAAAGGATGCAGGTGAACACCACAGCTCATGTCTGCCAAAATGCATATGTTTGAGGAGCAATGGTGGCACACACACCCCTTAGGATGTCACCTCGTGCAGTCCATACTCACTTGGTGCAATCCATACCCAGCACCTCCCTAGTGATGCCCCTAACCTGGATACATCTAAATTTTTTTCCAGGTGAGCTAGGGAGCTAGGGAATAGATGGCCATTAGACACTCCTGGCCTGTAACTCTTCTGATTTCTCACCATTGGCTATGCTACCTAGATATCATGGGACTTGCAGTCCAACATCTGGAGGCTCACACATCCTCCACCTCTACAGGAGACCCTTCTCTTATTTCTGCCAGAGCACTTTGCCTCTGTAATCTGAGTTTCATTTCCAAACTATTTTCCTCTGATTCAATTTGAGAATAGATGGGAACAATGATTACCTGCTTTGGTGGGATGTTTTGCAGAGCAATTTGTGAAAGCCAGTGCCAAGCACCAAGATTTCTTAATAATTCATGCTCTGAAGTTACCATCATCCTGCTGCCAAAAACAATAAAAACAAATTTTGATACAACACTGGGGGGAAAAACATTCCTTTTGATAAAAAAAAAAAAAAAAGAGCACAACCCTTTCCGCCTATTTGCTTGCGGTGTTTCCACTCCAGCCACTTGAATGATGAGCTTCATTTCCAGTCTTCCAGCATTTCCATCTTTGGCCTCTTTCCAATCAGTTCTCATTTGTTGTGGTAAAACAATGGACAGAGCTACAAGTCTGCATGCAAACACACAAAGACACTCACACAGCACAACTTGTCTACTTTTCCTTTTTATCTCATGTTAGAGTGATCCTGAAAACTAGCATGAGCTGGATGCTTGTTTGCATGCAACTGGTCTGCCCCAAGGGAAATGAACCAGGCCGCTGTGTGGAGTTATCTCATTTCCTGTACAACAAACCCCCTTTCCCTGGAACAGAGCAGACTTCAAGCCAATAGACTTAATGGATGGTAGCAGAGAACATGATGCCCACACCCAGTGCCTTTGTTTCTTAAGGCCAAACCAAATATCATAAAGAATTCCAAATTATGCTCTTCCATATTTTTTGAAACCAGAAACAAACTTCAGGAAGCAGCTAGTCTGAAACAGAGTCTGAAACTGATTATTATTATTATTAATTTTTATTAGATAAATATAGTACAAAAAAAGAAAATAAGATGAAAAAATAAGAGAATGTAAGCAGGGACTATACTATATGCTTGCAAATTATAGGCACATTCCATTAATTTGGCAGGGGCTCCACTCTTTCATCAGTTCTTCTTCTGTTATTTATGTTTTCAGTGGCCAAAAAGCATTTGCAAGCTAAAAAAAATCCTGGGTCTCACTTTTCAACCAATTCTATTTTCTGACAGTCCTCTGGTCCCTAGCCTGTAAGATAAGTGGAGGCTTCCTGTATGTATAGGTTTCAGATCTCCTTTGTGGGAGAAGATAATAGCTGAATGATGCTCTGAATGCACCAGGTCTCATCTGATCTTGGAAATGAAGCAGCATTAAACTACTGTTTAGTACTTTGATGGGGGAGCATCAAGGAGCAGTAGGTGCTGTACTGGCATTTCAAGGAAAGTAATGACAAGCCACCTGAATATTCCTTGCCCAAGAAAACCCTACCCAGGTACCCAGCTAGAACTTTCCCACATCTGTACATTTCCACTTTGACTATAAAACCCAACAATCCCCTCCAAAATGTATAGATGTGTGTGTTGTGTTATTTACAGTTTTGGATTTTAGCTCATCAGCTAGTATTTTGCACTTAAGGTGTCATTCCAATCAGCTGTGACAGCTGTTCATGTCTTTTATTGGGTAAAACTTTTGTAAGAACATCAGCGATGTTGTCTCATGTGTCAATGTACTGTAGACACACAATGTTGTTTTGAATCATCTCCCTGACATTTTGATACCTCACACCTATGTATTTTGTTCTGTACTTCAAATTCTCAGCTTCTGACTTTGCAATGCAAGATTGTGAATCCTCATGAACCAAAGTAGGCCTTGTACATTTTTCACCTAAATCTTCAAGCAATTTTCTTATCCACTGTATCTCATTAACCATCTCTGACAATGTTCCAAATTCTGCCTCAGTTGTATTCAATGCTACACAGCTTTGCTTCCTGCTGTGCCAAACTATTGGACTTTCTGCAAACTTTATCAACAAACCAGTCACTGATTTTCTGTCATGCAATTCTGAAGCAAATGAACTATCCACAAAACATTCAAGTTGAACCATGTTGCCCTGCATCACCAGATTCCTGTCCTTGCTACCTTTCAGGTATCCCAACACATGTTTCAATGCAGTCCAATCTTCAACTTTTGGATTGTTCATTTTTCTGTTAAGCACGCCAATTGCAAACGCAATATCAGGCCTTGTGTTGTTAGCTAACAACATCCAGCTTCCAACAATGCTTCTAAACAATTCTGGATTGTCAAACTCCTTTGTTGACTCACTATTGGCATAACCAAGAGTCATCGGGCTTTTTACTATTTTAGCATTTTGCAGTTCACATTTCTTAATCAGTCTTTCTATCTTTTTTGTTCATTCAACAAACATCTACCATCCTCAGTCCACTCTATCTCAATTCCAAGGTAGGTTCTGAGAGAACCCAAATCCTTAATCACAAATTTCTTTGCCAATTTGTTTTTGCACTGCTTGAATTTCCCGTTCTGACTTTGCTGTAACACACAAGTCATCAACGTAAACCACCAATGTAACATCACCCTTTGTGTAAACACACCCATCAGCAATGCTGCGTTTGTATCCTAATTTCACTAACTCTTCATGAATACAGTGATTCCAACTCCTTGCACTCTGCTTCAAACCATACAAATTTATTATTGTAAGCTGCCCCGATTGCTTCGGTAGAGGGGCAGAATAGAAATAAATTTTATTATTGTTGTTTTTGTGATTATTATTATTATTATTATTTATAATAATAATAAAATTTATTTATATCCCGCCCTTTGGAGGCCCAATCAGGGTGGCTTACAACAATAAAAACAATACAATAATCCAATCCAAACCCCCCCTTAAAACAGTATTAAATCTACAGAATTTAAAATCTACAATCAACAAAACAATTAAAACCCAATAATAAAACCCACGGCAGTAATCCTCGCCATCCTTAGATGGGGCCACGTAAGGATCACTGGGGTGGGAGTGCCCGAGGCCGGGATGATTTAATCCGGAAAGGCCTGCCGGAAGAGATCCGTCTTGACAGCCCTCTTGAAGCTGTCTAACGATGTCAACAGACGGATCTCGTCTGGCAGGTCATTCCAGAGCCTAGGGGCGGCAACTGAGAAAGCCCTCTGGGAGGTAGCTGCAAGCCTAGATTTTTGAGGCTGCAGTAAATTCCTCCCAGAGGACCGGAGAGCGCGGGGAGGATTGTATGGGAGAAGGCGGTCTCTGAGATAGCTTGGACCCAAGCCATTTAGGGCTTTAAAGGTGATAACCAACAAGGGTTTGGGGGGAGGGTTCGGGGAGGGGAGGGGGGTTGATAAAAGAACGCATGGACTGAATGTTAGTTGGTATAGATTAGTGTTTGTAAGTCCTTTCAAGCTAGGTGTTGTTATTGTTTTTCCTTTTAATCTTCTTATGTATGTAACACTGTTGATGTATGTAATTGTATGTGTATCTATATGTATGTATTTTTTTATATATATTAATAAAATTTAAAAAAATTTAAAAAAAAAAGGTTATAACCAACACCTTGTACCGAGCCCGGAAGCTGATAGGCAGCCAGTGGAGGGACCTTAAAATAGGAGTAATATGGTCCCTCCTAGATGTTCCCGAAAGCAACCTGGCTGCCATATTTTGTACCAGCTGTAATTTCCGAACTAAGCACAAGGGTAGCCCCATGTAGAGCGCATTACAGAAGTCAAGGCATGAGGTTACCAGCGCGTGCACAACAGTCTCGAGATCCCTTAGTTCCAGAAAAGGGTGCAGCTGGCGTATCAGCCGAAGCTGATAACAGGTGCTCCTGACCATCGCATTTACCTGGTTTGTCATCAGGAGCGATGAATCAAGGAGCACCCCCAGACTGTGAACACAGTCACTGGAGGAGAGTGTGACCCCATCCAGGACTGGAGGTTGCAACCCAATTCTTGGTTTCAGGGCCGCTACCGTGAGCACCTCCGTCTTGTCTGGATTCAGTTTCAATCTGTTTTTCCTCATCCAGCCCATTACCGCTCGAAGACATTCATTGAGAGAGGAGATGCCATTGGAATTCAAGGCCGATGAACGAGACACGGAGAAATAGATTTGGGTGTCGTCAGCGTACTGATAACACCCAGCACCATAACTCCATATAATCTCACCCAGCGGCTTCATATAGATGTTAAATAACATCGGGGACAGAATAGCCCCCTGAGGGACCCCACAAGTGAGTTCCCTCTTACTGGAGCTACTGTCCCCGAGCAGCACCCTCTGGGACCGACCCGAGAGGAAGGACCGGAACCACTGCAAAGCAGTGCCCCCAATACCTAACCCCCTCAGGCGGCCCAAGAGGATGCCGTGGTCTATTGTATCGAAAGCCGCTGAGAGGTCTAGGAGCACCAACAGGGTCACACTACCCCTGTCGATGCTCAGACGCAGATCGTCGGTCAAGGCAACCATGGCAGTCTCGACCCCAAAGCCTGTCCTGAAGCCGGTTTGAAATGGGTCTACAAAGCCTTTTTTAACTTGTACACTTTTTTATCACTGTCCTGTTCAAAACCCAAAGGTTGTTCCATGAACACATCTTCCTCAAGACAAGCATTCAAATAAGCAGTTTTAAAATCAAAATGCCTCACCAACTGGCCTTTCCTTGCTGCTAAAGCCAAAACCAATCTCAGGCTCTCTGGCTTAGCTGTAGGAGAAAATGTTTTGTCAAAGTTCTCAAACTTCTGTTGTGCAAAACCTTTTGCCACCAGCCTGGCCTTATATCTATGGGTACTATCCGGCTTTTTTTTTTTTCTTTCTTGAAAACCCATCTACAACCTATCACCTTGTGATTCTTAGGCCTCTCAACAAATTTAAATACTTCTTTGTCTACCAATGACATGTACTCCTGATCCCTTGCAGAAAACCACTTCTCCTTTTCCTCTTCAGGAAAACTCTGTAAATCCTTAAAACTCTCAGGCTCATCAGCCACCACTGTACAGGCTCTTGCACCCTGCACTACAAAATGCTCTGGAGACTTTCTCACTCTCTGAGTCCTCCTAGGCAAGAACGTCTTTGTCCTACCTC
The DNA here is from genome assembly GCA_026167975.1 of Phrynosoma blainvillii. Taxonomy (NCBI): domain Eukaryota; kingdom Metazoa; phylum Chordata; class Lepidosauria; order Squamata; family Phrynosomatidae; genus Phrynosoma; species Phrynosoma blainvillii. The sequence continues at coordinate 20,123,397 of JANUYF010000004.1, read as the reverse complement.
TCTCATCCTCACTGTCAGAACTCATCTGAACTTCTATATCTCTGTGTCTCTTTGTCTCAGACATTCTAGTTCTGGTTGGTCATGTCTGTGTAGACTGTTCTGAAGTACTAGACTCACTGTCTGAAGATGCTGATTTTTGTTTTACCACCCCTCCATTTCTAGTACTCATGTCCAACTGCCCTAACTTAAGAAAAACCTCTTTGTTGGAATGCAACTTTTTCAAACCTGAGTGCTTTTCAAAGTTGGCACTTCTAGATAGCAAGATTTCCCCATGACCAAGATGAAACCTGTAGCTATTCCCAGAATATCCCACAAACATCAACCTGCACCACTTGAACTCACCCTTCTTTCTGAAACTTGCAGGCACATACAAATTTGCATACTCCCAAACATTCTCAGATATTTTAGGTTAGATGGTCTGCCATAAAGCATATGAAATGGGGTTTTCTTTATAGCAGAATTCCAGACACGATTTACAATATGGTTTGCTGTAAGAATTGCCTCCCCCCACAGTTGCTCAGATGCCTCCGCATCTAGCATCATACAATCTTTCATCTGTTTTAGGACACCTATCCTTCTCTCTGCCATCCCATCCTCCTGTGGAACCGCAGGGTTGGTGGTGTTGTGTCCAATTCCCTTCCCTTCTTTCTTAACCAATTTTTCAATGAATTTGATAAGAATTCTCCACCCTGGTCTGTGACCAAAGACCCCACTTTGTACTCAAACTCCCTTTCAATCATATTAACCCAATCTTTGAAACGCTCTGCTGCTTCACTCTTTTCCTTCAAGAGCATCACATAAGAGTACCTGGTAAAACGATCCACAATTACCATAAAATACTTATTGTTTTCCAGTGTTTTACACATAGGCCCCGCAAGATCTGTGTGCAGACATTCAAAAGATCATTTTGTGGTGTGCTTGGTGCATTTGGCCACAGGAAAAGCCTTCAATTTTATCCTGTTGCAAACTAAGCATTCCAAGTGATTTGAACAAGGAGACATTTTGAATTCTGGGCACACCTCTCCCAGTTTTCCAATACTATTGAAACTTGCATGTCCCAGCACTCTGTGGTAGTAATGGGCACAATCTGAATGTAAAGGAGCATTATTGACTACTGCACATTCTGCCTTATCAACCATGTAATATATTTTGTCCCTTTTTATGGCTTTTGCACAAACTTCATCATTCATGGTGATCTCACACTCCTCCCCCTTAAAATTCAATGCATACCTCTCAGTGGTCAAAGCAGACACACTAACTAAACAGTTTTGCAATTTAGATACACACAATATATTATCAGACTCTTTAGCAAACCAGGGATGAAAACAGTTCCCATTTCTTTGATCTCCTGTGGTGCTCCATCTGCCAAAGTGAGAAGCCACATTGGAGGGTTTCTTACTTTTCAGAAGCTCAGGAGTGTTTACCATATGTCCTGTGGATCCAGAATCAAGAATCCAGTCTGTATTAAGCTTGACTTCTTGGTGAGTCACACTGTCACTGCCCTTTTTCACAGCCACAATACCCCTCCTGTTCCCAGAATCCTTGGGCTGTTCTTTTTGTTTCTTCTTGTCTGCTGCAAATTTCTTGCAATCCCGCTTCAGATGACCAGCTTTGTCACAATAAAAACATTTTCTCTCTTTGGATACAGCTGCCTTTTCTGGTTGCAGCTCCCTGGAACCCTCTGGTACAAGCGTAGACCTTGGCGCTGCTTGCGGCTGCCTCTGAAGTCCTGTCTCGAACCGGCAACGCTAGCTTTCCTCCAAAAATCTGGAAGCGACCAGCTCCATTCTAAATCATGCTTCAGGTACTCCCTGAAGGCCATACAATATATGCTCATAATCCCTTGAGAGACTCCCCAGCAAATTATAAGCCTTTTGTTCCCTAGGGAGGTCAACACCTCTCATCTGGACTTGATTAAACAAATCTTGGATGATCTCTGGGAGCTTCTCAGGAGACTGACTATGTTGCATTTTGCACGCATAAAGTCACCTGCACCAAATCATTTTTGACAAGGCTGTGCTGGATTGATGAATATCTTTCAGAGTATCTCAGACGTCTTTGGCTGATATCTTATTTCTGACATAATTTATCTGATTTGGAGAGATTATGAGGAGGAGGGTAGCTTTTGCTTTTTTGTCATCTTCCACAACTGCTTTTGCAGGCCCAGCAGGCACCCCTGCTTCGACCATGGCCCAAAGACCCTCCCTGATTAACAATGATTGAGCATATGTGCTCCAAGAATTATAGTTCATTTCATCCAGTTTGGGAAACTTCACAGGCCCCATTGCTAATTAAACTCAAAAGTCTTGGCAGCCTTCCCAGATTGCACTGTCTATAGCGTGTTAACACACAGCTCACAGTCCTTCCAGCATAGACAGCTTTAGAAAAAATGCCTCTTTACTTACAGCTGATGAATTCTAGCAGCCTCTTGCATCTCCCAGCAGCACACCGCGGAGCGATCTGAAGCCATAACCCTTGTTGAATTTATGGTGAGAGTGTGTGCAGTGCTGCCATTCATCAGCTCCATACATCTCTGGATCTGTAGCTCCCTGCAGCTTGCAGCATTCTATGAAACCAGACCAGAGATCAGATTAACTTCAAAAGAAGGTCCTTTATTCTTCAGTTGCAGAATTAACATGATAACTATTTACATCAGGGATAGGCAACCTTTTTGAGCTGGGGGCCAGGTTGCTGTCCCTCAAACAATTGGGGGGCCGAAGCACCAAAAATAAATAAATAAATAAATAAATATTTTTTAAAAAAAATAAAAAAATAAAAAAAATATGCATGCACACTCTCTCAGCACCAGAAAAGCCATGGCAAACCCCCTGTGGAGATTTTGCCAAGAAAACCCCAAGAACAAGTAATAACAACAATAATCAATATCATCATGGCGGGCGGCAGCAGGGGGCAGCGAGCGGTAGCAGGCGGCAGCAGCAGGACTGGCCTGGGGCCAGTCCAAAGGCCTCAGGGGGCCACATCCGGCCCCTGGGCCTTAGGTTGCCTACCCCTGATTTACATTGTAGAACTTCCATTAACAGTCAGAAAACAAAGGAAACTCCATGCCAAGCCCAGCAATCCACTCAAGGCTAAAAGCAATAACTCCACCCCGAGGTTGATACTTTTATAGACATTTGCTAAACAGCTTCTAAAACCAGCCTTCTTCCTGTGTCTTGTGTCATGTGAACGGTGGTTCTCATGAAACTAGATGACCTAATTTGTTTTCTTCTTATATCCTGTGTTCCCAGACACACACTGACTTTGGTTATGCTGTTTTCGTGTAATCCACCTGCAGGCTAAAACTTTCACAGCTAGAACTTTCCCACATCTGTACATTTCCACTTTGACTATAAAACCCAACAAGGGTATTGTAAACTCCTTCTCCACCTCCCTGCACTGTATCCTGGGTATCCACAGCAAGAGCAATCCAACAGATGTTTGTCCATCGTTTTCTTGACTGTCTCTAGTAAGGGGGACTCAAACACCATTTGAGGTTTTATGAGTTTATTGTCAAGCTATTCATACAGTTAAGAAGGTTCTTCTTCTGTTGAGCTGAACATCTGCTCAACAGTAGTTTAAGTCTGTAAGATCTATTTTTACCATTTAGGGTTTCCATTTCAATATGCAGCTAAACTGGATTGTAGCCTTTAAGTTAGGAGAGGAACAGACCGCCCTGAAGGGGAGCCTTGATTCCACCTCTGAGATAGCCAGGTTGGGGCTGTGGGTACTGCATGCTGTGGCTCCAATCCAGCTTTTTACCAGTGCAAAAAGCCTGCTTTTCTGCCACTGCAGCAGCTTTGTGGCACTCCTACAGTATGCGGCATCTAAATACTGCACCACCAGAGCACTGCAAAACTACCCCCCATGTGGTTGGGTGGGTGGTGTGAATTTCAGATTCTGGACTTAAGGGTCTTATAGGGGCCTCCCTCTTTAACTGGTAATGTGCAGTACTTCAGTGTGGAAAGCATGGATCCTCAGATCCACCTGGAGATCTGTTTGTACCTTGACAAACATGGAGTCCGAGGCACCATCTTCTTTGATAACACAGTTCACCCTTACAGGAACTCCACATTTTTCTTGGTGTTCCTGAATCTTTGCTTAGCCAGCCAATTGGGAAGGCAGCTCTGGCCAGCAAGATGTGGGCTCCTCAAGAAGATGCTTCCTGGATCTAGCCCCACCTTCCTGGATCTGCCTCCCCCCAACCTTAGTTCTTGTGCTGACTTATAGTACTTTGGTTCTCACTGATGATTAAAACTTGATTGTGCTTGCTTTCCCCTTTGACTGTTTTAGCTCAGTACAGATCCATTTGTGAAGAAGACTGATATGTGCTTGTATGCCCATTATCCCTTTTCTGGGGCCTTGGGGTGAAAGATTTTGAGACTGTACTCAGCCTGGGTGCTGTGAGACCTGCTCAGTCTCAAGTGGTGGGGGACCATGCATTTTAAAAACAGAATGTTCTTTTTTAAAAAAAAATGGGCTGGGAGGGGGGCTGTACTGTTATAATCAAATTGTTTGTAAGAGGGCTTTTTGTCTTTTATTGAATGTGAATTGTTTTAATACTGTAAATTGTTTAGTTCTGCTTTAATGTTTTCTTTTTGTATGTTTTTAATTGTATTGTGTGAACTACTTTGAGTCCCAATTTAATATAATAATAATTATGCATTTACTTATTTATTTTGTATCTTCTCTTTCTCACCATATGGAACCCAAACAGCTTACAATATATGTTAAAATAAAATAGCACTAAAACTTAAAAAGCATTAAACAATGAATCCAATTAAAACCTTAATTTAAAACCATTACTGTATATACTCTTGGATAAGTCTAGACATTTTAGTCAAAAACTCAACCAAAAAACCTGGGTCAACTTATCTATAGGTCAATGTAAGTACTGTAAGTACTGTACCTAAACTCTTATCAAAATAGAAACCATCTCCTTCTCTGAGTAGAATGGAGAAAAGTGAATGCTTAGACCATCCTGGGAGAACCTAAAAGAAACACTGATCCCTCTACTTTCTCCAATGCAGTGCCACTTCTGGACTTTTTGAATGCTTGGGCAGGAAAATAGTGTCATTCTTTGGCATCATTTTCCTTTCCTCCATGCTTTACATCATTTGTTGCATTCCCCTAAGCCAGGGGTAGGCAACCTTTCCCCTTTAAGGGCCGAGGGACTTCAGCTCCCAGAAGCCTCAGCCATGTTGGCCAATAGTCCCATGTTGGCCAATACCTCCTGGGATTCTGGGAGATGAAGTCCCTCGGCCCTTAAAGGGGAAAGGTTGCCTACCCCTGCCCTAAGCTTTAGCCTTGACTTATTCATGGATTATAGTATAGCAAAATCCATAATTTTGACCCCAAAACCTGGCCTCGACTTATACACGAGGTCAACTTATAGTGAAGTATGTATGGTAAAAGTACATTCTACACATATTCACATGTATGTAAAAAACAGAGTACATCTATTTAACATCCTTCTGCCTCAACCAATTAAATGGTGAAGTCTGGTTTAAATAATAGAATTGGAAGAGATCACAAGGGCCAAATGAATTTCCATTGAGAGGGATTTCCATAGTTCAGGAGCCATCAGCAACCCCCCCCCCCACATGTTCTGGCCAGACAAGCCTATGAAGGTGGTGGGATAAAGAGAAAGTCCTCCCCCAGAGATCACAAGACTCAAGCAGACTCATGAATAGGTTTTCAGATAGTCTGGACCTCCCAACTAGAGTAACATTTCATGTATGCCATTTCATTTTCCATTCTCAAGAGTCAAAGTCTGAGGTGGTGATTTCCCACTGGTAAACATGCAGATTGAATGATGCCTTGAGATGCTGCTCTGTATTATGCCAGGCCTCTACAGGTGTCACCAATGACAGTTGTGGCTTTTCCTCTACCCCAACAATGTGTATCTGCCCTAACAACAGCACCAATTGTCATTCACCCTGAGCATCTGGATGCAACAAAGGAAATTTCTGCAAGAATTATTGTGCTTTCACTCTCTTCTAACTGCTTGTAAAAAATAAATAAATCTCCCTGCCATAAAGCATAGAGAAAGAGATCACACAGGAGTCTAAGAAGTCTTGGAAAGAACTTAATCAATCAACATCTAAAGAGGGATGCCTTCCAAGCAGGAAATTCCTGTGAGATGTTTCCAACTGTGTTTGAGTACATGATACCAAAAAGAAAGTAGGTGAAGAACTCATCCTACAATAGAGATCAGTGAAGGTCAAGGGGTCAATGACAGTACTGCTGTACTAGTTAAAAAGTGCTAGGTATTTAAAGGGGTCTAGGTTGATCTACGGCATTGACAGACAGAAGTGTCTGATGAGCTGTGTTTCTGTAAAACTCTTAGGTTAAAAAATCAACTTATATATATTTATGTGTGTTGAAAGGTCTTTGGATAGACACAAAAGCTCTTCATATAAAGCAGATCTGGAAAAGAGGGATCAAACTACTGCACAAAAGCTATTTGAAGTCATTTCCCACATTTCATCTGTTCCAGCCGGAAATCTTTGATACAGAAAAGCAGGAATTATGGGCTCTAGCCTTCTGTCACAATGCTGAGCATATTCTGCAAAAATCTTTAAGTGTTGCTTTTATTATTTGATGTTTCTGGACAGTTTAGATGAAAGGCTTTAAAGCAGACGAGGTCAGAGAATGTGGAGAGGAAGGTAGCATATGTTTCGTTAAAATGATTATTTTTTTCATTTTTAAAATGTGCCTGACTTTACATTTCATGCATTGTACCATATCTGCCACTTATTGTACATTCACTCAATTTGGATGGGGTCCTTTTGGAGCTCTTCCCAGTCCATTTTCATAATAATTGATCTCATTTGTCACTACCTCACTACTCACCCAGCTAATGTCAGATCATTTATGAACAATTTAAATAACATTGGTCCCAGCATAGATCATGAATGGGCCCTTCTATTTGCATTCATCCATTGCTAGGACCAGTGATGTATTAAAGTCTTTTACTCCAAGTCTCAAGTCAAGTCTCAAGTCTCTTAAGGTCTCAAGTCAAGTCTCATGTCCTTGCAAGATACTTGCAAGTCAAGGCTCAAGGCTAGTCTCAAATCTACATCACTGGCAAGGACAGACCATATAGTCCTACTCTCTGCTTTCCATTCCAAAACAGGCCAAGTTATCATTCCACAAGAAAGCATCCCGCTATATCCCATAACTGTTAAGTTTGTTCAGTAGTCACTGGTGACAGACTTTGTCAAAAGCTTTTTGGAAGTCTTAGGGGGGTTGCAGACTGCCAGAAATAGTGCAAATTGAGTCCATTTTTAGGATTAGGGTTAGGGAATCATGGGAACTGTATTTTATTGTGGCACCAGAGCTCTCTGACAGAGAAGGCTCAATGTATCAGAAAAAAAACAATTCCCATGACTCCCTAGCACTAACCCTAACCCTAAAAGTGGACTCAATTTGCACTATTTCTGGCAGTCTGCAACCCCCCTAAGTAAACATTCTCTATTGGATAACCCTTGGCTCTTTATTGTGAGGCTCTTTATTGTGGGGAAAAACCTACCTTGGCATAGGCCACACTGATGCTTTTTCAGCAGGACTTGTGCTTCTATATGCTTGATATGTGCTAAATTAATACTTTCAATGAAGTTACCTTGAACTAACTGACATGTAATTTGTAATGTGAGATCATGGTGTAATGGTTTGAGCATTGGACTATGACTCTGGAGACCAGGGTTTGAATCTCAGTTCAGCCATGTAAACCCACTGGGTGACCTTGGGCTAACCACACAATCTCAGCCTCATAGGATGGCATTGCATTCATAAAATAGCACCTTTGGTGATACTTCCCAGATGACATCACCTCCAACCTGTAGCTGCTGTATATGCCAAGTGTGGTTAGGGTATCCTTTTGCGTTGGCTGAGGGAAACCCATCAATACTCCCCAATCACACAGCAGTCCCAGGACTCCTCAAGTGTGAAATGTTGCTGTTGGTGCAGTTGCAAGATTGGTGGGATTTGTAACCTGAGTTTAAACGCCCAGATGTGGGAAAGTGACAAACGGTACTTACTACAGGTCACTTTACAGCTTGCTAGCTGGGAAAGTTGTTTGCAGCTGGGACTCAAAACATCTGAGCAGTGTCCAAGTTCAGGATGTGCCAGAGAGCATGTAGACCAAGTGTAAACATGTTGTGTCATCATGTTTTGGGGACAATAATTCAAGTGACACAGGAAGAAGTCACAGGAAAAGGCTGTACTTAGAGGCCACATGGACAGTGTCTATAAAAAAAACGAGACCACAGCATATGGGTTGTCGGTGGTGAGTGTATATAGTTTTCGGTACATACTGCAACTAAATAATAAAAGTGCCTCTTTGGAGTTAAATTTGGCTTCAGTCTGTTTCATCACAAGCAGGGAGGATGCATTCCTGAACAGCCAGACAGCTCCAAGGTCGCTGGATGTTTTTTTTCTCTGTGAAGTGAAGAAAGCTTCAGAAAAACTTTGTCTGCATGCTCAATTGCTTGACAGTCACATGGTATCACAGCCTCCTCCTCTCCCCCTATCCCTCTCTATTCCCAAGTAGTCTGGTTTGCATTATTATTATTATTATTATTATTATTATTATTATTATTATTTCTTTTTAAAAACTTACATCACATGAAAACTATGGAATTATGTTTAAAAAGTTTTAAAAAAAGCATGCTGGATAGGGCATAGGGCAGGGAGGCGGTGTTAAGGGGGAATTGGGAAGAGAGTGCAGTGGCAAACAGCAACTCCAGTTGTGCAATTGCAAAGATGTGTGCTAGTGGCTGCTCACAAAACCAGTATGTTTGCATTTCCATTGATTTGCACAAATGTGGCAAGAACAGGGCTCATGTGATAAAGTCCCACATCAGCCTCCTGTAACATTTTGGAAGGTCTCATTCCACATCCCATCCTGCAGCCTCCATTTTTTACAGCCTACAGATGGCAAAAAACATAGTGATATTGCGCCCCTCAGTCCCAAGAGTAGGGACAGAATTAGGCCCAAAACAGACAGGCTAAAAAATGCGGCATGCAGCCGCACTGGCACAATTTGTGCCAGGGCCATGGCAACCGCACACGCCCAGCCCCAATCCTGGCCTCCACCATGGATTTGAACCAGGTCAGCAAGAGGAGCAGTATTTTACTGCTCCTTTTTGGTCCGGTGATTTGGTGAAGACACAGGTCCAGCACAGTTTCCCTCCCTGTACATCATCTAAATGCTACGCTCTGAACACAGTCAGAAACAACATTTTGTGGTCCATTTGTTTCATATAGTCCTTTCCTGAATAGATACCCCGGCCTCCAAGAGTCAGCCCATCTTCACCCTTAATCTTTGCCGCAGTTATTGTTATTTGTTGTTGCGTCCTACTGTGATCTATTTTAAGTATGTTTTAAATTGTTTCATTGTTTAATACTATTTTAAGGGGTGGCCGGGTTTATGGGACATATATTGTATTTTTACTATATTTTTTAATGTTGTAAGCCGCCCCGGTTGCCTATGCATAGGGGTGGGATAAAAATTATTATTAGTATTATTATTATTATTATTATTATTATTATTATTATTATTATTAAACTAAGACCTGAAATAATAATAATAATAATAATAATAATAATAATAATAATAATAATTTGAGAAAAATCAAGTTGAGGCCCCCTGTGTGGCCTCCAAAACATTATTGGGTGCCACAAATGGACTACAGGCTACACTTTGTCCATCTCTGGATTAGATGATTTTCTAGGATGTCTTCTAACTCTAAAATTGAATGAACTGATTTTATAAAACACTTCAGAGCAAGTATGGTATAGTACAGGGGTAGGCAACGTAAGGCCCGGGGGCTGAATGCGGCCCCCTGAGGCCTTTGGACTGGCCCCAGGCTGGTCCTGCCACCGCCGCCGCCGCTGCTGCCTGCCATGATGATATTGATTATTGTTGTTATTACTTGTTCTTAGGGTTTTCTTGGCAAAATCTCCACAGGGGTTTTGCCATGGCTTTTCTGGGGCTGAGAGAGTATGCATGCATATATATATATATATATCTATATATACATATTGTTTTTTGTTTGTTTGTTTGTATTTTTTGTATTTTTTTTATTTTATTTTTTGGGGTGCTTCGGCCCCCCAATTGTCTGAGGGACAGCAACTCGGGCCCCGGCTCAAAAAGGTTGCCTACCCCTGGTATAGTAGTTTGAGCACTGGACTAAGGAGATTATCACATTACTTTTTCCCCCTATCTGGGCATGGGTTGAGACCGTGTATAAATGGATGTTATCGTAAAGCTTCATGCTCAGATTGGAGGCATCCCATACCTGATCGGGACTTCTCCTGCACTGAGCAATGAACCGAAAAGAACCGTTGTTTGCTAAGTACAGGAGGAGTCCTGATAGAGTACTGGATACCTCTGATCTGGGTACAAGGCTGTGTGATAACATCTGCGTTTACATGGTCTCAGCTTGTGCCCAGATTGGGAGAAAACAGCCTTGTAAGAGTCTGAGAGACAAGACTCAAATCTCCATTCAGCCATGGAAACACTCTGAGCCTCAGAGGAAGGAAATGGCAAACCCATTCTGAATCAATCTTATTAAGAAAACCCTGTAATAGATTTGCCTTAAGGTTGCTATAAGTCAGAAAAAAAACTGCAGGCACACAACAATGCAAGCCCTTCAACATTTCACAGATGAAAACCAGGGCACGTGAGGCCAAAAAAAATCAGAGTGCAGTCAAGAAGGCAAAAGTTATTAATGTGAAAGAACACACAAGCTAGGGAGTTTATCACATGGGGGAAATCCCATGCGGAAATGGGGCTTTAAATTAGAAAAAAAAACGCAAAAGCGGTTAGTTTTTCAGACAATGTCGCTGTTAAATCGGAAGATCCCAAAAGTAAAAAGAAGTAGTTTCTGACTACTTTCCGTTCGGGTTAACCCCATTTTAACAGCAATGTGTGTGAAAAACTAACCGCTTTTGCGGGTTTCCCCCACCTTTTAAATCCTGTTTCTGCATGGGATTTCCCCCGTGTGATAAACTCTTAGGACAGTTTGCTTTTGCCTGTGTATATCAGGAAGGATAAGATTCTGCCCACTCCACTCCTCTCCCCACTGCTGAATTAAGTGAGTGCAAACTACTTTTGCACTTTGAACTCAGTTTGCAGCAATTGAAGTAAGCCAGGGATGAAGGGGGAGATGGAGGGATAAGAAATCAACTGGGATGTTTTAGCTAGAAAAATGGGGCAGAGGATTAATCAGTACCATTGGATATATGTCCTTAGAACTGCAGGATGCTGAAGTTCCTGCTGAGCCTACAAAGAGAAAACCCCTTCAATGAGAGCTGAAGCTGCTGAACTTGCTACCAGAAAGCTTCCCTCATAATTCAAGATTTTGATATTAACTTTAAGAATGCTTCACAGCCAAAGATCAACATATGGCATAGACCTTCTGTCTCCTTATGAGCACCCATGCAAGTCAAAATGATGGTGCAGGCCACCCAAAGAAGTAGAGCGATACGGATGGTTTAAATTAAAAATCAAATAAGTACATAAATCGTGGAATTTGATAATGACTGGCCATCTTTTTGAGGGGGATATGTCACCCAACCCTTGTTCTTTTTGTAAAAATAAGAGTGTGTGTGAAGGAAGGAGAGAATAAGAAAGAAGAATAGGACAGGAAAGAGAAGATAAGTGTATTTGCTTTAATGTCGGGTGATAAAGAGCAGACTCGACACATAAATAGATGTACATTTGCTGTACATGCTTGCCACTCCTCAGCCCCATATCTTGTTGACCCTTTCAAAATTAAACCCTGCTATCCAAATGCTTGAGTCACACAGAAAGCTCCCGACCTTTATAACCTCTGTCAAAAATTGTTTATTGCACCACAGTGGTTGGGTATTTCCCTTGGTGGATTCATACCTTGGATTTATTACTTCAGAGCCTAGCTGAGCTTCCTGACAAGCAGAGGAAAACACCATTTATTTCTTTTTAAATAGTCTTCTTCCTCAATTAAATGTGTAAATGTTCCCCTCCCCCTTCTTCTTCTTCTTCTTCATTCATTCATGGAAGAAGGAGGGAGGAAGAGAGGAAGGGATTTGCTGTTACCTTCTGGTCTACCTTCTGTGCCCAATGATTTATTTTTAAAGGAAAGTATGGAGAAATGGTTTCTTTTGAGAAAAAAAACTGGAGACGTTCCTACAGAGTGTGGAAAGATGAGGTTGTTCTCATATCCATGTAAGTGTCAAGAATCTCATCCTCTTATTTTTAGTTGTGGGAATGGCAACATGAGACTAGTTTTAACCAGGAGTGTAACTGGGAGTGGGGACAAAATGAAGGCATTGCCCTCCAATAAACCCACTCCATGAAATTTTCCATCAATCCCCAAATTTCTGGCATTGCAGAGAGCAAGACATGGGAAATCATTAATGCCTGGAACTTTTATATTGGCTGTGTCCACATTCCTTTGATAACATTTCTTGCCCCTTTTCTTGGACATCTACATTGTATTTTTAAATGATGAAATGACATTTTAAGTTACTGGATTGCTAGAAATTTGGGGATTGAAGAACATTTCACTGTTGTTGTTGTTGTTGTTGTTGTTGTTAGCTGCCTTTGCATTGATCTCAACCCATGGTGACCCTATGGATGAGACATCTCCAGGGGCCCCTGTCCTTTACTGCTCTGCCAAGCTCCTGCAAACTCATATTTGTGGCCTCTTTAATAAAGTCCATCCATCTAGCATGTGGCCTTCCTCTCTTTCTACTTCCCTCCACCTTTCCTAACATTATTGTCTTTTCTAAATGATTCATGATGTGTCCAAAGTACGACAGTCTAAGGGCCGATGCAGATGGCACGTTTGGGGCAGCAGAGAGCTGCCCCAGGGAGCAGCAGATCAGGGCCACGGTAACCACATGCCATGGCCCCAATCCTGCCCTGCCTCAACTCCACTCCCAGGCCAGCCCTTTAAGTCAGTCTGCAAAGCCCCTAAGTCTTGACATCTTGGTTTCTAGGGATACCTCTGGCTTGATCTGCTCTAGGACCCATTTGTTTGTCCTTTTGGCTGTCCATGGGATCCTCAGCATTCTTCTCCAGCACCACATTATCTCAAATGCATTGATTTTCTTCCTATCATCTTTCTAGATTGTCCAGCTCTCACATCCATACATGGTAATAGGGAATAGGATGGCTTGTATGATTCTGGCTTTTGTGCTGAGTTGCATGTCTTTGCATTTTAGGATCTTTTCTAGTTCTTTCATAGACGCCCTCCCCATTCTTAATCTTCTCCTGATTTCCTGGCTGCAGTCCCTGTTCCATTCAATGTTTGATCCCAGATATCTTTTACTATTTCTATTTCCTTATTGTCTAGTTTGAACATGTGGCAGGGCAGAATTCTTATTTTGGTGGGATTTTGCCTCTCTCCTGTAGCTACCTGCCAAAAAAGAACCAAACTAGCCACAGAAGGAGAGAAGGGGCAGACAAGACTCCATGATTCCTAGGCCCAGAGGAAAATGAAAGGCCCTCCCTCCATCCCAACTGCATGTGTCCTGGCTTTGGGTGGAGAGAAGAAGTGGGCATGGCTCCATCATGCCTATGCCCAGAAGCAGATGAAAGGCCTTCCCTGCCTCTCAATTGCCACTGCCCTGCCTTGGAGGGAGAGAAGAAGTGGACACAGCTCCATCATGCCTAGGCCCAGAAGGAGATGAAAGACCTTCCCTCCATTCCAACTACTAAAGCCTTGGTGCCAGAGGGACAGAAGCAGGCACAGCTCCTTCGTACCTAGGCCCAGGAGGAGATGAAAGGTTTTCCCTCCGTCCCAACTGCCACTGCTCTGACCTTAGGGGGAGAGAAGAACCAGCAGTTGGACTTAATCCCCTCCTGTGCTGCCATCCCCTTTTCCTTTCTTTATTTAGATTGTAAACCTGAGGCAGGAAGCTGTCAACAGTTTGTAAGCTGCTCTGAAAGCCTTTGTGGCTGAAGAGGGAGGTATAAATATTCTAAATAAGTAAAAACAAAATTAATAGAACAAATATGTTTTTGACCTGGAGGGGCACAAAAACATCTTAGGGGCAGCATGCACCTTACATGCTCTAAATCAGGGGTAGGCAACCTTTCCCCTTTAAGGGCCGAGGGACTTCAGCTCCCAGAATCCCAGGAGCTATTGGCCAACATGGGACTATTGGCCAACATGGCTGAGGCTTCTGGGAGCTGAAGTCCCTCGGCCCTTAAAGGGGAAAGGTTGCCTACCCCTGCTCTAAATGAATGATACCAGATCAGCACCCATTCAAATAAAGCAGAGGTAGAGAACAGCCAGTGTGATGTAGTGGTTTGATTGTTGAACTATGACTCTGGAGACTAGCATTTGAATCCCAACTTGGCCATGTAAACCCACCGGGTGACCTTGAGCAAATCACAGTCTCTCTGCCTCAGAGGATGGCAATGCCAAACCCTATCTGAAGAATCTTACCAAGAAAACCCCATGAGATATACACCTTAGGGTCACCATAAATTGGAAATGATGTGAAGGCACACACAACAACAGCAGCAGCAGCAGCAGCAGCAGCAGCAAAATGTAATCTGCAGGATGCATGCAACCCCCAGGAATGGGTTTTTTTGTTTGTTTGTTTTTGAGCATCTAAAGGGTGCTCAGCAATGGCTCCTCTTCATCCTGGAGAGAAGTGAACAATAGGGTGCCACAGGGTTCTGTCCTGGGCCCAGTGCTCTTCAACATCTTTATCAACGATTTGGATGAAGGAATAGGGGGCATGCTTCTCAAATTTGCAGATGATACCAAATTAGGAGGAATAGCTAATACCCCAGAAGACAGGATGAAAATTCAAAATGGCCTTACTAGTTAAGAAAGCTGGGCCAAAGCTAACAAAATGAATTTCAACACAGAGAAATGTAAGCAACTGCACTTAGGACAAAAAAAAATGAAATGCATACATATAAGATGGGGGACACCTGGCTTAATGAAACTACATGTGAAAGGTGTCTAGGAGTCCTAGTAAACCACAAGTTGAACATGAGTCAACAGTGTGATGCTGCAGCTAAAAAGGCCAATACAATTTTAGGCTGCATTAGTAGAAGTATAGTATCTAGATTAAGGGAAGTAATACTGACACTCTATTCTGCTTTGGTCAGGCCCCACCTGGAATACTGTGTCCAGTTCTGGGCACCACAATTCAAAAAGGATGTTGAAAAACTGGAGCGTGTCCAGAGGAGGGTGACTAAAATTGTGAAGGGTCTGGAAACCAAGCCCTATGAGGAACAACTTAGGGAGCTGGGAATGTTTAGCCTGGAGAAGAGATGGTTAAGCGGTGATATGATAGCCCTGTTTAAATATTGAAGGGATGCCATATTGAGGAGGGAGCAAGCTTGTTTTCTGTTGCTCCAGAGACTAGGACTTGGAACAATGGATGCAAGCTACAGGAAGAGAGATTCCACCTCAACATTAGGAGGAACTTCCTGACAGTAAGAGTTGTTTGACAGTGGAACACACTCCCTCGGAGTTTGGTGGAGTCTCCTTCCTTGGAGGTCTTTAAGCAGAGGCTGGATGGCCATCTGTCGGGGATGCTTTGATTGGGAGTTCCTGCATGGCAGGGGTTGGACTGAATGGCCCTTGTGGTCTCTTCCAACTCTATGATTCTATGATCATTAAGAAATCAAAAATAATGACCATAGATTATTGGATAACTTTAAATTAGTCAATGAAGATATTGAGATAATCAAACATTTCCTATACCTTGGCTCAGTCATTAGCCAAAATGGAGAAAGGAGTCAATAAATCAGAAGATTAGGACTTGGAAGGGCAGCTATGAAGGAACTAGACAAGTGTAAAGATATATCATTGAATACCAAAGTCAGCATTGTCCAAGCCATCATATTTCCAATTTCTATATAAGTGTATGAAATCTGGACCGTGAAGGAAGCTGACAGAAAGAAAATCAACTCATTTGAAATGTGGTGCTGGAGGAAACTTCTGTGGATACCCTGGACTGCCAAAAAGATGAAGAAATGGATTCTAGAGCAAACCAAGTGTGATGTAGTGGTTTGAGAGTTGGACTATGATTACGGACCAAGCCATGAAAACTCACCTTGGACAAATGACAGTCTCAGCTTCAGATGAAGGCAACGGCAAACCTGCTCTGGAGAAATCTTGCCAGGAAAATCCCATGATAGGGTCAGCTTAGATTTGCTGTAAGTCAGAAATGACTTGAGAACAACAACAATGAGTAAATGAAGCATGAACTCTCTCTAGAAATCAAGATGGCTAAGATTAGACTGTCATACTACAGACATATCATGAGACAACATGACTTAAGACGTTATCACATGGGGAGTCGCGGGGAGAAAGTGGAAATAAACGGGCACGAGTGGAAGTCTTTAATTTACGGGATTTGTCCTGTTCCGCCTCGTCTGATAACTAAATTCGAATTTAAAAGGGGGTTAATTCGAACAAAAACCTGATCTTTTCAAATCCTCAAATCCCGAAAATGAAAAGATCAGGTTTTCGTTCGAATTAACCCCCTTTTAAATTCAAATTTAGTTATCAGACAAGGCGGAATGGGACAAATCCCGTAAATTAAAGACTTCCGCTCGTGCCCGTTTATTTCCACTTTCTCCCCGCGACTCCCCGTGTGATAACGTCCTTACTAGAAAAGACAATTATGTTTTGCAAGGTAGAAAGCAGTAGGAAAAGACTGCATTGCAGAGGGATTCAATCAAGGAAGCCACGGCAGTAAGTCTGCAAGACCTAAACAGAGCTGTTGATAACAGGGTGAAATGGAGGTCTTTCAATTGATTTAATAATTTTTTAAGGGGGGGGAGGGGGGCGAAATTGTTCTTAGCTTTGTATGATGTTTTTATCTTGTTAGCCGCCTCGATTGTGCTCAGAGGGGCGGGGTATCAAATAAATATTATTATTATTATTATTATTATTATTATTATTATTATTATTTCATTCGTAGGGTCGCCATAAGTCAAAGCCAACATGACAGCAGTTGAGAAGAAGCACATAATACATACCCTCCATCATTCCCTTTCCTTTCCCAGGCATGGCAATTGCCCTCAAAACAGCCAGCTCCACTATAGTTCCTTCATTGGTCTGTGTCTATCACTACTATCACCACTATTCCCCCATTCTGCTCTCTTCAAACCATGTCCAAGCATTGACTGTTGCTCCTTGACCACCCAATTGACTCTTAGAATGTAACATATTCCTCCCAGTTAATTATTTTACCTTAATACTGTAATTGGATCTGGACAAACATCTGGCAATATGTGTATTTGCTGGATAGTATGCCTTCCTCCATGGGAAAGAAGATTCTCAAGCCTTTGACTAGTGAAAGATTATCCATGGGAATCTATGGCAAGTGACCAGTTACTTGCAGAATCTCTGGGCAATTGGGAAAAGGCATTATGTCTATGGGTCCAAAGGGAGCTGTTGATAGGTTCGCGGCTGCTCATAATAGGCATATTCCATTTCAATATGCTAAAAGCATCAACAACACAATGACTGTTGAACAATCCATTGTTGTAGTATTCAGTTGGGAGGGGTGTGGTGAATAAAATGTCCAGCTGGCCAATCAGGAGACAGCTGAGACCCAGCCAATGGAATTCCAGCTGGGAGCATTTAAAAAGCCCAGGCTGACAGTTGGTGGACTGTTAGAGTTAGTGTTGAGATGCACAGACATTTGAGAAAGTTAAGCCAGAGAGAGGGCTGTGTTTTAGGGTGTTCCTGAGGGAACTGTGTTTTGAGAGAGTTAGAGTCTAGAAAGGAGAGACACTGAACACTTACAGAACTCTAAAGAAGAGAGTTGCTGTGGTGTTCTTTCCAGATAGATATTGTTAGCCAGTGTGGCTGAGGTACTGTGAGTGAATTAAAGCAAACGTTATAATTTTGTAACGAAGAAAGACTATAGTAGCAAGTTCTGGAGCAAGTTACATTTATTACATGCCTCTATAATTATTAAAAGGGTAAAAGTACCCCACTAAATCTTGTGCCAATAATGAAAATGAAATAAAAGGCACAAGATTGCCTTGGCACAAGATTTAGTGGGGTACTTTTACCCTTTTAATAATTATAGAGGCATTTTTGCACCAGGGCTTTGTTATTTCTTACATTATTGTTTTTGAATTTAAAATGTATTGACAGCCTTGGTTTATGAATTTTCATTTTTACCTTTTTCTGCATTTGCAGTTTCTTCAGTGGGGTAAATGTTACCCTTTTAGTTATTTGGCCTTGTTTTGAACTATAAGTGCTTTTTAAGCACATTGTTATTTTTTTATAAATTCAGCCCTAGATTTTTTTGTGCCTTTTATTTCATTTTCATCATTGGCATGTGATTTAGTGGGGTACTTTTACCCTTTTAGTAATTATAGAGGCTTTTCCACTCCAGGGTTTAGTTATTTCTTATATTTTTGTTTTTGAAGATAGGAGGGCTATTGTTCGATTTTATTCTTTTGGCACAACCCCTTTCTTTGGTTTTTTGGTTCACGTCTTGGTTTTTGCCTTGGGAACTTGTGTTGGTTTCTTGAGGATTTGGATGGGGACATCATACAAAAGGCAGTGTGGGTCCCTTACACTTCATTAGGTGGCAAGGGTGGGGATAACAAGTTCCCACTGGACTGCCAGCTAGAATTAAAGTGAAAAAGGAGAAAGGTGGCAGTAGTGTGCGCCACAGGGGGAATCCTTGCTCCACTCATCATGTTCTTTCCCTTTTTCCTTTTATCTCCAAATTATTATTTTTTAAGAGTTCTCTCTGCATAAAATGTGGAACAGAAGATTTATCTTAAGAAAATCCATTCTCTCTGCCCCAAAATATGCAAATCAAGAAGAGTTGTAACTTGCACTTCTGCCTAATTGGAATCCAAGGTTGGAGTTCCCAAAGAATTTTGGAATTTTTGGCAGTCACTGTGGGGATGGGAACTTATATTGCTACTAAAATATGTGGATAGATGAGTCATGTGAGAGGGAAGGAAAGCTAAGCAAGGCTCTTCCTGCACTTCCTTTATAGTTTGCAGCCCCCCACTAGAAAGGACTTTATTTGCTTCTTAAGTTTTATCTGCAATTGTAAGATCTGGAAACATTTTTAATTAAAAGCTGTAAATCTTGGTTACTAGATATCTGATTCCACCCCCACCCACCCCTTCGACAGTAACACACAAAGCACACTTAGACAGAGTCAAACCTTTTGCCCACCTTGTTCAATACTGGCTGCAGTCCAGTTTGTTTACGCATTCCAATTTACACACTTTGCATGTGTGAATTGTGCTACAAAAGCACTTGGACATTTTTGTCTGATGCAGAATATCTGCACTCAGTTCAAGGTTGGAGAAGCAGAGTTGCACATGTGGTGCCATTGCACATGAAGGTGGATATTCAGCTATGCATTAAGTCACCTGCAGTTGTGGATTCAGCTGCACAGTTATGGGTTTGAACCTCATGGCAGTTGAAGGCATCCACAGAAATCTCTGGTAGGATGGAGTCCCAAGGGTAAAATGTACAATGTGGGAAATAGCAGCAGCCATGATGACACAGCATTTGATCACTGCTGAGTCATGCTGACTCATGCTGTGTCATAGGATGTGACAACATGGAGATGGTCACCTGATGCTGGAAAGCACACAAAACTGCTGCAAAACTGCAGAGTCACTCAGATGAGTGACAGGTGTCCAGCAGGAAGAGGCAGGGCCAGAAAGCCATGTGGAGCCATGGCTATATAAGGCAGAAGCCTCTGGACACACATGTGGTTGGTGTTGTCGTGGGTTGTTGTTGGTTGTATAGTGGATTGCTGTGGATCGCGTTGGATGATTGCTGTAAATAACCTTGTACATAGAGGAACTAAGATTAAAGCCTCATCTGAGAAACATCTGTCTGTGGAGTCTCTTTACTCTGTCTGGAAGGGGAGAGATACTTCTCCAGCTGACAAGCTACCTGCTGCATCTGAGAAGATCGTGATCCTGGTGCTGCACATAATAATAATAATAATAATAATAATAATAATAATAATAATAATAAATTATTTATATCCCGCCCAATGGATACCCAATCAGGGCGGCTTACAAGAATAAAAATACAATCCAAATAAAACATAATACAAGAAGACCCCCCCCTTAAAACAGTATTAAATCAAACAGGATTAAAATCAACATAGTTAAAATTTAAGATCCAAACAGAACAACTAAGCCTTACAAGATGATCCCCTCCATCTAACGATGGGGCCATGTAGGAGCATCATTTGTGCGGCTGCTTATGTCCGAGGTGGGGGTTAACTAGTCCGGAAAGGCCTGCCGGAAGAGATCCGTCTTAATAGCCTTTTTAAAGCTATCCAAAGATGTTAATAGACGGATCTCGTCCGGCAGGTCGTTCCAGACTACACTGTGTAACCATGCTAACAATCTCCTCCAACACCAACCGCATTTCAAAGGAACTTAAGTTTAAATTGGATGAAATTTCACATATTTAAATTTGGATTCCAAAGATTGATTTGTATAGGATGATGTAATTCTGCATTGCATTATATTCTAATTTCATTAACATCACATTTAGTACTTTCTAACAGATGTTGATAAACTAGACTTGTATTCCAAGCCTGGAAAAGTAAACCTGCTCCATCTGTTGTTCAATGGTCACAAGATCTCGCTACTTTAACTACTTGGGAACATGTGCTTCCTAGATACTAGCTTGAAGGAGATTTTGGGAATATTATCAGATTGTATTCATGCATATTTCTTCTTTTATCTTGGTTTTTTTCTTTGTAATCAAATATTTTTTTAAAAAATTCCTATATATAGTGGGACCTTGGTATCCACTGGGTTTAGGTTCTAGAACCCCTGTGGATACCAAAATCCTTGAATGCTCAAGTCCTATTAAATAGAGTGGCAAAGTAAAATGGTGTATCTTATTTAAAATGGCAAAATCAAGGTTTGCTCTTTGGAACGTATATATATTTTTGTATATTTTTAAGCTGTGGATGCTTGAATCCAGGGATAAAAAATCTGTGGCTATGGAGGACTGACTGTGTGTGTTGTTGTTGTTGTTGTTGTTGTGTGTGCCTTCAAGTAGTTTCTGACTTACAGAGGGACCCTAAGGCATGAGATTTTCTTATATAGCTTCAGTACCTCAAGCACTGGCCAGAATGGATCAGAATATCGTTTGACATTAAAGTGGCAGATATAGTGTCACATATGGAAGAGCTAAAAACAGACTTCCAACCTTCCATTCATGCTCTTTCTTGACCTAAATAAAAATAGGGGTAGAACTGTTTTACAGTTGGGGATTCAACATTGGCAGACAGGCTATTATTAGTTTTGCCTACCTGGAGGAATTTGCAGGGTAAATTACCTTTCCCATCCCTTGTCATGCAAACATTTTAAAATATGAAGACTCTTACAATGTTTACATAGAAGTCTCCTGTGTATGATGTAGCTCAATCCCAATAAGTGTGCATAGGATTGACTGCCAGCTGCCTTTATTATTCCTGGGAGGGCTCAACAACAATCACTGTCTTGGTATTTCTTAGCGCTTGATCATTTAGTACATTTAGAATCGTAGAATCATAAGAGTTGGAAGGGGCCCCTTAGGCCATCAAATACACCCACTGATCAATGCAGGAACTCCAGCTAGAATATCCCCAGCAGGTAGCTGTCCAGCCTCTTTTTGAAGATGTCCAGAGAAAGAGATCCTGCCACCTCTCTAGGTAATTGGTTCCATTGCCAAACTGTTCTTACTGTCAAGAAACTCTTTCAAATGTTCAGTCGAAATCTACTTTCCTATAATTTAAAACCCGTAGGCCTGGTCATACCCTTTGAGGCAGCAAAGAAAAAAAATATCTCTGTGACAGCCCATTAGATGTTTAAAAATTAAAAACATGCTACCTCTCATTCTTCTCTACTGGTTGATCATTCCAGAAGAGGCTCGACTATACAGGAGTCTATATTGTCCAATTCTGCCAAATGATGAGGTGTGAGTCTGTTGTTTTTATTATTATTATTATTATTATTAAGATTCAATAGACTAACTGAAAGAAAACTTTCAGTCTCAAAGGTGCTACAAGACCTCTCTATATACTGATTCTACAGACTAACTCAGCTATTTCTTTGAATTCTTTTATTATTAGATTTATATTTGTATCCCACTTTTTACCCAAAATTTGGACTCAAAGTGGCTTACAGTACAATTGAAAACATACAAAAGTGATGATTAAAATGGAATTAAACTACTAAAATAGTAATAGCCTAGTCTTGGAAGGCTCAACTCCCCTCCTCTTTCCCAGGTTCCATGAATAAAAGAATGTTATAGTGATATAATTCTTTAATCCATTTTTTTTCATTAGGATAAATTATTCTTCCTAGTCACCACAGTTTTAGCAAAGTGGTTCATGACTGTGAATGGGGGGAAAGTGCTATATCTCTGTTGTGTTGTCACATATATGCATGTCCACACACACATATATTGGTTTCACCTTCACCAGTGTAATCTCCTTGGAAGCTGCCACACTGCTGAATTAATGCAGTTTGACACCACTTTAACTGTCATGGCTCCATCCTATGGAATCCAGTGATTTGTAGTTTGTTGTGGAACCAGAGCTCTCTGATAGAGAAAGCTAAATAGCTCACAAAATTACAAATCCCAAAATTCCATAGCACTGAGCCATGGAAGTTAAAGCAGTGCATTAATCCTGCAGTGGATGCAGCCAGCTGCTTAAATTATTTCCAAAATAACATGCAAACTGTCCCCAGTCTTGTGCTCTCCAGACCTTTTGGACCAAAGCCTTCAGTATTAGCAGGAAGCATCAGGCATACTATCTGGGGCTGATGGAAACTGTAGTCCAAAACTCCAGAGGGTAACTGTGTTATATATAAAGAATCATAATGAAGTATAGTAACTTGCCATGCAAAGTTGGCTAAACCAGGAGCAAAAAAAATAAAAATAAGAATCTCTATTCCCTGGTTATCTTCTAATAGAAACCATATTTCTACAGCCTGGATGTACATTGTTCTATGACCTCTCCCTTTGTTCTCAGTTACCCTTTACAAAATAGTACATTTTGTATCATTTGTAAGTTAAGGGAGAAGATTGTGGCGTGGTCCCTGAATGGTTCTGCCATCTTCTTTTTCTGTTTGCTTTTTTAAAAAAGTGCCTTTCATAAATTCAGAGGAAGGGGGGGCAGATTGGTGAATCAGGAAAAGTAATTTATCGCACGCGGAAGAAAGTGCTGACAGCTTTGAATGAATATCTTTCTTCCTCCAGGTCTTACTGCACTTGGTCCAACTGCATATAAAGATTAGTCACCAAGAAGAATCCCCAAAACAGCAATGACTTCCAAAGAACTCCTGGAAATGATTAAGGAAGGGAGATGACCAAAGGGTAGAAACATGGAGTGGGGGAGAGAGAAGAAGTCTTTCAACCATTTATGTGGTGAACGGATTTGCTGAGAAAAAGGATTATGTCTTCTGGCTCCAGTTTTTAATAAGTGTCTAATTTCTCATCCAACAATGGACTCCTGTTCTTATATTCTGCTACAGAAGTTGTGCGGCTGTATTCCTCGCTGCCCAAACAAGTTCAAAAGCCAGCTTGAGTTTATGTCCATTATATATATATATATATATATATATATATATATATATATGATAGATAGATAGATAGATAGATAGATAGATAGATAGATAGATAGATAGATAGAGATATATAGGACATCAAAACAAAGTGGCTTTTGAACTTGTTTGGGCATCAAGGAATACAGCCGCACATCTTCTGTAGCAGAATATAAGAACAGGAGTCCATTGTTGGATGAGAAATTAGACACTTATTAAAAACTGGAGCCAGAAGACATATATATCAGTGTGTGTGTGTGTGTGTGTGTGTGTGTATACACACACAAAAAAAAATAAGAAAGCTAGTGTCATGTAGTGGTTTGAATGCTGGGCTATGACTCTGGAGAACAGGGTTCGAATCCCAGCTCGGACATGTAAACTCACTGGGTGACCTTGGGCAAGTCACACTCTCTCAGCCTCATGGGATGGCAATGACAAACCTACTCTGAAGAAACTTGCCAAGAAACCTCCATGATAAGAAAACCCCATGAGCCCTAAGGGTCACCTTCGGGTAAGCCATGAGTTGGAAATGACTTGAAGGCAGACAGCAAAAACACAACTATATGGGCTATATATTTACAATCTCAGTAAGCTTTGAGAACCATACCGTTGTTGTTTTCCCTGAATTTCTTAAAGAAGGCAGTGGGGGGCTGAAAATCAGTGGTTTGCCACAGAACTCCTAAGTGAGCCTCTTGGCTAGGATGAGGCATGGACCAAGGACACAGAATCAGCCCTATTATTGGGCAGAGCATGGAAGCCAACCCAGCAAGACATTTTGCATGTCCTAAAAAGAGCGAGTATGGTGGAGTGGTTTGAATGCTGAACTCCGAGTCTGGAGACCAGGGTTCAAATCTTTGCTCAGCCATGGAAATCCACTGCCTCAGAAGAAAGCAAAGGAGGGGGAGGGGGGACTCTGTAGAAAATCTTGCCAAGAAAACTCTTGATAGGTTTGCCTTAGGGTCACCATAAGTCAGGAACAACTTGATGGTACAAATGAAAAAGAGAACGCATTGTTATTTACTTTATTATTGTTGTATTTTTATTGCCAGGAATGGAAAGAAGAGTTTGCTGCCTGTAAACCCGTTGGGTTTTCATTGGAGCCTTTGTTCAGGGAACCAGTGCTCTATGAATTGTACACTTTGGGTGCATCTATGCTGTAGAAATAACGCAGTTTGACACCATTTTAACTGCCATAGCTCCATCCTACAGAATCCTGGGATTTGTAGTTTTGTGAGGTGCTTTGGCAGAGAAGATTAAAGACCTTGTAAAACTACAGATACCAGGATCCCACAGGTTGGAACTAGAGTACTTATAGTGGTGTCAAACTGCATTATTTCTACAGTGTAGATGCACCCATTGTCACATTTTCTTTCACCTTTTTCATGAATGCTATGGCCAGAATCAAACTGACATCTTTGACATGTGTAAGTTCTCCTGGAGAAGTGGTGGGACATTTTTGGTTGCATGAGCAAAAAAGTAGTTTTCGGTTTGCAGAAGGGTTGTGTATTGTACACTGATATGCATGCACATTACACATGGATGTGCATGAACACATGCCAAGTAACTCCATGAATATAAACTTATGTTTCATCTCCTCGAAGTAGGATCTCCACTTTTAACTTCCTAGTATATGTTATTCCTTCTGTGTTTGTGTTATTATTTGTCATTAGGGCTTTTGCATTTAATTCAATATTGGTTATATTATACTTTGAATATGAACTATGGTTCCTTGGTTGTGATTTATACTTGATTTGATTTATACTTTGCTAGGGCCATCATGGGCTAATCGTGGTCCTTTCTGTTTTGGTTTTTATTTTCTGAGGTCCGCCTCTCTTATTCTGGGTACTTTATACCTTTACTTGGGTGAATGGGGAGGTACCATTTATTGCTGCATTTCTGGCAGAAAAAATTCCTCAGCTGGGCCTATAGGGTTTGATCTATTGATGCAACAGAATGAGACTGTGGTGTCATTAAAGTATGACTGGAAGTCAAAAGTCCAGGGTCCTATGCAGCAGAATAAGTGTGAGGACCATTAGTGTACAAGGACTAGTTTGTGGAAAGGTGAAAAGAATGTCATGAAAGTAGGATGGCATGCTGGGGAATGGCTTTTATAGATTATCCGCTCTCTCCCAATGCATGGGAGGCCCATTCTTTGGATACAACTGGTCTCCCAGTTTCTTTCCCTAGACTTTAACTTTCCCCGCTCACTTTGCTGCTTTATGTGATCATGATTAACAAGAGCAGATGTTTCGAACCTGTTATGGAGATGTAATAATTTCACCACTTAGCATCCTACTAAATAACCCACATCACCACTGCATTAAAGTTCCCCAGCTTCCCAGCCTCAAAGTCTTCACCTATTGCAAACACTCCCTCCTCTTTTTATTCCCTGGAAGACTTTCTTTTCCTGTGGACCTGGCCTCATTAGATTTATTTATGACCGTCTAGTCTGTATAGCTAACTATTGCACAAAGGTATCACTGTATTTTTGTGCCCATGATGTACATAGCACCATTATGTCAAAAACAGCTATAATTTATTTTGGCTTATGCATTTCTTTTCTCTGCTTTATCCTTTTTATTTTATTTTCCCTTTTTTAGCAAAACCCTGTGGTGTTTTTCAATTAGAGCCAGCTCTTGTTGCACTGATTATCAAAGACCTGTTATCACAGAACATCTGTACCAAATATTAAAACATCTGTATGTGGTTGGGTGTTTTTTTCAACTAAAAAAAACCTTAAGTCTCCCCTGGACTCATTTATTCAAATGTTTTCCATCATAAAAAGAGCCTTTCAGAAGGATGGAAGGGACAGAGAACATGGTAGGAAATTTGGGTTAGTACAGACAAATACTGATGGCTGAGACCCAAATGGGGATTCTCATGGATCACCTGCTTTAGTCAGAGCTTGAGAAATAACATTAGAACTAGAATTCCCAGGATTCCCCAGATAGAATGGACACTGACTAGAGGATTCTGGGAGATGTAGACCAAACCATTACTCTTCACAGCCCTGATTTTAGCACTTGTTGTGAATTGTGTCTGGGCCCAACATTAAAGTACAGGTTAAGTCTCCCTTATCCAAAATGCTTGGGACCAGAAATATTTTGGATTTCAGATTTTTTTCAGATTTTGGAACATTTATATACACATAATGGGATATCTTGGAGATGGGACCCAAGTCTAAATGTGACATTCATTTATGTTTCATATACACCTTATAAACATAGCCTGAAGGTAATTTTATACATAATCGTTTTAATAATTTTGTGCATGAAACAAAGTTTGTATATGCTGAACCATCAGAAAGCAAAGATGTCACTATCTCAGCCACCCATGTGAATAATTTTGGATTTTGGAATATTTTGGATTTCAGAATTCTGAATAAGGGAGACTCAACCTGTATTCAATAACTACATACCAACTAGTCTCAACACATTATATAATCTGTCTTCACACAATCTTTCTTAGACTCTATTATGTCTTCATCCAAGCTTTGCATCTGACTCTCAACACATCATTCTTAAAGCAATTCCCACTTTTCACTCCCTCATCAATCACCATCCATGTGCTAATTCACCCAACATTCTGCCCAGGTCATTTGATCTTTACCCACTTTCATAATCCTATTTATCCTTTCAAATAATCTAATATGATATAATAACACAAACCACAATGCAAAGTAGGAACATCACACTGACCACCACAAAGCTCCTTTCACTATTAATGTTAGAGGAATCTAAACACTGGAAATTCCTATAGAGAGTGACTTCTTAAACTACACATGAAATAGGGATTTTGATACTGTTGAGTGTTCAGGGGATGTGACAGCCAGAATGGTATAGTGGTTTGAGCACTGGACTATGACTCTGGAGATCAGGGTTCGACACTCTGTCTAAGCATACAAACCCACTGGGTGACCTTCGGCAAGTCACATTCTCTCAGCTTCAGGGGAAGGCAATGGCAAACCTCATCTGAACAAATCTTGCCAAAAAAACCCTATGATAGGGTCACCTTAGGGTCGCCATAAGTCAAAAATAACGTAGAGGTACAACAACAACGAATTCAGGGGATGTCTATACTGACAGGAAATCCTATAGCCACTTCATAGCCACAGTGCATTTTTTCTGGTCCACACCAACCACAATAAGGCCACACTCCCCATGGTGAGATGGGAATAACCCACCACACATTTCCCTCAAGTGAACTCATGTCAGTGTAGAAGGATGATTCTACAGTGATCACCTGTCCTATACTTCACAATATTTTCAGTCACACAGCCATGTCCACTTCACTATACATATACAACTATCCGGATTTTCCAGGAAAATGTGGGGAGAAAGGCAGTTCTTTTTTTTTTTTTATTGGATTTTCAGAAAGGAAAAAAAACACCCTGCATTGCCTGTAAATCATCACAAACATTGTGTACCTGGGTCACAGTAGCTACAAGGTGAATGCAGGGCTTTTGGCCAGTGTAGACACACACTCATACAAAGGTTAACAGACACTATTTCTTCTGATGTACTGAATAAGCCATACCAGACTGGTGAATAGCCAGGGATTGTGGGTTTTGAAGTCTTAAAAAATTGAGGATCATTAGTGTATAAGGACTAGTTTGTGGAAAGGTGAAAAGAATGTTATGGGAGTAGGATAGAGTGCTGGGGAATGGCTTTTACATATTATCCAATCTCTCGCAACGCATGGGAAGCCCATTCTTTGGGTACAACTGGTCTCCCAGTTTCTTTCCTTAGACTTTAACTTTTCCCTCCTCACTTTGCTGCTTTATGTGATCATGATTAGCAAAAGCAGATGTTTCTACCATCCTCCCATTCCTATATTAGAATGTGTGTCAGAGTTGCCAGGTTTTCTGCAGAGCAATACAGGACAGATTCCCCCAATTGCCAAGCCAGCTCACAAATGGCTGAAACACATGAGGCAGGCCAATATAACATATCTTCCAACAGTTCATGGATGAAATCTTGGACACATGTGGCCAAGCAACCACCTTGGGTATCACACCTGTAGGAAGGGGGTATATAAATGCAACAATGTACATTTGCAAGTTTCAGATTTGTGGTTTTGACTATTTGTGACTTTGTAGCTGTTGCTTAACAAGGTCAACCTCTTCACCCCACTCCTCTTCATACTTCCTCCCAGCCAAGCCAAATCCAACACTGTATATTCCCCTGCTTTGCCAAATTTTGCACCCTCCTCATTTCCAAAGACCTTCCCTTTGAATCCAATGTTTGCAGCCACCCCTGGAAAGATTCAACTTTTCTCCCCTCCTTGTCCTCCCCTTCTGTCCCAGCCAGACAAAAGCAACACTGTACCTTCTCTTTGTAGTGTTGGCTGCAAACATCAGATTCAGAGTGGAAAGACTTTGGAAATGAGAAGAATGCAAAGTTTGTCAAAGTGGGGACGGTACGGTATTGCTGTTGTCTGGCCAGGAAGGAAGAGGAGGAGAAGGAACGAAGGTGGATCCTTTGCAGCCATGGCTGCTAACATCAGATTGAAAGCGGAAGCATTTTAAAAATGTGGGGGAGGCTATGTGTTTAAAGGTTGCAAAGAGAGTGCTTTTGGTGGAGAGGACTCTTTAGCATTCCTGTTGGGGAGGGATAACACATTCACAGGGGTCTTTGGCCCCTAACCCTCGTGAATGTGGAGGGGTGACTGTATGGCCAAGTTGGTAACAGTTATTAATGAGGATGAATGCACAAACTAAGAGATGCTGCAGCAGGTTGCTTTTTCTTGCGCCTACTGGGAAGGACAAGATTCTGCTTTCCCACTGCATTCACATTAAACTACTTTTGCACTTTGAATTCACTTGCAACATTTGAAATGAGCTGAGGACAAAGGGGTAAAATGAGAGGAAGAGAGTGAAACAGGGACATTTTAAAAGCAACTGAAAAATTGGGGTGACAGAATATTAATCAGGACTGTCCTTGCCAAATTGGAACATATAATGATCATGCTTTAAGTAGACCTTTCAGAATGGTGAGTTCATGTAACCAACATATGCTTAACCCTTAACCATTTATTCACACAAACCCCCAACTGAAAGACCAAGCTTTCGTGGTTCTCGTTGTTCCTTAAATTAAACATATCAAATGAAGTTTAAAACAATACTCATATTGAAAATATACACTAACATCTGTGTTTGGGGCATAGGCTTCAACGATGACGGCTGGTTTGCATTACCCTGAAGAAATCAAAGCATCCCATGAAGTCGACAAAGTAGAGTTGAAAAAGGATTAACTGTATTGAAGCACAATTTTCCCTCTTTCTTTTGCTCTGGATTTCTGGTGTAATTGGGAGTTTTTGAGCTGTACAACAACAACAAAAAGCCTCCATTTTCAGATCACGCAGGCCCTCATTACCCATCTCAAGTAGGAGGTACAGCTTGAAGAAATGATATTCTGAAAAGTCTGCTTCCAGTGGAGTCTCTTGAAACAATCAGTTTTCAGCTGACTAATAGGTCAAAATGACATTATTCATGGAGGAAATTCATTTCTCTTTTTTAAAAGAAAAGAAAAGAAAAAGTCCCAATACATTCCATCTGACTTTCAAAATGCTCTAATCAACTTTGGGAACTGAAAAATCACACCATGTACTCAACTGTCTTCCAAAATATTCTTTTTCAAAAGTTAGATATGTGCCAGTCAGAACTGGCTGCAAAATATTTGGGTAACTGAGCAATGAAAAAGTTAGTTGATGGTGCCCACCCAGTCAGGCTTTGCAATGCCCTAGTCCATGACACCTTGACCCCAACTCTGTTTTCCATGGACCCAGATATATTTCCCAGAGTCCTGAGTACCTCCTAGCACCAAGGGAAGTTATTTTTCCTCACCTCAGGGTTCATCTATTCCAAAATATTCTGACCCCGGAGCTGCTGCAGATTTCCCACTTCACAATGACACAAGGTCAGGGGGACCTGATGTCATAACTGCAAAGGTACTGGCAAATGTAAGACATTCAAGAAAAATGTAGGGCATTACAAAATAAAATCTAAAAACACTTATTAGTATTATTATTATTATTATTATCATTATTTCTTATATCCCACCTTTTGCCTAGGCAATCAAGGCGGCTTACAAATATGAGATTCAGGTTAAAAACATACAATTAGAATAAAACAATAATACAATACCCCCCCCCTTAAAAACTAAATGCAGTATTAAAATAAACAAAAATTTAAAACAGCACGCATTCTGGAACACCAATAGGTGTGTCTAGCAGGGAGAAACACAGGTGCAGCTGGAGCAATCTATTCCGGGAAGGCCTACTGGAAGAGATCCATCTTGACAGCCTTTTTAAAGCTGTCCAAGTTGGTTAGTTGACGGAGCTCTGGAGTTCCACAATCTGGGGGCAGCGGCCAAGATCGTCCTCTGGGAGGTTGTTGCTAATCTAGTTTTTACTGGTTGCAGCAGATTCCTCCCAGAGGACCTGAGGGTACGGGGTGGATTGTATGGAAGAAGGCGATCCCTTAGGTAGGTTGGGCCCAGGCCATGTAATATAAATATACATTCTGAATAAATGTGCCTTGAGCTCTAGGGGAGGGCATGTTTTGTCTGCTGTTGTTCCTAGGAAAAAAGAATTT
This sequence comes from Phrynosoma blainvillii, assembly GCA_026167975.1. NCBI lineage: Eukaryota > Metazoa > Chordata > Lepidosauria > Squamata > Phrynosomatidae > Phrynosoma > Phrynosoma blainvillii. Next base: position 20,092,228 of record JANUYF010000004.1, on the reverse strand, counting down.
GAGAAGGATCCATCCTATCCTGCTATTTGTGGCTAGGACAGGCTGAAAATACAATGGACCTTCCACATTCACTGGCATTAGGGGTACAGGACCTCCATGAAAGTGGGAAAACCGCAAATAAAAAACCCACTATTTTTTTTAACCTGAGAGATCACCTCTTTAGGAATCTCTAGGTCCTCCAGCACACTCTATGTCAATATCTGCCAGAAGCTGCCCATAGAATTGCACTGGAGGATCAACAAATGCCTAGAGAGGTGTTCTCTCTAGGAATCACTAGGTCCTCCAGTGCTACTTCTGGTGAATGTTGAGATTCCTAGAGAGAACATGTTAATGAAATCCGTGAATAAGCAAATCGGCAAAAGTCAAAGCCGCAAATGTGGAGGACCAACTCTATGTGCCCCTTTGAGACATATTTCTTGATAGGGAACAGCAAGTGGTGTTCCTCAATGGACTTCATGGTGATGCTTTGTTAGTTGAGGCATGGTTTTATTTGTTTCCTTGGACTATAAGTGCACTCACCTGAGCACCTACCCTAAAACAAGATACTGTCTAATTCTGTGACTGACACAAGAGTCGCCAACATTCATGGAAAGTCTGTGGCTGGCATGCTGTAGTGGCATACACATGTGTAAGTTGTACTACATATGTGGGGGTGGGGGGAGGAAATTATTTGCCATAACACAACAGACATGTTCTGCTGATGATGGCAGAGGTGGAGTTGGACATACAGAAACATTGTGCATAGTGTTTATGCACCATACATTGTCCTTGTGGTTGTGCATTGCTGTGGTGCATTGCACATTCTGCATTCTGCATTCTGGTTTCACATTGTGCAGCAGCACCCAGTCATTGATCATGTGTTTCACAATGTTACTATTCCACATGTAAGTTGTGTAGTGCTGGCACAGGCTATCTCTTCATGCAGATATTTCTGCTATGTTGAGGGGATGTTGGATTGCAGCCTATCTCTTGAAAGCTTTCCTTAAATCAGGAGTGGGCACACACAAACCCCCAAGGCTGTTTTGTGGTCTTCTACATCTCCAGAAATCCCCAGACTGATCTTTTTCTGGCCAATAAAGAGGGTGAATTGCTGTTCCTGGAAGGCTCCAAATACAACAATATACTTTTTATATAGCTTCAATTCCTCCCTGTACAATTTAACATTTTTAAAAATACCAATTCTGGAGATTTCTAGCCACTTTGGGGTTTTAGTTGATAGTTTCTCCCTCTCAAAAGATCCTCAGAAATAAAGGTGGTCCTCAGTTTTTCTACTTTCACAGAGGTCCAATTGCACACACTGAATGTTGCAGCTCACCCACTCCAGTCACCCAGAAAGGTACAATGGGGTATAATATCAACCACTCTTTATTCCTGCAGGCCTTCCATGGGTTGATTGATGTCTGCTTGTCTTGCCTAGATTAGATCAGCTCCTTTGGAGATCAGTCTACATTGTGTAGAATGCCAATAATATGTCGAAAACTTTATTCATTTGAATTATGTGTGATACATTTAAACCCACAGCTGGATACAGGATGCAAATGCCAGATGCCAGAATGGATGCCATCCAACAATCACACCACCTGCATCGAGCCCTGCATAAACTTGGCAGCTTTATAAAAATGAAGCAATAATCAACCCTGAGGATATGTGGTCAAAAACTGTGAGAAAATCCAAGAAATTACATTTATAAGAATGTAAGAAGAGTCCTGCAAGATTAGGCTATGTCATTTGTGAATTCTGGTAAGTTCCTTTTACCCAATTCTTTTTATTAAAGGCTTACATAAAACATCAGTAGACTGTCCCCTACCCTACCATGCCACCCAGCCACCAATGGCCAGTGAAGGATTCTGAAAGTCAGTAATGGCTGGTGGCTTACATCTCTGTGGAGCTGTGAATCTGCTTTGGGTTTTAATCTAAGGGTCTTATCACACTCTTTAAAAAGCCAGTTTACCCTTTTTGGCTTGAATCTTCATCCGGCATACACCCAGATGTTATCACATGGGCCAGCTCCTTAAATCGCCGCCAAATCCACCACCCAAATCCAGACCAGGTAAACTGCGGGTCGAAGCCATGTTCAGCTGGCTGATTTTTTAAATTGGAAGCTTCTGACTTCAAAAATTGGCCAGCTGAGCTCTGCAGTTTACCCGGTTTGGAGTCGGGTGGCGGATTCGGTGGCGATTTAAGGAGCTGGCCCATGTGATAACGTCCGGATGTATCCCAGATGAAGATTCAAGCTAAAAAAGGTAAACCAGCTTTGTTTAGTTTCCAAGCACTTAAGTACCCATGGAAGTCTATCCTCCAAAATAAGTAAGACTTCAAAATGTTGTGGTTTGTCTGGTTTGTGCCCAGAGTGGGGAAAAAATTCCAGCCACAACATGGTTTTCAGCCAAGCACATTTGGAGCAATCCTCCATTGGCACTCCGTTGGCATATGCATCCAGCCACTCCATATCCAAGAGGTACATGTGCCTGTCGGGAAGCATTACTACACTCTCTGTCAACGCCTGAACCAAATCACATGACTAATAACCTGGCTCACTGCATTTGGATGTGATCTCTTGTAGACAGCAGGGAACCTCTCCCCCTCGCCCTTTCTCTCTCTTCCAAGAACTTTTGGTGGGAATCAAGTGTTCAGAGTTGACTTTTATAAAGCTGGGTTTCTGTATAGCAGCAGATGATATGTAATGGATGTGCAGATAGATCTGGGTCAAAGACCAGATGCTATGCTTACTACAACTCCACACACAGGCATGTCTCAGTGCTGCTTCACCCCATACTGTGAGGAAACTTCACATTGCAAAACTGTTGACTATTTTCTGGGACAATGATAGAGCTGGATACAGTTTAAACTATAATGAAAGTCAAAATCTGTGGGTTAGTCTACATGTAAGTGCTTTGTGTGGATTGTTCAGGATTTTTGCACATTCACAAGGATAATTGTCTTCACTTTCCTGCACAAATCCACATCTAGAAAACATATGCAGGGGTTGGCCACATAGCAAAGTACAGTACGTTTTTGTGGATTTTGTATGACATTGAAATTCACATCTCTTTGCATCTATCCCACTGCTGAAAATGCACAACCATCTGAATCCATGCAAACAGACAACCAGGAATGCAATAATGCACATTTCTGTGGATTTCCATGGATACTCCAGTAAAAACCATGAAGGCTTTTTCTACAGAGCTTAAGGAGTCCCACACACACACCCTGCAAAAAAGCCAGAATTCCTGCAACTCACTTATAGCTGGATCACATTCTACTCCTGAAACGAGAAGTATTTTAATCATTAAACCCTATGTTGGGGACCTCCCCTTTTGTTACATATTGAGTCCAACATCACCCAGCCAGCAATCTATGAATTAAAAGTGGTCCCCAGATTTTCTTGAGATCTGGCCAATGACTCACCTTACAAGAAATAGTTGGTGTGCCGGAAGGAGGCTATTGAACACCTCTCTTCAAACATAGTATACAGCGTACCCACCTGACAAGTGCCCCTTCATTGGCAATAGCTAAAAGGTATTGTGGTCTCTCTAAATAAGTTCTTCTGCTCCATTTGCTTCTAATATTTAACACACAGCACCTGGAAAGGCAAGCTTCAAAGCTAAGTTCCCCCATTTGCTTGCCCTAAATCTGCAAGTGACACTAAACCAAATGTGCACACACTCCTCAGTTATAGGCCCAAAGGGAAAGACTACCACCTCAGAGCACTGTCTGAGGAATATTCAGATAAAAGCTAGGATCAAGCCCTTTCAATGTGGGAGAATCTTCTGTATTTTCTTCTATGCCTTTCTAGATGCAGATGATGGCTGCACCATCCCTCCTGAGGCTTCATATACACTGCAGAATTAATGCAATTTTTGTTGGAAGATCTTTGCAGTCTCTCTCCCCCTCCTCCTAAGATAGACAGGATCTTCCCTGCATGCAAACCCTGTTATCCCCTCTTCTAAACAAATCATGTGATTCAGCTCATTTCCTTTAGGAAGTTTTTTCACAACAAAAGAGTTCTCTCTTTTTCTCTCCAGTCTCCCATCGCTCTGCTCTATCAACTTTCTTCAGAAAGATGGTGAGATAAAGATTACTTCTTTTACCTTAACTATTCATTAGCTAGTTACGATGTATGTAAAGGTAATGGTATTCCCCATTGACAAGGTTGTCAAGTGGTGTCCGACCGTAGGGGGTGGTGCTCATCTCCGTTACTAAGCCGAAGAGCCAGCATTGTCAGAGACTACTCTGTGATCCTGTGGCCAGCATGACTGCACAGAACACTGTTTACCTTCCCACCAAAGTGGTACCTATTTATCTACCATCCGGGGGGGGGCGCTGAGGAGATTCCTTGTGGACATCATCAGCGCATCCTTCAGGGAGTGACATATACCATCTTGTCTGAAGGAAGCGGCTGTTAGGCCGCTTCTAAAGAAACCCTCCCTGGATCCCCTGAACATGAATAATTATAGACCAGTGTCCTTAGTTCCATTCTTGAGCAAGGTTATTGAGAGAGCGGTTGCTCTTCAACTCCAGGCAGTCTTGGATGAAACCGATTATCTAGACCCATTTCAAACCGGCTTTAGGACAGGCCTTGGGGTTGAGACTGCCATGGTTGCCTTGACCGACGATCTGCGTCTGAGCATTGACAGGGGTAGTGTGACCCTGTTGGTGCTCTTAGACCTCTCAGCAGCTTTTGACACAATAGATCACGGCATCCTCTTGGGCTGCCTGAGGGGGTTAGGTATTGGGGCCACTGCTCTGCAGTGGTTCCGGTCCTTCCTCTCGGGTAGGTCCCAGAGGGTGTTGCTCGGGGACTGTAACTGCAGTAAGAGGGAGCTCACTTGTGGGGTTCCTCAGGGAGCTATTTTGTCCCCGATGTTATTCAACATCTATATGAACCCGCTGGGTGAGATTATACGGAGTTATGGTGCTGGGTGTTATCAGTACGCTGATGACACCCAAATCTATTTCTCCGTGTCTCGTTCGTCGGCCTCGAATTCCAATGGCATCTCCTCTCTCAATGAATGTCTTCAAGCGGTAATGGGCTGGATGAGGAAAAACAGATTGAAACTGAATCCAGACAAGACAGAGGTGCTCACGGTAGCGGCCCCGAAACCAAGAATTGGGTTGCAACCTCCAGTCCTGGATGGGCTCACACTCTCCTCCAGCGACTGTGTTCGCAGTCTGGGAGTGCTCCTTGACTCGTCGCTCCTGATGACAAATCAGGTTAATGCGACGGTCAGGAGCGCCTGTTATCAGCTCCGGCTGATTCGCCAGCTGCGCCCTTTTCTGGAAGTAAGGGATCTCGAGACTGTTGTGCACGCACTGGTAACCTCCCACCTCGACTTCTGTAATGCACTCTACATGGGGCTACCCTTGTGCCTGGTTCGGAAGCTACAGTTAGTTCAAAATATGGCAGCCAGGCTTGTTTCAGGAACATCTAGGAGGGACCACATCACTCCGGTTTTGAGGTCCCTCCACTGGCTGCCTATTGGCTTCCAGGCCCAGTACAAGGTGTTGGTTATTACCTTTATAGCCCTAAATGGCTTGGGTCCAAGCTATATCAGAGACCGCCTCCTCCCGTATAATCCTCCCCGTGCACTCCGGTCCTCTGGGAGGAATTTCTTAGAGCCCCAAAGATCGGGGCTATCTACTACCTCTTAGAGGGCCTTTTCTGTCGTCGCCCCCAGGCTCTGGAATGACCTGCCAGACGAGATCTATCAATTAACATCTTTAGACAGTTTCAAAAAGGCTGTCAAGACGGATTTCTTCTGGCAGGCCTTTCTGGACTAAATCGCCCAGCCTCGGGCTGTCCCCTCTTCCCTCAGACACACTATTTTGAACCCTGGTTCCCTTCGCAGTGTAACAACGGGGTAATGTGGTATGGTTTTAATTATTTTAATTGTTATGATTTTCTTGTTTAATTTTTTAATTGGATTTTAACTGTTATTGTTTAATAATGTTTTAAGGGGGGGAGGGATATGCTGTTTATTTTAATTTGTGTTTTATGCTGTAAACTGCCCGGATTGGGCAACCATTGGGTGGTATATAAATAATTTTTATTATTATTATAATAAGCCTCTATGCATATGTGGATTGAAGCCATTAGTAAAGTTTTGTTTTTAAACTACAAGCTATTTGTGCTGTCTTTGAGTCAGCCTCAGTTCCTAGAGGAACAGTTAGGCAAGGACACAAATGGTCTTGGACGGGGAACACACAGAGGAAGTCGCTGGAGAAGAGAAGGTCACATCACACACACAGGAGGCAGAAAGCTGGAGGAAGCTGGAGGAAGGTCACACACAGAAGTAAGGAGACCAGGGATCGTACTGGGAGCTTGCGGCTACAGAATCGATTTCAAGCTCTTACTCTTAGCAAGGAGGACGCAGAAGAGCAGCATGGACAGATTTCAGAGACAGAGCAGGGGACCCTGGCAGTTCCACCACAGGGAACAGTCACTGCTAAGCCTCGGAGGAGGCGTGTGGTCGTGGTGGGGGACTCCTTGCTGAGGGGGACAGAAGCAGTGATTTGTGGGCCTGACAAGATGTCTCGAGAGGTGTGTTGTCTTCCTGGGGCAAAGATCAGAGATGTGACAGAGAGGCTGACAAGACTGGTCAGGCCTACCGACCAATACCCCTTCCTTTTGGTCCACGTGGGAACGAACGACACAGCAAGACACAGCCTTCAGAACATCAAAAGGGATTACGAGGCTCTAGGAAAGAAGCTGAAAGAAATGGAGGCACAGATTGTCATCTCATCTCTTCTGCCAGTTCAAGGGCATGGTCCAGGAAGAGAGAGGAAGATAGCAGATGTCAACAATTGGCTCCGCAGATGGTGTCGTCGAGAACAATTTGGATTCTTGGATCATGGGCTGCGGTTCCATGAGGGCGGACTCCTGGCAAGGGATGGGCTGCATCTCACACCAGTTGGAAGAAATGTTTTTGCCAATGGTCTGAAGAATTTGATCAGGAGGGCTTTAAACTGAACTGTGTGGGGAAGGGAGACAACGTCCTGGAAGACAAAAGGACTGGAGAAAATAGTCAAACTGTCATAGAGGAAACAAGGCAAACAGTACAGGGACCCAACAGTGGGAGGCAAAAAAAAGGGCACAGGCAGCAAGTAAAGGGGACACATGGTCTTAGATGTCTCTACACTAATGCACAGAGCATGGGAAATAAGCAAGATGAACTTGAACTCCTAGCACAACAAAGCAAATATGATATAATAGGCATCACTGAAACCTGGTGGGATGAGTCTCATGACTGGAATGTAGAAATAAAGGGGTATAACCTTTTCAAGAGAAACAGGACAAACAGGAAAGGAGGAGGAATAGCATTATATGTCAGGGATATTTACACCAGTGAAGAAATCCAGGACATCAATCCTGGAAGCCAAGTGGAGAGCATCTGGATAAAAATTAAAGGGGAAGGAAACAACAGGGATGTTAGTGTGGGAGTCTACTACAGACCCCCAACTCAAGCAGAAGAATTGGATGAAGCCTTTCTAGAACAGATGACCACACACTCAGAAAGGAGAAATATAGTAGTGATGGGTGACTTCAACTATCCGGATATTTGCTGTAAGTCAAACTCGGCAAAATCCTCAAGGTCTAGCAAATTCCTCACTTGCCTTGAAGACAATTTCATTGTTCAAAAGGTGGAAGAGGCAACGAGGGAGTCAGCTATTTTGGATCTGATCCTAACCAACAGGGAAGACCTAGTTAATGGTGTGCAAGTGGTTGGATCCTTAGGCGGGAGTGATCATGTCCTCCTGGAGTTTATTATACAGTGGAAAGGAGAAGCCAGGCATTCTAGACTTTAGGAAAGCTGATTTTACTAGAGAAATACTGAGGGTGATCCCATGGACAGGAATACTAAAAGAGAAGGGAGTTCAAGACGGATGGGAGTTTCTCAAAAGGGAGATACTGAAGGCACAATTTCAAACCGTGCCAACGAGGAGGAAGAATGGGAGGTGTCTCAAGAAACCAGGATGGATGACTAAGGAACTTGCAACTGAACTATGTTTTAAACGGAACATGTATAAGAAATGGAAAAATGGGGAAATCACCAAAGAGGAATTCAAACAAATAGCTAGCACGTGTAGGGGTAAAGTCAGAAAAGCTAAAGCACAGAATGAAATCATGCTTGCTAGAGAGTTTAAGAACAATAAAAAGGGCTTTTGGGGGTATGTCAATAGCAAAAGGAAAAAGAAGGAAATGGTAGGGCCACTGTGTGGAGAAGATGGCAAAAAGTTAACAGGGGACAGAGAAAAGGCAGACTTACTCAACACCTTCTTTGCTTCAGTCTTCTCAGAAAAGGCAAAGGGTGCTCAACTTGAGGATAATGGAGCAGAGGACAGAATAGGAGAATTTCAGCACAGAATAAGTAAAGAGATAGTACAGAAACATCTGGTTAATCTAAATAAATATAAGTCTCCAGGACCAGATGAATTACATCCAAGGGTATTAAAAGAACTGGCAAATGTAATATTGGAACCATTGGCAATAATATTTGAGAATTCCTGGAAAACAGGAGAGGTCCCAGAATTCCTGGAAAACAGGAGGAGGGCAAATGTTGTCCCCATCTTCAAAAAGGGGGAAAAAGAGGATCCCAACAACTATCGCCCAATTAGTCTGACATCAATACCCGGAAAGATTCTGGAGCAGATCATTAAACAGAGAGTCTGTGAATATCTGGAAGATAATTTCATAATCACAAAAAGTCAACATGGGTTTCAGAGAAACAGGTAATGCCAGACAAATCTGATCTCTTTTTTTGATAAAATTACCAGCTTGGTAGATGAAGGGAATGCTGTGGATATAGTATATCTTGATTTCAGTAAGGCCTTTGACAAGGTTCCCCATGACATTCTTGCAAGCAAGTTGGTAAAATGTGGGCTAGACAAAATAACTGTTACATGGATTTGTAATTGGTTGACTGGTCGAACCCAAAGGGTGCTCAACAATGGCTCCTTTTCAACTTGGAAAGAAGTGACCAGTGGGGTGCCACAGGGCTCTGTCCTGGGCCCAGTGCTATTCAATATCTTTATTAATGACTTGGATGACGGTATTGGGAGCATAGTTATCAAATTTGCAGACGACACCAAATTAGGAAGAGTAGCAAATAACCCAGAGGACAGGATCAAAATTCAAAATGACTTGAACAGACTAGAAAGTTGGGCCAAAGCTAACAAAATGAAATTCAACACGGAGAAATGTAAGGTACTGCACTTAGGACGGAAAAACGAAAAGTACAGATATACGATGGGGGACACCTGCCTGAATGAGACTATGTGTGAAAGGGATCTAGGAATCCAGGTGGACCACAAGTTGAACATGAGTCAACAGTGCGATGCTGCAGCTAAAAAGGCCAATGCAATTTTAGGCTGCATCAGTAGAAGTATAGTGTCTAGATCAAGAGAAGTAATAGTGCCACTCTATTCTGCTTTGGTCCGGCCTCACCTGGAATACTGTGTCCAGTTCTGGGCACCACAATTCAAAAAGGATGTGGAGAAACTGGAGCGTGTCCAAAGGAGGGCAACTAAAATGGTGAAGGGTCTGGAAAGCAAGCCCTATGAGGAACGACTTAGGGAGCTGGGGATGTTTAGCCTGGAGAAGAGAAGGCTGAGAGGTGATATGATAGCCGTGTTTAAATATTTGAAGGGATGTCATATCGAGGAGGGAACAAGCTTGTTTTCTGCTGTTCCAGAGACTAGGACCCGAAACAATGGATGCAAGCTGCAAGAAAAGAGATTCCACCTCAACATTAGGAGGAACTTCCTGACAGTAAGGGCGGTTCGAGAGTGGAACACACTCCCTCGGAGAATAGTGGAGTCTCCTTCCTTGGAGGTCTTTAAGCAGAGGCTGGATGGCCATCTGTCAGGGATGCTTTGATTGGGAGTTCCTGCATGGCAGGAGGTTGGACTGGATGGCCCTTGTGGTCTCTTCCAACTCTATGATTCTATGATTCTGCGGCTCTGCTGATTTAAAAGCTAGACCTTAACAGGCTTGGCTTTGATAATTTTGATATTTTGATATTTTTGCTTCCTTAACAAAGGCTGAAGCCTTAGGAAACTTGAATCCCCAACTGTTTGACACCACATTAACTACCACGGCTCCATGCTGTGGAATTCAGTGATTTGTAGTTTTGTGAGATATTTAGCCTTTGCTGTCAAAGAACTCTAGTGCCACAACAAACTGCAAGTCCCAGAATTCCATAGTATTCAGCTATGGAAGTTAAAGCGGTGTCAAACTGCATTATTTCTGCAATTCAGATGCAGCCACAGAGGTCAAGTTCACTGCAATAACTCCACATCCTTGTAGAAAACAAAGGACCTTTAAGCAGTAGTTCCTACCTTTGGTCCTCCAGATGTTTTAGACTTCAGTCCCACTGACCAAGCTGGGTGAGGATTTGGGGAGGTGTAGCATCTGGAGGACCAAAGTTTAAGAATCGTTGCTTTAGGGAATCACAGAGTGCATTGACACTATAGAAATAATGTCATTTGATACCATTTTAATGGCCATGGCTCCATCCTATAATGTCCTAGGATTTCTAGTTTTGTGAGGCACCAGCACTCTTTGGCAGAGAAGGCTAAAGACCTTGTAAAGCTACAAATCCCAGGATTTTATGGGATGGATCAACAACACTTAAAGTGGTGTCAAACTGCATTATTTCTACAGTGTAGATGCACCCACAATTGCCTCCTTCATGGAGGCTGGGCCTAAGGCAGAACTATCATTGCTTGCCTTTGTCAGGGTTTGAATCTGTAGAGTCTACCTAATATTTTCCATGAGGGAACTGCTTCGGTCAGTCAAGTGGGTGACAGAGTGAGGTCAAGTGGAAAGCAGGGTAGCTAATCATAGTTGGAGCGAAGAAGTCATAGTATATGGAGCCAATGAAACATTGAGTGCAAAGCAGAGAAATGGAGCAATACATAGAATCATGGAATCTTACATGTTGAAAGAGACTACAAGTCAAGGCCTCTCTTAGAACATAGCAGACTCCATTAATTGTTTGCCCTGCACTAACATGAGACATGCTTCTAATTAAACATGAATACATTGAGCTGCTCTTGTCAGTGACTAAATCATAACGTTTTAATGCTGGGAGAAACCATAGACCTAAAGTTGCCCAATCCCTTGCTCAGTCTAGAATTTAGCACCTAAGGCATCTCTGTCAGATGCAGTGGCGTCACCCAGTGCAGTAACTCATGGTGTCACACACACCCCATTGACCTCCTTCCATTACCACACCACACAGAATCCATAGTAATATTTCTTGTGTTCATGTTACTCATAAATCTTAATTCCCATATATCACTGAATCTAACGGTAATAGCTGTGACATAGGAGATTATCCCACTGCTGAAATAACCAGACTTACCTCTTCCGAACTGAAGCTGCCAGGTGAGTCCAGCTCGGCTGCAGCCTGGGTCCCCAGCGTGCTTCAGCAGCCTTATTTCAAAATCAGGAGCTTTCCAACCTCAAAAAATGGCTGCCGAAGCACGCTGGGGACCCAGGATGCAGCTGGGCTGGATTCACCTGGCGGCTTCAGAGGCAAAATCCTTATGACAGGACCCGGCTGCCTCCCAAATTAGACTTCAATTCAGAAGAGGTAAGTCGGGTTATTTCAGCAGTGAGATAATCTCAATAAACAACTAGGACAATTAAAATTATACCTTTAAATTACAATATCATATACACAACCTAAATATATTTAGATATGCACAGTTTCATGTGGTTAAAGTGAAAATTTGGTAAAATATGATGTTTTTAAAGAAAATTTGAAAAGAATATTAAAAAATTAAAAATTAAAAAAAATTTTAAATTTTAATTTAAAAAAAACTGGGGCCTCTCCTTGCTCCTCTCACTGAACCTCACCCCATTCACACCATCTCTTATAACATTTTAAACAGAAGCAGATTAATGCCACAGCCGATTTCTGCCAAAATGCAGATATTTGATGAGCAGTGGTATCACCTCTCCTTAGGGTGTCACCTGGTGTGATCCGCACTCACTCCCCACACTTCCCTAGTAATGCCACTGGTCAGATGCTGCCTAGCCTCTGGATAAGCACCACTAATAAAGCAGAACTCAATTGCCCAGTCGTATCTGATTCTTTCCACAGCAACCAGGTCGTGAATCGGTGGTTCAATCGCTTCCATGAAGGGGGGGCTGTGAATTTACTCCAGGTTTTAATCCTTCAAGGTGCTGAACCTATTTGGCTCACCTCTTTACAATTCAGATGTAAACACACAAGAAAATCACTACCTTCACTGACACGGAAGCCAGTGGCTACTGCTGTATAGGATGGGACTAGACTTGCTCTTTCCATGAGGTTTTTCCTGGAAGGCAAGAAGATACAGTCATCCCTCCATATCCATGAGTTCTGAATCCACAGATTCAATAATCCACAGCTTGAAAGTATTCAAAAATATATATAAATTCCAAAACACAAACCTTGACTTTTTGCCATTTTATATATGGGACACCATTTTACTATCCATCGTATTTAAGGGGACTTGAGCATCCACTGATTTTGTTAGCCACAGGGGGTCCTGGAACCAAATCCAAGCAAAGGGGGGGGAAATGATTTAAAATCACCAGTTTGAACCTTAAGATGAACCAAAGGATTAAAATCTAGAAACATCGAATGCAAACTTGGTACATCTGGGATGGTGAGTTTTCTGAGCTGAGTTTGGCATGTTGCTATCATCGCAGCTGAGCTGTCAAATAACCCACTGCTGTTCAAGTTCACAAATTATGAAGATGCAGACATCTTCTTTTGCACATATTAGTTCAATGAGGTGGTAAAAAGTTGGCACTGAAATGGAAGCAAATGGACTGTAATTAACCACTATCCTGAAAGAAGCATTGCACCTGCTAGAATTATTTCCAAACTGGCTGAGTCACAAACAGTTCATGGAGCAACTCTCTGTAAGAATCAATTGCATTTTTAATGAAGAAAAACGTTTGATCTTCCAGGCCATCTATTCACTACATTTGTCCAATGAATCCCAAATGAGGGAGTGGAGGGCTATGGAGAAATGGGAGTGGTGTCCAGGTTATATGGGTGCAAGAAATAATGGTTTGTATTCACACTTAATTAGTTCAATTTAGATTCCCCCTGAAATTCATGTGATTTAAGCCATGACTGACTTGTCCCACCAATTACAAGGGGATCAATTCAACCAATTAACTCAGGATCTAACACAGTGACTATAAAATATCCATTTTTTTAAAAAGGCTGGTTGGAAATCAGAAGCAATGGAAACAAAATTAGAGAATATTCTTTCTGGAATTCGTGCAAGTGAAAGTATACGTCAAGGCAACAGTAGGTAGAAACATTAATGCAGGGGTAGGCAACCTAAGGCCCGGGGGCCGGGTGTGGCCCCCTGAGGCCTTTGGACTGGCCCCAGGCCGGTCCTGCCGCTGCCACCACCACCGCCCACCATGATGATATTGATTATTGTTGTTATTACTTGTTCTTCGGGTTTTCTTGGCACAGGGGTTTTGCCATGGCTTTTCTGAGGCTGAGAGTGTGTGCATGCATATTTATTTATTTATTTATTTATTTATTTATTTTTGGTGCTGCGGCCCCCCAATTGTCTGAGAGATAGCAACCTGGGCCCCGGCTCAAAAAGGTTGCCTAGCCCTGCATTAATGCTTAGTGTGTTGTTTTTCTATGTACAAGAAGGCCCAAGTTTTAGAGGAGGCATTTTTCTTGGTTCTACCACCATCATGGGCATCTTTGGTGAAGACATGGGAGATAGCCTTCTCAGTGGCTGCTCCCAGGCTGTGGAATTCTCTTCCATTGAAGATTCAGTTAACTCCCTCTCTGCTTTCTTACGGTCATCAGGCTAGAATTAATGCAGTTTGACACTACATTAACAGTTATGGCTCCATCCTACAGAATCCTGAGATTTGTAGTTTATTGTGGCACCAGAGCTCACTGACAGAGAAGGCTAAATATCTCACAAAACTACAAATCCCAAAATTCCATAGCATGGAACCAAGGCAGTTAATGTGATGTCAGTCTGCATTAATTCTGCAGTGTAGATGCAGCCAAAGACCTTTCTGTTTAGGCAAGCCTCTGATTTTTAATCACATGACAGAATTATGTTTGTAAGTAATGTGCTGTACTTTTATCTTGAATATTTTCAATTATGTTTTAAATTTTAACTATGTAATTTTAATAGAACTTATTATTTTATTGTTTTTAAACTTTTGTAATATAACATTTTGGAATGGCCTAAATACCCTGAAGGCACCAGATCGAGGAAGCTTAGCAAGGTCAGTGCTGGTTAGTACTTCAATGGGAGACCACCAATGAATACCAGGTACTGTAGGCTATATTTCAGAGGAAGCAACTGGCCAAACCACCTCTGAGTATTGCTTGCCTAAGAAAACCCTATGAAATTCATGGGTGTCACCATAATTCAACAGGCAGCTTGAAGGCACATATACACACACAAAATACAGTCGACCCTCCACATTTGCGGTTTTGACTTTTCAGGAATTCTTGCAGTGGTGCATGTATACCTATCAAGATTTTCTCAGGTGTATTGGGGCATCAGGGGAAGAAATGTCACCCCTATTTTTAAAAATGGAACATCTGCAGCACCCAATGTCCCTTTGGTGGCTTGTGACAAGCTTTTTGGTTGCTCTGCTCACTGACTAATTATTATTATTATTATTATTATTATTATTTCTATCCCGCCCCTCTGCAGCGCAATCGTCTCCACTGATATCAGTAAGATTTAACTGAATTCATGTCTTAGGAGTTTATTACACAAGCCCTATTCTCACCTATTCTCACCACAATTGCATTAAATATAGGGAAATGGGTATATACCAGTTTGGGAACATTCCATCTCACACATCTCCACAATAGTGTGACTGTGCACTTGCACTCTTTTCTTCATACTTCCCTAACCCCACCTTCCTGCCCTGTTCCCTATTCAGCATGCCTTTCATTTTAAAAAAAATCTGGTAGTAAGCTAATAAAATTTCTTTATAAATTAAAAATGAAACAGAACTGCTGCATTAGGAAGTTATCGCACCTGAAGGCTAATAGATAGCAGTGCATTTGGGAGCTTATTGATGAGTTTTCCCTGTCGATGACAAGGTGTGCTCTAACAATGCTTGGAGGGCAAGGCAGGAATGAGACAAAAATTGCATCGTTCAATAAGTATCACCAAAGGGGTTGTTTTCCAATAGGAGCCCTGGTGGTGCAGTGGTTAAATACTAGTACTGCAGCCACAATGTTGTGAGTTCGATCCCAGAGGGCTCCAGGTTGACTCAGCCTTCCATCCTTTCGTAGGTCAGTAAAATAAGTACACACCTTGTTGGGGGCAATTGGCTTACAGATTGCAAACTGCTTAGAGAGTGCTGAATTCACTATTAAGCAGTGTAGAAATGTAAATGGTATTGCTATTTTCCAACTTTAGTCGCCATTTAAAAGTTGTGTGCAATAAAGTCCTTAGTCTCATTGACCTGGAATTGGAACCCAATGGCAACCAACTTAGTCTGGATCCAAATTCTCCAAATTCAGATTTACTAAAAAAGACCTACAGGGGCAGCCACTGTTCTCCTATCATGTTGATTTATTCACTGCTACCTCTCTTTTATACAAGAGAATGAAGGAGTTCCCTGTGTATCAATCCCCATTATAAATCATTATATCCTATTGTACTTGTACCAATAATTTTGAACTGTCCCCAAACCAGAAAAGAGGTATTTCATCTTACTAGGGAAATGTTGGGGCCTTCCTCATTATAATCCTTGTAGCAGACATTACCATAACAAACACCTGAACATTTCCAATATGCAGTGTAACTTCACCAAGTAGAGGTTAGTACCATTACAAGAGAAACAGGAAGCAAATAATCTAAACAAAACTCTATTTAATTTTATAACTCCTGAGTGATCTGTGTATTTTGGGGGGCTCCGAGTCAACTTTCCATCCAGGTGCATTTTGTCCCTGAAACCCAGTTACAGCCCTTACCTTCTTTGTCTTTCTTTCCCGCCACCCCTTTAAGTCTGTCTGTTAAATATTAGCCCATGACCTTTTGCTGATTGGCTTCAATTAAGTCTCTGGATTTCCTCTTCCTGAGCCTAAGTCAAGTTACAGTGGAAGAATAATAAAGGCAAGGGGAACGTGTTGCAGTCGTCCAAATAACGGCCTCTGAATGTCAGCAATGGAAAGTGAGCATGACTTTCAGCTCCCACCCACTGGGAGTCTGGATGGCATAATTTACGGGCAGCCTTTTAGAGACCGCCAGTAGCTCAAACTCGGGCAGCCTGTTTCTTCTCATGCTTCAAAAAAGCCCCAAGTCTCCAAAGGAAAATAAGGTCTTGAGATTTAGCAACATAATAATTCAAGGAAATTGAAAAACATTGGTCAAAGTGGTAAGTTAGTCCCTGATAGGTGGAATGGAGGTGAATGCAAGTCCATGATATTTTATTAAATTGCATGAGATTTTAGATTAGATTAGATTAGATTAGGATTTATATCCTGCCTTTCTCCTATATCTGAGGTGCAAAGCAGTTTTCCACACAAGCTGGCATTCTGTGGGGAACTGATGACATCATAAATTAAATTTGCACAATTTAGAATTTTGGCATTGCACAACAGTTGTATTCCTAGGAGACAAATGTTGTCATAGCTGCAGCACTGGAACCACTGCACTAGCAGAGTAAGCCACATGACTCATTATATGATGATAGCCTCTGTTACACAAAGGGGCATCTTGCATCATACCCAGTTTTGCATTGTTGTATTTCTCTAACTCCTTGGAAGCCAAGATGACCAAAATGAGGCTGTCAGACTTTGGACACATCATGAGAAGATAACTCTTTGGGAAAAACAATAACGCTGGGAAAGGTGGAGGGAAGTAGGAAAAGAGGAAGACCACATGCTAGATGGATGGACTCTAATAAGGAAGTCACGGGTATTAAGGGGTTGCAGGACTTAAGCAGAGCAGTGGAGGACAGAGGAGATGTATCATCCATAGGGCTGCCATGAGTTGAGATCGACTCGAGGGCAGTTAACAACAACAAATTTCTCTAATAGCATTGCTTAGCATTTCAGCAACATATGTCCATCATCATAAATTGACATATCGCAGCCCATGATAGAGAATCTCAGCTATTGTTTTTTGAAATGGTAAAACAAAAATGCAGGACAGAATCCTATTTGTGTCTTGCATGGAAAGAAGTTCCACTATGGAAGCAGTTATACATTTTTCCAGTGAGGAATAAATGCATTCAGTTCATGACTGCAGAAGTGGAGTTCCCCATGCAAGATCATTCCACATGGATCTGCATTGTGTATTATGCATGCAAATGTGAAGGTGTATGCGTATCTGGTTGTACACTTGGTTGCTCAACATTACAATTCACTAAGGAGGTGTTATTG
This sequence comes from Phrynosoma blainvillii, assembly GCA_026167975.1. NCBI lineage: Eukaryota > Metazoa > Chordata > Lepidosauria > Squamata > Phrynosomatidae > Phrynosoma > Phrynosoma blainvillii. The sequence continues at coordinate 20,074,826 of JANUYF010000004.1, read as the reverse complement.
CACAACCTGCATTTATCTCTGTGAGCCTAAAGTAATATTCCATTTCCTCAATGTAGGATCTCAGCTTCATAGTTTGGGGAGGACAGAGTGTGGTGTTGGGAGACAACGAGTGTATGTATGCCAAATCCAGCAGGATACCTAGTTCAGAAAATCAGGCTTCAGTAGTTAAAACTCAGAAAACCTTGATTTAAGTAACTATAGATCCAGTCCAGTGATGTTCATTGTCAACATTGATCAGCAAAGGTTAAAATTGCCTAATTAAACTACACACAATTTCAAAGTTCAAGTGGGTTTAATTCTTATTCGTTATAAGAATTGTGAGAGCCACTACATGTATACTAGACCCTTGCCCTTCTTGGATTATTAAACAGGCCAGAGGAGGACTGGTAGAGTGAGTAAGAGATGTGAGTAATGCCTCTTTACAGCAAGGCAGGGTCCAACATGCCTAAAAGAGGCTGTGGTAAGACCTCTTTTGAAACAAAAAAACTTCCCTGGATCCTGCTATACTAGATAATTACAGGACAGTCTCCAACCTTCCATTTTTGGGCAAGGTGCTGAAGCGTGTGGTGGCCTCTCAACTCCAGGAGTTCCTGGATGAGATGGATTATCTAGATCCATGTCAGTCTGGTTTTAGACCTGGTTATGGGACAGAAACTGCTTTGGTCACCTTTGTGGATGACCTACGCAGGAAACTGGACAGAGGGAGTGTGTCCCTGTTGGTTCTACTGGACCTCTCAGTGGCTTTTGATACCATCGACCATGGTATCCTTCTGAGTCGCCTCTCTGGGATGGGGCTTGGAGGCACTGTTCTACAGTGGCTCAGTTCTTTCTTGGAGGGGCGTTCTCAGAAGGTGGTGCTGGGAGATACCTGTTCGACTCCTTGGCCACTAGCCTGTGGGGTCCCTCAGGACGCAATGTTGTCCCCTATGCTTTTTAACATCTACATCTGGGAGAGGTCACCCGGAGTTTTGGAGTAAGGTGTCACCTGTACACTGATGATACCCAGCTCTATCACTCCTTTCTGCCTAATTCCAAGGAAGCTGTTTCTGTCTTAAACCAGTGTCTGGCCACTATAATGGACTGGATGAGGGCAAACAAATTGAAACTTAATCCAGACAAGACAGAGGTGCTCCTGGTCAGTCAAAAGACAGATCCAGGAACAGGGATTCAGCCTGTGTTAGATGGAGTTACATTCCACCTGAAAACTCAGGTTCATAGTTTGGGGGTACTTCTGGATTCAGCGCTGAGCCAGGAAGCCCAGGTATCAGCAGTGACCAGGAGTGCCTTTGCACAGCTAAAACTTGTGCGCCAACTGCCCCCATTCCTGGAGAAGTCAGATCTGGCCACGGTGGTACATGCCTTGGTTACATCCCATTTGGATTTCTGTAATATGTTCTATGTGGGGCTGTCTTTGAAAAGTGCTCAGAAACTTCAGCTGGCCCAGAGCTGCAGTCAGCCTGTTAACTGGAGCTGGTTACAGGGAGCATACAACTCCCTTGCTGCAACAGCTCCATTGGCTGTCAATCCATTTCTGGGCCCAATTCAAAGTGCTGGTTTTGATCTATAAAGCCCTATACGGCTTGGGTCCAGGCTATTTGAAGGACTGTATCTCCCTGTATGAGCCCCATGGAGTATTGAGATCATCCAGAGAGGCCCTTCTCTCTGTCCCACTAACTTCTCAGGTGCATTTGGTGGGAATAAGAGAGAGGGCCTTCTCAGCGGCTGCTCCCAAGCTTTGGAACTCCCTCCCAAAGGAGGCCAGGATGGCTCCATCCTTGCTATCCTTCCAGCAGCAGGTAAAGACATTCTTGTGTGGGCAGGCCTTTGCAAATTGATACAGTCTGGGAATGTTGTGCTATTTAAATTTTAAGGTTTGTATTGTAACATTCGATTTTAACTCATAACTGTTTTAACTTTTAAAATGTTTTAATTGTTTTTTAAATTTTATATTTATAAAATTTAATGTACTGTTTTTAAATTGTATTGTTTTAAATCTACTGTTTGCTGCCTTGAGTCCCTATATTAAAAGAAAGGCGAGATATAAGAAAATATAATAATAATAATAATAATAATAATAATAATAATAATAAATTATTTATATACCGCCCAATGGTTGCCCAATCCGGGCGGTTTACAACATAAAATAATTTCTCTATTTCTTGTACCAACCCCTTCACCAGATCCTTGCTCAGAAACAATCTTGAACAGGTTTGGCTCATGCTAGCCTCCCTACCAGCCTTATCCCAGCACCTGTGTCTGAATTCACCAAGACTTAACAATACAATTTCTACTGTATAACCCATCACACCTAATTCCCAACCTTTTATGGCAGGCAAGTTGTCTATGCAGCTCCTGACAATGTATGCCCCGTGTGATGGCCCTGTGGTAAGCATGACCAGGCGCTCTATCAAAACTTAACAAGAGCAGCCAGATATAGTTGTAAAAAAGAATAGGTGAGAAGAAGTTTATTGACACAGAATTGGATCACATATTGACCCATGAACTATGTCAGGGGTAGGCGACCTTTTTGAGTTGGGGGCCGGGTTGCTGTCCCTCAGACAATTGGGGGGCCGAAGCACCAAAAATAAATAAATAAAGAAAGAAAAATAATTTTTAAAAAAAATGCATGCACACTCTCTCAGCCCCAGAAAAGCCATGGCAAAACTCCTGTGGAGATTTTGCCAAGAAAACCCCAAGAACAAGTAATAACAATAATCAATATCATCATGGTGGGCGGCAGTGGCAGGGGGTGGTGGCATCCGGCCCCCGTGCCTTAGGTTGCCTACCCCTGAACTATGTAATCATTCATAGCCCCCAAAATTCCTATTCAATTCTTCCCCCTGGCTGACTGTCCTATTACAGTTTTTCCCTATCTCTATGCCAACATTTTCCTATCTGCCTTCAGTGTTGGTACAGCATACCAAAATATGTGGCAAGCGCTATGTTGGGAACCAAACAAAAGGAAAATCTACATGGAACTTATTGAGGCTATATCCTTAATTATCCCTCACACTGGAATACAGTGTTAAGGGTGGCAGAACCACCATATAATCCAATTTACTATATGTTTATATGCTTTAATGTCATGCCAGAACTGTGAAACAACACTTTTAATAGTTTTCTGAGAAATGTTAGTGTTTTTTCACAGCTTCTTCCCAAGCTGTGTATGCATACAGGGAACAGGAGATCTCTCCAGCTCATCCAAGTCATATTTCATGGAGAAACTTGAAGGTAGGTATAAAAGGCTTAATACATCTTATTAACTGTTAGTGAATTCACAAATCCATTCTGCTTATATTGATATTTTGTAGGTGGGAGATTTTTTTTAACACATTGAAGCTGGCATCCTGTTTGTGACATGCACATGTGTAAGGTGCGATACACATGCAGAGTGATTTTTTTATTTGATTTTATTTTTTTGACAATGATGTGCAATGGTCTTATTTAGTTGACCATGTCGTAAGTGGAGCTGTTGTGCATGTAATAGTGCATTAAAGTATACAGAGTAACATGAATGCACATTGTTTCTATGCATTGTCTTTGAGAACTGTGTGTTGCAACTGCACAATTGATTGTTAGCCATCCTCATTTACCATTGACCCACAGAAGTTACATTGGTACAGTAAGCCCTCTGTATCCATGGATTTTTTTTATCCATGGATTTAACCATCCATGGCTTTGAAAATATTTGTTTTAAATATATAAATTCCAATAAGCAAACTTTGGTTTTGCCATTTTATATAAGGTACAGCATTTTATGATGCCATTGTATTTAATGGGACTTGAGCATCTATGGATTTTGGTATCCACCAGGGGGTCCTGGAACCAAACCTCAGCAGATACCAAGTTCCCACTGTATTGAGTTTAGGGGTTGTGTAATTTTAACTCCATGAGCAGATGTTTACACTATACTGAGGTAATGTAGGGACTCGGCTTGAATTGCCACTTTGTTAATTCAAAAAAAAAAAGCCATGTAAGTCTGGAATATCAGTATGCAAAGGGATCTTGCAATACCTTTGAGACTATGGGCCTTTTACTGACTGCCAGAAATAGTGCAAATTGAGGCCACTTTAACTGTCCTGGCTCAGTGCTAAGGAATCATGGGAACTGTAGTTTACTGTTTACTGTGGAACCAGAGCTCTCTGGCAGAGAAAGCTCAATGTCCCAGAAAAAAAAATTGCACTACTTCTGGCAGTCTGTAAAGGCCTGTGCAAAAGAAATTGTAGCATGAGCTTTCATAGACTCAGGGGGGTTGCAGACTGCCAGAAATAGTGCAAATTGAGTCCACTTTTAGGGTTAGGGTTAGTGCTAGGGAATCATGGGAATTGGTTTTTTTCTGGGACATTGAGCCTTCTCTGTCAGAGAGCTCTGGTGCCACAATAAAATACAGTTCCCATGATTCCCTAACCCTAACCCTAAAAGTGGACTCAATTTGCACTATTTCTGGCAGTCTGCAACCCCCCTCTGTCTACAAAAGCATATGGTACAACTTCTTTCACACAGTTAGTCTCAAAGATGTTACAAGATCCCTTTGCATTGTGTTAATTGTAACTGGTAATATTAGAAATGGTAGAACTGACAGATAAAATGATGTGTAATACGTAGCAGCAGATGATATCATAGGTCCTCATCTGACAGGGACATAGCCAGACACTTTCCCAATCCCCTTCCCACTATCCACCAGGCACCAAATGGCAAGCGGAGCTGCAGTGGATCAATGGTGAGTCTGAGGAGTGTTGAGAGATTTAGCATAGTTTCACATGCAGAAGCTATACATTATTATGCGCCATGCAGGACCTCAGTCAGAGTGTGTAGATACTGGCATTTGCATCCACCCTGAGACACTGCAACATTCAGAAAATCTGTGAAGGTATTGGATTCAGGGGGGACTTATAGATGGCAAGAACTAGGGCATAAAGTGGGAAATTTTTGATCTATGTTCTGCAGCCCATTGTGGTGAATCACCTGAAACTGCACAATAAAAGACCTCACCTCCCTGGGAAGCCCATTGGCTTCCCTGAACCTGGTATACTTATAAGAGGTTACAGGTCAGGGTTAGGCTTCACCTCAACAACAGTCAGTATTGGTCTCTCAACTTCCATGCCCATGTTGGCTGGGGGATTCTGGAAGCTATAATCCAAAAAAGTCACTTTTCTAAGCTCTGCCCCAAAGAGGCCTTCCTTGGACTCCATTACTCCCTTTGCTATCTCCTGCTGTTTTTGTTTCACTGGCCTCTTCACTGCTTAAGGCCATCTCAACAGAGGTTTCCTAAGTATAGAGTGCTTGGAATCCATCCACTGCTATAAGTTATGCCTTTTGCATTCCCATTTATTTTACTTAAAGAAACAAAGCTGTTGATGCTTGATCGACCACCATTGTTCAGATAATGTACTGTTTAAAGCCCCCCTGTTCATCATCCAACAATGAGTGTTGTGGTTTGGCATCATCTCAAGACTGGAAACCATGAATGTCAACGTGAGGAATAGATCCCATTTTCTATATGAATAGTATGGGAACTGTACTTTCTTTCATGAAATTAATGTGCATACAATCAGCAGCCTCTATGCTCTTCTGTAATACAGCAAGCATCTCTCCACATTCATTTATATACCAACACTCAAAAGATCAACCACAGAAAACTAATGGGAGGCTAATCAGGGCAATAAATTAGAACCTGCACAGTAGAAATCTTGTTTTTAATATATAAGGCCTGCAAGCTGTTCTCTTTTACTCAAGCAAAATCCTTACTGTTACTAATTGTTGTTGCTGTTGTTAACTGCCCTCGAGTCGATCTCGATTCATGGCAGCCCTATGGATGAGACATCCCCAAGACCCTGTGTCCTCCAATGCTCTGCTTAATTCCTGCAACCCCTTAATATCCATGACCTCCTTAATAGAGTCCATCCATCTAGCATGTGGCCTTCCTCTCTTCCTACTTCCCTCCACTTTCCCAGCATTATTGTCTTTTCCAAAGAGTCCTCCCTTCTCATGATGTGTCCAAAGTACAACAGTCTCAGTTTGGTCATCTTGGCTTCCAGGGAGGTTTCTGGTTATCTGCTCTAGGACACACTTGTTTGTCATTTTGGCTGTCCATGGGATCCTCAGCACTCTTCTCCAGTACCACATCTCAAATGCATTGATTTTCTTCTTATCATCTTTCTTGGCTGTCCAGCTCTCACATCCATACATGGTAATAGGGAATACAATTACTTGTATGATTCTAACTTTTGTGCTGAGTTGTATATCTTTGCATTTTAGAATCTTTTTTAGTTCTTTCATAGCTACTCTCCCCATTCTTAGTCTTATTCATATTTTCTGACTTCAGTCTCCATTTCTATCAATGTTTGATGGGAATTCTTTTACTATTTCTATTTCTTCATTGTCTAACTTGAACTTGTGAAGGTCCTTGGTGGTCATTATTTTTGTTTTCTTTATGTTCAACAGTAAGCCTGCCTTAGCACTTTCTTCTTTGATCTTCCTTAGTAGGTGTTCCAGGTCTGTGAGGTTTTCTGTTAGTACTATGGTGTCATCTGCATATCTTATATTGTTGATATTCCTTCCTCCTATTTTCACTCCTCCTTCCTCTGTGTCCAAGCCTGCTTTTCTTATAATATGTTCTGCATACAAGTTGAACATATAGGGTGAAAAGATACAGCCTTGTCTGACCCCTTTGCCAATTGGGAACCAATCTGTTTCTCCATGTTCTGTTCTGACAGCAGCCTCTTGAGTACAGATTCCCCATCAAGAGTATCAGATGAGTTGGCACTCCCATGTCTTTAAGGGCATTCCATAGCCTTTCTGTGGTTGATGTTTAATATATCATGCAAATAATAACATCAACAGACCCTGCTCCCATGACATCAGAAACATTTTTGCCAATAATCTCAAACATTTGATCAGGAGGGCTTTAAACCGAGTCATGTTGGGGAGGGAGACAGTATCTTGGAAGGTATCTTGGAAGGCAGGAGTACATCATGGGCTGGAGATAATACTCAAAGTGTTATAGAGGGAACAAGGCAAATGATGCAAAGGTCCAACAGTGGGTGGAAAAAAAACTTCACACAGGCAGCAACTGGGGAAGACACATGCTCTTAGATGTCTCTACACCAGGGGTAGGCAACCTTTCCCCTTTAAAGGCCGAGGGACTTCAGCTCCCAGAAGCCTCAGCCATGTTGGCCAATAGTCCCATGTTGGCCAATAGCTCCTGGGATTCTGGGAGCTGAAGTCTCTCAGCCTTTAAAGGGGAAAGGTTGCCTACCCCTGCTCTACACTAATGCACAGAGCATGAGAAATAAACAAGATGAACTTGAACTCCTAGTACAACAAAGCAAATACGATATAATAGGCATCACAGAAACCTGGTGGGATGAGTCTCACAATTGGAATGTAGGAATAGAGGGATATAACCTTTTTAAGAGAAATAGGCCAAACAGGAAAGGAGGAAGAATAACATTATATGTCAGGGATGTTTAAACCTGTTAAGAGATCCAGGGCTTAAATCCTGGAAATCAGGTGGAGAGCATCTGGATAAAAATTAAAGGGGAAGGAAACAACAGGGATGTTATTGTGGGAATCTACTACAGACCCCGCAAGTCAGACTGAGGAATTGGATGATGCCTTTCTAGAACAGATGGCCACACACTCAGAAAGGAGAGATGTAGTAGTGATGGGTGACTTCAACTACCCTGATATTTGCTGGAAGTCAAACTCAGACAATACTTCAACGTCTAGCAAATTCCTCACTTGCCTCAAAGACAATTTCTTTGTCCAAAAGGTAGAAGAGGCAACAAGAGGATCAGCTATTTTAGATCTGATCCTAACCAACAGGGATGACCTGGTCAATGGGGTGCAAGTGGTGGGATCCTTAGGTGGGAGTGATCATGTTCTCCTGGAGTTTCTTCTACAGTAGAAAGGAGAAGCTAGGCATGGTCACAGAATGAGCTCAGCCTTGCTAGAGGGGTTAAGGACAATAAAAAGGCCTTTTGGGGGGGTATGTCCGTAGCAAAAGAAAGAAGAAGGAAATGGTAGGGTGACTGGACAGAAAAGATGGAGAAATTCTAACAGGGGACAGAGAAAAGTCAGAACTGCTCAACACCTTCTTTGCCTCAGTCTTCTCACAAAAGGAAAAGGGTGTTCAACCTAAGGAAAATGGAGTAGAGGAAACAATAGGGGAAATACAAAACAGGAAAAGTAAAGAAGTAGTACATGAGTACCTGGTTAACCTAAATGAATGTAAGTCTCCAGGACCAGATGAACTGCATCCAAGGATATTAAAAGTACTGGCAAATGTAATCTCAGAGCCACTGGCAATAATCTTTGAGAACTCCTGGAGAACAGGAGAAGTCACAGCAGACTGGAGGAGGGCAAACATTGTCCCCATCTTCAAAAAGGGGGGGGGGGGAGAGGATCTCAACAACTATCGCCCAGTTAATTTGACATTAATACCAGGAAAGATTCTAGAACAGTTCATTAAACAGAGAGTCTGTGAACATTTAGAAGGGAATGTCATAATCACTAAAAGTCACATGGGTTTCTCAAAAACAAGTCATGCCAGACTCATCTGATCTCTTTTTTTGATAAAATTACCAGCTTGATAGATGAAGGGAATGCAGTAGACATAGCATATCTTGATTTCAGTAAGGCTTTTGACAAGGTCCCCTACAATATTCTTGCAAACAAGATACTAAAATGTGGGCTACACAATACAACTGTTAGGTAGATTAGTAACTGGTTGACTGACCAAACCCAAAGGGTGCTCAGCAATGGCTTCTCTTCATCCTGGAAAGAAGTGACCAATGGGGTGTCACGGGATTCTGTCTTGGGCCCAGTGCTATTCAACATCTTTATCAATGATTTGGATGAAGGAATAGGGGGCATGCTTCCCAAATTTTCAGATGACACCAAATTAGGAGGAATAGTTAATATCCCAGAAGACAGGATGAAAATACAAAATGACCTTAATAGATTAGAAAGCTGGGCCAAAGCTAACAAAATGAATTTCAACACAGAGAAATATAAGGTACTGCACTTAGGGCAAAAAAATGAAATGCATAGATATAAGATGGGGGACACCTGGCTTAACAGGACTACATATGAAAGGGATCTAGGAGTCCTAGTAGACCACAAGTTGAACATGAGTCAACAGTGTGATGCAGCAGATATAAAGGCCAATGTGATCAATAGAAGTATAGTGTCTAGATCAAAGGAAGTAATAATGCCAGTGTATTCTGCTCTGGTCAGACCCCACCTGGAGCATTGTGTCTGGTTCTGAGCATCACAATTCAAAAAGGATGTCGAGAAAGTGGAGCATGTCCAGAGGAGGGCAACTAAAATGATGAAGGATCTGGAAACCATGAAGCCCTATGAGGAACGACTCGGGGAAATGGGTATGTTTAGCCTGGAGAAGAGATGGCTAAGAGGGGATATGATAGCCCTGTTTAAATATTTGAAGGGATGTCATATTGAGGAGGGCGCTAGCTTGTTTTCTGCTGCTCCAGAGAATAGGACTCGGAACAATGGATGCAAGCTACAGGAAAAGAGATTCTACCTCAACATTTGGAGGAATTTCCTGACAGTGAGAGCTGTTCGACAGTGGAACACACTCCCTCGGAGAGTGGTGGAGTCTCCTCCTTTGGGGGTTTTTAAACAGAGGCTGGATGATGATCTCTCAGGAGGGCTTTGACTGAGAGTTCCTGTATGGCAGGGGGTTGGACTGGATGGCCCTTGTGGCCTCTTCCAACTCTATGATTCTATGATCACCAGGCACAGTTTTTGGCTGTGAAATCTTAGGACCTGGGATGTCCCTTATCTGGTAACCCTATACACCCTTCTTGTTTTATCAAAACATTCAGCCCTGTGCATGTTGCCTTCTAGGTCAACAATCATGCATAGAACACCATCCCTCTTCTTCCCAGTTATAAGAAAAATCTAGTCTGGCCTCTAGGCTCCTTTACCAATGCTGTAAAAGTAACATTATATTGTGCTTTCTCTTATTTTTACTGTTCCTCCTTGAGTATTTTACAAGGCTAAGCTAAGCAGACCAAATAATTTGAAGACTTTACTGGCTTTATGTGGCCATTTGCTGCTTCCTAAAAAACAGAACACAGACAGAAATCTATTATTCTTAGTCTTGCCACTAAGCCGTACATATATATATATATATATATATATATATATATATATATATAGTGTACATACAATATGATTATTATTTACTGGTTGCCACAACAAACCTCCTGGTTAGGTCTTCCTGGTGGGAATTTGGTAAGTTGTGAAGCTTTCAGCTTGGTTGTTTTCTTAAGCATATGAGCAAACCCCATAATGTCCGGGAAGATATCTGTTTTCAGATTCTCTGAGGAAATTTCACTCACAGTACAGAAAGAAACATTACTAATTTTTTTTAAAGAATTAAAAAAAAACACTGAAGATGAGCAAGGTCCCAAATAGCTATTTTAATCTGCAAATGAAAACTACAGGAAAAACCCTGGTGATGAGAAAAGAAATGTGAATCCTCTACAGCAGGGGTAGGCAACCTTTTTGAGCCAGGGGCCAGGTTGCTGTCCCTCAGACAATTGGGGGGGGGGGGGCCGAAGCACCAAAAATAAATAAATAAATATAAATTTAAAAAAATTAAAAATTAAAATTAAAAAAATATGCATGCACAGTCTCTCAGCCCCAGAAAAGCCATAGCCAACCCCCTGTGGAGATTTTGCCAAGAAAACCCCAAGAACAAGTAATAACAACAATAATCAATATCATCATGGCGGGGGGCGGGGGCGGCGGGTGGTGGCGGGAGGCAGCGGTGGCGGCAGGACTGGCCTGGGACCGGTCCGAAGGTCTCGGGGGGTGCATCCAGCCCCCGGGCCTTAGGTTGCCTACTCCTCCTCTACAGGGTCAAATTAAAGAGTTTGTAAAAGAAAAACCCAATGAAATCGGTGGGGCATTTAGGAACACTCTGAATAAATATGTACATCTTAACACAAGAAGACAAGTGTTAATTTGGACAGAGTACTCAGAAGCCAACTGTTGATATTCACAACAGGGAATTTAAATTTATGAGAGCATTGTATGTCAGCACTAATGAAAACACTTGACCCATTCGGTTTTTTTACTCCTCATCTTTTTTTAGCGACAAACTACATGATGTGTTAGATGTGGGGATTGCATCTTAACATGTCTAGTTATTTTGCCATTGTTAAATGCCAACTAGGAGAGTCTTCAGAAGGGTTAGTGCTATGGAAAGGGGAGTGAGTGTTCATCTTTATCTTCAAGGGTGGGCAAATTTGGCAAGTATGGTGGGGGGTATTTTCTGCTCCAGTGACTACATGACAGCTTCGTAGATTGTCAGAAAATGACAAAAAATGGGTGGGGGGATTTGAATATGGCCAAAAGTCCACTTCTGGTTTTGAAAAACTAGTGTTAAACAGTGCAAAATGCACTGCAACCTATTTTAATGATGAATCACCACTCATTTGGGGGTTAGTCAGACTTTTTGAGCATATCTATGTGAATAATTTCACGCATTCTGGTTTTGTTGTTCACATTATTTTTATAAGAACCACATCTATGCACATCTATGTGGGTTCTGTTGCTCACACATGTCAGTACTATGAAAAAAGATGGAGTCAATGATGCTGATGTATTCAAAATACATTCAAGGCATGTAGTGTTTTATCCCAGTTTATTCCTGGTCTAGCCACACCGATTATTCACACAGCCAACAATCTTTTAGGAAAACTCAGGAAAAAATGAGATTGATTATCCTGCGTTAAATGTGGGGGGGGGGGGGGGGTAGGACACACACACATCCCAAAAAACTTACTCGGGTACATTTGAAATGCATGTGAACAACAAAGGAGATTATTGCACAAGCATAAAAACATGACTTACCTCTTGCAAATTCAAGTAAAATTTGGGCTGCATCCAGGTCCTATTGCATGGCTTTTGTCACCAAATCCACCATTCAAATGCAGCCCTTTTGAAAAATGGCATGAAGCGAGTTAAGTGAGCCAGGTTGCACTTGGGCTGTATTCGAATAGTGGATTTGGCAATAAAAGCCATGCAATAGGACCTGGATGCAGCCTGAATTTTACTTGAATTCAAGAGAGGTAAGTCACGTTTTTATGCTTGTGCGATAATTTCCCAAGATTCAAACCACATTCTACTGGGATTATTTTCACTGTCAGAATAACCCCTGGGAGATTTCCAAAAAAAGGATTCACTTCTTAGAGTGAGGTTGGCCAAAGGGTCTAAGAAGATTTGGCTCGGGGAGGGGGAGTTGAGAGCTTGGCCCCTCCAAAAAAGAACTCTGTCCTCTCCTCATTTTCCTTCAAGTCCCCACATTTTAGACATAGAGTTTCAGAATCCAAAGAAAAGGGGCAGGCGAAGTTACTAAAGAAGGTGATCACAGCAAATGTGATTCAAAGACATAGCTGTGTTGGTCTTGAATATCAAGGGACCTTGTAGCATCTTTGAGACTGAGTGAAATAAGTTGTAGCATAGGCTTTCATAGTCGGTCTACTTCCCCAGGTGCATAAAGTGAACTGATGCCCAGGAAGGTGTCAGTGTGTGGATGATGAGTGTTGTAGTGATGCTCTTTGGCACCCAGCAGAATCTTCAGGACAAGCTGGCTGCTGTGATCCACAGCCACTTTGTAACTCTTACCAGCAACTGGCTCAGCTTCCCTTCTTCAGGATCCTGTCTTCCTCAATCAAGAAGACACATTGTAAAGTCCAAAAGCATAGTTTTATTAATGCATATAAAAGTAAAATAAGATAGCTAAGTAAAATCCATTGTGATGAACTTGTCCAGTTCAGCCATGAAAGATTACATCTTTAATAATCCCAAAAGCTTAGGATCTCCACTGGTTGCAGTTAAAACCACTGCTTCCAGGCAGGCACACGCACTCACATCTTGAACAATAAACATTCTAGACAAAGGATTCTCTAGGCCCTTCCCATACTCCACCTTCTAGGTGTTAACCTTATGTTAATTGGATAATGTCTGTATGATGTATGCTAACCCAGCCTCTTGCTGTCCATCATCCACCACGTGACTATCTTTTCCAAGCCTAATGATTGTTTACCTTTTGATATCACTTGCTACCCATAACAAAGTCTGTGTCCATGAGTTGTATCTTTGGGAAAATATATGTTTACGTCTGTGTTGGCCATCTAGTGATGATTCACTTTGTTTCTCTAGATGTTGTTCTCATGAAGAAATTTCCACACACACATCTCTACATTTCACCTTTGACTGCATAGCCCATCCATATCCTAACAGAAGGACCTCAGAGATATTACTTCTTTGTGCTACAAATTCAGGAATCTCCCCTGAACCAGCATGGCCAGGAAGAGTCCCTATTTCTTTTATTGGTTTCTGATGAATAATTGCACATATATTGCCTTTCAGGATAAATCTGTAGATATCTCCATAGTGTGCAAACACATGCAGTTGACTATCTTGAGAGTTTATTCCCAGATTAAAGTTATAAAAGCCGATAAGGATATTTCATATTTTCCTAATACTAGCTACTGAAGGACCTCCTCTTGGTGTTGAATCTCTGTCTCCTTGGTCTTTTCTGATGTTTAAATCAAAGGACAAAAGAAATGCAAAATACAGGAAGTAAGAAAAAATACACCACTAATACACTCATAGGTTCAAAATATCATTCAGCAGAGACACATCAGTCATGATTACTGATCAATCCCTTGCAAATCCACCAACTTTCAGCCACCCTTGTAACATATCAACAGCATGGGTATCAGGATCATCATTTCAGGATGGATTAGGCTGGGAAAGCACAATTCATACCAAAGTTCAAGGGCCTGCCTTAGGGTATATGCAAGATGAAATTGCAAAAAAGAAAAAGAGAGAGAGTTCTTTGCATTTTAAGAGCATTTGTTGTGGTTGCTTTGTAGACCTCATAATAACCAAAGATATAGGCACTCTTGAGGAATAATCAAATGTGGTCTGAAATATAGGAAGGAGGGTGGCCCCTACCCACCAATCCCTGTTCATCTGCCCTCCTAAGAAAAATCTTTGATTTGTGGGCAAGTCTTATACTGAGACTCCAGGATGAGAGGAAGATCAAAAGAGTTCTTTGAACATTACCAGAAAAAGAAGGCCAGCCAGTGAGTAATATGTGAAGACAACCAATTTCACTGTCTTCTACTCTGATGTCTTACCCATGACCCACAGAATACAGGAAAGGAAGGGAATCCCATATAGCCTAATTTTGTGTGGGTTTTCCCTAACCTCCTTTGGGACATTAAAACAGTTGGGCTTAATGGGGAAGCTGCTGCATTTCTACTTCCTTCTGTGTCACCAAGTAATAGGAGAAGCCCCAGAGAACCATCTAAGAGGAGCCCATACTGCAGTTTCTCTCTTCCAAAGTGGCCTATTTTTCTGCCTATGCAGCAAGTAGCACTCACCCACCCACATTAAATCCAAAGCCCCATTGTACCCAAAACAAGTAAATTATTTTGTCAGCTAAAGCAAATAAATCGCCCCCCACAATCCCTCTTCCCCTAGCAGTAAAAACACAATAGTTCTAGACTGGAGAATTAACTATTTGCTGTCCTTGCACAGCAAAAGCCATCGCAATTCTAGGATGCATGAACAGGAGCAAGTCCAGATTGTTAGCATATCGTACACCGCTGTCACCTGATATGAGGTTTCATAAATAATATCTAGCATCAGGCATGTTCCATGATGACCTGTGGAAACTAGGAAGTTACAGATATACAGACTCATCCTGACCTGAGGACATACAAAAACCTAGATAGTACTGATGTAAACACTAAATGTGTTTCCTCATCACCTCACAACTTTTTGCTTTTCCTCTTGCAATGGAAGCAAAGGGAGTCCCATCACACACGATTAAGAGATCATACCCAGGAACTCACCTCATGTAATGTCCCCCTTGCCTCTTCCTGCCCAACCATCAAGGGATTGTCCCATATCTAATTAATATTTGTCATTCTGGAATTAAGGCCATCAGCCATCCTGGATTCCTTTTGTCAAGTCCATGAGAAAACCATCAATGCCTTTGTTATACCATGTGGTAACATCAAACAACCCCCAAGGGTATGAAATGGGATATAAATATCTCCCGAAGCTCTATCCATGTGTGTGAGCAGACTCTCACTTTTTCAGTGAAGCCCACAGATACTATCTGAGCCACTCTCCACTTTCTGTGGACTTATCTTCAGAAAGGGTAATTATGGCCCTCTCTTAACTCTTCACTGCAACTGGAGTGCTCTCTACAGTTAGTACTGGTATACCTAGGTGAAAGGATTCCTGAAAGGTACCTTCCTCTTGCAGGCTTCCTTTTGAGTAATAACTTCCCCAAAATTTCAAGGAGACACTGACACTGCTTGGGCTCCTCCCTCCCATCTTCATATATGGAGCCCTGGTGGTGCAGTGGTTAAATGCCAGTACTGCGGCCACAAAGTTATGAATTTGATCCAATGTCCACTTAGCTTTCCATCCTTTCGTAGATCAGTAAAATGAGTACCCAGCTTGTTGGGGGCAATTAGCGTACACATTTTAAACTGCTTAGGGCAGGGGTCCCCGGACTTTTTTATCCGGGGGCCGGTTCGCTGGCCCCCAGATCTTCTGGGGGGGCAGAGGCACGAGTGCATGCACACGACTCCAGGCACCATTTTGGAACAAAATGGCATCCGGTTGCGGGCGCAAGTGGTGGTGGCAGGACCAGCCGTCGGCCAGTAGGAAGGTCTCGACAGGCCGGGTCCGACCCACAGGCCGTAATTTGGGGACCCCTGGCTTAGGGACTGCCAGTTCACTGATAAGCAGTAAGGAAACGTGCTTGCTATTGCTATTGCTATTGCTATTGCTATATATAATCATAGAATTATAGAGCTGGAAGAGACCACAAGAGCCATCAAGTCCAACCCCCTGATATGCAGGAATACACAATCAGAGTACCGCCAACAGATCGCCATCCAACTTCTGTTTAAAAACCTCCAAGATGGAGACTCCACCACTCTCTGAGGGAGTGTATCTCACTGTCAAACAGCTCTTACTGTCAGGAGGTTCCTCCTAATGTTGAGCTGGAATCTCTTTTCCTGTAGTTTGAATCAATTGGTCCGGGTCCTATTCTCTGGAGCAGCAAAAAACAAGCTTGCTCCATCCTCAATATGACACCCCTTCAAATACTTAAACAGGGCTATCATATCACCTCTTAACTATCCCTTCTCCAGGGTAAACATACCAAGCTCCCTATGTCTCTCCTCACATGGCATGTTTTCCAGATCTTTTACCATTTTGGACACACTCCAGCTTGTCAACATCATTTCTGAAATGTGGTGCCCACAACTGGATATAGTATTCTAGGTGTGGCCTGACCAAAGAAGAATAGAGTGGTACAATTGCATTTTCATTTTTACTGCCCAAGTATAGTGTCCTACATTCTCCCTGTTGAAAATCACTTTGTTAGTTTTAGCCCAGATTTCTAATCTAATAAGGTCATTTTGAATTTTGATTCTGACATCTGGAGTATTAGCTATCCCTCCTAATTTGATATCATCTAGCTTTACAAAGCTCAATTTTAATGTTGTAAGCTGCCCCGATTGTTTTGCAGAGGCTCGGGATATTAATAATAATAATAATAATTATTATTATTATTTAGCTTTCTCTACCAAAGAGTGCTGGTGCTTCACAAAACCAAAATTCCCAGGATTCTAGAGCCATGGCAGTTAAAATGGTATCAAACTGCATTATTTCTGCAATGCAGATGCACCCTGTCTGTGTCCCTGTGCTCTCTCTTCCTATACCCTGTGCTTTCTTCCACCTAGCTTCTTGCTTCTCACCCCATTACCAGAAGACAGTACCTTTCCTTTCTCTGTTTCTCTTTTTTTTAAATACTCTTATTGAAAAAAACACATCAAAACAAACAGAAATACATACATACATACATTCTAAAATCTATACAAACTTGCTGTGTATCAACAATTCATTATTAATCCAGATAGTACTAGATATTAATTCAAGTGCGATTTTTTTATCTCGCATCTACTCTTATAGTTATTCAACTCCCCTCTCTTAGCTCCGACATTCTCCTTCCCACAATTCCTTCATCTTCCCTTCCACTACTCGATCTTCTTCATCCATAAATTCTTTCCTCTAACCTCCTTCTCTGTCCCTACTCTTCTCCATTTCTTTAACATTTTCTACTTGACTACATTCACACACCTTCTACCACTTACTCATACCTTCTTAATAACCTTTCATCCCTCCTTACTACCTCTTCTTTCATTTTACCAATCACGCTTACTTCTCACTTGTCCTCACTGGATTATCTGCAATCATTGTTGTCCTCCTTAACACTTAATTTTATGTTATCTTCAAAAATAAAAAGTTTTTTAAAAAAGAAAGAAAAAGAACAAAAAAAGGAAAAAAGAATTATAACAGCGTTGTTAATTTATTAATCTCTTATTATTACTAGATCCGTTTGTGTATATATTAATATATCTCATTATAATCAGTATTCGCTTTATTTTATATACTGTATTTTGTTATATTCCCTTTACACCTGATTTCTCAATGTTGTCTTATTATTCAGTACTCATTTTGCTTAACCTTATCTTATTACAGACACCAAATCTTCTTGTGCTGTATAATCTGTATTCCCTTAGATCAGGGGTAGGCAACCTAAGGCCCACCCGCCATGATGATATTGATTATTGTTGTTATTACTTGTTCTTAGGGTTTTCTTGGCAAAATCTCCACAGATATTTTGCCATGGCTTTTCTGGGGCTGAGAGAGTGTGCATGCATATTTTTTTTAATTTTTTAATATTTATTTATTTATTTATTTTAGTGCTTCGGCCCTCCAATTGTCTGAGGGACAGCAACCCGTCCCCTAGCTCAAAAAGGTTGCCTACCCCTGCCTTAGATAGTAGTCTAAATTATATTAATAATTAGAGTCTTTGATCTTAAGAACAATAGCTAATTATCGCCAATTTGCCCCACTGTTTTTAAAATAGTTTAGAATTGGTAACCACTCTCTAAGCCCCTCTTCCATACATTTGTCTCTTAGATACTTTGTCAATATATCCATCTCTATTGAATCATAGGGTTTATTCAGCCAGTCATATATATTTGGGACATTCTTCATCTTCCATTTTTGTAAAGGTGATATTCATGCTGTAGTTATTAGATAAAAAAGTAACTTTCCAACTTTTTTTGTAAATCTTTATCCCACATATTTAATAAATATGTCTCTGGGAGACAATTTATTTTTTTCTCTAACATCACATTTATGATTTTGTTTACTTTAAACCAATATTTCTGGACATGAACACATGTCCACAAACAGTGGTATAGTGTGCCGGATTCCTTTCTACATTTCCAGCACATATTGTTACTCTCTTTGTACATTTTAGCTAACTTTACCAGGGTTAGGAACCATCGAAATTAGACTTTATAAAAAATTTCCTTAAGATTTTGAGATACCGTATGTCTTAGTCCTTTTGTCCAAATGTGTTCCCACTTTTCTAATTCGATTGTATGTCCAAAAATTTTTGCCCATTGTATCATATTTTCTTTTATTATTTCTTCTTCTAAATCCCAATTTAATACGATTTTATAAATTTTACCTATCCATTTTTTATTATTACCTATCCAGATTTTGTCAAAATCATTTAAATCTAAATCAATACCTTGAGCTCTTAAATCTGAATTGAAACAATCCACTATTTGCCTATATTTGAACCAATCTAACCTAAAACCCACATCTATTAATTCTTCTTGTGTTTTCATTTTATAATTACCTATTTTACCCTTTGTTAATAATTTGGCATATGTTATCCATTTGTGATTTTTTTATCATTTCTCTTCTCTGTATCGTTTCGTGAGGAGAAACTCTGCTTCTTTTTTTGAAGAGATCCAGTGCACAGCAAAGTGAAGCTGAGGTTGCACCCAACCTCTTGGTTTCCACACCATGTCTCTGATAACCTAAAAGGTCTCTGAATAGACAGTGATACCAGGCATAACTGCAGCTTCCTCCCCAGTATATGTGACCTCTTCTGAGACTTTTTTTTACATGCACAGAGACAGAAAAGACATGCATGGCCACTACATACGGGGGCTCTCCAAGCTGTGGGGTCCCAGACCTCCACCAGGTGGTTTAGCCCCAATGGTGCCACTGGTTGTGATTGATCTACATGCATGATGTGTCCTCCTTTGGAACCACAGCTCAAGTCCATTTTTATTGCTGCTGAATCAGGCACCCTCCAATTCATATATTTCTCCAGGTGTTGGAAAAAAGAAGATTCCTCTGTAAGATCATTGGCATAATTTTTCCAAACTGGAATGAACTGGAGACTTTTACAGAGCCTCTCCACAGATCAGAGGAGGCAAGAGAGCTCAGTAAAAAGGCAGAAGAACATGTTGC
The DNA here is from genome assembly GCA_026167975.1 of Phrynosoma blainvillii. NCBI lineage: Eukaryota > Metazoa > Chordata > Lepidosauria > Squamata > Phrynosomatidae > Phrynosoma > Phrynosoma blainvillii. Next base: position 20,055,410 of record JANUYF010000004.1, on the reverse strand, counting down.
CCCACATGTCCTTCCCAGAAGACAAACTTTGAAATCAACAGGAAGGAATAAAACCAAGTTTCATGCAAAGGGAGCCAAATGACAGCTGATTTATAGCCTTGCTATAAAGAGGGACCTCTTGCAGACTTTACTAGAAGGAGATGGAAAGAGTCACAAATATTTGGATGTGATCCCTCAAGAAGGTCCCAGAGAGACTACAATTGGCAAAGTGCTCGTGATGAAATGACAGACTAGTCCTCTAAGACCACTGATCTAAAACCACATGTACGAATGGGCAACAATGAACCTACAGATGCAGTTTCTCTATTCTAAGCCCTTGTTTTTTTACAATCAGTGATAAATCTACAAAGGATACCCACATGTCTATTGAGGAGAAGTAATAAGCATTGTCTGAACTTGTGGATATCTAGAAAGACTAAAGGCCAGGACAGTCTTTGTTGTTTCTGATTGTGATGGTTGCCTTATGCGTATAGGCTTTCAAAACTTTCCAGAGTTTAGAAACATTGCTTTTTTTGGATAATTGTTCCCAGAATCCTATGGCAACCAGTGGCCATAAATCACTGTAGGATTCTTTTTTAATTTAACATACAGAACAATAAAAAAAAATAGGATTTTTTAAAATGACAATAACAAAAACAAAACATAATTCATGCTCAAAATAGTGCTATACTCTATCAATAAAAAAGAAGAAAATAGAGTAAAAAATCATTACTATTTAGCAATAGCATTCCGCATTTACATTTCTATATTGCTTATCAGTGAACTCAGAATTCTCTAAGTGGTTTACAATCTGTAAACCAGTTGCTCCCAACAAGCTGGATATTCATTTTACTGACCTACGAAAGGATGGAAGTCTGAGTCAATCTTGGAACCCTGGAATTGAACTCACAACCTTGTGGCTTCAGTACCGGCATTTAACCACAGCAAAAACATCTTTCCAGAATTTTAGGTGATGTATTGGTGGATGACAGAGAATGTTCTTTATTTACAAATAAAATGAAAGGGAACCAACTTTTATCAACATTATTTATATGTTTCTCTTCTTCATATGATTTACTTGTCAAATTTTCTAATAGGGGATATAGTCCAAATTCTATTTAGCCAATTAGAGAGAATAACAAAAAGAACGTAATAAATGAATTAAGATAACATTTTAGCTTCTGCCTTCTTAAGTCACTAAAAACAAAACTGAGTTATGTTTATAATGAGTGGTGTTTGTCTTTTTGTTTTATTTTGTTTAATTTTACATTACTGTATGTTGCAAATCAATATCTAAAGAAAAGGAAAAATGTAAACCTTGTTACGGAGGGGGGCCATTCTTTGTTATCATGGCTAACAGCATGATAGACAGCTAATGCCATGATTTTTTAATTAAAAAACTGTGATAACTATTACATCCAGATAAATTTTAAACTATGAAGTGATGGTGCCACCTAATGAGTTAACAGATTAATTTCCCCCAATATCTGACATCTGTTGGCTGCAAATCTCTCCCTGTGCATGTGTGCCTTCTGAGGTGGGTATGCACTATGAAAAGCATGTGTAATATTAATAAAAGTGTAGCGATGACTAAAACTCAGGTAATAGTACCATAATGATTGTGGAAATATAACACTCTTACCAACAGTACCACCACTCATTAGTCAAGCGTCAACTACCATGTAAGACCAAAGGAGGGCTAAATTTAAGCCATGCTCTTAAGTCCCTGGTCACAAGAACTGAAGAAAGGATCTCAGTACAATGACCTGGAATGAACTAATGTAAGGATACTGTACTTAAACTAATGATGAAAAGTGAAGAACATGTACCATCAAAGTCATTGTCAAGAAATGTCAGGAAACATGTAGGACAACTAATCGTCACGAACGTCTGTGTTTTCCAAACAGTATACTCATCATTTTCTCTATAACTCCCAAAATCTCTCCATGAAATATAGACGGTATCCATGCTGGCTGCAGGATTCTCTAAGATGTAGTCCAAAAAAGTATCTTCTTTGAGCTGTGAACCATTTTGAACACAATGGACCTTTGCAGACTGCCAGAAATAGTGCAAATTGACCACTTTAAGGGTTAGGGTTAGTGCTAGGGAATCATGGGAATTTTTTTTTTCTGAGACATTGAGCCTTCTCTGTCAGAGAGCTCTGGTGCCACAATAAAATACAGTTCCCATGATTCCCTAACCCTAACCCTCAATTTGCACTATTTCTGGCAGTCTGCAAAGGCCCAATGTCTTGTAAGAAATGGTGCATAGCAATAAACCACTGATTATGGCTATTTGCACACAGTGGAGTGGCCTGCAGATTTGGCACAATTTTCTGCCCATCTTTCCTTTGTTAATAAGAGTCCAGAAGTAAATGTACTTCTGTTAGGAGGCAGGAAAACTGAGATTCCTTCAGCTCTTTAATAGCCTCTCTCCACATATCTGTCAATAGCATCCTGTACACATTCTCATTATCTATAGAGGGAGATCAAGCAAACACAAGGGGAAAGAAATTGAGATACCAGGTATATGGGGACTACATGGTTCTACTTAACTCAGCATTATCTCCCATACCCAAGTGGATGGACATGTTACAGGATAACACTTTAAGCTCCATATACTTTCAGGATGAATGGAAAAAATATGGCTTAAACCTCACAAAGGTTGTGACACAAGCACTCCTACAAAAATCCAGGGATTACGTGATAAGGCTCAACTTTGACTCTCATGGGGGGAGGAGAAGGAAAGGAAGAAAAGGCAGCACAGTGTAAGTCAGTGATGGGATGTCAGCTTTATCTAGGAAATATTTATCACTCTTTAAGCCTTACGTTTCAATAATTGAAGCCATGTGGCTTTTGACTCTATGGTGAGACATGACCTTAGCATCATCATTTTTTAAAGAATGTACATTTCAAAATAGCCTTTTAATTTTAAACTCACTCTCATAGCAATTCAGTTAAATTAATTGTTTATTACATTGCTATCCCTCCAAGGCATTGCATGTGCTCCTCCTCCCCATTTTTCTTCTCGCAACCACCCTGTAAGGTAGGTTTAGCTGAAGTGACCAGCCCCAAATTATCACATAAGTTCTATGTGGCAAAGGGGATTTGAATCCAGATTTCCAGAGTCCTTCTTGGCCTTCTAGCAGTTCAAAAGAGCACTGATGTTTGTTTGTTTAATATCCTGCCTTTTTAACAACATGTAAGGTACTGCACTTAGGGCGGAAAAATGAAATGCATAGATATAGGATGGAGGACACCTGGCTTAACATGACTACATATGAAAGAGATCTAGGAGTCCTAGTAGACCACAAGTTGAACATGAGCCAACAGTGTGATGCCACAGCTATAAAGGCCAATGTGATCAATAGAAGTATAGTGTCTAGATCAAGAGAAGTAATAGTGCCAACAACCTGAAATATTGTGTCTGGGTTCTGGGCACCACAATTCAAAAAGGATGTTGAGAAAGTGGAGCGTATCCAGAGGAGGGCAACTAAAATGATGAAGGGTCTGGAAACCATGAAGCCCTATGAGGAACGACCTAAGGAAATGGGTATATTTAGCCTGGAGAAGGGACAGTTAAGAGGGGATATGATAGACTTCTTTAAATATTTGAAGTGATGTCATATTGAGAAGGGAGTTAGCTTGTTTTCTGCTGCTCCAGAGAATAGGACCCGGGACAACGGATGTAAGCTACAGGAAAAGAGATTCCACCTCAACATTAGGAGGAATTTTCTGACAGTGAGAGCCGTTCAACAGTGGAGCACACTCCCTCGGAGAGTGGTGAAGTCTCCTTCTTTGGAGGTCTTTAAACAGAGGCTGGATGACGATCTCTCAGGAGGGCTTTGATTGAGAGTTCCTGCATGGCAGGGGGTTGGACTGGATAGCCATTGTGGTCTCTTCCAACTCTATGATTCTATGGGACCCAAAGGTCCCATAGAATAAGTACCTATTCTAGAATCTCAGCCTTGGTTTGGTATAATTTTGGGGGTCTGTGCCAAAAAAGCTGCAAACAAGTTTTAAAAAAGTTTTCAAAACAGTTTTCAAAAATGCAAAGAATCTTGTAATCTCACCCCAGTGGGGAGAACTTCTTCAATTATTCATCCTCATATTTGAGAGTGCAACCAGGAACAATTTCGATTCCTGGTTAACAATTCCTGGTTTGGGAAGCATGGATTAGAAATGTCTATAAATAGGGAAAGAAAACATCCAACCCTGATAGCAAGTATGCAGCTTCCCACATTCCCATATTTTGCTTCAGAACTGCCTGTGGACACACATGGCTATTGAGGGCATTTATTGCACTCAGTGGCTATACATGATCCCAAAAGTAAATGCAATACAGACATCCTCTTTCATCTGTTTGTGCTTCTGAGCCATTCAGTCATCTCTGGAGAGGGAAAAGCCTGTTTGACTTCAAAATGAGGAACTCAGCAATTTGGGAGGCTCCTTTCATTTGTATAGGATAGCAAGTTATAGTATTTCACAGCAGATCTGCTTTCAAAGCAAAACTTGTGTACCCTGCAGCATTTTGTACTGAGAAGCTCCATGTTTGAGGACAATAGGCAAAGAAATCTGCAAATGCTTTCGGCTTCTATGAACAACCAAGCCCTAACAATGCACAAAGCCGATCATCTGTGGCCACATCTTTTTTCTCTCCCTTAGTTCATAATTGACTGCAGCATTCAAAGCAATGACACTCGGGTCTTCATGTTTCAATTTCCTTGTTTGCTTTCATCAGCATGCACTTATTATGCCCACATATCCCAGAGACAAGAGGATTAAGTGGTCTCCTTTTCTACAACTTGCTCCTGCTTCATAGATGGACTTGCAAAACCTCAGCAAATTTTAACAACAACAACAACATTTAATTCTTACACATCTCCCCCTATGGCTTGAGATAGGGAGCAAAAACAAGTTAGACACATAACACCAGTAAAAGAGCATATAACACTAATTCATATTTAAAACAATCAATGCATACTTTAAAATTATAAAGATTTGTAACAGGTCCTGCTTCTGATTGATGCACCACAGATTGCTAGTGGGAGGGGGCTGGAAATGTCATCCAGTAGCACCCTGATCACCAGCCAGATCAGATCTCTGTTGCTCGATGTGGCTGCTGGCTGTGAAGGTGGGTTTGGGGAAGCATTTGCAATTGTGACAATAGTGTCATAAACATGAATATAGAACAAATGCTTATGCTTTCATAACTGCTCAACAGTATGCCCGCTAATATTACCAAACACACAATGTGACAATATAATCACTCCCAGCACCCCCCTAGTGAGGCCTCTGAATATAATTGCACCAGTAGTGGCTTAGGTGTTGGACTATGACTCTGGAAACCAGGGTTCAATTGCCTGCTCAGCCATGAAACCCACTGGGTGACCTTGGGCAAGTCACATGCTCTCAGTCTCAGGGGAAGGCAATGGCAAACCTCTTCTGAACAAATCTTTCCAAGAAACCCCTATGATAGGGTCGTTCTAGGGTTACCATAAGTCAGAAATGACTTGAAGGCACACAAGAACAACAACCCTTGCTTGAAAGACTCACATTGACTGTCTATTAGCAACTGAGCCATGTCCAAAGTCTTGAAATTAACATATCAAACCCCAGGCAACTCACAGTCAGTTTACTTGAAAGACTGTCTTCTTTCCTTGTATAGAGCTGGGAGATTGTTAAGATCCTTACAGTAGGCCTTGGTGATTGTGCCAGAACTTCTGGAGTGTCACCTGGGAGCAACATGGGAAAGAGTCTTCCCTATATTGGCACCTACATACTGAAATGCCTTCTCTCTGATGACTCCTAGTCTGTTTTTCAGGAGGCACCAACAGTAGTGTGCTGCTAACATTGAACAAACATAGAAATGCAGCAGATGGAAAGAGGTTGCGAATGCAGCAATTGTGAAGGAAGTATGGCATTGAAGAAGTAGGTTGATCACAGCTGGGAAAATATGTTTGTCCTCTCACACCACTGCTACATGACCCTGGATAAAGTGCAAGCACTAATGCTTAGGCAACAGGTTTTTGTGTGTCATTAAATGGCAAGATGCAAAAGGATCTTGAACTTTTGAGACAAAACTGAAAGAAAGAAGCTGGTATAAGCTTTTGTAGACTTGAGTCTACTTCCTTAGATGGAATGGCAATGTTATTTATTTACTTTGGCCTGAATCCTATGGTTAGTCTTGACTACAGCAGAGCCAATGAGTCAACTGGATTTATCTATATGATTCTACTCTAGTGGAGACTAATCAAGAGCATTCCAATCTTACTTATCATTAGCTTTTTACTCCCAGGGGCAGGAAGAAGCACTTCTATAGTATTTTCTGCTTCATGTGTCAAAATAACTTGACTGTCTTTACAGCTTGTCTCATGTGAGTGAGATTGTTGCTCAGTTTCAGGCAACAAAAAGTCCTGTCATTGGAGCCTGTCCTGTCATTGTGAGGTCACAGTATTTTGTTGTGGCCTTAGTCATGTAATCAAATGAAAGGTTATATCTCCTAAACCAGCCATTCAAATAATCTCCTTAATGTTCAAGATAAATACAGGTGACAATAGATCCTCATGTGTTGGACCACATCACCTACATTAGAAAAGGGATTATCGAGGTTAATACGAGACCTTTCCCACAAATATCATACCAGCAGACATGTGTTTACTAATGACTCATTACTAAAGACCTTTTTCAGACCTTGAGATCTGCAAAAAGATTAAAACTATCAGAGATTAAAGCTATAAGTAGGGTTCCAGAAGCAATATGATGTGTGTGTGTTTCTCTTACTCTGTGTCTGAAAAATGTCAGACTGAAAGGATGTCACTTTGGGAAGGTGGAAGCACTGAAAGGTGAAAAAGGATCTCTTTTAGAAGTCACCAACTAGAAGAATTGCCCTTTTCTAAATCCCTGTATTGTGTGAGATGGGGATCAAAGGGCACTCCAACTTCTAGTAAGCGAACCAAATATTTAATTTCCAGTAGAAAAACAGAATGGTATCCTGTTAGTGACATAGGACGTTATCACACGGGGTCTAAAGCAATCCCATCCCCGTACCATCCCCGTCCCATTCCGGATCCTTTGCCCCTGTGTTCAAACGACGTCGCAGCAAACCCCGCCCCATCCAGTGCCATCCCCGGCGCATTGCAGCATCATCCCCGTTCTTTGCAATTCCTCTTCATTTGAGGAATTACATCTGCCGCGACCAGAACCATACCGGAATGATGCTACTTTCTTGTCTGAAGCTACGGGATCTATTCCGGTATGGTTCTGGATTGATTCCATGCCGCTTTCTTGCCGCCGCGTGTGATAACGTCCATATGCAGGCATATTTTGTACTACATGTGTGGAGTGATTTTATTTATTTATTGCACAACAATTTAACAGTTGCATCTAGCAATATAAGCAGACTTGTGCATGTGGTAGCACATCAAATACATATTAATTATTCATGTATAATGTGTGAATGCACATTGCCTCTATGCATTGCCTTTGCACATTATGCATTGCAGTTACACAGTGGGTTGTCAGCCATTGCATTGACCATTGATTTGCATGTATTCCGCCACACTGATACTCAGGATAGGAGTAGTGTAGCATAACTCCACAGATGGATCTTTACATCTGAAGCAATGTGGGATCTCATTCCTAAATGGGACTTTCCTTCATAGTGGCATAGCCTACTATAATTCTAATGAATAACTACACCGCCCTGAAGGAAAAAGAAAACAAATCAAATGTGAATCAAATAGAGATGCTTTTCTGCATGAGATCAGGTTGAGCCTTCCTCAGTTCTACCACACAGCTGGACTTTGCTGTTGTTAATTGAGGTCAAGTGGGCTTTGAGTTATGGTGACCTTATGAATGAGAAACCACCAAGATCTTGCACACTCAGGACGTTATCACACATGGGCCAGTTTCATTATTAAAGAGATAATAAAGTGGAAATGAAGCATCCCGAAAAGAAAGCGAAAATAGTGCAAAAGCTTTTCACACGTAATTACAGTAATAACGGAATTAAGTTAAAAGCAAAAAAAAGACATTTTTAACTTTCATACACAAGTGAAAAGAACCCGTACATGTACTGGAAATTGGTGTGTTTTGTGACCAGACTCCTCCTTTTCCAGGGCGGGTCCTGCATTTCCCAGGAGGAAATGTCAGACTGTCCTCCATTTGGGGTCATGTCCTCCTGCACAGATCCTAACCCCCTTCCGTTGGGGTTAGGACCTCTCAAGAGAGCAGAGGAGGAGGAGGCTGGAAAGGCAAGGCAAGGAAAGGCAAGCCGAGGCAAGGGAGGGATTGGGATGGCTCACCCTCCCTTTTCTCTCTCTCCTTTCCTGGCATTGGAGGCTGTCAGCTGCTGGGGAGATGGACAAGGAGGATAAGATCACAGGCAGAGCTGGCAGGGAAGGAGGAGGAGGAGGAGGAAAGGGAAGGAAGGAAGGAAGGAAGGAAGGAAGGAAGGAAGGAAGGAAGGAAGGAAGGAAGGAAGGAAGGGCTGGGTGTTCCCTGGGGAGAGCCAGAGCCTTGGATGATGCCCAGGAGAGGGGGAAACTGGAGGTAGCTCCCATGCCCCCCCCCATGAGCCTTTCCCCTTTGTAGGACCTGCAGGGCAGAACGTCATGGTGAGATGCATCTCCAAGTTGCTCCACAAGCACACCCCACACTTGCACCCACATCCACCCACAGCTGATGCGAAGGAAGCCTTCTTTCCCCTCCTTTTCCCTCCATCCCAAATGCCAAATTTCTCCTCCGTCCCAAACTTCCCTCTCCTGGGCTGCCTTCCCTTCCCTTCTCTGCATGGCACTGAGGAGGAGCCCGGGACTCTCCCTCTCTGAAGGCCCCTCCTCCTCCTCCTCTTGGCCCTCCTCCAGGTTTGTTTGTTTGTTTTTTTAATTTTATTTAAAAATTTACACACACACATGAAAAAACAAAAACAAAAAAACAAAAAACAATACACATTCAAGCAATATCAATAAGTCATACATCAATCAGCCCACCTCCCCAACCTCACAGACATAAACAACAATACATCTATACACTATGCTAATCTTGTGTTAGTTACCCGATTTCTCATTTCCCAAGTGATTACCTCTACGTTTAAACATAAATACATCGGTTCTTTCTAATGCTACAATAACCTAGGACCATGACATATTCCTTCTAAACTTAATTTTAAATACATTCTTAAATTTTCTTATCTATAACGCTTTCCACATTTTACTCGTTAAAACATTTAGAAGTAACCAAATTTATTTTAACCCAATCTTATTCAATATTACCATTATTATTACCAAATCTATATCACATTACAATTCGTTTTCATCATCTTTTATCTTGTGATTTTTAACTAGTTCCCATTGTTTCTCCCTTGTATCAATATCTCTGTTTTGGATTAAAGCAGTCAAAATATCTAAATTCATTGCTTCTTTTAATCGTATAAGCCATTCTTTTACATTAGGTATTTCTCTTTTCTTCCAATATTTTGTGAAGACTAATCTTGCTATTGAAACCATATATAATATGATCCTACCATATTTTTTCTCAATTGTGTTATCTATTCCGTGTGTCATATTTAAAAGGAAAATTTTGGGACACCATGGTATCTCGGCTTCTAGTATTCCACACATTTTAGAATGAATTCTTCTCCAATATTTCTTTGCAAAGGAACATTTCCACCACACATGATGGAAATTCCCTTCACTCTTTTGGCATTTCCAACATTTTCTGCTTAGGGTTTTATATATTCGATTCAGTTTAGTTGGCTATAAATACCACCGATGCATCATCTACAGGAAGTTTTCTTTCAGATCCTGGCATAAAGTGAATTTATTTGTTACTTTCCAAGCTTTCTCCCAGTGTTCCATTTGGATATTTTCATCTAGATCTTTAGCCCATAATGTCATTACATGTTTTATTGTGTCCTGTTCAAGATATCGCTCTCTAAACAACTTATAGTACTTTGATATATGATGGCCTTCTTTATTCTCAATTATTTTGTCTAATTCTGTTTTCTTTTCCTCGAATCCATCCTCCTTCCTGTCAATATTGTACCTACTTTTCAACTGCAGATATATGTACCAGTTATTGATTTTTTCCTTCTTCTTCTAATTGTTCTTTTGATTTCATTCTATGCTCTTTTAAACCTTTAAAGCTTTCCCAGGTTATAATATCATCATATCTAATCCAATTCCTAGGTTTAATTCTTCTTTTATTTAAAAAAGCTTCTTGAGGGGATGTCCAAAGTGGAATTTTCCTATAAAATTGTTTTGTTTTTTTATTTTCATCCAAATTCTTAATAATGCTTTTCTAATGCAGTGGTTTTTGAATCTCTTATTATTTTTCAACTTTCCATAGCACAAGAACGCTTGAAATCCGAATTCCATATAGTCGCTTTCAATATTCAGTAAACTGTTGTCTTCTAGCTTAGTCCAATCTTCCAACCAATTCATACAGTTGGCATAATAGTACAGTTTCAAGTCTGGGAGTGCGAAACCTCCTTTCTCCGTTTCTATTAAGCTAGACCATTTAATCCTAGATTTTTTCCCTTGCCAAATGAATTTAATTATTTCCTTTTTCCAATCTTCTATGCATTTCTCATTGTGAATTATAGGAATATTTTGAAACAGATACATTAGCTTTGGAAGGACGCTCATTTTAATCAGAGAGATTCTTCCTGATAATGAGATCTGTAATTTAGACCATTTATTTAAGTTTATTTTTATCTCCTTCCATATCCTAATGTAATTATTTTCAAACAGGTCTGTATTTCTCTTAGTCATAATTATACCTAAATATTTGATTTTCTTCTCTATTTTGAATTTATATAATTTTTGCAATTCTTCTTCCTCTTTGCTTGTCATGTTCATTGTAATTAGTGCTGTTTTATCTTCATTAATTTTAAAACCTGCCAATTGTCCAAATTCTTGTAGAGTGCTTTGAATATTCTTTATATTTTCAATTGGGTTTTCAAGGAATAATACCAGGTTGTCAGCATACGCTTTTAATTTATATTTATATCCTTTTATGTTTATACCTTGGATATTCTTGTCATCTCTAATCCTGGTATTTAAAACTTCCATAATTAATATGAACAATAATGGGGATAATGGACATCCCTGTCTGGTTTCATTTTCTATTATAATATCCTTGGTTTTTTCCCCCATTGACTAATATCTGAGCTCTTTGTTTTTTTATAAATTGCTTTTATCCTCTTTTCAAAATTTAGTCCCATTTTCATTGTTCTTATTATTTCTTCCATAAACATCCAATTTACTTTATTGCACGCCTTCTCTGCGTCAACAAAAATCATTGCAAGTTTTCTTTCATTGTGTTTTTCAAAGAATTCAATTATATTCAGTACTGTTCTTACATTATTCTTCACAGATCTTCCTGGCAAAAATCCATTCTGGTCTTTGTGGATAATATCAACCAATATGCTCTTAAGACATTCTGCAATGATTGTTGTGAAGATCTTGTAATCAATATTGGCCAAAGAGATAGGCCTGTAATTTTTAGTTTCTCAACAGTCTCTCCCCTCTTTTGGAATTAAGGAGATATATGCATCCTGCCAAGAGTCAGGGATACCATCTTTCTTTATAGCATTTAACGTGTTTTTTAAAGGTCTTACTAGAATTTCTTCCAACTTTTTGTAATATAAGCTTGAAAAGCCATCCGGCCCCGATGCTTTCCCTATTTTCAATTTCCTTATTGTCTCGCTTATTTCCCTTTCAGTAATGTCTTTATTCAATTCTTTTTTCTGATCTTCATTTAACTGAGGTATTTTCTGTTTGCTCAAATAGTTCCGTATTTCCTCTCTGTTCTTTTCTCCTTTTCCTGTGGCTTTATATAGGTTTTGATAGTAACTTTCAAATGCTTTTTTTATTCCTTCTTGACTGGTCACAGATTGTCCATCTTGTTGCATTTCTATTATTATCTTCTTATTCCTCTCAGTTCTTATCATGTTTACCATCAGTTTACTTGGTTTATTTCCCATTTCAAAATGTCTCTGCTTGATATATTGCAGCTTCCTTTCCATGTCCTTTATTGTAAGTGTTCTCAATTGTAGTTCCAAATTTTGAATCTCCATTTTTGAATAGGATCATAGTAAGTTGAAAATTAATTGAAGGCACATAACAAACAAGCCAAGATCTCTCATATATATTAATCAAAACTTACTGGAGTGTCATTGTGATTACTTAAAAGATAATGGATGTAATGATTTCATATCTACTAAGGCTGTAGACCTATATCTACTTAATCTGTGGCTTACTCATTGTACTATAAAACATGGTTCAAAATGGTAAGCATCATGAGAAGCTTCCTTATTCAGGGGTTTGACAGACCCATTGAACCATCTACCTCAGTATTTTCTATTGAGTCCAAGGCTATTTTGGGGGGTCCTAAATCCCTCAGCTTACTAGAATCACCCACAGAAAAAATAACCCCATCCTCTTAAGCAAAGTTTTAACTCCTCCTTATAAAAAGTTTTTAAAGTGTTTTACAAAAAAAATGTAAAAGCTGGATAGTGACAAAAGCTAACAGGAAGAGAACTCATTTAAAATTACGGCACTACGTATAGATATCTTGGAATACCAGAATGATAAATAAATAGGTCTTAGAGCAAACCTTGTCTCTCTTCTCCCCCAGAAGCCAAGATGAGTAATCTGAGACTGTCATACTTTGGACATATCCTGAAGACATGCCTCATTAGAAAAGCCTATAATGGCAACTGTTGCCTTCAATTTCAGGGGGAGCAGTGAATCCATTCCAGGTTTTCATCCAAACTTAAAGAAACTATCCAAAGTGGTGAACTCTCTAGAGCTTCAGATAGGTGTCTTTCCTAGGTTTATCTGGAAACTCCAGATTGAACCTGTGGTCTTTTTTCATGCAAAGCATGTACTCTCCAGCTGAGCTTTAGCCCTTCCCTTTATGCATGGATGAACAGAATACTATGTGAAAATTCTTTACAGTCAACACAATGTAATAATAATACCATACATAATTTTCTTTACAGACCACAATCATCCTTTCTGACTCAAATGCTTCTCTCCTATTTGATAGTACATACATTCACACACACACACTCACACACACCACCCACAATAGCTCCCATGAGACCATTCTTGGAAATTGGGGAATATAAGCATTAAGTTCCAAATATAGTAAAATTGTTCATGGAAATCAGTCACTCAAGAAATAGCAATAATCCTTTTCTCCAGGAAGAACATCAGTTTCACAAGCCAGATAGTTAGCCACATTACTCAACAGCAGTAAAACCAAGAAAATAGCAGAAACTCTTGTGACAACTTAGCATAAGTTTAGTCAGACTACAGACTGCTCAAACTACAGTACCAATTCAACAAAAGTAAAGAAATATATAAAGTAACCCAGAGTTGTACCCAGGAATAGTACAGAATGGCATATTCCAAAGGGGAAATGATAGAACACTACCTCTTACCACTAGTGACACTTTTTGGAGTGACTAGAGTGTCAAGTTGGTCTAGTCTACTCTCTTTCTATGATGCAGCCTATAAACAGGGCCCCACACCATTCTGAGAGGTCTGAACCCTTATTTGCAAGTAAATAAGCAAAAGGGGAGGGGGAAGAACCTCATATATTTAAGATAAGTGTTGTTAACACTCCTCTCACCCTCAAAATGATCAGAAATATGCCATTTTCACCCAGGAAAAAAAATACCACTGTGTTGCACAGCAACAGAAATTATGTATGCGATGCTCTGCTGGTACAGGGCATCGGTGTGTGAGTGATACATTGGCAAAGCACAATCATGGAGGCCCATCCTACATGCTCCCTTCACACACACCTTCATCCCATGTCCCCATTGGACTGTCTGGTTTGTGTACATTGTAATTACATCCATTGGAGTTGGCACACTTTCCTTGCTTTGCTTTGCTTTGCTTTGCTGCAGCCCTGCACTCACATCAGGGTATTTATATGCAGATGCAAAGCTGCACAATTTGTCAGCTAAGTCAGAGTACCCCAGCTTCTTTTTGCTCCGCTTTTTAGGGTTAGGTCCAGTTGCCAGCAGCTTTAGAGTCATGCGTCATCTAAATGCCCCACCTTTAAAGCAGCTGGAAACTGCTTTATTTTGCCCATCTGTTTCACCCCTTGGTTCCTGCTGGACTTGACAAGAAAGGGCTTCTGATCTCTTTCTTACCAAAAAGAAGGGGAAGGAGTAGGGAGGTGATTCAGACCATGAGGTTCTGATTGCTATGGGCTCCTAGGAGAAGGAAGGAAAACATGGTTGCACTCCATTTGCAAGTGCACCCTCATTTCTTCCCAACAACCAAGCTGAGACCAACTGCTTCTTTATGGTCTGAATAGCCTTCCCCATCAATAAGTAATAGAATCAGGGTCTCTCCCAAGGCTTGACAGCTTTGACTAGTGGGAGGACATGAGACTGTATGTGGAACTATACAGACATGCCTGATCTCAGCCTAGGTCTCTTTCACACGCTATAATATAGCACTTTCAAATCAGTTTAGCTGCAATAACTGCATGGAATCCTGGGTTTTGAAGCTTCATGAGTACTTAGAATTTTTTGCCAGAGAGTTTTAAATACCTCAACAACTCCAAAAATCCTACCCATCCCAGGATTATATACGATGGAGCCCTGGCACTTCAAGTGAGACCACGATGCTAAAATTGTGTGACGTGAAAGAGACTCTGAAGTTTTCTTCTGGGCTGAATCTTTTGACACATGCCTAATTGTCTCTGGAAGAGTTATCCACACATTGAAGTAAATGTCTGCATGTGAATTTCACTTATTGGACTGGAGCAAGAAGAGGTACATTAAAGACTGCAACAACACAACATCTTTGAACATCTCTCCTTTAAAAAAAATTGGAGCTCTCTGGAACAGAATGATCTCTTTTTTCTAATTATTTTATTGGACACATTTTATCAATTAAACAGTTATTGCCCCTTCTGGACAGATATAAAGCAGTAAACTCAACAGTGTGCTTCCTGCCAAAGTATTCTCCTCTTTGGCCCTAAAAGGGTATTTGATCCTTTTTCCAAAAATTGTGTGCCTACTTTGCTTATTTACATCTCCCCTCCCCCACATAAACAAAGAAGTTCCAAAAGTAATAAAAAATATATTGCAAACTAATATTAAATATCTAGTAAACATCCATTTAAAAGCGTGTAAAATGAAACAATGCTAAAATGCCAATCCATTAAGCGCTTAATCATGAGCCTCAAGGAGCTGTTCCGGACTTTAAGTTTTGCAACATTTTCTCAAAACACACTAAGGATAAATCTGTACCTAGCATGATGGTTCCATTATTTCTTTGAGAAACTTTCCCCTTAGGCTACTAAAGCTTCAGTTCAAGGTAGAAGATTCTTAACCCTCTCTTCTTAGGTGTTCTCCCTCCTTGCTTGCCCAGGATCATCCAGTGGGTTTTAATTCAGCAACCAAAAATAAATTAAAAACACTACAATATTGAAAGAATGTTTTGTTTTGTTTTTAATCACAGTTCTGTGTATTTTATAGCCATTGCATGATCTCAAATTCTTTCCAGCAAATTTACTGAAGAAATGTGTGAATTTTGGTTAAGTTCCTATTAAACAAAGTAAAATTCTCAACTTTCCATGACTGCCAAATTTAGATAACAGTTATTACCAAAGGGGAAGACTATGTTTTACCAACCTACCATATAGTTCTTAAAGATGCAGAACTTTGCTGGAAAACAAAGTGGCAAACTTAACTCAGCATCCCAAGCCTGAGTGAAGACATAGGGTTTCCAAGCCAGAATTTTAAGAACTAAACACCCACACAGCCTTCTGCATGGATGGACAAAACACTTTCACTTTTTCCACAGCTCTTTGCATCAAATTTATGAATAGTTTTGTGAATTTTAAGAAGTTCTTATCCAAAAATAAATCCAGAAATTCTTATCCAAAAAAATTAACCATTTTCCAGCCATTCTCTATGAGCCCAGCAGAAACCAAGTACAATCAGCCCTCAATATCCACAGATTCTTTATCCATGAATTCAACTATCAACAGCCTGAAAATAATCCAAAAATATATAAATTCCAAAAAGCAAATCTTGATCTTGCCATTTTATAAAAGGGACACCATTTTACTATACCATTGTATGTAATGGGACTTGATCATCCATGGATGGCTAGCCTGCAACCAAACCTCAGCCGATACCAAGGGTCCACTGTATAATCCGCAATGTCCAGCTGCTAGTCAACCTCTCCAGACCCAAGAGTTAGAGATCCAGGGTGGGTGGAGCAGCCAGAAAGTGTAACCTATCTACAGGTCCATGAAGAGGATATTACAGGTCCATGAAGAGGAGGAATTACTACTCCATGCATGAATTTTGTGAGCTGAACTGATGTGCCTTGGGGACTAGCTGATGAAGAGGGAAGTCATCTGGGGGAGAGATGCAGACCCATCTCCTTCGGGACTAGACTAAGAAGAAGAGCCCTCCCTCCACTCCATCTGACGTCATCTGGGGAAGAGATGCAGACCCATCTCCTTCGGGACTAGACTAAGAAGAAGAGCCCTCCCTCCACTCCATCTGACGTCATCTGGTGGAGAGATGCAGGCCCCTCTCCATCGGGCCTAGTCTAAGAAGAAGAGCCCTCCCTCCACTCCATCCGACATCATCTGGGGGAGAGATGCAGGCCCTTCTCCATCAGGCATAGTCTAAGAAGAAGAGCCCTCCCTCCACTCCATCCGACGTCATCTGGGGGAGAGATGCAGACCCATCTCCTTCAGGACTAGATTAAGAAGAAGAGCCCTCCCTCCACACCATCCGACGTCATCTGGGGGAGAGATGCAGACCCATCTCCTTCGGGACTAGATTAAGAAGAAGAGCCCTCCCTCCACTCCATCCGACGTCATCTGGGGGAGAGATGCAGGCCCAGCTTCATCGGGCCCAGACTAAGAAGAAGAACCCTTACTTTTAAAGGGGTGGGTGGGTTTTGGGATTTTTAGGTTCTATTCATATTTTATTAACATATCTGTATGGAAATTTTAATGTTATAAGCACCCTGATTGCTCTGCAGAGGGGTGGGATATAAATAAATATTGTTGTTGTTGTTTTAGCTCTCACTGGAATGAACGTCTTGGCAGAGCTTAGAAGCATTACTTTTTTATCTACAACCCTCAGAATTCCTGAGCCAGCATTCTGGAAGCTGGAAGCCAAAACAAAAACAAAAACACCTCACAACGGCCAACATCCTGTATCATCAACATAACTATCACATCAGGCTCATAAGGTGCCGCAATTGCATTAGTCTAGGAATTGCAAACATTCTGGGTTAGGGATTATTGCATGTATCTTCCAAATCGCCATGGTGCTGCTTCTGTTCCATCCTCTATCTTCTACACACTAGCTTCCATAGCCCATCTCCCTGCCCTATGCCCTCCCCAGCATCACTACTTTCTGTTCTGCATTTACTTTATTTTTATTTTTAGTACAATGGTGTGATCATGGCAATCCATTAAGTAAAAAAATAAAGAAAAGAAATTGGGAGGGGGATAAAAAACAGTCCACTTGGGAAAAGAGAGGGGGGAGGGAGAGAGGTTGAGAGGAGCAGACTCATACTGACTCACATCACATGACTGCCTGCATATTGGAACAGCTTCCAGAGGAATTACATGTACATCAATATGGAAAAGCAGTGTGACTGGGAGGCATTGACAGGTTTTGCCCATCAATGAGAAGGAGTGCTCCAGCAATGGATAAACTACAGACCAGCTACTGGACAGACACAGCTTTGTGTGATAAGGTACAGCCATTGATGCTACTATCCTGCTCTAATTCCACTTTTCAAGTCTCATTTAATAAAGACTTATGATGATAAAGTTCAGGTTTTGCCGCCCCCAAAAAAGCCCTACCTTTTCAGCCTGGCAATGCCCCAGTCCAAGGGATACCAAGGCTGCAGGGCTGGGTGCTTGAAAATGATGGTGGCAGTGCTCTCCCAGTTGTGGGGAATGTTGTGAACAGGCAGCTGGAGATACCCTTTGGCTCCTGCCATAACATCTTGTTCTAAGAAGGCATCTCATGATGGAGAATGCTGTTGGCATCATTTCCCAGCTCTGAGATTTCCAGTGCCTCATAAATGCTTTGGCTGTGCCACTGCCATGCCATGCTGCAAAAGTAGAGTTTTGGTGTCTTGACAGTAAATGTAAATCCCCAGCAGTTCCAAGATCTTAAGTCCAACTTATAATCTTGTAACTGCTGAAAAGGATGCCAGATATCCTTTCTAAGCACTGCCAAGAGGCTCCCTTCAGTAAAAAGATCATCCCTCTTCATCGGAGAAACCCCAAGTCTCATCAGTTCAATTCACAGAGAAAATTGAATAGGATCACACACAAAGCTGGTTCTACAAAGTGAGACATTCATGGACAAATTGTGAAAATCTGTCACTCTTCAACTGCTCACCAAACACCAGTCACATCACAAAGTTGGCTAGAGCTTACAAAAAGTACCTTTTGGAGCAGCACCTACCAGACACCTAGGATTCTGAGAACTGTAGTCCAAAAAATGAATATTTCAAGCTCTGGCTTGAATGCCAAGAGTAGTAGTATCATTCAGCTCCCTGAAAAGATACAAAGAAAAGGGGGGTCTCCATTAGAGATCTATATCCCTAGTCCTTAAAAATCCCTTGCTAGATGTTTACAACAATCTGGGAGTCTCCATCTTGATTATATCTTGCCTAGATGTTGGCTTCCTTTCTACATTTTTGCATCTTATTTCTTGACATTCTTTCCAGATTTTCATCCATTTCATGAATGTGTTGTTCTTGAATGAAGACCAAACAGCAATGTTTTCACAGGACAGCATATCATATGAACTATTTTTAGGGGAGGGAAATACACAAACTAGCAAATACAAGGTCTAATTCATTTATTGATTCATCCCATATTTTCTGGACATATCTCAAAATCATGGAGGGGCACATTCAGGAGTGTTGTTTTTTTTAAAAAAATCAAACCTTGGGAAAACTTTGCTCCAGAGTTCAACTTTTTTGCTAGAGACAACTAGTTTCATTATAGGAGGGTTAGCATTGGGAGAAATGTCGAGCTTAATCTAATTCTTACTAAAATCAACATATTGGATGCATGCTGTATTCTCTTTAGAACTGCCAGATGGTCATTATTTGATGGGAATGTCCATCATTCCCCCCTCCAAAAAGAAATGAAAAATTAGTATGTAGGGATAAAGTGCATGGGGATCTATCTCAGGGACAATATCATTGAGAAGTGGGGCAAAAGTAGATTTCTTGGATTGGACCATGACATTTGCCACTGTTATAAGTTTTGACTCATAGATAAATCATCAGATAAGGTTTTCTCATCCTTTAATACCATCTGCCAGACCCATCACCAATCCAGTCAGGGCTCATCCAGAAGGGGGAAAAGACTCTGGAAGTACTGATAGCCTCCAATTATTTTTGTATTGATTTTAGCTGCATATTTCCAGATTTGCATCCAAACACCTTCCTGAAATATCCTCCTCCAGTTTGTATTATTCCCCCTCTGCCTAATCATGCATCACATCCAGACCCATATAACTTTTAAGAAATTATTTTTCACCATTTCCCCATGAGCCTTTTTTTATTCAGGTGTTATACAATCAAATTGCCAAAATGCTTTAGCAAAATTACACTAGTTAAATAGTAGCTATCTTTGGCTGCATCTACACTGCACAATTAATCCAGCTTGACACCTCTTTAACTGTCATGGCTTAGTGCTCTGAAACCCTAGGATTTGTAGTTTTCTGAGATATTTCACCTTCTCCATCAGAGAGCTCTGGTGCCCCAGCAAACTATAAATCCCAGGATTCCATAGGATGGAGCCATAACAGTTAAAGCAGTGTCAAACTGTATTAAATCTGCAATGTGGCAGCAGCCTTAACTAGTTCCAGGATAATACGAACAGGAGGCCATATAGAGATACATTTCATTTTTAAAAATATGGGGTTAATTTAAACTTGCCTGGAAGCCAGAATGAAAAGTCCTTGGTAATGCTGAGAGTTTCCAGGAAATATTTCAAGATGAAGAAAATGTCATAAGGAGCTCAAATATAATCAGTTTGTACAGAAACAGAACCTGGGCCATTCAGATATTGTTTTCTTGTCTGGAGGGGCTCTCAAACACAGAGCTAAGAAGAAGAAAGCCCAGTCAAAGTAACCAAGGAAAGGTCAATAAGGCAACAGAAAGTTGTTAGCCAACAGCCAAAGTAGAGTTTCTTCTCTGTGCTTCTCAGACCAATATCCAGAGTTGACCAAGAAGACTTTATAGAAGTCAAGAAGAACTATCTGACCTGATCAAGCCTATTTTTCAGATACTTCCTCACTGTATTGGCTGTCCTTTCATCATTTCCTTCCTACAGCCATAATTTGGCTGATGAATAACACAGACGCACTGCAGAACTAATGCAGTTTCACACCGCTTTAACTGCCATGGCTCAATGCTATGCAATTCTAGGATTTCTAGTTTTGGGAGACATTTAGCCTTCTCTCTCAGAGAGCTCATGTACCACAATAAACTACAAATCCCAAGATTCCATAGGATGGTGCCATCACAGTTAAAGCAGTGTTAAACTGAATTAATTCTGCCACGTAGAGACAGCCTTCTTCTTGACGTCTTCTGGTGTATAATTTTTTCTGGCCTTCTGTATCAACTGCACTTACTACCACCTCTTCCACTCAGGTTTCTTATATGCATTCTTTCCTAAGCAGTCTGGATGGACACTACTAGACAACTAGAATACCACTAGAATGCAAGGGAAGGGCATCTCTTAAGCAAATAAAGAAATGTACATCTTGATGGATTAAATCTGCTTTGTCAATTACGATAAAGGGGAGGGAAAGATCTGGAAAGCAAATGTATAACCACAGAGCAATTTGACAAGTCTTTCAGTTAATATCATATTCCTTTCTCTTGGTTCAGGCTCTCTGATCTTTTTGAGAAGGGGAATAAATGTGCCTAAGCAATTCTTTAGAAAAATAAATATTGTTTATAAACCACATGACAAACATGGGGTTATTCATACTCTGAGACCCATCTTGTGTGTAATATGACTCCACAGCCTTTTCTCGTTCCCAAAGGGAGAGCCTAGGCGTTGCACTGAGAAAATTTTGCATTTTCTCCCACAACAAGAATGGTGACATATGTCCTGGTGTGGTAAGAGCAGGCTTCTTATAAATGCGAAAAGCAGAAAACAGCTTTGCAGGGGGGAAAAACATAGAGAGGAAAGCAGGAGGCACATCCTCCTTCAGAATTAGGATAAGAGAACCCTGTTGCTTCAGACAACAGGGCCAAGATCCTACATTGAGGAGACAGTGTAATATAATGCTCATGGAGTGACATGGCAGTTGTGCAATGCCACCTTATTAGTGGCTGCATCTGCACTGCAAAAATAGTGCAATTTGACACCGCTTTAACTGCCATGGCTCAATGCTACGGAATCCTGGGGTTTGTAGCTTGTTGTGGCACCAGAGGTCCCTGACAGCTAAATATCTCACAAAATTACAAATCCCAGAAATCAATAGCATTGAACCATGGCAGCTAAAGCAGTGTTAAACTGCATTATTTCTGTAGTGCAGATGCAGCTAGTGATTGTGATGATGTACAACTGAATGCACAATCAAATATGTATGCAATATGCATGTTTAATATGCCACGCATGTCCATACAAAATGTACAAGAAAATCCATTTACAACGTACATGCACCTCCAGTTGCTCCATGTGTATCCGCATGCAGTGTGAACATACTTCCCAAACATAATCTGGGCAACCAGCCAAAGGCTGATTGCTACACAGCTGATAACCAGCAACTAATGAGCAAGCCAAGTCACAGAGCAGTTTACAGTTCAGCACTTAGGGCCTTTACAGACTGCCAGAAATAATGCAGCTTGAGTCCACTTTAACTGTCCTGGCTCAGTGCTAGGGAATCATGGGAATTGTATTTTTTTCTGGGACATTGAGCCTTCTCTGTCAGAGAGCTCTGGTGCCACAATAAACTACAGTTCCTATGATTCCGTAACACTGAGCCAGGACAGTTAAAGTGGTCTCAAGCTGGATTATTTCTGGCAGTCTGTTCAGGCAAGTCAGGTAAATGGCATCCAGAGTCATCAAACACAATCCAGGTCAAGCACAACAGGGATCCAGGTGGATCAGATAATCTTTGACAACTCCTGGAAAGCAGGGCTGGGAATTTATAGATCAGCAGCTCAATGTCCAACCATTTTCTGTAGCGATACGTACACATATCAGATAATAACATAATTCTAGTTTTTGTTTCATTTCACATAAAATGCTTCCTAACAAAGATTTAAAAGGGAAAGGCTCAATGCTAGTCAAAAAGTCTTAGGTTCACTTTCTGGCATCTGAAACCTTGGAAGTTCACTACCAATCAAAGAAAACAACTCAAAGCTAGATGGAGTAATGGTCTGACCTGATAAGGTGTTCTTGCATGAGGCGTCTGTGTGCTTTGCCCTTTTCTGAGGTCAAAATTCTGAACCAAGGAACCTTCACTACTACAACAGCAAAACATGTATTCTAGAACTTCAGAGATTATGAAATAAGTGCACAGCCCTTCATAATTTATTCTATAATCACTTCTTCGTACATACTACAGAAAAGGAGAGAGAGAAAGAAATATTTTCCTAATCTTATGGAAGAACAGGGAGAAATATGGAATACAGGTTGCGTCTCCCTTATCTGGAATTCCAAAATCTGAAGTGTTTCAAATTGTCCACATGGGTGGCTGAGATAATGACACCTTTTCTTACTGATGGTTCAACATACACAAACTTTGTTTCATGCACAAAATTATTAAAAATATTGTGTATATAATTATCTTCAGGTTATGTGTATAAGGTTGGTATGAAACATAAATGAACTTCATGTTTAGACTTTGATTCCATCTTCTTTATCACAGTTAGTCTCAAAGGGGCTACAAGATCCCTTTACATGCTTAGTATTTTGTTACTATAGGACCAATGAAGCCACCGTGTTCTCCATCAAAAGCTGTTTGTGTGGTGTCTTCCCGGATTCTGCAAGTGTGGGAGACATTTCGTAAAAGGAAAATATGCTGCCTAAAAGAAAAGCAAATTGCTCCAAAGAGTTCTTCTGAGGGCAACAGATTGTTCATCAGCCCTAAAACACTCAATAGTCAGCATGTTCTCATCATAGCAAAAGTGGCCTTGAGTACCATTGTTATGGATCAGGCTGTGTTGTTCAGGGGGAAAAAATGAAAAGTTTGCTTGGAAACTAAAGCCAGCTTCCCTCCACATCTCTATCCCTGAGTCAGTTGCTCTGAATAATTAAGTGAAAACAAGCCATTTGCCATCTGGTAATTACCTTTGGGGCTGAGGTGTAAATCCCTGTTCCTTAATCTTGCTGCCTTAAAGAAAACACTTCCTCATAGGTGGTCCAGATGGTGGGAAAGCCTTTACACAATGCATAGAAGGGACCAGAGAGCGTTGCTTCCCCAGTAGTAAATGTACCAGAGAATAACTTTGCAAGCTCCTTGTTCAACAGCTCCCATGGACTGCTTGCAAAGCTATGTAACTGAGAGCAAAATCTAGCATACAAAAAGTAGCACAGTAGGGTTGCCAAATCTAAGAGCCTGGTCCTTACTTGGCCCCTCAGGTCTGAGAGAGGGGAAGAATCTCAGGTGAAAAACACTGCCTTGAAAAAGATGCATATACACACTTCCCTCATTTGTTAGACAGGTGTTTTTTTTTTTAATTTACTGTATCTACTCATGTATAAGTCTATAAATTTTAGTCAAAAAATCAGCCCCCAAAACATGGGTCAACTTCTCCATAGGTCAATGAAAGTACTGTACCTTAACTCTTATCAAAGTAGGAACCATCCCCTTGTTAGAGTAGAGCAGTGAAAGGCGAGAACCTAGTCCATTCCAAGAAAATCTAACAGAAGCACCAACTCCCTTTACTCTCTCAGCTGTGGTGCCTCTTTTAGCCTTTTTGAATGTCTGGGCAAGAAAACACTGTCATGCTTTGGCAACATTTTCCTTTGCTTCATCTTTTACATCCTTTGTTACATGCCCCTAAGTTTTGCGCTCAACTTATACATGGGTTATATCAAAATGTATAATTTTGCCCCCAAAACCTACCTTCAACTTATACCTGAGGTCAACTTATATTTGAGTATATACAGTAAATAGCATCCTTTCTGCAAACGTAGTTGATGTTTAATATACCACACCTAATGGCACCACAAGGAGTTGGCCCTTGTATTATCATCATCCTTTTGGCATCACTAAGCCCTGCTTCTTGTGACATCACAAGAGGTCTTGGGTTTTGGACCAAAAATCTCAAGGGCCTGCAAAAGTTCTGACCTGGAAACGCCTGATTACGTTGGGTGTTAAAGGATAGCTATTGTCAAGAGGCAATGTGGTGTAATGGTTTGAGCACTGGACTAGGACTCTGGAGACCAGGGTTCGAATCTCCACTCAGCCATGGAAACCTGCTAGATGGCCTTGGGCAAGTCACACTCTCAGCCTCAGAGAGCGGCAAAGACAAATCCCCTCTGAACAAATCTTGGCAAGAAAACCTCAGGAAAGGGTACCATAATTCGGAAAAGACTAAAGGCACACAACAACACAATTATCAAGATTAAGCTACAAAAAGGTATCTGATCCGATGGTTAGTCACAGCTAGAGCAGACCCACTGACTCAACAGGAAACTGGGCCAAGATCCTATAATTCTAGTGTAGTTTAAATATATGCTATTGGAATTATAGTGGATCAAGTTCATGCAACTGTATGTATAATAGATGCACCACCATGCATTCACCTGTTGCACAATGCTCAATTATTTCCGCACCCACCCTGTCAAATATGAATTTTCCTTGGGTGGCATCCCACCATTGTATGAATTCCCAGAATGCACATCTACTTCCACCATGGTTCTTCTGTTAGCATAGTCCAAATAGTGTGCCATCCTTGTTAAATCAACATTTATGTAAATGCCATTGCATCAATGGATGTACTGTAGTTGAGACTCACAGTCAGATTCAGAGCTTTGATTCTGAGAACAATGGTTGTGATTATAACATTGCACTGCAATTGTTATATTTGTAAACTGGGGAAAGGAATAGCTCAATAGTGGAGAATCTAATGTGCACAAAGACATGTGACATTTAGCCCATCCAGTATTGGAAACAGACATATTGGGGGGGGGCACATCCTGCAGTAGGTTTAAAATTTTGCTGCTAATACCAGAAAATTGCAAGAAAAATACTAAGACAGGAAGAACATTGTATGAATAACTGAAGAAACAACCATGACAACTACAGCTATAACTCCTGCAAATCCTGAGGCTTTTGGCCAGTCTGGAGGAACCCATAGTTGGCAATACCTCAATTCTTCATGCAACTTATTTTTCTGTTTACGGATAACAAGTCAATTTCAGGCACTGGACAGCTTTGGTAGGAAAGTCTTGGAAGCAGATCTTAGAGCAAGACCTTAGATCTAAGCTATTCAGTTCACCAGGACATAGAACTTTTTGCTTCAGTATATTTAAAAGTAGACACAGTACCTGCCAATGAGTGAGTACAGGTTACCATATATATAATCAATCCCTTATGGGCCAATTGTGAGAGAGATGAAGGATAAGGGAATTCAATCCAACAGCACAAGTACCATAAATAATAATGATGATGATAGGGTCCCATCAAACAATAGATTAATCATAAGTTCAACTGTTTCTGGCAAAGTCCTTAACTAAGCAAGCTCCAGACATATTGGTGCCTACTCTTCTTCTGGATTCAGCCTGTGAGGTTAATAGGGGTATTCAAAAATCAGCCCAATTTTAATAATGCTGTCCAGGGTCCAGCAGACCATGAATGGGACAATTCTCATTCATATTGCAGACTCATCAGCTGGTATCCTGTTAGAGAGTTATGCAAAAACAAGGTCATTTTAATCTCAGTAACTCACTTTTTGACTCATTGCAGAAATTGGAATCTTCTCTCTCCAGAAGTAACAACCAACCTGCCCTGTAAAATCTTTTTTCTCATGCTGCCTGGCTCTAATGTGGCCATGATGTGACTGGTAAAGAGCAAGGGGGGGGGGATATATGGATATATCCCTATTTCCAGGCAAATGATGATGACATCAACCTCTAAGGAGATTATCACACAACTTAAAAAAGTGACTTACCTCTCCCGAGTTAGTCTCATTCTGGCTGCAGCTAGGTTCTATTGCATGGTTTTTGCCACTGAATCTGCTGGCCAAGTGCAGTCAGGCTGCAGTCCTGGTCCAGATGCGCTCAGCAAGCTGCTTTTCAAAGTCTGAAAGCTTCTGGCTTTGAAAAGCGGCTTGCTGAGCGCACCTGGGACCCAGGCTACAGCCTGGCTGCACCCAGCCGGTGAATTCTGCAGCAAAATCCATGTGATAGAACCCAGCTGCAGCCAGAATGAAACTTCAACTTGGGAGAAGTAAGTCACTTTTTTAAGCTGTGCAATAATCTCCTAAGACTTCTGGAGAAACCTTAGGAGAGGGCCTTCCCTAACATGCATCAGGCTATAAGGGAAGAGCCAGTGGGGGTTGATGTTCAGACATTTGGAAGATTAGAGTTTTAGAATCACTGCTTTAATTCTAAACTGGTTTAAGAGCTGGTACTGTAGGATACACATTCTGAGGAGGCAATGTTAATAATGCCTTCCTAGAGCATGTACTGTTTTAAGGGGGGGTTGATTATATTGACTGTATTTGTAATTTTAATATGTTGCTAGCTGCCCTGATTGTTTCCAGAGGGGCAGGGTATACATAAGTAGTATTATTATTATTATTATTATTATTATTATTATTATTATTATTATTCATGAGAAAAACAGCAACCTGTAGGTCACATGCAGCTATTAAGTCAATTTTTGCAACCACCAGGCCGTTCCTAATTGCCCACAATATTCCCTGCCTTTTTTTCCAGCACTCCTGCCTCCAAAAAGCTAGTTTCTGCTTCTGGAAGTCTCCAAGAGTGATGTTTTTCATTAAACCAATATTTACCTCCCATAACTTGTTTTCTCTCTAAAGTCCAAAAATCAAATCAAAAACTGGACGTCCATTTGCTTCCACTTCTAATGTTTGGTTGGTTGATTGGTTTAATTTGGGGAGCTTGTGCAATCCTTCGTAAATTCTGAGAAGGAAAATTGGTCCCCACATGCCAGAAATTTGTGTGTAAGTGTCATCAAGTACTCTGTCAATTTAATGATGACTCCATGAATGTCAGGCTTTTCTTAGGCAAGGAGTACTCAGTGGTTGTTTTGCCAGTTCCTTCCTCCAGGGTATTTAGGCCTCTGTTTGTTTGTTGCTGTGTGCCTTCAAGTCATTTTCCACTTAACACAGTTGGCAAGATTTGTTGAGAGGTGTTTTGCCCTTCCCGTCCTCTAGGGCTGAGAGAGTGTGACTTGCCCATGGTAATTCAGTGGGTTTCCATGTCTGAGTGGAGATTTAAACCCTGATTTCTCAATGCCCCAGTCCAATACACAAATCACTACACCATGCTCTTGGAGCAAAACAATGGTGACCTAAAACCTGTTGTTAGTTGTGACTAGAGCAGACCTATTGAATCAATGGGACTTACTTATGTGTTGACTCAGCATTCATCGATTGATTGAATGAGCTTACTCTAATTGGAACTAACTTACCGAATGCTAACCCGAATCCGTGGAAATTTACTCCTTTCCATGTCAGTGAGGTGATAGATTTGATCTTAGTCTGAACCCTAATCTCAAAATACTTTCAGCACCTTGGATAACTCCTTTACATAGGAGTGTTGAAAAGTTCTCAGCCCAACTCACTTCCCAAAATCTGAGCATAATCTTGTCACTTTAGCTTGAAAGAATATAATTCACTATTGTAAATTGCAAATTTGCAGGATCGTAATTCTAATTTCTGAATTTTTCAGATAATTGATAGAACCATTTCAACAAAGAGTGTGGAATTTTCAAATAAACTCCAGGCCACCATGAAGTTCTTGTTCCTACAAGAAGAAAACTCCAAAGGAAATCTGTTAATGCATAATGCAAACATTAACAAGTGGCCTTCATTTTGAACTGTGAAGAAGTGGTGTGCCAGCTTTCAGCATAGAGACCAAAGATGCAGCAAGGTCTGGGGGGGCTTCAAGTGTGTCAGCTTCTGAAATTATTGAACATACTCATGACCTGATTTTAGTAGATAGGTGAATCTCAGCAAAAACAATTGCTGAGACTCTGGAGATATCTCAGGAACGCATTGGGTTTATATTTTGTGAACAGTTGGCTATGCAGAAGCTGTCGGCCAAATGAGTGCTCAAATTTTTGCATACTGACCAGAATGATGTCAAAGAAATGTAAGACTCAAAGGTCAGCAGAAAAGGTCATGGTCATGATGGAGGGGGGACAAGGAAGGTATTTTGATGACTGACTAGCTTCAGGAGGACCAAATAGTTAATGCAGAGTACTACTTTAATTTGCTGTACTGATTAAAGGAGTCACTGAAGAGAAAGCAGCAAGGGAAGCTGTGGGGAGATATTTGCCCTTTTTTTGCAGGACAATGCACCTGCTCACAGGGATGGCAAGACAATTGATGTTTTGAAGAATTGGGCATTTTGAGTGCATAGACCATTCATCCTGCTTACCAGATCTTGCTCCATCTGACTATTTCCTGTTTCCAAACCTTAAAAAGCATTTGAAAGGAAGCAAATTTTCAAATGATTCAGAGGTGATAGCAGCCACAAAACAGTATTTCAGTGAACAGAGATCAGGAAAAAAAATTGGAAGGGTTAAAAAAAGGGGGGGGAACAATGTACCAAGTAGGTCAAACTTTGGGGTATATACTTGTCCCTCTACATTTGCAGCTTTGACTTTTGCAGATTTGATTATTCATGAATTTTATTAATATGTTCTCTCTGGGAATATCTAGGTCCTCCAGTGCAACTGTATGGTCAACTTTAACCAAAGGTTGCACTGAATGACCTAGAGATTTTAGAAAGAACACTCCACTAGGCATTGTTAGCTCCTCCAGCGCAATTCTATGGTCAATATCTGGCAGATGTTGACCACAGAGTTGCACCGGAGGACCTCGGGATTCCTAGAGAGGTGTTCTCTCAGGTAAAAAAACATAGTGTTTTTGTTATTTGTGGTTTTTCCACATTCACGGGGGTCCTGTGCCCCTAACCCCAGCAAATGTGGAGGGACGAGTGTATATGTGAAATAGTATATAAGTTTCACGGCTCTAGATCATTTCCTTCTTGGTCAGGCTGAGAACATTTCAGCACCTCTCATAATGTTCAGACTGAAATCCAGAGAAGATTCACCACCACCCTGCCATGGATGCTACCAACTGTCACTCAGGGATACGTGACCTTTGGGAATTCACAGTCGTCTTCTATTTATGTTCCTAAACAGAACCAGGCTCTAATGTTTCAAACATGCTTAGTTGAGAGCTTGGGGAAATTATCTTTGGAACTACAACACCCAGTGGATGCCTGAGGATTCTGTGTATTGTAGTCCCAAAGATAACCTTCCCAAATCGTGCCATAGGTTAAACCAGTCAATGCCACTGAGAGAAGGATTGTTTTAAAACCATCCCAGGCCCATTAACATGAAACATACACAGATGTGTAGCCCTTTATTTGATGAAAAACAGTACCCCTGTTGTCTGCGTAGCCCTGCTCCTACCCCCTTCTTTTTAAATGCAATCTTTTTTTATCAAAGTTGCATGTGTTTTCAATAAAAAGTCAGATGTGGCTACAGTTTAGACCAGGAAACTGATTCACAAGTACTTTTGAGGCTCTCCTATCTTTCAAGCCCACCTCATGTTTCCTTCAAGTAAGAGGACGGAGGGAAATAATCAGTCGGGTTTGCTCGCCCCTAACGCTGCTTCCACGATCTGAATCATAAGTGTGGCATTGTTCAAAGGAACAGCTGGTACCAAATTGAAAACTTTAAAGTATCCCCTATGAATCAGAGGCAGGGAGGGGAGCACCGTACAATCTGTTAGTCATCATATCCCCCAGGTACTGGCTTAAGGCTACAGTTCTGTCTATTGCTACCCCAGCTTTAAAAATATCTCTCTCCCATAAAGATTAGCTGTTAAGGTTTTCGGAAGGGAACATTTCCACACATGAGGAAACTCACAAATGCTTCTTTCTTGTCTTCTAATCTCCATGGTTATTGTAAAAAAAAAAAAAATCCAACTTTTTGCAAAAACACACGCACACACAGAGGCAATCACACTTCAGACAGCAACAAAGGAGCATTTAAGAACCACTTTTAGCAAGTGTTGATTTCCAAAGCTGCTTTTTTACCTCAAGGATCTTGATATATCAAGTGCTCTGATGGCTTCCTTACTGTAAGATGGCCTCTTGTTCCACTTGCCTTGCTTCCCCCCCACCCTTCATCCCATTCCCTGCAATGAGAGACATATGTAGCAAGTGGACTCTATTTATAGGGCATTCTGGGACAGCAGGAAGTGGTGACCAGATTTATAAAGCCAGCTCAATATAAATTTAACTTTTTAATTTCCATGCATCCAATTTTACTGGCCTTAAGACAATCTCTTAACAAGAGCCAGGAAATTGGTGAGAGTTGAGAACAGTGAGCCCCTGTTACCAAGCTAAGCAACCTCTTAGTCCATGAATGCACTTTTAGGGCCCAATAACTAGATGTCATAGAGGAGAACTTATCTCCCCTTTTCATTTCCACAGTAACATCTAGTAAAATAAACTTCTTCTTGTTATTTGCTGTCAAGCTGACTTCAACATTGCAACTTTATGAATGAGAGACCTCTAAGATCCCTGGGCATCAACTGCCCTGCTCAGACCTTGCAAACTCAGGCTATGGTTTTCTTGATTAAATCAATCTACCTATAGAGAGTGCAGCTCTTAGAATGTAGCTGCACTGCAGAATTAAAGCCGTTTGACACCACCTTAACTGCCATGAGTCTACATAATCCTGGCGCTATTGCACTTTACGCTGAGTAAGCTGATGTCAAAGGGGTAAAGAGGGAAAAGAAACTGGGAAATTTTCAAAGCAACTAGAAAAGTGAGACAACAGAGGATTACTCAGGACTATCCCTGCCAAATCAGAACGTTAGAGGGTATGCTCTTCCTAACACTACTACTGTTGTAAAGTCAAAGGCTTTCATGACGGGTATCCATGGTTTTTTGTGGTTTTTTCAGGCTATATGGCCATGTCTTAGAAGGGTTTATTCCTGAAGTTTCACCAGCATCTGTGGTTGGCATTCTCTGATGCCAGCCACAGATGCTGGAGAAACATCAAGAATAAACTCTCCTAGAACATGGCTACATAGCCCGAAAAACCCACAAAAAACTACTACTGTTGTTGCTGCTATTGCTATTGCTACTCTGAAGTTTAAAGTACATCAAGAAGGACTGAGTTATGCTCCCTGTAGTACTAGCATGGGTGAAGTGTGGCCCAGGGGCCACATGATGGTCCTCCACAGGCTGTTTTTGAAGGTCTTGATCTCTTCAGACTCACCAGGCAGCCCTCTTTCCAGCCAAAAAAAGGGTAAATTATGGCTCATGCAACCCTCCATGTGTTAGTATATCTGACATCCCCTGCACTGTATATGGGGTTTCATATTTTCATATCTGAAGCTAGACATGTTCTTCAAAGGTCACAATGACCTTTGGCTCACCAGGAGGCTTTCTCATGGGAAGGATACATTGACTCAAAGACATGTGAAGGACACAAGTAATACCAATATTACAGTTAAATGGGTTTGCTGATCACTCCATCCTTCCCCAACGCTTCCCGCTCATCCTCTCACATTGAAGACAAAGATGCAGTAAACCAACACTTCCTATGTACCCCCTGTTGTGTTCCCAACTAACTTCCCTATCCATCTATTTAGGGGTTGCCCTACATCCAATCACTGTTTTGTTAAATCCAAAGTTAAATTCATCTACTGGAATTATCTGCTTTGTCACCTCCATGACCAAGCACTCAAACTCTTTGTAACTCATATGACAATGTTAAATACCCCTTGAGTACTAGCACAGAGAGCCTCTTCCAGTTACTGTTGCCCTCAGATGCCATCTGACCCACACCTCGCTCTACAACCCTAAGCCTCCACTATCCAATGTTCATACCTCTTTTTCTGTTAGCCTTGTATTGTATTTCTTCTTGAATTGCTATTATCTGTTTAATTGCACTATTGCATATTTCTAAATAAAAACTTATTTTATTCAATTAACTTGGAGTCCTCTTGCAGTTAGTACTGGTATACATATATGAAAATGGTCCCTCGGGTTTCCCAACCTCTTGCAGGCCTCCTTGAGCTAAGCAATTCACCCAACATTTAAGGAGATGATGACACAGTTGGTGGGGACCCCAAGTCCCTCCATCTTTTGGGGTAACACATGAGAGGCAATTAATCTTTTAAACTGGTTGCCAACCGCTGTCTGCAAAGGCCATCTAGTCCTATCCTTGCCATGCAAAAATACACAGCTAAAGCACTCCTGAAAGATGCCCATCCAACCTCTCTTTAAAGACTTCCAAACCAGAGTCCACCAACTTCCAAAACAATCTATCCCACTGTTGAAAAACTCTTACAGTTTTAAAAAAAAAATCTTCCTAAGCAATGATTACCAGGCTGTGCTTCAAAGGAAGGAACTGAAAAAACCACCACTGAGTACTCCTTGCCTAAGAAAATCCTATAAAATTCATGGGGTTATCATAAGTTGACAGGTGACTTGAAGGCACATAAACACACACAATGTTTAGGTGGAATCTATTTTGTTGTTATTTGAACTCACAGGTGCATGTTCTAGTCTCTAGCACAGCAGAAAACAAGCTTGCTCCATTATCTACATGATATTTGGATATTTAAAAATGGCTATCATGTCACCTTTCAATCTTATCTTCTTCCAGCTAAACATATCCAGCTCCCTATGTAGTTTCCCATAAGGCTTGATTTCTAGACCTCTGATCATCTTGATCCTTCTCTGGATACTTTCCAGCTTGTCAATATCCATATTGAACGTTGGTGCTCAGAACTGGACACAGTATTCCAGGTGAGCTCTGTGTCCAGTTCTGTGCATCACAGTTCAAGAAAGAAATTGATAAGTTGTAATGTATCACTAGTCAGATTCAACCTCCTGACATACTATAATTGGGCTGGCTACTCCTAATTCCTTAGGAGGGATTTGTAGCCCTTGATGTTCATGGGATAGCTGGGAGCTGAGATTCCATTGTCTGGTTTCCACCAGCCTTTCCTCACTGAGCCCTCACTCCAGATTTTCCTTTGTTTCAGAACTCCATTGTTTGTTAAGGGAGAGAGCCAGGGATAAAAGCCTTGTGATGCTTTTCATAATCTCTGCTCAAAAACATCTTTAAGGTTTGCACTTCTTCCCAACTGCCCATCTTATTGGACAGTTGCTATCTCATCACCTCTGTGATGTTGCCTCATTAACATGTAACTGTATTTCCTCCCACATTTAACCCTTTGTAATTTGGGAAGAAGGCTCTGATAAATGGAGATACACCCATTTACCACAAGTACTTA
This sequence comes from Phrynosoma blainvillii, assembly GCA_026167975.1. Classification (NCBI taxonomy): domain Eukaryota; kingdom Metazoa; phylum Chordata; class Lepidosauria; order Squamata; family Phrynosomatidae; genus Phrynosoma; species Phrynosoma blainvillii. The sequence continues at coordinate 20,021,905 of JANUYF010000004.1, read as the reverse complement.
GGATTTTCCTGGCCAAAGCAAGACATGCAGAGAACCTAACAAAGACTTGGTAAAAATCAAGAGATTTCAAGAGATTTGCAGGCTTTCACATGCCAGAAATTTTATTGAGAAATTTCCTTTTAAAAGTTTATTGTCCAGAGTGGGACAAGGGACAGCTGCAATCAAATCTCAAAGTTCCAAATAAAATCAATAAAAAGTCAATAAATCAATAAAGGTACATTTTACCTGTTGCTGGGTTTGTTTGTTTTTTATTTGTCAGAGTAGGATTTTGAATTTCGAATCATACACAGACTGCATTGCAGAAAGAATGCTGCAGGAGACAGTATCTTTAGCTTCTTGATTATAAGAATTCTTAGTAGGATGACAGGAACAACAACTCTCACTTTACTGAAAATTCGAGTTCAGTAGAAATGGAATGGCTTTTCTTAGCAGAGATTGTTGTTTTGTCCCATAGTGTGGTGCCCTTTATTTCTAATGGCAGGAGTCTAATCATAAAATTGGAAAAATATTTAGAAGGTAGATCCATCTTCATAAGTGTGACAGACATCAGAGCTAGAGGGGCGAGAGCTCTTCAACCAGAACTCTTCATCTTCTGCCTGGGTTGTTTCATTCAAGAGTGTATAGAAATGCATCATCACAAACCCTGAAAAACACATATCTTTGTCAAGGTTTGGCGCTACCTAAGGGTCCCTATTGTGAACTCCAAGTAAGAATTTAGAAGACAAGAGTAAGGTGGGTGACATTTGTTTAATAAGAAAGGGTGGCATGGAAGGAATTTCCATCAAATTAACAATCCCATATTTGAATGAGAAAATAGCTAGCCAGTTCACAACACTAAAGTTCTTAAATTTTGGATGCATATTGGGGAACAAAATGTAAGATTGGGCCTATTCAAGTTTAATGGCATTGTGGCAACTTCCTAGACACTCTATGGGGCAGTGTTGAGAGTGCAATTGTAATATAGACATTTGTCCAGCTGCTTTTCAAGCCTGCCTCTGGTTTTGTCCTTTCATCTTGATAGTGTGAATGCCAAGTCTTGAAATGAAAGAATCAAACAGCAATAAAAACAACAACACAGAATAGGCAGAAGCTTGGAAAAGTTCATTTTTCCAAGCTCAGAGTTTGCTGAGGTCATTTACACAAGAAATCTGACAATGTTTGGGATATCCTTCGCCTGTCATAGTTTGCCAATGAACAAGCTCATATAATTCAGAGTACAGATGATAAGAGCTCAGTCACTGCTAGAAAGCCATCAGCTGCCAGGGAAAGTTGGCATGTACCCAGTGCCTGTTGCCTATGAAAGTAGGGCTGATGTTACAATGATCAGACATTACACCTAACTTCACAACATAGAAGCAGTGAATAGTTATTAAACATTTGGTCTTTTACTTGCCTACCAGATGTCCATATGGAAGTGTACAAAAAAATCTGCTTTTGCACCTGCTGTTGTTCTACTTGCAGGAAATTGAAATCCTGTATCCAGGAAAGCAGTCTGGGATGAAATAGGTTAGCAGTAGTAAAGGACAGATTCATTGATCTCAATCTAAAAGAGATGGGGTGAGTAGTGAACCACTGGGAGCATGCCTGGAGACTATTGAATGGTGTAATCCAAGCAGCTGGGCTGTGTAAGATAAGCAGATGGAGCACATTATGAGGCAAGAGTCTGCAGCACAGGTGGACAAAGTGCAACCCTCCAGATATGAACAGCACCACTCAACATTTTCCCTGGTTTCCCAAGCTATGCTCACCAGAGCTGATGGGAGCTGTAGTCCACCAGCAACTGTAGGTCCAAGGCTTCCACCTTTGGGCTTTCTAGATAACAGAAAGTAAACCACCAATGACTTAAACTCATTGGTTTAAATCACATTATTGTTGCTTTTAACTGTCCTCAAATTGGCCTCAACTCGTGATGACCCTGTGAACAAGATGTCTCCAAGACCCTCTATCTTTAACCATTCTGCTCAAGTCCTCCAGGCTCAGGCCTGTGGTCTCTCTGTTTGAGTCTAACCATGTGACATGAGGTCTTCCTTTCTTTCTACTGCCTTCCACCTTTTCTGGCATAATTACCTTTTCCAACGAGTCATGTCTTCTCATGATGTGGCCATAGAATGCCAGCCTGGCTTCCAGGGAGAGTTTGGGCTAGATCTGTTCTATGTCTTTTTGACCATCCATGGCATCCTTAGAAAGCATCAATTGCAAAGTGAGGGAGGATTTTGCCCTCCAAATGTTGAACTTCAAGTTCCATCAGCCTCAGACAGCCTGAATAATGATGAGGTATGATGTAAATATTTATCAGACTCCAGAAGACCAAAGGTTCCCCACCCCTGAACCACTTTGCCAAACAATGGCACAGATTAATTCCGAGAAGGCAAATGCTAAGTTGAATCTCAAGCCTCTCCTTTCTCCCCAAACCTCTCTGTTTTCTGGCATTAAATAGAGGAATTCTCAGTATTGAAATGCATCTTGACTTTAATTCTCTGTGTGATTCTGATTTGCTTTACCATATGTTGTGACTCTTATCCATATGTTGTGACTGTCTATTGTAGTGTGTTTTCTCACTATGAGGCCTCTCCAAAATTTCCCCTCTTCTTTGGAAAAAAAAACATATAATGAGTTACTGGCTCATGCTATAGGGTTTTGGTGGCACCTGGGGTGTGGAGGGGAGTTGTAAATTGTTCTGGCATCTGGCAGTGAGTGTTTATATGTTTGAAGAACACATGCTACATTTCTGTAAAACAGAAAGCTTTCGATCGCATAGGTATAAATGGAAACCTTCCATATGACTGAAAAGACCTGCACTATTCTCCCTGGGAACCTGGCTGGTGAACTCCCAGCTTGAGCAGCTTTTAAAATGTACACAAACGTGTTTCTGATTTGGTTGCTCTTATTTATGGCAGGAATGGCCTTCTGAAGTCGGTGAAGGTAAAAGGATCAGCCTGAAACCTGAGAAGTGTGTGCTTTGCTTCTTGGGACCAAAGTAAACAGACTGTTTCTAGGGAGCTAATTACATTGCTTTCTTTCCCCTCATTTCCAAATTTTGGAACACTAAAAACCCACCTCCCTGCTCTGCCCAGAATAAATTTGCAACTTTAATTTTCTTGGTTATATCATCAAAACATCACTTTGGAGTAGTCATGACAAGTTTGTCATAATCAGCACCAGGATTATAATAATAAATAATAATAAATAATAATAAATAATTTTTATTTATAGCCCGCCCCTCTGCGCGGCAATCGGGGCGGGGTACAACAATATTAAAACAGAACAAAGTTAAGACATTCCCTCATCCCATAATCCCACCCTCCCATCCCCTTAAAACAGGATTAAACAACAAATCAATTAAAATACAATATTAAATAAATTAAAACATCCAAATTAGCATAAGGAGTCAGAATAGCGAATTAGGGACTCCTCTCTCAGCTGCCAGTTATTCCGGGAAGGCCTGCCGAAAGATTATAGTGTAAAAACCATTAAAGCCATCTGATTCCATAGTGTCCAACAGAAATCTTACCTTTTTTCTTAAACTCCTTCAGCAATGTGAGTCCAACAAAGCCATTCCATAACCCTGAGTCTCCTCTTTCTGTTATGCAAGTTCAGGACAGGGGCTGTCACTAGGTGGTATGAGAGGTGCAGCCTGCACCAGGTGACACCCTAAAGTGGGATGACACCACTGCTCCACTAATATCTGCTTTTTGGTGTTCATCTGTGTCCATTTAAAACACCGAAGAGATGGTGTAAGGCTCAGTGGAGGAAGAAAGGAGAGAACCCAGATTTTTTTTAAAAAAAAATAATATTTTATTCTTTTTAAATTTTATTTTAAAACATCACATCTTCCCAAACTTTCACTTCAACCACATTAAACTATGTACATGTAACTACATTTAGGCTGTGCACATGATATTGTAATTTAAAGGTTTTATTTTAATTTTGTTTGTTGCTTATGTCACATGACATTACCATGACATTCAATGATATGCAGGAATTATGATTTATGAGTAACATTAGTACAAAAGGATTCTGTACGGTGTTGTATGGGAGGCAGTCAACAGGAGAGGTAACATCATGAGTTACCGTACCAGGTGACACCAACCCTAGTGATGCCACTGGGTCAGAAGTAGGCAAATGAACCAGGATGGAGTCAATTTTCATTCCTACACACATCCAGAAGATCACAGTGTGCATTTTCAGCAACCAGAAGTGATGTTATGTGATTTCTGGTTTCAAGTTGGGTTGAAGCCTGGCCTTTTTTTTTTTTTTTTTTTTTTTTCTACAGGGGCTTGGAAGATCGTGACAGTAGAGGAAGATCAACCACCATGGTTTCAGGTGGTCTGAGGCCATTCACGGATGTTTCTGAACAAATATCACCTGAAAAATAATGTTTAAAGTTGTGGAGATCTGTGGGGGTTGCAGTTGTCCTGGAATTTTTGACAAGTCAGAGAAATGTCATTGGGCACATTTAGCCCACAGGATGGACTTTATCTATCACTGAGATAGGAAGCTGTGCAGGTTACCAGTAAACTATACATCTTCTAACACCCCACTTGTTTAGGCAGACTCTTTTAAAGCCCTCAGACTCCATAATGCAAGTTGGCTTGATAGGAAATGCAGGGATATGAAAACTATCAATCCCATTAGAATTGTCAAAAGAAATTGATCAGATAAGTCATATATTAATTTGATCTCAATACAAGGCTTTATTGAAAATAAAGAAGGTTGCATTTATAAGACAAAGATGGAGGAAGGTAAAAAGAGACGAGGTAAAATCTTGATATATGGTTCTTTAGGTTTCTATGGTTCATCTAAAAGCCCAAAGCTCACTTGCTACATGGCAACCAGTATTGTATTTCTTTTCATCAACCTGAGGCCCTTTCATACAACACAGTTAAAGCTTTATGGTTTCACTTTAAAAACCATGGCTTGTATCCTATAGAATCCTAGGATTTGTAGTTTGGTGAGGTATTAGAGCTCCCTGATTGGGCATTCTAAGCACCCCTACCTAAGCTGCAAATCCCAGGATTCCATGGGAAAGAACCATGACAGTTAAAGTGGAATCATAACACTGTAACTGTGCAGTGTGAAAAGACTCCAGGACCTGCCAAAGAAAATCGATTTAATACAGGAAGTAATGACAACACAAATTTATTTTAAAACCTTATATCCTTTACAGGAATAAACTACTAATAAAAACTAAGGTTGCAGTTCTGTATCGCACTCTACAACTGCATCAGCACTGCAGTTTGACACCACTTTAACTTCCATAGCTCAATATGATGCGATCCTGGGATTTGTAGTTTGTTGTGGCACCAGAGCTCTCTGAGATAGAAAGCTAAAAATCTCACAAAGCTACAAATCTCAGAATTTCATAGCATTGAGCCATGGAAGTTAAAGCAGTGTCAAACTGCATTATTTCTGCAGCTGAGATGCAGCCTATATTGTGTAACTTTACACATTACATAACAGAGGCATTATGAAACCTTCCTAGTGAATGTGGGGAATGAACATCAGGGTACTTGCATGAATGTTTCAATGCACATTGGGCTCTATGCACATTTGAGCACTCCTTAACCTGTGTCCAAATGCACACTGGGAGTGTCTGATATGCACTGATCTCAATGCAAAATGGGTTATTTCACTGACTCCCATTACACAGTAACACGATGGCACCCCCTTGTTGAATATGGATATTACAAAATTGCTCCATTCTATTCCCTGAAGACCTAAGGCCACTTATGTAAATATGTCCCATATTCAATTCCAGCCTAAATTTCCGAACTCTGATTAGGAATAATACAGGAAAGCAGTAGATTTGTTTCCTTCTTTTCTTTTCTGTTTTTATACAACACTCTCTGAAACTGAGCAGTCTATCTGAGCAGTGAGCAAAGGTGTTTGCAATAGTAATACCCTAAAGGGGAATTTTAGATGCCAAATGCCAACACAAAGGACGTTAACACACGGGGCCCAATCCAAACAAAATCCACACGAAATCCTGAACGATACTGGATTATTGGCCCATGTTTTCACATGATGTCGCACAGAACCCCGACAGAACCCCGACAGAAAGTGGAAAGATCCGAGATCTTTTGAATTTCGGTTTCTTCAGGAAATACAATTGCGCGATGAGGGTGATTCCGCATTTACCGCAAATGTGATTGCCAAATACATATTGGGGAGCATTTCCCCGTCATTACCCATGGTTTCCACGAGCATTCTTCTATCTGCGCATGTGCAAGAGGCTCATTTCTACTACATTTACAGGATATTTTCACTTGTGTGTGGACGTTCTTTGCACTTGCTGTAAATTCGCAATTAAGGTAATGACGTTTGCGGAAACAAGTTTATTTTTGGTTTATTTTCGTAATGCCTCATTTCCACTTTTATTTTCGCTTTCTGACCCACGTGTGATAACATCCTAAGATATGGAACAGGAATTTTACTCCATAGTGTAGAAATAACTTTGCTAAACCTACAAGACTGCGACCCTGCCAACACCGATCTAACAACAGTTTCTATGGGAATCAATGGATGTTTCACTGTACTTATTCATTCATTCATTCATTCATTCACTTTATATTCCATCTTTCTCCAGGCACTGGAAGGAATTCAGACACATTTAGGATCAGAGAATAAAAACAGTATGCAAATTATAAGAATAAAATTCCATGGGGGATCATTTTTCACAAGGTTGTACATCATAATTAAGGGTATGTTTTACAGAAAGACTGTGATGTGTTTGGACATGACTGCATAGCAAGTAAATCTTTCTCCAGGACAAGGAGGCAGCCAGGAAAACTACTGGATAAAACTGAAAAAACATATGAAGTGAGAATCAATGTGTTTAGGAAATCCTTAGGTAAAATGATTTATATATTATTCTCTTCAAAAGATAATAAAGACACTGCAGAATAGAAGGAACAATTGTGTAGTCAAAACCCCATATATTAGGAATGACTACCAGGGTGTTCTTGCAAAGGAAGGATGTGAGCAATGAGATTCTTCAGGATTCTGTTACAAAATCAGTGCTTTGTAACTGGTTCAAAAAATAAATAAATCTGGAATTAGGTGTATATAATGTTGTGGCCAAGTTCACTGATAGCACAACATTAATTTGGGTGATAAGAATAAAAATGGATTGTGATAAACTCTGCAAACTATGAGAATGAGCATTAAAATGGCAGACGAGGTTCACTATAAGAAAATATGAACTGATGCATCTGGCTATTAAAGTGATTCATCCGAAATAATAATAATAGTACCATGATTGCAAATGAGAACACAAAGCAATTGCAATGTCCTAAGCCTTATTTAAGTCATTGTAACAAACAAGTCATGTTAGGGATAGTGCAGGGGACCCTGAGGGTGCCACCACAGGGAAAGACACCCCCCGACGAGTCGGGAGGGGTTTCTTGTTGCGCTGGCCATATAAGGACATGAGAGGCCTGATTGGTCAAGCGCGCGGGGGTCTTAGAGCACCTGCGCGCTTGGTCCAATCAAGTTGCCTTGTTCATATCCCAAAGTCTCATGGTGCCTGTAATCTCCCGAGACTTGGGGCGAGAGTTTATTCTTTATAGCTCTGCGGTGCCGCGTGGCAGCAGCCATTTTAGAGCTTGAACTGAGTGACCCAACCCACCCACCCTTATTTAAAGAGCTATGTTTGGTTACTCTCAGGCTTAGGCTGGTCGCCTTCGGGGGCCGGGAGGTAATTTTTTCCCAGGGTGCTCCCCTGGGTTTTTCACCCTCCCTGAGATTAATGTTTAATTTGTTGTTGGGTATGGGTCATAGGGTAATAATTGATGCATTGTTTTCTGTTATTATTAGCTTTGTCACAACTTAAGGGTTAGGGTCTATAATTTAGAATTTGTTTGCTTTGTATGTAGGGGCGGGTAATGACCCCCACCCCACAGGAAAATTAATCTGGCTAATTAAATTATTTGGGGTAAATTTGATAAAGTTAAATTAAAGGAAGTGATGTATGCAGTTAAATGCCTGACGTCACTAATTGAATGATGTCATAAGATATAATATTATGTCATTTCCGGAGGGGAGGGGTTTGTAAATTTGTTGTTATTATTTGCTTACATACTTTGTCACATGCGGTGAAGGACCACCCACTTGGGGGGTTACACCTTCACACACACATGTGACAAAATTGTTGGAAGTTTATTTCTTGTAAATAGACCCTGTACAGCAAAATAAAAGTTGTGACCTGTTTAAACCCAAAAAGAGGCATCTCGTGTCCTTTGTGCCAGTGCAGCCACCACTGCTAAGCCTCAGAGGAGGTGTGTGGTGGGGGGGACTCCTTGTTGAGGGCTACAGAAGCAGTGGTTTGTGGGCCTGACAAGATGTCCTGGGAGTTGTGTTGTCTCCCTGGGGCAAAAATCCATGATGTGATACTCAGGCCGACAAGACTTGTCAAGCCTACTGACCATTACCCCTTCCTCTTGGTCCATGTGGGAAACAATGATACTGCAAGGCATAACCTTCAGAATATCAGAAGGGATTATGAGGCTTTGGGTAGAAAACTGAAAGGGCTGGATGCACAGGTTGTTATCTCATCTCTTCTCCCAGTTGAAGGGCATGGTCCAGGAAAGGAGAGGAAGATAGCAGATGTAAATAACTGGTTCCGTAGATGGTGCCGCCAAGAACAATTTGGATTCCTGGATCATGGGCTGCGGTTCCATGAGGGTGGACTTCTAGCGGAAGGGCTGCATCTCACACCAGTTGGCAGAAACATTTTTGCCAATAGTCTCAAACATTTGATGAGGAGGGCTTTAAACTGAATCATGTGGGGGAGGAGACAGTATCTTGTAAGGTATCTTGGAAGGCAGGAGTATACTCAAAGTGTTATAAAGGGAACAAGGCAAATGATGTAAGGGCCCAACAGTGGGAAGCAAAAAACCTCACACAGGCAGCAAGTGGGGAGGACCCATGCTCTTAGATGTCTCTACACTAATGCACAGGGCATGGGGAATAAACAAGATAAACTTGAACTCCTAGCACAATAAAGCAAATATGATATAATAGGCATCACTGGAACCTGGTGGGATGAGTCTCATGATTGGAATGTAGGAATAGAAGGGTATAACCTTTTTAAGAGAAATAAGTCAAACAGGAAAGAAGGAGGAATAGCATTATATGTCAGGGATGTTTACACCTGTGAAAAGATCCAGGACTTAAAGGGGAAGGAAAAAACAGGGATGTTATAGTGGGAGTCTACTACAGACCCCCAAGTCAGACTGAGGAATTGGATGATGCCTTTCTAGAACAGATGGCCACACACTCAGAAAGGAGAGATGTAGTAGTGATGGGTGACTTCAAGGTCTAGCAAATTCCTCACTTGCCTTGAAGACAATTTCTTTGTCCAAAAGGTGGAAGAGGTAACAAGGGGATCAGCTATTTTAGATCTGTTCCTAACCAACAGGGATGACCTGGTCAATGGGGTGCAAGTGGTGGGATCCTTAGGTGGGAGTGATCATGTTCTCCTGGATTTTCTTATGCAATGGAAAGAAGAAGCTAGACATAGTCAAACACTCATTTTAGACTTTAAGAGAGCTGATTTCAACAAACTTAGGAAAACACTGGGAGTAATCAAGTGGTCAGGAATACTAAAGGAGAAGGGAGTTCAGGATGGATGGGAGCTTCTCAAAGGGAGATACTGAAGGCACAATCTCAAATTGTTCCAGTGAGAAGGAAAAATGGGAGATGTCTCAAGAAACCAGGTTGGATGACAAAAGAACTTTCAACTGAACTAAGTTTTAAACGTGAGATGTATAAGAAATGGAAAAGGGGGGAAATCACTAAAGAGGACTTCAAACAAATAGCTAGCACATGTAGGGGTAAAGTTAGAAAAGCCAAAGCCTAGAAAGAGCTCAGGCTTGCTAGAGGGGTTAAGAAGAATAAAAAGGGCTTTTTTGAGTATGTCCGTAGCAAAAGAAAGAAGGAAATGTTGGGCCACTGCGCAGAGAAGATGTAGAAATTCTTACAGGAGACAGAGAAAAGGCAGAGAAAAGGCAGAACTTTTCCTTCTTTGCCTCATTCTTCTCACAAAAGGAAAAGGATGTTCAACCTGAAGAAAATGGAGCAGAGGACATAATAGGGGAAATGCAGCACAAAATAAGTAAAGAGGAAGTACAGGAATACCTGGTTAACCAAAATGATTTAAGTCTCCAGTCCCAGATGAACTACATCCAAGGATATTAAAAGAACTGGCAAACATAATCTCAGAGCCACTGCCAATAATCTTTGAAAACTCCTGGAAAACAGGAGAAGTCCCAGTAGACTGGAAGAGGGCAAACATTGTCCCCATCTTCAAAAAGGGGGAAAAAGAGGATCCCAACAACTTTCGCCCAGTTAGTCTGACATCAATACTAGGAAAGATTCTAGAACTGTTCATTAAACAGGCTGGGCCTTTACAGACTACCAGAAATAATGCAGATTGGAGTCACTTTAACTGTCCTGGTTCAGTGCTAGGGAATCATGGGAATTGTATTTTTTTCTGGGACATTGAGCCTTCTCTGTCAGAGAGCTCTGGTGCCACAATAAACTACAGTTCCCATGATTCCTTAGCACTGATCCAGGACAGAAAAGTGGCCTCAAGCTGCATTATTTCTGGCAGTCTGTAAAGGCCCTCTGTGAATATTTAGAAGGGAATGCCATAATCACTAAAAGTCAACATGGGTTTCTCAAAAAGAAGTCATGCCAGACTAATCTGATCTCTTTTTTTGATAAAATTACCAGCTTGGTAGATGAAGGGAATGTGGTAGACATAGCATATCTTGATTTCAGTAAAGCTTTTGACAAGGTCCCCCATGATATTCTTGCAAACAAGATAATAAAATGTGGGCTAGACAATACAACTGTTAGGTGGATTAGTAACTGGTTGACTGACCGAACCCAAAGGGTGCTCAGCAATGGCTCCTCTTCATCCTGGAAAGAAGTGACCAGTGGGGTCACAGGATTCTGTCTTGGGCCCAGTGCTGTTCAACATCTTTATCAATGACTTGAATGAAGGAATAGGGGGCATGCTTCTCAAATTTGCAGATGACACCAAATTAGGAGGAATAGTTAATACCCTAGAAGACAGGATGAAAATTCAAAATGACCTTAATAGATTAGAAAGCTGGGCCAAAGCTAACAAAATGAATTTCAACACAGAGAAATGTAAGGTACTGCACTTAGGGCAAAAAAGTGAAATGCATAGGTATAAGATTGGGGGCACCTGGCTATAACGAGACTACGAATATGAGTCAACAGCATGATGTGGCAGCTTAAAAAGTCAATATGATTGTAGGCTGCATCAACAGGAGTATATTGTCTAGACTTGAGGAAAGTAAGGGCTGATGCAGACCAGCCTAAAGGGCCGGCCTTTGGTTGGAGTTGGGGTGGAGTGACCACACACCGGTCACCTCGACGATGCCATCACACCACGCACTCGACTGCATGGCGCGCAGCGTCAGGACACCCCATTGGCACAGTGTGCACACACACTGCACCAAAGGAGCACAAAAGAACCATGGCAGTGGCTCTAAGGGTGGCTTTTTGCCACCCTAAAAAGCAGCGGCATTTGCCAGCTCTTTTGGGAGCAGCAAAAAGCCGGATTGGGGCAATGGTATGCAGTTGACGCAGCCCCGATCCAGTGCTCTCAGGGGCGGCACAGAGCTGCAAATGTACCACTTCTATTCTGCTTTGATCAGATGTCATCGAGAAGATGGTGTCCAGTTCTGGGCACCACAATTCAAAAAGGATGTGGACAAGCTAGAGCATGTCCAGAGGATGACAACCAAAATAGTGAAAGGTCTGGAAACCATAAAGGCCTTTCAGGAGTGGCTTAGGGAGGTGGGCATATTTAACCTGTGGAAGACAAGATTAAGAGATGACATAATACCATGTTTAAATATTTGAAGGGATGTTATCTGGGGAATGGGCAGATTTGTTTTCTACTGCTCCAGAGACTAGGACACAGAGCAATGGATGCAAACTACAGGAAAATAAATTCCACCTAAACATTAGGAAAAATTTCTTGATAGTAAGAGTTTTTTGACAATGGAATATGCTGCCTAAGAGTGTGGTGGACTGTCCTTTGGAAGCTTTTAAACAGAAGCTGGATGGCCAACTGTCAGGAGTGCTTTGATTGTGTCCTCCTACATGGCAGGGATTGAATAAAATGGCCCTTGAGGTTTCTTCCAATGCTGTGATTCTATGTCAGACTGATGTTATCTCTTTTATAAAGTTACAAGCTTAGTAGACGAAAGGGATGCTGTGGATGTAGCATATCTTGATTTCAGTAATGCCTTTGACAATTTCCCCATGATAGTTTTGCAAACAAACTAGTAAAATGTGGGCTAGACAAGGCTAATGTTAGGTGGATTTCTACTTGGTTAGGGCTCATTCCCACTTACATTTAAACTGGTTTGCGATTCACCTTCGCTCCGTGTCGGTGAACCGATTCCAAAAGGTCCATCGTTCCCACTATGAAAGCAGATCTTTTCATTATTCCCTTCTAATCGCTTCTTTTTTGGCACGATTGTCATTCCCACTAGTTTGTGCCACTTCAAAATGCATGTCAATCATCTACACGTCATCAGTGATGCAAGGAGCAACACGGTGAGGACCAGCCATTGCAGGTGCCAAGCGGGGTGACTTTAGCAGGCTGCTCAAAAGTACACCATTTCCCCTTTGAGAAGCCCAGCTTGGGGATTATTTCTTTTTTAAAGAAAAATTGATAGAAGATTTGATCATTGGTTTTGCAACTACTTGTCTCACTGAGCTGCCATTGGCCTGATCACCCAGAGTTGCAAAAACAACTTGCTCATATTTTATAGGGCAAGATACAGCAAAAGTAGTTGCAAAAACAACGGATCGCATAGGTCACACAAGCACAAAGGCAGTGCTGAGAGGGGGAGGAAATGGTGGATCTCTGAAAAACTGAGTCAGGATGGTAAACACCCCTCTGCCATTAGTCCCTCCCCTCCATGATGATCCAATTCAGATCCATCGTTCCCACTTGTTGAACATGCTTCAGAATTGATTCTTTTCAAAAGAACCGCCAAAGAACTAGTGTCAGGAAACAGCGGGGGTTTTTTGCCTTTAGCTCACTTTATTGCGATTGCAATGGGTTTGGAACTGGTTTCAAGTGGGAACAATGGTCACATAACCCGATCTGCAATTCGCTTTAAATCATAATGGGAGTGAGGCCTTGGTCAACCAAATCCAAAGAGTGTTCACTAAGGACTCCTCTTCATTCTGGAGAGAAGTGACCAATGAAGTTCAGTCCTGGGCCCAGTGCCTTTCAACATCTTTATAAATGACTTGAATGGTGGAATAGAGGATGCGCTTATCACATTTGCAGATGACACCAAATCAGAAGAGGTAGGTTACTTAGGGGCTGTACAGACCGGCCAAATGGGCAAGCCTGAGAGTGGAGTGGGTGCGTGGCGACCGCACACCAGCCACCCCAACTCTGCCCCAATGCCGCCATCACGCCGCCCACCCAAACAGATGGCAGGCGGCTTTGGCATTCCCTTGGCACAGCGTTCACACATGCTGCACCAAAAGAGCACCGAAAAGCTGCCACTGCAGCAGCAAGGGTGGCTTTTTGCCACTCAAAAAAGGAGCAGCATTTGCCAGGCTCTTGTTAGAGTGGCAAGTACCAGATTGGGGCTGTAGCATGCGGCTGCCGCAGCCCCGATCCACCAAAGGTCAGAGGACAGGATCAGATTTCAAAATGACCTTAACAGATTAGAGAGGTGGGCCAGAGATTCAAACCCTGGTCTCCAGAGTCATAGTAATGGTTTGAGCATTGGCCTACAATTTGCAAGACCAGGGTTCAAATCTGCAGTCAGCCATGGAAACCCACTGGATGATCCTAGGCAAGTCTCACTCTATCAACCTCAACGTAAGGCAAAGGCAACGCCTTCTGAACAAATCTTGCCAAGAAAACCCCATGATAGATTCACTTTAGGATCATTATGAACTGGAAACTACTTAACAGTACACAGCAACAGCATCAGGAACACCATAAACTTCTCCCCTTTCCCCATTTTGATCAGCGGGCTCCAAATTAATATGGAAGGCAGACTGAAGTGGCTTCTCCTTTGCCTTTATACAAAGCTGTATCTTTCTCTATAAAATACGAGCAAGATTTCCAGAAGCATCCTCCAACAAGCTGTTCTAATAAGCACCAAACGTAGAAGGCTGACACAACCCCCTACTGGCAAAACCAGTCCTTCTCCCAGGTTTCCTGTGATACAGATTTATAATGAAGAAAAGTGAAGAAAACATTTCTTTTCAGGCTGATCTAGTGTTTTGGATTATAGTTAATATTTTCTGGCAAGCTGCTCAGCTGTGTTCAAGCATTCCAAAACAGGAACAGATGTTCCCAAAGCTTTATCACAATCCCGCCAGTGAGTATCCACAGCCATCTTCCCTGTGGAGGGAAGTCAGAAGAACACATGACTTTTTAAGGACCTGTAGGGGTTTTCTTTAAATTAAGACTAGGAGCATTGGGGAGATGGTTACGATAACGTTCTTTGTTTCAAATTACTATGAATCATTGGGAAAGGTGAAAAAGGTTGCTTCATTTCAACATCCTGGTCTATGTTCACAAAAGATCAATAGGACCACTATGTTTGAAAGAACCTGCAAAAGTTTCTACTTATTTCTACATAAAGGAATAGATACCCTCTGTGTGTCTGCTTGTAGGAGAGAGGAAAGGGAGCAAAAATAAAAAGTATATTGGGAATTATGGATCATCAAAGTTGTAATATGTACTATGTAAATATGTAAATAATAATAATAATAATAATAATAATAATAATAATACCCTTGGTGGCACAGTGTTTAAATGTCAGTACCTTAGCCACAAGATTGTGAGTTCAATCCCAGGGCTCCAGGGTCCACTCAGCCTTCCATCCTTTTGTAGGTCAGTAAAATGAATACTTAGCTTGTTGGGGCAATTGGCTTACAGACTGTAAATTGCTTAGAGAGTGTTGAGTTCACTATGAAGAGGTATAGAAATGTAAATGCTATTGCTAAATGCTAAAAAGGACTTCTACATTCCATGTGAGGTAGTCCCACCACACTGCTTTCAGTTACGTCTCTGTACTTGCGGAGAACCCCAAGAACTGGGAATTGTTCTTTTTAAAAGCCATTCATTTCTTCTGTTGGATGTACTATTTTAAAAAATAACTTACCATGGTGTGACATAGGTAGCTCATTGCATAATTCATGGTGTTGTGAGTCATATTTGCATTACCCTGCTGTTTTTTAAAAAAATCTCAGAATTGAAAGAATGACATAAAATTGAAAAATTTCTATCAAAATGCCTCTAGCAATTGATGACTATTCTGAAAAGAAATATGAAAGAATGATACTGCATATGGTAACTGCAGCTAGGCTCATGTTCACACAGAAATAGAAAGACTCTAACACCCCATCTCTGGACGACTGGCCTCTTAAGCTGTATAATTTCACCAAAATGAACTAGCTGACCTGCCTATTAAGACAAGGAATGACTTCAAGCTTTAGTAAAGACTGGGAAACCTTAATAAATTATTTAAATCAAAGATGTGGTGATGAATATATGTTTGGCTTTAATAATCAATTATTACTTTATTTTTACCACATACTTTATTATGTAAAGATTGCAATGTGTTTAGAATTGATATTATAAAACCAACAGTAAGTATTGTATAGCTAGTTAAAAGAAGTTTAGTTTATCAAATGGATGTGGAATTACTGATGAATTGTGGAAGAGTTAAACAGAGATATAACATGTCAGATAACAGATTCTGTATATAGGTAGTAGATCAGAATAAATAACAGAAATGAAAGTCAGACTGATGTAGTTAGCATCAATTCTCCAAAGGTAGAAAGTACTTAATGGAACTCAATTGTACATTTGTAGACTACGAACTCAGTCTGTAAAATATTACTATTGTATTTTAACATAGAAATCAATAAAAAATATATGCCAAAATGCCTCTAGCAATTCCTCAAAATGCCCTTGAAAAGCAATTTTGCAAAATAACTAGAAGCCATTACTTGTTATACCGACAATGTTACCACCTGTGGCATAATATATATTTAATTTCTTTATCTTCTTTATCCAATTAAAAGTGACTTGTTATTAAATTTATTTATCTGTAGTATTTATACACCATGTTTTCTTCAATCACTTCAATTATTGACAAAATTGTATGTACAGTGGACCCTTGGTATCCACTGGTTTTGTTCCAGGACCCCCACGGATATTAAAATCCATGGATGTTCAAGTCCCATTAAATATAATGGATAGTAAAATGTTGTCTCTTATATAAAATGGCAAAACCAAGGTTTGCTATTTGGAATATATATATATATATATATATATATATATATATATATAATATTTTCAAGCCATAGATGCTTGAATCCATAGATAAAGAATCCATGGATACAAAGGGCCGACTGTAATGTAGATGCAAAATTATCTTAGAACCAGATCCAGAAATGTACTAAATGTGGACCCGACTGTCCTGCTGAAGTATTTATTGATTTATTGATTTATATCCCAACATAGGTGCCAAAGTGGCTTACAAAATAAGTTAAAACAAAATAGCTAAAACAATCAATGCAATTCAAACATTAATTTTAAATAATTAAAAACACATTAAGTACACATTATATATTTAAAAAGCACATCCACTATGCATCCATTTACCCCAATCAATTAAAGGCTGTCACTTATTGAAAGGCCAGAAAGCTGGTTTCTTATAGCACTGGCATGTGTCCCTTATTATAAGAAAAGTGAAATATTTGAGGGTTAGAAAGCTTTTCCTTCCATATAGATTGAACAAGATGCCCTTCTTGGGTGGGCCCTTCATGAAGATGGAAATGTGTGCATTTCCTAGAAACTAGGTTAACTGAGGGCTTATCCAGAAATGTAAAAAGTCTCTGGAAGTATCAAGCCTTTCCAGTACTTTTTGTTTTGATTTCAACTGCATATTCATGATTTCGCATCTAAACTCTTTCTTGAAATATCTCAGGGGTCCCTCACTCCCCGCACCCTTGTCTACTTCCTTCCTCACCCCACCCCATCACAGGTCACATCTAGATTCAGTCAACTGCCACACTACAGAGTTAGTGCAGTTTGACACCACTTTAACTGTCATTGCTCCATCCTATGGACTCCTGGGACTTGTACCCAGAGCTCTCTGACAGAGCAGGCAAAATTACAACTCCCAGCATTCCAGAGCATTGAGCCATGGCAGCTAAGGGGGTGTCAACAGCATCACTGGGGGGTGCGTCCCACACCGGGTGACACCCACTCAGTCCTTGGCACTCCCTGGGGCTTGGTGGCTGCTCCTTGGGGGTGTGCGGGGCTGAAAACCTGCTCTCTGGCCTTCCCCAGGTGCGGTGGCTGTTCTGTGGGGGCACGTGGGGCTGAGAACCTACTCCCCGGCCCTCCCCAAGTGCGGTGGCTGCTCCCTGGGGGCATGTGGGGTATTTGCGGCCACTCGCATGCACACGCCCATGCATGCCAGAGTCCCATCCCCATAAGTCCTGACCCCAATGAGTGACCACACCAGATGACACCAATCCTAGCGACACCACTGAGTGTCAAACTGCATTAATTCCTCAGTGTAAATGCAGCTTCAGGCAACATTTCAGAAACTGATTTCCACCAATTTCCACTGAGTCCTTTTAAATTATTATTCAGAAGTAATTGTCAAAATGTTGTCCTTTAGTACTATTACACTATTTATGCATTACAATGATTTTCTTTTTTTGCTAGCATTGCTCTTTCCCTCACTTGATCTCCTTTGAATCTGGATCATGAAAAAAATTGCTATGATTCTTGGTGGTGGCCATTTTAGCTAGTGCTGATATAACAGCCACAAAGAGGCTAATTTAAACTGAACTGGGGAGTGGGAATGAAACATCCTTGATAATGTTAGGAGTTTCCTGTGAATACTTCACAATAGGGAAAACATAATGCAGATCTCCAGAAGTTGGTTTGTACAGGAGCAAAACCTGGGACCTTTTTCTTGTCTAGAGAGGCTCTGATTCAGAGAAACATAGCATTCAGGTTGAGCACAAACTAGTTCATAACTACTACCTGACTGCTAACCCTGCAAGTTATCAAATTTGACCATCTCCAATGGCTGTTTGGAAAACCTGGGAACACCTGGCTAAAGATTCATTTAAATAAGAGGCTGAGCAGATGGGCAAGAAAAACCAAGCTGATACTGTTTTTTACAAAAGCAGATGGAAGACCCACTGTTTGCATGGCCAGCTCTGAAGGTGAGTTGAACACCCAAGGGCTGTCTGCACCATGTGGCATCAAGCTGTGCCACTCAGTTATTTTTTTTTCACCTCCCCACCATGCATGCACACCATCACACAAACACACCACCTATAACCAACAATTACCTTCTTCTCCCACCCAGCTGCCATCCCATTGGACGTTCATGTGACTGACCACACAGCCGCACGTGTAGTACACCACCTGTACAATGCATCAGTGCATCACTGTGCCTAGTGACACATTGATAAGGAGCCCTGGTGATGCAGTGGTTAAATGCCGGTACTGGAGACACAAGGTTGTGAGTTTGATCCATCCTTTCCATCCTTTCGTAGGTTGGTGAAATGAGTCCCCAGCTTCTTGGGGGCAATTGGCTTACAGACTGTAAATCACTTAGAGTGCTGAGTTCACTATGAAGTGGTATACAAAGGTACATGCTATTGCTATTACTATTGGCAAAGCACAATAATGGAAGGGCCCCCCATACATGTTCCTTCACACACACACTTCACCCCATGCCCCCCTGCTGGACTGTCTGGTTTGTGTATGTTGTAATTACATCCATTGCATTATTGGCGCCCTTCCCTGTTTGTCGACTTTCGCGTTTTTGTTTTTCCTCAGTCCCGTACTGGCATTGTGCTATATGCAGGTGCAATGATGCACATTTTCTATGTTAAGGTGGAGTATTAGAGCTTCTTTTTCTCCATAGGAAAGTCTTTGGCTGCTGGCAAAAAGGCCAGCAGAGAAGGGGCCAACGAAGCCTCTCTTGGGAAAGAATTCCATAGCTTTGGGTCTCTTTCACACATCACACTACCACAACAAATTCAATCCAAACATAGGGGATGGGCCTATTCCAACCTACCTGGGTGCACAATCTATCTTGCAAAGGCTTCAAGGTCTCCCCACCCCATTTCAAAGCCCCAGCCTCTCAGGATGGAGAAGGGACAAAAGGGACATGGAAAGAAGAGGATTTCACCCAGGGGAAAGGTGAATGGTAAGCAAAGTCAGCAGAGATTGTGCTTTGAGATCTGGCTGAGTGCCAAGATTTGAAGCAGGGACCTTGGCCAGAAATCTGTCAATATCTTACACGTGCATAAGCACCACCACCACCCCAGAATCAATTGGACAATTATATCTGATGTGCAACATCTGCATTCAGTTCAAGCTAGGGGAAGTGGAATTGTACATGTGGTGCCTTTGTGCATGTGGATCCACATCAGTGGCTAATGAGTACCTGCTATTCTTCCTTCAGTTGTGCATTTAGTTGCATGAAGCTGGTGTTCAAAACAAGGTAGCACAATCGGCCTATAACTCTGAACAGGGGGTCTCTGCTCACATTTTTAACAAAGACAGCCCAATCCTATGCACGCTTAGTCAGAGGTTTCATTCTGTCCAGCCATTTTTATCCTCAAGTAACTGTGCACAGGACTGTAACTGTAAGATGACCTACTTCAGTCTACTGATTTGGATCCTTGCTGTTGAAGATGCCCTCATCTGCTTTTTAGTATTTATAGCAGTGCATCCCTGTTTTGTGAGTTGAGAGCTCCCTCTACCGCTCCAGTTTTTCTCCATAAAGGAACAGAAAGAGGGAAAGATCCCCTGACCAGCCCTAAGTGGGGATACTCTTCAAAACATGTGTTCCTTCTCTTTCCATTGGCATGTGTATGATTTCTCATTGGCAAAGGGTTCCTTGGCAGCCACCCCAAAGAAGGAGGGTATCCAAGAGCCACAGTATGGAAATGCCCTCACTAGAACCAAAGAAAGCATGAAAAAGAGCCAGCAGAGGGTACATAAATTCTACCTAGACAATGAGAAAATTGAAATAGTTAAAAGATCAAACATTGATCAGGAAGGAGCCTGAAGTCAAGAAATCAAAAGAAGACTAGGAATGGGAAGGGCAGTCATGAAAGAACTAGTAAAAGGTAAAAGGTTTCACCTTGATATGAATGTCTAGTCATAACTGACTGTAGGGGCCATTACTAAGCCAAAGAGTCATCTCATCATCTGAAGACAACTCCGGTCGTCTTATGGCAAGCATGACTGCACAGAACACAGTTACTTTCCCACTGAAGTGGTACCTATTTATCTACTTGCATTTGCTTGCTTCCAAACTGCTAGGTTGGCAGAAGCTGGGACTAGTGACGGGAGCTCACCCCATCATGAGGCACCTATTCCTCGAACTGCCAACTTTCCAAGCTTCTGAATTGCTGTCTTCTTAACCACTAAGCCACTGCATCCCTTAGAACTAGACAAGATCCTAAAATGTAAAGATATACAACAGAGCACTGAAGTTAGAATCATCCAATCCATTGTATTCCCCATCATTATGTATGGATGTGAGAGATAGACAGTGAAGAAAGCAGACAGGAAGAAAAGCAGAAAGATGTGGTGCTGGAGAAGAGTGCTGAAAATACCATGGATGGCCAAAAAGACAAACAAATAGGTCCTTGAACAGATCAAGCCTGTACTCTCCCTGGAAGTGAAGATGATTAGATTGAGGCTGTTGGACTTTGGACATATCATGAGAAGGCATGAATAACTGGAAAAGGCAATAATGCTAGGAAAGTTATAAGGCAGAAGAGAGAAAGGCCTCATACCAAATGGATAGTAAAGGAGGTCAAAGGTCTGAATTTACAGGACCTAAGCAGAGCAGTGGATGACAAGGGGTCCTTGAGATGTCTCATCTACAAGGTCACCATGAGCTGGGGGCAACCTGAGGGCAGCTAACAACAACAACATAGTGTAGGTCAGGAGTGGGTACATGTGGAAGGCTATGGGGCCCACATTGGCCCACCTTGGAGAGCTGCACCTTTTTGCGACATCCACTCACATTGGGGGGCATAATGCATTTTTATCATGTTTGGGTAAATTCCTGGGTCATTTTAGGCCCAGGAAAGGCCTTTATTAACAACAGGAACCAAACAGTAGAATGGCATTAATGAAGAACCAGAACCCTACTCCCTCCCCAGTACATACATAACATGCAGCAGACCTTGTTCCTGCAACCAGAATCCAAAAATCAAATGGACAGGTATAGGACTGGGGATAGTTGGCTGGACAGAACTATATGTGAGAAGGACTTTAGGACTATTGCTGTTTCTAAATTGAACATGAGCCAGCAGTTAAGAAGGCAAATGCTACCAAGTCTGCATTCATAAAACCATACTTTCCAAGTCAAGGGGAGAAATAGGCCCACTGTATTGTGTGCTAGTCAAGCTTCATCTGGAATACTATGTTCAGTTCTAGGTTCTTCATTTTAAGAATATAGACAAGTTTGGGCAGGTTCACAGTAGGGCAACAAGGATTATAAAAGGCATTGAGAACAAAACATATGAACAAAACAATTTTTGTATAGGTTATTGCTGTGGTGTGCCTTCAACTCATTTCTGACTTATGGCCATTGCCTTTCTTGGAAGCTGAGAGAGTATGACTTGCCCAAATTCACTCAGAGGGTTTCCATGGCCAAGCGTGGATTCGAACCGTGGTTTCCCATAAATCCAACATTCAAACCATTATACCATACAGGCTTAGTGGATAGATTATACCACTCATCCCACCAAAGACATCAGAAACCTCGTGTTATTCCCTCCAGCTACTTCCTTATTTGTTTTTCTGCCCACTGAAAACCCAGAACACCGCCCCAATTTTAACAAAGCATTTGACTGCATTGTCTGCAGCACTTGGTGCCCCCTGTACTCTGAAATACCATCTCCCTCTGCAAACTGGATTCAGTTTAAAGTCTTCAAACAGAATCACAGAATCATGGAGTTGGAAGAGACCACAAAGGCCATCCAGTCCAATCCCCTGTCATGCAAGAAACAATCACTGCACCTCTGACAAATGGCCATCTAGCCTGTTTAAAATTCTCCAAAAAAGGAGACTCCACCACTGTCCTAGACAGTGTATTCCACTGTCAAACAGCTCTTACTGTCAGGAAATTCTTCCTAATGTTGAGGCAGAATCTCTTTTCCTGTAGTTTGAACCATTGCTCCGGGTCCTAGTCTTTGGAGCAGCAGAAAACAAGCTTGGTCTTTTTTCCATATGGTGTCCTTTCAAAATTTTAAACATAGCTATTTATGTCACAGGCTAAATATACCCACCTTCCTAAGCCTGCTCCTCACAGGGCATGTTGAGTAGCACTGGGCCCAGGACAGCACCCTGTAGCACTCCACTAGTTATATCTCTCCAGGATGAAGAGGAGCCATTGCTGAGCACCTTTATCTTCCTGATATGGTTTGGTAGTAGACTCCTAACAAACATGTTCTTTCCAGCCACTGTGAAGTGTAACTCACCTCTTGCCAAAAGTCCCTCTTCATTGAACAACACGTCATGGCCAAAGAAGCCAAATCTTTCCATTTGTTGAGCCACTTGTTCACTCTCAGTATTCTTCTCCCTCTCCTTAGGCCGAGATCTTCAACACAGAGAAGTGATGAAATAACTCACATAGAGGGTTCTACAAGAGATAGCCAGCCCATGTTCTTTACTGGCCAGACCCACTAGCTCCCACTGAACACCAAGTCAGAGCTCTGAGAAGTTACTTTTTTGAAAGATGGCTGGGGGATTCTGGGAATTGTGATTCAAAAAGGTAGATCAGGGGTAGGCAACCTTTCCCCTTTAAGGGCCGAGGGACTTCAGCTCCCAGAATCCCAGGAGCTATTGGCCAACATGGGACTATTGGCCAACATGGCTGAGGCTTCTGGGAGCTGAAGTCCCTCGGCCCTTAAAGAGGAAAGGTTGCCTACCCCTGTAGTAGACAGAATCAACCTCCCTTTGTGGCAGCAGTTTGCAAGGGAAAGTAATCTATCTTTCAGGGAAGCTTAGTTTTGTTGATTGATCTCCCCGTTGAGGACTCTGAGGGTTCCCTAAAACACAGTTGGAAAACCACCGGTGTAGCCCATGCACTTAACTTGGCTGTCATTTAAAGGAGAACCAAATACAATATTTCATTTAAACTCTTCCCCCTCCCACTGAGCAGCAGAATTATGCCCTGAAACTAGTGTTCTAGGGGGAAAAATGAAAACACCCTGAGAAAGCTGAGAAAATCCCAAATAGTATTTTGCTTGGCAGTCAGCCCAACGTTTGTAGTCAAAGCGAGTGTTCCATGGATGTGTTTCCCATTAAAAAAATTTACTGGTTAAACTTCATTCATCCAAGACACACACACACACACACACAAAAGAGACAATTCAATGGCTTTATCAGTTTGAACTGAACATCATTCAATTTCTTGGCTCAATTTGCCCTTAGATTATAGTTTCATGGAAAGTAGTCATAACAACCTGACTTCAAGGTTAACCAGATATTTCCCACTCTTGTCTGTGTTCTTCCAGAATCACATTGGAAGGCAGTGGAAAGATCCAGGATGGTGGTAAAGGGAAAGGAGGTGGCAGAGGGACCTTCAGTTAAAACATTGGTGCTCAAGAAAGACAAGGGGAACCAGCAGCCTTTAAGACCATTGTGGGGATGGGGATTAGATGAAACTTCTCTTTTCAGGGTCTCTTAAAACTATTGCACAGCCCCATTGATCGCAAAGGCCAGCACAGGTGAGAGGCTTCTTGGTCATTGCTCAGTCACAACGCTCAGCTGCTGCTCAGTTGCTGCTCCCAAGCTAACTGGGTGCAAAGGGAGTAGCAACCAAGATTGGTTGTTCTGAATTTCAATAGAGTAGTAGAACCTAATATCAAGAAATAGGTGTTGGGAGATGCTAGAGGAAAGGGAGTGGTTGTTGGAATATGGATGGGTTATACCAGGGGTAGGCAACCTAAAGCCCGGGGGCCAGATGCAGCCCCTTGAGGCCTTTGGACCGGCCCTAGGCCAGTCCTGCCGCCACCGCCGCCCGCCATGATGATATTGATTATTGTTGCTATTACTTGTTCTTGGGGGGGGGGTTTGGCAAAATCTCCACAGGGGTTTTGCCATGGCTTTTCTGGGGCTGAGAGAGTGTGCATGCATATTTTTATTTTTTATTTTTATTTTTTTAATTATTTTTATTTATTTATTTATTGTGCTTCGGGCCCCCAATTGTCTGAGGGACAGCACCCCAGCCCTCGGCTCAAAAAGGTTGCCTAGCCCTGGGTTATACAGTCAAAAGTGAAATGTAGAGATGTGTGTGTGGAAATTTCCTCATGGGAACAACATCTACTGTAACAAAGAGAACTCAACAACAGGTGGCCTAGAAGACATAAAGAAGTACAGTTTTAGCTGGGAAAAAGATAGCCAGTACATCAACATCTGAGCTCATGAGAAAAGCAGTCACATGGGGGATGATGGACAGCAAGAGGCTGGGTTAATACACATCATACAGGCATTATTCAATCAGCATAAGGTTAACACCTAGAAGGTGGAGTATGGGAAGGGCCAAGGGTATCCTTTGTTTTAGATTGTTTATATTTGCCAGCACTGTGTGTGCATGTGTGTTCAGCAGTGGTTTTAACTATGGAGTTAGTTTTTGGCTTTTAGTATGCTTATACTGCTTTTACAATGTAACTCCTGGATCTGGAAACATGGATCTGTAACTTTTCTTTTCTACATCAGCAAGATGTGATCCTATAGTGGATTGTATGTTTTTTCTTTTCTTATTTTACTTTATGGAACAATAAAGCTCTACTTTAGAACTACAAGTTTTGTCTGCATGCTTTTAGCATGGAAAGGCTGATGGAGGAAGCTGTACTTTGTACTCTGCTGGATTCTGCATACCACATCCGAATATCAACAGTGGTAGCCCAAGATGGTTTGTGGATCACTGGGTTAGAGTGTAGGCCTGGGACTTGGGAGATCCAGATTTATGTCCTAACGAAGCCATGAATTTCACTGTGTTGAGGGCAGAGGTATATGTAAAAGGGGAGGCAAAATGAGTCATTCCCCCCCCCCGAAGTTTCTGCCTATATCAAATGAAATTTTGTTGAGTCCTCAGACTTCTGGCACTATGGTGAATGAAACACTGAAAGTCATTCACACCTAAAACTCTTACATTTCTGTGTTCTCATTCCCTTGGCAACTGCCTGCATTTTCTTTTGGCGGCCCAAACTCTTTTTCTAAATGTTCAATTGAAATTTTAAGTTCGTGCAATGTTAAACATTTGGTGACTGAAGGAAAAATTCATTGGGCAGGCAGAACTTTTATTTGGGGAGCAGGACTCTTGGGTATTTTTAGATCCAGTGTATTGTAGTAGTTTGAGCTTTGGACTATGACTCTAGGGACCAGCGTTTGATTCCCCGTTCAGCTACAGAAACGACAGGGTGATCTTTTGTGTGTCACACACTTTCAGCCCCAGAAAACCCTGTGATAGGATCATCTTTGGGTCGCCATAAATCAGAAATGACTTGAAGACGCACAGCAACAACAACACAACCCCTTGTTTTGTTCTCCCCTGTACCTGCATCCCTTTGTGAGCCTGCACTGGCCATTCTCTTTCTTAATCTGACCTACCTCACAGGATTGTTGTGAGGAGAAAGTGGAGGCACTGGAGAACCATGGACCTCATTGGGATAAATGCATAATATAAATGTAGTAAATACTTAAATAGATATTCATACTTAACAGGATTAGGTACCACCAAACTCAGTGGACCTTATTTCTGAATAAATAAGTGTAGGCTCGACCTCTACATGTCTCTCTTTAAAAAAAACAGATTGTTTGAATGGAATTATATGCATAGTTACCTGGAAATAAGCCCCACTAAACAGAATGGGACTCAGGAGAAAGGATGCAAAGGGATGAACTGCTAACCCAGACTATCCAAGGGTAACTCTTTCAACCTTGCTATGGACACACAGACCATACTACCTCTGTGACTGGAAATCCTTGTTTGGGATTTTTAGTTCATGTGAATCTTATTTAACATGGAGCCCTTTGGAAAGAAAACTAGGATGTCCATCCAAGAGGAAGGGTGTCCGCTACTGACCTGAACTAGAAGTGGAGCAACCCTCTCAAAAATATAATGAGCTAAAAGAAGAACTTGATTACATCCTTAACTGAGTGTGTAGAAAATATGAACTATGTACAAGAACTCTTTTTGTAAGCTTTTTTATGTATATGTGTGTAAATATGTTTGTATGTTGTTGTTTTTTAATTAATAAAATTAAAAAAAAAATGCCAGTGAATACAATGGTATCTGCAGTTGTTTTCATCATGTGCCTTTGTTGTTTCCAACTTAGGTGACCCTAAGCTGACACTATGATAGGATTTTCTTAGCATGATTTGTTCAGAGGGTGTTTGCTTTTGCCTTCTTCTGAAGCTTAGAGCATGTGACTTGCCAAGGTCACCCAGCAGATTTCCATGGCCAAGCAGGGATTTGAACTCTGATCTCCTGGCATTCTAGTCCAACACTCAAACCACTATGCCACATTGGCTTGGTATCTGTAGACACTACTGGGTTTACATGCTGTACCTTTTTTAAAAAGAGTGCTTCCATCCATGTGCATGCACACAGCTTCCCTTTAAGGAAGTGACACATACTGAATCAAATAACTGGCCAACAGAGAACATTGTGGTGATACTGGACTCACAAGAACTTTACAAACCCTACCATACTTGGATACAGTAATTCACAATGGGGGAAAGATCCAAATGTTGTTGTACTTCAGATTTCACAAGTCTCAGCCACCATTTTATGACCAATGATCAGTGATTCTGTGGATTGGATTCTACATTGTTTAGGGGAAACATAATGCCCAGTATCACTCCTTCCCTGGAAGGTGCCAGAGCATATTGCTTGTTGTTATAGTGCCCCTTCAAGTCATTTCCAATTTAATGGCAACCCTACGACCATCCTATCAACAGGATTTTATTGGCACATTTCTTCAGATGAGGTTTGCTTTGCCATCCTGAGACTGAGAGAGTGTGACTATCCCAAGAACCCAGTGAGTTTCCACAGCCAAGTGGAGATTTGAATCCTGGTCTCCAGAGTCATAGTGCAACAATCAAACTACACCACGCTGGCTTTCAGAGCATGCTACTATAACCATTTATTGGCATAAAGTCCACAGGAGGTGCATGGCAAGTGTCTGGCTGCAGATCTGTAACTGGGAGAAGCAAGTTAAAATTGCCCTCCCATATGTTTTAGACTTCAACTCCCAGAAGGTGCAGACAGCACGGGCAATGGTATAGGATTAAAGGAGATGTTACCCAAAATATTTAGAGGGCCTAAATCTTCTGGTGTTTACTTTGAGCTCTATCTTCTGGTCCTCTATTTTATTTCAGTTGGGAGGCCATAGCCCATGACTTCACTGGCATGTCAGGTTCTTCAGTATATCGTTCCATATGTTGTTGCATGTGAAACTACACATGGCATGCATCTGGCCTATTCTAGAACACAGAAAGGAAGGAAGAAAGAGAGAGAGAGTGAAAGAGAGAGAGAGAGAGAGACTCTCTTGAGTTGAAGGAGACAGAATGAGTGACACAGAAGCAGGGCCTGTATTCTCACCTGTACTTTTCTGGGCTTCAGCATGAGCCTGGATTTTTAAAAATCAAGAATCATCCACCTTAACTGGGAGAAAATGAGTCATTGGAGTAACTCGGTAAATCTCCTCAGTTGTTGTATCATTAGTGTTTTCTTTTTCTCACACTTATGTACACAACTGTCATGAAATCCCCTGACTTAGCCAGTTCCCCCTTGTGCCAAAACAATTTTCTGATTAATTTCAAATATTTTGTCAAGAGCCATAGTTTATTTTTCTCAAGGCCTCCATAACTTTATTACACATGCAAATGATTTTAGCGGAGTTCTTCAGGCCAGCAACAGAGAAAACTAAGCATTTATTGGAAGCCTGCCTTTTCTGGCAGTAAGTTACAAATGGCTATTATTTCACACCACTAGGGAAATGGCACAATCAAGAGGTACGATATACAAAATCAGTTTCTTCCTTTGACAGTCAGTGAAATGCACCAAAGCATCACACTCCAGATCTTGGCAATTATTGTTCTGAGAAGTGTGTGAAACATAGGAGCTTATCGCACCACTAAAAAAACCGGCTTACCTCTCCTGAGTTGAAATCTAATTTGGGAATCAGCCGGATCCTATCACACGAGTTTTGCCTCTGAATCTGCCTGCCAAATACAGCCCGGCTGCAGCCCAGTTCCCAGAAGCACTCAGCAAGCCACTTTTCAAAGTCAGAAAACTCCCAACTTTGAAAAGTGGCTGGATACACGCTCCTGGGACCCAGGCTGCAGTCAGGTTGTATTTGGCCGGCGGATTTGGCTGCAAAACTCATGCAATATAACCCGGCTGCCTCCCAAATTAGAATTCAACTCAGGAGAGGTAAGCCAGGGGGGGTTAGCAGTGCAATAACGTCTATAATATAAAATATGCAAGTATTTTATGGCCAGTGTGTAGACCTAATCCTCTTGGAGGCTGTTATCAAGAATTACAGAATTTCAGAAAAAGAGAAACACTAGGCCATATATATACAGGGTATATTTGGAAGAGGTACCCCTTCAAGTGGTGTAAAATATAGTAAAAGACATCTGTTTATCTGACCACGTTTTTAACATGCTTTGTTTTCTGACTTGTCATTGGAAGGTAAACACAAATTTAATCTGCAAGTCTTGTCGCTAAGGGATGTACCTCTGAGGAAATCCTTTTGTGGAAGAAAAAGAGATTTTTTTGCAATTCATTTGATTTATCCCAGATATGGGATACAAAGTAGATAACTAGAAACTTTGCAATAAAAACCACAATAAATTATACATATTATAACACATCCAACAAATAATGAGTTTTGGGCTATGACTGTGGACTCTGAAGATCAGGATTTGAGTTTCTTCTCAGTCATGGAAGCCCACTGGGTAACCCTGATTCTCAGCCCCAAAAAATCCCATGGTGGGGTCCCTTTAGAGCCTCCATAATCAACAACAACTTGAAGGCACACAACAACGACAACAACAACAACATGTATCCTACCCTGGAGATCTGAGTTGAAGGAATACACAGTTGTCTATATTATCTAATAGCAATAGCAAGAACGTTTCTATACCGCTTATCAGTGAACTAACACTTTCTAATGCAGGGGTAGGCAACCTTTTTGAGCCGGGGGCCAGGTTGCTGCCCCTCAGACAATTGGGGGGGCCGAAGCACCAAAAATAAATAAATAAATAAATAAATTATATATATATATATATATATATATATATATATATATATGCATGCACACTCTCTCAGCCCCAGAAAAGCCATGGCAAAACCCCTGTGGAGATTTTGCCAAGAAAACCCCAAGAACAAGTAATAACAACAATAATCAATATCATCATTGCGGACGGCGGCGGCGGCGGTGGCAGGACCGGCCCAAAGGCCTCGGGGGGCTGCATCCGGCCCCTGGGCCTTAGGTTGCCTACCCCTGCTCTAATGGTTTACAATGCCCCCCCCCTCACAAGCTGGGTACTCATTTTACCAGCCTACAAAAGGATAGAAGGCTGAGTGGACCTTGAAGCCTTGCCTGGGATTGAACTCACAACTTTGTGGCTATAGTACTGACATTTAACTACTGTGCCACCAAGGCTTCTTCAAATCACTGTTAAAAGCTAACTTCTATTTCTCAAATATAACTAGGATAGAGACTACCAGTTATTTTTAAATCACTGAGTGGAGCGGCACAAGGCACAACACTTAAACCATGTGATATTCCTTCACTGTTTAGTAAAGCTGCAGTTCTGTAACTCTAAAACTCTTAATAAACTAGTTAAAGTTGTGCCACACATTTGGTGACCTTGCAGACTGCTAGAAATAGTGCAAATCAAGTCCAGCTTAACTGCCCTGGCTCAGTGCTAGGGAATCATGGGAATTGTATTTTTTTCTGAGACATTGAGCCTTCTCTGTCAGAGAGCTCTGGTGCCACAATAAACTACAGCTCCCATGATTCCCTAGCACTGAGCCAGGGCAGTTAAAGTGGACTCCATTTGCACTATTTCTGGCAGTCTGCAAAGGCCCTAGTTACAATAGTAATGCAACATTAGTTATACCATTGTTTTGGGGAGGAGGCCCAAATGATAAGCAAGTTGTTATTTGTAACTTTGAAGCTATGATTAATGAATCCAAAGCTGAATAGAGATACAAGCTTATAATAATAATAATAATAATAATAATAATAATAATAATAATAAATTTTTATTTTTATCCCGCCCCTCTGCATAGCTTAGATCTCAGGCACGCTTGTCCTGGGATAAATTCATGAATGAGTGCAGAGACAAACTTCTTAAAGGGCAAACTCTGGGAAGGGACTTAACTTGGCAGTCAGCAATTTGCTCCCTGGCACAAAGTTCTCTTGCCCATGGTACAAACACTGGTATTTAGATTGTCTTTTCTCTGTCATCAACTGATAATGAGTGGTGATACCTGGGGTCAGGCAGGAAGAAGCCCTTAACCTACCCACTTTACAACATGCTTTATCAGTTCCTGCAGCGGAAGAGGCAACTGACTTTCAGAAATAGTCCCAGTACATGATTTCTAGGAGAGCATGTCAGCACATCCTCAAAATTCAATTGCACCTTCTCTTAAATTCTCTCTGGACTCAGCCTAATCGTGTATTTTTCCATTTCCAATGTGGATTCATGATACCAGTTTCCTTTCCTAATAACATTTCCAGTTGGCAAAGAATGGAAATCTACAGGGGAGGGAGGCTGCTCAAACTGTGTGAAAATGTCCTGAGGGCCTCTGCAGACTGCCAGAAATAGTGCAAATTGAGTCCACTTTAAGGGTTAGGGTTAATGCTAGGGAATCATGGGAATTGGGGTTTTTTTGTTTTTGTTTGTTGTTGTTGTTGTTGTTGTTGTTTTGAGACATTGAGCCTTCTCTGTCAGAGAGCTCTGGTGCCACAATAAAATACAGTTCCATGATTCCCTAACCCTAAAAGTGGACTCAATTTGCACTATTTCTAGTAGTCTGCAAAGGCCCTGAGTCAGCATGATGGTGTCCCACTTCCACAATTATTTTATGCTGAATTTGATGTAAAAATAGAGAAAACCCCATTATGGTCACCATAAGTAAGAAATTACTGGGAGGCACACAATAACAAGCAATTGCAAACAAATGCAGCTGTCAATTTCATCCCTCTGTAACATCCAGTCAATACTTGGAATAATTACTTTTTTGGACTATAATATAATAATAACATTATTCTTGTATCTTGCCTTTCTGCCACAACAATCAAAGCGGCTTACATAGAGTAAACTAGATTTAAATAAAACATAGCCTAAATTAAAATAATAATAATAAAAAAAACCTTGAAAAAGAATTAAATATAATACTATTTTTTTTTAAAAAAAAACCTATTAAAACAGCAACATGATATTAAAATAGTGGTTTTTCTGGTAACAACAGTGGTTGCATAAAGTGGGGAGAGCACAGAATAAGTTGGATTACTCTATTCAGGGGAGGCCTGCCAGAAGAGATTCATCTTAACAGCTTTTTTAAAGCTATCTAAGGGCCTTTGCAGACTGCCAGAAATAGTGCAAATTGAGTCCACTTTAAGGGTTAGGGTTAGGGTTAGGGTTAGGGAATCATGGGAACTGTATTTTATTGTGGCACCAGAGATCTCTGACAGAGCTCAATGTCTCAGGGGAAAAAAACAATTCCTATGATTCCCTAACCCTAACCCTAACCCTTAAAGTGGACTCAATTTGCACTATTTCTGGCAGTCTGCAAAGGCCCTAAGCTGGTTATTTGACGGATCTCTTCCGGCAAGGCATTCCATAGTCTGGGAGGAGCAACAGAAAACGTCCTCGTTAATCTGGTTTTTAAGGTTGCAGTAAGTTCCTCCCAGAGGACCTGAGGGTGTGGGATGGATTGTATCAGGGGTAGGCAACCTTTCCCCTTTAAGGGCCGAGGGACTTCAGTTCCCAGAATCCCAGGAGCTATTGGCCAACATGGGACTATTGGCCAACATGGCTGAGGCTTCTGGGAGCTGAAGTCCCTCGGCCCTTAAAGGGGAAAGGTTGCCTACCCCTGGATTGTATGGAAGGAGGCAATCCCTTAGATAGGTTGGACCATGTAGGGCTTTAAAGGTCATCACCAACACCTTATACTGTGCTCGGAAACCAATAGGCAGCCAGTGAAGAGATTTCAGAATAGGTGTAATATGATCACTCCTAGATTTACCAGTGATCAACCTGGCTGCCATATTTTGTACTAATTGTAGTTTCCAGACTAGGTATAAGGGTAGCCCCATGTAGAGTGCATTGCAGAAATCGAGTCGTGAGGTTACCAGTGCATGCACTACAGTTTCTAGGTCCCTTACTTCCAGGAAAGGGCGCAACTGGCATATCAGCTGAAGCTGATAACAGGCGCTCCTGACTGTCACATTCACCTGATTTATCATGTGAAGCGACGGGTCTAGGAGCACCCCCAGACTGTGAACACAGTCCTTAGAGGAGAGCGTGACCCCCATCCAGGACTGGAGATTGCAACCCAATATCTGGTTTGGGAGTCCCCACTGCAAGTACCTCCATTTTGTCTGGATTCAGCTTGAGTTGGTTTTTCCTCATCCAGTCCATTACCACCTCAAGACATTGATTGAGGGGAGAAATGCCATTTGTCATCATGGCTGCTGACCAAGACATGGAGAAATATAATTGGATGTCATCAGCATACTGATAACACCCACCCCATGTCTGTGGATAATTTCCCCCAGCGGCTTCATATAAATATTGAATAGCATCGGGGACAGGAAAGCACCCTAAGGGATGCCACAATTAAGCTCCGTTTTTGAGGAGCAACTATCCCCGAGCATCACCCTCTGGAATCTACCTGAGAGGAAGGAACAGAACCACTGCAATGCAGTGCCTCCAATTCCTAACACTCCCAAGCGTTCCAAAAGGATGTTATGATCTATCATATCAAAAGCCGCTGAGAAGTCTAGAAGCACCAACTTGGGTCACGCTTCCCCTGTCAATGCCTAGACGAAGGTCATCAGCCAGAGCAACCATGGCAGTCTCCACCCCATATCCTGTCCTAAAACCGGTTTGAAATGAATCTGGGTAATTGGTTTCATCCAAGATCGCTTGGAGTTGAAAGGTGATGGCCTGCTTGATCACCTTGCTCAAGAATGGCAGATGTGATACCGGCCTATAGTTTTTCAAATCTAGGGGGTCCAGGGAAGGCTTCTTCAGGAGGGGTCTAATGACCGCTTCCTTTAGACATGTTGGAACATAGCCTTCCCTAAGGAATGCATTGATGACATCTTTAAGAAATGCCATCAAGGCATCACCTTCCTGGATGGCCAGCCATGATGGGCAGAGATTGAGGGGGCACGTCGACTACAACTCACAGAATCCCCCAACTAGTATGGTCGCTGACATTGTAGTCAAAGGAGTAACTTGCTCAAAACTTCACATATAGTACAGAAAGAGACAACTTGGTACCCTCCAGATATTGTAGACTATGGGTTAGCTTTTTACATTTTCTACAGAGGAGCTCCTCCTATGCAATGAAAGATCTGTTGGTCATAGCACAATATTTTCCACATCTATGCATCTTAGATTTCATATGTTATGTTTACTCTCCAATTATAGGTCATGTGAAGGTAAACATGAATTTAACTTAAAGTCATAGCTGTGTTAGTCTGGAAAATCAGTATGCAAAGGGATCTTGCAGCACCTTTGAGATTTAACTGAAAGAGAGAAGTTGGTAGTATGAGCTTTCATAGATTTGAGCCTACTTTCTCAAATGCATGGGGTAGAGTAGAAAGTCCAGGAAGAGACCTATGTAGCACTCTGTATGTGAGAGTGTCCATAGAAATGCAAAACTTTGTGGATGTGGAGATGAGGTGACAAGTTCAGTGTAACTGATGTTTGCTGGGGGACAAGGAGGAGGAAGGATGTTGCCTAAAGCCAAGGTTAGTAGATAACCATATGAATGAGTATTGGGATGTAATTTGGGAGTCTTAAAAAGATGTGATGAACTGGTCAAGAGAGTCCCCATTAGGTTGGAGGCTAGCATTATAATGTGTGTAGTATGGATGACTTTGGGCAACTCACACTTTCTCAGTCTTAGAGGAAGGCAATGGCAAATCTCCAATCAAGAAATCTTGCCTTTTTTGAGTTTGGAACTTATATGTGAACTATGTGAAAAGAACAGAGAGAGATTTAATGCACACAGGTTTGAGGAGCAAGAATTAAAACAGTTGACTACAAGGACTGAGTAGATGTATAGTCACTATATTTTGTTTGTAAATGGGTATAAGTATAATTTGATTGCTATTTAGGTGGTATTTATAGTGAGTTTAGAGTTTAGAAATCAGTTGGTGAAAAAGACATGATTGCTTAAGTTAGCAGGAGTTAGGTATAAGTTGGAAGTCTTTTTTTTAAATGTATTTAATGTTCTATTTGTTTGGTATAGGTTTTCTTGTGAATGGTTTTGTTTCTGTTTTGTTTGTCATTGTCATTAATTCTCGTTTTTTAACTGAATAAAAAAATTATAAAAAGACCTAGAAAACTTTATGATAGGGTCCCAGTAAGCTGGAGACAACCTGAAGACAGATCAACTGCAACAGAGTATTTACTGAAAGCTGCCTCATGCTGACAAAATTTACAAAGAAATGGACATTTGCATGGCAGATATTATTGTTCTGGGACCAATTACAGAGCTATCAGTGCCTGGAAACAAATTGGGAGTGTATGAATATAGAAGAGCATAAAAAGCAAATTTTGTATTTTTAATGCAGCAATGAATTTGGTGCCATCTAGGGGACAATGAATGACACTTACAATGTTTTTGATAAGCACTTTGATAATATGTATATTTACCACGGCTTGCGCAGCTTAAACTCTGCTGTTTTGTTTTGGCAATTTGCTCATTAAAAATAAACACCAAATTGTCATTTCATTTGGGAAACAATTTCCCATCTTATTGGTTAGTTAGTCCCAACTAGATCAGACCTATTGAATCAATTGATTGATGAGAACGTAGAGATAAACCTCACTGGTTGAAGTGGTTCATCCTCTAGTTGGAACTAACACAAGGGAGTGGTTACAGGGGTACATTGCCCCCCAATAAAAAAAAATTGCCCTAGAGTCAAGGCACCCAAAGAAAAGACTCATGCAGAGGTCTCAGGTTTATACTCATCCTAAAGGCTGGATGGATGAGAGAGTAGAGGGGGCCAATGTTTCTTTTCGGCCATCAGTTCCCAAACTTTGGTCCTCCAGATGTTTTTCTCCCAGAATTCCTGACTGCTGGCCAAGCTGGTTAGGGCTTCTGGGAGTTGAAGTCCAAAACACTTGGAGGACCAACGTTTGGGAATCATTATTTTAGATGTTCCCAGGATGGACTAAGCTCTTACTTTTTACCACTCTAATTGAGAACGAGGATGTCTCCAAGAGGGAGGGAGGGTCAATTTTTGACTAAAATTTCTAGACTTATACATGAGTATATACAGTAAATCAAGATATTTTGCTGTTAGAGACATAACAGCAGATAGCAACTACATCCATGCAATTCTGGTCTGCATCAACACAGGAGTGTCAGTAAGGGCGTGCGGGGGATACAGACCGCATCAGATGACAGGGATATACAATTTATGAATAACATTAGTACAAAAAAGCATTACTAAGGATTCTGTATGGTGTGATATGAGAGAAGGTCAACATCAACATTGAGTTACCACACCATGTGATGCCAACTCTAGTAATGCCATTGCATCAACAAGAGTATAGTGTCCATATTGCAGGAAATCATAGTGCTGCTCTGTTCTGCTTTGGTCAGTCCTCACCTGGAATACTGTGTACACTTCTCGGCACCACAGTTCAAGAAGGATATTGACAAGTTGGAACATGGCTAAGAGAAGGACAAACACAATGGTGAAAGCTCTAAAAAATCAAGCTTTATGAGGAATGGCTGAGGGACCTTGATCTGTTTAGCTTGGAAAAGAGAAGACTGATAAGTGACATGATAGCTCTCTTTAAATATCTGAAGGGAAATCATATAGAAAAATGGAGCAAACTTATTTTCTGCTGTTCCAGAGACTAGGGCTGCATCCGCACTGCAGAAATAATCCAGATTGACACCACTTTAACTGCCATCGCTCAATGCTATGGAATTCTAGGGATTCGTCGCTTTGTGAGATATTTGGCCTTCTCTGTCAGAGAGCTCTGCTGCCACAACAAACTACAGTTCCCAGAATTCCATAGCATTGAGCCATGGCAGTTAAAGTGGTGCCAACCTGGATTATTTCTGCAATGCAGATGCAGTCTAGAACACAAAGCAATGCATTC
This sequence comes from Phrynosoma blainvillii, assembly GCA_026167975.1. Taxonomy (NCBI): domain Eukaryota; kingdom Metazoa; phylum Chordata; class Lepidosauria; order Squamata; family Phrynosomatidae; genus Phrynosoma; species Phrynosoma blainvillii. The sequence continues at coordinate 19,985,427 of JANUYF010000004.1, read as the reverse complement.
AAATTACAGAGCTTACAGATCTACTGGGAGTCAAGGAAGCTATACAGGAAAATAATGCATCTTATATTCGCTAATGTGATTTTGGGACTGGCTCTTTTTTTCAGTGGATATTTTTACTATTAAAATAAGGCAGCTGGATCTGCTCAACAAGTCACTAGCAAGGTTCAGAAAACTTCCTCTCTTCATATGCTTAAATCAAGGGAATAGATCCAACATGTCCTTGGAGCCAAGCTCTGCATTTCAACATCTACTCGAAGACCCATTTTTCAGCCATCATGTGTATGGCTATGGCTAATGTCATGAAATAGACAGCAGCACCTTTAGACAACCAACCAGTCAGTTTAATTAAAGAATTAACAGAACTTTATTGGAAGATCCATAGGTCAGTCCTGACTATCAGACGTTTTTGCTGAGACTGGAAAAATCCCCCCCTACAGTTAGTGAAAGGAATGTGCAAAAGCCCGCGCTCTCAACCCCTCCTTCTTTTTCCCAAACATCTCGTCCGTTCCCAGCCAGCCGAGCCAGCCACTCAAGGTCACTAGATAAAGCACCTGCACTCTAACATTATTAACCCATCGTCCCATCATCCCCACACTATACTATATATCTGATAGAATATTAACAGGATTCTAACAGTCTGCCCCCCTAAAAACAGAACCCCCCCCCCCAAAAGGGAAAAAAAATGAAAGACACATCAAGCAACTGAAGACAAGGAAGGCTTGTCTGGATAGCGTTCATGAAAGTGAGCAATCAAATCAGGAGCATTGACATGACCAGCAGACACCCATTCAGAATGATCAACAGGAAAGTGTTTCCACCGGATCAGGTATTGTAGTCTGCCTCGATGAATCCGAGAGTCTAGAATCTTTGAAACTTCAAAGTGTTGATGTCCATCAACCATCAAAGGCAGGGGTGGTGAGTCAACAGGTTTCCAGGGGTCAACCGCACAATCAGGTTTCAACAAACTGAAATGAAAAACTGGATGAAGATGACGATAGGTCTTAGGAAGAATCAATTCAGCAGTAACATCATTAACAAGTCTCTTAACTGGGAAAGGACCCACAAATTTTGGGCCTAGCTTTTTGGAAGGAAACTTAGACCTCAAGTTTTTGGTGGAAAGGTAAACCATATCACCAGGCTTAATGTCCCAACCTTTTGCCCTCTTTTTGTCAGCCTGATTTTTATACTGTTTTTTAGCTTCGTGCAAAGCTTTGACAATGGTGGGCCAAGCCCCTCTGACTTTGTCAGCCCACTGGGTCACCTGAACCGGGTCAGTTTTATTTACAGGCAGGGCAGGGAGGAGCTTAGGTTCAAAACCATAGTTAATCGAAAAGGGAGAGCTCCCAGTGCTGCTGTGTACTGCACTATTGAAAGCAACCTCGGCATGTGGAAGTAAATCAAACCAGTCATCTTGTAGGTAGTTAGTATAAGAACGCAGGTATCTCTGGAGACTTTGGTTAGTCTTCTCACTCTGACCGTCAGTCTCCGGGTGAAAAGCCGTGCTAAGGGCCAATTGAACCCCCAATTTGTCTTGTAGCACCCTCCAAAATTTAGAAGTAAACGAACTGCCTCTATCGGAGATTATTCGGTCTGGAAGGCCATGGAGTCTATATATGTGCGCTATGAACAGATCAGCTAATTTGGGGGCCGAAGGCATCCCCTTGCAGGCCACATAATGTACTTGTTTGGAAAACAAATCTACCACCACCCAAATAGTGTCTCGGCCCTTGCTAGGAGGCAAGTCTGTTATAAAATCCATAGCAATGTGTTTCCAAGGTCCTTCTGGTGTAGGCAGAGGTTGAAGTAGTCCTCTAGGCTTGCCCACTCTTGGTTTGGCTCTAGCGCAAACCGGACAACTTTTAACATAAGCCTCTACATCTGCACGAATTCCATCCCACCAGTAGGTGCTGCGGATCTTGTGCCAAGTTTTTAAATATCCCCAATGCCCTGCTGCCTTAGAATCATGGTATATCTGAAGGATGTCTTTTCTTAAGGAAGCAGGAACATAGATCTTTGAATTCCACATCCATAAGTCTTGTGCATTTTTAGACAGTTGGTTTTTATGTTGTTGTAGCCACTCATCTGTTTCTGCCCCCTGCTGGATTTTTAGCAACAGGTCATCTAATGGCGGTGGTGAGTCACCCTGTGAAGGGGGTTGAACTACAGCCTTGGCTCTACTGCGTGTGATTACCGCCAAACCCAACTGTTCTCGGGAAAAAATGGTCTCGAGAGGAACCGCCTCTTTTCCCCCATGCTGTGGCAATCTGGATAATGCGTCTGCTAAAATGTTTTGACGGCCCGGGAAAAACTTTAATTTGAAGTTATATTTATAAAAGTCTTTAGCCCATCTCCTTTGTTTGGGGCTCAGTTTGCGGGGAGTCTGTAATGCTTCTAAGTTTCTGTGATCAGTCCATACCTCAAAAGGGTGTGCCGCCCCCTCAAGGAATTGTCTCCAGCTTTCTAGGGCATGCTTAACTGCATAAGCTTCTTTTTCCCAGCACGGCCAAGATAATTGGGGCCCCTGGAACTTTTTGGACAGGTAGGCACAAGGTCTAAGCTTATCTTTATCATCTTTTTGTAGCAGGACAGCCCCCATAGCAAAGTCACTGGCGTCAACTTGAACCACAAAGGGTTTGGCTGGGTCTGGGTGAATTAAAATAGGTTCAGAGCTAAACAACATCTTTAGTTGTTCAAAAGCCCTCTGGCATTTTTCAGACCATTGAATCGGAGTGGAGGGCTTGGGAGGCTTGGCCGCAACCCCCTCCCCACTTTTGGGCGTATCTTTAGTCTTGAGTAAGTCTGTAATGGGCAATGCAATCTTAGCAAAGTCAGGAATGAACTCTCTGTAGAAATTTGCAAAGCCCAGGAACTTTTGTACATCTTTTCTATTTTTCGGGGGTGCCCAGTCTAACACTGTTTGTACTTTAGCTGGATCCATTTCTAAGCCCTGGTTAGACACTCGGTACCCCAAGAAATCTAGTCTCTCGGTGTGAAAGTGACATTTGGACAGTTTCACATACAGTTGGTTATCCCACAGTCTTTTGAGTACCTCTCGCACCAATTTAACATGACTGTCTAAGTCTTTAGAATAGATGAGCACATCGTCCAAGTATACCAGAACACCTTCAAAAAGCAGATCATGCAGTACTTCATTTATATGCCTCATAAAAATCCCGGGAGCCCCCGACAGTCCAAAAGGAAGGACCAAGTACTCAAATGCCCCCAAAGGGCAGTTGAAAGCAGTCTTATATTCATCTCCCTCTTTAATCCTAACTCGATGATAAGCATCTCTCAAGTCCAATTTTGTAAAGAGTTTGCCCGTGCCCAGTCTCCCCAACATGTCTTTCATTAGTGGCAAAGGGTACTTGTTGGTGCTGCAAATCCCATTTAGATTGCGATAGTCTACCACCAGCCGCAAAGAGCCATCTTTCTTTTCCCTAAAAAATACAGGAGCAGCAAAGGTAGAAGTAGAGGGTCGAATGAACCCTCGAGCCAAGTTCTTTTCTATATAGTCTTTTAAGGTGGCCAGCTCTTTTGGGGTCATTGAATACAGCTTGGGTTTAGGAAGGGGTGCCCCTGGCAATATTTCAATGGCACAGTCTGTTTCTCGGTGCGGAGGCAACACATCACACTCTCTCTCTTCAAACACCCCTTTTAAATCTCGGTAAACCGGAGGGATGACTGGCGACCCCTCCCCGCCGTGCCCAATGTCTCTGTCTCTGGGCAGCCCTTCCAAGTGAGTAGCTGCGTCTTTCTCTATTTGTCCGGGAAGCGCCACCGTGGGGAGAAGAGGGGGGAGCACCATCCCGTGGGCAAGGCAATGGTTTGCACAATCCGGATCATTAAAAATTAGCTGTCTCTCCCTCCAGCGCAACTCCGGGTTGTGATGGTGTAGCCAGTCTATGCCCAACATTAGGTGGTAATTATAAGTATTACCCACCACCAACTGGAGCTGTTCCCAATGGTCTGCTATCCCTAGCCACACAGGAGCAGTTTTTCTTTCTGCAGCACGGCCCCCCATCAGAGACCCATCCATCTGAACAAAGGGAATGGGCTCTCTCAGAGGGTGGGTGGCTATGTTCAAACTGTCTATTACTGCAGGGTTTATTAAGCACCTCGTACACCCACAGTCAATGGCTGCAATTAATTGCATAGCTTTTTTCTTGGGCCCCACCATCAAAGTCACTGATATAGACAACAGGGGAATGCCCCCACTCACCATCCTTTTGCGGCTCTCTGCTCCCACAGCCCGCCTTTCGCCGCTTCCTAAGGCAGGCTCTGGAAGTTTAAAGGCTCCCCTCCCGAGCTTGTAAAACTGTCTGAGTCGTCTGAGTCTGTCCAGATCTCCTGTTCTTTGGGCTCTTCTACTTTCAGGCTGGGCTCAGTAGAGGATTTTCTTTTCGGCTGACTCTTTTCTTTCTTGGAGCCTCTGCCGGGGGGGGGGCCCTGAGAGGAGCCGGTCTTTCCCTCCTGGGCCATGTCCGGGCAAGCCGCAATCAAGTGCCCCTTTTGGCCACATTTTAAGCATAGACCTAACCGGCGCCGTCTCTCCCTCTCAGTCTCTGCAGTGCCGGTGGGAAGTTTTCCCTTGTGGGCTTGGCTTCGCCCCCCCTTCGCTTTGGTCTCTTGGGTTTGTCTTTGATCTATCATCTTCACTTCATGTAAGATGGCTTCCGCTTCTCCCGCCACTCTGATCCATTCCATAGCTGTGAGGGGTTTTCCTTTCATCAACACCCATTTGGCTATCTCTGGGCGCAGTCCATCTTTAAAATATTGGATCTGCATTCCCCCCGGGCAGTCCGGCACTTGGGCCACCAGCCTTCTGAATTCTGCCGCATATGCAGCCACCGTCATAGAACCTTGTTTTAAAACTTTTAGTTCAGCCAGGGCAGTGGTGGCCTGGAAGGGGTCTTCAAATCTAGTCCTAAGGGCCCTCATAAATTCGTCTAGGTTCCCCAGCTCCGGCGCTTGTCGGTCGTAGAGCTGCACCAGCCAGCGGGCCGCCTCCCCCCGCAGATGCCTTGCCACACACTTCACCTTGGCTGATTCCGAAGGGAAAACCGGGCCCCACTCCTCCATATGATCTGCCACTTGTGATAAGAAATAAGGCAACGTTTGGGAATCCCCATCGAACTTGACCCCCATCTTCTTAGCCTGTGCATCGGGAGCCCTCGGCTGCGGGGGGACTGCTGGTGGGGGCCCTGGAGGCAAGGCTCCCTCGTCCCCTGCTCCCATCGCTTGGGGTTGCCCACCTGGGGCTGGGGCTCGGGCAGCTCCTGCTCCTGCACCCCCTACTCCCTCGCCAGCAATCTGTTGGAGGATCTCTAGCATCGTGGTCATGGTATCTCGCATCCCCTCCACCTCAGATTTCAGCTGTTGTACCTGCATCTCCACGTCGGTCTCCTCTCCCGAGGACAGCTGTAGTGGTTGCGTGAACCCGGTGTTCCAATCCGACCACCTCGCCGCCCGCCGGCGTTCTCTTGTGTGCACGGGGGCCACCGGAGCACCGAACCATCTCCCAGGCACTAGTGGGGTCTGGGGCAATTGTGACCCTCCGGTCTTTGGCACCGCTCCGGTTCCTCTGTCCTCCGGCCAAGGTTCCTCTCCATCCTCTGGGGTTTGGCCCTCTTTGGAGGACATCTCCGTTCTTGCCTCCATCTCTCCAGGAGCAGGAACAAAATATCAAAAATAAAGTTGAACTTGGGGTGAGTCTCAGCAAACTGTCATGAAATAGACAGCAGCACCTTTAGACAACCAACCAGTCAGTTTAATTAAAGAATTAACAGAACTTTATTGGAAGATCCATAGGTCAGTCCTGACTATCAGACGTTTTTGCTGAGACTGGAAAAATCCCCCCCTACAGTTAGTGAAAGGAATGTGCAAAAGCCCGCGCTCTCAACCCCTCCTTCTTTTTCCCAAACATCTCGTCCGTTCCCAGCCAGCCGAGCCAGCCACTCAAGGTCACTAGATAAAGCACCTGCACTCTAACATTATTAACCCATCGTCCCATCATCCCCACACTATACTATATATCTGATAGAATATTAACAGGATTCTAACAGCTAACTTCATTGCATAATGTCAATTTATGGTGACCCCATAGGCAAGGAATACTCAGCGGTGGTTTTGCCAGTTCCTTCCTCTGAACTATAGCCTACAGCATCTGGTATTCATTGGCAGTCTCCCATCCTACTTTATATGTTGTTGTTGTTGCTGCTGTGTGCCTTCAAGTTGTTTGTGACTTAGTGACTCTAAGGCAAACCTATCATGGGGATTTATTGGCAAATTTCTTCCGAGGGGGTTCACCATTGCCATCCTCTGAGGCTGAGAGAGTGTGACTTGCCCAGTGAGTTTCATGGCTCAGCAGGGATTCAAACCCTGATCTCCAGAGACATAGTCCGACACTCAAACCTCTACACCGCGCTGGCTCTCTTTTTAACCTTCAAATAAGAGTGATTTGAACATTGGATTGCAACTCTGCGGAGCACAGTTTGATTCCTGGCTCAGCCATGCAAACCCACTGGGTGACCTTGGGCAAGTCACACTCTCTCAGCCTCAGAGGATGGCAATGGCAAACCCTCCCTGGACAAACTTGCCAAGAACCCCATGATTGGTTCACCTTATGGTCACCATAAGTCAAAACGTCTTGAAGGCACACAACAGCAACAAATGCCAAAAAAGAAAGAAAAATAGAGAAAAAAGGATAGAATCTAGTCATTGGCTTCTACATCAATATATAGATATTTATCACAGACTATGGCTGCATCTGCACTGCAGAATTAATGCAATTTGACACTACTTTAACTGCCATGGTTCGATGCTATGGAATTCTGGGATTTGTAGTTTTGTGAGAAGCATAGCCTTCTCTGTCAGAGGTCTCTGTTTTCTTAACAAACTACAAATCCCAGTATTCCCTAGCATGGAGCCATGACAGTTAAAGTGATGTCAAACTGTATTACTTCCGCAGTCTTGCAGCAGCCTACCTGACTTGTACTTAAACAAATATAGTTGGCCCTCCATTTTCACGGGGGATCTGTTCTGAATCACCCACCCCTCACAAAAACGGAGATTCGCAAATATTCAAGCCCCATAGGGCAGACCATTTCGCAGGAGTGCACGCAGGGGGGTGCCCCATTGATTTAAATGGAGGTTGCCCCTCCGTGAATATGCAAAACCGCAGACTTCAAGTCCACGAGAACGGAGGGGCGACTGTATGTGTTTGGAAAAATGCACAGAGCTTGGAAAATTACTTTTTTGGAGTACAGCTGCCAGGATACTTAAACCATATTGGCTGGGGGATACTGGGAGCTGCACTCCAAAAAGTAATGTTCCCAAGCTGCAAGGTTACTAAGTGTCTCTGAGCATCTCTGTGATTGTTGTCATTCTTGTGTGCCTTCATGTCATCTCCAACTAGTAATAGTGATCCAAAGGGAAACTCATCACAGTTTTCTTGGCAGAATTTGTTCACAGCAGGTTTGCCTTTGTCTTCCTCTGAGGCTGAGAGAGTGTGATGTGGCCAAGGACACCCAGTGGGATTCCTTGGCCAAGTGGATAGTTGAACTCTGGCCTCCCAAGTCCAACATTCAAACCGCTAAACCATGCTGGCTCTCAACACTGAGCTGAGGGAGGTTTATTTATTATTTAACAATATTGGAAATTAACTTCATAAATCAGTATCACTAAACCACCTGGGCTCTCATCTCTGTGATCAAATATTATACCCATAATGGATCCTCAAACTAATCTGTGAACTTTTTGCCTTTGCTTCAGTATTAAATGAAAACAGAAGAATAAGGACTGGAGAAAATAATTTCAAAATATAATTATAGCACTGAAGTTGGACAAAAATACTTTTCAGGGTCTTTTCTAACTGTGATTCTGTGATTGTAAAAAGAAGTTGCTAGATGTATTTTATTTATTTTTTATTTTTTTAAAAAAAAAGGATATTACCAAGTAAAGAAAGCTAGGATATTTTCACAAGAAAACTGACACTATAAACGATATTCCTGTAATGCTTTTATTGTTTTTGCCATTAGATTAAAACTGGATGCTTTCCTTTCACTCTTAGCAGGATCTCATCATGAAGTGGCTTCACAGTAAGAAATACAGTTTAGCATTGGCTTAACATCTTTGTCATTTTAATTAGTTAATACTTGCAAAATGCTTAATGGTCTGTAAAAATGCAGACCATTTTTGCCAAAGATTGTGTTAACAACCCACTCACCCCATGCTCAGAGTGAACAAATCCCATTTGACTATTCCTCTGGAAGCAAACACCAACTCAATAGTTTAGCTCCCTTCAGTGCATAGCTGTTGGTAACTAAATTTTCATAAAGCTGGAAAATCTGTGTTTGTGTTGGTAATACAGATCATAAATGTAAAGAATTTAGAAGGGAATCTGCTAGTAAACCTCTGGCTGATTTGATTGAGAGAAAAAAACAAGCTCTTGAGTTATTTAACAATGTTTGTTATTGTTGTTGTTATGTGCCTTCAAGACATTTTTTACTTATGGCAGCCTTAGGCAAACCTATCATGAAATTTTCTTAGTAAGATTTGTTCCAAGGAGGTTTGCCATTGCCTTGGCCTGAGGCTGAGAGCATGTGACTTGCCCAAGGCCACCCAGTGGGTTTCATGACCAAGCATGGAACAAAACCCTGATCTCCAGAATCATAGTCTAACGACAACAGCAAAACAATATGCCATGTTTCCTGTTTGCCTTCAAGTCATTCCAGACTTATTACGACCCTGTCTCAGGGTTTTCTTGGTAAGTTTCTTCAGAACAAATTTTCCATTGCCATCCTCTGAGGCTGAGAGATTGTGACTTGTCCAAGGTCACCCAGTGAGTTTCATGGCCGAGCAAGGAACTGAACCCTGGATTCCAGAATCATAGTCCGACACTCAACCCACTATGCCACTGCCAGGGGCAGGGATGCCCCTGATCATAAGACTGTTTTAATTTCATTTTATATTTCAGGGGGGCATATGTGTGTCTATGTGTGTTTGTGTCCCAAACTAGAAAAAGGAGAATAATGTCTTGGAGGAGGTAGTGGATGGGCAGTCCTAAATGCTGTGTGTGATAAACTGTTAGCATGAATGAAGGTTGCAATTCCAGAAAGGTTCTGAAGGTGTGATGGAGAAGAGAGGAATCTTGATTGTACAGTCACCCCTCCGTTCTCGCAGACTTGAAGTCCGCAGTTTTGCATATTCACAGGGGGTGATCTCCATTGAAATCAATGGGGCGCGCACCCACAGGAGCACACCTCATTCAAGCCTATGGGGCTTGAATATTGGCAAATCCCCCATGAAAACAGAGGGCCAACTGTATAGTGCAGGGGTAGGCAACCTTTCCCCTTTAAGGGCCGAGGGACTTCAGCTCCCAGAATCCCAGGAGCTATTGGCCAACATGGGACTATTGGCCAATATGGCTGAGGCTTCTGGGAGCTGAAGTCCCTCGGCCCTTAAAGGGGAAAGGTTGCCTACCCCTGGTATAGTGTTTTTAAAAACAATGCTATTTTAGTGGGAGAACAGCCTGGTGTGATAAACTCCTTAGTCTCAAAGGTGCTACAAGACCCCTTTGCATACCGATCCAGACTAACATGCCCATTTCTACAAATAGTATTTCTAGCATGGAAGAGAAATATACTATGCCATAAGAACAGGGTGAATTAATACTATTTTAATTTTAATTAATTTCACTGTGAAACACTGCATGCAAACTTTTGAGTAATACCAGACTCTGCATCAGTCAATCCTCTGGTCTTTCATGAAAGATAGCAAGGAAAGACAGCATTGTTTCTGGGACTGAGAGAAAGCTCTCTCTCTCTCAAGGATCTTCAGATTGTAGAAGATTTATTTGTTGCTGTTGTTGTTAACTGCCCTTGAGTCTATCCCAACTCATGGCAACCTTGTGGATGAGACATCTCCAAGACTCCCTGTCCTCCACTGCTCTGCTTAGGTCCTGTAAACTGTTGGGAAACACAAGCCTAAATTTGGGGAATTTATAATTAGCTCAAATGTGCGAGTGAAGCGCCCAACTTCACTTCAGGGACCTTATCCAATTGTATACCAGAGATGTAAGAGTTTTGGCAAGGAATGACACTGAAACGGACCAAATTCCAATTAAAGTCTAATATATTTATTTGACAAAAATAGCAAACATCCAAATGTGGCACACGCACACACACACTAGAAGAATAAGAGGGAAAGAGCAAGAGCAGGGGAGGCAAAGAGGGAAACCAGGGTAGAGGGGGATATACTCACGCCCGAGAGACTCCTCTGGACTTCTGGCGGTAAATGAGGATTAGTTCCGTGGAAGGGGCATGACCGGCAAGAGAGGGGGGTCGCGGGAACTATCTCAGAGCGCAGACCGACAGAGATTCAGCATGCACTTCCAAGGTAGCACAAGGTCTGCTAAAATCCAGGGGTTCTTATAGGGAATTAGGTGGACAAAGGCTTGATGGGTTTACTATTGTTTACTTAAGTCTGGGCATAGTCTAAACAATGCATTTGGTTTCAAAATTATCAAGGGAAGGAAGCTAGAGAAAGGGGTGCAATCAAATCTGTTTACTGTCCCATTAAGTGTGAGACCAAGACAAACAAACACCATTATGTATCTTTTCCAATATAATGAGATATTCCCAAAGGCAACTCCCAAAACCTGCCTGTCCAGGAAATCTTTAGTGGTCTTGAACAACTTCAGCTTTCTTACCTGACTTTACATTTAGGGGATTATGGCTGCCATCTCCCAAGGGTCAGGCTTGGATCATAGGGAATTCCACATGGCTAAAATATATAAGAAAAATGGAGCACATTCACTAACAAAACTCATTTCCATGGCCTCCTTAATAGAGTCCATCCATCTAGCATACAGCCTTCCTCTCTTTCTACTTCCCTCCACCTTTCCTAGCATTGTTTTTTTTTCCAATATGTCTTGCCTTCTCATGATGTGGGCAAAGTACAGCAGCTTCAGTTTTGTCATCTTGGCTTCCAGGGAAAGTTCAGGCTTGACCTGCGCTAGGACCCATTTGTTTGTCTTCTTGATCGTCCACTGTATCCTCAGTACTCTTTTCCAGCACCACATCTCAAATGAATTTATTTTCTTCCTGTCCACTTTCTTAACTATCCAGATCTCGCATCCATTCATGGTAATAGAGAATATAGTGGCTTGTACGATTCTAACTTTCATACATAGGGGGGTTGCAGACTGCCAGAAATAGTGCAAATTGAGTCCAGTTTAAGGGGTAAGGTTAATGCTAGGGAATCATGGGAATTGATTTTTTCTGAGACATTGAGCCTTCTCTGTCAAAGAGCTCTGGTGCCACAATAAATTACAGTTCCCATAATTCCCTAGCACTGAGCCAGGGCAGTGCCTCAATTTAAAGTGGACTCAATTTGCACTATTTCTGGCAGTCTGCAAAGCGTTGTACATCTATGCTTTTTATGATCTTTTCAAGTTCTTTCACAGCTGCCTTTCACATTCTCAGTCTTCTGATTTCCTGACCACAGTCCCCATTCTGGTCAATGTCTGATCCCACATATGAGAACGTTTTTACTATTTCTGTTTCCTCGTTGTCTAGGCTGAATTCTGGTAGATCCTCTGTGGTCATTATTTTTGTTTTCTTTATGCTCAGCAATATGCCTGCCTTTGCACTTTCTTTCTTGACCATCAGATTCATATGGGACTGCAATCCCTGCCATTAGTTATGCTGGCTAAGGCTGGGGAGAGTTGCAGTCCAACAACATCTGGAGGGTCACAAGTTGCCCATCCTTGCAGTAGGTGTTGACAGAAAATCAGCATCAAGTTATCTATCTAGTGTTCTGCCAGGGGTGGGGAACTTTTGGGTTTATAGATGTTCTGGGCCTCAACTCTCAAGAACCCTTGCTATTGGCTGTGCTGGGTGGGATGCAGAGAACTGTAGGACAAAACATCAGAATTTCCCCACCCTCAATTTAAACTTTCTTTTGTATAGCCCCATATTGCAGCTTGTTGTCCCAGGTGTTTGCATTGCGCTGCTCTGTTTATCATCCAGCAACAAACAGAAACGTGAGAGAACAAAAGGCTAAACACTTCTTATACTCTGCACCATGTTTTGACTATCCAAGCCTGGAGTGAGATCATTATTCTTTGTTTATCACATCACAGTGTGTTGTTATGGAAATGCTCCATATATGACATGCAGATTTTGCAGAAGAAGCAGTGGAAAGGTGAGAAGCAAAAAGGCTAGCCAAAACTGAGGCTCGCTAATTGGAAAAAAAGGTGTATAAAAACAGTAGCAATATCACTTATGTTACCCACCATTCTTACTTCATCAAGGCCTGTGTTCCACAAGCCTTTCATCAAAGTGCATTGATGGATGTATTCACGCTCACACCACACACTGAAGTCAGCAAACACCACAAGCTCATTCAAAAATCTGGGATTAGTTATGAGTTCTAGTAACTGGCTTTTTGCATTGCAAAAGAGACTCATTTTTTAAAATTCCCTGGCTGCTGTTTTAGGCTCTTTGGGGCAGGGAACAAGATTGCTTACATAAGATTAGAGTTTGGGGGGTGAGGGAACTGGGCTACAATTCCCTTTGTAGACAGACTGATTTGTAAGACAGAGATTGCAGATTCAGTGAAGAAAAAAACTAGTAAGCTATAGGATTTCTCTCTTTTTCCTATCAATTATCTGCCAGTTGATTTCAATCAGATAATTTGCTTTCAATCAATCAATGTGAATTTTATCCAGAGGTTCCCCATGTTCTGCTCTGGAGGAAGAAAGCAGGTAGATGTGTGGAGATGTGTAGAAAACATGGCCAATGCATGCACAGTTTACTTGGACGTCAAAGTTGAAAACATATTGAGGACTAAATATTCCCCTCCACAGGCCATGCTGGCTGTAGGATTAGAGGAGCTGTGGTTCAAAAAAAGCTGCAGTTATAGATTATTAAATATTGACTATTAGTTTGGCACTAAGAAGGTTATGAAAGGATTTTAATAATAGAAAGAAATCGGTTGTGGGGAAGTTATGTGTGAAAGAGAGGAGTGAAGATGACTAAAAAGGTTATAGAAGGTAGAAGAAGGGATGAAGGTTGGTAGAAAAAGGTGTATGTGGATAGAAGGGTTGAATGTGTAGAAGAATGGAGTATAAGAAAGAGAGATGTAAGAAGGTGAGAGGAGAAGAAATTGGAAGGAGGAAGAGAGGGGAGGTGGAAGGAAGGAAGGAAGGAAGGAAGGAAGGAAGGAAGGAAGGAAGGAAGGAAGGAAGGGAGGGAGGGAGGGAGGGAGGAAGGAAGGGAGGAAGGAAGGAAGGAAGGAAGGAAGGAAGGAAGGAAGGAAGGAAGGGGGAAGAAATGAGAAGAAGAAAAAGTTATAATTGAGGGTAAAGGATGTGTAAAAGGGTAAGATTGTAAGATGGTAAGACTGTAAGTTGGTATGTAACATTAACTATGTGTTTGAACTATTGATTGTAGGTTGTTTATTGATGTTTTATACAATAAAGTTTAAAAAAAAAACCTGCAGTTTCCAAGCTCTGAATTTTGGCCATGAGGCTCTATCTATGCATCAAACTGATTCATATGTGTCAAAAACTTGACAAAAACCTCAGGCTCAGTCCTTGGCACCTGTAGATGAAAAGGATCAGGCAACAGGTGACAGAAAACACTATTTTCTAAGATGGGCTGCAGCCACTAACAGTAGGAAATGCTAGGAGAGGTGGACAAATAATTCAGCTAGGTCTAAGTATCCTATAGAACAGGAAAATGGCATTCACTTTGTTTTCTCATTTGGCCCCATCCTTTCACATTTTCCCTTCTATTGCATACTTAGAACTTAAATGCATGTTGTTGGTGTTAACTGTCATCAAGTTATGTAAATGATCTGTAATTTTTTTTCTTTCTCAAGTGTAATCTTCCCTTTGCATTTTCCTTGACTTTCTTCAGTAATTCCTTCAAGTCTTTGCTATTTTCTGCTAGCAGCATGATTTCATCTGCATATCTTAAACTGTTGATGGCCCTTTTTCCAATTTTCACACCTTCTTCCTCTTATATTTATTCCTTCTTTACAAGGAGGACATCAACTGTCTTTACAAGGAGGACAACAACAAACATCACGTTTACAAGAAGTTAAGAAGTGTGGGTGATAAAATGCAGTCTTGCCTGACTCCAATGACACTGGTATAAAATCCAGATTTGTTTTGAACTTGACAACTATATTTACCCTAGCAGGATGAAATGGAAATGTAGTTAACTTGAGCCTTCGTAGCTTACAATGAAAAAAGGTCATGCATATTTCCATTTATTAAGCCAAGAAATTATGGTCCAAACTCATTCACTGCATAGAGCTATCCAGGAAGAGATTCCACCTCAACATTAGGGGGAACTTCCTGAGAGTAAGGGTGGTTCGACAGTGGAACACACTCTCTTGAAGTGTGGTGGAGTCTCCTTCCTTGGAGGTCTTTAAGTAGAGGCTGGATGGCCATCTGTCGGGGATGCTTTGATTGGGAGTTCCTGCATGGCAGGGGGGTTGGACTGGATGGCCCTTGTGGTCTCTTCCAACTCTATGATTCTATGATTCTATGAAATTCTCCTACACAGCACATTTTATTACAATAACATAATCCAGGACCTTGAAATACAGTACTTCATTGTCTGTTTGGTATATTATAACCACCGAGGTAATGGAACTGTGACTATATCCTATGTAAAGAAGCAGGGGAGTTGCACAGGCCAAATTTTTTGGAGGGTAACTTGTCAGGCAGGGGCTAAGACCCTGTGCCCAACACAGTTCCATCTTCTACATTTCTGCAAGAGCTCTGACCTCCTTTGGTTCAGATTACTATACATATTAAATAAAGAATGAATCAGTTTTGCTCTTTGATATAGCCAGACAGATAGTATACCATGCATACCACTGCCACCAGGCATATGGTTTATAGCAGGGACCAGCAACCTACGGCCCCCGGGCCGGTTCCAGCCCAGGTCGCCGGACTTACCAACCCAGGCAGACTCCTGCCGCCGCTGCCATGCACCACCACCATGTGTTTTGCCATCCGTGCAGACACACCCACTGCACCCGCCATTTTGATTTCCAAAATTGTGGCCATGGCGCGTTTGCGCATGCGCAGGAGTACTGCGCATGCGCAAACAAGTCGCAGCCACCATTTTGGAAATCAAAATGGTGGCCGTGAGTGGCAGCCGCCATTTTGTTCTCCAAAATGGCGGCCGCGATGCATTTGTGCATGTGTAGTACTCCTGCGCATGCACAAACGCGTCGCAGCCGCCATTTTGGAAAACAAAATAGCGGGCGCGACATGTGCTGCGGTGGCAGCGCCCGCGCGCGGGGGGTTGCGTGCGGCGGAAGAGGGTGCGCGCACGCACGCATGAGCTCAGGCGCCCCCATTCCCCCCCCACTCGGCCCAGCGGAGACCTGGACTTCGGGGGACCGGCCCAGGTCTCCAAAAGGTTGCCTACCCCTGGTTTATAGAATATATGGCCATCATCATAGATACTAATTAATCTTTAACAACAACAACCTTAACCAAATACCATCTACACAGACTTAAATGAAATTCTATCTACAATGTTGTGTGTCTGCAATATATGTTACAATCTATGGGATTCCATTTAGAGCTATATTTCTGTAATTGTTAATTCGTTGCTTATTTGGTGTGTTGTATCATTGCTTTGCTACAATGTTACTTGGTGAATCTGGTTCTTGCTAAAGCTGTCACCCTGGATTGTTATTTTTCCACACATATCCCTTCTGCTCTTGAAAGTAAAGCAGGGTCAGAGTACTTGGAAAGGAGACGATCAGAAAATACCAGGTGCTATAGGTTGTATTTCAGAGAATACACCTCTGAGTATTCCTTGCCCAAGGAAACCATATGAAATTAATGGGGCCATCATTAAGTCAATAGGAGACTTGAAGACACATACACACATGATTAATACAATACATATATAGAATCATAGAGTTGGCAGTGGCCTCATGGGCCAAAGAGTCCAACCCACTGCTAAATGCAGGATCACCAACAAAAGCACCCCCAGCAGGTAGCTATCCAGCCTCTTTTTGAAGATGTCCAGAGAAGGAGACCCCACCACTCCTCTAGTCAATTGGTTCCATTGCCAAACCTCTTACTGTCAAGACGTTCCTTCTAATGTTCAATGGAAATCTGTTCTCCTCTAACTTTAAACCATTAATTAGACTTGGTCCTACTCTCTAGGAGAGCAGAGAACAGGCCTGTTCCCTCCTCTCTGTGACAGCCCTTGAGGTAGTTAAAATACCCTTAGCTGAACATGTCCAGATCCTTCAACCTCTCCTCAAAGGTTTTGTTCTCCATACCTCTTACCATCCTGTTGCCCTTCCCTGAACTCGCTACAACTTATCTATATTCTTCTTAAAATGAGGCAACCAGAACTGAACACAGTACTCCAGATGAGGCCTCACAGTGCAGAATATAGTGGGACTGTTACTTCCCTCAACTTATCCAGGGATAGCCATGTTAGCCATATAGAAAAGTCCAAGGTGGGTAAAGGTATTCCTCGTTGACAAGGTTGTCAAATCGGGTCCAACCATAGGTGGTGGAGCTCATCTCCATTACTAAGTCGAAGAGCCAGTGTTGTCAGAGACAATAACACCCAAAATCCACTGAACAGCAATACGTTTATTGTGCCAACCAAAATGCACATTATACATGTTGCAGGATTTCGATGCTCTACTGGCTTTTTCAACAGGCAAGGTGTTAAAAAACAAGCAGGAGGGGTGAAATTTGAAGATATTAGTCATAGACCTGTATTTTGTTGTTGTTGTTGGTCTCAGTTCAGATGGTACAGAGGAGTTATTCATGCACGCTGGCAACTTGGAAAGTATTAATTCAGGTGTTTCCATCAGTTGAGGTCTTGTTTAATATGAGTTCTTGCGTTTGAGACTCTTCCCTTTTGTATTTGTTAGCATCATAGACAACCATTACACAGCTGCTGTCCAAGGGCACAGAAGGGATTGTTTTATACTTGTTACAGCTAGCTTCACTATTAATCTGAGCAGAACGTACCATCCCAACAGGTAAGAAGATGAGCTTGTTATCAAAATATTTCAGCCAAGGAGAGAGAGCTATGTAGGGGTGATTTTATTTTTGCTCTCATTACTATTACTATTCCCACTATTTTTAAGAGGTGGAAAGTGGCATAGTTTGCTTCTGCTTTAGGGATTCCTTTGTGTGAGCTTTCACCATAAAATTTTCCTCGGTCAGCCAGGCTTATAACCTGGCTCCAGAGTAGGAAATGTGCACCCTTACCTGGGAGGGCTTGAGAGCATCTAGCATCAATCAATTCCAAAGTGTGTTCAACAAGTGGGAATAACGGATCTGAATCGGATCATTCTGGAAGGGAGGGACCAATGGCAAAGGAATGTAAGTGGCAACGGGGTGGAGGACGCAGCGGCAGAGCCCCGCCTTGGCTCTTGGGAGCCTTTGAGATCCCGGTGATGGCATGGCCTGGATGCTTTGCAGGACGCCACTGCAGCCCCCCTTCACCAGCCTAGAACACCTCGGCAACAGGAGAGGAGGATGAAGCGACAGAGCCCTGCCTTGGCTCTTTAAGAGCCTGAGAGACCTTGGCAGCGGCATGGCCCTGACACTCTGCGGGAGGCTATTTTAGCCCCCCCTCACCGGCCCAGAACACCAGAGGCAACGGGGTGGAGGACGCAGCAGCAGAGCCCCGCTTTAGCTCTGTTTTCATATTTATTGTGGAACGGGAGCGTAACTGGATTATTTGTCATTGCCATCATGTAATGTAGCCGGGAATGATCAGGGAGTGGGGATCGAGGTTGGGGGGGGGGGGGGAAGGGAAGGTATGGCAGCAAAAAAGTGAACAAATGTTACAAAAGAAGAAGGGATTGATGCTTAATACCTATCCCTTCTTCAGTTCACTCTGTTTCCTAGGATAACTTGGAGAGTGTACCGTCCATTCCACAGACCCTTACTCTGCTCCTTTGCAATGCCAGGTCGGTAAAAAATAAAACACATATCATCCATGACCTCTTATTGGATGAGGCGACCGACCTGGCATGCTTTAGTGAGACCTGGCTGGGAGATGCTAGCACTGCGACGTGGGTGCAGGCCCTCCCAGCTGGATACTCGGTCAGTGAGCAGATAAGGGAAAGTGGGCAGGGGGGCGGCGTGGCCTTGGTTCATAGAAACAACCTAACCTTGACCAGGAAGCCTATCCGGAAAACAGCCTACATCGAGTGTATGTACCTCAGCCTGAGAACTAGGGATAGTTTGGGGATTCTGTTGGTATACCAGCCACCCTATTGCTTAACAGACTCCCTGACCGAGCTGACGCAGCTGGTCTCAGAGTTGCTGTTGGAGTCACCCAGACTTCTGGTTCTGGGCAACTTCAACATCCCACTCGAGACCAGTTTGTCAAATCTAACTGGCGTGGCTCAGGAGTTCATGAAAACCATGACAAGCATGGGCCTATCCCAATTGGTTGTCGGGCCAACACATTGTGCAGGTCATACCCTCGATGCAGTCTTCAGTACAGAACAGGAATATTCGTGGGTGGAGGTTATTGCAACCTCCGCATTATCATGGACAGATCATTTCCTGGTCAAGATGGAACTAAGAACCACTCTCTGCCCCTCCGGGGGTGGTGGATCCATTAGAATGGTCCGCCCTCGAAGGCTAATGGAACCAATAGGCTTCCAGAAAGCCTTAGAGGGTTTAATGGTTGGTAACACCGGTGATTCTGGCAAAGCCTTGGTTAATACCTGGAACAACGATCTTGCCAAGGCTATTGACACAATCGCTCCCAAGCGTCCTTTCCAGCCCGCTCCTAATCATAAGCCCTGGTATACGGAGGAGCTTAGGAGGATGAAGTGAGCTGGACAACGACTAGAGCGCGAATGGCGGAAGACTCGACTCTTATCTGACAGAACTCGCCATAGGAAACACCTTGATTCCTATCGGGAGGCATTGCGTGCAGCGCAGAGATCTTTCTCCCCTGCACGCATTGCGTCTGCAGAGTCTCGTCCGGCAGAGATGTATAGGTTGATGGTGGAACTGACACAGGTACCTCCTGTGCAGAACCCTCTACTTAACCCTACAGTGGCCTGCTGCAATGCTTTTAAAATCTACTTTGCAGATAAAATCTCTCGAATAAGAGCCGACCTGGATGCCAATGTTTTGACAGAATCCATGTGAGGTGTCCAGCAACTCCGTTGATTGTATTTTACTGGATCAGCTCCCATCTGTGAGTACCGATGATGTGGACAAGCTCCTTGGTAGAGTGAGGAAGATGACCTGCCCTCTCGATCCTTGTCCATCTTGGCTGGTCATCCGGGGGGGGCGCTTTGAGGGTATTCCTTTGGGATACCATCAGCGCGTCATTCAGGGAGGGCTTTGTTCAATCTTGTTTAAAGGAGGCAGTGGTCAAACCCCTCCTGAAAAAGCCTTCCCTGGACCCCCTGGACAGGAATAACTATAGACCAGTCTCCTTGCGGCCTTTCTTAAGCAAGGTGATAGAGAGGGCAGTTGCTTCCCAGCTCCAAGCTGTCTTGGATGAAACCAATTATCTCAATCCATTTCAAACCGGCTTTAGGACAGGATATGGAGTTGAGACCGCCATGGTTGCTCTGGCTGACAACCTCCGCTTGGGTATCGACAGGGGTAGTGTGACCCTGCTGGTGCTCTTGGACCTCTCAGCGGCCTTTGATACAATAGACCACTCCATCCTCTTGGATCGCCTGAGAGAGTTAGGAATTGGAGGCACTGCTTTGCAGTGGTTCCGTTCCTTCCTCTCGGGCAGATCCCAGAGGGTGAGGCTCGGGAACAGTTGTTCTTCCAGAATAGAGCTTAATTGTGGCATCCCTCAGGGCGCCATCCTATCCCCAATGCTATTTAACATTTATATGAAGCCTCTGGGAGAGATCATTCGGAGGCATGGAGCACGGTGTCTTCAGTACGCTGACGACACCCAGATATATCTCTCCATGACCAGATCGTCTGCCCAGACCTCAGATGGCGTCTCTCCTCTCAATGATTGTCTTAAGGTGGTAATAGATTGGATGAAGAAAAACAGATTGAAACTGAATCCATACAAAATGGAGGTACTAACAGTGACGGGCCCGAAACCAGGCTTGGGAATACACCTTCCAGTCCTGGATGGAGTCACACTCTCCTCCAAGAGTGTGGGGGTCTGGGGGTACTCCTAGATTCGTCGCTTCACATGACAAATCAAGTGAATGCAACGGTCAGGAGTGCCTGTTATCAGCTTCGGCTGATACGCCAGCTGCGCCCTTTCCTGGAGGCTAGGGACCTGGAAACTGTGGTACATGCTCTGGTAACCTCACATTTGGATTTCTGTAATGCAATCTACATGGGGCTACCCTTGTGCCTAACCCGGAAACTCCAACTGGTTCAAAATATGGCAGCCAGGTTGCTCACTGGTGTAGCAAGGAGAGAGCACATCATACCAGTGTTGAAATCTCTCCACTGGCTGCCAATTAGTTTCCGGGCACAGTACAAGGTGTTTTGACCTTTAAAGCCCTATATGGCTTGGGTCCATCTTATCTTAGGGACCACCTCTCCCCATATGATTCCCCCCCATGCACTTCGGTCCTCTGGGAGGAATCTGCTGCAGCCTATGAAGGCCAGACTGTCGCAGACCTCCCAGAGGGCCTTTTCTGTGACCGCTCCCAAACTGTGGAATGGTCTGCCGGACGAGATCCATCTGATTACTACTCTTGCAGCCTTTAAAAAGGCAGTAAAGATGGATCTCTTCTGACAGGCCTTCCCAGATTAATCTCCTGGCTCTACTGTCTTTTGTTTTGTTTTATGATTTTATTGTTTGATGCTGTTTTTAATACTATTATGGTTTAATCTATTTTTAAGGGGTGGGAGGGTTGGGGGGTATTTGGCGATGTGTTTTACTCTTGTATTGTTTTAATATGTTGTACGCCGCCCTGGTTGCCTTGCAGAGGGGCGGGTTAGAAATTATTATTATTATTATTATTATTATTATTATTATTATTATTATTATTATGTTTACCATCCCTCAGTTTTTGGGAAATCAGCCATCCCCCCCCCCCAGCGCTGCCTTTGTGCTTGTAGTGTGACCTATAGCGCATGATATATTTTTTAAAAATAAAAAATTGACAGAATATGTGATCCATTTTATTTGCAACTATGTGAAATTACTCAGGTAGTGCGCCGGGCAATCAGGCCAACAGCAGCTCAGCCAGGCAAGCAGTTACAAAACCAATGGATTGCATATCCTGTCAATATATATATATATATATATATATATATATATATATCCCAAGCCGGGCTGCTCAAAGGCGAAATGGTGTACTTGAGCAGCCTGGGTTGCTGAGGGGCAGAGGAAGGCTCAGTTGCTAAAGTCACCCCCTCGGCACCTGGAACAGCCCCCTCCTCACCATGTTGCCGCTTGCAGCACCGATGATGCGCAGATGATTGACATGCATTTTGAAGCGTTGCAAACTAGTGGGAACAACAATCATGCCAAAAAAGAAGCAATTACAAGGGAATAAAGAAAAGATCTGCTTCATAGTGGGAACGACGGACCTTTTGGAACTGATTCACTGACACAAAGTGAAGGCGAATTGCAAACTGGTTTAAATGTAAGTGGGAATGAGCCCTAAATTGACTGGGTTACATGTTCTTGGGAGAGCCAGTGTGATGTAGTGGTTTGAGTGTTGGACTATGACTCTGGAGACCAGGGTTTGAATCCCGCTCAGCCATGGAAACCCATGGGTGATCTCGCATAGGTCACAATCTCTCTGCCTCAGAGGAAGGCAAAGGCAATCTCTCTCTAAACAAATCTTGCCAAGAAAACTCATGATAGGGTCTCTGTAAGTGAGAAATTACTTGAAGGCACACAACAACAAAGTGTTCTGGGGCTTCCCATTATATTCCATGAGAAGGAAGGGGCAAAGTATATTGTATGGCAAAATCCACAAATACTCACTGATTTGTCTAGACATGAAAACTCTACATTCAAGGGAATCACAATTGCCTTTATAAATAGCTCACTAATTTAATTTTCCTAGGTGTTATGTGCTGAGAATTCAGTCTAGACAAAGTAAAATTCTACAAATCATCAAGATGGCTAGGAAGAAAAGGAAATGACAAAACAAAAGCCTACAAATACATTTCACAAACTGTATTTGAAGAGTGTCGTTAAATTTGAAATCAGCACATTAAGGCCTTGCATGGATTCAAAGCAGACTGCAGTTTAACATTTACTTATCCTCTACCAATGGGTGCCTTATAATTACTTTTCACCCTATGTTAAAACTATTGCTATGTTTCCCACAGGCCATTCAAATACATAATCTGGTATTTAGAAAAATCAAATGCAAAAAAAAAATTAGAGCAATTTTAAACTTCAGTAAACATAAACAAGCGTGAAATAACCTCCACTGAACTGTGCTCTTATAAGTTAAAATTAAAAGGGCATTTACGCCGAGCAATATTTTGAAAAGGTGAAAGCATTGCTCTCAGTGCAATTGAAATGCAATTAATACATTATTGGCCAAGCAATATTTAGAGTTAAATACAATAATCACTGACATCACTCATCACAGATTTAAATTGTGGCTGCCTTGCATTACAACCCCAACTGTACTCAGTAATAACATTTCTCCTGCTCAGTGATATTCTATTGTTCTTAATACAGGCATGCCTCAATTAACAAAGGACAATAACACCCAAAATCCACAACACAGTGATACCTTTATTGGACCAACCAAAATGCACAAAGTGCACGTTGCAAGCTTTCGAAGTTCCATTGGCTTCTTCATCAGGCAAAGATGTTAAAAATCATAACAGGAGGGGGAAAAATATGTCAATGTTAGACACAAGCCTGCATTTTGAAGATGTTACTGTTCTCATTTCAGCTGTTGTTGGAGGGATTTGTGAAGACCGACTCCTGCTTCTGGCCGTATGAGTACACCAGGAAATAAGTTCTTTTAGCAAGACAAAAAGAGATGCTTCTCTTGAGCAGAGTGAACAGACGTCCTCCTTTTTCAGGATGATGATGATGATGATGATGATGATATCGATATCCAATTCCAACCTTCCAGTGTCTAAAATGACCATGTATCGTTCTAGTCCTGAGATGATTTCGCTTATTCCCAGGAAGCCAGATTTCCTCGATCCCCAGCCCAATGTTGTTTTCTTTCTCAAGTGAAAAAGGAGAAGGAGGAGATGCACTTTGTTTTTCCTGTTGGGGATCCTGGCAATTCACACACAGACATGCGCAATAAGTTTGCTCAGCTTTCTGTAGAAGTACCATAGGTGGAAGAATGGCATCCCCACATTGCTTTAGGCATGCTGGAGACATTCTGCCCCAATTGCAGCGGTGTCATAAAATCATAGAGTTGGAAGAGACTACAAGGGCCATCCACTCCAACCCCCCCTGCCATGCAGGAACCCACAATTAAAGCACCCCCAACCAGCCTCTATTTAAAGACCTCCAAGGAAGGAGACTCCACCACTCTCCGAGGGAGTGTGTCCCACTGTCGAACAGCTCTCACTGTCAGGAGGTTCCTCCTAATGTTGAAGTGGAATCTTTTTTCCCTGTAGATTGCATCCATTGTTCTGGATCCTGTTCTCTGGAGCAGCAGAAAACAAGCTTGCTCCATCCTTATTGTCCCCAGGGAGGTTCAGGGGATGCGGAGTACATAAGGTGACACCATAAGGAAGTGTGACACCACTGTTCCTCAAACATCTACCTTTTGGCAGAAATGGGCTGTGGCATTTGTCTGCATCTCTTTAAATGCTGAAGAGATGGGGTGACTGGGGTGAGGCTCAATGGGAGGAGAAAGGAGAGAGCACAGGTATTTTTTAAATTAAAATTTCAAATTTCATTTTTTTTCAAAAAAATCAAAATATTTTTTAAAAATTTCTTTAAAGATCAGCTGCTTGTATTCCTTTTGCCAAAAAGCAGAAAGACAAAGAAGCGCCAACAATAGAGGAATGGTTGATAAAGCTTATTGATATGTTAGAGCTCCATAAATTTAACTTGTTTGTTAAATAACAGTTGATGAAGACTGGCTTCCTATAGTAAAATGTTGGAAGGAAAAATGGAAAGATTTGAGTTTATAGAACTTATAAATACGTAAGTGGAAATGCAAACTTGTAACAAGGACATATAATGTATAATGTTATTAGGACTTCTCAATCTATGATATTACTTTTTAAATATTTACTACAATAATTGTTATTTGCTTACTAAGTTGTGATGAAGTTAGAAGTAGACCAGACAGATAAGAAGTTGAGAGAAATTAAATTTAATGGAGTGACAAGAAAATAACAATAGATTATGTTTTCAGGAAGTTAAGGAAAAACCAGGAGGAAGTAGAACTATGACAGACATTTAATACTGTAATTACAGTGATTGTTGAGGATCTTTTATGTATTGTAAGAAAAGAACATGTATATAATGTGATGTGTATGTAGACTGTTGGAATAAAGAATACATTTTTGAAAACTTTCTTTAAAGACATCACAATTTATCAATTTTTCACTCTAAGCACACGAAACAATGTAAATGTATGGTAAATACATTTATTCTGTGCATATGATATTGTAATTTAATGGTATCATTTTAATTGTACCAGCTGTTTTATGTCACAACTATTACTATGACATTAAGTGATATATGGGAATTATGAGTTATGAGTAATATTAGTATAAAAACATTACTAAGTGCTTTATAGACTTCAGCAAAGCCTTTGACTGCATAGATCAGGGATAGGCAACCTTTCCCCTTTAAGGGCTAAGGGACTTCAGCTCCCAGAAGTCTCAGCCATGTTGGCCAATAGTCCCATGTTTGCCAATAGCTCCTGGGATTCTGGGAGCTGAAGTCCCTCGGCCCTTAAAGGGGAAAGGTTGCCTACCCCTGGCATAGATCATGAAAGGCTATGGAACGCCCTTAAAGACATGGGAGTGCCAACACATCTGATAGTCCAGATGAAGAATCTGTACTCAGGACAAGAGGCTACTGTCAGAACAAAACACGGAGAAACAGAATGGCTCCCAATTGGCAAAGGAGTCAGACAAGGATGCATCCTATCACCCTACCTATTCAACTTATATGCAGAACATATTGTAAGGAAAGCAGGCTTGGACACAGAAGAAGGAGGAGTGAAAATAGGAGGAAGAAATATCAACAATCTCAGATACGCAGACGACACCATAATACTAGCAGAAAATCTGAAAGACCTGGAACAACTACTGAAAGAGCAAGGAAGAAAGTGCAAAGGCAGGCCTATTGCTTAACATAAAGAAAAGAAAAAGACCACAGAAAATCTGCACAAATTTGAATTAGACAATGAAGAAATAGAAATAGTAAAAGAATTCTCATACGTGGGATCAAACATTGATAGTGTAATAAGAACTTGACCTTGGGGAATGTATACTTAGCGTAAAAATAGTAAGCAGGATCAGGACCCAATGTGTACAGGAAGAGGGAGGGGAGGACCTTCACAGAGACAGCATTTTTCCAAAGAATGGTACTTTTATTAAGGGGGAAAAATAAATCAACAAGCAAGCACACACATACACAGAGAGGATACATGAAATCTGTAAGAAAGGTCTCCCACACAAAATAGTTACCTAGAAACTCTGCACTCCTTGTAGAAAAATGAACTCAGCTGCTTGCTTATGGAATGAAGTTCTGTTGGAGACAGCCGAGGGATACGGGTTAGGAATTTCAGGGAGGGAGGGAGATCCCCCCTTCCCTTCCAAAACCAGCTCTCTAGAACACAGATTTTGGAGGTCTTAATATAGGCTGAAAAGAGCCTGGAGCGAAGATTGATTATTGTATATCAAAGGATTCCGGATAGGTTGTCTTTGAAGTAGACAATTTTCAAAGAGGGGGGATGAGGTTGTTGATGTTATCTCATTCTTAGCCAGACACATCCTGGTTGTAAATCTCTGTGTCTCCGGAATTCAGAGGGTGTAAATGCCCTGCTTTTGCAGCTCCTATGCCTAGCCCTTTTGGTCTTTTAATTGTTGTAGATGCAGATGTGACCTTTCAGGCGCCTCACGATCCATAGCGGTTGGGCTTTTCCAGTCTAGGCCCATGGCAGGAGACCCACAAAGGTTTTTTTTTAATATATATTAAAACAATTATTGCAGCAAGAGAAATGGAGACTGCAGTCAGGAAATCAGAAGATTAAGAATGGAAAGGGCAGCATGAAAGAACTAGAGAAGATCCTAAAATGCAAGGATATACAGTCGTCCCTTCCAATTTGTGGAGGATCCATTCTGGACTCCCCTGTGAATTGGAAATACTGCAAATATTGGAGTTCCATTGTTTTTAATGGTTGTGCAGGCCCATGCGTGTGCCATGAGTGCACACAACATTTTGTCCCTCCTGGCTTCCCATCTGCAGAAAAACTGCAATCGGGAAGTCAGCAAATCCAGAGGGAAGACTGTACAACTGAGCACAAAAGTTAAAATCATACAAGTCTGGGGTAGGCAACCTTTCCCCTTTAAGGGCCGAGGGACTTCCGCTCCCAGAAGCCTCAGCCATGTTGGCCAATAGTTCCTGGGATTTCGTGTCATCTGTTGATTTATGGCAACCCTATGTTTTTCACAGGGTTTTCTTTTAGGCTGCATCCACACTGCAGAAATAACCCAGTTCCACACCACTTTAACTGCCACAGCTCAATGCTATGGAATTCTGGAAAGTAGTTTTGTGAATATATAGCCTTCTCTGTTCCAGAGCTCTGGTGCTACAACAAACTGCAAAATCCATAGGATGGAGCCATGACCACTAAAAGCGATGTGAAACTGGATTATTTCTGCAGTGTGGATGCAGCCTAAGACACCTCCAGAGATGGTTTTGGCAGTTCCTTCCCCTGAAATATAGCCTACAGCACCTGGTATTCATTGGTGGTTTCCCACCCAAGTACTAACCTGGGCTGACCCCTGCTTAGCTCCCAAGATCAGATGAGATCTAGTGCCAAGGCAAATCCACCAGGTATAAATCCCAAGAGTGTGGTGTTGTCACCAAGGAAATCCACATCCTAAAGCCTCACTCCGCCTAGCCCCCTGTTCTGATGTTTTGGATTGCACCTCCCATCGTTCCCAGAACGACGATGGGAGTTGGAGTCCAATACCTCTGGAGAGTCAATGTAGTGTAGTGGTTTGACTGTTGGACTAAGAACTGGAAGACCAGGGTTCAATTGTTAGCTCAGCCATGGAAACCTAATAGGTGACCTTGGGAAGTCACACTCTCTCAGCCTCAGAGGATGGCAATTGCAAACCCCCTCTGAAGAAACTTGCCAGGAAAACCGCATGATAGGTTCACATTAAGGTCGCCATAAGTCAGAAATGACTTGAAGGCACACAACAACAACCACCTCTGGAGAGCAGAAAATAAAAGTGAATCTATAAATACTGACACTTGTGGCTGGTTAACAATGGAAGAGAAAGCAGATCTCAAGGCACTGTGTGGTGGGTGTTTTCATTGTAGATCTATTTTGTGGTTGGAGATCTCCTAGGGATGGATCTTCTGGGGATGGGCAGAAGAGGTTCCGGAGACTCGATCCTACTGCCAACTTGGAATCAATTTCACACATTGAAGAAATAATCCTGTGGATCCTTATGGCACACATTTGGAAATGCCAGGGAATGATGTGCAGACTTTGTGAAGGGATGGGGGAGCCAGTGTGGTGTAGTGGTTTGAGTGTTGGACTAGGACTCTGGAGACCAGGGTTCGAATCCTGGCTCAGCCATGGAAACCCACTGGATGACCTTGGGCAAGAAGTCACACTCTCTCAGCCCCAGGGGAAGGCCACGGCAAACCTCCTGTGAACAAATCTTGCCAAGAAAAACCTATGGGTTGCCGTAAGTTGGAAATGACTTGAAGGCAAACAACAACAAGGAAGGCAAGAGCCACTGGCTGCCAAATTTTCCCATCCAGGGGAAATAATAATAATAATAATAATAATAATAATAATAAAAAAAATCATGGGTGGAAAGACTAAATGAGGAGGTGATTTAATGCTTTTCCAAAGAGGGGTGCCTTTGAAGGACTTCTCAAATTTGGACGAAGGCAAGAAGGTGGGGGACCCATTGTCGAGTGAGGGGATGCAAATGAAGATAAATCACACGTGGAAAGTCCAAGGAAGATGATGATTGATTTAATGATTTTTCCAAAGAGGGAAAACTTTGTCTTTGAGTGCCTTTGAAGGGCATGTTGGGGTTGGAGGACGGCAAAAGCCACTCAAGTGTCAAATTCTCCCATCCAGGGAGGGGAAAAATAAAAATAAAAATAAATCACGCGTGGAAAGACCAAGGAAGGAGATGACTTAATGCTTTTCCAAAGTGTGTCTCTTTCAAGGGCTTGTCGGGTTTGGAGGAGGAGGAAGGCAAAAGCAACTCGCAGCCCTCTTTTCCCATCCAAAGGGAAAGAAACGAAACTAAGAAAAAAAGAAATCACGCGTGGAAAAGCTATGAGAAGATATGATGATCTAATAATGCTTTTGCAGAGTGGGATGCCTTTGAGGGATTTCTCAGGTTTGGAGGAAAGCAAGATCCACTCAGGGTCGAACTTTCCCATCCAAGGGGGGGGGGCCGGGGAGGATAAAATAAAAAATAAATCACGCGTGGAAGGTCTAAAAAGGAAGAGATGCTCCAATGCTTTTGCAAAGTGGGATGCCTTTGAAGGACTTCTCAGGTTTGGACCCACTCAGGGTCGAACTTTCCCACTGAGACAGTGGGGGGGGGGGATTTAAATTAAAATAAAATAATCTCTACCAAAAATCCAATAGAGAGGGGGGGGGGGGGAGGAAAGAAGGCTGAGGTTTGTATCGTATGCAAATACGCAAGCTGACGTCAGAGATCATGTGGGCTTTGGCGTCGATCGCCACCGCCGATCGGAGAGAGAGATTTTTTATTTTATTTTATTTTATTTTTTCCTTTCCTTTCTTTCCCCCCCTCCCCCTTTACACCCGTCACATTATAAAATATAATCTTTTAAAAAATATCCTCCTAATAAATCGCCTGGCAACGTGGGGGGGCCAGTGGTTGGAACGCGGAGGTCCCCAACGTTCTAGAACGCCGGGGGCCCGGGGAAAGTTCGGTGTCTCAACGTTCCAAAGCCTTTGATCCCAGGTAAGATGAAAGGAAGAAGGAGAAAGGAAAGAGTTATAATAATAATAATACTAATAATAATGATAATGCCAAACCCAAACAAACTTCGACCTCCCTTCTTCCGCTTTCCTCCTCTCTCTGTCTACACCTCTCTTCCTTTCCTTTTATTTCAAAGCCACACACAATCCTTTTTTATTTATTTATTTTTTATTTTAAAGAGAAAATAGAGGGGGGGGGAATAGTATAGATATTATTCTTTCTTGCCACCACAACAAAAATACAAGCTTTTGGGAGAGCTCCGCCTAGACTTTAGTGGGGGGGGGGTCTTGGTTTGAGACATCCACTCGAAAACTTTTCCTCCTTCCCTTTCTTTGCAAAGGAAAACAACAACAAAAAACCCAAACCTTTTCTCTTAAGAATTGAATTTATAAATCAGATTTACAGATCATATATATATATATATATATATGTATATGTATATATGGAGTGGGCAAAGTGTTGTTTTTGGCTGCTGTGTAAACCGATCTCTATTAGATTTTTATTTGATTTGATTTGCAAAGGGAGAGAAGATGGGATCTGGTTTGTTTGGGGGGTTTGTTTGGGTTTTGTTTTTGTTTTTTCCTTCCTCAAAAATAAAATAAAATAAAAATAATTCAGTGTCTACGTTCCTCTGCTGTCGACATCAGCCACACAAAAATATGGCGTCGGTTGTGGAGAGGGCGTTACGTAGAGAAAAGAGGAGGAAGGCGATCATGCAAAAAAATAAAATAAAATAAAGGGTTTGGAGGGGGGAGAACACAGATCTCCTTCCTTTCCAAAGAGCTCCTTCCTTTAACTGCCCCTTCTGTACATACACACCTTGCAAAGGCCATAGCTTTGGGGGTTTTTTTAACCAAAAGTCTTATGAGTTTCTAGGGGGGAAATAGGAGGGGGGTATCCAGGTTGGCATGGATTGGACCCCCACCACCACCACCACCATAAGGATTTGTCTTTTAGTGTGGTTGCATGATGTGTTGGGTTGCAATTTCTATGCACACAAACACACCCTGCTGCAGAGGGAGAAGAACCAAGCAATGTCCCTTCCTTCCTTCCTTCCCCTTCCCATTAATACTGGGTTTTAATACTGGTTGTTTTTAAAAGGCTATCATACCCACACCCAAAATCTCCCATGGTTTCCCCCACCTTGCAATATTTGGAAATGCAAGATTTGGGGTGTGTGTGTGTGTGCATCTGATAGGGAAAATGGGTTTTCCTAGGATTGGGTGTCCTATTGCACCAAAGGGTGCCCATATTCTCCAAACCCTTTGAAAACCAACCTCTTTGAACTCTTTCCAAATCCTAAATGGGGAGGAATTAGCAAAGAAGAAGTCACTCCTAACCTGGGTTTGCTTCTCTTCCAGGATGGGGGGGGGGGGGAGGAGAGAGAAAATCCAGATCAGATGCCTTCTGGTCCTCCCATCCATCCATCCTTTTTGGAAAGACTTCCAGGTTAAGAGGTCCCCACCTTCCTTTCCCCTCCCTCTTTTCCTTTTCTTTTCCCACAATCCGTTTTTTATTGCCATATGTATCAGTGCCTTGTCTGTTCCTCCAGGAAAAGAAAGAGAGATAGATTTCGCACAGGATGGGAGGAAGTGAGGTGTTGATTTGCTGAGGAATTCCACCTGACCGGTTGACATCAAAGCCATGTGAGGTTTGGGATCCCTGGATTATTTCCTGTTTGGACTTTTTGGCTGCTTGGTGTGGGATTGCGGTACAGCTGTGGGGATTGGCATCCTTTTTTCCCCATTCACTTATGCTGCATCTGCATTGCAGAAACAATCCGGTTTGACACCACTTTAACTGCCATGGCTCAATGCTGTGGTTCCACAGCATTGAGCCATGGCAGTTAAAGTGGTATCAAACCGGATTGTTTCTGCAATGCAGATGCAGCCATAGTGCAATTTTTTTTCTCTACAGACAAATAATACCGTTCCCTTTGGTTTAAGATACCAACACATCTTGGGTTGCTTTCCTGCTTGGTTTGGTTGTGTCAGTTGTGTGTAAGCAATTCAGAGACATAGCTGTGTTGGTTTGGATATATCAGTCTGCAAAGGGATCTTGTAGCACCTTTGAGACTAACAGCGAAAGAAGTTGTAGCATGAGCATGTTGCAAGCTTGGGTTGCATCTTGTTATGGTTGTTAGTTAACGTGATGTAGTGGTTTGAGTGTTGGACTAGGACTCCAGAGACCAGGGTTCGAATCCTGGCTCAGCCATGCAAACCTACTTGGGCAAGTAGCATGTAAACCTACTTGAGCAAGTCACACTCTCTGAGCCGCAGAGGATGGTCATGGCAAACCTTCTCTGAAGGAGCCTGCCAAGAAAACCCCAACAACAACATACAACTGAGCACCAAAGTCAGAATTGTCCAAGCCATTGTATTCCCCATCACCATGAAGAAGAGTGGGGATATAAATGAAAGAAATAAACAGGGAATCTTAGGAGTTGTTGTGTGCCTTCAAGTCATTTCTGATTTATGGCTACCCTAAGGCGAACCTGTCATGGGGTTTTCTTGGCAAGATTTGTTCAGAGGAGGCTTGCTATTGTCTTCTCCTGAGGATGAGAGCATGTGACTCACCCAAGGTCATCCAGTGGGTTTCATGGCCAAGCTGCACTGCAGAAATAATTTTGTAAAGGCCCTTCCTGGGCAATAGTTCACTCTGTACATCTGAGGAAATAGACCAAAGCTACATTTGCACTGAAGAAATAATGCAGTTTGACACTACTTTAACTGCCATAGTTAATGCTGTGAAACTCTGGGATTTCTACTTTGTTGTGGCACAGGAGCACCATGACAGAGAAGACTAAATATCCCACAAAAATAAAAATCTCAGAATTCCATAGCATTGAGATCACGGCAGTTAAAGTGGTGTCAAACTGCATTATTTCTGCAGTGTCTAGTTCCTCAGATGCATGGAGTGCACTGGTGCCCAGGAAAGGTCTTTGTACTCAAATTGTGTGACTAGCCATAGAAATGCAAAATGTGTGGGCGTGGTGATGAGGTGTCCAGTTCAGTCTCAATTATAGTAATTGTGGGACAAAGACAGGAGGGAAAATGTTGGTTAAGGCCAGGATGGGTGGATGACCATATGAATGGTGGAGGGAGTTTGGAAATGTGGTGTGTGCAGAAAGGAGATGTGATAAATTGCCCAAGAGCATCCTCATGAGCCAGGCATGTTACCCAGTGTTATAATATGTGTGTATGTGTTGTATGCCTTCAGATCGTTTCCAACTTATGGTGACCCTATTACAGGGATTTCTTTACATGTTTCTTCAGAGGGGGTTTGCCATTGCCACCTTCTGAGGCTGAGAGGGTGTGACTTGTCCAAGGTCACCCAGTGAGCTTCCAAGCCAGGAAGCCATTGTCTCCATTCAGAGACAACGTTATTCATGGATTGGAGTTTGTGGATATATTCCAATCCAGCTGTTTCTCTTTCCAATCTTGTTTTGTAGTTTTGTTTTGTTTTGTTTAAGGATCACTGTCCTCAGATCAGGGATGGAAAACCTAGAAAGATTGAAATATTCAGCACTGTTGACAGTGGATGGCATATATCAGAAAATGAGCAAGTTCTAAGATTGTGGGTGATATGGTTAGGTCCTGTGATGACATTTCCCAAGGAGATGTGTGGGCAGAGTTGGTGTCTGGGCTTGTGGCCAGGTCTTGTACTCATCTCCCCACCTGTATTGTGCATCCTCCTGTAAGTAAATAAACTATTTTGAGATTCGGAGGCTGTCTGTAGGCAAGGAAAGGCCTGTCACCAAGAGCCTTTGGGATGGCAGCATTGTTGTCCAAAAAAGGTTGTAGTTCAGTGATGATACATCTTAGTGGTCTCAACTGGCATGTGACCCTACTCCAGGGGTAGGCAACCTTTTGAGCCGGGGGCTGGTCCCCCGAAGTCCTCCCCTCCGCCAGGCCGAGGGGGAGGGGAATGGCGGCGGGCGCGCTCAGGGGTCCACCTGGGCCGGTAAGTGCCGGGACCTGGGCCGGAACCGGCCCGCAGGCCGTAGGTTGCCAGCCCCTGCCCTAGTCGATTCTGTAGTTTCCTATCTTCACTCTGTTCTGCAAAAGATTGATCCTGGGTACAAGTCTTGCCTTGTTGATTAGTTTGCTTGTTTTTGCTCGCTTGCTTGATAAGGTGGGTACCATAGCTGGATGAATTTCTTATCATTGTTGCTGTTGTTGAAAAGCTGATCCCAACTCATGGTGACCCTATGGATGAGACATCTCCAAGACTCCCTGTCTTCCACTCCTTTGGTTAGGGCCTGTATTTTCATACCTGTAACCTCCCTAATAGACTATCCATCCAGCATGCGGTCTTCCTCTCTTTTTACTTCTCTCTGCCTTTCCAAGCATTAATGCCTTTTCTAGTGAGTCATGGCTTCTCATGACGTGGCCAAAATATGACAACCTTAATTTGATCATCTTGACTTCCAGGAATATTTCAGGCTTCATCTGTTCAAGGACTCAATTGTTTGTCTTTTTTGGCCATCCACGGTATCCTCAGCAGTCTTCTCCAATGAGCTGATTTTCTTTTTATCGGCTTTATTCACCATCCAGCTCTCACATCCATACAATTAAAGTGGTGTCAAAATGCAGTGTAGACGCACCATTATGCTGCTTTCTTTCTGCCCTAAAGCTGAACTCAAAATCCTTGGATAGATCTGAGTTCTCTCAGTTTTGGATAGAAAGCAAAACTTTCCTCTACAAATCCCATCAGCCCTAGCTGACAATGGTAAAGGATTATGGGAGTTGCAGTCCAAAAACATCTGGATAACCACAGTTTGCCAACCCTTCTGTAACTTCTCTATTAAACTTCTCTGTCCTCTTTCTGGACTTGATGCATCATCCTAACTTGGGGAGGGCAACTGTGGCCTTGCAGATTTATTTATTTATTTATTTATTTATGCCTACAAATCCCATCAGCCCTAGCCAGCACTGACAATGGTAAAGGATTATGGGAGTTGCAGTCCCAAAACATCTGGATAACCACAGTTTGCCAACCCTTCTGTAACTTCTCTATTAAACTTCTCTGTCCTCTTTCTGGACTTGATACATCATCCTAACTTGGGGAGGGCAACTGTGGCCTTGCAGATTTATTTATTTATTTATTTATGCCTACAAATCCCATCAGCCCTAGCCAGCACTGACAATGGTAAAGAATTATGGGAGTTGCAGTCCCAAAACATCTGGATAACCACAGTTTGCCAACCCTTCTGTAACTTCTCTGTTAAAGATGTATGTATGTACGTTGTGTGCCTTCAAGTAGTTTCTGACTTATGACAACCCCAAGGTGACCCTATCATGGGGTTTTCTTGGGAAGATTTGTTCAGAGGAGGTTTGGCATTGCCTTCCCCTGAAGCTGAGAGTATGTGACTTGCCCAGGGTCACCCAGTGGCTTTCATGGCCAGGCAGGGAATTGAACCCTGGTCTCCAGAGTTGTAGCCCAAACTATTAAGTCCAAACCACTACGCCGGCTCTCTTATCTCCTCTATTAAAGAATGTTTACCATATTGATGCAAAAATAATATTTGGCAATCAAGAAACTGGGCTCCATGGCTCATATCCTAAAAGTCACTGAATCCACTTAGGATTCTTTGGTAGTGGAATTGCACTAAGTTTAATGGAGGTTACTCCCAAATAACAGTGCATAGGATGCTTAATTTGCAGTAAAGCCTATGGAAACAATTCGTGTAGTCTAAGCCCAAGATGTGGGGAGGAAATGGGAGGAGGAGAGCGAAATTGGGACATGTTAAAAAGAGCTAAAAAGTTGGACGATGGGGGGATTAATAGTCCCTGCCAAATTGGGACAGTTGGAGAGTATAGCTGAGCCTGTGAAATTCCATTTTCCAGAGTGGAAATAGTTGCCGTAAACCAGGGTTGAGGCTTTTGGCAGCTTAAAGATGCCCGCATTTATTGCAACATCTGTTTTCTCAGACCAGAGTCTACTTTGTCATATGCCTGCGATGGCATCGTAAATCTATAAGCGCATAACATTGTTAACAGTGTCGCATATTTTCTCGGCTAGGGTGTCCTCTTACTTGGCTTGATACCTGAAGACCAGGTAAACACACAAGCGTTGGCCTAGTTAGGTTGCTGTTTTGATCTTAATTCCTGCCTGCTTCACAATTTGTTGCCTCTCTCTCCTGTTCTGTATTGATGCTCTCCAGTCTTTTCTGCCCTCGACAATCAGAAAGCTCCAGAAATATATTAATACAGAACCACAGATAGAGACAAAGTGCAGTTTATATCAGGCACAGTCTCTTGGAAGCTGAGATAGTGCTTCAGAAACATGTGGAAATTATCTCTTCATCAGAGCTTGGATAAGTTACTTTTTGGACTATAGATCCTGGAATCCCCAGGCAGCATGGACATAGATTTTGGAAGCTGTATAGACCAAAGCTTCCAAGCTTTACTTTGAGTCAAACCATTGGTGTTTCTAGCCCAGTACTGTGTCTTGGAGGAAAGATATTCTGTAGTATTCAAGCATCACCTGCTCAGTTATGGATGGCTTCACTGTGCCATTATATTTATTATTTACTGGAGGAAATTTATGTCTGTCATGATAGGAATCACCGAGTAGTAATCACTGGTAGGAATCAATGAATCACATTATAGGAATCGCTGAATCATATTCCATGAATTTGTCCATGGCTCTTTAAAATTGATTATCCAAAGTCTTTTTTTTTTTCTTCTTTTTTAGGTTGCAAATCACTAAAATCTATGAATGGGCAGGTGTGGGCTAGTAATTTCCACAGACTTACTTGCGAGGTTGTTAAAATGATTTGTTTTGGTAAGGTATGTTTGCAAATGATTTATTCAGTGAAATGAAACAGATGGTTTCTCCATCCCTCCCTCTTTATACTGAGGGTTTTTTACTATTGGTCAGCTAATCTGGATCTTTTTGGAGGTCCATCTTGTCACTTTCTGGTTGCTTGGACTCCCAAATCATTGAACAGTGGAATCCCTTTAGGTCCCTGAAATCAATAGTGTTTTCAGCTAAGAGGAGAGGGGAGGGATGAATGCTCTTACCTGAGCTCATAGCAGGATGCATCCATGGCAGTTAAAATGGAATCATAACACTATAACTGTAGTGTGAATGGGCCTGGGTGGGTCTCACCAGCTGCTAACAGACATTTCCCATCCTTTTAGAGTAGGAAAGAATACTCCTGGCATAAACAGCTCTTTCAGTATGGTGTTGAGCCAGATCATGTCACCAAGCTACAATCTTGTAAGTTGCTCTCTGTCTGTGCCTCATTTGAGTTTGCATATGTGAATAGACATCACCACTTCCTTGCAAACATGAGAGCTATGTGGATGCATCACATTAGTGACTCCAATGAGTAAAAGAAGCATGAGCTTAATTACGCGAGGCAACAAAAGTGAAGTCATTTCTCATTTTAAAGTCCATGTTCCATGTTCCTAGTGTTTGCCTTTTTGCTGTTACATCAACTCCTGCTGTTTGTTTAGTGATATTTAGACAGAGCCCAGAAAGAATTTGGGATGGGTTACTTGGTGACACGGTGGTTTGAGTGGTGGACATTGGAGCTTATCGCACATCCTAAAGAGACGTTTTACCTCTTCCAGCTTCCATCCTTGATTGGGGATACAGCCGGATGTTATCAGACATAATTCGCTGCCGATTCTGCTGTGATGCCTCTGGCCGAACACAGCCCTACTCGAAGCCATGCTCAGCTGGCACTTTTTCGGAAACGGAAGTTTCAGGCTTGAGAATTGACCAGCTGAGTGGTCCTTGGACCTGGCTGCATTCGGCTGGCAGCATCGTAGCAGAATCGGTGGCAAATTATGTCTGATAACATCCTGCTGTATCCCCAATCAAGGATTGAAGCTGGAAGAGGTAAAATGCCTCTTTAGGGCATGCGATAAGCTCCTACGATTCTGGAGACCAGGGTTGGATTCTCAGCTCATCCATAAAACCCACTGGGTGACTTTGGGCAAGACATACGCTCTCAGCCTCAGAGGAAGGCAGTAGCAAATCTAGGTTAAATCCAGTGTTAGTCCCAACTAGTATGCGTGTGCATATGCACACCTGCGCCTGCTTTCAAATAGCCTGTCAATTTAGGGTGACCCCATGAATTTCATAGGGTTTTCTTGAGCAAGGAATACTCAGAGATTGTTTTGCCAGTTCCTTCCACTGAAATATACCCTACAGTACCTGGTATTCATTGGCAGTTTCCCACCCAAGTACTAACTGGGCTGACCTTGCTTAGGTTCCAGGATCAAACAGGATCTGGTGCCTGTAGAGTATTTTGGCCCTCAATTAGAGTAGCCCCTTTGAAATCAATAGGACTTATATAAGTGGTGACTATCATGTCTTCATTTCACTGAAACAATAGGTTCAGCTGAGTCTCTAGAACAGAGAGAAAATAAAACAGAATAAAAGAAATATCAGACAATCCAGAGAGTTTACATAGTGCTCTCATGCATATTTTACAAGGCTATCCCCTATATGCCTATACATCAACAATCATCAATATGAATATCAGCAATCTAATTCAAAGACATAGCCGCGTTAGTCTGTAGAATCAGTATGTAGAGAGATCTTGTAGCACCTTTGAGACTAACTGAAAGAAAGAAATTGGCAGCATGAGCTTTAGTAGACTTCAGTCTACTTCCTCAGATGCATTTGATGGAGTGGAGGCCAGGCACAGACATATATATGTGAGGATGTCAATTCAAATTACAAATCCTTTGTGTATGGAAATGAAGTGGCAGGTCCAGTCTTAACGATGGCCGTTAGTGAACAAAAGAATAGGAAACTGGTCTTTGTGCATGGGGCTGAACTGGCAGATCCAATTTTGTAATGGGACTAGTGTGCAACAATCTAAGATATGGGGATGACACCATACTACTAGCAGAAAATATCATAGGTTTGGCACAATTACTAAGGAAGGTCAAGGAAGAAAGTGCTAAGACAAGCTTGTTGAACATAATATTTCTGTTGTTGAACAGAACCTTGAACACAACATTTCTGAAAACAGATATAATGACCATGGAGGAACTACATATATTCAATCTAGACAATGAGGAAATCAAAGTAGTTAAAGATTTCCTGTTCCTTGGATCAAACTTTGATCAGAAAGGAGACCGCAGTCAAGAAATATGACGACTAGGGGCCTCTACAGACCCGTACAAAGGGCGGCATCAGGGTGGAGTAGGGGCGGAGCGGCCGCACACCCCAACGCTGCCCCAATGCCAGTGTCACGCCACCCACCCACCAGACGGCAAGCGGCATAATGCCATTTCTGCGGCACAGCCTTTAAACGCGCTGTGCCGAAGAAATGGTGAAAGGCCACCTCCACGTCAGCAAGGGCTGCTTTTGCCGTTCTAAAAAGGAGTGGCATTTTGCCGCTCTCTTTGGGCCAGCAAATCTCTGGATCAGGGCCACAGTATGCTGGCGCTGCCGCCCCAATCTGGGGCGAGGGGAAGCCCCTCCTTTGGGTCTGTCTGTTGAGCCCCCTAGGAATGAGAAGGGCAGCAATAAAAGAATTAGATAAGATCCTAAGGAGTAAAGATATACAACTGAGCACTAATGTTAGAATAGTCCAGTGCATTGTATTCTCTATCACCATGTACAGATGTGAGAGCTGGACAGTGAAGAAAGCAGATAAAAAGAAAATCAATTCATTTGATATGAGGTGCTGGAAAAGAGTACTGAGGATACCATAGATCAGGGGTAGGCAACCTAAGGCCTGGGGGCCGGATGGACCGGCCCCAGGCCTGTCCTGCCGCCACCGCCGCCCGCCATGATGATATTGATTATTGTTGTTATTACTTGTTCTTGGGGTTTTCTTGGCAAAATCTCCACAGGGGTTTTGCCATGGCTTTTCTGGGGCTGAGAGAGAGTGTGCATGCATATTTTTAAATTTTTTATTATTTATTTATTTATTTATGGTGCTTCGGCCCCCCAATTGTCTGAGGGACAGCAACCTGGCCCCTGGCTCAAAAAGGTTGCCTACCCCTGCCATAGATGGCCAAAAAGACAAACAAAGGGGTCCTTGAACAGATCAAGCTTGAACTCTGCCTGGAAACCAAGATGATCAAATTCAGGCTGTAGTACTTTGGCCACATCATGAGAAGGCATGAATCAGTAGAAAAGACAATAGTGGTAGGAAATGTAAAAGGCAGTAGAAAGATTACACACCTCATATGGCTAGACACAGTCAGAAAGATCACAAGCATAAATCTGCAAGACCTAAGCAGAGCGGTGGAGGATAGGAGGTCTTGGAGATATCTCATCCACAGGTCACCATGATTTGAGGTTAACTCACTGACAGCTAACAACAATATGCCCATGCAAATATATTATTATTATTATTATTATTATTATTATTATTATTATTATTATTATTATCCAACCTTTCTTTATTTATATTCAGTCTAGGACTTAAGGTGACTTACAAAAGTTAAAACAGATATAGTTAAAAAGTTTACATCATGCAAAATTTAAACATTTAATTAAATTATCAATAAAATTAAAAGCAGTTTAAAAGAACTACCCTTTCCCCCAACCACTCAGTCCTCAAAAGCCTAGCAAAACAAAAAGGTATTCACCTGCCCATGGAAAGATAGCAAGAAGGGCACCAGTTTAGCCTCTCTGAGTCTGCCTCCACATGGCAGAAATAATCCAGTTTGACACCACTTTAATTGCCATGGCTCCCTTTGAATTGTGCCAAAAAACAGACAGGAAGCCAGGGAGCATCTGTTGCAACAAGGAAGGTGTGTAAAAAGTAAACTTTTTACATAGCATTCAGTGGGCTTATTCCTAGGCTAAGTGCATAAAGGATTGCAGTCTTAATGTATTTGTTTAGTGACCTGTTTATAACTCTTTATCTATATGCATACATTTTCTGTATGCACTGATAACTAACTGGATAATGTTGTTATATACAAGATATTCAGTGCAGGAGCATTGAGTAAGGGGTAGCTCACTCAGAAGTAAGTTTTTGCCCCCATGCAAGGAATCCCAGACTCAAGCCTGATGATTTCTAGGGGTTTTTTTTGGGGGGGGGTTGTTTTTTAAATGGCATTTAGCCTGGGAAAGAATCTTGCATCAATCTACAGTGTCTCACACAAGTACAGTCGTCCCTCTGAATTCACGGGGGATCCGTTCTGGACCCACCCACCCTGCAAATTCAAAATTAAATGAATATTCAAGTCCCATTGTCCTCAATGGCAGTGCCATTGGGGACAATAGGACTTGAGTATTTCTTTCCCTCCCTTCTCCGGGGCTGAGGCAAGGCCAGTGCAGCTGCCTCAGGCAACACCATGCCGGAGGAATGGCCAGCGCGGAAAAGGAGGTAAGGGAGATGTGGACTTGCCATTCGCAAGTAATTGAAACCACAAATGGCAAGCCTGCAAATCTGGAGGGACAACTGTACTGTACTGTATTCACACAAACAGCTTCTTTGACTTTTTCACATTTTTTTGTGTTACAACCTAGACATAGAATCATAGAGTTGGAAGAGACCACAAAGGCCATCCAGTCCAACCCTCCTGCCATGCAGGAACTCTGAATCAAAGCAGCCCCGACAGATGGCCATCCAGCCTCTGTTTAAAGACCTCCAAAGAACGAGACTCCACCACACTGACAGAGTGTGCTCCACTGTCGAACAGCTCTCACTGTCAGGGAGTTCCTCCTAATATTAAGGTGGAATCTCTTTTCCTGGAGCATACATCCATTGTTCCGGGTCCTAGTCTCTGGAGCAGCAGAAAACAAGCTAGCACCCTCCTCAATATGACATCCCTTCAAATATTTAAACAGGGCTACCTTCTCTTCTCCAGGCTAAAACATACCCAGTTCCCTAAGTCGTTCCTCATAGGGCATGGTTTCCAGACCTTTCACCATTTTTGTCCCCCTCATCTGGACATGCTCCAGTTTCTCAACATCCTGAATCCACTTGAAATGGATTTAATGGCCATTGTTCCCACTTAGTGTACACAAGGTAGCCAAGACTAGGAAAGTGCCAAATAGTTTTCAAACATAACCAAAAACACTAAACTGGCACTTGCTGTTTGCATAAATGTCCAAACCTCTGAGATGATGCTTGGTAGAATCATCTTTGGCAGTAAGTACAGCTACAAGTCATCTTGGGTAGTTTCTATCAGGGTAATATAAACATCATTTAATGATGAAGAGAGGGAGCCAGATTCTAAAATCTGTTTGTAAAGTTGGAGCAGTCTTGGTGCAAACAGATGGAAAAGTTTGTACTATTCAATTGGAAACCCATCAGGGTCAGGAGAGTTCCCATTTCTCATACCTGCTATAATGATAATTTCCCTGAGATTGGATAGACCAGGGGTCCCCAAACTACAGCCCGCAGGCCGGACCCGGCCTGTCGAGGCCTTCCTACCGGCCCGCGACCGGGCCGGACACGCCGGACGCCGGACACCATTTTGTCTTCCAAAATGGCGTCCTGAGTCGTGCGCATGTGCGTGGCATCACGTGCGCATGCGCACGACTTCGGGCGACATTTTGGAATACAAAATGGTGTCCAGAAGTCGTGTGCGCATGCGCACTACTCGGGCGCCATTTTGTGTTCCAAAATGGCTCCCGGAGTCATGCGCGCGTGCCTCCGGCCTCCCGGAAGATCTGGGGGCCAGCAAACCGGCCCCTGGATCAAAAAGTCCGGGGACCCCTGAGATGGACTTTTGAAAATGAAAGGACATTTTCTTCTTTCTACATTTTTATTTCTAAAAATTGCTTTAAAAGTTAAAAAATAATAATAATCCAACTTTACTAAACGTTTTGTTCCCTGCACAAGACGTCATTGCATCCCATCAGTGCAGTCATAGTTGTCATAGCCACATCATTTGAAACAACCAAATAAGGTTGCAAGAAACTATATCTGATAATGGAATACTCTGAATTTTATCCTTCATTCTTTAACTGGTTAGCAGACTCACTGGTGTGTATCTTTGATTTTTCAAAAGGCTTATGTTGCCTTTGATTTTGTGGTGCTGATGTGAATTTTAATAAGCAGAGCATAATTACGATGCTTTTGGTGTTTAACCATCATTAAAGAGGATATAGCTATCACAATAGATGGCTATATTCTTGTTAAGGATGTAAGAAGCAATGTTTAGTACTTAAGGATGTGAGAGGCAGCATTCCTTTATCATATCAGTCTCTGCCACTTTTCACCTTAGTCACAGTTGCTTGGAAGAATTTCACCTGATTTCCTGCATCCTTAATAGGCAGAGAACATATAATTTCTCAAAAAGCCTGTGTGCTGTTGCATTTGGAAAACTTTTAGGTGCTGTTTAGGTAAAACATGCCAATTGCAGTCCCATTTTTTTAAATAAAAAGTTTTACATCCCAGTCCCTTGGCTCCCTCTTTAGGATTCCCCTGTTGCAGCTAAAATTCAGTATCCGCAAATCCAGAAATCATATCCAGGAGTGGCCATATTGGCTATACAACAAGGTACAGTAACATCCAGAATCCACAAAACATATTTTGGATGTGTTTTTCAAAATACTGGATTAGTCTATTGAACCTTAAGTAAAAAGTAATACTGTTGGGCCTCTTCAATTTGGCATAGCATAGGATTAATCCTGCCCTGCAGGTAACAACAAATGCTTTATAGAAGAAAATGAGAGCCAGCTTGGCATAGTAGTTTGAGTGTTGGATGCCAACTCTGGAGACCAGGGTTTGATTTCCAGCTCGGCCGTGAAACTCACTGGGTGACCTTGGGCAAGTCACACTCTCTCAGCCTCAGGGGAAGGCAGTGGCAAACCTCCTCTGAACGAATCTTGCCAAGAAAACCCCATGATAGCTTTGCCATAGGGTGGCCATAAGTCGGAAATGACTTGAAGGCGCACAGCAGCTGGCATGTTTTGTGTCCTGATGATGCAAATTTTGGCCAGAGTGGTATGGAAAGAGAAATTGGATGGTCTTTGGTAACAGTTTGAATATGCCATGAGTCATCAGTCACCACGGCTGTCCCAGAAGCAGCACCTGGCATCCCCAGTTACTATGGCAATCTTATTTTAACAAATATCCTTTTAAATTTTTAATGGAAATCCTTTCTCTAGCAAGGCTGTGTGTTTTGCATCTACAAAGAGCAGAGTGGCAAAGAAAGGTTTCAAAGCCAAGTTTTTTGGCATTGAACTGTCAGTCTCCCTGACAAATCACTGTAATTCATCAGATGGATGAAATGGATCTCTATTCCAAAGCCAGGAGGCAAATGCAGCACAAATGCACATCTTAAAAACAACAACTCTCAAAGTTGAAAGTTGTTGCTTCTTTAATGTATTAATACTCTGGAG
The DNA here is from genome assembly GCA_026167975.1 of Phrynosoma blainvillii. NCBI lineage: Eukaryota > Metazoa > Chordata > Lepidosauria > Squamata > Phrynosomatidae > Phrynosoma > Phrynosoma blainvillii. The sequence goes on along the minus strand of JANUYF010000004.1, from coordinate 19,941,992 downwards.
GGTGAGGATTTAAGATAAGAGTTTTATGAAACCCAGATGAAATCTTCTCATCTTTACTTCTCATTTTCGTCATGTGGAATCAAGTCAGAGTCAATTCAGCTCAGGTAGTCCAGGGTTCGATTCCCTGCTTGACCATGAAATCCGCTGAGTGACCTTGAGCAGGTCACATGCTCTCAGCCTCTGGGGAAGGCAATAGCAAACCTCCCCTGAAAAATCTTGACAAGAAAACCCTGTGATAGGGTCATCATAAGTCAGAAACAACTTGAAGGCACACAACAACATCAGATATCTGTAACTCTCTTTTTATTTTTATTTTTCAGTCTTGGACAAGGTGGCAGCCTAAGGTGCCCAAAGCCAGTATGGTCAGGACAACAATCTTAGTTTTTGGAATAGAGATTCTCAATATAATTAGCAGGAGATAGACAGATAGATATAGTGTCTGTCCATCTTGTGCTAATTATTGATTTTGAAGTATTTCAGTAAATTTTAGTCTGATTTCTCCGCTGCTCCATTCTCTCTGCTTGTAAAGACTTGAGTCCTCTTTGCAATCCAAAATAGATTAGACTCACTGAATTGAGTATTGAATGGCAAGTCAACAGTTATGCAAATGTCTGATTCAATAGATCTTCTTTAGGTAGGACTACCAAGAGAATTCGGGCCAAAATGTGTGCCTTTCCATGTACGTATACATGTTTAATGTATATTTCCCTTGTGCCAGATTATGGATTGTGAGACCAATGCAACAGAGACCTGTCCTCAGATTTCATGCTGGTGTTGGTGTTGTTAGAAACATTATTTTTATTATTATCATTGCCAGTTAGCAATGGCGCATCCTTTCTTTCTCTGTATGGTTGGAGCCATGTATGGTCTACTCTGTAATTTAAGATTTAACAGAATTTCCAAGATTTTTTGCTGCTGTTGTTTTAAACCAAGAGAATATCCAGTAACGACACACGCTTCATAGGTCAGGGACAGCTCCTTCTAGCAAAGTGACATCTGACTAGCATGGCAGATCAGTTTAGTGGATATTGTCATTCTGGGACACAGAATAGATTCTGATTTATATTCTGGTCCTCAGGCAGGTAAAGAATTTGGGTGAGATAAGGGGGTGTGCATAGACCCTCCCTAAGAACATGTTAAGTGCCCTGTGTTAAGGAGATGACTGAACAAGGAACAGCGTAGTCTTGCAAGAGAATTTGGAGGAAGAGAAAGCAGTCTTGCTGCATTGTTAACATCAATACATGGAACGGTATATTGAAAGGGCTCTGGTCGTTTAGTAGCTGTGATTTTAATTGCTTCGTTATATAATCACAAAGGAGCGTTGATTAATAATGATACTGAGATTCTACAGCTTTGCCAGGCAACATGAGACATAGCTGCTAATGTAGACTCTAGGAGCACTGTTTTATTTATTAAGGACATTTGTATGCCACCCCCATGACAAAACGTTAGCTGGGTGGCTTATAATAAATACACAACCAATGGCTGAAATGCAGAATAGGACATAAGACCATAACGTTAGAAACAGCTTAAGTACAGTAGCATAAAACAAAATCCACTGCAATCCCAAAATTAAAACACAGATTTATTTAAGTTATTTAAAAGGTCTGACAGAACTTTTTGGTGTTTGTCTGGTTTACAATTGTAAGCTAATCACCCCCTACAAGCTAGGTACTCATTTTAGCGACCTCAGAAGGACACAAGCCTGAGTCAAGCCTGAGCCCTGGCTGGTATTGAACTCACAACCTTGTGGTTTGTGAGTGGCTGCAGTTGTTGTTGTTGTTAACTGTCCTCAAGTTGATTTCGACCCATGTTGAACATAAAGAAAACAAAAGTACTGACCACAGAGAACTTACACACCTTCAAACTAGACAATGAGGAAATAGAAATAGTAAAAGAGTTCTTATATCTGGGATCAAACATTGATAGAAATGGGGATTGCAGACAGGAAATCAGAAGAAGACTAAGAATGGGGAGGGCGGCTATGAAAGAACTAGAAAAGATCCTAAAATGCAAAGACATGCAACTCAGCACAAAAGCCAGAATCATACAAGCCATCCTATTCCCTATTACCATGTATGGATGTGAGAGCTGGACAGTGAAGAAAGATGATAGGATGAAAGTCAATTCCTTTGAGATGTGGTGCTGGAGAAGAGTGCTGAGGATCCCATGGACAGCCAAAAGGACAAACAAGTGGGTCCTAGAGCAGATCAAACCAGAAACCTCCCTGGAAGCCAAGATGACCAAACTGAGGCTGTCGTATTTCGGAAACATCATGAGAAGAGAGGACTCTTTGGAAAAAACAATAATGCTCAGGAAGGTGGAGGGAAGTAGGAAGAGAGGAAGGCCACATGCCAAGTGGATGGACTATATTAAGGAGGTTATGGGTATTAAGGGGTTGCAGGAATTAAGCAGAGCAGGGGAGGACAGAGGGTCTTGGAGATGTCTCATCCATAATGTCGCCATGAGTCAAGATCGACTCGAGGGCAGTTAACAACAGCAACAACAAAATTATATTGATCCATGTCATATGTTTTGCTGCCGTGTGGTTTCCAAGTATTTTGGTTTGGCCCTATGAACGTAACATCCAGTACTCTTGCGTCACTTGTGCTGACTTATGGTGTGAAACGCTCGGCACCTAATTGATCCAGCCTTCTTCCTCCATTTCCACTAGAATAATTTTGGCAAAGGTTGCCCTGGAAGATTTTGAGGTGACTGGTTCATCACACTGCCAATCTCCCAGGAGCAGTTGGAGAGCATTTTGTGGAGGCTGGACTGGAGGCAGCGATGAACTTTTCATTCTGTCAGTCTTGATCAACCGCTCTTCAAGTCCACCAGTTCAGACCATGACCTAGTTTGATGATTTTGTTCTGCCTCATTACCTACGGCTGCTGTCGCTGGATGAATTGATCTTCTTGGAATTCTCCCTCCATAGTTGGGGCTGAAAGGTTGTATTGTTTCCTAGGTTTACCAGGACGATTACTTCCCGATAAGTAGACATCTAGAATATTTAGAACTTCTCTGTCTCAGTGAAACCATCCAGAAACTTATCACAAGTGCATTTACACATTTGTGGCGATGATTTGTTTTCCATTAAGCTGAAAGGCATGGAGAAAAAAATAATAATAACTGGGAATTAGATGGGAATGCCAACATTACAGCATGTTGTACAAGTAGTTATTGCTTGTACAAGTAGTCATTACAAACAATATTTGGTTATTGTAGCTTCAAGCAAGTTTGCAACCTGCATTAAATTCAAGGCTGGAATTCCATATGCAATTACATGGGAATTACATGCCCCATTGAGTTCAGTGGTCATTACCTCTGAGCAGAGGATTGTGCTGTAACATTTTATAAACCAGTCAATTTTCAATGTTGCTATTCATCTTTTTTGGTGGTGGTGTTATTTTAACTGACTTCAAGTCAGCTTTGACTTATTGAAATCTTATGAATGAGACATCTCCAAGACACACTATACTCAACAGCACTTCTCAGATCTTGCAGAGTCAGGGCTGTGGCTTTCTTGATTGAGTCTATCCATCTGTAATGCAGTCCTCCTCTTTTCCCACTGCATTGTTTTGGGTGTGTGTTGTGTGCCTTCAAGGTGTTTCCGACTTACAGCAACCCCAAGGCAAACCTATCATGGGGTTTTCTTGGCAAGATTTGTTCAGAGGAGGTTTGCCATTGCTTTTCCCTGAGGCTGAGAGCATGTGACTTGCCCAAGGTCACCAGTGGGTTTCATGGCCAACCTGGGAATCGAACCCTAGTCTGCAGAGTCATAGTCCAACACTCAAACCACTATGCCACGCTGGCTCTCCACCTAGCATTAATATCTTTAATAGTTAATCTTGTCTTCTCATGATATGACCAAAGCACAACAGCCTCAATTTAGTCATTTTGGCTTCTAGGGAGAGATCAGGCTTGGCCATATAGCAAAGTCCACTAACAACCCAAATCCACCAAACAGTGATACCTTTTTGGGACCAACCAAATGCACAATATAAACGTTGCAACACATATATTGTGTGTTCTGGTTGGCTCAATAAAGGTATCACTGTTGAATTCTGGAGACAAGGATTTGCTTCCATACTCAGCCATGGAAACCCACTGGGTGACCTTGGACAAGTCACATGCTCTCAGCCTCAGAGGATGGCAGTGGCAAACTCCCTCTGAAGAAACTTTCCAAGAAAACCCCAGGGTTGCCATAAGTCGGAAACAACTTGAAGTACACAACAACAACAATCATCGCTAAGGTTGCTGCCACACTGCAGAATTAAAGCAGTTTGACACCACTTTAACTTCCATGGCTCAATGCTATGGAATCCTGGGCATTGTAGTTTGGTGGGAAATGAGAGCTCCCTGGCAAGGAAGGCTAAATGTCTCACAAAACTACAAATCCCAGAGTTCCATAGCATTGAGCCATGAGGTTAAAGTGGTATCAAACTGCTTTATTTCTGCAGTGTGACAGCCTCCTGCCTCTCTCTTGAATGGTTTCAAAATTCAAGAAATGATAGGAAGGGCTCACAGGAAGAGAAGTACATTTTCTCATATGGTGGAGCCAGTCCGAGATCTCCTTTAGGATTGATTAAACACTGCAAAGTATCTCCTGTTCAGCAATGATGAAAAAGAAAGATAAGGCATTGCAATTGACTTGGTCTCTTTTTCTTAAAGGAACTGCACGAGAGTCAAAGGGACACACGTTTTTCTTTTTCATATTTTGTTCAAAAAAAAAAAAGCATTCCTTTGTTCTTTCTTTATTTTATTTTTCTTTAAGATCTTGCCATGCATTACTTTCGGATCTTAAAAGAGACTTTCATCTCTGCACTGTCCTCCTTTCCTTTCTTCCTAGCGGGCCTCAATTACAAGCCACTGATTTCCGACTGCCTTGCCCACTGAGAAAGAGTGACCTGCCGCTGCATGACTTCAGACAGCAATCCTTTGGAGATGCTTTGGTTCAGCAGCCAAAGACAAGGTTAAAAGATATGCTCTGCTCCCCTCTCCATGCAAGCTCTCTTGTGCCAGGGATGCATCCCTTGGAAATGTTCATCCCATGCACTGTTGTTAGAAAGCTTCACGTAACATTTCTTTTTAATACAAGAGCCAGTAATATTCCTTTGTTAAAAGCCATTTTGATTTTTCCCTTGGCCCTAGATGCATCCTTCCCTGTCATCAGTCATGAATTGGTGTAAATACATATTGCTGCAAAAAATTACTAGTTTAATTTTTTTTAAGTTTAAAACAAACAAACAAAAACAAACAGGGTTGGGGGTTGTTGTTATTATTATTAAGAATTATTTATACCCCGCTTTTCAGCCAAAAGGCTATCAGAGCAGCTTACAAATGGTTAATTAGTCATTATTGTTTTTTCTTTCCCCCCAAATCCTGCTTTAAAGTCCTAAATAATAATAATAATAATAACAACAAAAACAAAAACATTATAGAAATTCCACTGTAAGGATGGATCCAAATTTATCCCCTTCTAATTCTGTTTTATTTCAGGTGATGGGAGCTTAGCTCTTATCTCTGGCAATTGCAGTTCTTCCTTCCTTCTGGCTCTCCTTCTATTTCTGAACTGAACTAATAGATACAGCCTGTTCTTTAGGATTTCCCACCCACCGAACCAAACCAATAATTCATAGGTTTTATGCCAGGAGTTTGGGACATACTGTGAGATTATGTGACTCACTGAAAAAGATGAAAATACTTGGTAAAGTGGAACACAGTAGGAAAAAAGGAAGACCACGGTCAGGTGAATAGACCCAGTGAAGGAAGCTGCATCCCTGAGTTTGCAAGACCTGAGCGGAGCAGTTGATAACAGGGTGACTTGGATGTCTTTCATTCAAAGGGTTGCCATAAATTGAAGTCAATTGACAGCAAATAACAACAGCAACAACAAGCAGCAATAACACTATTTCCTCCCATCCCCAAAAATCTCCTCTGCCGTGAAAAGCTTTGCTTGTGCAGTATGTTGTTGTTGTGCTTTTGAGTCATTTTTGACTCATGGTGGTCCTAAGGTGACGTTATCATGGGGCTTTTGTTTTTGTTTTTTGCAAGATTAGTTCAGAGGAGATTTGCCATTGCCTCCTTCTGAGGCTGAGAGAGTGTGGTTTGGCTAAGGTCACCCAGTGGTTTTCATAGCCGAGCTGGGAATCAAACCCTGATCTCCAGCGTTGTAGTCCAGCACTGTGCCACATTGGCTCACCTTGTGCAATATAGCAACTTAAAATGCAATGCAACTGCTTGCATTGTTGAAAACATTGTGTGCTTCACACCTGCTTGTGCCTTTTTGACTGGATTTTAATAATCCTTTGCCGCTGGAGCTGCTTGCTAGTGCTGCAAAGTGCATAATATATAAATTTCATCAGGCCTTCAGAATCTCATTAGAATATTCCTCTTCATTCAAGCCTCATTTTATTTTCCTAAAGCTACAAACCTGAACTTGATGAGATTTTAATTGCAGGCCTAATTGTGCCTGCCTAACCTACCCGTCTCCCTCAGGACAGATGGAGATGGGCAGAAGCTCAGCCGTAGAGTCATGTGCATTGCATGCAAATGTTCCAATATCATTCCTTGATTTCTTCAGGTAGGGCTGGGAAAGGGTCTCTTCTGAAGTCCTAGAGAGCTCCTTGCTGCAGTGATCATATACTTTCCAACACTTCACAGATGAAAACCAGGACGCATGTGGCCATGCAACATCAGAGTATAGTCAAAATGGTAAAAGTAATTGATGAGGAAGAACACCCACGCCAGGAGAGGCTGCAGCAGTTTGCTGATCCTACTGAGAAGGGCAAGACTGCCCTCTCTTTTCCACTCATCCCTTCTAAATTAATTTAATGCAAACTATTTTCATTCATTTATTTAGAGTATTTATACCAGGGGTCGGCAACCTATGGCCTGCCGGCTGCACCCGGCCTGCCGACCGACCCCCACCGCCGCCGCACTGCCGCATGCGTTGCGGCCGCCATTTTGTTTGCCAAAATGGCGGCCGCGACTCATTTGCGCATGCGCGGTACTCCTTTGTTTGGCAAACAAAATGGCAGCCGTGATGTGCGCTGCAGCGCGCGTGGCGGCGCACCGCCATCCCCCCCGGCCTGCCGAAAGACCTGGAGACCCGCGACCAGCCCCAAGTTGGTTAACGTTGCCGACCCCTGATTTATACCCTTGCTTAGAGACTACGACAGAACAATGGATGCAAGCTCCAAGAAAAGAGATTCCACCTCAGTATTAGGAGGAACTTCCTCACAGTAAGAGCTGTTCAACAGTGAAACACACTACCTCTGAGAGTGGTGGAGTCTCCTTCTTTAGTGGTTTTTAAGGAAAGGCTGGATGGCTATCTGTCAGGAGTGCTTTGATTGTATATTCCTTCATGGCAGGGGGTTGGACTAGATGGCCCTTGTGGTCTCTTCCAGCTCTATGATTCTTCAGGTTTAAACAAGTTTAAAACAGGCTCTCAGAGCATCTTGTTTTTGTTGTTAACTGCCTGCAAGTTGTCCCCAACTCATGGCAACCCTGTGTATGAGTCATTTCCAAGATCCCTTGTCTTCCACTACTCTGCTCAGGTCCTGGAAACTCATGCCCATGGCCTCCATCTGGTGTCTATCCATCTGACATGTGGTCTTCTTCTCCTCTTTCTGCTCTCTACCTTTCCTAGCATTATTGTCTTTTCTAATGATCCATGCCTTCTCATTGCATGGCCAAAGTAGGATAGCCTCAATTAGTTCATCTTGGCTTCCAAGGAGATTTCACACTTGATCTGTTCAAGGACCCATTTGTTTGTCTTCTTGGCTGTCCTTGGTATCCTAAGCGGTCTTCTCCAGATGTTACTTTGACAGTTTGCTGTCCTCAGTTTACAATCTTTTTTACAATCCGTTTACAATCTGGCCTCAGAGGGAGAGAAGAAGGAGGCACAGCTCCACCATGCCTAGCCCCAGAGGCAGACGAAAGGCCCTCCCTCCATTCCAGCTACCACTGCCCTGGGCTCGGAGGGAGAGAAGAAGAGGTAGTTTCTGCTGGACTTGATCCACTTCCCCACTCCATTCCCTTCTCCTTTTGTGTCATGTCTTTTTACATCTGAGGCCAGGGTGATGGCAGTTCTGTTTTGTTTTTAGATTGTAAACCTAAGGATAGTGCACTTTCAAATTAGCACCTGGAGAAGAGTGCTTAGGATACCATGTACCGAGTCCCTGTACTGGGAGGAAGACATGATATAAATAAACAAAATAAGAATAATACAGCCAATTTTTTTTTTAAAAAAAAACTAATTTTTGAAATTTTCTTTAAAAACATCACATTTTACCAAGCATTCACTTTAAGCACATGAAAATATACATGTAAATACATGTACGCTGTGCATATGTTATTGTAATTTAAAGGTATCATTTTAATTTTGTTGTTTATGTCACAACTACTGCCTTTACATTTAGCCATAGTACTGCCTTTACAAGGGACTTACAATTTATGAGTAACAATAGTACAAAAAACATCACTAAGGATTTTGTATGGTGTGGTATGGGAGGTGTTCAATTGGGGGGTAGTGCATTACTGCATGGGGTGATGCCAACCCTAGTGACACCACTGGTCCTTCACATTAATGCCAAAAAAAATTGATTTAAATAACAAAAGTGTTCATTTGTGTGTTTTAAACCTGTTTTCCCCCAATCCTGGTTTTCAGGGAAGCATTAAAGCAAGCATCAGATTTGATGTGTATGGTGGCTGATGCTAGTGAGTCAGCAATGTCTGATGCACACCTTCACTTTGAAACATGCAACATACAAAGGAAGTCCTGTCCCTTGGCCAAATCTGCTGACAGCTTTGTGGAAAGACACCTTGAAGCTTTAAAGCTATTGATGCCATTCACAGGTTTTGATGTTTTTCCATTTGAAAGCTGCACAAGAGATAGAGATGGACAGCACTGATTTTCCCTGACAAACACCAGAAAAAGCACACGGGAATGAGTTGTGGCAGCCACTCCCAAGCCATAAGCTATGACTGCTCCAAGATGTGGCATCAGGGCTATGGGAAGTGACAGGCAGCTTGCACAGGGCACCTTTTCCCCATCTTAATGTGCCTTGGGCTCTGATGAGATGCGAGAGGGAGCCTCCCCAGGCATGACACTTTGACACACTGTGAGTATCGGGATGTGCGTTTGCCACAAGGAGGCCAAGTGTGAGAAGGTCAAAAGCACAAGCGTGGCTTTACCACCCCTGACAGCAGCAGCGGGTGATAGCACAGACAGACAAGGGACACAGAGCATCTCCAGAGGCCATCAAGAACCTCTCTGTGCTATTTATCGTCTCCTCTTATTAGCTGGAGGTCATCTAGGATGAAAGTCAGGGTGAGGAAGAAGGGGATAGTGGGACCCTCTCTTTGTTTTCAAAGACCACAAAGATGTGTGTCGATGGCTCCAGAACAGACCATTCTTGCCTCATTTTCTTAACAACCAACTTGAGATTTTTTTTAATACTTAATTCCTAGTTTGGAGGAGAAAGGTGGATTACAAACACACAAATAATTAGTCTATAAAAATGTGATGCAAATATTGGCTAAGTGAGGGAGGTTCTGTCTCATTAGAAACCAACTAACAAAAAATCTATTATTTATTTATTTATTTTATATTATTTATATTTATATCTATCCATCTTTGTTTGTTTAAAGTATTTATACTGCACTCTTCAGCCACAAAGGCTCACAGAACAGGTTACAAATTGTTCATTTGACCATTCCCTACCCTTAGGCTTACGATATGAATAAGAAGGGAAGAGCAATGGGGAAGAGGATTACCGTATTTTTCGCCCTATAACACGCACTTTTTCTTCCCCAAAACGTGCGTGGGGAAGTCAGTGCGCCTTATAGGGCGAAGGGCTAAGGCCGCGGGGAGAAGGAGCGCTCCTTCCCCCCGCGACCTCAGTCTTTGAATGGGCTGGTGCTGGGATCGAAGCGATCCCAGCGCCAGCCCATTGAAAGACTGAGGCCGCGGGGAGAAGGAGCCCTCTTTCCCCCCGCGGCCTCAGTCTTTGAATGGGCTGGCGCTGGGATCGAAGCGATCCCAGCGCCAGCCCATTGAAAGACTGAGGCCGCGGGGAGAAGGAGCCCTCTTTCCCCCCGCGACCTCAGTCTTTGAATGGGCTGGTGCTGGGATTGCTTCAGTCTTTCAATGGGCTGGCGCTGGGATCGCTTCGATCCCAGCGCCAGCCGATTCAAAGACTGAGGCCGCGGGGAGAAGGAGCCCTCCTTCTCCCCCCGGCCTCAGTCTTTCAATGGGCTGGTGCTGGGATCGCTTCGATTCAAAGACTGAGGCCGCAGGGGGAAGCGATCCCAGCGCCAGCTGATTCGAAGACTGAGGCCGCGGGGAGAAGGAGCCCTCCTCCCGGCGGCCTCAGTCTTTCAATGGGCTGGTGCTGGGATCGCTTCGATCCCAGCGCCAGCCGATTCAAAGACTGAGGCCGCGGGGAGGAGCCCTCCTTCTCCCGGCGGCCTCAGTCTTTCAATGGGCTGGCGCTGGGATCGCTTCGATCCCAGCACCAGCCCATTCAAAGACTGAGGCCGTGGGGGGGGGGGAAGAGGGCTCCTTCTCCCCGCGGCCTTAGTCTTTCAATGGGCTGGCGCTGGGATCGCTTCGATCCCAGCGCCAGCCCATTCAAAGACTGAGGTCACGGGGGGAAGGAGGGCTCCTTCTCCCCACGGCCTCAGTCTTTCAATGGGCTGGCGCTGGGATCGCTTCGATCCCAGCACCAGCCCATTCAAAGACTGAGGTCGCGGGGGGAAGGAGCCCTCCTTCCCCCCGCGACCTCAGTTCAATGGGCTGGTGCTGGGATCGGAGAAGTTCTCCGATCCCAGCACCAGCCCATTGAACAACCGGCCTCCGGCTAAAGGGAGGAATCCTTTTTTCCTGGATTTTCTTCCTTTAAAATTGGGTGCGTCTTATATGCCGGAGCGCCTTATATGGCGAAAAATACGGTAAATCTAGGAAATTCCTCTCTCCCTCTAAGTCCAGGACGTTGCAGTTGGGATGGAAGGAGGGGACCTTTCATCTGCTTCTGGGCCTAGGCATGATGCAGCTTGCCACTTTTTTTCTCTGTCCCTTTGAGGCCAGGGTAGTGGCAGTTGGGGTGAAGAGAAGACCTTTCATTTGCTTCTGGGCCTAGGCACAGTGGACTTCTGTGCCCACTTTTGTCCCTCCGGGTTCAGGGCATTAGCAGTTGGAATGGAGGGAGGGCCTTTCATCTGCTTCTGGGCTTAGGTATGGTGGAGCCTTGCCGCACGGACAGAAAAGGCCTTTTCAAATACTGTTCCTTCCAAACTCCCTTATTCACTTTTGTCCCAGGACAAGGATGAAGCAACAAGTAATTGACTCCAACGGATTTAATTCTCAGATAAAGGGAGCAGGTAAAAGTCTATCTATAAAGCCACAAAGGGGTGTTCAGGGATGATCATACTTTAGGAAGGTCTTGGACATACTTTAATATTGTGTCTCATTTATAGGTGCAGTTCAGCCCAATTTGTGTGGTGGCCAGCGTTGAAGTCCATGGCTGACATGTGAATTCTATAGGATATATCCTGGGTTTCATCCCCGCTAGAAAAGCTGAGACCATCAAAGAGAACATCTTTGGGACTTGTCCAAGAGAAGAAGGTGCTGCTCCTTGGAAAGTTGCTCAGCTACCATGGCTAGCAAAAGGAAGTCAACAACTCCATGTATGGTTCGAGCACCTGAAGCCATGGAGGAGGAAGTTTCTAAGGACAGTGATGCAGCAAAGCCAGCTGTTACTTCAGAGAAAGACTTGGGAGATGATTCAGCTGCTAGTAAGGAGAACTCTGAAAATGACTGTGAGGTGATTGAAGGGAAGTCTTCCCCAGCCAATCCATCAAGGAAACCCCTTGGTGGTTATGAATGTAAGTACTGCCCCTACTCCACTCAGAACCTGACTGACTTCACAGAGCACATAGATACCCAACACCCCAATGTAATTCTCAACCCCCTCTATGTATGTGCCGAATGTAACTTTACAACCAAAAAATATGATCTCTTATCTGAGCACAACACAAAGCTCCATCCAGGAGAAAGCAACTTCAAGTTGAAGTTACTCAAGCTGAACAATCAGACTGTCCTAGAACAGTCCATTGAGGTAACAAACACCTCAATTGCACCTGAACCCACCAAATCCGAAGTAGCTCCTGTTGGGATGAGTGGTACAAACAAAACAACACCAGTTATTAATGTTGGAAAGCACAAAGCTGAGGCAAAGAAAATTTCTATAGACAACCATTTGGATAGGCTTTCCCATCTTGTTGCAGAAACTGCTGAGCCAATCACTTGTATTAATGGGACAGAGATTTTCCAGGATATACTGGCTCATGTGATGCCCTCTGTACAGCTCCCGCCAAATATCAACCTTGTTCCCAAAGTCCCTGTACCGCTAAATATTACCAAATACAATTCTGCACTGGACACTAACGCAACTATGATCAACTCCTTCAACAAATTTCCCTACCCGACACAGGCTGAGTTGTCATGGCTGACAGCAGCTTCCAAACACCCAGAGGAACAGATCCGAATTTGGTTCGCTATCCAGCGCTTGAAGCATGGCATCAGCTGGTCTCCAGAAGAGGTCGAAGAGGCAAGGAAGAAGATGTTCAATGGCACCATTCAGGCAGCACCTCAGACCATCACTGTTGTGCCAGCTCATGTCACTGCTGGCAAGATGCCACAACCGCTCATCCAAACAGCTGTGCCTTGTCAGATACTCAGTCAGACTGGGTTGGTTTTGACGCAGGTATCCAATGGGTCAAATGTTTCCCCAGTTACTCTGGCTGCTGCTGCCAATCAAGGTCAGAAACGGAGCACACAGAACCAGCTGGCTGGTCCAGAAGCCAAGCGTCCACATGTTGTCCCTACAGAAGTCTCACCCAAACAGAACACCCCTGCTGCTCCTACAAGCACAACTACAGTACCGTTGCCTTCTGCATCGTCAACAGCATCAAATGACCGCAAAAAGACTAAGGAACAGATAGCAGCCCTAAAGGCCAGTTTTATCATTAGCCAGTTTCCTGACAATGCTGAAGTTTACAGGCTGATCGAAATCACAGGTCTGTCTAGAAGTGAGATCAAGAAGTGGTTCAGTGATCACCGATATCGATGTCAAAGAGGGATTGTCAACATCACAAGTGAATCCATACCCAAGGACCAGATAGCAATTGCTGCTGCAAGACAGGGGCGTAACTACAGTCCATACTCAGACTTCACTTTCCAGAAGTTCAAAGGAAAAACCCAAGAACAATTTAGGATCCTAGAAGACAGTTTCCTTAAAAGTGCTTTTCCAACACACAGTGAGTTAGAAAGACTCAGGAGTGCAGCCAAAATGAGTAGAAGAGAGGTTGAAACCTGGTTCAATGAGCGAAGAAAGCTCAGGGATAATATGGAACAAGCTGTCTTGGATTCAATGGGATCAAACTTAAAGAATAAAGATCAAAGTGCTTCCAATGGTACATTAAATCAAACAGAAAAGTTTAACATCTCCCAGTCACCAACATCTTTGTCCAGGAATCCTGCTGAATTTGCCACTAGTAGCCAGGAACAGGTCCACTTACTGAAGAGTATGTTTGCAAGAACTCAGTGGCCATCTCCACAGGAGTATGATGAGTTGGCAGCTCAGACAGGGCTCACTAGGACTGAGATAGTTCGCTGGTTCAAGGAGAATAGGAGCTTTCTACGAACTGGGAAATTAAAATGGTTGGATCAATACCAGCAGCAATGTATAACTGATGGATACGACAAGACGAAGGAGTCAGCAGCCAGTGAGAGTATAAAGAAAAGTAATGATGCACTTCAGCAGCCTAAGAAAGAACATCAGAAGCTAGGAAAACATAATATAGACGGCATGGAGAAATCAGAATGCAGTGACAAAGATAGTCAAGGCAATGATGAGAACCAGGATGCTTGGGTGGAAGTGGATGATGAGGATTATGAGGAGGAGGATGTTTCAGGCGGTGTGGACGGTTGGAGTCAACCTGCGCCTGAAAGCAAGGCTGATATTGATTCAGAAAATATGTCTGGTGATAACTTTCACACCTAACAGGTAATAATAACTGATTATTTGTTTTTAACCTACTGTATATATTCATACTCATACATAACACTAGAAATTTAGGTCAAAGAATTGACCCAACAAACCTGAGTCAGCTTATCCACAGGTCAATTTAAGTACTGTATCTTAACTTTTATTTAAAAAAAGGAACCATCCCCTGGTGAAAGGAGTATAATCTGTCCTGAAAGCACTGACACCCCGACACCCCCCATCTATCCAACCTTAAGAGTGAGCACAAGAGTTATGCCTGTTCAAATTTTGTAACTCCTTTGACATTGTTTTGATTTGCTTCATCCTTTAGATCCTTTGTTACATGCCCCTAAATTTTACCCTTGACTTATCCATGGGTCATATCAAAATCCATAACTTTGGCCCCAAAACCTGCCCTCAACTTATACATGAGGTCGACTTATAGTCAATTATATATGGTAATTTGGAACTTGGTCCTTCTTTTCTGTGTATTTCCTTGTTCATCATTCTGTTTTTAATTACCAAAACATTTTGAAGAAAGAGACCTTCTGTAGAAGAAGTAGCCCATAAAATGAGGAGATTTCTTCTTTCCTGAGAAGAGACCTGTTTGTCTTTGCTCTAGTTTTTAAATGTATACTTTCTTCTGGGTAGTAGTCTGCTTTACTAGACCTGCCCAGGACTTTGTGGTTATCATGGCAACTATGGGGCTGTTTATACAAAGAGGTCATAACTTTGCACCTAGCTTTTGAGATTGAGTGGAGAGAGGATGATTGTGAGGGGTGTCTCAGTGTCATGGACAGATAATTTCTTCAAGGATTTTGGACTAATGATAGGAGACCTTTCCTGAAAGGACGGGAGAAAAGGAGACTTACAGAATCTGTAGGATTCCTGAATGCTGTAATGGCCTTTCCAGACAATGTACCTGATGAGTCTATGAAATGGAGAGATGGAAAGGGCTACTACTAACATAACTGCATGCAAGGGTCTACTTCAGTGCTGTGTAATATCCCTTGGTGTACAAAATAACTATATGCCATGAAACAGGCTAGTTACATCACAGAGCAAGTATGTGAGATGATTAGCAAGGACTCTTTCATACCCTCCAACTGTCCCAATTTGACAGGAATGGTATCAGCTAATGAGCTATTATCCCACTTTTTCATCTGCTTTTAAAATGTCCCACTTTCCCCTACTTCATCTGCTGCAAACCAAGCTCAAAGTGCAAAAGTAGTTTGTACTCATTAACTCAGAAGGGAGGAAAAGAGAAGAGGGAGCAAATTATTGCTTTTACCTGTAGGCTTAGGCAAAAGCAAACTGCTAGCATCTCCTAGCTTGTTATGTTCTTCCTCATTAATAACTTTCACCATCTTTACCACACACTCATAAAATCATAAGAGTTGGAAGAGACCATAAGGGCCATTCAGTCCAACCCTCTGCCATGCAAGAATTCAGTCACTGCCGATAGATGGCCCTCCAGCCTCTGTTTGAAAATCTCCAAAGAAGGAGACACCACCACACTGAAGCAGCATATTCCACTGCCGAACAGCTCTTACATCAGGAAGTTCTTCCTAATGTCTAGATGGAATCTCTTCCTGTACTTTCAATCAATTGCTCCGTGTCCTAGTCTCTAGAGCAGCAGAAAACAAGCTTGCTCCATCTTAAATAAGACATCCTTTCATATATTTAAACATGGCTATCATGTCACCTCTTAATCTTCTCTTCCCCAGGCTAAACATACCCAGCTCCCTAAGCCGCTCTTCATAGGGCATGGTTTCCAGACCTTTTACCATTTTGGTCATCTTCTGGACACATTCCAGCTTGTCAATCTAGAATTGTGGTGCCCAGCACTGGACACGGTATTCCAGGTGAGGTCTGACCAAAGCAGAATAGACTGGTGCTATTATTTCCCTCAATCTAGACAGTGTACTCCTGTTAATGCAGCCTAGAATTACATTTGTTTTAGCTGCTGCATCACACTGTTAACTCATGTTCAGCTTGTGGTCTACTAAGACATCTATATACTCCCCCAAATATAAGAATTCTGCCCCTTCTTAATGAAATTTTCCTGAAACCTTCAAATTTCTAGAATTTCAGAGTGAGATACTGAAAATCATTCACACCTAGAATTCATACAGTGGGTCCTTGGTATCCAGTGGGGTTTGGTTCCAGGAACCCCTGTGGCTACCAAAATTTATGTAAGCTCAAGTCCCATTTTATACAGTGGTGTAGTAAAATGGCGTCCCTTGTATAAAATGGCAAAATCAAGGTTTGTTTCTTGGAAGTGTGAGGGAGGGGATATTTTCAAGCCATGGATGGTGAATCTTTGGATGCAGAATCTGTGGATATGGAGGGCCAACTGTGTTTGCAGCGTCCACATTCTCCTGATAGTTCTGCTTGCCTCTTTCCTTTGAATGCCTAAATGGTGTTTCCAAATGCTAAAAATTTGGGAACTGAAAGAAAATTTCACTGAGGGGGCAGAATCCTTACTTAGACACTGTATTTATTTAGACACTAGACAGAATCCTTATTCAGACATTATATTGCTTTTGATGCAGCCTAGGATCACACTGGCTTTTTCCTTGTTGAAATTCATTTTGTTAGTTTTGGCCCAGCTCTCTAATTGGTTGAGGTCATTGTGAATTCTGATCATACTTTCTAGGATATTAGCTACCCCTCCCAGTTGGTATCATCTGTAATTTTGATAAGTATGCTTTCTATTTGATCATCCAAATCATTTATAAAGAGGTTGAATAGCAATGGGCTAAGGACCGAACCCTGTGGCACCCCATCAATTCTCTCCAAGATGAAGAGGAGACCTTGGTGAACATCCTTTGGGTTTGGTCAGTCAACCAATTACTAATTCATCTAACAAACAGTCGCACTATCTAGCCCACATTTTACTGATTTGTTTCCAAGAATATCATGGGAGACTTTGTCAGAGACTTTACTGAAATCAAGATATGCTATATCTACAACATTTCCTTCATCTAACAAGCTTGTATCTCTGTCATAAAAAGAGATAAGATTATGACTTATTTTTGAGAAACTCAAGTTGCCTTGTAGTTATGACATTCCTTTCAAAGTGCTTACCTCCTATTTAATTATCTGCTTTAGAAACTTTCACAGTATTGATGTCAGGCTGACTGGATGTAATTATTTGGATCCTCTTTTTTCCCCTTTTTGAAGATGGGGACAACACTTGCCCAGTCTGCTGGGACTTCTCCTGTTTTCCAGAAATTCTCAAAGATGCCACTGGTTCTGAGATTACTTCTGCCAGTTCTTTCAATAATCTTGGTATTACCTCATTGGAATTGTTTGAAATTGTGCCTTCAATATCTCATTTTTAAGAAACTCCCATCCATTATGAAATCACTTCTCTTTTAGTATTCCCTACCATAGGATAACACCCAGCATTTTCCTATGTTTACTGAAATCATCTTTCTTAAAGTCTGAAGTTTGTGTCTGACTATGTTTGCCTTAATAATAATATCTCAACAGAATTTATTAACAACTTAAGAAACAGATTCGCACTACTAAGCACAATAGACCAAAAACTATAGTCTGAAGCCAGAACAATAAAAAAGAGAAGAAAAACAAAAGGGAGATAGGAACAGACTAAGAATTATGAATGCAACAGTACAACAGCTTGTGCAGAAAGATAAAAAGATTTACTACAATGACCAATGCAGAGAAATAGAAGACAACAACAAAAAGGGAAGAACAAGAGATCTATTTTACAAGATCCGGGAGATCAAAGGAAAATTCAAACCAAGGACCAGGACAATAAAAATAACATAATCCAAGACCAGGAAGGAATAAAAAGACGATGGATGCAATACAGAGAAGAAAAATACTAAAGAAATTACAAAAAGGACACATGGAATGAAGAGCCATATGAAGATGAACCCCAGATTCTAAAAAATTCTAGTAAAATAATTCCCATAGGATGATAGGATGAAAATCAATTTATTTGAGATATGGTGCTGAGGAAGAGTGCTGAGGATCACAT
Source organism: Phrynosoma blainvillii (assembly GCA_026167975.1). Classification (NCBI taxonomy): domain Eukaryota; kingdom Metazoa; phylum Chordata; class Lepidosauria; order Squamata; family Phrynosomatidae; genus Phrynosoma; species Phrynosoma blainvillii. The sequence goes on along the minus strand of JANUYF010000004.1, from coordinate 19,923,932 downwards.
GGACAGCCAAAAGGACAAACAAATAGGTCCTAGAGCAGATCAAGCCAGAAACCTCTTTGGAAGCCAAGACGACCAAACTGAGGCTGTAGTACTCTGGACATATCATGAGAAAGGAGGACTCTTTGGCAAAAACAATAATGCTGGGAAAGGTGGAGGGAAGTAGGAAGAGAGGAAGGCCATGTGCCAGATGGATGGACTCTGTTAAGGAGGTCACAGGAATTAAGTAGAGGACAGAGACTCTTGGAGATGTCTTATTCATAGAGTCACCATGGGTCAAGATCGATTCAAGGATAGTTAACAACAACAACAAATGTTTGGCTTCCTCTTTCCGTTGTATAACAAACTCCAAGAGAACGTGGTCACTCCCACCTAAGAATCCTGCCACTTCTATCCCATTAACCAGGACATCACTGATGGTTATGATGAGATCTAAAATAGCTGATACCTTTGTTGCCTCTACCACCTTTTGGACAATGAAATAGTCTGCAAGGCAAGCAAATAATTTGTTGAACCTTATATTCTTGGCAGATTCTGACTTCCAATATCAGGGTAATTGAAATCTCCTATTACTGCTAGATCTCTCCTTTCAGAATGTGTAGTCATTGTTCCAGGAAGGTATCATCTAAGACTTCTGTCTGACCTGGAGGTTTGTAGATCTCCACATTGACATCACTGTTGTTTCACTCTCCCTTAATTTTTACCCAGATGCTCTCAACTAGCTTCCAGGATTTAAGTCATGAATTTCTTCACAGATGTAGGCATCTTTGACACATAATACTACTTCTCCTCCGTTTCTGTTTGATCTGTTTCTCTGAAATAGGTTATACCCTATTACTGCATCCCAATCATGAGACTCATTTCAGTGATGCCTATTATATCATATTTGTTTTATTGTGCTCAGAGTTCAAGTTCATCCTGTTTATTTCTGGGGGGAAAACAAAATTATGCTAGCGGGCTCAACAGGAAATAGCTTTCCAAAAATGCTGAGCCTAGAGTAAACAACTTATTAACCTTTTATAGGATCCCACAAATTTGGAGAGCAATTCTCCCTCCTTCCTTGGTCCCCTAGTTTCACAACATTCAGCATTTCTTGCTAAGCAGACATTGTTTTCAAAATATAGGAGTCTTATGTAGGACATAGGAAATGTTTACAGTACAAGATGACTGCGGCCTTATCAATGCAACCTTGACAGCAGTAAAGAGCACAGAGCTAATAGAAACAAATAGACAGAAGAATTTCCAAAGTCTCATCTAGAGTTCCAGTTGATTATCTAGTCCAGGAGTTGGCAACCTACAGCCCGCGAGCCGCATCTGGCCCGAGGACACCCACTTACCGGCCGCCACTGCCGCCGCACATTTTGGCTGCCGCACGTGTCGCAGCCGAGACTCGTTTGCGCATGTGCAGTACTCCTGCGCATGTGCAAACGAGTCGCGGCCGCCATTTTGGCAAACAAAATGGCGGCCGCGACATGCGCAGAGGCAGCGCGCACGGCGGCGGCAACACACACACATGAGCACGTGCACCGCCATTTCCCCCCCCCCCCCGGCCCGCCGGAAGGGACCACCGCAAGGGACCGGCCCCAGGTAAGTGAAGGTTGCCGACCCCTGATCTAGTCTGACCCCAAATCACAGGCAATCATGGACATTTTAAAATACAATTTTCAGGCAATTGGCTACTTCACTAAGACCATAAGCCATTCCCTCATCTGACTTTTAAAGGGTTTTTTTTTTCCTCTCCCACTATTGGGTTCTTGTGCTATTTGCCGTGTTCTCTGTATAACATTTGGGATATTATCTCCAGCACTTGATGAACTCCTGCCCTGAAGAATAAAGTCTCCCTCCCCTACATAACACAGTCTAAAGCCCTCCTGATCAGGTCTATGAGCTTCTTAGCAAAAGTGCTCCTGCCATCTACTGTGAGGCGCAACCTTGCCAGATGTTCAGCTCCTGAAACCGCAGACAATGGTGCAAGAAGCCAAATCATTCCCAGCAGCCCTATCCATATAGCCAATTGTTTACCTCCATTATTCTCTCTCTTCCTGGGCTGCGTCTTTGAACTGGGATGAGTGACGAAATGACAACCTGTGCATCAAGGTCTTTCAGTTTCCTACCCTCTGCTCTGATGTTGCTTGTACGCATATGTACTGATTTTTCTCTGTGATAGGTTGGAGAGCACACTCTATTGTGCTTGCAGGAGTGAAGAATACAAGAAGACTATTTTGTTTCTGCTGGTTGGAGGGTTCTGGGAGCTACAATCCCCAAAAATAACTTTTCCAAGTTCTTCTGTTCTGATTTAGTCTTTCTGGGGCTCATTCCCATTACATTTAACCCAGTTTGTGATTCGCTTTCACTCCAAGTTGGTGAATCGATTCCAGTCCATGGGTCGTTCCCACTATGGAAGCCGGTCTTTTCTTTATTCACTTCTTTGTTGGCAGGATTGTCGTTCCCACTAGTTTGTGCCCTTTCAAAATGCCTGTCAATCATCTACACATCATCGGTGACGCAACCGGCAACACATTCAAGAAAACATAGGAGGGAGTCAGGGGTGCCGTGGCCAGAATCCCATCCCTCACTAGTATCCCATCCCTAACTAGTTTTTGTGGAAATCCACCATTCCCCCCCCCCCTTTTCCTTTCCCAGGACCCATCCTACATTCCAATTTTCTGTCCAGGAGGAATTCCAAACCACCCTCCATTCTGAGCTTGACTAGGAAGCATGTCCTCCAAGTTCTGCAAAAACTGGTGAGGGATGTGCCAACCCTTTGCCACAGTAATCCCTCCCCTTCAGTTTGATGGGATTCAGGTCCTTCGTTCCCACTTGCTGAACATGCTTGCTAATTGCTTCTTTTCAAAAGAACTACCAAAAAAAGAAAGAGCGCTTCATCGTGATTGAAACCAAGTGCAGTCAGTTCAGAACCGGTTTCAAGTGGGAAAGACAGACATATAACCCAATCAGCAATTCATTTTAAATCACAGTGGGAATGAGGCCCTGGAGATCTTTGATGTTTCCATTCATACTTCAGCTCTGCTTAATGCCAAAAATACAAACTTGTGCCTTCTAGTGGGAAAGCACAAAAACTTCAGCATGTGTAATATTACCCAGTCATGCTTGTAGGACATGATCAAGCATGGATCTGACATAGTGGTTGGTACGTTGGACTATGATTTTGGATGCCAGGGTTTGAGTCCCCACTCAGCCATGAAACCCACTGGGTGACCTTGGGCAAGTCCCATGCTCTCTGCCTCAGAAAAGGGCAGTGGCAAGCCTCCTCTGAACACATCTTGCTAAGAAATCACCGTGATGTCTTAACGTCACCATACATTGAAAATTATTGAAGGCTTATAACACACACACACACACACACAAGCTTGTTTGGCTCTGTAGGGTCAGAATCCCCCAGTCCGCTAGATGTAGGGCTGCAGCTCCCAATCTTCTTCGCCATGGCTTCCTTCATTGAGTTGATCCATGTGCTGCTATCTGGTGTTCCTCTTTTTCTATTACTTTCCAATAGATATAGATGACATCACCATGAAAGCCCTGCAATTTATTTACATAATTTTATTTATTTAATAATTGGTGCATGTCTAAAAATTTAGAATGAGTTATTCTTTTTTTAAAAAAAAAAAACCTGATCCACCCTGTGTCCTTTAGCAAAAGGATTGTTTTTGCTTTTTTGTTTTTAAGTTCTGGATAAAGGTACTACTTTGTAGGTACTTTTTTCTGAAATAAACATATTACTATTTTCTGAAATAAACATATTCCATGCAATTTTCTTTCTCACAGATGTATCATTCTACTTTCTAGACATCTGTCAACCCTGTGATCTTGGGAGTACACCATCTCTGACCGTGGGATCAAGCAAGGCTTTTGGAAACAGGATATCAAAGTATTGATATTGGAATCGGAAGTCACGGTGGAGAAAAGACAATCCTATGGAGTGTCACAACATGTTTTATGGTGCCAAAGTCCCATTAGAGGATGTTTTTAAAAGGGCCCATGTATATATGTTTTCTCTGTAGAGTGCTACTTGCTTGCCAGCTGTTGTACACTTACATTAACAATGCAGAGATGTCAGTGTTTGGGGAGTACCCTTTCTAGTTGGTGCTTAGTTTCACTGCATCCTTAAGATCAATTTGGTTTATACGTTTTCTGAAGAATTAGTAACTACTATACTTCACCTGAAGACTTCCTGGCTTGCTTCATACATGTGTAATGATGAGCTTCTGTACTCAAGGAAAGTTTGTCCATCTCAGCATTATACTGAATCCATCCTGAGTTGGGTTGATTGCTCCTCTGGTTTTCTTAAGAGCCGTTTTCTTAGTACCTGGATAGATTTTGTTCTTCTGCATGTAGAAAAGCCTCTGAGGCACTGGGAGAGCATATTGCTTAACACTTCCCATAACTCACCATATGCCAAAACATCTGGACTGTGAAACTCTGGAGATGTTAATAGGACACTGCCTTTACTTGTTCCAAGCAACTTTCTTTTTCTATTTCTAATGTACCATCTAAAACAACAAGACTTTCCAATGGAAGGCTCAAGCTTCTTTATAACTGAACTCATTTGTATTTCTTCACTGGTGCAAAGACAGAGATACTTATTTTTGTCAGCCTTAGATGCTGTAGTGCACAATACAGTTTCTTAAACCCTTGCCAATAGATTTTTAGCTTTTTTTCTAGGTCTCTCCATCTGATTGCACTGTTGCTCTTCAACTAACTGCTGAAAGGAGAGGGATAAAAACTGAGAGATGAAATCTTGTAATTGGAGAAATGTTTTCAAAGGCAACTTTGCTGCAGTCGGTTTTCATCCCACATGTACAAACAATGATAGGGAGTTTGAATTAAAGAAAGATTTTATACATTTTTGCTTGTTTATTGTAACTCAGTAAAACATAGACTTAATGTTTTTGGTAAGCTTTGCCTCTTGTGTCACTCTTTTGAAAAAAAGTTGTATCTTGTATGATGCACTAGAAACACCTCACTGTTAGATAGTAGAGACCTGTTGTATGTTAAAAAATCAGTAGCCAAGATCCTGCAGCATGATCATAACTATGACAGAACTCTGTCCATGTAGTGTTGACTTACAGTACCCCCCACAACCTACCTTCACAGCCTGTCAGCGCTCTGACCAAAGCATTTCTTAAGCTCGTCCCAAGGCACTGTGTGACCAGGAGGACCTCAGTCTCCAGTGCCTTGGAAATTCTTCAGCGTACTAGCAGGTTGGAAAGGTCAAGATTGGGCAGAGGGATGGGGGTCATGTTCAATCATTCGTGACCATAAACATGAATCCCTAGCATTTACAATATCATAAGCCTGTCTTACGCTATCTTAACTACTGAACATGATCATCGTCATTTATCATTATTTATTTACATATCATCAGTGTACCAACCAACATGTATCATTTAATCAACTCTGTGCATACAAAATAGAGGAGGTCAAACAAATTGTGCAGTCTGATGAACAATTTTAATTGTCAAGTTGTTAAAGCTCTGGTGTTAGCAATGTTTAAGAATATGGCTACTCACAAAGGAACACTGACCACATTAAGAAATCTGACTTCAATGCTATACGGTGCCTAAACTTACGCATACTTGGCTACCTAATAGAGGCACTAAGGAACTCTCCTAGTGAGTATCAGGGCAATGGCAAAAGTATCCCAATGTGCATTGAGCATCAGCACTCTCTAACCAATGTCCCAATGTGCATCAGGTCCTTTGCTGGCTCCCCTATGTAGTAATAGAACAAGATCTCCTTGCTGAATACAGACATTGTGAAACTGCCATCTCAAACAGACATAGGTTCACTTACAAAGACGTCATTCCCCAATGAATTCCGGACTCTGTTCCCTACAATTAGGCAAACACTACTCTGCTCACAGCATTTATTTTCCACTGTGTTTCAGGGAAACAGAAATCCTTCCAGTATCTGGATCTATATGGTAAAATTTCTTTAGTACAGAACTGAAAAAAACCTATAGCCCTCCCAGAGTCATTGGCTTCTAATTCCCAACAGTCTGAACATGCATGGCCAGTGGTCAGAATGAGAACTGGAATCCAGTCATGTCTAGAGGATTATAGGTTCCCCAGAGCAAGAACAATGGAAGTTTTAGTGATCCTAAAAACTTCCAGAATTTTGTTCTATCAACTTCATGGAAGAATTCATACCACTTGGGAAGTTAACAATACAGTTCCTCATCTTATATGTGGAGCTCAGAAACAGCAGCCAAATGGGTAGCCAGTTGTCGCCATTGCTGTAGTCCAGGGGTGGGCAAATGCAGCCTGCCAGATGTTGGACTGCAGTTCCCAGCATTCTTCACCACTGACTGCTGAGTAGGACTCACCAACAACTTGGGAGGCTGAACTTTACCCACTGCTATCCTGATACTATATATTTTAAATTTGTAAGCTGCTTTGTGTCCCAATTTTGGGAGGAAAGGGGGATATAAATAAATATCGTCAGATACCTTCTACAGTGCCAGCCCAGCCCATTCCTCTTCAAATTCTACCAGACCAATGTAGCCTTTGGCTCCTGCTTCCTTGACAGTAAATAAGCTTGTCTTTTTCACCATACCCACTTGATGTGCTTACAGTAATCTCTGTTGTCTCTTCCTTCAAATGAAGAAACCAAGTTGGGCATAGGCATTTTTGCTAGCTAGTTCCTGGGTCTGTCCTAGTCCATGACTGACAAAAGGCTTCCCCAGTCAGGAAGTCTATTGCCAAGTTGTAGAGAACTTATTTCATCACAGGACCTTGGGTTTTTCATCACATCTGTAGTTTTCAAAGGAGTAATCATGCTAGTCTGTTGTAGCAAAAATACAGAATCCTGTGGCAGCTTAAAAGCTAAAATTTATTTTGTCATGAACCCTTGAAAGCTCATGGCTATAATAAAATGGCTAATCTTTAAGTGCTTTTATTTGATCACACACAACGTGCATTGATTTTTAATCCATTTTTTAAATGCTAATGCTAACCTTTGCTTCTCGTTCATGGCACACACCAAATATTACTTTTTCCAGTTACGGCTATGGTTTCAAGCAGCCCTGATAGATCTGGTCAAAGATCCATCTCAGGCAGGGTAGGCAGTATCAGCAGGTCCAAGGTCTAATTTCACCACTAACTCCCATTACGAAAATTCAGCAGCAGTCCTCCAAAAGCTCTTTGAAACAAACAGGAAACATTTCTTTTAATGGTCATTTTCTGGTTTTGACAATAAAGCTCACAAAACCCTGTAAACATTTTTTGCTTGTTTGAAAGCTTTTGGTAAATTGAGAATGACTTGATGCTTCTAGAAAACCAGAAGCTGTGTCTGGCCATAAGATGAAGCATTTTACTTTGACCCTGTGCCAGTCAGGAGGTAAACTGCCACCTGAGGAACCACAGCTCATCGGAAGAGGGCATGCACAAGACTTACTTGCTGGCACTGCCAGTTAAAAGGATCAGAAAGCCAGCGATGGATCACAAGATCAGCCTAAGTCCCTGGAGAGATGCTGCAAGACAGCAGACAGCAATGAGCTGGATCAACAAGTTGTCTAAGCTAATACAAGGTAAGCTTTCTATGCCTTGGAGCAGAATGTTTTGGATATCGCAAATAGGAAACGTACAGTATTCAATGTAAGAAATGGAACATTATAGCACTAAAGTTTATTAGGCTGGAGGTTTTCCCACCTGTTCTGTGACAGACAGCTGGTATAGCATTAAAAGGACTTTTGTTGTTGTGTGCCTTCAAGTCATTTCTGACATATGGTGAGCCTATCATGGGGTTTTCCTGGCAAAGTTTCTTCAGAGGGGATTTGCCATTGCCATCCTCGGAGGCTGAGTGTGACTTGCCCAAGGTCACCCAGTGGGGTTCATGGCCAAGTTGGGTATCGAACCCTGGTTTCCAGTCTCAATCCAATGCTTGCCACACTATAGCCAGTGTCCCAATTTAAATCTCATCTCAATTATAGACTCCCAGTGTGTCAGGTTAGGCATTATTTCTGCTGCAAGCTATGCAATGGTTCATAGGTGAGGCAAGCCTACACAAATATCACAGTTTAAAGGCCCTTGGGACACATGCAACTCCCACCTGTGAAGCATCTAACAGCCTCCTATGCAATCTCTTATCTGCATGGGGATTGCATTTGAGCTTTTAAATGCTGTTGCTTTCACAGCATCAGGAGTGGTTCTCCCTAATCCAACACTATGATGAATGCAAGATGGGAAGCCTTTGTCCTCCATATTTTGCAGACTACAATTCCCATCAGCCCCAGCCAGCACTATTACATGATGGATTCAGACTTCAGGAAAAGATAGACCTCGACATTAGGTAGAACTTCCTGACTAGAATTGTTCGATAGTGGAACTCACTCCCTCGGAGTGTGGTAGAGTCTCCTTTGGAGGTCTTCAAACAGAGGCTGGATTGTCATCTGTCCAGGGTGCTTTGATTGTGAGTTCCTGCATGGCAGGGGGTTCATTGGATGGCCCTTGGTTCTCTTCCAGCTTTACGATTCTATGATTATGGCAGCTTCAGTTTAAAACCTATAGGGCACTTTGGAAAATTCAGCCTTACAGAATTTAATATTAGCCCAGTAAAACAATAGTACCTTTCTGCACTGCTATAATGATTTATTATTATTATTATCATCATCATCATCATCATCATCATCATCATCATCTTTATTTATATTCTGTATTTTTCCTAAGACTGGATTCAAGGCACTTCCTGGGATCATATCTAAAAGGCTATAAAAATATTCACTAATAATGTGTTTACCAATATAAGCTAATAGCATCAGAAAGCACCCACTCATTTTGTAGCTCAGAGGTCTTTGGTCAGATGTTCTTTGCAGGCTGAAGCACATTAAACTGAAGGCTTTGTAAGACCAAAACAAGTATCAGGCCAGTTTACAATTTTAACACCTTTAATTTAAAACTTTTGCCAAGAAAAAAAAATTGGTTACAAAAAAGAAAAGTTCTCTATACAAAAGAACAGAAGTACTCATTTCACAATGAAATCTGCCATTCTCTGTCATGTTGAGAATGGAAGGGGTACTCTAGGTGAATCAATAAAAGCCAAAGTGAGCATTCATAACCCGAGGGTTAGCTTTTAACATCCAGAAAAGGCACACGGCAACGCCATCATCATCAGATGGATGCAAAATGATGATCTGAATGCACCTAACAGCACATTATGAAGAAAGAAGACTTCCCATAACACATTTGTTTCATGTGCAAAGGCATTCCAAGAGCCACATCCTGCTTTGAAAAGTACACAGAGCATGGTATTCATCCACAGATCTGAACTTCTGCAAAAAAACAAAACAAATTGTTGTTGTATGCCTTCAAGTCATTTCCAACTTATGGCGACCCTAAGGCGTCATCATGGGAAGGGGTTTGCCATTGCCATCCTCTGAGGCTGAGAGAGTGTGCCTTGCCCAAAGTCACCCAGTGGGTTTTTATGCTCGACCAGGGAATCAAACCCTGATCTCCAGAATCGTAGTCCAACACTCAAACCACATCACCAGTGGGGTTCTTGAAATTACAAATCATTAAAGCAGCTTGGCTGCTTGGAACTGGAAATTGCTACAAGGAAAAGGAATATAATTGTTTGCCTTTTGCCACCATGTTAAATGAGAAGCCGTTCATATAGGATTAAGAGCCACCCTGTGATCCTTCTTTATGGTGTAAAATTGAAAGGCCTCTTATTCTGGGGCTGGTCATATGCCACTCAGGTAGGCTAAAACAAATATCAAATTCCTTAAATTAAGGCCAAACTTCACCATTCAGAAGTACTGCTATACTTCAGAACCAGTGTTCCAAGACAGAAGAGGGCATTACATCTTTGGATTCTTCACTCTACCTTTTTTCATGAATAGCTAAGATTCCCTATTTGAAGAAGGCTAGCATGCCAGGAAGATATATTCTAATCTAGCCTATCCTGGCTCTTTAAAAAAACAGCATGGGAATATGTTCAGCCTTATCATTCCTGCCAATATTTGTTAATAAGCCTGTAATGTTTGCTTTTTCCTGGATGTAGAGGTCAGCTCTGACAGCTTTGTAGGCACGACCTTCCTAACACATTTAGTACTTGAACAGAGCAACTAATATGCAGTGATTAATTTATCCTGGAGTACTTGATAAGGTGAATTCAGATCTTAAAAGCAGTCTTTCACTTCACAATCAGATGCTGCTTTCAGAATTAAATGCTTGGCTTGGGCAAAGTTACAGTCAAATGCTTGGGCTTGGATCCAGAGAAAGAATATCCACCCACGAAAATTTAAGCAAGGATTTCATACCAGTTTTGATACTTCAATTCCTAGTACTAAGAGCCAAGTTGCAGTTCAGTTTTGAGAAGCTGTTTATGACACTGGAAAAATGTTCTGATGAAGACAGCAACCAAAGCTGTGCACTGCTCTACCCTCTACACATATTCTCCTTTTGGACGCCAGTCAGGTAACTACTGTTATATGTACGAAAGAACTGAAAAAGCACTATGGCAGCCTCTTTCAAATTGGTGCCCTACAGATGTGTTAAGTCTACCATTTCCATCCTCCAGCCAACATGGTCAGGCTAGTTAGGGATGGTGGGAGTTTATTCTAATACATCTGGAGGGCATCAATATGAGAAACCGGAATCCCCACATTTTACAAACTAAAATTAATGAGAGGATACATATTCCGAATCTTGGGAGCTTGTATATTTATTTAAAAAAACAAAGTAAAAATTGAGGAATGAGCCATTGTAAAATTTATGAGTACGATTTGAATGATTTCTTTATCCCTTTCAGTTAGACACATTAATCACTAGGTTTCTACTTTTGTAAAGACTACCACAGTGGGTCTGTTCACACTTTCGTGAACTGCTCACAGAGAAAATGTGCAGTGCAGATGCCTCTCCTTCCAAATTCAGCACAACTAGCAACTATACATTTCTAAAAGTCTACTGAGTGGAAGGAACATCATAAGGTCCAAAACATTCACAATTACTTCACTGACCCTCTCATTCTTGTATACCTACAGAACCTGTACCTGCTGAATTAACAGCCATTTTTAGCTTCATTTTGCTGATCAGAATACAGAAATGAGATAATTTTTGCTAATATAATTTTGGAAGAGGTGAATGTTTCTTGGATCAATGGAGAAGGCCATGCTACCCAACACAGCTGAGAGAAGAGGAGAGGCCAATGGCATTAAGGTAATAGGGTAGTTCTCTTGCCGCCATCTGAGTAGATTGATCAAAGTCCACTAATAATTCCCCCTATTACAGTCATCAATGACCCCACATGTGTAGTGATATTACACTTCCCTTCTTGCAATTAAATTAAGAAACTTTAGGTGCCTAAGTTCTTCCAGCATAAAATATGGTCAGGGAGTGAGGAACAGGCATCATTGGTTTTTATTAAGCCAAGCAGCCTCTTTCCGATTGTACCTTATTGTTAAGAAAGTGATTTTGTGAACTACCTAACACATCTGCAGTCACTCTTGCCTTTTTAACATCTGTAGAAAAGATGCATTATCTTCTTCGATTCTGCATGAAAGCCCAGAAATGTACATCCATCCATCAAAGAACCAAGTATATTTTATCAGAATCATATACATACTATTTACTCGGATGTATGCCTCATTAAGCTCAAGAAGACTTCCTCCCAAGTCAGTGTACAAAGGATTGTGACACCTTAATACATCAATTTGCTATGCTGAAGTTGCAAATGCATTTTAGGCATCTGCAGTATATTTTCCAAATAGAAATTAACAGTCATCCCTTTCTTTCCTGCTTCAGTGGTTCAAATTGCCATCTCTCCTGACTGAAACAATTGGACAAGCAGTACTTGTTGCTGCCACCCAGCCTGTCACTACTAAATAAAGGTGAAGTTAGTTACAGATACCTGCAGTGCTTTCATTAATATTAGAGGCTGAACTTTAAGCCTTCTGTGAATTTACATTAGAAGGAGAGTGGTCTTAAACATGGCTGTGAACAGAACCATAGACTCTAGGTCTCTGGCATGAAAAGAGGTTTACAAGACAGATGGAGCAACATCAATTCACCTGAGGAGGTTGGTAAGAGAAAGTACACGTGCTAGACAGTATTAAAAATGTGTTTTCTTTTTAATGGCAGCATTGACGAGCAATATTCAAGAGCCTGAAGTAAAATCAATCTTGTGCCTTCAGCTGTGTTGTCTTCCACCAAGGACAAACAAGAATGCTTAATGGATTTGACCCAAAAGTACTAGAGCAAACCTTGACCTTGAATATACTCCACAGTAGGAATCATTCCTATGTACGATTGAAGATGTTCCTCTCACACACCACCAAAAAAAAGGGGGGAAGGAAAAGAAGCAGAAAGTTTTTTCATTGGTCGCCCAGTCGAAAACCCTGCCCCCAGTTGTGTCTTCCTTCACCCTGGCGATTGTCTGCGGGTCTGCGCATGCTGGCAGGTGGTACACCAAATCCTGACACTCCTCCTCTCCTATTAGGCAGCCAGTGGTACCTGGAAGATGGAGGCATGCAAAAGAACCATTCACATGTATGCCTGTGCATCATCACCTGACTTATATATCTATTAAATTGTAATGGTTAAGAGGCAACCAATCGAGAAGTGAAGCTAAAGATGTAACAAATTCAGTATTCACTAGATTTTCATGCATTCTGATCCAAAACTTTCTAAAACAGCCAGCATTGTGATTCAGAGAAGCATTTTTTAAGCTCAATGTGTTCTGCCAATTTAGATTCTATCAAGGGTTTAAGAAAATTGCAGTGATGTTACACTTTCTTGCTTTAGTGAAAATTCACCGCATTTTAATAAATTAACCAGTGTTAAACTGGCAACTTCTCCATCAATGGCAAAGAATATTTTGGCAAGCATTGCAAAAACACACATGATAAATGGGAGCCCCTATATTTATCAGGGCCTTATCCCCTGTGGGAGGGGGAGTACTGTTATATGAGGAGCGATGACATCACTGATGGTGTGAGGGCTACCATCCAATTAGATGGCCATTAGAAAAGAACCTTCTGGATGGTTGCTGAAGAGACCGTTGAGCCTGTTAAGAATAAGAGCTGAGAAAAAGCAAAGTCTCTGCTTTTAGCCTTTTTCTTAGTCAGGGATTCAAGATTGGCTCTGTTTGGCTCAAACGATTATTATTTTGTAACTTTTAAGTTTGCACCTGGAGGATCAATCGTCCTCTATGTCTTATCCTTTAATGTTCTTTACTTTATAAGAAACCCTTTTCTTTAGTACTCTGCCTCTTTCTTCATTCCTTTAAATGGCCTTAGCTCAGCTAGTGTCTGTTCTTATTGTAGGTTACAGCAGTGTCCCAATGCATTGCTGGAATGTGACCAGTTAAATCATCGGGTGGTGGCAGCAAGTTGGGTTTTTTTATTAAGATGGTCTCGAGGGGTCACATCCAGCTCAGTGGAGTGGAGTGGGACCATAGAGAACCTTCACAGCACATCATCTGACAAATGTTAAAGCAACTACAGTTGCCAGCAGTTCTCTGTAAATAGTAAATCAGATTTCATCCTTTTGTTCAGAACAGATAAAACTAGCGCATTATTAAAGAACAGGTACATGAACCTGTGCTTCTTTGCTCTCTCCTTATATTCCTGTTGTTGAGTTGTGGCTTCATATGTGTGTCTTTTCTTGCTCTCTCCTCATCTGTTCATTCTCTCACTCTGACCATGAAACCATTTTCTTTTTTCTCCCTGTGTTTTGCTACTATGCTTTCAGTGTCCTGGCCTATTCACTCCTATTTTATCTCTTCTGTGTTCTTCATTTGAGCCCATGGACGGTCACAACAGGCCAATATTTAGACCCAGAGCTTTGGACCCCCCAAGATCCCCTAAGCAATGCTGTGATAGACCACACAGAAAGAAAGTAGAGTTCTATCAGACACTTATCCAGCACCACCTCTGCGACAAATGCAGGGGCAGTATTTCATGTCACCTTGTTTCAGTATTACATCTGGAAAAGAAGTGCACAGTTGTAGGCAGTGGCGACTTGGCTGCACACATATTGCCTGCTTTCTCTACACGATTTCAATTAGGCTTGACAGTATGATATTTGGTAGTAGTCCCAAGTTATCTATTTTTAGGATGGGGCAAAGGCAAAAACTAAAATTTACAGATGGAAGCTATAAGAAGTGACACAAAGAAGATGGAAATGGAGCAAATATAGTAAAAGAGACACATAAGTCAGCAATGGAAAGGAGCAGATGATTAAACAGTGTGTTTGTGAATAAGCCTACTTAGCTTTGGACTTTACAGCAAGTTAGTTCTGTCCTCAAATAGGTTGCTTTCAGTTTTACCTGACAATTCTATTATCACTTTTTCCTTTCTCACTTTGACAGATGTCTTCTATTGTTTCAGTTCAAAACATCTTCGTTTCTTTTGTTTCCAGTGACAGAGGGACAGATTCTGCTCAAATGTAGCAATTAACTCAATTATGGTTTCCTCTACTTGGAAACACTTGCTGTGTCACCTAAAATATCTCACTACTGCCACTACAAATTATTTTTCAACTGACTAAATTAGGTAATTGATCAATATTTCCAAGTGAGAAGGCCTGAATATTTGTTTAAAGGAGACAGTCAACTTACAGGAACTGAGGTGTTGACAGGAAATTTCTTCCCCCCAAGTCCATTGGATATTTAAACATTAAGAAGAAGTACAGATGACCAACCAGGTTGCCAATTAATTCATTGATGATACTGCAGGGGACAAAAAACAACATTTTTACAGCTCTGACCGCTAAGAAGCAAAACCATTTCTGCTGCCCATCTCTATGTATAGGAACTTATGCACATTTCCAGGCCACCCACCTATGCTGATTGAAGAAGAAATATATCCTGGAATCTATATAAAATTTATAGGGGAAAGGATCCTAACCCTTGAGTTTCACACAAAGCTGACAGCTGTGTGCTGTAAAACTGCATTTGAGTACCAAGATGGGCCAAGTGCCAGCGTCAAAGTCTTCAGGAAACATCTACTTGACTCACTTGTGTTCTGAATTTGAGTCCTTGAGATTCAAATGGTTCATTACTGTATTATGTCCTTTGGATATTAGTCAACAGTTCCTAATTCTCACCACTTTACACATAGGAGGTAGAGAAAAAATGTAGTGAGGGCTAAAAGCATATACCAGATTTTTTTTCAGTAGCTGATTCACAATTTATTTACTTTTATTTATTTATTTACTTCACTGATATGCCACCTTTCTCCCAGAGTGGGACCCAAGACAGCTTCCAGAAATAGCAAAGCCACACATGTCAAAACTAGGGGAAAGTGAGGAAATGAGCTGGTAAGTCAATTTTAGAAACTTCATTCCTACGCCCACTACGCCTTGAAAAAGGAAGGACACAGTAGTGTATGTGTGTTTCTGAACAATCTCACAGAGACCAGGAGTTGTAACAACTTGATCTTCCTATCCTAGGTTTTCTGTGGAACTTTTCCCCCTCTAGATTATTCACAGAACTGACCAGGGGTACTCAAAATTGAGGCAAAGGATGAGGCAGGCAAAGGGAAAGGGGAAAATGCTACTTTGTGCTAATTCAGCCCTTTCCCACATATCCAAATGTTATGAACGTATTTCAGGATATGTGTAAGTTACATTGTACTGCAATGTTGTATGTACAGACACAGGCATACTCCTTAAGAATATTTGGAAATACTTACGAGCCTCCAATGATGTAGTTGAATCCCAGAATGACCCATGGTAAGTAGCATGCCTATGAATACAACAGTATACATGAGTTTGTTAAGAACAAAAAAAAAAATCCCTGGGAAAGAGGTAAATTCACAATCTGATCTTCATCTGCTTTAGAATGCTCCAAATGTAATCCCTTAAGTGATGAAACATTATGTAAGTGCTAAAACACACTGCGAGTCTTTTAAATATACAGTAAGAAAATTTCATGGCACAAACGTTTCTTCAAAGCTTTAAAGCAGGGGCCGGCAACCTACGGCCCGTGGGCCGGTTCCAGCCCAGGTCCGGGCACTTACCGGCCCAGGCGAACCTCTGCCACTGCTGCCATGCGTTTTGGCCGCCGTGCGGCCGCGACGCATTTGTACATGTGCAGAAGTACTGCGCATGTGCAAACGAGTTGCGGCCACCATTTTGGAAAAGTACTGCGCATGCGCAAACGCGTTGGAAATCAAAATGGCGGCTGCGACGTGCAGAGGCAAATGTGTGCGCGCGCGCCACGGCGGCAGTGGCAGCGGCGGGGGTGCGCATGAGCGCGCGCACCGCCATTCCCCCCCCTCGGCCCGGCGGAGGGGAGGACTTCAGGAGACCAGCCCCCAGCTCAAAAAGGTTGCCTACCCCTGCTTTAAAGGGATCAAGAAGAAAACATTTAAAAAGACTCTGCTTACTAAAACTTAGACCTTACCTTAAACCGTGTCCCAAACCAAAATGACACCATCATGTCTCTGTTCAGCTGGGCCCAAACATAAAGCACAGACATGATCAGTGGGATCATCAGCAACTGCAGGAGAATGAAGAAACAGAAATGTTAACAATGGATACAGAAAACCAAAGATAATTTGACAATAAAAAGAAATGCAAATGTTCACTTCTGTCTCTAAAGGCAGCCCTTCCCAAATAGGTATCTTCCAGATGAGCTGGATTACATGACCCAGCTATCTCAATCAGCATAGCCTGATAGTCCCAGTAAGAACAAGGGCCCTCCCTCCAGTCCATCTGCCTTGGTCTAGGCTTTAGAGGGAGAAAAGATATGCGGGACATATTCCCCTTCCCCACCACCATTCCCTTCTCCTTTTATGCCTTGTCTTTTTAGATTGTAAGGGCAGGGAAATGTCTAATTAACCATTTGTAAGCCGCTCTGATAGCCTTTTGGCTGAAGAGCAGGGTATAAATACTCCAAATAAATAAATAAATGCTTAAAGTCCAACACTTCTTAAGGCCAGGAGTGGTCTCTCCATATCTGCCAGTGTAAAGTCAAGGAGAATAAATCCTGTAATAAGCATGTTTCATAATGTTTGTTTCTCTGCTTGCACCAGGCCTACTAAGCCAAAACTAGACAACCAGCAACAGAACAGAGATAAATCCCCTAATGTTGTTAACCACCAGTCAGTGAACATAACAGTGCACAGCTAGTGGAGAGCTTTCAGTGAGTACAAGGTTGGGCAGCATCTGTCCATCTAGAGGCCCTAGAGACCCCTGAAGTGGTACACTATCAACAAAAAGTTTTTTTCACTGAACAAAGAAGAATCACATTCCTGGAAGCCCTGGGGAAAGTCAATCTTTCAAATAAGCACCCAGTCCTGCATGTTGTTTTGCTTGAAAAATAAGTTTTTATGAAACTAGAAATTATCTTCTTTTTCCAGTTTTGTTTTCAGGGTGTAGTGCGGACCAAGTTGGGTCCCAGTGAGGGAATACTGTCTCCAGACCTGCCTACCCCAGCTTAGTACATCAATGCATAAAGAGACACTCCTTCCATGCTCACATTTATTCAAGAAATGCTATGATGTCTCCAAAATGAACATCTAGGGATATATGCTTATGATTGTAGCTCTTGGAATTATAGCAGTCTGCTGAATATATGGTAAGAAAAACAGGGAGTCAATTTTGACCTGATGCTGGCACTGGTAGAACTGAAATTCATGTTAGAAATGGCTCATGCAGAGTTTTAAACTACCTTCTTCAGAACTATCATTTTGATGTTTGCATAAGTAGATCCTCTGCCAGACAGAAGTGTTGCTTTACTTTCAGCGCAAGCTTTAAAAAGAAGCGAATGTGACACAAGACATGATGCTGTGAAAGGAGAGGGTGTTTTTCCTCCACAAAGGTGTTAACATCAGGCCTTTTAATTAAAATACCAAGTTATACAACACATTTCTGCTTAATCATGCCTTGGACTAAAAAGGCTCACATAAAATTTTAGTGAAAAAAAGTGTCCCTCACATTCTCCTTTCTTGTTGTTAGGTCCCTTCAGCTTATGGCAACCCTATCATAGGGTTTCCTAGCAATATTTATTCAAACTAGGTTTGTCACTGCTTTTCTCTAACGCTGAGAGTATGCAATTTGCCCAAAGTTACCCAATGGATTTCTATGGCTGGGGTATGTGTGTAAGTCTTCAAGTCACCTGTGAGGCAGGGATTCAAACTCTGGTCACCATATCCTAGTCTAACACTGAAACCAGTACACCATGGTGGAACCCTATTCTGCTACTGTGAAATAAAGTTTTCTCCATTTAGGAAAAATGGTTATGAGGGAAGACTTACAAAAAAGATACATAGGGGTTTGTGCTGGAAGACAAGCAACTCAATCCCTCAGCATTGTGACAGGAAAAAAACTCATCTCTAATCAGCTGCAGATCTGGGGGGGGGGGGATTACCATATTTTCCGGCGTATAAGACGACCCGGCGTATAAGACGACCCCCAACTTTTCCAGTTAAAATATAGAGTTTGGGATATACTCTCCGTATAAGACGACCCCTCTTTCCAACACACACCAAATAAAAATTTTAAAAAAATTACCAGTAGATTTGATTTCAATATGGTAATTTTAATTCAAATGCTTATGACATGCAGGTACTTAGCAGGAAAACTGTCACTTATAAACACAACAAACTACAGCTCCCATGTTCCCTAGCATTTATTTCTGCAGTGTGTTTTGGACCTTGCTTTTTTAAAAATAGTCCAGATTTAAATGCTGCTTTAAAAATTATTTCCATTTCCCAGCTATGAGATGGTTGGGGGGAAATGGGAAAGTGTTGGGGGGAAGGACTGCCAGTATACTACTAGGTGATGCCTTCTGGGGTATGTACAATGTGCAGCCAAGTAAGTGACCCTGGGCATGTCACACACTCTCAGCCTCAGAGAATGGTAATGGCAACCCCCATTTGAAGAAACACGCCAAGAAAACCCAATGATAAGGTTGCTTTAGGGTCACCATAACTCAGAAAGGACTTGAAGGCACACAAGAACAACAAAAAAGTCTGCAATTGTTTCATGGGTAGTACATGGGAATAAGAGCCAGCATGGTGTAGTGGTTTGAGTGTTGGACTACCACTCTGGAGACCTGGGTTTGATTCCCCACTCTGCCATGAAACCCACTGGATGAACTTGGACAAGTTACACACTCTCAGCCTCAGGGGAAGGCAATGACAAACCGCCTCTGAGCGGATCTTGCCAAGAAAACCCTATGATCACCATAAGTCAGGAACAATTTGAAGGCACACAACATACACATATAACCTCCAAGTTAAGGAACTTGGGTCTTCTTTAGATAAATCTTCAGGGGTACTCTCTCTGATTGTACAGAATTATTTGTTAAAGAACCTATGCCCAAGCAACACATTAACTTTGGCAGCATCTGCATTGCAGAAATTTATTAAAGCAGTTTTACACCGCTTTAAATGCCCTGGCTCAAGGCTATGGAATTCTGGGATGTACAGTTTTGTGAGATACTTAGCCTTTTCTGTCAGAGAGCTCTGATACCACAAAGAAAACTGCAGATCCTAGAAGTCCATAGGAAGGAGCCATGGCAGTTAGAGCGGTGTCAAACTGCATTATTTCTTCAATGCAGACTCAGGCTGCATCCATACAACAGAACTGGCTTCCTTCTCTTTCTCCCTTCATCCTCATCCCCCTCTTTCTGTCCTTGGCCCCTTTTTCCTTCTCTCTCCATTTGCAGACCCCTCTTTTTTCCCTGGCCCCTTTCTCCCTCCATTTTCAGACCCCTCTTTCTTCCTTGGACCCTTCCTCTCTTCTCCCTTCATTTTCAGACCCCTCTTTTTTCCTTGGACCCTTCCTCTCTTCTCCCTTCATTTTCAGACCCCTCTTTTTTCCTTGGACCCTTCCTCTCTTCTCCGTTTTCAGACCCCTCTTTCTTCTTTGGACCATTCCTCTCTTCTCCCTTTGTTTTCAGACCCCTCTTTTTTCCTTGGACCCTTCCTCTCTTCTCCCTTCGTTTTCAGACCCCTCTTTTTTCCTTGGACCCTTCCTCTCTTATCCCTTCGTTTTCAGACCCCTCTTTTTTCCTTGGACCCTTTCTCTCTTCTCCCTTCATTTTCAGACCCCTCCTTCTTCCTTGGACCATTCCTCTCTTCTCCCTTCGTTTTCAGACCCCTCTTTCTTCCTTGGACCCTCTCTCCCTTCTCCCTTCATTTTCAGACCCCACTTTCTGTCCCTGGCTTCCTCCTCCTTCTCTCCCCACTCCCCGTTCTCATCCTCCTCCTTCTCTACCCAGTGTATAAGACGACCCCCGACTTCTGAGGCCCTTTTCCAGGGTCAAAAAGTCGTCTTATACGCTGGAAAATACGGTATCTTTCTTTGTGGAGATTCAGGCAAGGAAAAGAAGGCATAGCCTGGGAGAGACTTCAGGAGCCAAGAGAATCTTGGTGGGTTGCATGTTGAATTCTCATAGCTCATAGAAGGCAGGAGGACAGATTACTCCATCCCTATGAGAACAACACACTAATCCCTGTTGATACCCTTATAAAAGACCCAGGAAAGATGTTCCCTGCATATGTCTCAATGTGGGAGCTAATGAAGAGGGCATATGTCTATTTCTGGAAGCCAACCACTGCAGAAGCAGGGGGAAAGAGACATTAGATGAAAGTTCTACAACTCATGAAATTCAAGTACAACTCTGAAGATGAGGAGTAAAAGGGGACAGCAGGAAAGCCCCTTGCTGCTGGGTTTGAGTCTCTAAGACTGTCCCATAAGTACACACTGCTATGTGTGGCAACAACTTCAGGGCAGTTATCGAAAATCTGCCTTAAAAGAAATACCCCTGTGGCAAATTTAATCTTCTAGTGATCAGACATGGTAATGGTAAGCAAATTTTGTTCTTAAGAAAACAAGCCTTTGGCTTGTGGACTTCCACTTATATAGTCCAACCACAAGGAGGCCAGGAGTTTTTGCTTCTGTTTTCAACTTACTGCAATTTAGCGTTATATTTATCCCATTGGCTGTAAATAAAATTAACTATAATTTATTGCAAACAAGCCAGCTTCATAAGCCAATGTATGGTATTCCCTTGAAAACTACAGTTAACTGGGTATGAACATAATAGTATACTGTGGTTCATTTAAAAGAGAGGCAAAACATGGTACAAAAAACGAAGGGAGAGGGGAAAGTGCCCAGAAGTTTAAGACAACAATAATCTGTATTTTTGTTGTTATGGCTGCAGACAGCCACGTTCTTAGGGCTGTTTCTCACACTACTTTCTGCTTGGCTGCAGATGCCAACCAGAAAGGTTGCATGGCTGTTCTGTCTGGCATTTTTCTTTTCCAAATACTTCCTTCTCCCTGCCACTGCTCTGGTTTAGAAAGAAAAACAATGAACCACAAAAGCATACCTCTGCTATTTTACATGATCCAAAAGAATTTCTGAGCCAGAGCTTGGAAAAGTTATCTTTTGAGACTACAACTCTCGGAACCTCCCAACCAGTATGACCAATGAAGGATTTGGGATGGTGTTGTCCAAAGACCTATTTTCCCAAGCTCTGTTTCCTACAAAATAAAGTAGCAATGCAAATAATAGGACCCTCATAAACCTGACTGTTTTCAGAAAAGAGATACACTTACCTGCATATTCATTGCCAAGGCAGTAATCTTTCATTGTTTTAAGGAAACCAACAATCAGCAGTGCTTAAAGCAGATTTAAAATCTAATGCACTTGACAGAACCTGAAATAGCTTTGATACAGCCTTCTGTCTTGAATACCGTGTTACGTCTCTTTTTAACTCAGATCAATATCCACCTCCATTACAGTGCAGAAAGGAAAATTTTGGAAGCCAAAGACAATGCAGTTCTCAAGTCAGCATGCTCAATAAGATGAGTTAAACACATATCAGGAAACCAACATTCAAAATTATGAGCACAAACAAGAATGTCTCTTTGCAAAATGAACAGCTTCAGCACCCCTGCCCTTCTCTCCTATGGCTGGATGAATAAACCAGAATTTAATTCCATTTCAGCAGATTCCTGTCTTGTTATTACAATACACTATAGCCAGTTGTTAAACAAAGTTCAAACTGTGCATTAGTGGGTTAAACAAACTATGAAAATAAGGTTTTCTTTAAACTCAAATTCCTAGTTTACACGTAACGACAGGACAATAATCTGTAATAGTACAGGACAATTCTTCACACAAACTGAAAGAAGAGGAGAAAGCCTATAAACCCAACTATAGATTCAGTCTGTTTGTGCACACAGCACTACCCCTATGGGTATGATATGGCAAAAATGCCATCATGTCCCCTAAAGGACATCTGGGGGCAAAAATATTGACCCTGGGGGGCCCAGGGGGTCACAAACATGGCCTTGGGGGTTGCACAAGGAGGTACTTTGCCTGGCTGTGGTTTACTATCACAAATGAAAATGGCCATAAACACATGATATTTATAAAATATTTTTTCCTCACTTGTAATCTTTATAGCTTCCCTCTCCCCAACTTCACCAAGCAAGAGAGGCTACTGTTGTTATATAGAGTGGGAAAAGGATGGAGGAAGCTGGCGATGGCTTCCTAAGGCAAGTGGATTAATGACTGAACCAAGATGTGAACAGGACATTTTGTGTCTCACAGGCAAGAGCTGAATCATCTCTCTGGCTGTCTTGCCCCTGCTCAAATATGCTTAAGATGTTGGTGGCAAATATAGGATACAACTATGCAGATCCAGTTGAAGAGAAGCATAAACACATAGTCGGCAGGCCTTCCATCAAAGGTACCTGTGAACAAAGAAGGGGATTTGCATGAAATGAAACCTAGGCAATTGTTTTGCTCTCATTCCCCAAGAGGCACTGGTTGGCTCTTCAGAGCTATGATTACATTGTAGGATACAACAGCAACGTTTGTTCAGAAGAAAAAAAGAAACTCCATCAGAAAAAAAATATCAAGACTTTATTCAAACAAGTGCCTGAGAAGTATCATTTTAACAGACCCCTCAATATAGTGTCCCATCCTCCTTTTATTTCAAGAGGAAGGAGCATTTAGTCAATAAGATTGTTAGTTTTTGATGTGATGGGTTTCTTTTCAGCAAGCACAATGGAATGCAGTGTTGCAAACTGTTCAATCCTATAATGTCTATTTAGAAGTGAGACCCACTGAGTTCAATTGGCTTTACTCCCAGGCAGGAGGTCCAAACTACAACATTAGCAATTGCTTCAAAAGGGCACCCCCAACATGTGCTTACATTTTCTAAATAAAAGCTACAGGCTTTAATTGATTAATTGAATCCAATTCAAAGAGTTGTTTTTGACTTACAAAGCAGGGGTGCTCCCCCCACAAAGCCTTTCATGTGCAGCTCCCTGTAAGCCTTTTTAACTATACCAGAGGTAGGCAACCTAAGGCCCGGGGGCCAGATGTGGCCCCCTAAGGCGTTTGGACCGGCCCCAGGCTGGTCCTGCCACTGCCGCAACCCCCCCGCCGCTGCCGCCCACCATGATGATATTGATTATTATTGTTATTACTTCTTCTTGAGGTTTTCTTGGCAAAATCTCCACAGGGGGTTTGCCATGGCTTTTCTGGGGCTGAGAGAGTGTGCATGCATATATATATTTTTAAAAAAATATTTATTTATTTATTTATTTTTGGTGCTTCGGCCCCCCAATTGTCTGAGGGACAGCAACCTGGCCCCCGGCTCAAAAAGGTTGCCTACCCCTGAACTACACCCAGCTGTTTTTGCTGGCGCAGTGGTTAAATGCCTGTACTGCAGCCACTCACTCATAGACCACAAGGTTGCGAGTTCAATACTAGCCAGGGCTCAGGCTTGACTCAGGCCTGCATCCTTCCGAGGTCGCTAAAATGAGTACCCAACTGTTGGGGGGCAATGAGCTTACAGTTGTAAACCACTTAGACATCCCATTAGCGCGATATGAAGTGGTAAATAAATGAAGCTGCTTTATGGGTCTTATGGCTAAAAGACTACATACAATTATTTCACGTTAACAAATAACAATAACCCAAATTCTTATCCTGGTTTACTGTGTTGTGCATATGGTGTATTGGCTCCTGGCTCCCCTCTCCACAAGAGGATAAAGCAATCCAGACATCTGAAATTAGCTTGAGAACAGGTATCCTGTTCTCTAACAGCCAAGAATTCATAAGCTATCAACCAACACAGGCACCATTTCACTATGAAACCAGCCAAATTAGTGTCACAAAATATATACAGAGACTTATAAAAGCAAGCAGAAAAGAACTTGTATCCCTTAATATGATTTAAATAGAATGCACAGAGAACTATATGGTTAATGATAAGTTACCTGTTTCGAGCCGGGATGAATACTGGTACAAAAAATATAAGTTGACCAAGTAAAGAAATCCTGTTCCTGGGCCGACAGGGAAATAGAACGTCGCAGTTATTGGCCTCCAGATCTAATAAAAAAGAATGGTGTTGACTTCAGATTAGTAAATCTCTCTAAGACGGAATGACACTAAAGTTTAACTTATTTACATCAGATAATACCAGGAAGTGGAAAGATATTATTACATACAGTTTTGAAGGCAATGTCTGTACTGAGCACCTGTGCAATCCCAAATTTGGAAGAGTGTTTCTAGTTATTTGGGAATCTTAAGGTTTATTTAACAGATAAGTTTCTGGCCCTAAGTGATATAAGAACATCTGGACAGTGTGACAGAAGCCAGATGGGCTCGAGCAGGATATCTAGTAGTCAGGAGAAGTACCCACTAGGCCAGTTCATACATTATGATAAAAGCATGGTGCATTGTGATGGGAATGAGACTTGGGTTGTTATGTTCCCAACATCATCTCTAGTGAAGCCATCTGAAGCAGATCTGAAGCTTTGACTTCCATGTATTAATTTATTGCAGTTTATTATTTTCTCAACAAAACTATGGTTAATTAACTATGATTTGCTTGAAGTAATACAATGTTAAACTGTGGAGAGTAAACAAAAACTGAAGGAAAGTCTTTTAATCTGCTCCTTGCCAGAGGAGATGGGAGAAGTACAAGCGACACTGCTGTGTGCCTACAAGTTATTTTTGACTTATGACGACCCTAAGGTGAACTTATCATGGGGTTTTCATGGCATGAGTTGTTCAGAGAGGTTTGCCATTGCATGAGACTACCTTCAGCTTATTTTTGTCACAAAAATGGTTGCAAAATGCCCCATGGTACACTCTGATATCCAAGCCAACTCACTATGTCCTACATCTCTCTTTGCTCAAGTCATGTTATTCTAAATCACCCACTCACTCCAATACATGTGTCTCCATCTTCCTTTCTCTTGGTTATTCAAATTCTAACACAAATATATCAAACTAGGTAACACAGCAAAATGCCCCAGTCAGAACCATCTACATCTACCTATCTCTTATGTACTAGTAGCAAGCTCATTCTCTGAGCACAGACTCTTAAAATCACCATAAAAGCAACAGTTCTGAGCAAAATATTCAGGAAAAGCCCTAGTAGTGCAATGAGAGCTAAGCATATTCAGTAGCCTTGAATTATTGGCTGCCAGTTGAGAGGGGGAAAAACAGAAAATTGGAGAGTGGAACAGAATGGAGTATCCTAGAAGAAGCATGTTGGCTAGCTGCATGAACAGGAGCACTTCACACTATAACATTTTGTTACAAGTCCTGTTTGTTTAGACTAGCTTAATTTATTACAAGTAGAGATTTAGGTTTTCTTTTTTGTGCTGAATCTGGTTGGTTGATGCAGAAAAATATCTCAACTGTTATAAATAAATAGATTTGCTTGTGGAGCTGTTTTTGACTGTTTCCCCAACTTGTCCTTGTTGTTCCATGAAGAAAACATAAACAAAATACTGTCAGTGTGTGGATGATGGGTGTTGCAGTGAAGCTCTTTGACACCCAGCAGAATCTGCAGGACAAGCTGGCTGCTGTGATCCACAGCCACTTTGTATCTCTTACCATCAACTAGCTCAGCTTCTCTTCTTCAGGATCCTGTCTTACTCAGTCAAGAAGACACATTGTAAAGTCCAAAAGTATAGTTTTATTAATGCATATAAAAGCAAAATAGGATAACTAAGTAAAATCCATTGTGATGAACTTATCCAGTTCAGCCATGAGAGGTTACATCTTTAACAAATCCAAAAGCTTAGGATCCCAACTTGTTGTTGAAAGTTAAGAAGAAGTTACAGATCCATGTTTCCAGATCCAGGAGTTACATTGTAAAAGTAGTATAAACATACTAAATACTACAAGCCACCATCCATCACCCCCACACTGACAAATACAATGAACAAAAAAACCCTTCTAACTTATTTCAAGTAAAATTAAATTCTTTCCCATCCATATTCAGTCTATACCCAATCGGCCTAAGTAATTCTTCAGTTGCCAGCCGCTTTCAGCCTAGCCTTGGTGAAAAGCAAACAGGCTACCTGTATAATTAACATACTCTCCTTTGAGGATTCAGTTGTCCTCATGCTACAGAAATTACAAGCAGCAGCGTATTGCCATGCGGTTGCTTGCCTTCCACATGTTATTTTGTACAAGTTGCACCAACAGCCTGCCTCACGCCTGAGCTTTAGTATATCTCCACCTGTTTCACTGAGGCCCCTGTCTATCACATTTCAAGACTATCCCTATTCAGTAACAAGCAGCAGCAGCCACAGAAATAGCGAGGGCCCAGCCATCTTCTATGTTTTGACACATCATCCATATAAGCCTGCCCAACACAAAAGAGGGACAACTTCCACCCGCGTTTCACTCATGTATAGTTTCCCAAATAAGACTGGTTTCAGGTCCAGATTTCAGAACCGTTCTGTGCCGCTCAAAAATGTTTCATTTATTCCAGTTTTACAGCTTGGTATGCTGTTCCTCCCAACACAACATGTAGAATAGAAGGAAGTACATCTTTCCCCTTACTCTCAGGCCCATGAAAGGTTACTTTTTGCATCTCACAAAGCAATTTTTCTGTGACAAAGGCAAGAGCTCTGGGAGAGCATGATTTTTATTCCAAACTGAGAGCCTTTACAGACAGCCAGAAATAATGCAGCTTGAGGCCACTTTAACTGCCCTGGCTCAATGCTGAGGAATCATGGGAACTGTAGTTTATTGTGGCACCAGAGCTCTCTGACAGAGAAGGCTCCATGTCCCAGAAAAATATACAATTCCCATGATTCCCTAGCATTTAGCCAGGATAGTTAAAGTGGCCTCAAGCTGCATTATTTCTGGCAGTCTGTAAAGGCCCTGAGAAAAGCAGCCTTGTTATTTAACAAACCACCTGCTCACTGGAGGCAGCAAGAAATTCCAGGCAGACAAGTGAGTAAGCTCCTCTTAGGCCAGCCCAATTTTCTTCTAAGCCTAGTAGCAACTAGCCTGTGGTTCCAAACTGGTCATGGACAAGAGAGCTGTCCTTCTACATCAGGAGTAGGCAACCTAAGCCCCGGGGGCCAGATGCAGCCCCCCGAGGTCTTTGGACCGGTCCCAGGCCGGCCCTGCCACCACCGCCATCGCCCCCCGCCGCCGCCTGCCATGATGATATTGATTATTGTTGTTATTACTTGTTCTTGGGGTTTTCTTGGCAAAATCGCCACAGGGGTTTTGCCATGGCTTTTCTGGGGCTGAGAGAGTGTGCATGCATATTTTTTAAAATATATATATTTTTATTTATTTATTTATTTATTTTTGGTGCTTCGGCCCCCCCAATTGTCTGAGGGACAGCAACCCGGCCCCCGGCTCAAAAAGGTTGCCTACCCCTGTTCTATATCCAGTATAGAAATACAGGCTGTTATCCTCCTAACATTTCTGGCCACTGTAATAAAGCTCATTACTTCACAGGATTTTCAATTTTTCAATTCGTTAGTTATTCATCATTGTTTTCGTCAGCACTCTGCTAACTCTTTTAGAGTTAGCTAAAGTGCCACTGCTGTTGTTTCTACTGGTGCCAACACACACACACACACACACACACACTACTGCTGCTGCCCCCCACTACAGTAACTGTTTGGCACATTTAGCTTGGCACCTTAGCAAAACCCCATCTCACTTGGGACAGCTTTCCAACGGCAATGCCACTGTCAGCCTTGCCTCTCACTTCATTGGAACATGCAATCCCACCGTGCAGAACAGCAATGGCCAAGATAGAATTAATAAAGCTGAAGAAAAGTATAAACACTTTCCTTTCTAGCCCTCGCAACTAAAATAATTCATAGAAACACACCAAAAATGTCCAAATACTGACCTCCAACCTTTGGTTTTCACACTACCATCCCAACAGGAAATGGAATAAAATTGCAAATTCAGGAGAGCAATGTAATCTATCATGAATGCACCACTGCTACCATGATATGGCATAGTGGTTTGAGTGTTGGACTAGGACTGTGGAGATCAGGGTTTGATGCCCAGCTCGGCCATGAAATCCACTGGGTGACCTTGGGCAAGTCACATGCTCTCAGCTTCAGAGAAAGGCAACGGCAAACTTCCTCTGAACAAACCTTGCCAAGGAAACGCCATGACAGATTCACCTTAGGGTCTCATAAGTCGGAAACAACTTGAAGGCACACAACAACAAATCGTGACTTTGCAAAACTTCATGAAATGTGCCGTATTTTTCGGCATATAAGACGCTCCGGCATATAAGACGCACCCAATTTTAAAGGAGGAAAAATCTAGAAAAAAAAGATTCTTAACCAAATACTGTAGTAAAATATTTTATATCAACTGTATAAAGTTAACAGCAGTTTAAGAACAATTTTAAGTTGTAAATGTAAATTTAAGCCAGCAGCAGGGCCAGGTATTGCACAAATTCCCTGCCCAACTTTCTTGCAAGTCTCCTGTCGCCTTATGGTGACTCCATGAATTTCTTAGGGATTTCTTAGGCAAGAAAGACTCGAGAAGTGGTTTTGCCAGTTCCTTCCTCTGAAATATAGCCTGCAGCACCTGGGATTCTTTGGCGGTCTCTCATCCAAGGACTATCCAGGGCTGACCCTGCTTAGCTTCCAAGATCAGATGGACTGGTACCTTTGGAGTTTTTAGGCCATTGTCTTATGGAGTAATTTATGGCTTATTTTGACCCTACCATGAGGGTTTTCTTGTAAGATTTCTTCAAGGGGTTTTTTTTTGCCATTTCCATCCTCTGAGGCTGAGAGAGTGTGATTTGGCCAGAGTAATCCAGTGCCCTGGAGTAATTTCTGGCTCATTTTGACACTACCATGAGGGTTTTCTTGGCAGATTTCCTCAGAGGAGGGAGTTTGCCATTTCCACCCTCTGAGGCTGAGACAGTGTAACTTGGCCAGGGTACTAATCCAGTGCCTTGGAGTAATTTCTGGATCATTTGGATCCTACCATGAGGGTTTTCCTGGCAGATTTCTTCAGAGGAGGGAGTTTGCAATTTGCACCCTCTGAGGCTGAGACAGTGTAACTTGGCCAGGGTACTAATCCAGTGCCTTGGAGTAATTTCTGGATCATTTGGATCCTACCATGAGCGTTTTCCTGGCAGATTTCCTCAGAGGAGGGAGTTTGCAATTTGCACCCTCTGAGGCTGAGACAGCGTAACTTGGCCAGGGTACTAATCCAGTGCCTTGGAGTAATTTCTCGATCATTTGGATCCTACCATGAGCGTTTTCCTGGCAGATTTCTTCAGAGGAGGGAGTTTGCAATTTGCACCCTCTGAGGCTGAGACAGTGTAACTTGGCCAGGGTACTAATCCAGTGCCTTGGAGTAATTTCTGGATCATTTGGATCCTACCATGAGCGTTTTCCTGGCAGATTTCCTCAGAGGAGGGAGTTTGCAATTTGCACCCTCTGAGGCTGAGACAGTGTAACTTGGCCAGGGTACTAATCCAGTGCCTTGGAGTAATTTCTGGATCATTTGGATCCTACCATGAGCGTTTTCCTGGCAGATTTCCTCAGAGGAGGGAGTTTGCAATTTGCACCCTCTGAGGCTGAGACAGCGTAACTTGGCCAGGGTACTAATCCAGTGCCTTGGAGTAATTTCTGGATCATTTGGATCCTACCATGAGCGTTTTCCTGGCAGATTTCTTCAGAGGAGGGAGTTTGCAATTTGCACCCTCTGAGGCTGAGACAGTGTAACTTGGCCAGGGTACTAATCCAGTGCCTTGGAGTAATTTCTCGATCATTTGGATCCTACCATGAGGGTTTTCCTGGCAGATTTCTTCAGAGGAGGGAGTTTGCAATTTGCACCCTCTGAGGCTGAGACAGTGTAACTTGGCCAGGGTACTAATCCAGTGCCTTGGAGTAATTTCTGGATTATTTGGATCCTACCATGAGCGTTTTCCTGGCAGATTTCCTCAGAGGAGGGAGTTTGCAATTTGCACCCTCTGAGGCTGAGACAGTGTAACTTGGCCAGGGTACTAATCCAGTGCCTTGGAGTAATTTCTTTCCACCCCCGTCCTGGGTGCTCCAATGGACTCTTCCTGGGATGGGAGGATGTCCTCTGACCCCAGGAAGAGTCCATTGAAGCACCCAGGATGGGGGTGGAAAGAGGAGGAGCACATTCAACTAGCCAGGAAAAGAGGACTCTTTCCACCCCCGTCCTGGCTGCTCCAATGGGCTCTTCCTGGGATGGGAGGAGCCCACTGGAGCACCGAGGCTCAGGCTGAAATGAGGCCTACTTTTAGCCTAGGCCTCGGCAGTTTGCCCTCAGCTTTTATATTCACTTCATTAGGCGCAGCAACTTCCCCACCCTCGTTTTGGGGAAGAAAAAGTGCGTCTTATATGCCGAAAAATACGGTAACTGGCAAACACCAATATTTCCACTTAAAGTTTTGCTCTACTCCACGGTGATCAGTAAATACAGTTGTAAATCACTGCTTAGCTAAATCAGTAAACACCAACTGTCAGTGGATAAACTAAAATGGCTTTTAAAGCAACTCCACACAGCCTCACCAATTTTTTAGATCAAAATTTGAACATATCATGAAGCAATATGACTGACTGGAAAAGATGATGATGCTTGGTAAAGCTGAAGGCAGTAGGAAAAGAGGAAGACTGCAGTACAGGTGGATTGACTGCCAGAAATAGTGCAAATTGAGTCCACTTTAAGGGTTAGGGTTAGTGCTAGGGAGTCATGGGAATTGTTTTTTTCTGAGACATTGAGCCTTCTCTGTCAGAGAGCTCTGGTGCCACAATAAAATACAGTTCCCATGATTCCCTAACCCTTAAAGTGGACTCAATTTGCACTATTTCTGGTAGTCTGCAAAGGCCCTTAGACATGGCCCTGAGTTTGCAAGGGCAAATGATGTCCAGGGATCTCGGAGGTCTCATTCACCATAAGTCGAATTGATGGCAAATAACCAAAGCGAAACTAGTGACTTTAGATTGTAGACAAAATTTACTTGTTTGGACAAACTGCAGTCTGACTCAGTATTTCATACAAAATGTGCCGTATTTTTTTCCAGCACCTATGATAATGAGTTCATTTCACCTATCAACCTCAGTTCAACATCTACAAACACTTTATTGCTACACAATGCTACATCTGTTGGGGGGGGGGGTTTAGAGACAGATATTCCAAGGGGAGGTATTGGCAGTTCTTGACAGCAGAACAGAGCCTGGTGAATAAAGCAAACCCTTTAAATGCAGATAGGAGCCACCCCAAGCTTAAATAAGGAGGAAAGCCCTTTTGATAAATTAGTGTGTGTCAAAATATTACCATTTCCTTTGTACTATAAAACTACACCAAAAAACCCTTGCTAAATTCTGTGACCTGGATACTTTAGAAGGACCTAGAGCTTCTTGCTTATTCTACATTTACTATTTTGCTAGCAATGGGATGGAACAAGGAACAAAGATGTCCTTCTTATCAAAGAACTTATTCAGCAGCACATTATCATATCCTCAATGCCCTTTCCAAGATTTCAGCATGCATCACTAATGTGTATTTCAGCTTATCTTCACATCTGGAAGAGACAGAAATATGCTTCTTGGGAGTGGCAGAAAAAAGATAATACTCTCAGGAAAATGAGTTTGCATTCAACACAAAATAATTTTTAAGTGCTCCAACGGAATTGCAGAATACTTTTAGTTCTACTTGCAAACAGAACATATAAGAATATGAATCTACAGCTTGTCCAGTACTACTCTTTTACACATCCCTCTCCTGAGAGAGCCGGCGTGGTGTAGTGGTTTGAGTGTTGGACTATGAATCTGAGGACCAGGGTTCAATTCCCAGCTCAGCCATGTAAACCCACTTTACCTTGAAAGAGTGTGACCTTGGGCCAGTCACACTTTCTCAGCCTTAAAGGGAGGCAAAGGTAAACCACCTCTGAAGAAATCTTGTCAAGAAAACACCAAGATAGGTTTGTCTTAGGGCCGCCATAAATCGAAAACGACTTGAAGGCGCACCACAGTAACAATGCCTAAGATTTCATGTTTGTGTATTTCATTTACATCCTTTTGTTGTTGTTAACCGCCCTCGAGTAATCCACGACACATGCCTGTGGAAGAGACATTTCCAAGACCCCATCCTCCACTGCTCTGCTTAAGTCTTGTAAATTCATGTCCTTGAATGAGTCTATCCATCTGGCATGCGGTCTTCCTTTCTACTGCCCTCCACCTTTCCTAGCATTATTGTCTTTTCTAGTGAGTCATGCCTTTTCATGATGTGGCCAAAGTACAACAGCTTCACTTTGATCATCTTGGGTTCAGGAAATTTCTGGTTTAACTGTTCAAGGACCCATTTGTTTGTCTTTTTGGCTGTCCATGGTATCTCCTCTGCACTTTTCACCAACACCTCATCTCAAATGTGTTGATCTTATCGGCTTTCTTCACTGTTCAGAGTTTATATCCATACATGGTGATGCGGAATACAATGGCTTGGACCGGGGTAGGCAACCTTTCCCCTTTAAGGGTTGAGGGACTTCAGCTCCCAGAATCCCAGGAGCTATTGGCCAACATGGCACTATTGGCCAACATGGCTGAGGCTTCTGGGAGCTGAAGTCCCTCGGCCCTTAAAGGGGAAAGGTTGCCTACCCCTGGCTTGGACGATTCTAACTTTGGTGCTCGGTTGTACATCTTTCTGCGTTAAGATCTTGTCTAGTTCTTTCATGGCTGCCCTTCCCATTCCTAGTCTCCTGATTTCCTGACTGGAATCTCCCTTCTTATCAAGGTTTGATCCAAAGTTGCTCTACTTTTTTCCAAGGAGCTCAAGATGCCATGTATAAAATCCCACAATCTCAGTCTCAGATTGTATTGAAAAATCACACTGAGGCTCTCAGGCTGAAGTCAGCCAGTGAACTTCAGTCTGCTACGGCTGGAGAGCACATGATACAACCACCCTGCCTTAGCTAAGCAGGTCTGGATCAGACCAGTACCTGGAAGACCTTCTAAAAGATGCCACTGAAGTGCCACTGAGAGAAAGGCAGGAGATAAAGTAAATGATATAGTATACATTTGAAGATCTATCTCCCTAATCCATCCTCTTGGCTAGTAAACCCAATGGGTGGCCTTGGTCAAATCACACTCTCTCAAGCTCAGAGAAAGACAATGGCAAACCTCCTCTGGACAAATCTTGCCAAGAAACCCCCATGACAGGTTTGTCTTAAGGTTGCCACAAGTCTGAAACAACTTGAAGTCACACAACACCCACATACTGAGTACATAATGCAGCAGGCTTATCCAGATGAATTTTAAATTATTAATTTTAAATTAATTTTAAATGTGGATTATTTTATACATTGTTTTATGCATTTTATTTGTGCTTTTAAACTGATGTGTGTTTTAACAGATGTTTTTTAACTGATGTTCTTTGTCTATTAATTGCTGCTGTATTGTTATTATTAAAACATGGGCAAGCTTTTGCAAATCTTACTATATTACATATCCTGCTACATTATTATGCATGTTCTATAAATATATTATGCATAGATTATTAAAAAGACATATATCCCCACTGCCATTCCCTTCTCCTTTTGTGTCATTTTTTTTAGATTGTAAACCTGAGGGCAGGGAACTGTCTAATTAACAATTTGTAAACCGCTCTGAGAGCCTTTGTGGCTGAAAAGCAGGGGATAAATACTCCAAATAAATAAATAAAAATTAAACTCTGGGTTTATGTGTTTTTAATTGCGTTCTGTATTTTAACATGCTGCATCCCACCTTGAGGAGAGGCAGGAAAAAATATTTTTTTATTATAATCCTAATCTTCCCAACTAGAATATCAGATATTTTACTAAACTGGGAATAGGGATTCAGCCTGTGTTAGATGGGGTTATACTCCCCCTGAAAACTCAGGTTCGTAGTTTGGGGGTACTTCTGGATTCAGCACTGAGCCTGGAAGCCCAGGTATCAGCAGTGACCAGGAGTGCCTTTGTATAGCTAAAACTCGTGCGCCAGCTGCGCCCAATCCTGGAGAAGTCAGATCTGGCCACGGTGATAGTTGCCTTGGTTACATCCTGTCCAGACTGCTGTAATGTGCTCTATGTGGGGCTGCCTTTGAAAAGTGCTCAGAAACTTCAGTTGGTCCAAAGAGCTGCAGCCAAGCTGTTACCTGGAGCTGGCTACAGGGAGCATACAACTCTCTTGTTGCAACAGGTCCATTGGCTGCTAGTACGTTTCCGGGCACAATTCAATGTGCTGGTTTTGACCTACAAAGCCCTATATGGCTTGGGTCCAGGCTATTTGAAGGACTGTATCTCCCTGTATGAGTCCCCCAGTATTGAGGTCATTGGGAGAGGCCCTTCTCTCTGTCCCACTAACTTCTCAGGCGCATTTGGTGGGAACAAGAGAGAGGGCCTTCTCAGTGGCTGCTCCCAAGCTTTGGAACTCCCTCCCAAGGGAGGCCAGGATGGTTCCATCCTTGCTATCCTTCCAGCAAAAGTTAAAGACATCCTTATGTGGGCAAGCCTTTGCAAATCGATAAGGTCTGGGAATGTTGTGTTATTTAAATTTTAAGGTTTGTATTTTTAACATATTCTGTTTTAACTCATAACTGTTTTAGCTTATTAAATAGTTTAATTGTGTTTTTTTTAATTTTATATTTACAGTCGTCCTTTCCAATTCGTGGGTGATCCGTTCTGGACCCCCTGGCGATTTGGGAAAATCCCAAATATTGGGGTCCCATTTGTTTTAATGGCCGAGCGCTCCCCGCTTGCCACCCGAACAAGTGTACTGTACATATACATTTTAATGCTGTACTGTTTTTAAACTGCATTGTTTTAAATCTGCTGTTCCCCGCCTTGAGCCCCTAATTTGGGAGAAAGGCGAGATATAAGAAATTAATAATAATAACAGAAGTAAAAATTAATTTTAAATTTTAATTAACTTAAAAATTAATTTGCAGCCTTGTCCCTGTAAAGCGTGAAGGTGGTTGTCATGTATTTTCTTTCAACCAGGGCAAAAAAGTCGAGTTGTGTCCTCTCTTGAGACCATGCTGAGCCTTCCTTGACTGACCGACCCCTCAAAGCCGTCAGACCAGCCAAAAAAAGAAACACCTGCCCAACTACGAATCCCAACCTGCCACACTAGGACAAGCCCAAACAACTACATTTCCCAAAATGCAGTGCGCCGCGCTGGCGTGCGGTTCTATGGCCAGGGCACGCGATGCATGCCGGGAGCCGTAGTCCATCTCTTCCTACCTGGAAGCGGTTGAGAAAGGCGTCGGGCCATAGGAAGAGGTAGACGGGGCTGATGAGGCCTAACTTGCCGAAGAGAGGCACCGCGATGGAGCCCGCGAACCAGTAGCGAGTGATCAGCGGGATGCTCCGGAACCACTCCCCGAGGTCCGACATCTCGCCGGGCGAGGCCTAGACACCAAGTCTTCCGCTTCTCGCTGCCGTCGGAGCTCGTTCTCTACCAAGAGGACGGCCAGCCTTCCTCAGACGTGGCCGCACCCGATTGGTCCGAGTTACTGCCATTTCCGGTTTCCGCCTTCCCGTTGCCGAACAACCAAAACAGACGGTAGATGGGGCGGGAGTGACGTCACGCTGAGCATGGCCTTTTCCTTAAAGGGGCCGAGACGCTTTTGCGACTTAGTTGAGGCGGATTAGGAGCCTTTAGGCATGCGCAGATGTGTTTTCTGATTATTTTTGCGGTTTATTTTATTTTCATATTATTATTCTCCCTTTCTCCCAGAAAGGAACCCAAAGGGGGCTCACATTTTTTAATAAAAATTTAGAAACGAACATTTTTTAAATATATATATATATATACTTTTTAAAATTATTATTTTTAAATGATTTTAAATGATTTTAAATGATTTTTTAAGTTAATTTCTAACAAAAATAATCGTTGACTTTCAAAATATTTTTTAAAGTATTTTTAAATGGATCCTGTGGAACAAATTGCAAGAAGAGAGGAGTCCTTGTTGAAATGCAAATGGCCTTTAAATTTCCTGGACTTTAAAAATCTCCCAATTGCCACAGGGCCAGAAGGAGGAGGAATTCAAAGATATAGCCGTGTTAGGGCCTGAACAGACTGCCAGAAATAATCTACCTTGAGTCCACTTTAACTGCCCTGACTCAGTGCTAGGGAATCATGGGAATTGTAGTTTATTGTGGCACCAGAGCTCTCTGACAGAGAATGCTCAATGTCTCAGAAAAAACTACAATTCCCATGATTCCCTAGCATTTAGCCAGGATAGTTAAAGCGTTCTCAAGCTGGATTATTTCTAGCAGTCTGTTCAGGCCCTTAGTCTGTAGATTCAGTATGTAGAATAGATCTTGTAGCACCTTTGAGACTAACGGCAAGAAAGAAGTTGGCAACATCAGCTTTCATAGACTTCAGTCTACTTCCTCAGATGCTTTTGGAGGAGGAGGAGGCAGCCTGCAAGAGATACCATTTTAACTAAAGACCATTTTAACTAAAGACTGAAACAACAAAATGCAGGCATCTTACTGCAGCAGATTACCTGAACAAACAGTGGACCTTATCACAAACAACGGGGGAAATCCTGTGCAGAAACGGGATTGAAAAGGTGGGGGAAACCCTCAAAAGTGGGTTGATTTGCACACACATCGCTCGCTGTTAAAAGTGTGCTTAACCCGAACGCAGAGTAGTCAAAAGCCGCTCCTTTTTACTTTCAGGATTTTCCGAAAGTAAAAAGAAGCTGCTTTTTACCACTTCCCGTTCGGGTTAACCATAGTTTAACAGCGACGTCGTCTGAAAATCTACCTGCTTTTGTGGGGGTTTTTTTCTATTTAAAACCCTGTTTCTGCATGGGATTTCCTCCGTGTGATAAAGTGCAGAGACTTGAGACCCGGGTAGGATGAAAAAGAACAGACGTTACTAAAAACAGCCGTTTCTCTCCTAAAGAATCAAGCCCCTTGAAGGAGGGCACAACTCTTCCTTTTATACATAGGTATAAAAATCTCTTTTACATCACAAATGGTTACTTACCAATTCGCACACAACTTTGTGATCTATCTGTTTATCGGCTTTTGGCCGTTCCCTATTTAGCTAAATTATATAAACAGGAACATCGCTATCTATGGGAGCAAGGAAGCTATGCAAGGTCTCCAAACACATAGGCAAGAAGACACAAAGGGCACATTCCCACTTACATTTACATCAGTTTGCAAATTGGATTGAGACCGCATGGCTGAATCGATTGAGGTCGAGGCATAGTTCCCACTATGGAAGCGACCTGTGTCAATGGCACTAGTAGTTCCCACTAGTGCCATTTGCGCTGCTTCTCGGGAGGGGGGGGAACCAGCTCCAGGGCGGCTAGGCCCTGATTCGGGTCTCTCCGGGACAGCAAGGCAACAATGAACACTCTTGAAGAGGAAGGCCAAGGCCCCAGTCAGGAGGGGACACCTTCGGAGGAGTGCAAGCCCAACTCCTGAGGGTCTGTCCAGCCTCCCCAGAGAAGCCTCTTCTGCGCAGGACCAAGAACCATGGGGTGGAGGACCCCCAGGAGACCCCTAGGGTTGCTTCTGCCTGACCCCCCCTCACTCAGCCCCGCAGCCGAAAATGGCAGGGCCTGGGTGGGGGGATCCTCTCATGAACCTCCCTCTGAGTGCCACCCCTCCTTTCCTCCCACTTTGGCACCGCGGAGGCTGTAGGGACAAGCCCCAGGTTCCCTGCGGCGCAGCCAAGCAGGGAGCGATCCGATCATGACGGCTGTCTTCCCGATGCTGCCCTCGGCCAGATGATGCGAAGGGCTGGAAGGAGCCAGGAGAGCTCCACACTGGTCAGGCTGGCCCAAGCCAAGAGAGAGGGCATCTGGGTGGCCACAGGGACCCCTCCATTCCCCACGCTCTCCTCCTTCTTCCTCCCTCCCCAGTCACCTGCCATTCCACTAGGACGCCTTCTCTCCTCGGGGCTGCCAAACAGCTACAGCAGCAATGGAGCCCCTTCTTTCTTTCTTTCTTTCCTTCCTTCCTTCCTTCGACCAGGCACCCCTTCAGCCCCTCGCTCAGCCCTGGCCAGGCTGGGCTCCTAAAGTGTAACTTTGGGGAAATGTGATTCAGACCCATTGTTCACACTTGTTGAATACAGTTCTGAATCGCTTCTTTTAAAAAGAACTGCCCAAAAACTAGTGTTTCAAATCAGCAATTTATTTGCATTTGTTGCACTTCCAAGCGACTCTGAGCGATCACAGTCGCATCAGAACCCGTTACCAATGAGTACAAGGCATATATAAAGCAATCAGCAAATCGCTTCTAATCATAGTGGGAACAAGCCCTAAGTCTCTTTAGATTATCAACAGTTGCACTTTGTATTTTTCCATAGCAAGGGTCTTTAGCAAAGGGTTCTGGGGCAATACTCAAAAGCACATTTCTAGCAGTTACAATTGTCATATATGAAATACTAACTATATTTTTAATTCAATAATTCAATAATTTTTCAATATCTCTTATCATCCACCTCATTCCTAACATCTCCAATTGTTTTTCTCCTGTTTGGTTTGTAACATCTGGCCTGATGAAGAAGCCTGAGGAGTTTTGAAAGCTTGCAACAAGTATATTGTTCATTTTGGTTGGCCAATAAAGGTATCACTGTTTAG
This sequence comes from Phrynosoma blainvillii, assembly GCA_026167975.1. Taxonomy (NCBI): domain Eukaryota; kingdom Metazoa; phylum Chordata; class Lepidosauria; order Squamata; family Phrynosomatidae; genus Phrynosoma; species Phrynosoma blainvillii. Next base: position 19,885,098 of record JANUYF010000004.1, on the reverse strand, counting down.
AGGATTTTTGTTTGAACTTGCTCAATGGCCAGCACAACTATACCTGCATGTTAAATGGATCCTATAACAGATCAAGCTGGAAATCTCCCTGGAGGCCAAGATGATTAAGCAGAGGCTGTCGTACTTTGGACACATCATGAGAAGGCACGACTCATTGGAAAAGACAATAATGCTGGGAAAGGTGGAGGGATGTAGAAAGAGAGGAAGACCACATGCCAGATGAATGGACTCTACTAAGGTCACTGGTATGAATAGGCAGGAACTGGGCAGAGTAGCGGAGAACAGGCAGTCTTAGAGATGTCTCATCCACAAGGTTGCCATGAGCTGAGATTGACTCGAGGGTGGTTAACAACAACAACCGATTATGGTGTCATCTCCTTCCTCCAAGTTTCACCCCTCCCTCCTCTGAATCTAATCCTGCTTTTTGTATGAAGTTCTGGGCATGCAAAATAAACAGGGTGACAGAAAGCAGCCTTGCCTTACCTGCTTGCCCACTGGAAACCATGCACTTTCTCCATATTCTGTCCTAACAGTAGCCTCTTATCCTGAGTACAGGTTACGCATCAGGAGATGTGGTGCTGGAGAAGAGTGCTGAGGATACCGTGGAAGGCCAAAAAGACAAACAAATGGATCCTGGAACACATCAAGCCTGAAATCTCCTTGGAAGCCAAGATGATCAAATTGAGACTGTTGTACTTCGGACACATCATGAGAAGGCAAGACTCATAAGAGAAGACAATAATGCTAGGAAAGGTAGGGGGTTGAAGAAGGTGAGGAAAACTGCATGCCAGATGGATGGACTCAATCAGGGAGGTCATGGATGTGAATCTACAAGACTTAAGAAAAACAGTAGAAAACAGGGAGATAGCTCATTATATATTTTCCAAAATAAAAAATTAATAACAATAATCCAAAAGACTTCTGGTCCCAAGCATGCGGGATAAGGGAAATTCAACCTGTATTAAGTACTGCTATTATTATTATTAGTAGTAGTAGTAGTAGTAGTAGTAGTAGATTTATTTATATATTGCTTATCCCCCCAAAAAATTGGGACTCCGAGCGGCTTACAATTCTAAAGCACAGTCCAATTACACTTCTAATCCCAAGCATTTCAGATAAGGCGAAATTCCATCTGTATTATTGCTGCTATTTATATGTCCTGCTTTTTCCCCAAAATTGGGACACAAAACAGTTCACAATTTAAAAGCACAACACAATTACACTTCTAGTCCCAAGCAGTTCAGATTAGGGAAATCCAACCTGTATTAAGTATTGCTGCCAAATTATTATTATTATTATTATTATTATTATTATTTCCAGCTTTCCCCCCCAAAATTAGGACTCAAAGTGGTTTATAAGTGGTTTGTGGTCTCTTCCAACTCTATGATTCTATGATTCTATGATTCTATGATAATTGAAAATCACAGTCCAATGACACTTCTAGTCCCAAGCATTTCAGATAAGGGAAATTTAATCTGTACTATGAATGAAAGATTTATTGAATTAGTCTACAGACTATTTCAAAACACAACCTGTATGAAGTATTGCTGCTAATTATTATTATTGTTAATAATAATAATAATAATAATAATAATATATCCTGTTTCCCCCAAAAAATTAGAACTCAAAGTGGTTTATAACTGAAAATCATAGTCCAATGACACTTCTAGTCCTAAGCATTTCAGATATGGGAAATTTAACCTGTACTATAATAATAATAATAATAATAAATTTTATTTTTACCCCGCCTTTCCATGGATATGACCTCATAGATATGACTATGAATGAAAAAATTATTGAATTAGTCTACAGACTATTTCAAAACACAACCTGTATGAAGTATGGCTGCTAATTATTAATATTATTGTTAATAATAATAATAATAATAATATATCCTGTTTCCTCAAAAAAATTAGGATTCAAGGTGGTTTATAATTGAAAATCACAGTCCAATTACACCTCTAGTCCCAAGCATTTCAGACCAGGGAAATTCAGCCTCCATAAGGCCTTGCTAAACCCTGAGGAACCTGTGCGTTGGTTTGTTCCAAAGAGAAACACACACAAAGCCCAGGGAGGCAATCTGGGGTTGGGTTATTCCACTCCGAGAGGGGGGACCTCCTCCCCCTGAGTTTATAATCGCACACACAATGCAGGGGGAGGTTATTTCTCTTCCCCCTCCCGCCGTCATTTGGTGCCTTCCAAAGGAGGAGGCGAGGGAAGCGTCGGTTGAGGCGTTTTTGAAGCCATTTGAGGCGGCGGAGGGTCAGGATGCAGAGCCTGGACCTGGGCAGCCGGGAGGAGGGCAGGATCTGGCACCGAAAGCCCTCCCCGACAACGCACCAGGGGTAAAACATCCAGGGAAGGCGGTTTTTAAAAGCATATGATGCCCTCCTTGCATTAGGAGGTTGGGTAACAGCCAGCAGCCTCTGTGTCTAACCTGCCTTGCATTGAGGGGGGGATGATAACTCCCAGAATTCCCCAGCATGGCTGAGAAGTAGCTTTTGGGGGAATGATAACTCCCAGAATGCCCCAGCATGGCTGAGAAGTTGCTTTTTGGGGGGATGATAACTCCCAGAATCCCCCAGCATGGCTGAGAAGTTGCTTTTGGGGGGATGATAACTCCCAGAATCCCCCAGCATGGCTGAGAAGTTGCTTTTTGGGGGGATGATAACTCCCAGAATCCCCCAGCATGGCTGAGAAGTTGCTCTTGGGGGGATGATAACTCCCAGAATGCCCCAGCATGGCTGAGAAGTTGCTTTTTGGGGGGATGATAACTCCCAGAATCCCCCAGCATGGCTGAGAAGTTGCTTTTGGGGGGATGATAACTCCCAGAATCCCCCAGCATGGCTGAGAAGTTGCTTTTTGGGGGGATGATAACTCCCAGAATCCCCCAGCATGGCTGAGAAGTTGCTCTTGGGGGGATGATAACTCCCAGAATGCCCCAGCATGGCTGAGAAGTTGCTTTTTGGGGGGATGATAACTCCCAGAATCCCCCAGCATGGCTGAGAAGTTGCTTTTTGGGGGGATGATAACTACCAGAATCCCCCAGCATGGCTGAGAAGTTGCTTTTGGAGGGATGATAATTCCCAGAATCCCCCAGCATGGCTGAGAAGTTGCTTTTGGGGGGGATGATAACTCCCAGAATCCCCCAGCATGGCTGAGAAGTTGCTTTGGGGGGGATGATAACTCCCAGAATCCCCCAGCATGGCTGAGAAGTTGCTTTGGGGGGGATGATAACTCCCAGAATCCCCCAGCATGGCTGAGAAGTTGCTTTGGGGGGGATGATAACTCCCAGAATCCCCCAGCATGGCTGAGTAGTTGCTTTTGGGGGGATGATAACTCCCAGAATCCCCCAGCATGGCTGAGAAGTTGCTTTTGGGGGGATGATAATTCCCAGAATCCCCCAGCATGGCTGAGAAGTTGCTTTGGGGGGGATGATAACTCCCAGAATCCCCCAGCATGGCTGAGAAGTTGCTTTTGGGGGGGATGATAACTCCCAGAATCCCCCAGCATGGCTGAGAAGTTGCTTTTGGGGGAATGATAACTCCCAGAATCCCCCAGCATGGCTGAGAAGTTGCTTTTGGGGGGATGATAACTCCCAGAATCCCCCAGCATGGCTGAGAAGTTGCTTTTGGGGGAATGATAACTCCCAGAATCCCCCAGCATGGCTGAGAAGTTGCTTTTGGGGGGGATGATAACTCCCAGAATCCCCCAGCATGGCTGAGAAGTTGCTTTTGGGGGAATGATAACTCCCAGAATCCCCCAGCATGGCTGAGAAGTTGCTTTTGGGGGGATGATAACTCCCAGAATCCCCCAGCATGGCTGAGAAGTTGCTTTTGGGGGGGATGATAACTCCCAGAATCCCCCAGCATGGCTGAGAAGTTGCTTTTGGGGGAATGATAACTCCCAGAATCCCCCAGCATGGCTGAGAAGTTGCTTTTGGGGGGATGATAACTCCCAGAATCCCCCAGCATGGCTGAGAAGTTGCTTTTGGGGGGATGATAACTCCCAGAATCCCCCAGCATGGCTGAGAAGTTGCTTTTGGGGGGATGATAACTCCCAGAATCCCCCAGCATGGCTGAGAAGTTGCTTTTGGAGGGGATGACAACTCCCAGAATCCCCCAGCATGGCCGAGAAGTTGCTTTTGGGGGGATGATAACTACCAGAATCCCATAGGCCATGCTGGGGGATTCTGGGAGTTGTTATCTCCTCCAAAAAGCAACTTCTCGGCCATGCTGGGGGATTCTGGGAGTTAGAGCTCTGGTAAAAGACTTAAAGTTGCATTTGCACTGCACAAATAATGCAGTTTTACACTATTTTAACTTTCCTGGCTCAATGCTATGGAATTCTGGGATGTGTTGTTTTGTCAGCTGTTTAGCCTTTGTCTGAGAGCTGTGGTTCTACATCAAACTACAAATCCCAGGATTTCATAGAGTGGAGCCCTTGCAGTTAAAGCAGTGTCTAACTGCATTATTTCTGCAGTGCAGATGGAGCCCTAGGGGTAGGCAAACTGTCCCCTTTAAAGGCCGAGGGACTTCAGCTCCCAGAAGCCTCAGCCATGTTGGCCAATAGTCTGGGATTCTGGGAGCTGAAGTCCCTCGGCCCTTAAAGGGGACAGTTTACCTACCCCTGCCAGGGAGGGTGAATCTGTACTGCAGAAATAATGCAGGTTGGTACTGCTTTAACTGCCATGGCTCAGTGCTATGGAATCCTGGGATTTGTAGTTAGTTATGGAACCAGAGAGAGTAAACTAAATATCTCACAAAACTACAAATCCTAGAATTCCATAGCATTGAGCCATGGCAGGTCAAGCGGTGTCAAACTGCATTATTTCTACAGCACAGATCCAGCCCAAGGATGCATATACACTTTAGAATTTTTATTTATTTATTTATTTACTTCATTTATATACTGCCTTTCTCCTAGAAGGAACCCAAGGCGGCTCACAGATTATTATTTTTTAATTACGGTAAAAATTCAAACCAGTTAAAGTCATCTAAAGTACGATTTGACGCCACTATAACTGCCATGACAGTTCCTACAGGACCCTGGAATTACATATTATTATTATTATTATTATTATTATTATTATTATTCATGCTTCCCCACCCCCCCCAAAGTTGGAACTCAAAGAGGCTTACATTTAAAAAAACAATTGATTGTAGGGATTTGTAGTTTTGCATCCATCCTTTCTGCACTGTAGATGCACCCACCCCTTGGTTCAAATCCCAGTTCAGCTATGAAGCTCATAGGGTGGGTAGATCACTTTGGGAAGTCCTCTTGGGAAGCCCAAACCACCTCTCAGGGTTGTTGTGAGGATAAAAGAGAAGGTATATAACTGCACTGGCCTTGAGCGCCTGGAAAAAGAAATAGTGCATGGATTTAATAAATAAAAGAGTCCTGCATTGTAGACATCAGGCCATTTTGTTGAGTTGGATTCTGTCAACTGCCCATACTGTAGTCATGGTAGCTGAATGAAGCCACTTGTGTACTAACTATCAGGGCAATGCTATTCATAGCATTTTTTTCTCACTCCTCAACTAAGGGGGGTTGCAGACTGCCAGAAATAGTGTGAATTCAGTCCACTTTTAGGGTTAGGGTTAGAGTTAGGGAACCATGGGAACTGTATTTTATTGTGGCATCAGAGTTGTCTGACAGAGAAGGCTCAATGTCTCAGAAAAATAACAGTTCCCATTTTCTGGCAGTCTGCAACCCCCCTAAGACTTGCAGAGTGGCTTACATACAATTACAGTTAATATTATGATGAGATATTAGCTAATACAGCACTTGTTACTAGCTGCAGAAGGCAAAGAGTAAGGGCAACTTTCACTGTGTAAATGTCTCCAACCATGGAGACCATTAAAACAATATTGAAGTGAAATTCCAAAAGCTTTGGAAAACAAGGAAGTTTCAAATTGCTAACTTTGTGGTGGCAGAGTTAAGTATATGAGGAAGGCCGTTTTTCCAGGTCAGGTTGAAGAATGTGTGACCGTACAGAAGTTGTTGAGCTGCAGGACATCAATGTAATACTTTTGGGCTGTTAGCTATGAAACCACCATATATTTTATTATTATTATTATTATTATTATTGAAAATTATTATAATTAATAATAATAATAATAATTGTTTTAATGCAGGGTATGTTTTATTTAAATGTAATTTTATTCTATGTGAGCCGCCTTGATAGTCTTGGCAGGAAAGTGCGATATAAGAATAAAGTTATTATTACTATTATTATCATCATCATCCTCATTTATTTATTTTTATAGTGCCATCATTGTCCATGGCACTTCACAATTAAAACAGTGAAAAACAGCGGATCCTGCCAAAGGCACACAGTCCAAAATACGTAGAGAAATCTTGTAGCCCCTTTGAGACTAACTGAAAGAAAGAAGTTGGCAGCCTGAGGTTTCGTAGACTGAGGTCTACGAAAGTTCAGGCTGCCAACTTCTTTCTTTCATAATATGTTATTCCATAATATGTTATTTGTTAATATGACATTATCATAATATTATGCATCTGAGGAAGTAGACTGAAGTCTACAAAAGTTCAGGCTGCCAACTTCTTTCTTTCAGTTAGTCTCAAAGATGCTACAAAATTCTACATACTGATTCTACAGACTAACACAGCTATATCTTTGACTCCAAGATGTGTGTGTGTGTGTATGTATATATATATATATATATATATATATATGTATATATATGTATGTATACACACATACACGCATATACACAAAAAGGAAGGGAGGCATCATAAAAATATCAAACTATACAATTGTAAAACAAATTATATTGTAAAACACAATATAATGTAAAGCAAACTGACAAGTACATGTAATCAAAACATACGAGAGATTAAAACAATATTGAAGTGAAATTCCAAAAGCTTTGGAAAACAAGGAAGTTTCAAATTGCTAACTTTGTGGTGGCAAAGTTAAGTATATGAGGAAGGCTGTTTTTCCAGGTCAGGTTGAAGAATGTGTGACCATACAGAAGTTGTTGAGCTGCAGGACATCAATGTAATACAGTTGACCCTCCATTTTCGCAGGGGATCTGTTCCGGACATACAGCCCTCCCCTCCGCAAAAACGGAGATTCATGAATAGTCAAGCCCTATAGGCTTGAATGGAGTGGGCCTCATTGTTTTAAATGGAGGTCACCCCTCTGTGAATATATAACACCACAGACATGAAGTCTGTGAGAACGGAGGGGCGACTGTTTGTTATTTACTCCAAGGAGTGCTTGGAGTTAATAACATATCTGCAGGCGAAATGTTAGGAATAAATTCTTCCATATATATATATATATATATATATATATATATAATGTCATATTCACAAATAACATATTATGGAATTTGAATATGTCTTAGTTTCCTCACAGGATTTATAGTCCATTGTTGGCATGTCAAGTACTATCTGTCTGTCTATCATAGAGCAAAAGCTGATTATATATACATGAAATTTTGCAGGTAACCTGATTCTATAAAGTGTTAGAGCCAGCCATCTATTCATTTCTGTGGTCTAAGATATACATAACTGCATAATATTATTTTGTAAACTTATGTTCTTTTCTTTTTTTTTTCCTTTTCAGAGTCATCATCAATATTATCCACAGCACTACAGGCTACCATTCCAAGACAATACGTTTTTTGAATGTGGCTTTTGACAGTTCGGGAGATTCCCTCCTTGCTGGAGACCATCAAGGGAATATTTATGTTTTTGAACTGCTGGGCAACAGGTAGGAACTTTTATCTCATTCATCTTTTAGTTACTTCTTGCTTAGAAAATAGAACCTGCATGGCTGGAGGCATGCATACATTAAACACAGTATTAAACAGCAAGTGAAAGGCTAAACTCCCCCCTTAAGTTCCTGTTCAAATATTTGCATATGCACAACACTGTAGAGATTTATAATATCCTGAATGTCTCAGGAATCCTCTAGCCCTGTGGTTCCCAAACCTTGGTCTTCCAAGTGTTTTGGACTTCCATCTCCCAGGATTCCTGACTGTTGGCCATATTAGCTGGAGCTTCTGGATGTTGAAGTCCAAAACACCAGGAGGATGAAAGTTTGGGAATCACTGCTCTAGACAGATGAATCAGGCTATCTGAGATAGTGTAGGAGTCATCTTTGTGAAGGCCTTGTGAAAAGTTCATGGTGGTCATACCTAGGGCTCATCTATATTTGCCTGCCCTCAAATTCCCCCTTTACCTTTTGCAAGTTTTCAGCAAATGATGGTAAATGACTTCCTACACTGTCCCTGCAAGCTGGCCGATGCTGTTGAGTGCGGATTGCTCTGAGGTCAGAACAACATTTCCAGCCATGTTAATCAATGGTCCAAAACACTGCAGAAATTATCCAGTTTGAGACTGCTTTAACTGCCCTGGTTCAATGCTAAGGAATACTAGGAACTGTAGTTTTGTGAGAAATTTAGCCTTCTCTGTCAGAGAGCTCTGGTGCCACAGTAAACTACAGTTCCCAGGATTTCCTAGCACAGAGCCAGGGCAATTAAAGTGGTCTCAAACTGGATTATTTCTGCAGTGCATTTTGGACCAATGATAGACACCTTGTTCTAACATCAGAGTGACTTGTGCCCGGAGAACAACCTGTCAGAGACACTTGCAGGGACTGCATGGGAAAGGAGCTGGCCATCATTGCCAAATTTTGCTCCTGACTTTCTGGAAAACCTGGAGCGAAAGATAAGTCTTTTTAATGTAGGACAGGGAGTGGAAACCCCAAATCAGGTTTGGGCATTGTGAAAGCAGCCCGGATCGGGTTGGAGCTTGTGTAATATACACAACAAGCCTAGGGGGGATTCAGGGTTTATAAGTAATGTAGGCAAGCTCCTAGACTGTGCATCTTATTGAAAATCACTCTGTTTGGCTTTTTGACAGTTGTGGTTTTATTGTGCTCTGCAGAAATAATTCTGATTTGTACAAATAGGTTCAGCCTGGTCCAACGAACAGCTCAAGCTTGTACCGCTCTGGCATTTAATCTCCGCAGGAAGACAGAATTCCTTGTGGCTTTGGCTGATTATTCCATTAAATGCTTTGATACAGGTAATAAACTTTTTTTAAAAAAATTACTACTCCAGTCCTTCATTTCTCTGGCTCACTTTTAGGTAAAACAGAACTGGGGAATGTTTGACTCTAGCACTGGACTAGAACTCCCAAAATCCTCTACCTTTGGATTTCTTGGCTTGGGCTTCTGGGAGTTGAAATCTGAAATATCTGGAGGGCCAAACATTTCTCACTCTTGGTATAAAACATCCTACACTTGCTAGGCAGGCATGCATTTTTATTCTGATGATAAAACTAGACCTAGATTTTCTTTGTTTCAATGTAGATTCCAAAGAACTTGTTAGTTGGATGAGAGGGCATGACTCTTCGGTGTTTTCGATCTCAGTTCATGGTTCTGGTAGATACGCAATCACATCATCTGCAGATACAGCCCAGCTGTGGGATCTTGACACATTTCAGCGAAAAAGGAAGTTGAATATCCGCCAGTCTGTGGGTATTCAAAAGGTGAGTTCTAGAAAATGCTTTTTCAGTTTTCTTTTGAAATCCATACTAATTGAAATTAGCTATCTCAGTATAAGCATCTCATTGCAATGGTGGGCAGGTTCCAAGGGTCATGAGGCCAGTTTTCTACCCCAAGGAACCACCAGGTTTAGAAATGCTGAAAAATGAAAAAAAAATATATAATGAATGTTGCCAGCTGACCACTTCTGATTTTGTTTAGGGTGGGGGCTGGGTGAAAAAAATAAGACGTAGAAGCAAAAAATTGCTTTTTCCCTCAGTATTTTTTTTCCCAGTAAGGGGATATCGGGGGACCACAAAAAGTTGTAGAGGAATGCACTTTGCTTACCCATGCCTCATTACAAGGATGAAGAATGTGTGGTCCTGCAGACAGTGTTGCACTATAACTCCCATCACCCTTAGCTTTGGTTGTATTGACTAATAATGACGGGAAGCATAACCCAAGAATCTCTGGAGGATGACACATTTCTTTTCTCTTCCTTACTGCTTACAACAGTAGGCTTCAACCTTTACAGACCTCTGTCCCGCCTTTAGCCTGAACCTATATTTGGGAACTCACTTCTTCATTTCCTTGCCATATATTTGTTTGGTTATATTGTAATCCTTTTGCTGCAGACCAGTAGTGTTCCACATCCATAAGTTGAGGACCTGTGGCCTAAATCAGAGACCCTGCTCCCTGCAGGGGTGTCTCCAATTATTTTCTTTACTCAGTCTCCTTTTTTAATTAAAAAAAAATCCTCTACAGCAGTAGTTAGGTTGGTGGAATCCTAAATGCAGTTCAAAGAGGGGACAGGTGGTGGGTAGAAGAGCCAGAGGGAACAAAACCTTCAATTTCTTCAATTCAGAATTGGCTAGTATGCAGACCAGACCAAACTTACAGAAAGTGAGGCAATAATGCATGACTTACTCCTAGTTCTGGGAAAACAGCAGGATACAAAGATATTATTATTGTTATTATTACTACTACTATTACTCCTCAAGTTATTATTGTGAAGAGCTTGCTTTCTTAAGAATATAAAAGTATGTTAGATCAAATCAAAGACCTATCTGGGCCAAAATTCAGTTCTCATAAGAGCCAGCCAGTTGCTTTCTGAAGACCTGCAAGAAGGATGTGAGTGCAGTAGCATCCTCCCTTTCACATTCTTCAGCAACTGATATATAGAGATACACTGCTGATCATATGGAAGGTGATTTCTATCTATCCTTACTAGTATCCACTGAAACCCCCTTAGTCTCCAGGAATTTAGCTAATCCCCTTATAAGAATCTAAGAAAGAAAACATTTGGCCTATCTGATTTCCTGAAGTAATTCTTTTCATCCAGGATATGGCTATGAGATACACACTCAAGCCCTGCCTGGTATACTTCCCTGATATCTGTGCTGCCTGGGGATTCTGGAACTTACAATCCAAAATACTTACTTTTCCAAGTACTGATCCCTTGTTTCTCAAATTCAGGACCTTGGATTTTCAGCAACTGTATTCTTTGCAACTCATCTAAATTTATTGGATTGTTGAAATGAGACTACATTTAGTTCAGATTTGAACACTGACTATTTAGAAGGCCAAATATAATCTTGGTTATAGTGTAGAAATCTGCTAGCTTTAAAAATAACTTTGGTTTTTCTTTCCTGTGCTTTTAGGTGTTCTTTCTCCCATTAAGTAATACTATTATAAGCTGCTTTAAAGATAACTCTGTGTTTGCCTGGGAGTTTGATACCCTTTCCTGCAAGTATCAGTTGCCCTCTCCAATAGAAGGTTCTGCTTTGCGCTATAAAGTTTTTGCTGCTACAAGGTACGTTATGATCTTCATCGCTACAGTTGTTGCTTCACTTTGTTTTAAATTTTGCTACTTTGGGTCCTATGCTGGGGGAATGTAGGTTATGAAGTAAATGAATAAAAATCCAGAGTGTGAATGATTTTAACAACTTTTACTTTTATTACTACTATTTTTTTACAGATGTCTTCTTTCCTTTGAGTTCTTTTTAGTATAGTTTGAAATTAAGATCCAAACTAGACAGACATATTACCATTCTCACACCTAGCAGTTGCAAAAATGACACTATGTCTGATATGCATTATAGTCCCCAAAAAGTAGTGATGAGTTTGGGTCTTTCCTTCCAAGTCTCAAGTCAAATCTCAAGTCTACAGAAAAAAGTGGGTGGTGATGGTGTGTGTGTGTTGGAGAGTTGAATTTTAATAACTAGAAAACCAAAACGTACAATGTTAGGCTGAAAAATATTAAATCATCATAGGAAATTTATCAAGATTGTATTTTAGAAAAATGAGGTCTACTCAGCAGCCTGTCCCTGCAGCACATCAGTGGAGGTTTCTAAAGATTTTCCTAAGAGCAGCAGGTAAGACTCACCCCAATAGTGCAGTGCACACTTCTTGGAGGGGAACAGCAAACATATTAAACCAGGGGTCGGCAACCTTTGTTGCCGGGGGGCCGGCCGGGCGCGCACTTGCTTGTGCGCTCGCACTCCCGGCCGCCCGCATGCGCACGATGACGCCATCGTGTGCATGTGCGCGCGATGCGAGCACCATTTTGGAAGGCCCCCCCCCCCTGTGCGGGGGCTTCCCTGGGCCTCGGAAAGCTCCCTGGCCCCGCGGCGGGCAAATTCGCCGGCAGGAGGGGCTTCCCTGGGCCTCGGAAAGGCCCCCCTGCCCCCGTGGCGGGCAAATTCGCCCGCAGCGGTGGCAGGGGGGGCTTCCCTGGGCCTCAGAAAGGCCCCCCGCCCCCGCGGCAGGCAAATTTGCCCGCAGCGGCAGCAGGGGGGGCTTCCCTGGGCCTCGGGGAATTCTCTTCGCTCTTCTATGCCAAAGTGAGCCAAAAGCAGACACCACCTGTGTTTGTAACTTGCCAGAGGGACTCCTGGGAAGATGTACATAAGGTTGTACTAATTATCACTTTTACTGTTATAAGATGTATTTTAATTTGGGCATAAAGTCTGAGCTAAGCTTGATTAAATAAATAAAATGACTCCATCTCTTGATTCAGCAAATATCATGTTGTGTTTGAAAATACATGGAGGATCAGCAGAAAAGTTGAGCTTCAGATAATGCATAGTACAGGTAGCTTGTTTAATGTAAACTGTGTCTTTTTCCTTTTTCTTTTTGGTGGTCCAGAGATGGCCGTGTTCTTGCAACTGGCGGGAAATCAAACCACCTACACTTGTGGTGTTTGGAGTCCAAACAACTACTAAGAATAATCCAGATGCCAACCAAAGTGCGAGCTGTTCGCCACCTAGAATTCCTTCCTGATAGCTTTGATGGTGGTTCTAATCAGGTTGGTAGGGCCATTTGAAGAAAGGAACAGAAGTGTGTTCACTTACCTGCTGAGAGAAGATGCTTTCTATTTTTTTCCCTTCCTTAATTAAAACTGAAGGCTTCCCTGTTACATCTAAAAATATTTACTTCTTAACAGTGGAAAAATTAAGTATCCTCTTAAGCGGTGGTAAAGAAACATTGGTCTTCCATGTGTTTTAAACAATAACTCTCACAAGTTCCAGCCAACATAGGTAGTAGTAAGGAATTGTGGGATTTATAGTACAGAATACCCTACCTGTGGTTACTATCTTGGAAGGAAGCATGCCTAGAGGTAGGACAGTTGAAAAGATGCTGTGGACAACATCTTTTGAGACTGGGTATTTCTCTTATGATTCTGTGTTGGTATTGCTTGAATGATCTAACCACACTCATTGGTTGCCTGTGTGGTTACTTTCTCCAGCAGACAATGATTAGAAGAGTAGCTCAGAGCTTCAAAAGGTTTCTCTGTGGAACTACAACTCCCAGAATGCCCCAGCTAACATGGCCATGCTGGCTGGAACATTCTTGAAGGTGTAGTTTTTTAAAAAAATAATAATAATAATAATAACCTTACAGAACTCTATTCCATCTGCATTTCAGGGTCCAATTTGACTCTGCACAAGACCTCTTCTTGCTCTGATTCTGCATATGGCTACCCATGAACCTGTCTTAGTTCAGGAATTTTTAAAGGAACTGGGCTCATTTTTCATAATGCATTTGGTCTTGCACTGTCCAGTTCCGCTACAGCCAGTGTGGTATACTGGTTAAGAGTGTCAGACTGAGACTGGGGAGAACTAAGTAGTCAGAGACTACTCTGATCATGTGGCCAGCATGATTGCACAGAACACCAAAGTGGTACCTATTTATCTACTTGCATTTGCATGTTTTCAAACTGCTAGGTTGGCAGAAGCTGGGACTAGTAAAAGGAGCTAATCCAGTCATGCAGCACCCAGGCTTCGAAGTGCCAACCTGTCGATCTTGCAGTCAGCAAAGTCAGCGTCTTAACCACTTGAGCTACTGCATCCCTAAATAATAAAATGTAATAAAAAGAATCCTTGCTCAATTAAATTAAAAACAAATTGGAAATATTTTTGATAGTAGTAATAATTAAATTGTTTTGGAGATACTGGTTTTTTCCTTCCCATTAAAGCTCTTTTGGTGACGTTGCTAAGAAGATGTTATAAGAATATAAAATAAAAAATGTTTTGGATCACTTTAGCATGCAGAAAAAGAAATGCATTCCTCTTTAATTCATCAGAGGAAAGGTGGGGCGTACATGTGGTAAACTAAGTATGTATGCAATAATATGCTCTTTGCTTTCTAGGTTCTTGGCGTGCTGAGCCAGGATAATATCCTGAGATTTATTAACATCCGAACATGTAAGCTTCTCTTTGAAGTTGGCAGTCCTGAAGAAGGGATTAGTATAGTTGCCCTGAGCCCTAATGGAAGATATATTGCAGCAGTCATGGAGAATGGCAGCCTTAATATATACAGCATCCAGGCTCTTACCCAAGAAATAAATAAGGTAAAGTTTTGTAGTTAAATGAGAAGCACAAGCCTGATTTAATGTAATGTGTCTAAGAATGTTTATAGAATGGAGGTGGGGTGACAGGGAAGCCCTCCAGTTGTTTTTGGACTACAGCTCCCATGAATCATCACCATTGGCTGTGCTGACTGTGGCTGATGGGCACTGCAGTTCAGCAATATCTGGAGGGCCACATGTTCCATGCCTTGACCATGCAGCTATTCAACATTTACACTCTGCTGAGAACTCATAATTTGTACTGTTATTAGTGTCCAGTTTTCATGCTTGCCACACATGCAGGGGGGAAAGTCAGCACTTGAAATCAGGCTTTAGTTGGTTTTTGGGCTCTAACATTGTATTCCAAGTTTATAATAACTAGAAATTTGTTGTTTAAAAAACTTGAGGCCTAAGACAAGCTCCAGGAATAGCCTTTAAATGGCCAATCACACATCCCATTTGGACGATTTTGTGCTAAAAGTGGTAGGATGTTGGGGGAGTGTCAGGGTTCTGAAAAACAGGTTTATGTGGCTTGCTGGGGAAAGTGAAAAAGAGCCCAGGACCCACCAAAGTTGCTTGCCTACTTCTGATTCAGACATAACCCCCTGACTACCTGTGGGAGCACCTTCTTCCACACAATCCACCCTGCACACTAAAGTCCTCTGGGAAAAATCTTCTGCAGCCTAAAAAAATCTAGATTGGCCACAGTAATCCAGAGGGCCTTTTCAGCTGCCACCCCTAGGTTGTGGAATGACCTGCCGGAGGAGATCTGTCACATCGCCACTTTAACAGCCTTTAAAAAGGCACTTAAGACAGATCTCTTCCAACAGGCCTTCCCAGAATAGCCCTCCTCCCCGTGTATTTGCTTTTTATGCAACTTCTATATTGTGGTTTTCTTATTGTATTCTTTTATTTTTATGCTTGTAACCTGCCTTGATTCCCTTTGGAAATAGGCGGGCTAGAAATCATTATTATTATTATTATTATTATTATTATTATTATTATTATTAAATTTATTTATATCCCACCTCTCTGTAAAATACAACCGGGGCGGCTTACATGATAAAATGAACAACCGTCTCCCCCAATAGCCCACCCCTCCCCCCTAAAATACAATTAAACAATCAAAGTTTAAAAACAAACTTAAAATAACAAGCTGCAATAAAATACAATAAATAAGAGATTAATTAAAATAGCTGTAGTTATGTTACCTTTCAGATGTATTGGACTACAACCCCCTTCATCCCCAGCCAGCATGATTAATGACCCATCTGGAAGGCCTTAGATCAGAGAGGACAGTCTGTAGACTATCCATACTATACATGCTCAGCTAAGGAACCCTGGAGATGTTGTTTTGTGTGTGTTTTATTATGCTGGCTGGGGTTGCTGGGTGTTGTAATCCAACCCGTCTGATAGGTCTTTAGAGTAGACCAGGGGTAGGCAACCTTTCCCCTTTAAGGGCCGAGGGACTTCAGCTCCCAGAAGCCTCAGCCATGTTGGCCAATAGTCCCATATTGGCCAATAGCTCCTGGGATTCTGGGAGCTGAAGTCCCTCGGCCCTTAAAGGGGAAAGATTGCCTACCCCTGGAGTAGACAGTGGTGAGGAACATGTGACAATTCTGGGCTCAAAAAGAAACTGAAAGGATACTTAATTGCATCCACACTGGAGAAGATTTTAATCTGTAATTGGAGTGGTTTTAATGAATTCCCTGATTCTTGTTCTTTTCAGCCACCTCCACCTCTGTTCAAAGTGATTGAAGAGTCCAAATCCAAGTTTGACACAGACAAGCTTACAGTGCGAGTGGCCTCTGGAAGCTCAGAGAAGCCGTGGAAATCAAAAGCGGGCAAAATTCAAACAAAGGTGTTGAGACCACAGCCAGACATATCACATGAGGATAAAGAGGTATGAACATGTGACATTTCCGGGCTCAAAAAAGAAACTGAAAGTATACCTAATTGCATCCACACTAGAGAAGAATTAAAATAGAGGTTCCATACAAGCAGTTAACATAGTGTTACAGTATTTTTCCATGACCTTAGTGTTCATTCATAAGTTTCTTCTTTGTAGGCTTAATCTGGTTTATTAGTTCCTGATGAGCATGGCTGGGGATTAGTGATGGAAAGCTTCATTCGTTGCTCTTTTAAACAGTTTTTCTCAATTTCTCCATTGTTTGTTGCTGTTTCTACTGGCTGCAGGAAGACGGTTTATTTACTGATTACATTTAATTTATTTTTTTATGTTCCTATCTCTTTAAAAACAAATAGTGGGGAATTATTCACTGGATAATAAAGAAAAAATTGAAATAGAAATCACATTTCCTTCCCTCTAAAACTGAAACACATTGGGGCAGTTTAGAGGCTATTCTTCACTAAACCACCACTTATGCAATAAATTGAGGTCTGAGCTGTTACATGAAAGGGTAGAATATAAATCAAATAAAAATAGCCAAGAGTGCAAGAGCCCTTCAGAACCACATTTTAGATTTTGTCTCCCACATGGTTGCTGTGAATTGTTTCAACATTTGAATCTTGAGGTGGCTGGCTCCATTTGTCTGCAGTGTAGGACAGTCTCTGGAACCTATGCATCTAAATATAGGAAAAACTGAGTTAAAACAAGGACTATGGATACTACACTGCAGAATTAATGCAGTTTGACACTGCTTTAACTGCCATGGCTTAATGCTATAGAATTTTGGGATTTTTAGTTTTGTGATATATTTAGTTTTCTCTGTCAAAGAATTCTGGTGCCAAAACAACTACAGAATTCAGGATTCCATATGATGAAGTCATAGCAGTTAAAGTGATGTCAAACTTCTTTAATTCTGTTGTGTGGCAAGCTGCCTCAGGCTGCCTTGCCCTCATGCTACCACTATGAAAGGCATGACAGACAATGAAAAAAGGAAGGAAGGAAAACAAACAAACCAAAAAGTTTCCTTCCCCCTCCCCCCATACCTGCTCTGTGAGATTGGGGGAGGGGGGTGTTTTGTTTTATTTATTTTGCCTAAAGGGCAAGGGAAATGTGTTTTAAATCAGTAGTTGAAAACCAGTAGACATTGAACTATAATACAGGAATAAAAAGTACAGATTATATGAAAAAGAGTAACAATTATAATGAGGCGTGGAAATGAATTATGCAAGTTGCAAAATTCAAAATGGAGGGAAGAGATAGAACAAGTGAGTAAAAGAGTATTGCAGTAGTCACCATGAGATGTAATCTTGTTGATCCTGTTCTAGAATGTGCTGCCAGACGGATTGAACAAAAAACGGCTCCAGGCTTTGCTGAAAGGATTTGGAGAATATCCAGCAAAATACAGGTGCGTAGAGGCATGTGTCAAAATGAATGTCTTGCATTTCCCCCTTTTAAGTTATATTAGTCTGTCCCTGTGAACCTGTGCTGTTATTACAGGATGTTTGTGTGGCGCTCCTTACTTCATCTTCCAGAAAATCACTTGGCCTTCAGCAGCCTGTTGGATAAAGGGACCCATTCAGCATTTGTGCACCTTCAGAGTGAATATCCTATAAAAAGTAGGAAACTCTTGCGTGTTTTACAGAGGTAAATCAGAATGCCACCAACTGTTATACAACTTGGTAGAGTGGGAGGCAATGGGAAAAGAACTCCAAAACTACTGAGAATTATAATCTGACAAATCTGACCTCTGGTTGAATTTAACTTAACGTTTATTGGCCAATTGTCTTTATTTGGGATGTTGTCTTGTACCAAAATCCATGTATGTATGCTCAGGTCCTGTTTTTCTTAATGGTGGCATGGCACGCACATGGCTGCATGCATGCACCACCATTAAGAAAAATGGGGGCTTCCCATTCATGGATGGTTAAATCTGTGGATGACAAGTCTGTTGATATGGAGGGCAGACTGTGTACCTTGTTTTTTCCCCAGGTTGTGAAAGGCTTTAATAGTAAATCAGCATCCTAAATGTGAGCCATAGACCAATGTGGTTACATCCCAAGAAATTTACTATCTCAGCCTGTGCTAGAAGTTGCTGTGAATGGATTTGTACATGCATTTGGGACAAGAGATATTCACCATGAAGTGAGTCTCTTGTTATTTTGGTATGTGGGCTCATTCCCACTTGCATTTAAATCGCTTTGCGAGTTGCATTGACACTGGGTCTCTGAATCGATTCAGGCTGATGTGTAGTTCCCACTATGGAAGCGTATTATTTCATTATTCCATGAATTTGTGTCTTTTTTTGACATTATTGTCATTCCCACTTGATTTGTGCTGCTGTCAATCAAATTGTGTCATCAGTGGGGAGGAGGAGGTCAATGCAACACTCACAGGTGCCTCCGAGGGGGCAATGCTGTTCCTCTCCTCCTCCTTGGCGGGCAGCAGGAGACCTCATTCCCCCTCTTACTCCTCCAGGTTCGCCTTCGCCGCTGTCACTGCCACCCAGCCGCTCTCAACAAGAGAGAGAACAAGGAATTCAGAGAAGGGGGAGCTTTCTCTTCCTTGGTGGTGAGGACATTGGGTCACCCTGGTTATGGGTTTGGACCCAAATTTAAAAGTTTGGGGTCCATCCCCTCCACACATCTGTCACTGTTTTCCCCCACTCACAACCATTGTTTAAATTGAAAGATTGGGGAAATGACTCCAAGTCAGGGTGACCAGATGTCAATCCGCCTTTCCCAGGGCATGTCCTCCATTTGCACCTTCTGTCCAGAAGGAATTACAAAGGGTCCTGCATTTGGAGCAGGACTAAGAAGCATGAACTGACATTTATATATGAGTGCTTTTAGCACTGGGCCCTTGCACTCACATTTAAGGCTGGCATTGCATGAAGTCACTGGGAGCCCAATGTCAAGGGATTCGGGCCACTGAGGTGCCACTGGGGGCGGGGGGAGAAAGAGTGGAGAGATGAAAGAGAGAGAGAGAAGTGGTTTCTTTTCCCAGCCAAACCTTCAACTCAAATGGAGGACCTGCCAGCAAAAATGGGAGAAATCACTCACACACAAAGCTAAAATACACATATAAATTCATGCTTCTTAGTCATGCTCAGAATGGACAATGTTTTGGAATTCCTCCTGGACAAAAGGTTGGAATGTAGGACAGGTCCTTGGAAAGGAGAGGGGGAAAAATGGCAGATTTCCCAAAAACAAGGGGCAAGATGGGTTACACTCTATGCCAGGGGTAGGCAACCTTTCCCCTTTAAGGGCCAGGGGACTTCAGCTCCCAGAAGTCTCAGCCATGTTGGCCAATAGTCCCATGTTGGCCAATAGCTCCTGGGATTCTGGGAGATGAAGTCCCTCGGCCCTTAAAGGGGAAAGGTTGCCTACCCCAGCTCTATGCCATTGGTCCCTCCCCTCCAGTGTGATGCGATTCAGATCTGTTGTTCCCACTTGCTGAACACGCTTGCAAATCGATTCTTTTCAAAAGAACCACCAAAAGACGACTCTTTAAAAATAGCACTTTTTTGCATTTGTCTTGCTTCAAAGTGAGTCAGAATGATCGCAGTCGCATCTGAAACTGTTTGCAGTGTGAAAGAGGCACATAGGAAACGATCAGCAAATCGCTTCAAATCATAGTGGGAATGAGGCCTGTGAAACTGGCTGGCTAGTCAATCTTAATTTGTTACACATGAACTAACTTCTTTCAGGGCATGGTGAGATGGAAAACTGAGTGTATAACAGTTGTCAAAGGCATTATTTCAGTCATTTCCAAAGCAATATGTTCTTCAGTACCATTTTCTTAAACAATTCTTGGACTTCAGAGCATAATTTGCAGGTTAACTCTTGTTATATGAGATTCTCCTTGACCTTTATTGTGTAAGCAGTTGTTTCTCTCTCTGTTAAAAGGACTTTGTCTGCTCTAGCGCACTGGTCCACCATCTTTGGTGAGCTGCCTTATGTCCCTCTGCTGGCCTTCCCTTTTGTCAAACTCTTCCAAAACAATCAGCTAATCTGCTTTGAAGTGGTTGCTACTGTAATAGGTAAGGAAGGACATTTCAAGGAAACAACTACCAGATTTGTGTCGTAGTGAGAAATTATCCTCTTTTGTCCACAGATAGTGTAACTCTATTCTAAAAAAGAGCTCTGTCTCTTTATTGTCGGGTAGAATCTGACTAAAGTCTGACACATACTGCTGACATTCTAGTTGCATTTGGTAGATCCACATGTCCAAGAGGAAGGTATCAGTAGGCTTGGAGCAGGACCGAGCATTGCAAGAAGTGAGTGGAGTTATGTTAGAATACTGCTCAACATAGGAGACAAACTGAGAGGGTGCCTCCAAGCAGTGTTGCTTCTTAAAATCATAGTTTACAGTATTGACAAAAAAGAAGAGGATTTCAGACTACCTATTGCACAGATTGGAGGATTTAATATCTTGGACATCTGAATGCTTACCTTCAGGATGATGTACCAAAGCATAGACCTTTAGGGCCTTTGCAGACTGCCAGAAATAGTGCACATTAAATTGAGGCACTGCCCTGGCTCAGTGCTAGGGAATCATGGGAACTGTAATTTATTGTGGCACCAGAGCTCTCTGACAGAGAAGGCTCAATGTCCCAGAAAAAAATACAATTCCCATGATTCCCTAGCACTGAGCCAGGGCAGTGCCTCAATTTAATGTGCACTATTTCTGGCAGTCTGCAAAGGCCCTTGTCTGATCCAGCATGACTCTTTTTTCCCCAACTCATTATATACAGTGGCACACTTGACACTGCAGTATTGAATATGGATGTTTGTACAGGACCATAAGTCCTTGCACTCCAAAGATGTTTCAAAGTTTTGATTAACTCTCAACTGGAGTATTTGGAAGTGGGGGTGGGGGAAATGGAAAGGAGTATCCCAAATGGAGGGCTTGACTGGCTAAAAGAAAAGTAGAAACAACTCATTTACAAATTGAATCTCCCTTACTCAGAATTCCAAAATACTCCAAAAACCAAAATAATTTTTAATTGGTTGCTGAGATAGTGAAACCTTTGAGAGCTGAAAGAAGTTAACAGGAAGATGCACATGAGCAAATGATAGACTGGAATTATTTATCCCTATGTTGTATCCACTACCATCTTAGCATGAATTCAGAACTCGTGGAGTAGAATGCAAGATGACATTTCATTCTTATGCTATTTTTAAATAGTGAAATTGTTTTCTGCTTTCCATCTTTTTCCAGTTAATTGGTGTCAGCACTGGTTTGAGTTTTTCCCCAATCCTCCAATCAATGTCCTCAGTATGGTGGAAAACATCTTGGCACATCACGATAAAGAGTTGCTTCAGCATTTAATGAATTACAATATAACATCACAGGTAGAAATAAATTCAGCCTAGCTTTGAGCATAATAACTCTATAGTCCCATAACAGGAAAATATTATTCAGTTGATAGATTGCCCAGAGGTGTAGAGCCATGTGGTTGCCTGACATTCACTCATGATCAAGAGTTCCTAACATCATGTTCTCGTCCTGGTCCAGAACATCAGGCAGTTGCTTTGCATAGGCTAGGAGTTATTCTGTAAAGAAGACATGTTCACTTCTGCTGTTGTGGGTCTAATTTTCTTGGCATAAATATGTCTTGTTTTCTATACTGGAGTCATAATTCATTCTAGTACTTTCAGTACCCAGCAGTCTCTTAATGAGCACCTGTTCATTCTTGGCTAGTGGGTTGTTTAAACTTTTCTTTAGTTTATCGAATCCTTTTAGGTAGATGGTCTAATTAAATTTACCTACTGAGGGGTTGAATGTTATTCTATAACCCTAGGTGGCACTCCTGAAACTACCTTTTTAGATTGCCATCCTATGCACACTTACCTGGGAGCAATCAAATACAATGAGATTTGCTTTTGGGTAAAGATCTTTAGGTTTGCATTCATTCCTTTGATGAGATTACACTGGGAACAGCCTACTATTTCTTCAAAATAAATTACTCCTGTATACTACTGTTGCAGATTAATTTAATACAGTGCCTCAAAATGCATTGTGGAATAAATTATTTATTTGAAGTAGTTTTATCTTGCTGTTCAGCCAAAAAAGGCCCCACCAGTTGAAAACAAGACAGTCGCTGTCCTGCAGGCTCACAAATTAAAATAAACAACACAAAAAGGAGATCAAAAGGGAGAAGGAAGCGGAAGTAAGCACATTCAACTACCAGGGTTAAATAGCAGTCCATATAATAATAAGCAATTGGGTACACTTCTGGGACAGGAGCTGGTATTTCTGCAGAACTGATGTGGTGGTCCTTCTTCCAACATACCTTTACCATAGCCTTATGGAATGGCAACTCACTTGTGCCAATTAAAGGAAGAGCCCAGTGATGCTGGTCTTTCAGTTTACCTAATGGAATGGGCATCCTCCTCCTCATCCTCTGCTGCAGTTTTTCCTTGTTCCTGAATTTCTGTCAAAGACAGAATTTCTCAAGAAGGCCATAATTTTAGTGAGACAAATTAAGAGCATTTGAAAATCATTTGTTGAGCTCAAGCTTGTCTAATGTTCCTGTGGTCAGGTTGCAACAATGTCTGATTGATTTCCTCTTCTTACTTTAGGTCTATGCCTGGCCTCTCCTGGAAACAATGTTCTCTGAGGTTCTGACAAGGGAGGAATGGCTGAAGATGTTTGATAATATCTTCTCCAACCACCCTTCCTACTTTCTGATGGTGGTTGCCGCTTACGTTATCTGTTCCAGGGCTCCATTGCTTCACTGTAACCAAAAAGAAGACTTTGAGGTACATCTCTTGCTTCATATTTGCATGGTCTACTCAGATCTCCACTCATCCTGATTAATGTCCAGGTGGTCCAAGAAAACTAAGTATTCTCATAGAGCCAGTATGGTATAGTGGTTTGAGCATTGGACTACATCTGGAGATCAGGGTTCAATTCCTCGCTCAGCTATGAAAACCCACTGGGTGACCGTGGATGAGTCACACACTCTCAGTCCCAGAAAACCCTGTGATAGGTCCACCTTAGTGTCACCATAAGCTGTAAACAACAACAAATTCTTCTGGTATATTAGAACTAACAGTTTTTAACCAACATATTAGAACCAGCATGAACCAATCCCCAAACATGCACACCATCAATATTGTTTTGCTTTAAAAAACTGATTTGCTGCTTTGGAAGGCCTTGGGGATTGTAGAAGACCTCCTAAAATATTCATTTTCCAGTAGAACAATGGTCAAGGCTTTGTTTTTATAGTAGTGAGGGGAGTTGGGTTTTCCCCCATCTTATATCTGTGCATTTCATTTTTTTGCCCTAAGTGCAGTACCTTACATTTCTCTGTGTTGAAATTCATTTTGTTAGCTTTGGCCCAACTTTCTAATCTATTAAGTTCTATTAAGATCATGGGAGGAAATAAATTGACCACAGCAGTTCCCAGAGTTCCTTGTTTTAATGCATATAGGATATCTTGACAGTGAAACATAAATGCTTCTGTGGAATCAGGAGCTTACAAACAAGAAATGGACAGAACAATAACCTTGAATGTTTACATTTCTCTCTCTCGGTCTTTCTCTTCCTCTTACCCTCATAACTTGTGAGTGAAGCATTGAGAACATGATTTTCACGTCCCACAGAACATTTGGCAGTGCTTTTTGGGTACTGATAAAATTGGTCTCCTTAATTTTTTTTAAGTTGGATCTGTCCCATACATTTCTAGCTAATCCCTGATTTGAATGAAAGCTTTACTGTATGCGTAATGGAACACGTAGAGGAAACAGGAAGTATAGCTTGCAAATACACTGCAGACTTCTAATTTTCTCTAGAAATGAATGACAGATACACCTTTTTCTGACGTGCCTTCTTTTGACTGGAACCAAATAGTATTTTGAAGTAAGTAAGTGGGTAGCTAGCACAGGCTCACAGTCCGCACAGGGTTGTTGCTGCTGCAGCTCATTAGACTCTCAGTACTTAAATGTATGATGATGCTTTATATCAGAGTTTGAAAATAATTGCTTTTTGGAGGACAAGGAACAGGTGTAATGTGGTACCTGGAAGGAAGACATGCCTCAGTTTTGCTTATCATGGTTCCAACTGTTAAATTTCTCCTTCGTTCAGCACTGAAATTGGGATTAAGTCTTTGTGATTAAAGTTGTGACAGTATTTTAGACAGCAGCAGGCAATTTCTAGGAGTCTGGGCCCTTCGGCCCCAGCTCACTGGGGGCTGCAACTTCCATTGAGTGCCATACTGCTGGATTTTGATAGTTTGTCACCTTTTTTTTTTTTTTTAAAGGCATTAAAGTAGGGCGCCCCAGGGTTATTTCTGTGGTTTCCTCAGGGGGCATGGGGGCATTTGCTCCACATTTTTAGGATCCCTGAGCTGTTTTAGGCCTGGGAAAGACCTTTTTTAAAAACCCAAACTGACTTAGGGGGGCTGCAGACTGCCAGAAATAGTGCAAATTGAGTCCACTTTAAGGGTTAGAGTTAGTGCTAGGGAATCATGGGAATTGTTTTTGTTTTTTTTTTCTGAGACATTGAGCCTTCTCTGTCAGAGAGCTCTGGTGCCACAATAAAATACAGTTCCCATGATTCCCTAACCCTAATCCTAACCCTTAAAGTGGACTCAGTTTGCACTATTTCTGGCAGTCTGCAACCCCCCTTAGATCACCTCTTGTTTGGAAAGAAAGACCTTTTCTGGGACTAAAATGACCCAAGGAGAGGCTAAAAAGCATAGCAAAAACATCAACCACAGCCCTTAGGGGGCATTTAGGGGCAAACTCCCTCCCAGGTCTCCTAGGAGGCTAGTGTAGCCCCCTAGCTTCTCACTGTTGTCCACACTTGCTTTAAAACAGGGTACACAGAGAGCACACACCTTGCTTGAAGCAGAATAATTTCTGGGAACATGATTCAGTTTCAAAATAAGATGAATATTATTTTAAAGTGAAGAGTAATTCAAAGCATTTTTCCACTCCCAAAACTCAGTGGTGCAGCAGAAAGTTTAAAAGGAAAGTGGTTTGGAGTTGTAGGCTTTCATGCCCGGCATCCATAGTTTTTTGTGGGTTTTTCGGGCTATGTGGCCATGTTCTAGAAGAGTTTCTTTCTGACGTTTCGCCAGCATCTGCGGCTGGCATTTCTCTGAAGATGCTAGCCACAGATGATGGTGAAACGTCAGAAAGAAACTCTTCAAGAACATGGCCACACAGCCCGAAAAACCCACAAAAAACTACGAAAGTGGTTTGGGGTTTTTTTACTGCCAGTTCAGCAACAGCAGTTATGTTGGCAAGGTAGGGGGGACAACCAAGGTGATCATATGCAATTCATGAGCTGCATTTTGCTTACTCGTGCTTTGGATGATTTTGGAATCTTTTGAAGCAGTTGGAAGTGATCCTACAATATCCTACAAGCTCATTTCATGCTGGGTTAATTGGCAGCATGAAACACAGAATACTTTAACAACTCAGAAGCAAGTTCTCCTTGTTGTTTCTTCCTTTTCCTTTCCTCCCCCCGCTTTCTTTCTTTATCAGAATTCATCTTTTGTTGCAGTATTTCTTCCATCATCGAAACAACCTGGACATCAGTGTTGTGATTAAAGAGGCCTACCACCTCATGGACTGCACCCCAGCAGACATCCATCCACAGCGGATGTTGGATGACTTTGTGCCACTGACCAAGGGCCAATATCCAATATTCAATAAGTATCCCAAGTTCATTGTGGATTACCAGTCTCAGGAGCGAGAGCGAATCCGACAGGATGAAATTGAGTACCTGAGAGAAAGGTACTGAAGGCAGCAAGAATCATGGGCAGCGAGGAAAATGTGTGTTATTGGGTCTTCTAGAAAAAAGATTTATACTTCACATTAGATGCTAGGATGGGGCTTAAGAAACCAGAATTCCAAAGGAGATTGGATCTAACAATGATCTCATCTTTTAAAGGAGTATCTAAGCATGTGTGCATGCTTGCCTATGCTCTTGAAAGCACACACAGATCATGCCATGTATTTGTATTAAGTATTTGTCTTTTAATTTTATTTTTATACAGTTGTTTTTAGTGTTACTTGTATATTACACTGCTTGACATTGATATATAAGGCTGCATCTGCACTGCAGAATTAATGCAGTTTGATACTGTTTTAACTGCCATGGCTCAATGTGATGGAATCCTGGGATTTGGAATTTGCTGTAGCACTAGAGCTCTCTGACAGAGAAGACTAAATATCTCACAGAATTACATATCCCAGAATGGCATTATTTCTGCAGTGCAGATGCAGCACTAGATATATATTTTAGAAGAAGCTTAGAAACCTGATTGTACTGAGTAGTACATAAACACTGTAAATCAATAAAATATATGGATTAGACCAGAAAGAAACAAGAATGCTCTGTCTTGCTTCATACTTCCAGACCAGTTTATGCTGGAGGTTCTTCACAGATTGTGCAAACCAGGCCAGAGTATGAAGGAAAAGCCTTAGAGGTAGATGGAATAATTAATACAGCAAATGATTGAAAATACTACAGCAATCAATTTGCTGATCAGCTTACATTTCTTTACTAATTAATGTCTTTGTAGTATGTTAAACCAGAGACCATACTCTTTTCTATTTATGCCTTTTACACTGAACCTAAGTGTACCCAGCATTGTCAGCCATGTCCAGCCAGGTACCCTCCACATCTACAGTTCCCATCAGCTTCAGCCAGCATGGCCAGTTATGGGCATTGTAATCAAAAATGTCTAAAAGACACCAGCTTGGGAAGGCTGCTTTGATCACTTTGGTTAGTTTATTGATCCAGATTTGTTTTGGGAGCCAAGGCTTAATATTTGACAAAATCAAGCTTACATGCTATTTTCTTCTTTGGACCGTGAACATAGTGGGCTTGCTCAGATTCTTCCTTTAAACAGTGAACTGCAAAATTGTTTTTCACAGACAGTTGGTTCATGAGGTAGAAGCGAAAGCAATCGAGCGCAGAGTGGAGGATGAAACCTGGTATCGGAAGCAGGAGCTGCTTCGTGAGGCTGAGGAGCAAAGGAGGAAAATCCTGCTTAAGGAAGAAGAGAAATTAGCAGAACAAAGGCGGAGGTATTTTCATTTTAGCATCTTTGGTCCAGACTGCAGCCATCTTTGCTGTTTTGTTTTTGTTTTAGAGAGTTTTAAATTTTAATAATATAATGTTTTTAATTGTTTGAATTGTTTTTTAAACTTTGTATTTTTAATGTTTCATACTGTTTTAACTTAGACTGTTCTAAATTTGTTAGCCACCTTGAATTAACCAGCTGTACTGGGGGGAAGGTGGGATATAAATAAACAGAATAATAATAACAATCTTTAAAGCATTCACTAGAAAGAGCCCTGTTTCAAAATGGATATAAATTGAGTATAGTTTAGCAAAGTGGACTTTGCTTGTTCAAATACTGTCTATAGTGCTTTGCTGAAGTATTAATCCCCTGCAAGTATTCTTTTGTTTACTTAATTTTTATGTCACAATAAGTATATCTTGCACCTTCACAACATTGAGTACCTTGTGTACAACAAGCAGTAACAAGGTCAATTAAATCTATTTCCGTTTCAGCTTATAATGCAACAAAATTTGAAAAAAGGGAAAAGGCAGGGAGACTATGTCTGCAAAGTAATGCGTAAAGAATTCTCAGTTACTGAGAGAATGGGCACCCACTGCCCAAAACACCCTACAATGCCTTGTCACTTAGACATTTTGAATGGTTCATTTGTTCCTGCCCTACCTAATTAATTTGTTTCTCTTTTGGGGGCTTTGAAGGCTAGCTGCTGTGAAGAGGGAGTTGAAGGTGAAGGAGCTACAGTTATTGGAAGCTGCAAGAAGGCGTTTCTTGAAATATCAGCAAGATCAACGGGAAATGGAGCTCAGACGGCTTGATGATGAAATTGCAAGAAAGGTAACCTGTTTACATTTGAAGAACAAGCTCAGTGTGACCGGGAGAGTCGGTATTTCTATCTATGTTGACATGAACCAGCGCTGTGCTTTTATCAATTCCCTGAAATAAGCAAAAAGACACAAGTCTTTCCTAGCAAAATAGTTTTTGCATTAGTATGACAGTAGTGTTGCCATGGCTTGCAGATTACCCCTGCAG
This sequence comes from Phrynosoma blainvillii, assembly GCA_026167975.1. Taxonomy (NCBI): domain Eukaryota; kingdom Metazoa; phylum Chordata; class Lepidosauria; order Squamata; family Phrynosomatidae; genus Phrynosoma; species Phrynosoma blainvillii. The sequence goes on along the minus strand of JANUYF010000004.1, from coordinate 19,856,747 downwards.
AATGAATGATTTACAGAGCCTGCATTATGATGAGGTTGACAGTTTTAATAATGGAAATGTTGAATAATGGAAAACTTGTTTAATAATAATGTAATTTATTAAACTCTTTAAAAGTCATTCACATTATTAAACCCTGAAAGTCCAAAGACCTAGGGCAAAGTTGAAAGCAAAGCAAAGCAGCTTCATTTATATACCGCTTCATATCGCGCTATGGGATGTCTAAGCGGTTTACAACTGTGAGCTGATTGCCCCCCAACAATCTGGGTACTCATTTTAGCGACCTCGGAAGGATGCAGGCCTGAGTCGAGCCTCAGCCCTGGCTGGTATTGAACTCGCAACCTTGTGGTCTATGAGTGAGTGGCTGCAGTACAGGCATTTAACCACTGCGCCACACATGTACACTGATGGAGGCTAAACTGGGCTGGAAAACAGATTGTATACACTGGGCTGGTAGTTAAATGAAAAAGTTGATCTAGTGTGCGATTGCTGTGTGGGGAAAACAGCACATGGGCTGCATTTTGCCCACTCCAGATCTAGATTGTACCAGCAAGCCAAGCAGAAGCTTATATATTGACAATTTTGCCATCCTATAAGAGGCTGGACTGGATGTCTCTACATAGCATCCCTTTCCCTCCCAATGTTACATGCTAATAAAAACACTGAAAACAAAGAAAGAACACTGTTGCTCTTTTGGCATGATGGCATATGTCTATTCTAGGCATCAATGAGAGATCAAGAAACAGCTGCTACTGTTCAAGATGTAGAAGTGCGGCAGATGGAGCTTGAATCACAGAGGCGGCTTTTTGAACAGGTATGTACTCAACACAATGTGTAGTCGGTCATTCTCTCCACTGTCAAAGAAGAAACATGTGGAGTTGAAGTGGAGTGTTGAATGTATTGAAAAGTGGACTGTCAAGATCAGATATACTTCAGTCAGCAAAGTATCCAAGAACTAGAAATCCAGTTATAACCTGTAGAATACTAGCCAGCTCATTCAGCAAAGGAGGTTTATATTTGGTTGTTATTCTCCATTGTACAGTGGTCCCTTGGTATCCACTGGGGTTTTGATTCTAGGACCCCCAACGGATACCAATCTGTAGATGTTCAAGTCTCGCTAATATAATGGTGTAATAAAATAGTGTCCCTTATATACAATACACTCAACCCTCCATTTCTTCTTACGGATGTTTTTTTGGTTGTTTCATTTTTGGATTTGGTTTGGTTTTGTTGTTTTTGGGTTTGTTTGTTTGTTTTGGTGTTTTGAATATTTTCAAGCCATGGATGATTGAATCCATGGATGCAGAATCCATGGATATGGAGGGCTGACTTTACATTTTATTGATGTGACCTTATCAATGTCATTGGTAAGAAAAAGATGCTAGGAGAGCTGGGATTGATTACTGCTACTCAGAAGGTGGGATTTGTTTCTGAACACTCTTCAAAGGCAGCCCCAAGTAGAGTGTGTTACAGCAGTCCAAATGCCATGTAACTAAGGCATTTACCATTGTGGCCATATCTGGCATCTCAAGGAATGGGCACAGTTGGCACACAAACGTTAAATGTGCAAAGTGCTCCTGGCCATCGCAAAAACCTGTGACTTCAGGATCAAAGCTGAATCCATAAGTACAGCCAAACTGCAAACCTGTAACTAGATCTAACATAGTCTGAATTCCCATTCCCTGATAGGCCTTCCCACTAACCAAAACACCTCTATCTTGTTTGGATTAAGCTTCAGTTTGTTTTCTCTCATCCAGTCCATTACTGATGATGACAGACATTGATTTGGGACCTGGATTGGAGTGGAAAGGAGTAATAGTTGAGTGTCATCCACAAGATACATGCTTCCCCTATGCATTGTTTTAAACCAGGTTGGTGGTTGTAGGGGGGCAATTTCAGCTGTGTAGGATTAGCAGTATAGTCCTCTGACCCCCAGAAGATGCCCAACAGTTTTGTTGACTAACAAATTTAATAAAAGACAGATAGAAGAAAAAGCCTGGGAAGGGGATATCAATAAGTGAAGCTGTGGAAAGCCCACAATGACCTAACAATTTGATGCATATAACATTTCAGCAGGATCATACTGAAGAGCAGACAACCAAATAACTCAGAAATGGAGTCAGGAATTCCTAATTGGTTGTGGCATTTTAGATAGGATAGAATTTTAGATAGATAGAATCCCTTCAATGTGACTTTTATTTGGGATGGGAAACCTATAAGTACGACATGCCTGTCTCTTTCCAGAACAGCGCCACAGTTATTTTCATTTTGTCTTGACAGAAACTTCTCAAAGAGAAGGAAGCCGTGACACAGGAAGTCAGAGGGGAGCTGGACACCAGCCGAAGGAAAGCTGACCTCGAAGAACACTTGCTTCAGCGGTTGATCGAAACTGAGCAGGATGGGGAACAGACAGCACGACAAGTAAGGACCTACAAAGCCTTGGCTCCTTGCAAAAGCCTAGTATCTATCTTCTGAGCTACTTATTTTTAATCTTTTGCTTTGAGTTCCTTCTGTGGCTATTATTTTGAAAAGAGAGGTTTATAGAGAAATTTCTTGAGAAGTGTGGGTTGAGTCTCCCTTATCCAAAATACTTGGGACCAGAAGTGTTTTGGATTTCAAATGTTTTCAGATTTTGGAATATTTGCAAATACATAATGAGATATCTTGGGGTTAGGACTCAAGTCTAAGCATGGCATTCATTTCTATTTCATATATACCTTATACACATTGCCTGGAGGTAATTTTATACATGATATTTTAATAATTTTGTGCATCAAACAAAGTTCATGTACACTCAACCATCAGAAAGCAAAGGTGTCACTATTTCCGCCACCACATGAACAATTTTGGATTTTGGAGTATTTTGGATTTCAGAATTCTGAATAACGGAGATTCAACCTATATTGCTTTTTACTGTGAAATGGACTATGGTACAGTTACTTCCAGCAAAATCATATCTATGTCTGCCACAACTTGGGAAAGATATTTTGTCAGACCCCCAACTTCCCAGTGATCTGCACAGCTAAACTTAGTGTCTATGTATAAGTAAAACATATTGGGTTCCTTATGGTGTCATCCCAGGTAAGCACAGTATTTCAGCCTTAGACTCAAATATTGCACATTCTTGTTGGTTTTGATGTGCTGGCAATACTACGTTCCAAGGAATATTTATCCAGGTCCTCGAATATTAAGGTACTTTTTGTTCAATTAATTCTCTGAATCCTAGAAATTTATAAAAGGCAGGTAAACTGTACCGTAGGCTCAGCAGTCATTCTGTTGGGGGAGGAGACTAGCTTGATGGTAGATCACATACTTTCTTTGTAGAAGGTTTCTGCAGTGATCTACCCTGACATCATCAGATATATGCCTGCACAACAGGAATTCACATAGAAGTAGTATGAGTTACACAGTGAGCTGTGCAACAGTGCAATCTAGTATAGGGGTAGTATTCACACTCACAACATAGTTAAACTAGTGTAGATTTACACTGTTCATCCCATCTCTTGGAAGTTGGCCCTGATAAGCAAAATGTGTGAACTCTGGATTTTCTTCATCACATACAACTGGGCAATAGGCTTTTAACAAGCCTGTGGCTCCAGGCAAAGGAATATATGCCAAGTCCTCAAAATCATTGTTTCCCTGCTCTAATTTGTGTTGTTGTAGCTGGTTGAAGAATGTTTGGCCAAAGTCGATCAAGAGCACCTTGACACAGACTGGCGAACTCAGGTGCTGCAAAAGCAAAGGTATGACGACATGGATCGAAATGGGCATTATCAGGAGCTAGCAAAACTCCTCCATAACAACAGAGCAACAGAGGCAGAGTTGCTGGATGCAATGAAAGCAGAGGAAGCCAAAAAGGTGAGTGCTTAAAGGCCACCTAAAATTAGCCATCGCCGTGCTCTTATGTGATTGAATTGTTGTTATAATTGAATTAAGGGGTGTGGACTTCAGAAGCATAATAAAGAACCTGTAAATCTTATAGGAAGCCTGTAAATAAGCCTATAGAATAATCCTGTATGTAGGCTGTGATGATGTGCCTACTTGGAATAATAGTTACAGCTATTAATGACAGCCAGAAAATAGTGACAGCTGTCAATTATGCATGCAGTTTAAGTTCTTACAATTTTATATACAAAGATTTTTATAAAATATGAAATGCTTCTCCCCAAAATGATAGAAGCAGACCCAAAATTTACCCTTCAAAAATAAATAATAAGTGTGCCATATTGATTGTCCTGCCTTTCCTTCCCAAATGTTCCTGGGAACTGTCATGCCATGAATAATTTTCACTGTGGGCCTTCCTCCTTCTCCTGAGTCAAATTCAGAGAATGAAGAACTAAAAGATTTTTAGAGATACTAGATTTTATATGGGTTTTGTGCAAACATTTAGACTCAGAAAACCAAATTGCACATGTTAGAATTGCTGGATCATGTTCTCAAAACATTGATAACATATTGGGAAAGCATAAGTAGAGACATTTAGTACTAAAAATAAGATTATGGCTAAATTCTATTCTTTTGTTTATGTTAGTAAGCAGAACCCATTGGAAAAGTCTTCTCTGACAAATTTCTGTAAAGGTTGGCCTCTATTATAGTTAACAGTAGAGAAGCCATGATTTTCATATTTGCTCTCTTCATCTTTACTGGTCTGCTGCTTAAAGGAAAGAGTTCTCTATAAAGGGCCCAGCTCAAAAGAGAATTATTCTGTAGGGTGTTTTTGTAGTTGTTGTTTATTTAACAGTATATTTTCACTTAATGCTGCCTCTTCCCTCCCTCGCAACTGTGGGTGTAAATTCTAAGTTTAGCACAAATTAGAAAATAAATTATTTCTTTCTTCCTCCACAGATACACCCACCTACTTTTTCTGATATGACATACTCTTTCCTCTCTCTTCAGGTTCATTAGAGGTCTTTCCAAAATAGAACAGAGGCCTCCTGGGATATATATATAAAGTAGATGAGCAATTGGTATTCAGTTAGTATCCATGCTTTGCTTCCACCTTTGCCCAATTCTTCATACAGTAGTAGACATGATTACTCTGTAGCCAGACTAGCCAATGTCAGAAAGACTGTGGGTCACCTGAAAGAGGAGACAGGAAACTTGTTGCCCTCCAGATGCTGGTCTCCATTTGCCATCAACCCAAGTCAACCTAGCCAATGGTGAAGGATGGTGGGAGTAGTAGTTCATCAACATCTGGAAGTCCAGAAGTCTCACAGCTCTCCCTTCAAGTAAACTGGGTTGTGGACACTTCTCAGACAAGGCTATTCAGTTTATCTGTTAGATTCCAAAACTGCCCCTATTTTTAAGTATCTAGAAGTTTGCTTAAGATGCTCTTAAAATGCCCAGAGATTTATGGATGGTGGGGGAAGGCTGTAGGTGCCTTTATTTTATTTATTTTATTTTTTATTTTTGTTGCATTGATTTTGAATGGTTTGAACCATGGAGTTTTTCTCCTTCTTCTTTCCTTTTTCATGGCTCTTTTTAATGGAAGTGTCCTGCTTCATGTTTGTCTTGTTTTAGTGGGAAGAAGTTCTAGAGAAGAGAGAGCAGTTGGCAGCAGAAGAAGCAGTTACTGCAGCTTTGGATGCCAACAGGAAGCAGTTTCTAGAACGTGAAATGAACGATGCGATAGAACTGGCTGTGAAGCTCCAGGACAAAGACGGCTATTTTGGTAAGCCCCTGGGCCTTCTGTGACCTCCTTATTTATTTAAGGCAGGGATCACCAAACTGCAGTCGTTGAGCTGCATGTACCCCGCCCCCTCCCTGGCTATGTCTTGGCTCCCAGGAATTAAACAGCAAAAATAATAATAATAATAATTGGACTGGCATTTTCACTGTCTTTCTTGGAGTCGCCACCCCTGCCTGCTCCCCTCCTGCTCAAATTTGTTCCAAAATGTCCACAACCCTTCATAAAAGATTGAAGAGGCCAAGAACGTGGGGGAAAATGTTCTGCCAAACCAAAATAAATTATACAACTTGTGCCAGGTGGAATCTAACCTATTTATATTTTATTTTTTACTTTATATCCTACCTTTCTTCCAATATGAGAGCCTCCCTGCCACAGTAACAATTTTATTGTTATCACAATAAAATAGGATACCACCCTTCCCATTGCAGTGATCTCCTTGGAGGAAAGAAAGGATAAAAATATATCAAGATATAAAGGTAATAGTATAAAGGAATCAGAATAATCATGCACCATACTTCATGTGCTAAGTTTATCTATTTTTCCATAATTCCTTACTTTGGTCCACAGGTGAGGAACCTATAGCCTTCCACTTGTTGCATGCCAGCTCCCATCAGCCCCAGCCACCGTGGCCATGGGTCAGGGATGATGAGACCTATAGCCTATAGTTTATCTGCCCTTCTTCTATAGGGCTTGTGTGCTGAATAAACCTATACCTCGCATTTTGCCTCATGTCAAAGAAATAGAACAGTACCAATATGTAATGTTGGGTGTATCCACATTACAGAAATAAAGTAGCTGGATGCCATTAACTGCTATGACTATCCTATAGAACAGGGGTAGGCAACCTTTATGAGCCAGGGGCTGGGTTGCTGTCCCTCAGACAATTGGGGGGGCGAAGCACCATAAATAAATAAATAATAAAAATAAATAAATAAATTAATTAAAAATATGCATGCACACTCTCTCAGCCCCAGAAAAGCCATGGCAAACCCCTGTGGAGATTTTGCCAAGAAAATCCCAAGAACAAGTAATAACAACAATAATCAATATCATCATGGCGGGGGGGGGGGGCAGCAGGACCGGCCTGGGGGCGGTCCAGAGGCCTTGGGGGGCCGCATCCGGCCCCCGGGTCTTAGGTTGCCTACCCGTGCTATAGAATCCAGGGGTTTGTAGTTTGGTGAGGCACTAGACCTCCCTGACAGACCAGGCTGAATACCTCACCAAATTACAAATCTCAGGATGGAGGCATGACAGTTAAAGTGGTGTTAAACTGCTTTATTTCTGCAGTGTGGAAGAGCTGTTAGACCGATGCAATCTGTCATACTTGAAACTGATCCAAACATCTCTACTTGTAGAGGAATAGCTAAAGGAAGCCCGTGAGATCCACATTCACTGTCCTCCTCACATTCACGGCAGACTTGAAATGAAAATGCTTGCTCTATTTTAAACCAAGTGCACCACAGTAGCATACTCTGAATCACAGAATACAGTATACAGTTTATTTTCTTGTTTTCTATAGAGAGACTGCGTGATCTGAGAGCCTCCCAGCCTCGGCAGGGTTTGGAATTCCATCAGACATCCAGCAAAACTCAGTCTCAGCCTGGCAACACCTGCTTGAATGATTCATCGGTAGTAGATTCTTCAGCACATTGTAAGTAGGTAATATAGAGTCTCTTAGAGCTAAACCTGGCAACATGTTTGTCACAATTTACCTAGATTATTTTTATTTTTATTTTATTAACAAATAGCCATTATGGAAGGGAGAGCTTTCCTTCCATCAAGAACACGTGGTGTACTTTCCAAAGCTCCAGCACAGTCCCAATCTGGCTCGTATCTCCACACCAGCAATTTCAAGGGGAAAAATCATGGAAAACTTCTAGAAAAATTAGTTATGCATATATATACAAAGTATCTAGGGATAGGGTGCCTTAGTGGTTAAGACTCCAATTCTGATGATCAGAAGGTTGGCAGTTCAAGGCCCGAGTGCTGCCGTCACTAGCCCCATTTTCTGCCACCCTAGCAGTTCAAAAGCATGTAAATGCAAGTAGATAAATAGGTACCACTTCTCAGTGGGGAAGTAATAGCCTTCAGTGCAGTCATGCTGGCCACATGGCCACCAGAGTAGTCCTAGACAACGCTGGCTCTTTGGCTTAGAAACGGAGATGAGCACCGCCCTCTACAGTCAGTTAGACATTCTTGTCAAGTGACTACTTTTACCTTTACCTTTATACAAAGTATCTAGTTTGGACCTTAAAATTTCCTTTGCTCAGTCAGATTCATGTCTCTTTTCCTGCTTAGAGATATGATTCACTGTTAACTATATTTTTTCATTTTCTTATCTATCAGTTGTGCTGTTCCAATGTGATTTGCTTGAGCTAGCCAAATTCATAACATAAACATTGTGTCCTTCCTTTCTTGTCTTCGTGCAGAGACAGGTTCAGGCACTTAGACAGTGGCCAGGATCCTGTTGGGGTATTAACACCAGCATAACTCCAGGTTGTGCCAATGGTTGTACAACTTACATACTTGTATAAGGAGGTATCCAGTACCCCCTTATGCAAGCTGTTCCTCATTTGCCTGCCATAGAATGGCTTAAAGGCTGGTCTGATGTTCGAGTCCAGTTTAACTATTTCACATAAGCCCTCTCAATAAGTATCTTAAGCAGCAGTCTTTCCCATCGCAAGAATGCTAGCTTTTATTAGCAGCCTTTGGGAAAAGATACCTTAAAAACCTGGGAAATCTTTATAATATGTTTTCCCCCTCTGCTTGCTTAGAGTTTGTGGCACTGTAAAGTTATATTGCCCAAGTCCCTACATACTTTTGGTAGAGGGTAAATATACAGTAGGATGGTGATACTGGATCCCACAGTTCTACAGTGGGCACCATGCCTTGAGCTTATCCATTGCCTGGTGGTCATGTCACCCCTCGGTTACCAAGTCAGAAGTGGGGAAGAAATACATGTGTAGGTTTTTTGTTTTTGTTTTTGTTTGTTTTTTTGGTGGGTGTTTCAGACTGTGTGGCCATGTTCTAGAAGAGTTTCTTTCTGACGTTTCGCCAGCATCTGTGGCTGGCATCTTCAGAGAATACATGTGTGTTTGAGTTCTTATATTGGGCAAAGGGGGATATAAGTAAATAATAATAACAATAACACTAATATGTTTAGCCTGGGGAAGAGAAGGTTAAGAGATGACATTATACCAGTGTTTAAATATTTGAAAGAATGTAATATTCAGGATAGAGCAAGCTTGTTTTCTGCTGCTCCAGAGAATAGGAGCCAGAACAGTGGATTCAAGCTACAGGAAAAGAAATTCCACCTCAACATTAGGAAGAAGTTCCTGACAGTAAGAGCAGTTGAATCTGCTTCCTCGGAGTGTGGTGAAGTCTCCTTCTTTGGAGGTTTTTAAACACAGGTGGGATGGCCATCTGTTAGGAGTGCTTTGAATGTGTCTTCCTCCATGGCTCAGGGTTGGGCTGGGTGGCCTTGAGATGTCTTCCACCTCTATCATTCTATACTGGTTTAAGTTGTACTGTTTTAACTTATTCACCCTTTTAAAGTGTGTGACTTAAATTGTTTTAATATCAGTAATAGTTTAATTCTATTTTAATGTCAACCTTTTGTTTGTTTTTAACTACATTGTAATTATTATAATTTTGAAACCACCTTGAGTTCCAATCTTGAGGGGAAAGACAAGGTATAAATAAAGATGATAATAGTGATAGTAAAGGTGATGATGACTTAAAACCTATTAGCCAGGCCTGAAGGGGCTATGAGGTTAGTGAGAGGTAGTAGCTGCTTGACAAGGGCAAGCGATGCCCCAACCTCTTTCAGAAGTTCCAAAAGTTAGTACAGTAAAGATCTGTGATTGCACTTGGATCCTGAAATATGTATTTTCATGCTTTGGCTTCCTAATGCTTACATTTTAATTCCCATCTTTTCTATCAAGTTTCTTTAGATCGAGGACGGCAAGATCTGGAAACTCAAGAGCGGGAATTGATGGCAGAAGTTCGACAGCTTAGGCAAAAGCTCATGTCACAAGCTCGGGCAAAGCAAACACCATCAGTGGACGCACAGTGGAGCAGCTGAAGGAGGGTTCTCATGAACCAGATGCAAATGGACATTTATTGTGGGATTCTAAGTAGCTGCACAAAATGGATCAAAAGAACTGATTTTGCACGATTTATAGAGTCTTTACAGATATTTTTGTATATAAAAACATTATATATGCTTCAATTGACTTTTTAAATATATATATATATATTAAGTAAATAATAAGTTTTTAAATAAAACACTGGTGTATGTAGTATTGTGAGCCAGGGTGGTGTAGTGCTTTGGGCATTGGGCTACTCCCAGGAGGGAGAGTATTGTCAAAGCTGTGCCATTGGGACCATCGCACAAACAGAGCAAGTAAGGTGGCTGTTGCAAAACAGTCACAATGTGCAAGGGTATGACACTTTGTAGGACAAGCTGCCTTGTGCATGGACAACACAAGGAAAGACAGCACAATGGTATCCAACAGAAAAAAAGTACTAATAATGCAGAACAGCTGCGGAAAGTCAATGAGTGCCCTGCACCCAGCTGGAAAAATGTCTTCACCTGCTGTGGGGCACTGAACAGTGAGACCCCTCCGGTGGCCCTTTGTGCAATCTTGCAGTTCTCTAACATAGTTCCATGATCATGTTAGCAATATAGCTCTGTGATGTTAAAGTTACACATTGCAGCCTGTGATGCAAGCAGTTGGCCTCTATCTTTCATTGTATAAGCATAGTATCGGTAGGAGAGCCAGCGTGATGTAATGATTTGAGCATTGGACTATGACTGGAACCAGGGTTTGAATCCCATCTTGACCATAGAAACCCACTGGGTGACCTTGGGCAAGTCACACACTCTCAACCTCAGAGGATGACAATGGCGAACCCCCTCCTGAAGAAACCTGCCAAGAAAACCCCATGATAGGTTCACCTTTTATTTGTCATAAGTCAGAAATGACTTGAAGACACACAACAACAATTGTGGGTAGGTACCTGAAATTTTGTTGATGTCACTCTGTTATCTCCTGTGCCTTTTACTGGACAGTCTAAATAAGCAGTTCTTGGTCTTTGAGAAGTCTGAGGCTTCTGGGAATTCAAAACACCTGGAAAATCAAAGCTTGAGAACCAAGTTTCTAAACAGTATCCTTCCCTATCTCAAAAGTGGAGCAAAAATCAGTTACTGGTGTGTGTATGTAGACTTTATTTCTTATTAAATATCACCAGCACCCATTTATGTATTTATTTTCACTGTGAGATATCAGAATGCTCTACTTGCAGAGTCCTACATAAAACAGGACTTAGAACCTCTTAAAATCAATCTGTGTCCACAGATTCTACAAATTCAAACCATGGCTTGAAAATGATCAAAAAAGCAAACTTTGATTTTGTCCTTTTACATTTTTGTCCTTTTATTTTTTTCATTATTGAGTGCAAAACATAAGTATTTACATGCTATATAGACATCTCCTCACTACTCACTCCAGTGCATTATTTCCATGTAGATTGTATATCATTTTATCCTTCTATTCTTATATCATCGTACTTCATCTTTACATATTCTCTCATACTATCCTCATTTCTCGTGCTTTTCTTCATTTTCACTTTTTAAACTTCCCAACATTTCCTTTCTGTTACCCTTTTCCTTTCTTCATTATCCTTTCCCCATTAAATCTCTCAGTTTCTACATCCCAACCATCCTCTCCTATTCTAGCCCATATGGCATACTGGTTTGAGTGCTGAACTGCGACTGAAGACCAAGGTTCGATTCCCTGCTTGGCCATGAAACCCAGTGCGCGACCTTGGACAAGTCACACTCTCTCAACCTCAGGGGAAGGCCATGGCAAACCTCTGAACAAATTTTGCCAAGAAATCTCACGATAGGTTTGCCTTAGGGTCGCCATAAGTTGGAAACGACTTGAAGGCACCCAACACACACCCACATGCACACCTCTGACACTTTTTTTTTAATTTGAATTTTTATTAAAAAGTACTTTTCTTTCACATACACTTTACAATGAAATATTAATATAATTTTACAATTTATATTTACATATATACAATTGACTTCCACTGAACCTCCAGTTTGTCCTCAACTATTTTTCAACTTACTCTTATTGTCTTCACAATCAATGTATTATATCATTTATATCCTCTGTGTGTTATAACTTCAACATCTTCGATAATTTATATTTATATTTCATTGATATCACGGCACATTTATATTAATATTTCAATACATATTAGCAAAGGAATGGAAGCTGATGGAAATTCCTTCAATTAACGAATGGCTCACAAAACTTATTGAAATTATGAGTATGGATATACTCACAGCAAGATTGAATAAGCAAAATTTAGAAAAAATTGAACAAGATTGGACCCCTATACTGCAATACTGTAAAGAAAACTTAATTGTGTAAGAATTTATATAAATGAATGTATTGAAATATTAACACTCACATTTATAAAAGGGATGTCATTTTACTATGCCATTGTAAATAATAGGACTTCAGGATTGACAGATGTTGGAATCCATGGGAGATTTTGGAATCAAACCCCAGTGGATGCTCACTGTATTCCTTATTCCATCTCCTTAAATAAGTGAGAAGGAATAGTCCCTTTTGTTCCAGTTTCAGACCTGATTTCCAAACAGCGAAGTGCATTCTCTGTATCTGTGTTGGAACAACAAGTTTGCTTGAATGATTGGTACATTTGGCCCGCTGTATCCGTCGATTCTTTATGCACAGGTTCAACCATCCATGGCTTGGAAATAGTCAAAAATTTCTAAAAAGCAAACTTTGATTTCCCCCCCCCCTTTTTTTTTTTTTTTTTTTTTTTTTTTTTTTTTTTTTTACAAGGGACACCATTTTACTATGCCACTGTATTCAATGGGACTTCAGCATCAGAGGCAACTCTTACACAAAGTTATTAGTCGGACCCCCATATCCACAGATTTCTCATCCACGGATTCATCCACCCGTGGCTTGAAAATATTTTTTAAAATATAGACATTCCAAAAAGCAAACCTTGATTGTGCCATTTTATAGAAGGGACGCCATTTTGCGATGCCACTGTATCCAATGGGACTTCAGCATCCATGGATTTTGTCCTACGCTTAAAAGGTGAATCTTGGTTGTGAAAAGGTTGAGGTCTCCTATGCAAGAGAATAAATACAAGGGCAGCTTTGGGTCATTTGTAATACATTGGATCGGGTTGACCAGATGTCCTGTGTCACTGCAAAGGAGGACAAGGCGTTGCAAAATGTAGGACACTCCAGGGGAAATGGAGGGCATTACCAAACAGAAGCTAAAAAACATGAATATAAAGCTCAATTGATGCTTCTTGGTCCTGCTCAAAATGGGAGACATTTTGAAATTACTCCTGGACAGAAGGTTGAAATGTAGGACATGTCCTGGAAAAGGAGGCCCTCTGGTCACCCTGCATCTGATGGACTGAAAATAAAAATCATTTAGGGATTGTATTTAAGAGTTGGAAAAAAATGAAGTGGCAGGCATTTAAATGATGGGCATTTAATAATAGTTTTAATTGTATTGCTAAAAAATGATGATGATGATGATGATGATGATGATGATGATGATTTGAGGGGAAGGGATATATGTATGTTTTTGACAGTCCACAAAAACTTATGTCACATAAAATTCCTGTTATTTTATTTTTATTTTTATTTTTATACTGCCTTTCTCCCACAAAGGGACCCAGGGCGGCTCACAAATAAAAACATTTTTAAAAACACATTCCAATAAAAAAACATTTTTAAAGCATCTAATAAAAACAATATAAAATTACCTATTTTAACGGCAATGAGTTTGCAATTGGCTTAGATTGAAATATATTATATAGGAAAAACGTAAGAATGTTTATAATAATCGAGAATTGAGAACTGAACGATTAGTTCAGTTAAACGGAAGTAACAATAATGGGAAAAAATTAACAATAGGAAAAAGAGTTGTGGAAGCTACTTTGTGTTAGTTTGTATATTATTTGTATATCAATTGTATATTAGACAGTTTGTATATTTTGCTTGTTTGTATGTTTTGAGGTTTTGAGGTTTGTGTTGATGTATATATTTTGTTTATTTTTATAAATAAGTAAATATTTATTTTTAATTTAAAATATTTGTTTTTAAAATTACCTATGTTAAAAACTACAATATCCGCCCCATATAACAAACACCCCATATAAAAGCCATCCTGTGATTATAATTATATATAATTATATATTACAATAAAATATTATTATTAAATGAAAATTATTATTATTATTATTATTAATAATAATTAAAAGCCTGTTAAGAGTGCCAAGAATATAACTCACTCTCTCTCTCTCTCTCTCTCTCTCTCTATATATATATATATATACACATATATATACCCATGGATGAAGTAACTGGTTTTAACAGCACAATTGTAATAATCTAATATTAATAATATTAATTATTAATATTAATATTAATATTTGATAATTAATATTAATATTAATATTAATAATCTAATAATCTAATCTAATATATATTAGATTGTTGCAATTGTGCTGTTAAAACCAGTTACTTCATCCATGGTTATGTTATATCAAATACATTGTATTTCTTACCATATCCCTTGCAAGGAGCATGCATTTCAAACCAAATCACCTTGCCAGTGCAATCCTAATGATATTTAATCAGATGTAAATTCCATTAAAATCTGGCAAGGAGATTTATACTTAATCCCAGGTAAATCTGCATTTTTTTAAAAAAAAAATCCATATGCAAATTTAAAGACACTTAACTTCCCAGACCTAAACCCTCAATGGAACTGAATATAAATTGCTCAGATCAGATTGCATTAATTCTTTCTGATCAAAGATGTTTTTTTGCAAATTATCTGGCTAGGCTCAATGCTAGGGAATTCTGGGAGCTGTAGTTTTGTGGAGGTATTTAGGTTTCTCTGTTGGAAAGCTCTTGTGCCACAATAAAACCACAATCCCTAGGATTCCCTAGCAGCTAAAGCAGTCTCAAAACTGGATTATTTCTGCCCATCAGTGATACCTGCATTGCACAACCAAAATGCACCATCTACTTGTGTTGAAAGCTTTCCAAGCTCCATGCAAAAGCTTGCAACAAATACATTGTGCATTTTGATTGGGGAATAAAGGTATACAAAAAGTATATTGTGCATTTGGGTTGGCCAATAAAAGTATACAAAAAGTATATTGTGCATTTGGGTTGAGCAATAAAAGTATACAAAAAGTATACTGTGCATTTGGGTTGAGCAATAAAAGTATACAAAAAGTATATTGCGCATTTGGGTTGGGCAATAAAAGTATACAAAAAGTATACTGTGCATTTGGGTTGGGCAATAAAAATATACAAAGAGTATATTGTGCATTTGGGTTGGGGAATAAAGGTATACAAAAAGTATATTGTGCATTTGGGTTGAGCAATAAAAGTATACAAAGAGTATATTGTGCATTTGGGTTGGGCAATAAAAGTATACAAAAAGTATATTGTGCATTTGGGTTGGGCAATAAAAGAATACAAAGAGTATATTGTGCATTTGGGTTGAGCAATAAAAGTATACAAAAATTATATACAAAAAGTATATTGTGCATTTAAGTTGGGCAATGAAGGCATACCAGTAATAGATTTTGGTTTGAATTTGCTAAAGCCCTGAATGGTGCACCCAGGTGATGCCCAGATTTTCTGATCTCTCAAAAAAAAAATTTTTTTTTTCTCCCATCTGTATTTCCCTCTGAACTTTCAATTTCAGGAGCTTTCCTTAAAAAAAAAACAAAAAAAAAACAGAGGTTAAAGTGGGTTGCAATAATAAACCCGGATGCTTTTTGGAAACAGAAGGTGTTGCATTTTGTTATATTTTATTTTTAATTGCAGGAAAAAGTCCTGCTGCCCCGTGTGAGGCTCGAACTCACGACCTTCAGATTATGAGACTGACGCGCTGCCTACTGCGCTAACGAGGCCCTTGAAGCTGCCCTTAAAAGCTTTGTAAGGAGTCAGTTCTGGCTCTGCAGAGACTAGAGGAAGCATGTTCCCTTGATCTGTCCCCTTGGCTTGGTTTTGCTTTGCATTTAGTGGGACATAACTACCTTTTAACGTTACCTTTACCTTTTAACTACAGGTTCCCCTAAATGCAAAGCAAAGGACAGAGAAGAGAACCAGATGGACGTCAACTACAGGTTTCCCATAGGAAGTCACACTCTCTCAGCCTCAGAGGAATGGCCAGGAGAAACTGGCCAAGAAAAAAACAAAACAAAACTCCATGATGGGGGTTCAGAAATGACTTGAAGGCATGAGGAAGATAATGTAATAGATGATAGAATTATATATATATATATATATATATATATATGAGATCAGAAAGTGGGAAACATATAAGAATGCCAATTAATAATAAATAAATAAATAATAAAGATAATGTAATAGATGATAGAATTATATGTGAGAGCTGGACAGTCAAGAAAGAAGTTAGGAGGAAAATCAATGCATTTGAGATAATATGGTACTGGAGAATTGGCATTCTCATATGTTTTCCACTTTCTGATTTCATATTATATATTATATATATATTATATATATATATATATATATATATATATATAATATGAAATCAGAAAGTGGAAAACATATGAGAATGCCAATTAATAAATACATAATAAATAAATAAATAATAAAGATAATGTAATGGTTGACAGAAATATATATATATATATATATATATATATATATAAAATCTGAAAGTGGGAAACATATAAGAATGCTAATTAATAATAAATAAATAATAAAGATAATGTAGTGGATGATAGAATTATATATATATATATCTTCTTCGTGGTCTCTGCGAATGCACACAACTGGGTTACGGGGTTTTACTCTGCGCCTGCGCAGCTAGCTCGGAACCTTCTAGAATCACTGGGCAGAAGTTGGATTGCAACTTTTTGCAACTTTTTGGCGGTAGCCCCGCCCACCTCCATATAGGCCCCCGCGTTCCCGCTCTTTCCTCAGTTCCTTTCGTCCGCCGCTTTTGCAGCTAGTGAGGAACTTTCGCTTCGGCAGTTATCCTAGTCTAATAGTGTTCCTTCGGTTTTTGACCTCGGCTCGATTAATTGACTACTCTTTGGATTGCGACTAAAATATCTTCGTCTACACCGGTTTGACCTTTTTTCCTCGACCATGGCTTCGTTCAAGCAATGTGTGACCTGCAAGGCCAAATTCCCGACCACCGATCATCACGAGGAGTGCGTTTTCTGCTTGGGGGAATCGCATAACCCACACTCCTGTAGGTTATGTAAGCAAATGACTCCTCAGGCCCTCAAAAACCGCATTCTCAAGTTGAAGGCAGCCCTCTGGGAGCAATCTCTCAAGGCCCAACCTGGTCCGGCTGAGGCTGAAAGCCGCCCAGGAGAAAAGCGCCAGGAGAGAGGGAGATCGCGGGAGAGGTCCAAGGACAAGCCCCGTAAGAAGAGGGATCATGTCAAGGACCGCCCTGAGAAGTCGGGGAAAAAGACGGCCAAGACCAAACATCTGGAACCCACCCCTTACAGGGTGTCTCCGGAGAGAGCACAGTCTGTGTCTTCCTCTCGTTCTCCCTTGCAACTCAGGACAGGGGACCGATTTACTCCCTCTTCAGTGTCCGCCCCTCCGGCTGCCGCCGAACCGCAAACGGACACAGGGAAACAGGCTTCCAAACCGAGCACACCTGTCGTGTGCCTCGGTACGGAGTCCGAGGGCGAGGCCGGCGAGCCTCCCGCCCTGACACCTCACTCGCCGATGCCTACCCAACCAAGGGCTACGGTATCGACAGTGCAGCACTATCGGACGCCCGGCTCCGAGGAGCGTCGGTGCCATTCTGGCTCGGACGTCGAGGAGAGACCTTCCATCCCGCCCTCCGAGCCTACAAGAGAGCGCACCATAGAGACCTGGTCTACTAAATTCCCTGAACTAGTCTTCGACCGGGAATCGGGCTCGTACTTTTTGAAGGTTCAGCCTGAACACCTGGGCCAGCTACAACCGCAGCCCAGGTTGGCGACCGAACGTCGCAGCCGCGCCTCCTTGTCGCACTCTCCTCCTCGGTACCGTCCTTCCAAAAGGAAGTACAGTCCATCACCATCACCATCCCGTGAGGATTCGAGGCCACGGAGCCGTGCAGCTAAAGCCACACGTCACGAATCGTCCCCGTCTCCAGTTCGATCCCCTCAAACTGGTCAGACTCGGAGACGCTCCTCTCCATCCCCACGACCTACGGGTTCGAGGCGTAGACGCGATTCTCCATCTCCGATACCGTCCAGCAATTCCTCTCGCCGGTCTCATTCGGCTTCCATCCCGATCGAGTCGGACCCAGAAGAAGGAACTTCTCGGGAGAGGCCGATGGTTGTTGTCTCCGCGCCATCGCCCACGGATGATGTGAGATCCTTTTCCGACCAGGTCCTGCGGATGGCCAAAGCATTAGATCTACAGATCTCTGATGCCCCGGAGGAGTTCTCTGACCAACTCGAGAGAAGAGCTCACAGACGGGTTCCTACACGACCCGCCATTCCTTACATGCCCTCCCTCTCCAAGGTAGTCCAGCAGGCTTGGGAAAATCCTGCATCTTTGTCCCCGACATCGAGGAGAATAGAAAATCTCTACAGGATTGCGGAACCGTGGCCGCTCTGGATGGCAGACCACCCCAAATTGAACTCGGCCATTGTAGAAGGGGCACAGATCCCCTATGTCCAAAAAGCTGCTCCCACCCCTGTGGACAAAGAAGGGAAAAAGTTGGATAGCATCGGTAAGAGGGTCTACTCTGCCTCTGTTCTTGAACTTAAGGTAGCTAATTACATTGGCTGTATGGGTGCCTATTCCCAGCACATTATGGAGAAAATGGAGCCTCTCCTAGACAAGCTCCCTGAAGAATGTAGACCTTACGCTCTAGCCCTCAAACAAGAGGCCCACGCAGTGGGCACACAGCAGATTGTTGCCGCCCGCAATGTTTCTGACTGTGCAGCGAGGTCCCTGACAGCCGCGATTGCACTCCGCAGACATGCTTGGCTCCGGGCGGCTGACCTGACTCCACAGGCCAAGGCGATGATAGAGGACATGTCTTTTGATAATTCGGGCCTATTCCATAAAGAAACTGATGAGCAGTTAAACCTCAAGTACCGCATGAAAACAGCGGCCCGCAAGCATGGGATGACTTCTTCGCACTCGTCCGCACCCAAGCGCAAGTTTGGGTTTCATCAGACGTCCAGAGGGTTCCAGCCGTCCTATAAACATCAATCAGCCCCTCAGGGCCAAGGTCAGTTTAGGCCGCGTCAGCCCTCCCGGTCCTCCTCATCCTCTTCTGGTCGCCGGCAGCAATACCGCCCAGGCTTCCAGAAGAAACCCCTGGACGGGAATAAGAGGAAATTCTGATGGTCCCCTGCGCACTCCGTCTATATAACACCATTTGGTGACAGACTTCGGCCCTTTATTAACACCTGGGCCTCCATCACTTCTGATTCCTGGGTGCTTGACATTGTTTACAAGGGCTATGCCCTCGAATTCGAAGAGCTCCCTGCCACCGGAGCCGTTGTCCGCACCGACCCCTCTGTCACCTTACTTGACGAAGTGCGCTCCTTACTAGACAAAGGGGCTATCGAACCCGTGGAACAATCGCGGGCTCGATACTGCTTCTTCTCCAGATACTTCATAGTACCTAAGAGAGACTCTGGCCTCAGACCAATTCTTGACTTGAGGGTGCTCAACTCCTTCATTCGATACCGACGGTTTCGAATGACTACCCTTTCTTCTATTCTACCCCTGCTACAGAAGGACCTCTGGTTCGCGAGCATCGACTTGAAGGATGCCTACTTCCACATCAGTATAAGGGAGGACCATCGGAGGTTCTTGGCCTTCGCCGTCGGAACCAGCATCTTCCGGTACCGAGTGCTTCCTTTCGGACTGTCATCGGCGCCGAGGGTGTTCACCAAGTGTATGGCCCCGGTCGCGCCCTACCTTCACAAGCAGAACATAACAGTCTTCCCCTACCTAGACGACTGGCTTTTCGCAGCTCCATCACGAGAGAAGCTGCAACAAGACCTACAGTTTGCCCTATCCCTCCTGGAGGACTTGGAATTGAAAGTGAACCAAGAAAAATCTATCCTAGAACCTTCTAAACGCATAAGGTTCATTGGGGCGATTCTGGACTCCGAACAGGAGAAAGCCTTTCTTCCAGAAGACAGGTTCCAGGCGCTAACTTCTTCTATCGAAGTATGTCTACGACACAGACGAGTCAGAGCGCGCTCAATTCAAGTAGCAATGGGACACCTGGCGTCGACGACTTTCGTGACGCCGTGGGCGAGGCTGAGACTAAGACCGCTTCAGTCCTGGTTCCTCTCCTGCTTCGATGCTGCATCCGACTCTCCCTCAAAATGGCTCACCATCCCGACACAAATCGCAGCGTCTCTGCGTTGGTGGCTGCTCCATCAAAACGTCTGCAACGGCATGCCCTTCCTCCCTCCCAGTTCAGAAACCAACTTGACGACGGACGCGTCGATGGAAGGATGGGGGGCTCACTCTCAGGGACTGACAGTGAGAGGCCTGTGGTCTTGCTCAGAAAGGTCTCTTCACATAAATGTCCTGGAGATGTTGGCCGTAGAAAAGGTGCTGAAGGCGTTCCAGACGCAGCTGTCGAGCAAGGTAGTACTTCTCATGACAGACAACACCACTGTCATGTACTACCTGAACAAGCAAGGCGGCACCAAGTCGATATCGCTGCTAAACATCACCACACGCATCTGGGACTGGTGCATCAGCCAAAGGATACTTCTCCAGTCCATTCACCTGCCCGGCCAAGACAACGAACTGGTCGACAGTCTCAGCAGGAATGCCAATCCCTGCCATGAATGGCGCCTCCATCCGGAGGTGGTGAAGTCCCTGTTTTCCAGATGGGGACAGAGGGACATCGACCTGTTCGCCTCGAGGGAGAACACACACTGCGCCGAATTCTGTTCGAGGATTCCGGCGAAAACCTCTCGAGGCGATGCGTTCCAGTTCGACTGGTGCGGGAGGAAATTCTATGCCTTCCCTCCGTTCCCTCTGATAACCAAAGTGCTGGCCAAAATGAGGACCGATGGGACGGACGCCATCCTGATCACTCCGTGGTGGCCGAGACAGTCCTGGTTCGCCCCACTGTTGCAGCTCTCCAGAGAAACCTTCTGTCGCCTGGAACACCGCCCGGATCTCCTGACCATCCACAGGGGCAAGGTGCGACATCCGGACCTAGAGAACTTACCTATGGTGGCGTGGAGGGTTCTTCCCTAACTTCGTTGCCTGCCTCCCTCCAGACCATCATTAGAGCGGCTCAAAAGCCTTCCACCATCAAGTCCTATGCATACAAGTGGACTAAATTTCTGGACTTCCTGGCATCTAAAGATTTGTCTCCATCCAACATTTCAGTATCAGTGGTACTGGAATTTCTACTGCTCCTAAGTGACTCAGGCTTGTGCCTCAATTCTATTAAGTGTTATCTTTCGGCTATATGCTCTCACTACCAACTGGAGGGCAAGCCGTCTTTCTTTACGGATCCTCTAGTGAAGAGGTTCCTTAAGGGACTCAATAACCTTCATCCACCATCCACGGTACCGACACCGGCCTGGAGCTTGGATCTAGTCCTGTCTTACTTGTCTACGAAACCATTTGAACCAATGGCTACTACTGATCTGAGACTCTTGTCCTGGAAGACAGTGTTTCTTGTGGCTATCACCTCCGCCCGTCGGGCCAGTGAACTTTGTGCTTTGCGTATGGACCAACCGTACTTACGGTTCCATAGGGACAAAGTGGTTCTCCGTACCGATATCACCTTTTTGCCTAAGGTGGTATCGGCTTTCCACATTAACCAGGACATTGTGCTTCCCACCCTAGCTCCCAACCCGACCACGGATGTGGAACAGAGACTGCACACATTGGACGTTAGAAGGGCTTTAGCCTTCTATCTGGAGCGCACCTCGGTGTCGAGGCGCTCTGAAAGACTTTTTGTGTGCTATTCTGACCACAAGAAGGGACTGCCAGTCACTCCACAAAGACTTTCGAGATGGGTGACTTCTACTATCCATTTATGCTATGAACTAGCAGGCAAAGTTCCACCGGAGCGGGTGAGGGCTCATTCCACCAGGGCGGTAGCTTCGTCCTCTGCCTTTCTCTTTGGTGTGCCTTTAGAACAAGTTTGCAAGGCAGCGGTCTGGTCCCAACCTATGACTTTTATTAAGCACTATAGATTGGACAATCGGGCCAGACATGATGCCTCATTTGGGAAGGCAGTACTGTTGTCAGCACTTCATTGACTTGCAATGCTCTTAATTTATTTGGCACCTTCATTGATGAATGTAAACGTGTCATACTCAGGTTTGACGATAACCTTTATTGCACTATGTCTTACAGTTTGTATTTGAAATAACAATACAACTTCAGGCAATTTAATTGAATGTATGAACTTGGTTGTATTATCATGTTTTATTTAATATTTCACTGTTTTAAAGTACGTTTGATACAGTTGAAATGGCAAATTCCATGCATACTTGAACCACTGTTGGGTTACTATATCCTGGAATACTTGACTCAAATGCATGTTTGCATAAACTGAAGTTTGGTTTGGTTGGTATAATAAACACTTGTTGTACCTTTAAGCTTGGTGTCAGGACACTCCCTCCTCCACTGACTTTAGCTGGTTAGTCTGAGTAACCCAGTTGTGTGCATTCGCAGAGACCACGAAGAAGAAGGACAGGTTGCTTACCTGTAACAGTATTTCTTCGAGTGGTCATCTGCGAATTCACACAAATCCCGCCCAACCTCCCCTCTGTCGTGTCCTGCTCTGATTGAAATTCTTGCTGTCGCTACATTACGCGGCGTACTTGGAACTGAGGAAAGAGCGGGAACGCGGGGGCCTATATGGAGGTGGGCGGGGCTACCGCCAAAAAGTTGCAAAAAGTTGCAATCCAACTTCTGCCCAGTGATTCTAGAAGGTTCCGAGCTAGCTGCGCAGGCACAGAGTAAAACCCCGTAACCCAGTTGTGTGAATTCGCAGATGACCACTCGAAGAAATACTGTTACAGGTAAGCAACCTGTCCATATGAGAGAAAGTGGGAAACATGAGAATACCAATTAATAAATACATAATAAATAAATAATAAAGATAATGTAATGGATGATAGAACGATATCTATAAGAGATCCGAAAGTAGGGAACATATGAGAATGCCAATTAAGAAGTAGATAGGAATTGGTTTTTGTTGGTTAACTGCCTTCCCGTCAGTCTCGACCCATGGCGACCCTCTGGATGATCTCCGGGGGGCCCTGTCCTCTACTGCTCTGCCTGGCTCCTGCAAACTCATATTTGTGGTCTTTAATAAAGTCCATCCATACCTAGCATGTGGCCTTCCTCTCTTTCTACTTCCCTCCACCTTTCCTAACATTATTGTCTTTTCCAATTATTCATGCCTTCTCATGATACGTCCAAAGTACGACAGTCTAAGTTTTGTCATCTTGGCTTTCAGGGAGGTTTCTGGCTTGATCTGCTCTAGGACCCCTTTGTTTGTCCTTTGGGCTGTCCATGAAATCCTCATCACTCTTCTCCAGCTCCACATTATCTCAAATGCATTGATTTTCCTCCTTTCTTCTTTCTTGACTGTCCAGCTCTCACATCCATACATGGAAATAGGGAATACGATGGCTTGTGATTCTGACTTTTGTGCTGAGTTGTATGTCTTTGCATTTTAGGATCTTTTCTAGTTCTTTTATAGCCACCTTCCCCATTCTTAATCTTTTCCTGATTTCCTGGCTGCAGTCCCCATTTCTATCAATGTTTGATCCCAGATATGAGAACTCTTTTACTATTTCTATTTCCTCATTGTCTAGTTTGAATGTGTGTCATTTCTCTGTGGTCAGTACTTTTGTTTTCTTTATGTTTAGCATTAAACCTGCCATTGCACTTTCTTCTTTGATCTTCCTTAGTAGTTGCTCCAGGTCTGTGAGGTTTTCTGCTAGTACTATGGTGTCACCTGCGTATCTTATATTGTTGATATTCCTTCCTCCTATTTTCACTCCTCCTTCTTCTGTGTCCAAGCCTGCTTTTCTTATAATGTGTTTGGCATATAAGTTGAATAGATAGGATGAAAGGATGCAGCCTTGTCTGACTCCTTTGCCAATTGGGAACCATTCTGTTTCTCCTTGTTCTGTTCTGACAGCAGCCTCTTGTCCTGAGTACGGATTCCTCATCAGGACTATCAGATGTGTTGGCACTCCTATGTTAGCCAAGAGTGAAGCAAACAAGAAGCAAACTTAAATAAATACATTTGGGATTATTTTAGATGTAGTTATCTTCTTGGAATAAACAGATATTTATTTGTTTTTGAATTATTTGTCAATCAAGATCTACCCAAACATTGCATTTTTATATGAGATTAATTAATACTAGGAGAGAGAGAGATGGCCATGGAAGGATCCAAGATTAGGAAGCAAAACAATTGAAAGAAGAATATACAAGGAGTATATCGACGTAGAAGAAGAAAGAGATGGGAAAGAATACACAAGATTAGTATTGGACATGTAAAGTTGTAAGGGTATTATTTTGTATTTTGCTTGTATACTAAAAAGAAATGACTTGAAGGCACAGAATCACCCAAACTACAGGTTGGCTCCATTTCATCACAATGAGAAACTGCTTCAGGTGAGGTTTCCCTATTCCTCTCCTTGCAACCCTGAGACTAAAGTAAGTAAGGAGTTGATATTAATTTTAAAAAAATTAATACCATTTTACTATGCTTTTGTATTTAATGGGATTTGAGTATCAGTGGATTTCGGTATCCACAGGAGCAAGAACAGAGTAGTTCAGCTTCAGGAGTAACAAATTACTTGTAACAACAAAGTTACAACTTACAAGCCAAGGCACCAGTTAAGTGCCAAGTTACTTTGTGCCTAGAATGAGAAACAGTTTCTAGTTATTTTCAAAAGTTAACATGTATTAATTATGATTTTATTCATTTAGGCCTCACCTTTCTCCCAATAAAAGGACTCAAGGTGGTTTACAACATATTTAAAAACAATACCATTTTTTTTAAAATAACAACTATACTTCCATAAATGTACAAATATAAAAGTCCTTTAAAAGACAATTAAACAATCTATAATGTGCTGGTCTATGACCATAATAAAGATGAACTGAACTAAACAATCTATAAAGTTATAAACTATAAAGTTTATAAAGTTAAAAAGATTCAAATCCATTAAAAGACTATATTATTATTCTCGTTTATTTATACAGCGCCATACATGTACATGGCGCTTTACAAACAGTTGCAAAATAAAAAATTTATATACTATTCAATAATATGAAATATTAAAATACAATGGGGGGGAACCACAGAGAGAGAGACATAATAATAATAATAATAATAATAATAATAATAATATCACTCCTCTATATATTCAGTGTCGGCTATTTAATAGTATTGACTTGTAGCCTTGTTTTAAGTTAATTTTAATGTTGATAATGATTTAATATATTTTTAAGGGGGGGGTCATATGTCTACTATAATTGCATGGGATTGTATTTTAATTGTAAGCTGCCTTGATTGCCTTGGCTAAAGGTGGGATATAAATAAAAATTTAATAATAATAATAATAATAATAATAATAATAATAAATTTATTTCTATCCTGCCCCTCTGCAACGCAATCGGGGCAGCTTACAACAATACAATACAAAATAAAACAGGCAGTACAGATCACTGAATATACTAAAGATATAAAACATAAATCCGAAGTTCGGAAAGTTTGAGAAAACAAAAGGCTTTAATTTGGTTATGTGGCTTCTTCCTCCAACTCCCATCAACCTGGGCCAACATAGGCAATGGTAGGGGATTATGGGAGCTGTGGCAACACATGTCAGTGGTCACGGAGTGTCTTCTGTTACTTTATTTGTCAAATAAAGTCAAGCAGGAGGAATCTTCTAAAAACTTGCAGTGCCTTGTCAGACGAGAGCTGATCTGATTCAACCCAACAGGTAGTTATTTACCTGTCCAGTTAATGATTCCACATGAGTCTTCGCTGGGTAATTGCGCAGATTAATTGCTTCTTTTGCTGATCCAGACAGGTGTTGAGTGCAAAAAGGCTGTCTCTTAACGTCAAATAACCAAACGGATCATCAAATCGGGCGCATTAAACGAAATGGCAAGGAAGAGTGCCATCTTTAGTTTCTAACCTGTCAGAGAGCGAAAAGGAAATTGTACGATGAAATCAAAGTTGAATAATACTAAAAGCCGCTGAATATCTTTTCCTCCCCTTCCTTGGGCCCTGGGGAGAAGGTGTAACTTTTTCAGTCAAGCAAACAAATCAGCTTCAAACTTGACTACCATCTGGAGTCTAATTGTGAATGAAGTGTGTCTGCTAAGCTTGTTTATTTTTTTTCCTCCTATTTTTTTCTACCAGAATACATCCTCACAGCAAAATCTAGAGCAAGCTGGTCAGGACAGTTAGCGTTTTGTATGGAGGGTTGTATGTCTTAATTAACTAATTGTGTTCTTGACAATCGAGACTTCACAACTTTATTCAACCAGGTCCTTGATGTGATCCCCAGCCTCTGTGCAGCTTGAAACTGGGATCTTTCCTCACTAAAGAAGAGGTACAGCAGATCCTTCCTTCTACTTCTCCTTCAGCTCCCTGTTGAAGAACCATGAGCAGATCAAGACACGTGGGCAAGATCCGAAAGCGACTGGAAGAGATCAAGAACTTATCATCCCGACTGGCAAAACTGGATTTCAATCACAACGAAAGTGTCCGGCTAGCCACTGACGCCCTCTTAGATGGTGGGATCCCAGCCTACCTCAAGGCCTTGGAAGATGAAGGAGAAGTGGACTTCTTGTCCACAGTAGAAGCTCAGTACATCAAGAAGAACGCAAGGGAACCCTACTATTCGAGTGAAGCACATGCGGATGGGGAAGCTGGGCCCAGACAGAATAATGACGCCACGTCCCTCCAGTCAGGAACATATTTTCCTCTTGTCTCTGAGAATAGTGAACCGACCCTTCTTCACACCTGGAGTGCATCTGAAAAGCCCTACCTGAAAGAGAAGTCAAGCACCACCGTGTATTTCCAAACAGATAAGAACAGCAATATTAGGGACCTGATACGGCGCTGCATCAACAAGACCTGCCAGGTATGGGGATGGAAATTTGGTAAGCAAGAGACAGGCAGAGCAGCTGTAGGATTTTGGACATGGGCATTCATCATGCGGGTGGAGAGTAACAGCTTCCCCAGTTACCTGGCCCAGTAGGAAAGAGGGTAGGGATAAAAGAAATCCTTATTCCATGTTGCCTAGGGCACCAAAGGTAGTTTTCCTTGGAAATTTGCTTCAGATTGGTTTGCTTGTAGATTTATAGCAGGTGTGGGCAAAGTGAAATCCTAAGGATGCATGCACTCCTAGAAGGCTGTTTTTGCAGTCTTCAGTGCTTTCAAATTTCCTGGTCTATCCTGTGTGTATATCTGTGCTTCAAATCCCCTGTTGACTTGTGGTGACCCATACATTTCATAGGGTTTCCTTAGGCAAGGAATACTCAGAGGTGATTTTGCCTGTTCCTTCCTCTGAAATATAGCCTACGGCACCTGGAGTTCATTGGCAGTCTCCTATACAAATACTGTCGAGGGCTGACCCTACTTATATTCCAAGATCAGATGGGATCTGGTGCCTTATCTGGCCATTAAAATGGTGGGAAAATTGGCTTTCAGGGAACAACTTTTCCTTGAGAACTTTAAGGAAATAGTTCACTTTTTCAATAGGTTCAGCCTCTCTTCCCCACTGCAATGTTTAAATTAAAACAACAACAACAAATTTTTCAAAACTTGAAGTGGACTTCCTGCTAGTTCTGGTTAAGTTGGTCACTCCTGATGTATGGTTATTCCTCCTCCTTGGATTAAAATGGGTAGATGCAAATTGCCATGTGCTGTTGTTGTTTGCCTTTGAGTCATTTCCGACTTATGATGCCCCTATCACAGGGTTTTCTTGACCAGATTTGTTCAGGGGGGGGGGGTTGCCTTTGCCTTCCTCTGGGTCTGAGAAAATTTGATGTGGCCAAGGTCATCTGGTGGGTTTCCATAGCTGAGCATGCATTCAAACCCAGGTCTCCAGAGTCATAGTCCAATGCTCAAACCACTACACCATGCTGATGGTCAGGTAAATGTGTACACATTCACCGTTAAATTTCTGGGAGATTATTTGGAGAGAGAAGGACTATGCAGTTGTCTCCTCACGTTTATTTTGTGGCACCTGTAACTGTGGATAGAAAGCAAAAGGAGGAACTAGGAGTGTAGTGAAACAGTTTTCCCTGGAGAGGCAGAGACAGTTTGGCCATTGGTCACTATTACAGAAGTTTCTGTAGAAATAAGTTTTCAGAGGTAACAGTAAAAATAATCCCAATTAATGTATTTTAATTAGAAAGTATACATGAAACTTCCAAAAAAAAGGGATTAAATTTAAAATTCAATATTTTCTGCAGGCAAAATAGTTGTGTAAACTAAATCACGGGGGCTAGGAACTAAATGTATATTGTGCAAGTTGTCCTACTATAATTATCTAAACTGTTAATAAAGTCTCATGAGCCACGATTTCTCTGTACACTTGCAGAGGAACTCTCCACTTGAGATCCCTTCCACTTTATTACTTTCAAAAGCCAAGATGGCTAAATTTCATTTCTCCGATGAAGGACTGAACACCTGTATGTGTGATAAAGTTGAGAATGTTTTTTTTCCAAACAGCTGTTGATGCACCAAAAGTGAGTCCTGAAGGATACCAGATATACATGCATGGTTTGTCTTCCTTGCATATTTCCGATGTTTGAGTAAGTTCGTGTAGTTTTAGTGATTAGGTTTTGTAGGATTCCACCATATTCATTTCTGTGGGTGCCTAAACTGTATTTTTAAAGCTCAACTGCCATTCTTGAAATTTGGGGACTGAAGGAAAATTTAATTGCAGGCAGAATTCTTATTTGGAGTGGCAATGCCGTCATCCTCCCTCCCCATCATTACACCCATAGGAGGAACGTCTTTCAGATTTCCAGGAAGGCTGGCCCTTAGGAAGAGTGAGGAAACTCACTTAAAACACTTGATTTAAATATGGTTTAAATGTGACCTAGTGGTTTGAGTGTTGGACGATGACTCTGGAGATCAGGGTTCGATTTCCCGCTTATAATAATATAATAATAATAAAATTTTATTTATACCCCGCCCAATGGATCACCAATCAGGGCGGCTCACATATATAAAAGACTTGAAATACATAAAACATATTACAAACAAGGCCCACCCACCCCCCCTTAAAAGAGTATTAAATCAAGAAATAATTAAAATCAATATAAATTAAGTTTAAAAAAGGAAATCCACACAGAATAGAGAGCTAACTAAATGGTCCCTTCCATCTAACGATGGGGCCACGCAAGAGCACCATTCCAGCTAAGCTACCTATATCCGGGGTGGGGTTTACTGCTCCGGAAAGGCCTGCCGGAAGAGGTCCGTCTTAATAGCCTTTTTAAAGCTATCCAAGGATGTTAATCGACGGATCTCGTCCGGCAGGTCGTTCCAGAGCCTAGGGGCGACAACTGAGAAAGCCCTCCGGGAGGTAGCCGCAAGTCTCGATTTCTGAGGCCACGAAACCCACTGGATGACCTTGGCTTGGCCACGAAACCCACTGGATGACCTTGGGCAAGTTACATGCTCTCAGTCTCATTCATAAATTACATGATGCACATATTTCTGTCTTTATGAAGGGCCCATACCCCAAAAGACAGGATTTTAAAAAACATTTTGTTCAGTCTACATAAAAGAAAAATATTTGTATTTATTTATAAATATTGTATTTATTTTATATTTGTAAGCTACCTTGATTGCTTAGGCAAAAGGCGGGATATAAGAAAATTATTATTATTATTATTATTATTATTATTATTATTATTATTATTTCCAACCCTCAAACAGGGCATATCCCTTATAATAAGGGAGCGCCTGGCAAACTTATTAAAACTCCTTGTTCAGTTTGCTGTTGAACCTGGAACTAGAGGAGTGACACAATCTGGTCCTTTTCCTCAGGAAGCAAAATGTCTTGGGCCATTCCTGCTTCTACCTCTGGGGTTAAGCTTAGTGCTCCCATCCCTATGGAAGCACCTAGAACTATAAGAATAACCTATCTTGCAGGCAAGGTAGACAGCCAGCATGATGTGGTGGTCTGGGCATTGAACTAGGACTATGGGGGACCAGGGTTCAAATCCGGCTCAGCCATGGAAACCCATGAATGACCTTGGGCAAGTCACACCCTCTCAGCCTCAGAAATCCCTGTGATAGGTCTACCTTAGGTTCACCATTAGACTGGAACAACCTGAAAGCTCGCAGCAACAACAACAAAAACCTTGCAGGCAACGATGACTGAGTTAAGAAATGTGAAGTTTGCCACTGGTCATCTCTTCAGCAGGGATGATGTTTTCATATCCTGGTGATTGATTCCTGCTTGGTCTCTCTGTTCTTCCCCCTTACCTCCACCTTCCCAGGTACTAGCCATACTGATGGATGTGTTCACTGATGCCGAGATATTCTGCGATGTTTTAGAAGCAGCCAACAAGCGGCAGGTGTTTGTTTATCTCCTGCTGGACCACAGCAACCTAAAGCTTTTCACTGAGATGTGTGACAAGCTACATGTCGCAGAGGGACATTTTAAGGTATGGGGGACCTGGGTTAAAGTCTTACGACTTTTCCCCTCACTGGAGTTGACTCTGTTTTGCCTCCCTTGTGTAGTGTCCCCTAGATTGCAATGTAATGTTGTCCAGTAGCATGTTTACCTTTTTAAGAACAGAAAATGCTCAACCTTCATACTGGCAGTGTGGTTGGGTCCGGCTCTTCCATGAAGTGGCCCATTCATGCTTTGGATGCTGTCAATGAGTGGCAGCTATTGTTTTGTTATTTAGAAAGGAAAGATTTTTGCTTGTTTGTTTCTTCAGAGCTTGGAAGAGTAGGACCAGGTCTAATGGTTGTACGTAGGTTATAGGACGATAGATTTCTACTGAACATTAGAAGGAACTTCTTGACATTGAACCAACTGGAACCAATTGCCTGTAGAAGTGAGGGGTCTTTTTGGCCAGAGGTCTTCAAAAAGCAGATGAATAGCTACATGCTAGGGATGCAGTGGTTCCCAATCTTTGGTCCTCAAGGCGATTTGGACTTCAGCTCTCATAATTCCTGACTGTTGGCCAAGTTGGCTGGGGCATCTGAGATCTAAAGTCCAAAACAAATGGAAGACCAAAGGCTAGGGAACCATTGCATCTAGCTGGTGTTCCCACATTGAATGGGTGGAGGTGGACTCAATGGCCTATAGAACCCCTTCCAACTCTGTGATCCTGTAATTCTATGTTACTTTTTAAAACTACTACTCCCAGCATGTGGCCTTCTGGGTGCTGTAGTCCAAAGAGATAACTTTCCTAAGCTTTCGTTTTCTCAAGGTAAGGAGTTGGAATTATGTGGCTCTCCATCTATTATTGAACTTTAGTTCCTAGCATGCCTCACCATTGGCTGTGCTGGCTAGGACTGCTGGGTGTTGCAGTTCTAAAATATGGAAGGCTGCATAACTCCCATTCCTGCTATGGAGAAAGGAAAATGTTCACATTATGTGCGAATGCCAGGCCAGGTCTACTCTCAAAAAGTCTATAAATGTGTATATCTTAAATTGGAAAATAGATCAATGTGTGTTAGCTACCCTTTCTAACTTTAACTTGGCTGCAACCAAGGAGTAGGGAAGGTTTTAAAGAAGGCTGTATCTTGAATGTGAGAGTCTGATACATGAAGGCCAGCTCATCCATGATGCTCTCCTCCACAATATTTCATTCCAATCTCTGATTCCTTCCCCAAAAGGCATCCAGCTTTCCATGGCTCCTAGGGACATTCAGTTCCAGTGATGTGGACTTGAGTTGATTCACTTAGGACGTTATCACATGTGGGCCAGTTTCGTTGTTAAAGAGATAATAAAGTGGAAATGAAGCATCCCGAAAAGAAAGTGAAAATAGAGCTTAATTACGCAAAAGCTTTTCACACGTAATTACAGTAATAACAGAATTCAGTTAAAAGCAAAAAAAGACATTTTTAACTTTCATACACAAGTGAAAAAAACCCGTACATGTACTGGAAATGGGTGTGTTTTGTGACAAGACTCCTCCTTTTCCAGGGCGAGTCCTGCATTTCCCAGGAGAAAATGTCAGACTATCCTACATTTGGGGTCATGTCCTCCTGCACAGGTCCTAACCCCCTTCCGTTGGGGTTAGGACCTCTCAAGAGAGTAGAGGAGGAGGAGGCTGGAAAGGCAAGGCAAGGCAAGGGAGGGATTGAGAGGGGGAAACTGGAGGTAGCTCCCATGCCCCCCCCATAAGCCTTTTTCCTTTGTAGGACCTGCAGGGCAGAACTTCATGGTGAGATGGATCTCCAAGTTGCTCCACAAGCACACCCCACACTTGCACCCACATCCACCCACAGCTGCTGCGAGAGAAGCCTTCTTTCCCCTCCTTTTCCCTCTATCCTAAATGCCAAACTTCTCCTCCGTCCCAAACTTTTTTTTCCTGGGCTCCCTTCCCTTCCCTGGCACTGAGAAGGAGCCCAGGATTCTTCCTCCCTGGATGCCCCTCCTCCTCCTCCTCCTTGGCCCTCCTCCAGGTTTTAAAAGAGAATTGTCCGTGCGTATTTGCTTTTCACATTACAGTAAATGCGAAATTACTGTAATTTCGCAAATGCATTTCCTCTAAACTCCCGAAATTAAAAAGATCTCGGATAATACCAGTTTCTATCCAGTTTCTGACCAGTTTCTGTGCGACATCATGTGAAATCGTGAGGCACAAATTCAGTTTTTGTTTGGGATTTGTGTGGATTAACCAACAGATTTCCCCCGTGTGATAACGTCCTAAGATTTAAGTCAGACTTAAGTCACTTAAAATTATTCGACTTGGCCTGGACTCGGCAATATATGTCACACTGACTCAACTTGAGATTTGTATATGTTTAAAGACTGCCTGCCTGGTGTCATTCACTTTGAGCAGCAGTCAAGATTCACCTCCACAACATGCAGTACATTTCTTAGAGGTGTACAGCAAATACGTTAAGCAATGAGCGTGAAGCAGAAGGAGCCTCCTAAATATTTTGAAAAGCTTTAGAGACTCCTCTAATGTGCAGTGGGGACAGGCTGCTGAGCATACCTCAACCTTCACCTCAAACCCATTGCCTAACATGTTTACTGTTCCCCTCTGAGAAACATGCACTGTCTCCTTTTTTAAAAAAAGTTACAATTGGCTCTCAGACTTGACTTGAGACTTGACTTGAAAATATCTTGGAAGGACTTGAGACTCAACTTGAGACTTGAAGGTAGAGAGTTGAGACTTGACTTGAGATTGGACTAAAAGACTTGGATCCAGCACTGCTAAGTTCACACTGGGGGTGTTTTCGGATCCAATGCAGGGGTGGGTTGTGAGAAGGATTGAAGAAAAAGATTTGTTGTGGTACTTTTGAATAGCTTGGATTTCCCACAAGCTTGTGGGTACTTACAATTTGTGTGTAGGATGGGTGCTATTTTGGCCACACATGGAACATCACTCATCATGAACATCAGAAATAGGGGGAATAATGGGGCTGTGGAGACTTCTCCATATATTTGAAGCAACTTCACAGGTTGGTGGTAATGAGCAGAGGTTCCAATGGCAGCCAGGAATGGGAGTCTGAAGTCAGGAAAGTTTGCATATCTGTTTGATTTTCAAACCAAGAGATAGAAGATGTCTAATGAAAGTTGGGATGATAACGTATCAGAATGCAAATTGTAGTAATCATACTGGTATAAAAGAAAAGGCATACCATGTCAACAACAACAACAACAACAGATTTCTATCCCATTGTTATTCCAAGGGGCTCTTGACAATATATAGTTTAATCCTCATAACTTCTATGTGAGGTAAGCTCTGATTATAGAAAGTGACTGACATGTTGCCATTCTTTCATAACTCACTAGAACATTTCCGTGCGAAGCGTTACAGGTGAGGTTTACTGTGCCAAATCAGGTCGAAAATTCTCAGGACAAATCCAAGAGAAATTCATCATCTCAGACTGGAGATACGTTCTGTCTGGATCCTACAGGTAATGTGATGCTTTGTTTTCTAAGGTGATTGCGTTCATAGCTGTCCTTTGGTTTAATTCTCCTAATGCCACTGGCTTCCATATCAGTGGGGCACTGAATCCACTCTGGGTTATAATCCAGATTTTAAAGGAGTCAGCCAAGGGCCTGACCTCCCTTAACACTAAAATAGGTTCAGAACCCAGTATAGTTCATTTTGCCAAAACCACAGAGCATCCCATCCCACTCAGGGGAGTTTGCTATTTGCCATTGCAACTCTTACGGCATACATTAAGACTGAGAATTAGAGTACCATTGGGAGCATGACAAGAGCCCTGCTAGACCACACCAAAGGCCTGTCTAATTCGACATTTTGTTCCCACAGTGGCCAGCTTGGTGCCTCTAGGAAGCCCACCAACAGGCCATGAGCAAGTCACACTCTCTCAGCCTCAGAGGAAGGCACAGGAAAAAACCCTCTCAACAAATCTTACCAAGAAAACCTCATGGCTGTAAAGTTACCATAAGTCAAAACTGACTTGAAGGCATACAACAACACTGAGGCTGCATCCACACTGCAAAAATAATCCAGTTTGATACTGCTTTAACTGCCATGGTTCAGTGTTAATGAATCCTGGGGATTGTTGTGGCACCAGAGCTCTTTGACAGAAAAGGTTAAATGTCTCACAAAACTACAATTCCCAGAATCCCCTAGCATTGAGTCAGGGCAGTTAAAGTAGTGCCAGACTGCATTATTTCTGCAGTGTGGCTTCAGCCAGTGTTATGGTTTGAATAATCCCGAGAGCTAACACGGCTTTGCAAATTGCTTGCATGAAGTGAACATTGGCAAAATTGCAGTCAGGAGAATGGGAAACGTGACTGAAAATGCTTTGGCGTGTATTCTCTGAAACAAAATCTTGGACTTAGTCCAGATAGGTTTCCCCCAAGAAAGTGGCCTTAATGAAACTGGGTTAGCTTTGGGCTGGAGAGATCATCACACCCATTTTTAAAAAATACCAAATACACATGTTTCATCTTGAAAATGTTGATTTCAATTCAGCAATATTTGGCAGCAGCTTCTAGTGTTTTAACTCTTTGAGGTTAAGTTTTGCAGAAACTGTTGAAAAGGGGTAATAACAATGAGAAAATATGATGATCAGAGATTTTCCTCTTCTGGTTAAACAGCAACAGAAAAGATTTCTGTGGGAAAGGGACAGGGGAAAAAATGTCAAGGCCCCTTGAGAGAGTCCAGCACTAAAGCTTCTAGATCTTTTACTTAGACAGATATAAAAAGAAGGAAATGAATTGCCATTTTCTATGCAGTTGTTCAATAAGTTGATGCTTCAAGTAGATGGAAACTTGGCACTTCCTAATGCTTATTAAAATTGTGTTTATGGATCATGTTAAACATATTTTTAAATATGGTAAGACTGCCTGTATTTAGGATTTTTGTGGGGTTATTTTGCTCTTTCCCATTTCCATCATCAAATTTTATCATTTGTGGGTCATCCACAATATTGAGAAAGCATCTTCTAACAGAGCTTCTATCCATAAAGACAGTTGTGTGAATGATCCTTGTATCTAAATTTCCGTGTGCTGTGAACAAGCATTTATTCTGATATGATTCTTCATATGATTTTATTTTAGTAGACATATGTGTTTCCCTTCCTGTAAAAATGTATCAGAGGAGCAAATATAATTAAATATTACAAAAGGCCAGAATAAGACAGCAGGTAGTGCTGTATAAAACTAACTCTAATACAGAGCTAAAAGACTATTTTAAAGCCTAGGGTGTGTTGGTCTTTGTTTGTTGTTGTGTGCCTTCAAGTCATTTCTAACTTATGGCGACCCTTAGGCAAATGTATGATGGGGTTTTCTTGGCAAATTTCTTCAGAGGGGGGTATGCCATTGCCTCCCCGAGGCTAAAAGAGTGTGACATGCCCAAGGTCACCCATTGGGTTTCCATGGCTAAACCGGGACTCGAACCCTGCTCTCCCGAGTCCTACTCCAACGCTCAAACTACTACAACACACTGGCTCTCTAGGTTAGGCAAGTACTTAAAAGACATGTAGGTTGTGTACACATGTTTTAAATATTTGTCTAGGGAGAAAAAGCAGCATAGATGTCAAGTGGTCTTTTCACAGGGGAGAACATTATATAGACTAGGCATCACCACTCACAAAGCCTTTCTTCTCTTACCATACTGCCTTTCAGTTGGCACAGCCAGAGAACCTACAATGATACTGTGACTATATTGCATGAGTGGGTCAAATGCAGCCCTGCAGATGCTGTTGGACTGCAACTCCTAGCATTCACCATTGGCTATGCTGCCTAGGCCTGATGGGACTCAAAGTTCAACAACATCCAGAAGGCTGCACTTTGCCCACCTAATCTTATATGGATAGGCTGATGTGAAGGTAGATCCATCTAACTTCAGTATTGGACCATGACCCTGGAGACCAGGGTTCAAATCCCTGCTCAGTTATGGAAACCCACTGGCTGGCCTTGGGCAAGTCCCATTCTCTCAGCCTCAGAGGAAGGCCAAGGCAACCCCCCCTCTGAATAAATCCTGCCAAGAAAACTCCAGGATAGCTTCACCTGAGGGCCACCATAAGCCAGAAAAGGCTTGAAGGCACACATCAACCACAGCAAAGCCCAACACTTCAAGAGCGTTAAAAAGATCGATACTTTGTTGTTGTGTGCCTTCAAGTCATTTCCCACTTATGGCAACCCTAAGGCAAAACTATCATGGGGTTTTTCTGGGGTTGAAAATGTGTGACTTGTCCAAGGTCACCCAGTGAATTTCCATGGCCCAGTGGGAACTGAACATTG
Source organism: Phrynosoma blainvillii (assembly GCA_026167975.1). NCBI lineage: Eukaryota > Metazoa > Chordata > Lepidosauria > Squamata > Phrynosomatidae > Phrynosoma > Phrynosoma blainvillii. The sequence continues at coordinate 19,820,062 of JANUYF010000004.1, read as the reverse complement.
ATCTCCAGTTGTAGTCCAGCGCTCAAACCATGGCACCATGCTGTCTCTCAAGGTCAACATCAGTACTTCAGATTGTGCCTAGAAATGTTTTCATTAAGATAAAGACTTAATCTTTTGCTGTTTTGCATTCACTCTTACCCAGCTTCACATGGTTGTCTGGCCAGGTCCATCGGAACTTCCTCTCCAAGTTTACGGGCCAAGTGGTGGAGCTCTTTGATGAAGAGTTTCGGCATCTCTACGCCTTGTCCAAGCCCGTGGCGGGGCTGAGACCTCCTTCTCATACTTCTCTCTTTATGCTCAACAAGAGCACTGCTGCCACCCAAGGCAGCCTCACCAACAGTAGTCACCTGGGGAGCATCCACACCCCCTCTGACCCATTCAGTTGCCTGTCAAACAACAGCGGTTCTGCAAGCAGGCAATCTGTGAGGACTCCGGTTTACAACATCCATCCCACCGTGTCACCATCACCTCTCAACAGAGTCCACTCTTTCCATGGCTACACCACATTTATGACCACCCCACCGCCCCACGGCATTCAGGTCAACTACTACCAGCGCCAGTATGTTGCCGATTCGCCAGCAGTCCTTTACAACAACATTAACATTTACAGGCCGATAAGAATGAGACAAGAGGATATCAAGAGAGCACAGATGAACCCGGTGTGGAGGTGTCTTCACAAAGCCAATTTGTTAAGATGACTACAGCCGGTCAGCTAGTTTTATTTTTTGTCGCCCTGAACATGAATGGTTTAATATGTAGAGATCTTGTAGCACCTTTGAGACTAACTGAAAGAAGTTGGCAGCATGAGCTTTCATTGACTTAAGTCTACTTCCTCAGATGCATATGAACGCTTTAGTATGAAAGAACGAGACGACATAACAACACAAGACAGAGAAGGAACGAGTGAGTCTTTAAATAAATGTTTTTAGACCTCGTGCCCACTAAAAAAGCTTGAGAAAAATCACAAGTGTGTATTTCACTGCCTAGGAGAGGGAAACTAATCGGGGGGAAGGGGTCGGGAACAGAATGCTTAGCAGTCTATGTTATATAATCAATAAGGAAGAACATGTGATTCATAATGCTGAGGATTTCCTGATCACAAAGCTTTGTCAATCTAGTTTGTTGCAAAACAGAGTATTCTAGTCAGCCCTTTGTATCCACAGATTTTTCAGCCACGGATTCAAGCATCCACAGCTTTCAAATATTTTTAAAATATATAAATGCCATAAAGCAGCTCTTGATTTTGTCATTTTATATATGGGACACCATTATACTATGACGTTGTATTGAACATCCACAGATTTTGTTATTTGTTTTGTAACCAAACCCCAGCAGATACCAAGGGCCCACTGTATTTTCATTAATTGAAAACAAAAGCGATTCAAAATCATTCTTAAGATCTAACAACACAGGACAAAGGAAATCCTCTTAACTAAAGGTATAAAATTTTGGAAAATTTTAAAGCCATCAGGGAAAAGTGGGAATTTTCAGAAAAATTGACACAAAGTGATGTAAACAGTTGGATTTCAGTATAGGGCTTACATGTATGTAAGTGGACCTATGTCTGCAGGAAAGGGAATTGAGCAGTTTTGCTACATCTGTATTCAACAAAGGACTGCTTTGACATTACTATGTACGAGGGCCAATGAAGTGACCATTTCACATTGGACAATAATGTGCACCATGCACTCCTAATATGCATTCGGACACCAGCTAAGGAGGACCTGAGGCATACCATCTTTGCAATTCACTAAGAAGGTTCCATAGTTCTTCTGTTCATATGTGTAGTTACACAATGTAGACCACAATATCCTTTACAGTCTGGAAATCACTTTGTTACTTTAGGGACAAATATATACATAATGTGATACAATTATATGTATTTTTGGCATAAAATTATCATGTTTGGAATATTTAAAGTACAATTCAATCAGACAATAAATTAACCTGAATTCTTTTTGATTTTGTAATAATGTTTTGTTACAAATGGAGTGACAAGGTCTTTAACTCTAAGGAACCTCTTTGGTTTTGCAACATTTTTAGGGACATTCAAAAAAAAAAACAATAAAAACAGAAGAAATCAACAGCATTAATATAAAAAAAAAACCCAGAATTTTATTTTGTCTCCTAGTTTTCCATAGCATCAAGCAAACACAAAGCATCCATTCCCACTTTGAAAAAAAAAGCATAAGCAGAGGATAGCAAGACCAGTATTGATCAGCTACTGTACATTGTCTTACATAAGTTTTCCTGTTAACATAGTTTTTAGAAATAATTTTGGAGGAGTAAATATATGAATAGCTTGTCTTAAATATCCCATTCATTATTCTAAAAGAAAGGTTTGTTTGGTTTCCCACCCCCCATTTTTCCAGGAAAAAAAAGCTTCAGAAAAATAAAGAAAAAAAATGGCTCTTTTCCCATTTTTTCCTGTTTTTCCCCTCTAGACCTTTGCATCTCTACCTCAAAATATGCCAATATTTTACCACTTTAGATTGATGATGAGGAATCAAATGAATGCTCATCAATATGAAAAATAAATAAATCCCTAACATACAGACCAGCTATCAAGGAGATTACACTCTAAAACTACTCACATGTGATTTAGCCTGAAGACTTTTGCTTTATCTTTTTATCTAGTATGTGAACTAAAAAGAAGGGTGTGGGAGAAAATGATCTTTTGCATGTATTATTTATGTAAAGATAAAACTGCTGCTCGTTTATTCCCATTATTTCAGTTTTGTCAAAATAAAACTTTGCAGAAACCTTTATGGCTAATGTGGATTACATATCACCCAACTACTGTGCAGAAGGCTTGGCCAGACAGTCTTATGAAAAGGGATCTACCCCTCAACTTGCCCTATGTTTTAACGGCAAATTCTTCTAGGGCAATGAAGTTCCATATGCCAGACATGCCCTTACTAATCGGATGCATTTAGGCAAATATAAATGAATGAAAATCTTAATCCCTCAAAGCCCTGTTGGGGGAAAGGGATATTAACAGAACTATAGGTGGGGAAGAGCTTTAAGTATAAAATCCTGATAAAGTTTGAGGATACAATGCTGTTCCCTGGATTCTGTTCCTTTTCCCTCAAATCAGTTATCTCCCCTTCCTCTTGCACTCTCTTGCACCCTAAAAACATGCTCTATAAAGCTATGAAACACTGTGGAGCAGATTTTTAGCAACTTGGAGGGCTGCTGAAGTGGGAAGAAAATCCTGATTCTGCTGGCATTGGATAATGAAATAGACTTGGATCTTGACCGAGGTAAGTAAAAGGGGTTGTGTTTCAGTCTCTTGTTGCATCAAAATACCTTTTTAATTAAAAGATTTTACAGCAGTTACAAAAGATATAAATGTGGCTGTGGGCATTAGGATCCAGTAAAATGTTCTTTAGAAAACACAGCAATATTTGGTATATTGAGATGTGGAAGGGAAGCCAAATGCCAATTTCCCCCTGACTCCTGAGTAGTAATTATAGAAAGACTGGTGTTGTTTTAAATTTTAAATCATTAAAAGTGACTTTGAAAAAACAACCAAACCAATCCATCCATGAGAACCGCTGGAAGGGGACAGAAACACTAAAAACATCAATTTATTCTCCCTAATTTTCTGGAATGTGGACTGTTTTGACATGGAAACAAAAGAAATATACAAATCTAATTTCTCCTAATATGGAACAAACCTCAAGCTAATTACAATACTTAGAACAAACAATACTAATCCAGAGAATACAAAGACAGAATAAAAAAATGGAAGGTGGGCTGTTATTCTTGTTTGAAAGGATTCTTATGGATCCATCTTTAGAGGTGGCTTAAAATAATTTAAATAAATAAATTTGCTTTAAATAAAAGATCACAACCACACATACCAAAGTGACCGACTGAGTTATTTCAGCATAATCATATGAACATGATAATCAGTTTTCTGTAATAAACAATTCCTGGTGAGGATTACTGTAGTTTAAAAGAAAAGACACATTGGCTTTACTAGAAACAGAGAACATTTCCTCATCTTTCTCAAGGGACAATGAGTTTGGCTGGAAGATCAAAAGCACAGCCAAAAGAATGCAAGAATGGAAGTTCATCACCCCTTAACCCTGGGCATCTTGCCATGTATAAAAGACCCGTTGTGCCAAAACAACAAAAACAAATGGGCACAAGTCCTAATGAGAGAAATGTTGGTCTTCTGCCAAGGCTTCTCATCAAAAGAAGCTTCTCAGTCTCCTCAATGGCCAAGGCACTCTGCGATTACAGAATAGGCAACACTGGAAAACACAAGCTCAAGCTTAGATTTGATGGAAGTTGCTTCAGGCTTGAAACACTGGCAGCCTGGCCACATTTGCCCTCTTAACCTGGCCACATTTGTCCTCTTAACCACAGGAGCCCTTTGAGAGAGCCAGAGAAATGAACATGTCTTAATGCAGCCACATTGTGTCATATCTGGCACTCCAAGCTAGAGAAGTATTCTCGGAGCTTTTGGAACCACTTTTTTTCAAATTCCACAGTAGATGTAGTCAACATGGCCATCAAGGCTGAAGCACCCAAGCATTTCACCTCTCCCTGGGCATCTTCCTTCAGTTTTTCTGGAATAAGATCCTCTCCCATCATCTGTAAGGAACAGAGGTGAAAAAAGTTAACTACTAAACCAAACTTTAGATTTCACATGTCTTGTTTTTAAAACAGGAATATCTAACAAAGTTCATCTCTGACAACTCCAGCCCAAAAAACCAGATAGCAGGTGGTGGGAAAAATCTCTCTCTGCTTGAGATCTTGAAGAGCTGTCACCAGTCACAGCAGGGAATACCGTGTCAGAAAAGCAAATAATCTGACCTGGTAAAAGACAGTTTCCTATCTTCTCCCTTGAGACTAAGAAAATATTGGCCAGGGTGCACAAAGAACAGCACAATTTAACTCCATGTGGCTCTACAGCAGGGGTAGGCAACCTGCGGCCCGGGGGCCGGATGCGGCCCCATGAGGCCTTTGAACCGGCCCCAGGCCAGTCCTGCCCCCCCGCCATGATGATATTGATTATTGTTGTTATTACTTGTTCTTGGGGTTTTCTTGGCAAAATCTGCACAGGAGTTTTGCCATCATGGCTTTTCTGGGGCTGAGAGAGTGTGCATGCATATTTTAAAATTTTATTTTATTTTATTTTTATTATTTTTATTATTTTATTATTTTGCTTCGGCCCGCCAATTGTCTGAGGGACAGCAACTCGGCCCCAAGCTCAAAAAGGTTGCCTACCCCTGCTCTACAGGACTGAAGCCAGTGGGTGGAAATCACAGGGAAGCAGATTTTGTTAAACATATAGGCTGGAATCCTGCACTTGGGAGACATATGTGTGGCAAGAATATGCCTTCCTATGCTATCCCCCCAAATGCACTTTTTAAATAATGCAGCCTCCACAAAATGTCCACATCCATGTTGTTGGGGAGCAGGAGATCAGCAAAGATGCATCCAGCTAGTTTCCTGTAGCTGGATGCACTCCTACAGGCCTCTGGAGAGACATCAAGTTCTATTTTTTCTAGAAAACAAACATCACCACTTCACTAACCTCGGTTATCAAGAACAAGACATCTTCCTTTAGCCCAAAGGATGCCACTTGGTCTTCAATTTCCTGCTGTGCCTTTAAGTTTTTCTCCAGAGCAAAGGAAGATTGGTTCAACTGTATGAGCTGAAACAAGAGTCTAAGGATACAATAAAAAAAGGAAAAACTGAACATACAGTGCAGCCAGGAGAGCTCTGTTAAAGTCAACATAATACAACTTTTAAAAAAGACAGCTTGGCTTAAATCAGGACAGGGAATTTCAAAGTAGTTTTTGCAAAATCATTTCCCAGCATTTTTAAATTAATTTTTACAGATGCAAGGCCAAGCTATAGGTGGTATTGATACTCAGACTAAAAAGAATAACAAACTATGGTTTACAAGAGGCAGCCAAGCCAGTCACCTAATTTACGTATTACAGAAATAAACTATGATATATACATTGACATAAATGGTCTGAAATAAGTCCAATGAGTATCATTTTTGCATGTTCCCTTCTCCTTCCCCCACATAATTGGGAAGAGGACTTTTGAAGCACTTACTTTTAATTTCTCTTAAACTCATCTTGTCACTGCATCTGAACTCAGGATCATAGTGTATCACTAGCTGGCTGGATTCAAAATAAGGCAACCTAAAATCATGTGTTTACTCAAGCTTGTTTTAACTCATGGTGTTGTATTAAACCGTGGCTTAAATTGACATGGAAACACAGCCACAGTTTAAAACTGTGATTTGAAACAGGCTCACAAACTACAGATTATTAACATAGCTATTTAGGAATAGATAGGCAAGTTAAACCTTTTGGTCATCAGTAACTTTTCTACAAGGTGCCTCCATTAGTCTCTCAAGAGAAAGCAATTCTTATCAGTTTAAATGACAATGCAGACAAAGCTCGGTTCATTAAAAAACGTACTGGAAGGTGATGTTGATAATATTTTTTCTAAAAAGGGGTTTGTTGACTGTTAACACAAAAGTACCGAATAGTGCAACATACTCTCCCAATTCCTCCAAATTAACACACAACCAAAATGTAACATTTCATAGTAACAAGTAAATATTACTCATGGGGGGAACAGGACTAACCAATTAGATTCAGGCCAAACTAGAGCAAACCACTGAATCATTTGTTGAATGGTAAATCACAAGCCTACTCTACTTGGAGCTACAATTTAAATTTAGGTCATACATTTTGCTCATGTTAAAATTCTTAAAAGTGATAATGTTGCCCTTGTTGTTGCTTTTAAGATTATTACTTTTATGGATTTTAAAGGAGCACTGAGGAGTGACATTGGCTTTAATACTACTTCCAATCTCTGACAAAACTGTGCAACTAAACAGCAATGCCATTGCTAAGAGTTGACCTTTACATGACACAGCAGAACCACAAGCAGGTATACTGAATTTCCTTTTTTAAAATTCTATAATAATCAAGAAAAGGGCTCCCTGGATTTGATCAGAGCAGAGGTGCCAAAACCAGCAATCACCAAAAAGTTTGATCAAAGTGGAAACTGATGAGCAATGGTGATTAAAGTACTGGACCATGACAAGTGTGGAAACTGTACAGCTCTTCAACTGTTGTTTCAATGCAGCTCTCAGCAACCCTAACCAGCAAAGCCAGGAGTTAAACATACTGAGAACTACAGTTTAACAACCTCTGCAGGACTGCACAGTGTCGACTGGCCTAGGACTTGGGAGCTGAAGGTTCAAGTTCCCACTGAATCATGAAATTCACTGTGGCTGTATCTGCACTGTAGAAATAATGCAGTTTGATACCATGGCTCAATGCTTTGAAATTATGGGATTTGTAGTTTTGTGAGGATATTTAGTCTTCTCTGTCAGAGAGCTCTGGTGCCACAATAAACTACAAATCCCAGGATTCCAGCCATGGCAGTTAAAGTGGAGTCAAACTGCATTAATTCTGCAATACAGCTGCAGTGAATTTGAGCCAGCCACTCCCTCTCAGATTGAGCAATTACACAGGGGTGTTGTGAAAATAAAATGGGGAAGCACGGTACCACATATGCTGCCCTGATGTCATTAGAGGAAACATATAATGTAAGTGTGGCTAATTAACAAAATAAAGGAGTTTTTTTCTGTTTGCTTTAAAATTTAACAAAACAAAGTGAAGGGAGGGGTGATCATGACTCAATTTCACATCTGCTTGTCTTAAGAAACGTAGATTATTTTGTACAAAAAACTGATACTGCTGTTTACTACCTTGCTCTAATGAAAGCAGCACATGCATATATCCAAATGTCTTGCGAGCCTTCCTGTCCCACAGAATAACACACTGCTCTCTTCATTGTCTGCTGTGTCTCTGATTTTCCAAGGGTACTCATAGGTCCTTGTACTGTTTGGCATTCTCCACAAGATCCACAGCTGACATCTGTTTCTGGAGAAAAATGCAAAGATGCATCCTTTCTTCTACTGTGATTTTTGTGAAGCATGACGTTGGCCTCATTTGGTAGACCCTGGAGACAGTGCTTATCTACAGCTGAGCCATCACGCTGCAAAAGGTTGGCTTCTGACATGGATGATGGTGCTGGAGACTGCAAAAGGCTCATATAAGCCTCAGCAAGTGACTTCCAGTGCCTCGGGTGAAAGGGGTGTAAGGTAATGAGTTGCTGTAGGCACACAATTATTTTCTCAGTCTGCTTTAGAGTGCGGTAAATGGCAAGTTGCAGGCAAAGGATGGCTGCTATGTGGTCAGTATTTGTTGCTCCATTTCTCTAGAAAGAAGAGAAATCAAGAGAGAATAAAAATAATGCTGTATAGAAGTCTTAGTCTGGCAAAACAACAAGAATAGAAAGTCTTACAGCATTTATAGACCAATGCAGGCATCAGGAACCAATTTCTATCATCATCTCCTGGGCTACATCAGCCACTTCTGTCTAAACCTGAAAAATTACTTTCAGGGCTCCATTCTTACCATTTGCAAAAACAATTTTTGGTTCAGAAACAAAGTTCAGCATTGGGTCCACACTTTATTTTGGAAAATAAATACAATTCTCCCTTGGGTGTGTGTGAGGGATTGTCAATATAAAGTGGCACTCTGATGGCTGCAAAAACAGCCTTGGGACACATGATATCCACCTCTGGGCATTTATTCTGCCACAATAATAATAATAATAATAATAATAATAATAATAATAATAATTTATATCCTGCCCTTCTGCAAAGCAATCGAGGTGGCCATCCAATGAACTGGACTGTGCCCACAAAAACGTAGGCCATAATAAATTTCAGCCTATACGACGCCATAGACTCTTAGCTGTTTTTTTTTTTAAAGCTTTATTGTTCTTATTTACAAATATACATTAACAGATACACATTGTGACTTATCATATTTCTCGAAACATCCACTATTAATGTAAAGAAAACTAGTTAATTGTCTTTTCCTTTTCTTTCCATTATTATTTATACTTCCTATGTTAACATCCGTGTTGTGAGTTTATTCTTGACCTGATTAATTTCACTTCCGTATACCGTTTAATTACTAACTTCTGTGTTCTATGCTTATCTATCTATCCCGTTCTTATTATCCTCATCTTATCTGTATCTAAATATAGATATAGATATTAATTAACTAGGCTTTATTTCCATCTGTTTTTACAATAATTAGTTATCGTCATCCACTCTTTCTCTGTCTCTTCTTTTGATTTGTTATGAATCATATTGGTCAAGCGGTCCATTTCAATCATGTCTTGTAATTTCATCAGCCATTCCTCTACCGTACGTATCTTGTCCGTTTTCCATTTTTGCGCAATTAGTAGTCTACCTGCTGTAACCATATATAGTATCTTTTTCCAATTTGATGCTTCAACTTTTTTTGGTAGTTTATCTGTCATTTTAAGTAAATATAATTCCGGAGTCATATCATATTTTATTTTTAGTATCTTCTCTATTTTCATGTGAACGTTTTTCCAGAATTTCTTTATCCTTATGCATTCCCACCAAGAGTGGAACCATGTGCCAGCCGCAGATTTGCATTTCCAACATGTGTTCTTTTTTCCTTTACACATTTTCGCTATTTTTGTCAGGGTGAGATACCACCTTGATTCCAACTTTAAGAAGTTTTCATGTAGATTTTGGCTTCTTGTGAATTTGTAAGTTCTCCTCCTAGCATTTTGCCAGCTGTCTATGTTGATTTCTCTTCCAATATCCCTTGCCCATTGGATCATGGGCTCTTTTATTATCTCTTGTTCTAGTTTCCTATTTTGTAACAACTTGTAAAATTTAGATGTTAGTTTCTTGTTTTCTTTCATTAACAAATTATCTAATTCATTTTTTTCCATTTCAAAGTCTTCTTGTTTTTGATCTTTCTTAAATCTTTCGGATATTTGATGATAGAGAAACCAGTGTTTATGTATTTCCATTTCTTCGATTTTTTCAACAGGTTTAAGTGTTATGCTATTTTGATTGTTTTTCCACAAAATGTCTTCGTATCTTAACCACCTTGTTAATTCCGTCCTATTAAAAAAGGCTTCATGAGGTGAGATCCATCCGGGGATTTTCCTGTAGAAAACTTGTTTTATTTTATTCCAATTATTTAAGATGGCTCTTCTTACAAAATGATGATCAAAGTCTTTGTTGATTTTGTTTTTTCCATACCAAAGGTATGCATGCCATCCAAATCGTTTGTTAAAGCCTTCTAGATTCAACAATTTGTCATTGTTTAATTTCGCCCATTCTCTAATCCAGTTTAGACAGTTAGCTTGAAAATAAAGTAATAAATCAGGTAGATTGCATCCTCCATTTATCCGAGTGTCCGTTAGCGTTTTCCATTTTATTCTTGCCTTTTTCTTCCCCCAAATAAACGACCTTAATTCCCTATTCCAGCTTTCTAAAATTTTGTTATTTGAAATGATTGGAATATTATTAAATAGGAAATTAAGCTTCGGAAGTACAGCCATTTTCACCATCGCTGTTTTTCCTAGCAAAGACAATTTTAGTCTTGCCCATTTCTCCAGGTCTTGTTTGATTTTTTTCCATGTTAAATTGTAATTGTTTTTGAAGAGTTCAGTGTTCCTTTTTGTTATCCAAATTCCTAGGTATTTAGTTTTTTTTTAACAATTTTACACTTCGTTATCCTTTGTAGTTCTACCTCTTCATTTGGTGGTATATTTTTCGTTATAATCACAGATTTTTGTGTGTTTAACTTAAAAACTGCTGCTCCACCAAAGTTATTAATTGTTTCTACTAGTTTATGTATGCTTCTGATTGGGTCTTCTAAAAAAAAAAAGACCAAATCGTCAGCATATGCCTTAAGTTTGTATTCATATTTCTTAATTTTTACCCCTTTTATTTCTGTATCTTCCCTTATTTTGTTGTTAAGTGCTTCTAGCACCAATATGAAGAGTAAGGGTGAGAGGGGGCAACTCTTAGCTGTTTTTGCTGCAACATACTAACATAAAAAATCCTCCAGAAAGCTAAAGGGGAAAATTTCTTCTTGAGTAAGGGAACAACCACTCACAAGCATCTAAATAAATTTTGAAAATTAACAGGACAAGAGAAACACACTGAGGTCAGTTTCAAATACTGCAGAGGACACACGGAGCCATATGGTGAGTTATTCCTAGTTCATCTGATTGTTCTCCATTTTCCTATAAATTCTCCTCTCCCTGTTATATTGGACATAGTGAATGAAAATATTTTTCCTGAAGATAGTTATTACCCATATATGTTTGATTATAAGTCAACCTCATGTCTAAGCCGAGGGTAGGTTTTGGTGCCAAAATTATGGATTTTGATAGATGAAGGGAATGCTGTGGTAGATGAAGGGAATGCTTGGTAGATGAAGGGAATGCTGTGGATATAGTATATCTTGATTTCAGTAAGGCCTTTGACAAGGTTCCCCATGACATTCTTGCAAGCAAGTTGGTAAAATGTGGGCTAGACAAAGTAACTGTTACATGGATTTGTAATTGGTTGACTGGTCGAACGCAAAGAGTGCTCAACAATGGCTCCTTTTCAACTTGGGAAGAAGTGACTAGTGGGGTGCCACAGGGCTCTGTCCTGGGCCCAGTGCTATTCAATATCTTTATTAATGACTTGGATGATGGTATTGGGGGCATAGTTATCAAATTTGCAGATGACACCAAATTAGGAGGAGTAGCTAATACCCCAGAGGACAGGATCAAAATTCAAAATGACTTGGAACAGACTAGAAAGTTGGGCCAAAGCTAACAAAATGAAATTCAACACGGAGAAATGTAAGGTACTGCACTTAGGGCGGAAAAACAAAAAGTACAGATATACGATGGGGGACACCTGGCTGAATGAGACTACGTGTGAAAGGGATCTAGGAATCCAGGTGGACCACAAGTTGAACATGAGTCAACAGTGCGATGCAGCAGCTAAAAAGGCCAATGTAATTTTAGGCTGCATCAGTAGAAGTATAGTGTCTAGATCAAGAGAAGTAATAGTGCCACTCTATTCTGCTTTGGTCCGGCCTCACCTGGAATACTGTGTCCAGTTCTGGGCACCACAATTCAAAAAGGATGTGGAGAAACTGGAGCGTGTCCAAAGGAGGGCAACTAAAATGGTGAAGGGTCTGGAAACCAAGCCCTATGAGGAACGACTTAGGGAGCTGGGGATGTTTAGCCTGGAGAAGAGAAGGCTGAGAGGTGATATGATAGCCATGTTTAAATATTTGAAGGGATGTCATATCGAGGAGGGAACAAGCTTGTTTTCTGCTACTCCAGAGACTAGGACCCGAAACAATGGATGCAAGCTGCAAGAAAAGAGATTCCACCTCAACATTAGGAGGAACTTCCTGACAGTAAGGGCGGTTCGAGAGTGGAACACACTCCCTCGGAGAGTAGTGGAGTCTCCTTCCTTGGAGGTCTTTAAGCAGAGGCTGGATGGCCATCTGTCAGGGATGCTTTGATTGGGAGTTCCTGCATGGCAGGGGGTTGGACTGGATGGCCCTTGTGGTCTCTTCCAACTCTATGATTCTATGATTCTATGATATAACCTACGGACAAGTCAAGGGTAAAACTTACAGGCAGGTAATAAAAATATAAAGGATGAAGCAAAGGAAAATGATGCCAAAAAATTTACAAAATAAGACATAACTGTTTGTCCTCACACTAAAGGCTGGATGGATGAGAGAACAGAGGGTTCAGTGCTTCCAGGACAAATTACACTCTTGCCTTTTACCAGGGGATGGTTCCTTTTTAACTAGGAGTTAAAGTACAGTACTTACACTGACCCATGGATACGCTGACTCAGTTTTTTAGGATTAATTTTTTGACTAAAATTTCTAGACGTATACATGAGTATACACTCCTTCCTCCACATTCACTGCGGTTAGGGGCACAGGACCCCCATGAATGTGGAAAAACCGCAAATAACAAAAACATTATATTTTTACCTGAGAGAACACCTCTCTAGGAATTTCTAAGTTCTCCAGTGCAACTCTGTGGTCAACATCTGCCAGGCACTGACCATAGAATTGCACTGGAGGAGCTACAAATGCCTAGTGGAATGTTCTCTCTAGGAATCTCTAGGTCCTTCAGTGTGACTTTCGGTTAAAGTTGACCATACAGTTGCGCTGGAGGACCTAGATATTCCTACAGAACATATCAATAAAATCCATGAATAATCAAATCCGCAAATGTGGAGGGATGAGTGTATATACAGTACATAAACTGCTAGTGATGGGTGGAAATAATGGCATTCTTTAATAAATCAATTGGCAAAATGACCTTTGCAGAAGATTTATCTTTCAAATAATCTTATCAAGAGGAAAGAAATGGGAAAGCTACCAACCAGAGTTTCTGCAATCTCCAAGGCTTCCTTGCGTCTTCCCAGATAAGCTAAACAGCGGGCCTGGCTCTCCAATATGTCTCTTCTCATGGCAAGATTGCTGGGAGGCAACAACTTGAGGCAGCCAGAATACTCACACAGTGCCTTCTGAAATCAGATTTTCACAATATTCTTTAGGGCATTTGTGAAACAATTTAGTAAACTACAACCTGGTTAGGTCATTAAGTGTAAAGCAGGCTCAGGATCAAACTATGATGAGCAACAAGCAGTGATGTACTCAAGTCTTTCACTCCCAAGTCTCAAGACTCTACCCTCAAGTCTCAAGTTGAGTCTCAAGTCCGTAAGATAATTTCAAGTCAAGTCTCAAGTCTTGGCCAATTTTAACAAATCACAAAAAAAGGAGGCAGGGTGTGTTTCTTGGACGGGAACAGCAAATGCACAAGGCAACGGGCTTGAGTTCTGCTCGGCAGCCTGTCCCCACTGCACAATGGAGATTTTTAAAAGCTTTAGAAAGATCCTTACGCTTCAAACCCATTGCCTAATGCATTTGTTGTTTCCCACCGACAAATGCACCCTATGCTCTGGATGTGGGTATTGCTTACTGATTAAAGTGAATGATGCCAGAAAGTCGGTTGCTAAAAATATACAAGTCATGAGTGGAGTGGAGTCAATGTGTCATTTATTGCTGAGTTGAGTCCAAGTCGAGTCTCTGCAGCAACTTGAGTCAGAGTTAACAGACTTGAGTCTACATCACTGGCAACAAGGACGAGGCTGAAATGTACCAGGAAGGGGAACACCAGTAGAACCTTTTCCAGTTCATGGACATAGCTTGACTGTTCCCTCATTCTGCTTGCACAAAAAAAAAAAAAAAAAAAAAAAAAAAACAGGAAAGAAGGCACACTCCACCAACATATTGTGAGCCAAGTACGGTAAGTCCTACGTTTGGGGCTCAGACTGCTCTCAAAGGACGGGCTCAGTGTCCCTCCCTCAGAATTCCCCCTACAAGAGAAGGGACTGTGCTACTCACTTGCTCTCTTAGGCTCCATCCACACTGCAGAAATAATCCAGTTTGTCCTAGCAGTTAAAGTGGTGTCAAACAAGATTATTTCTGAAGTGTGAATGCAGCCATACTCTGTATCTCTCCTTAGGTGTGTGGAGGGAGAAAGGTGTGATGGAGATAGGCATCAGGAAAGAGCAGAAGAACCTGGAGAAATTTTGTTCAGAAGCCTTGGTGAGCCACATGTTCCCATGCACCCCACAAAAAATATGAAAAACAAATTGCCCCCTAATTCTAGGTTTTTAGCAACATGGAGTAAGCAGATGTCAATTACTGTTTGTTTTTTTTAAAGGCCTTTCCTGGTGCTAAATTGGCCCACAGGGGAAGCAAATATGTGGCAGAAAAGCCTTCCACACTCCCTAAAGGGCATTTGGGGGGCAAAAAAAATGGGTTTCTTTTTTTTCTTTTCCCATTCTTTTTTGGCCTCTAGATCTAGGCATGTGGCTCATGGGCTGCACTTTGCTTGCACTTGATCTAAGTGTAACTCTCATTGAACCCACTTGGTGTTTGCTTTCAAATAGTTTCTGACTTATGGTGATCGTAAGGCAAAGCTATTATGGGGTTTCCTTAGCAATTTTAATCAGACAGGGCTTGCCACTGCCATCCTCTGAGGCTAAGAGAATGTGACTTGCCCAAAGTCACCCAGTGGGTTTCTATGGCCAAGCTGGGATTCAAACTCTGGCCTCCAGAGTTGTAGTCCAACACTCAAACCAGACTGTGCCACAAATCACCAGCTTAGCAATTGACATTTTCTAACTCTTTACATTTTATATATTGGGTGCTATAAAAATTTACCCTAAGGCTTTGAGAAAGGGCAAGAAGAAGAAGAAAGGGGAAAATCCTTTATAAATTTAAATGGAAAAACTGAAGTAAATGTCCTTTGATTTGGGACTGTTTTCATAAAGTGCACGAAAATCAAGAATATCTACATCTTCCAATGGTAATAATTGTGCTTGCAAAAAACTAGAGACATCCAAGGGAGCCAGCATCATACCTTAAATTCTTGTCGTTGGTATGCCAAATCTCCTCTGAATTTTTTTATATTGACAGTTTCAGCATCATCCTCACTGTTTGTTTCCTCACAAAACCACTGTAGAGAAAAGGAGGAAGAAAAAACGTTTTTGTAAGTTTGATTTTGCTTTTATTTTATGAAACAAGTACACAAATTAAACCTTTGCCTTGTAAACCTAATCTGGCCTGCAGAGATTTTCTCTCCATCTTTATGGAATAGCAGCGAATGACATTTGGAACCTTATTTCTATACACTTTTTAGAAAAAACTTACAATAAAAGCCGCATCTGGAATCATGCAAACCATAAGGAAATAAAAACAGAATGGCTACCCAGTGGCTGCATCCGCATGGCAGAAATAATCCAGTTTGACACCACTTTAATTGCCATTGGCTCAATTCTAGGAACTGTAGTTTGTTTTGGCACCAATGCTCTCTGACAGAGAAGGTTAATGTCTCACAAAAGTACAGTTCCCAGAAATCCATAGCATTGAACCATGGTAATTGAAAAGGAAACACAGGGTAGATCCACAATGCAGAATTAAAGTTAATGCAGTTTCACACCATTTTAACTGCCATGACTGCATTAACAGCAATCCTGGAATCTGTAGTTTTACATGGCCTTCTCTGCCAAAGGGTTCTGGTGCCTCACAAAACTACCAATCCCAGAATCCTGTAGGATGGAGCCATGGCAGTTAAGAGGTAGTTTGACACTTTTTTAAGTGTTGGTAGCCCCATTCAATGCAATCCTGGGATTTGCTGATTTACATGTTTACATGGTCTTAGATGGTCTTCTCTGCCAAAGAGTGCTGGTGCCACACAAAACTACAAATCCCAGGATTATGTAGGATGGAGCCATGACTGTTAAAGTGGTGTCAAACTGCATTATTTCTACTTTTGCTAAAGTCTGATCATGTGCATCTTAGGGTGCATCTACACTGTAGAAATAATGCAGTTTGATCCCACTTTTAGTGCTGGTAGCTCTATCCTATGGAGTCCTGGAATTTGTAGTATTACTAGGTCATTTAGCCTTCTCTGTCAGAGAGCACTGGTGGTGCTTCACCAAACTACAAATCTCAGGATCATGTAAGATGGAGGCATGGAGGTTAAAGCGATGTCACACTGCCACTGTAGAAATAATGCAGTTTAACACCAGTTTAAATGTGGTAGCTCCATCCTATAGAGTCCTGGGATCTGTAGTTTTACAAGGCCATTTAGCCTCCTATGTCAGAGAGCACTGGTGGTGCCTCACCAAACTACAAATCCCAGCATCCTTTAAGATTGAGCCATGGCAGTTAAAAGTGATGTTAAACCGCCACTGTAGAAATAATGCCGTTTGACACCATTTTAAAGTGCTGGTAGTCCCATCCTACGGAGTCCTGGGATTTGTAGTTTTACAAAGACCTTTAGCCTTCTCTAAAGAATGCTGCTGGTGCCTCACCAAACTACAGATCCCATGTTTCTGTAAGATTGAGCCATGGCAGTTAAAAGTGGTGTCACACTGTAGAACTGTATAATGTAGCTTGACACCACTTTAAGTGCCGTTGCTCCATTCGATGCAACTTTGGGATCTGTAGTTTTACAAGGCATTCCCTGCCAAAGAGTGCTGGTGCCTCACAAAGAACTACAAATCCCAGGATCCTGCAAGAGGGAGGAGCCATGGCGGCAGGGTGACCACATCTCCCAACCACAAAGGAGGACAAGGGACTGCAAAATGGAGGACAGTGAAGAATATATATATATATATATATATATATAAAAGCTATAAATATTATGCTATAAATATTAAATATATAAATATTAAATTCATGCTACTTAGTCATGCCCCCCGAAGGAGGAGATTTTGTAAGAGAAAGGCTGAAATGTTGGGCAAGGAAGACGTCTGGTCACGCTGCCTGGCAGTTAAAGCGGTATCAACCCGCTTTAACCCTGTAGTGCGGATGGACTTGTGGGAAGGAGCCCCTCACTGTTTCCTTCCGAGCCCCCCTCACCTCAGGCTCGCAGCACCGAGCGGTGTAACTGACAGGGAAGGAAGAGAGGCCCCTCGGCCCCCGTCCGCCGCCGCCCTCGAAGACGGACTCCTCAAAATGGGCGCCCAAAGGGAGCTCCATCCTTCCCTCTCAGGATGGGAGAAGGACGGGGAGAGCGAGCTGGGAGGCCTTACGGCTAGAGCGGACCGCTCTGGGTCATAGAGGACAGAGCCGTGATCGGGCTAGAGCGTCCCAAACAAAAGACGGCCCCAACAGACTTAATACACGACTTAGGATCGTGAAGAGTCACACGTCGTTTCAAACTTCCGGGTTGAAAGCTCTCTCACTCACACACACTCTGCCTCTGCCTCTCCTTCTTGTATTATTATTCTTATTATTTAAGCTCATGCTGCCAACTTCTTTATTTCAGTTAGTCTCAAAGGTGCTACAAGATCTTTTGTGCTGTTGATCTACTTTTCTCATGTTAATTTGTTTTTTTAAATGAATAATAGTAATAATAATATCATTATTATTATTGATATAATATATTATATTAATATTATATTAGCATTATTATTAGTAATAACAATATTAATATATTATATCTAATCTAATCTAATCTAATCTAATATATTAATAATACATTAAAAAAACAAAGTAACATGAGAAAGGTAGATCAACATCACAAAAGATCTTGTTAATTTCTGTTTTTTAAAATAAATATTATTATTTATATATAATATAATAATATATTAATATTATTAGTAACAATATATATAATTTATTTAAAAAACAAATTAACAGGAGAGGTAGATCAACATCACAAAAGATCTTGTTAATTTCTGTTTTTTTTAAATAATAAATATTATTAGTAATATATAATACAATATATACTATAATATATTATATTTTATTACTATTAGTAGTAGTAACAATTATATATATATATATATATATATAAACATTCATTTTTAAAAAACAGAAATTAACATAAGAAAGGTAGATCACAGCACAAAAGATCTTAATTTGTTTTTTAAAAATTGACAAATATTATTAGTAATATATAATATATATTATATTAATATTATTAGTAGTAACAATTTTATATATATATATATATATATATATATATAAATTCATTTTTAGAAAAAACAGAAATTAACATGAGAAAGACCAACACCAGAAAAGGTTTTGTTAATTTCTGTTCTTTTTTAACAAAATTAATATTATTAGTAGTAATATATAATCTAATATATAATATATTACTATATATTGTAATATATTAATATTATTAGTAGTAATAACAATTATATATATATATATATATATATATATATATATATATATTCATTTTTTTAAAAAAATAACATAAAAAAGGTAGCTCAACACCACAAAAGATCTTGTAGCACCTTTGAGACTAACTGAAAGAAAGAAATTGGCAGCATGAGCTTTTGTAGAATTCAGTCTGATTCCTCAGAAGCATTTAGAATAGTAAGAAGTTGTAGTAGTATTAGGAAGCAGACTGTAGTTTCTGAAAGCTCAAGCTGCCAACTTCTTTCTTTCAGTTAGTCTCAAAAGGGCTACAAGATCTCTCTACATACTAATTCCATAGACTAACACAGCTATATTTTTGAATTCTAGCACAAAAGATGCTATTCAGCATCTTTATCAATGACTTGGGTGAAAGAATAGGGGGCATGCTTCTCAAATTTGCAGATGACACCAAATTAGGAGGAATAGCTAATACCCCAGAGGACAGGATGAAAATTCAAAATGATCTTAATAGATTAGAAAGCTGGGCCAAAGCTAACAAAATGAATTCCAACACAGAGAAATGTAAGGGCAAAAAAATGAAATGCATAGATATAAGATGGGGACACCTGGCTGAATGAGACTATGTGTGAATGGGATCTAGGAGTCCTAGTAGACCACAAGTTGAACATGAGTCAGTAGTGTGATGCCGCAGCTAAAAAGGCCAATGCAATTTTAGGCTGCACCAATAGAAGTATACTGTATAGATCGAGGGAAGTAATAGTGCTACTCTATTGTGCTTTGGTCAGGCCTTGCCTGGAAAAGTTTGAGGCCCAAGTGCCACATGTCAGAGTGAGTTCCCATCACTAGTCCCAGCTCCTGCCAACCTAGCAGTTCGAAAG
This sequence comes from Phrynosoma blainvillii, assembly GCA_026167975.1. NCBI lineage: Eukaryota > Metazoa > Chordata > Lepidosauria > Squamata > Phrynosomatidae > Phrynosoma > Phrynosoma blainvillii. Next base: position 19,800,561 of record JANUYF010000004.1, on the reverse strand, counting down.
CAGGCAGATGCAAGTAGATAAATAGGTACCACTTTTCAGTGGGAAGGTAAACAGCATTCTGTGCAATCATGCTGGCCATATGATCACCAGAGTTGTCCTAGACAACGCTGGCTCTTTGGCTTAATAACGGAGATGAGCACTGCTCCCTACGGTCGGACACGATTTGAAAGCCTTGTCAACAGGGAATACCTTTACTTTTTACACCTGGAATACTGTGTCCAGTTCTGGGCACCACAATTCAAAAAGGATGTTGAGAAGCTGGAGTGTCCCCAGAGGTCAGAGGGCAACCAAAATGGTGAAGGGTCTGAAAACCATGCCCTATGAGGAAAGACATAGGGAGCTGGGTATGTTTAGCTTGGAGAAGAGACAGTTAAGAGGTGATATGATAGCCCTGTTTAAGTATTTGAAGGGATGTCACATTGAGGATGGAGCAAGCTTGTTTTCTGCTGCCCCAGAGAACAGGACCCAGAACAATGGATGCAAGCTACAGGAAAAGAGATTCCACATCAACATTAGGAAAAACTTCCTGACAGTAAGCTGTTTGATAGTAGGATACACTGCCTCAGCAATGGTGGAGTCTCCTTCCTTGGGAGGTTTTTAAATATATGGATGACCATCTGTTGCAGGTGCTCTGATTGTGAGTTCCTGCATGGCAGGGGGGTTGGACTGGATGGCCCTTGTGGTCTCTTCCAACTCTATGATTCCTCCATAACTACACCTCTTCAGAGCTGCAAGGAACTACAGGATTAGAAGTATTGCCTTTAAGGATTGCTTACCAAAGACTCCTTGCTGACAGGCATTTGGCTGTCCAGAGTCCTAGGATATTGACTGCGGTGAAAATTTGGTCTGATCTTTGTTCTTGTTGGGTGCCTTCAAATCATTTCCAACTTATGGCGACCCTATCATTTGGTTCAGATCTAGTAGGCTGTTTTTATCCATAGTCAGCATCTGTTCAAAGGTCACCTTCATCTACTTTTTTCATGTTTCCTCCAATCTTCCACTCTATTCACTCTATTTATGAGCTTATTGCTAATAAAACATATCTAGGATTGGACCCCTGGTCTGTCTCCAAATGCTTTAGGTACCTATGTCACTGACAATCATGTTTCCAAGGCTGCATCCTATGAAGCCTGGCAAGTGGCCCATGGAAAAAAACCTCCCATCTGTGCAAACTGGCATGAACATGTGCCCTTGTCAGATGCCATATTTAACTCCTCCTGCTCAGTGTTTTGGTTCCAGAGGAAAGCTGTGTGATTTCTAAAGCCTTTCGGAAATCAAATCCTGTCCAAACAGAATGTTATGATCTAAGCTGCGTGTGTAGGTCAGAAGACTTAAGAACAGAAATCCAAATTCATTCATGAACCAGCCTGTATCAAGTACTTCATTTCTTTGGACAGCCATCAAGAAAGAGTCCCTATTGTTAACTGGAAAAAATATTTTGTGTAAAGCAAGATCCAGCATGAATACATACATACCAAAACCTAGAGAGAAACCCGATTCTTTGATAAAATATCTCCATAGTTTCAGTCATTAATGTGATTCATTTTTTTTTACTCCCCCTCCCCTTCCCACCAATTTGATGCAATAATACTTTTTTAACAGACAGAATATTCTTCTTCTTGTCACAGCAAATTCCTATTGTTTTGAGGGATGGCATTCCCAAGCAGGGTTAAATGTTGTAAATGCCATGCTTCTCCTAAGCCCAGGTGCCATCTGAACAATAACAAGGTATTATCTTAGTGAATAAACTTTGTCACACGCTCTCAGCATTTCAAAGGCAAATGTGAGCCTGAATGAATGAACGAAAAGGGAAATGCAATCATGATTGATTCCCCCCACCCAGATTTTTCTGGTGGTTGTTTTGTGCAATAAGGCTGTGGATCTCCTCTTGCTGACTTCCAAGCATGGTGGTTGTTCATCACTCACTAAGACCTACCTGTAAGCAACTACAACTATTATTTCAAGGAGCATCAAGGGTTCATCGGTAGTTGTGACCTCCTGGCCACACTGGCAAGCAGGCAACATGGAACAGCCCATTAATCTTTGAAAGGACCACCACCCAACTCCAGCTCCAGTTATATGGAGTCAGGATAAGTTACTTTGTGAGACTATAATATCCTGTGAGATGTGATAAAGGGGTCAACATGATCCTGGGGTGTTAACAAGTGTTGTAATGTGTGTAGTGTACCAGGAAACCATTAACTCTGTTCAACCCAGTTCATGGACTGGAGTTTGTGGATATACAGTGGGCCCTTGGTATCCACTGGGGTTTGATTCCAGGATCCCCTATGAATACCAAAATCTGTGGATGCTCAAGTCCCATTATTGACGATGGGGTAATAAAATGGTGCCCCTGATACAAAATGGCAAAATCAAGGTTTGCTTTTTAGAATTCATAATTTTTGGAATATTTTCAATCCGTAGATGCTTGAATCCATGGATACAGAGGGCCAACTGTATTCCAGTTTCTCCTGTTTCTCTTCTCAATCTTTGTAGTTTTTGTTGTTCGAAGACCGCTGTTCTGACGTCCAACGTGGAATACCCAGGAAGACCGAAGTGGTCTGCAAAACTGGGTTTTGTATATTCATTCCTAATGTTTTTGTAGTATTTATGCTCGCAGCTGCCTCCAACACTACTTTCAATACCATGTCTTTTTTTCCAGCTGTGCAATCAAAAAAAGAAATTTAGTCTGAAATCATGAAAATGTTCTAAAGGAGTCACACCGGCTCTCAAAACAATTCGCACCCGCAGAATCCTTAGTGCGACAGAACTCTGCATGATGCTTAGAAAGTACAGCATGTCTTCCATGCACATTTCTAACAGCTGCACAAATACAGGTATAACAATGTTTAATCTTTGTACACATTCTGAAAAATAAAGACACAGAACTATCCATGACGTTTAACTTATTTTCTAGGAACTTTTACTCTGTAAAATGTTTGGTCATTCAAAGCTATAAGCTTAAATCACATATCAAAGAACATAGGTGGTAAAGCCCATCTTTAAACTAAGAACATACAGTTATTGATACAAGTCCGATGGGAAAAAATCTAGTGGTTGTCGATCCTCCTTTTGAATAAATGTTCTTAAAAACACGAAGCACACACTGAGTAGCAGAATAGAAATGTTCTATATTAAAATCTATACCTTCCCCCCTTTTTTAAAAACTTATCCTTTCATCAGTCTTATCTGCCAAGTGCAGCAGTTGGGTTTTTGTGTTTTTGGCACAACATGGACGGTCCTTGTGGCATGTCCCAATTCCAGGTGTCATATGTGTCCAATTCTTTTCTTGCTTTCACAAAAGACCAGGTACCTCATTTCCCCATTCACAGTAAACAAGACTTTCTGGATTCATGCCTCTCCCTTCGCCAATGTTTCCCAAACTCGGTTTCACTTTGAATAGCTATAAAGGAAGACCATTGTTAAGTCACGGCAAAGCCACCCAAATTTACAAAATTGTCTTACCATGGCATTTGTCACCTGACATTATAACACACCAGGGAATCAGGTTTAGGAACTTGGCTACATGCTTATCTCAAATCTTTACTAGCAATTAACATACATTACCATTCTCATGAATGAAATACAGTACAATGCAGTCATTGCAAATGCAGATTTGGACAAATAAGGTATTTATTGGTATGGACTGAAAAAGCTGCAAGAGCTTTAAACTGAAGCACATCTCCACGTGTGCCTGTCCTCCTTGTGATATTCAGTGCAATTATTTCACCCTGTATTACTACTCCCAAATCTTTCCCGGCTCTTAAGAGATTTGTTTTTTCTCCAGAATTTGGGAAGAAAGCCATTTTGAAAGGCTTGACTCGTCACAGTGCTGGTTGTAGCCTCCAAAACGCCAGGCTTGCAACGCTATCTTTTTTCACAGAATTAAGAAATGTGGGCTGTAAACACAAATACAAGTTGAAACCATTTCCCACAGTCATTGTCAGACAGAGAAAAGTTTTGCAAGAACACTTTTTACCAAAAATAATAATAATAAAAAAAACATACAGAAATAATATTATGATAAGGGAGGGTTTATTTAATCAGAGCTAAAAGGCTTTCACCTCTGGAAAGGGAAACAGCTTGGGATCCACAAGACATCTGCAAAAGAATCAAAGAAACTTAAGAGTTTCTTGCATTTCTTTCATTTCAGGCCACTGCGTTCAAATATGGTTGAAAGTCTCTCTGTCAGTGGACCCAAGAACCAATTTTCTGCCAGACATTTATTTTCACCTTGGGTCCACACAGATTGCTAAAAGCGACAAAAAAACAAAACAAAACTGGAAAAAATGGTTCAATTTTTTCATTTTGAAAAACAGATTTTTTGTTTTTTAAAAAAAGTTAAATAGTGCATGGAGCCACTGCAATCTTTTTTCAAAGCAAAGAACTACGCTTAAAGGCTTCTGGGGCCTTATTTGCACTGAAGAAATAATGCAGTTTGGCACCACTTTAACTGCCCTGGCTCAATGGTATGGAATTCTGGGATGTGTAGTTTTGTGAGACATTTAGCCTTCTCTGTCAGGGAGCTCTGGAGCCACAACAATTCCCAGAATTCCACAGCACTGAGGCAGGGCAGTTAAAGTGGTGTCAAATTGGATTATTTCTGCACTGCGGATACAGCCTGAGAGACACAGTTTGTCAACAAAAAGGAGGCACAAGGGAGGCAGGGGGTAATGTTACCTTATGGATGCATTTTGCCTATTCCTGCTCCAAACCATATATCAATTAAGACATTTTGAATTAACAATCTGGCCCGTTTTAACTGATCAACCACATTCCACATACAGTACATTGTCATTTTGCCAACATTTCAATAAAGGGCAATAAAGTTAACACAGCCTCTGATGGTGAAGCTACTTTTTTACAAAAGCTTTTCTACACCTGCCCAGACCTCTCTCTTCTCATTTTCTGTGTAGTTGGAATTTTTTTAGCAGCATCAGCATTGGGAAGATGATGAAAGTTGGCTAGAGAAACACATACTTCTGGTGGCAGGGTGCAGCAGTGTTTGGAGTAAAAATAAAATAAGCAAAGCTTTTGTTATAAAAAAAAACCCTCCACCATCCAAATAATTTTGATTACTTTAAACAATCTGATGTATACTTTATATCTCTGGCAAAGAATTAGTCAAAATTTAGTGGGGTATCTTTAGCATGGCCAGCCATACAGCCACAGTAACCACCAAGTGCAATTTTTAAACCTACAGAATATTCCCATATTCCCATCTCAAACAAAGCCGGAGGCTTTACGGAGAGATGTGGAGTAGTGTCTGTGTTACAGGACTTTATTATTGTAATTACGTTTATTTATTACTAATGAAAGCATTAAGGGAATTTTGCAGATTAAAATGAAGATGGATCCAAAAGTTTTTATATTAGGGATGGTGGAAGAAAAATATGAAAAAAATGCATGGGAAACTACTTTTCTATATGATATCGGTGGCCAGAGTAGTCTATGCCAAGAGATGGAAAGAAAAGGAAATACCAAAAATAAATGAATGGTATTACTGTAAGTTACATTTATATCCTGCCTTTCCTCCAGTGACCAAAAGGTAGTATAAATGGTTCACCTCCTTTTCAGTTTCTTCTCATGAAACCCTGTAAAGCAGCTGTTCCCAAACTTTGGTTCTCCAGATGTTTTGGACTTTAGCTCCCAGCCAGCTTGGCCAACACTCAAGAAATCTGGGAGCTGAAGTCCAAAATATCTGGAGGACCAAAGTTTGGGAACCAATGCTGTAAGGTATGTCAAGTTCAGAGCGAGTGACTGGTCCAATCCAGTGAGATTCATGAGGAGGATCTGAACCTCAATTTACGAAATACCAGTCCAAAATTATAACCACTACTGTTGGCCCTCCGTATCCATGAATTTAACCATCTACAGCAGCTACAGCTTGAACAATCCTCAGCTTGAATGTGTGTGTGTGTGTGTGTGTGTGTGTGTGTTTCCCTTTTGCTATATATACGTGTTTGTGTGTGTGTATACATTGCAAAAGGCAAACCTTGATTTTGCCATTTTATGCACAAAATTATTAAAAAAAAATACAGTTGGCCCTCCATATCCATGGATTTTTATCCACAGGTTCCACTATCCACGGCTTGAAAATATTCCAAAAGAATATTAATTCCAGAAAGCAAACCTTGATTTTACCATTTTATATAAGGGACACCATTTTACTATCCCACTGTATATAATGGGATATGAGCATCCATGGATTTCGGTATCCACAGGGCGTCCTGGAACCAAACCCCATTGGATACCAATCACACTATATATCACACTAGCTCTCATACCCATGACATGAAACTTGGCTGCAAAATGACCTAAAGACAGATTAAATCTGAGGGTGAAATCACAGAGAAACCCCTTGTAACAATTGAACAGGCATAGAACCAATTTTTTCAGTTTTAAGGATTATTTTTAACCAACTTTAAGCAGTCCACATAAAAATTTCTACATACTTGCAGGTTTTCCTTTAAAACCACAAGGATGGGCATCGGCATTCCTTAAAACAAAACTCACAAAGAAAATATATACAAAGTAACAGGCATCCCCAGATTTCTAAAAAGAGCTCAAACTATCATACATGCATTCCCAAGAGACATATTGTCTTCCATTCTTCTTAAGTGCTAGCAACTATGGCCTCATTCCCACTACATAATAAACCAGTTTGCAAACCGATCTGAGCTGGTTTAAATGGCCCTCGTTCACACTTGCGCCGAATTTCTGGCACGACTTGGCAAGGAACCCCCAGTGCTAAACTCATTTAAAGCAGTTCTTCCGGATCCGCTGAATTCCCATCTTTTGCAATGAATCGATTCAATGCAAGTGTGAACATGATGTCAATTTGATTCAGTTTCTGTGGTGCGGTCACTCCTGTGAGGTGACTCCATGTTGAATCAATCCATTGCTGAATGTGAACGCGAAGTGGATTACATTGAAATGGGTAGGTTCAATCACGGCTCAAACAGTGTGAATGTCTATTCGGCGCTAAATGGCTTCATCGATTCGACTAAAAAAAACAATATATTTTGTAGTGGGAATGAGGCCAATATTGACTTTTGATATGGTAAAAGCATCATGGCAACATGATTTTACCAGAGCTTGGAAATAATACATTAAAAATAATATCACACTCCAAAACAACGTTATGGGTAGTCTTTTCCTTTTTGTTTCTTTATGTTCTAACACGAAGTGCGGCTCACTGCTTTCTGAGTGTCATGAGCAATGTTGACTCAATATTTTTTTAAAATGTTGTTTCGGAGTGCCTTTGTAGAGGACATTTTTCTATTTTTACATCTTTAAAAATAATTAATTTGTAAAAAAAGTTAGTAATGCAAGACTAGAACAAGTCATTTGAACATGGTACATATTTTTCTAAGTAGCCACTCAGGCTAAAATGCATCAGTTTGTTTAAACAAACACAGTTCTAAGCTCTGGATTTTACAATGTCATTTTCATGAGCCAATGCTCACTATGGATGTGCTATGAGCCAGAGATAACAAAGATTTACCACGCTGGGTGAAAAGCCCAAGATAAAATCAGTTGTTTCCACCGACGAGGAGGAGCCTGTTTCTATGAAATATTTCATGAAGGATGAGGAGGAAATAGTTTTGACTTTCTCACATTAGATGCAGGACAAAGCAATCAGGACTAGCTAGTTCCAGTCCATAGCACTGTTTAAGACAACAACCAGCCATGCTTGATGGGCTAAAAGGGAGTGTTTTTGAGTGGACCTATAACTTTCAACACCACATCATTACTGGCCAATATGTTCTGAGTATTGACGGAAAGACAAACACAGGTTGAGTGTCCCTTATCCAGAATGCAGAAATTGAAAATACTCCAAAATTGTCCACGTAGGTGGCTGAGACAGTGACACCTTTGCTTTCTCATGGTTCAGTGTACACTATCTTTGGTTCATGCACTCAATTATTAAAAATATTACATATAAAATTACATTCAGTCTATGTGTATAAGGTATATATGAAACATAAGTGAATTTCATGTTTAGACATGAACTTGGGTCCCACCTCCAAGACTTGGGTCTCATCTCCAAGGTATCTCATTATATATATGCAAATGTTCCAAAATCCAGGAAAAAAACCGACAGAAATCCAGAACACTTCTGGTCCCAAGCATTTCGGATAAGGGAGATTCAACCTGGACAATGCTGGATCCCTTGAGACTATGGCTTAGAAATCAGGAACCAACCTGGTTAATACATGCACCTTCACCTCCTGTCCTTTATTAACATTAGCCATAGTTTAACTGGAATTTCATGTAAGATGGACCTTTCAAAAACTGTAATTTGAAAACACAACATGGAGTGTGGTCTGCAAGGTACAGTGATAAAACAGTACCTGGTTATTGTTAACCATGGTTGCTGCCAAAACATGAAAAAGGTACTTTTTTTGCACCACAATACTAGAAACCAGCATGGATGGGGCTTCCTAGGAGATGCAATCCAAAACAGTAACTTTTCCAAGCATTAGTTGCTGTGTATGCAATGCTTGACCCATAGTTCACATAACAAAGGAAGGGAGAGGGGAATTTTCCCTGGACAGGGCAGATCTTTGGATCTAAATCCATTTGCAAATCTCAGCTAGAACACATTCACCAAATCAACCTCTGAATGGCAAAGTCAACACATATGTAAATCCTCTTGAATCAGTTTTGGATGTCTCCAGATGAGGCGTGTGTGTTTGGAGGTTGTAGTATTTGTTTCTGTAGTTCTATGAGGTTTAAAAACATCCAAACATTGTTTGGATATTTTTTTTAAAAAGCCCTGGAACTACATACAGTAATAAATATCCAGTGTTCCAAACAATGTTTATATATTTGTTGCTGTATGTCAGGGGTAGGCAACCTAAGGCCCGGGGGCCGGATGCGGCCCCCCTAGGCCTTTGGACTGGCTTCAGGCCGGTCCTGCCGCCGCCCGCCATGATGATATTGATTATTGTTGTTATTACCTGTTCTTGGGATTTTCTTGGCAAAATCTCCACAGGGTTTTGCCATGGCTTTTCTGGGGCTGAGAGAGTGTGCATGCATATTTTTTAAATATTTATTTATTTATTTTTGGGGCTTTGGCCCCCCAATTGTCTGAGGGACAGCAACCCGGCCCCCGGCTCAAAAAGGTTGCCTACCTCTGCTGTATGTAGTTCTAAGAGGTTTTAAAACGCCCAAACACATATTTGTTGCTCTATGTAGTTCTAAGGGGTTTTAAAATATCCAAATACTGTTTCCGTTGTCCCAGAATATTTTCTGGCAATATTTTATTCCCACTCTCAGGTGGGTTTCTTTTTAACAAAATAGTCTCACTTGTTCTCTGCTTTCTTTTTAAAAACTTTTTCTTAGGAGCTGTAGTTTATCAGTGAATCAGCCTTTCTGCACTACAGCACTACAACTATTTTTTTTAAAGAAAGGAGAAAATTTGCCCATAAAATAAAGGATCACCTCTGAAAACCATGCTCCCACATTTAAATATACCTTTGCAAGAGCCCCAGGGCAGATCCAAAAAATTCACTACAAACAACCCCCCACAATAATGGAATGAATGGGCTTGAAGACAACTGTAAAACTAAAGGAGGGATATTGTGAGAACTCATCCTTCTTCAGACCATTTGAAAGAGGCCCTATCTGGCTCCAGTTGGGATTAGCAAACAGGGTTCCCAGACTGAAAACTGGAGAAAGATCCTGTACCTTTTATAGTATAGAAGAAGGAATTTCAGCAGGTGATGCTTGCCCAACCATTAAAGGTACAGGAGCCCTCTCCAATTTTCACTCTGGCAACCCTATTAGCAACATTTATTTCTTTATTTAATGCATATCCTCCCTTTCTCCTAGTGCAGGACCCAAGGTAGCGCACAACACCCCAAAAACACAACAGAACCAAAAAAACTCACAATGCAAAATACAACTGAACCAACTAATTCAAAAACACAAGTAAAATATACAAGTTAAAACCGCATTAAAAAGCATTTAAAACATGATGAAAAAATATTTTTTAAAACCTAAACCCCCTTCCCCATTAAAAACGTTATCTGCTGTCACCAAATGCCTCCTTAAATAAAAATGACTACATATGCGAGCAGAAAGATTGCAGGGAGTGGGTCAACTGGATCTCTTGTGGAAGGGAGTTCGACAGGCTTAGGAATAGCCACAGAGAAGGCTCCTTCCCAAGTCTTCACCAACCATACCTGCAAATGTTATGTGATGGAGAAAAAGCCTTCCTGTGCAGACCCTAAGGCACATGCTGTATTGTATAAGGAGATACAATCTTTCAAATAGTCTGGATCCAAGCTGTGTAGGGCTTTAAAACCAGCACTATGAATTCTGCCCAGAAATGGACCAGCAGCAAATAGTTTTAGGTCATAATTTTCAGGGAACTAACATTATATTGGTAACAGACCACGGAGCATCATGTACAATAGCCAATCTGGCTATTTCAATTTTTAATGCATTAAACAGAAATGTAGCTTTCTGGGCATGCCTAATAATTTTTTTTAAAAACACGAACAAAAAAAGAACTTCTCTCTAATGCATTACAACACTTGGAGAACTCAATCTCAGGCAAGGTCAAGAGTTGAACTAAAGAGAAGACTGCTTCACTCTTGCTGCAGAAGTAATTGATTGCCCGAATCTATTACCCCAAAGAACAGGTAAACTAGCTGCTTAAATTTACTGTACTTGCTTTGTGCTACCTACTGCACAGGAAGACAAACAAGGCGATTGTGAACTGCACAGAATTATTTAGCAACACTCAAAAGCTGGAAAAGCAGGAAATGTTACCCTTTCAGATCCTTTATGAATTCAAGCTCTGGTTCACTGGCAAAAATGCTTCCCCTCCCCATCCCAAATGGGAAATGTACTTATATGAATGTGTAGTTTCACTCCATGTCCGGTTCATAAATCTATTTGAAATCCAGAATTCCTAAGCTGTGAGATCAACATTGGTTAGGGCATTGCGATCTCCATGCTAATTCTTCCATATTTCAGTTTCAAAGGTCCTGGATTGGTCCACCAACATTGCTCTCGCGTATGGACTCTGCTAATGGCCCGGGTGGGATGGGAGGACCAGAAAAAAGTCTGCAATGCAGTGTACAATCACAACCATGCTCAGTGACACAGATCATCACTTACTCTACTGTGGTCTTTTTTTCTTTTTTGCCTTGTGTAACTTGAAACCTGAAGGGCAACACTCTTGTTTCCACTCACCCTTGCCTGGAGCCCTTTCACACAACACAATTACTATGCTTCCACTTTAATGCTGTTGTTCCATCCTATTGAATCTTGGGTTTTGCAGTTTACGGAGGAGGATTTTGAATTCTCAACCGGAGAGCTCTAGTGCCTCATCAAATTACAAACCTCAGAATCCCATAGGATGGAACCACGGCTGTCAAAGTGGAATCATAGCGTTATAATTGTGTAGTGTGAAAGGGCCCCTGCTCTTTTTCACTGTTTGTGGGGTTACATAGCCAGGTGCACATACAGTCAGAGGATTTGCTCATCTGGCCTTAATCCAGGGCAGGAAAATATGGTCTGCCAAATATTGTTGACTATTTGGTGGCACAATGGTTAACCTGGTGGCGCAGTGGTTAAATGCCTATACTGCAGCCACTCACTCATAGACCACAAGGTTGCGAATTCAGTACTAGCCAGGGCTCAGGCTAGACTCAGGCCTGCATCCTTCCGAGGTCGCTAAAATGAGTACCCAGCTGTTGGGGAGCAATGAGATTACAGTTGTAAACCGCTTAGACATCCCATAGCGCGATATGAAGTGGTATATAAATAAAGCTGCTTTTGCTTTGACTGCAACTCCCATCAGTCCTACCCAACAGAGAATGATGATGAGAGCTGCAATCAATAATACCTAGAGAGCCACCTTGTTGGAAAATAATTCTTGGGGAAGCACCAGACTATAAGTTCCTTGGTAAAGTGCCCTGATGACATTTGAGAACCCCTGTTCTTCTACACCAGGGATGGCCAAATCATAGCCTTCAGTCCCTCCCTTGATCCCATTATCCCCTTCCATCCCTTCTCATGCCAGGCAGAAAGCAAAAGGCATTACTTCCTAGCACCCAGACACTTCTCCATAAGGAAACAGGAAATCCTATGGAAGAAGCTGTGATCCATGGGCTGCTTTTGGCTTGGGACAGCACCACTATGATCAATGAGATATAAATACCAGCTCTGGTCCTTTCAGTATCATCCTAACCCTAGAACGGGAGAAGCACCAGTCAGGTCTTACAACCTGTAAGGTTTGACTCTCCTCGGCTAGAAGGGGCACAACATATAATGCCAAAGTCAAGGAATTATCTGGGTCCTCTAGAGAAAAGGATTTGGCCATCACTATTTCAAAACAGAGCTGGGTGTGTGTTTGTGTGTGTGTGTTTTCCAGCTCTTCTGTTTTAATGAAAGAAACAGGCTCTGTGGAATTTGGGATGCCTTCTCATATGGAAACAACTCTTTTATCTTAGCTGTTGCAAAATAACTGCACAATCAAAGACAAGTTTTGGTATTGGCTGCATTAATGGTGTCTAGTATTTAAATATGATACACACTCCTTAAGTTTAATATAAAAACATACTTTAGACCCAAACTCCCTGAACACAGCTAGAGAGACACATTCAATAGGACTTCTGTAAACCTAGCACACAGGCTCTATATGTAACAGTTTCCTTTCCTCTATTGCCCTAAAGCACATACTCTCATACACACACACACTCAAACCTCAAGCAATTGTCACTCTCTATGGATTCTCTCCTTTGGTATTCTTTATCCCAACCTATCTTGCTTTCCTCTCAAACCTTTTCTAATGCTTGGAGGGAGGAAAACTGACATACAGTTTTGCAAGAGGAACCGTGCCAGCACTTTTTTCTTTTCATTTTGCAATTATTTTCCTTTTGTATTTGGGGAAAAAAATTAAAAAAAACATATGCTTCTCCATCCTTAAGAGATTTTTTGGGAATCAAAACATAAGGCAATAATTAAACACAAAGTTCCTTAACCAACACATCTTTCAGCAGAGATGTGGAGGAGAGCTGAATTGATGGTGGCTTTTGTAATTCCAAATCCCAACCTTGCTTTTCCACCTCTGCTAACCAAGGAGCCGGTGTGTATTTGCTGTACAAGCCAGCAATCCTTTTCCTCCTTCCAGGCGAAGTGAATTCTAAAGAAGTGGTTGCTAGAACTGGAGAGTCAGCACCAGCCATTTGGCACCATACAGCAACAGGACATCCCCTCAACCCAGAAACTTACATGTCAGTCTGATTTTGAGAGCTTACGCCTAACATGCCGAGGAGGTTCCCAATTGTCACTCTCATCTGTCTCTCCATCCTCATCCTCCTCATCTTCATCTTCCTGGTCATCCAGAAGTTCCTCCTCTTCCTCCTCCTCTTCAAACAGCTCAAGGCCTAGTTCAGCTCTTCTCTGCCTATCCCCAAACCACTCCCTTACCTGCTCATAACCCATGTGTGATTTGGCAACCAACTCATCCAGGTCCTGTTCGTTAAGAAATTTGTGTTTCAGGTAATAATCCTTCAGGATTGCTTTTCCAGTTTTAAATTTAATGAGTGGTGTCCTGTCCCAGTGCTTGATCCTCTTGTTGGACTTTGGTCGTCCGCGAGGTCTTCCCCGTCCTCTTCCTTTCGGTCTTCCTCTCCCTCGCCTCCTAGAATAGCCTTGACCGTTCATACTATTTGCATTGGCCCCTTGGTAATAGTAGTACCATTTCAAACCACCGTTTTTCCAGGCGTATCGGGTATCTCCAAACCAACTAACAATCTCTGGCCGAGGAAGCCCTGTTTCTTCTGCCAACTTGTCATACTCCACCGCAGATGGCCACTGAGTCCGGATAAATGACATTTTGAGTATATGTAACTGTTCTGGGGACTTTTTTGTCATCTTTCCCGACTTTTGTATTCCAGCACCTTCCCCTCCAGATGCCTCTGCAACAGATGCTTCCTTCAAGTTCCCTGTATTGCTTTCATTTAGTTCCTCACTTTCGTCACCTTGAGCATTGGATTTCTTCTGTTCAGCAAACCAAGCATCGATCTCTCGTCGGGTCAGCTTTGTCTCTGACCGTATCCTGTTCAGTTCATCATCAGTAAGGAAAGGATTGTTTTGGAAACTCTCCCAGAGGGTTTTAAGTTGTTCAGCTGTCTTCTCTTTGAATTTCTGAGGGCTAAAATCAGAGGCATTCCAGGATTGTTTCTGCTGGGATTGGGCCACTGCTGGGGGCTCATTTGTTTCATCACTCGAATCAATGATGATAGTGCAAGAATCATTGTTGAGATGATTATAATGGTTGTGCTTTGAGTTCCGCTGGTTGTACCTGGTATCACTGAACCACTTTTTGATCTCTCCTTTTGTCAGGCCTGTGGTTTTCATGAGCCTAATTATCTCTGAATCAAGAGGAAAGTGACTTTTTAGGTAGCTGATCTTCAACTCTGTCAGCTGTTCCTTGGTCTTCTTAGCACGGCCCCCGACTGTATCAACACTGGCTGCAGCCGCCACCACCTCTGATTTGGTAAGGTGAGGAGCTGGGACAGCAGCAACTTGCTTGGTTTCAGTAACAGGCTGGGTGGCCTGGACCTGTGCTTTTTGTAACTGGGCTTGGTTTGGGACTCCTGCCACCGTCAATGCTATTGGGGCTGTCACTGGAAGGGACCCGGCACCTGCAACTTGGGTAAGAACTAGGCCTGGCTGGCCAACAATTTGGCATGTCTGCAGAATGGAAGGCAGACCATTGCTACCAGCTGAAATATGTGCTGGAATAACCGTAATAGTCTGGGGGACGGTATGCACAGTGCCATTGAACTGCTTTCTCCTTGCTTCTTCCACTTCCTCCGGGGTCCAGCTGACCCCATGTTTCAAGCGCTGGGCAGAGAACCAGATTTTAATTTGTTCTTCAGTATATTTAGCTTGAGTTGCTAGAAGCGCAATTTCTGACAGTGTAGGGTAAGGGAATTTGTTGTAGGTATTAAGCAAGAGAGGGTTGTTATCCAAAGCAGTGTTGTAGGCTGGAATGCTATTTATAGGGATCAAGACTTTCGAAATTAAGCCAGAGTTCTGTGGAGATGCTATGGTATTTATCACTTGTGCAGGCTGGATCATGGCTGAAGGGTTCACAACTGTGCTAATTGTTTCTCCAACTGGTGTACTGTTGGTGTTGGACTCTGAAACTTCAGGGGCTGATTCTTCTATGACCTCCTCACACTCTGGGTCAGTTTCTGTGTCTTTTTCCTCCACCATACCATCCTCTGCATTATGAAAAACAGCAATTCGTTTTGTTTCATTCTTATTTTTTATCATTTTCATAATTGGGGTTTTGCTAATTGAGATGCTGGACAATTGGCCCTCAGAACCCTCCAATTCTTCGGCATTCTCCTCTTGCACAAAACTACCATCGAAAGTAAGATCATTTACCGTTTGCTCAAAGATTGTCTGGTTGTTGCGTTTCACCATGGTCAGTTTAAAATTGTCCTCTCCGGGGTGATACTTTACATTATGTTCTGAAAGAGCATCATACCTTTTAGTAACAAACCTGCATTCGAGACAGACGTAAGAGGAACTCAAGACCACATTGGGATGCTCAGAATCCACATGGAAAGTAAACATATTGAGATCTGCCGTCTGAAATGTGCAGTATTTGCATTCGTAGCCACCTTCAACTTTTTTATTTTGCTGATTGTCCGAGTCCATGTACTCATGGGCATCCTCATCATTTGACATGCTACCTGCTGGCATCATCACAGGTGGCCCTTCTTCAACATCAGATGCTGCTTCTATCTCTGGATCTGGCTCACTTGCCAGGACCATGCAGGGTGTAGTGGATTTTCGCTTACTTGCCATTCTACTCCAGTGAAAACACAACTGGCAAAACAAACCTGTTTCCGGCCTCTGAGGCTTTCCTGGGGCTTGGTTTTTGGCACTATGTCAGTGCATGGCAGCTTCTCAGCAATTAGCCCCTTAGCAGCATTTTTATAGTGCATCTAGGTAAAACAGTAACTTGCAGTCCAAGGGATTAAAGAATGAGCAGCAACTTCTTAATGTCTGCACCCGTCATCTGTATTTTAAAAAAGAAAGAGAAAAAAAAAAAGATGTTTCAAGGAATTGTATAAAGCCAAATTCTTCTGTATGGACAACGTCAGTGATGGTGAACCTTTTAGGGGCCAAGTGCCCAAACTTACCTGGTGTTACCTAGTGCCAGGTGCCAGCTGAAGGTGAGGGGGGAAGAAGAGGGACACACATCTCTTCCTCCCCCCCCCCCCACGCTGTCCCTGGCCTTCAGCTGCCTCCGGAGAGGCAGCTGAAGGCCGGGAAGGGTCTGAAAGGAGGACAAACAGGCACGTCTCTTCCTCCTCCTCCCCGCCCTTCGCGTGCTGGAAAAAAATGGCTTTGCATGCAATCTCTGGCATGCGTGCCATAGGTTCACCATCATGGTGCTATATTTTACTCCCAGTCATTTCAACTGAAAGATGCATCACAGCCCTGTACATATTGGTGAGCTCCACAAATTCAAAATTCAGCTTATTGATCATGTACTGGGGTACCACCAGTTATTTAATTATTTACTAAACTTATATCTTTCCTTTATGCCAAAAATGGCAGTCAAGGCAGCTAGAAAATGCAAAAATCCGAAAGCATCCAATAAAACTCACATGTATGAATGAGACATCTTGGGATGCCATCCAGTGATGTTTTATTATTAAAATAGCCAGGGCATTTCAGCTTGTAAATATTCTGGGGTCCTCTTCAGTGGATATAACCCACTTTAAGGAGTTTATCGCACTATTCCCTGGAACGTTCCCATAGAGTTCCTGGAACGGAACGATATGGGAACGGGTGTTATCGCATTAGTCAACTGAGAACGCGATGGGAACGTTCTGGGAACTCAGATTATCGCACAGCATTTACTTTTTGTAGCGGTACCAGCGCTAAAGCAGTTCTCATCCGTTCCCTGTGGCAAGGCTTGCAGTACCGCAGGATGTGACGTCATCACTCTATGGTCTGATTACCTCTGACAACTTCCTGTGAGTATG
Source organism: Phrynosoma blainvillii (assembly GCA_026167975.1). Classification (NCBI taxonomy): domain Eukaryota; kingdom Metazoa; phylum Chordata; class Lepidosauria; order Squamata; family Phrynosomatidae; genus Phrynosoma; species Phrynosoma blainvillii. Next base: position 19,783,522 of record JANUYF010000004.1, on the reverse strand, counting down.
GAGTCCTACCAGCTCCTTGCCTATGTTCTGTACACCTTGGTGTGTTTATGGGCAAGTCACACTCTCTCAGCCTCAGGGGAGGGCAATGGCAAGCCTCTTCTGGACAGACCTTGCAAAGTAAAAAACAAAACAAAACCCATGCTTCCCTTGCTCTGAGCCGGGGCAGTACACGTGGACTCAATTTGCACTATTTCTGGCAGTCTGCAAAGCCCCAATATCGACACTCAGTAGATCAGGGGTAGGCAACCTTTCCCCTTTAAGGGCCGAGGGACTTCAGCTCCCAGAATCCCAGGAGCTATTGGCCAACATGGGACTATTGGCCAACATGGCTGAGGCTTCTGGGAGCTGAAGTCCCTCAGCCCTTAAAGGGGAAAGGTTGCCTACCCCTGCAGTAGATAATAGCCCTTTGCAGGCTGCGAGAGACATTGCAAATCGAGTCCACGTTTACTGCCCTGGCTCAGTGCAAGGGAATCATGGGAAATGTAGCTTAGTGTTTTTGCTAGAGCCATGTAAAAACCCACAGGGTAAACTTGGGCAAGTCACACTCTCCCAGCCTCAGGGGAAGGCAATGGCAAGCCTCTTCTGGACAAAACTTGCCAAGTAAAAAACACAGACAACCTTACTGTGCAAGTTCAAACCTAATGAAAAATAACAAACCCAAAACGCAAATAATGTCTGCATTCGAAAGAATGCTACCAAGAGGATTAAGCAGCAAGCATTCTTTACATTTTGTTGTAAACACGGTGCAATTCAATCTACAAAAATAAAAAAAATATTTTAAAAATTACCTCCTTGCGTCGACACTGGAAGAGTGGAGTTGGAGGAGTTTGTGGACGTTCTAGGAGGGAAGGGGAGGAGGTTGTCTTGGCTAAGGCCTGATTGAGGCCTGATTAAGACCGGTAGGATTATCACACACACCTCCCCTGGAACGGTCTGAGACCGTTCTTCCTGGCTGAGAACCCTTTGAAACAGTTCTCGCCTTGGAACTGGGAAGGGACAGTTACAGAACGGGAACGTGATGGGAATCATACTGTGTGATAAACTGCGTTCCGTTCTCATTGGGTTCCCATCACGTTCTGAGAACGATGTGCGATAAACTCCTCTGTATTTATTAAACACAGTATATAGCCAACAGTAATAAAACAAAAGTTTGGAAAAGTCCCTTCAATTTCTGGAAGCTTTAAGAATGAGACCTCCAAGTCACCCAGTTACCAACAGTCCTTCTAAGGTCTTGAAAACATAGGGTCATTCTATTATAATGCCGTCTTCCTTTTTTCTGACTACCTCTCCACTTTACCAAGCATTACTGTCTTTTCTAGCAAGTCACGTCTTCTCATGGCATGCCCAAAGTACAATAGCTTCTAGAGAGAGTTCAGAATTTATTTGTTCTTGAACTTATTTGTCTTTTTGGTAGTCCACTGTGTCTGTAGAATTCTCCTCCAGCACCGCATTTCAAATGTGGTTTATTATAAAAGACTAAACTTTTATGCTTGCTCATATCATCAACCCTATTTAGGAAGTTAGTTGTAAGACATGAAGAGTTAAGTTGGAGAGGCCATGGGGCGATCCACAAAAGTCCCAACCCCACCCTGTCTACCTGGCAGATCTTAGGATATGTTGCTTAAGTATTAGTTCAACAAAGCTGGAGCATATTGGGTTCAGGTAGGCTGGTCTACATATTCAGGAAAGTAAACGTAGGACAGAGCTTAGAACCAGTGTGTTGTAGTGGTTGAGCATTGGACTATGACTCTTAGAGACCAGGGTTCGATTCCTTGCTAAGCCAAAGAAACCCATTGGGTGACCTTGGGCAATTGACACTCTCTCAACCTCGGAGGAAGGCAAAGGCATCCCTCGCTGAATAAATCTTGCCAAGAAAACCGTGATATGGTAACGCTAAGATGAACCCAAGTCCGAAATGACATGAAGGCACATGACAACAATGCTTGGAAAAGTTAATATTGGACTACAACAGTTCCTCAGATCTTCCAGTCAAGAGGTCATACTGATTCTGGAATTCTGAGAATTACAGATCAATCCAAAAGCGAACTTTTCCAAGCTCTGGGTACTGTGACACTATTGAATGCTTACCTGTGTAAAATAAGATGAGAACTGAATAGCATATAGCTAGCAGGTTCTAGCCCTAATTTTTACTTGTATTGGTTTTGGGATGACAATTGAATTTTGAAGTGCGAAGGCATTGAGACCATTTGGTTAGTCAGCTTTTTCTCTTTTTTAGATCAATTGGGTCTATACCAACAGTTCCCAAACCTGAGTTCCAAGATGCTATAAAACTATAATCCCCAGAAGTTCTACCCCACACTGCTGATAGCCAGGACATCTGGAAGCTGCAGTCTAACAGTACTGGGGGACTGAAGTTTTGGAACCATTGGTATAGACCATGTCAGGTATACACAAAAAAAAAGAGGACAATAAAATTAAAACTGTTGGCGTACAACTTTTGCAGACTTGTTAGTGAACCTGAATTGCTAATTTCATACACAAACATTCATCCCCATTAAAAGAAAAAACAAATCTACATGACCAAATGGTTAACAAATAGCATAGCCAAACTCTTAGTTGTCATCCTACTTAAGTTTGTAGGAAATGCCAAATATTTTTATTCTGCAGGAGTCCATGTCAACTTGACACCATTTACTGGTATCAGTTTCACCAGGGGACACTTTTTGAAATGCTGTCTGCCTGAAATCAAGCTTAAGATTTGGGTTGTAAGGAGGAAGACGCCTTTCAGCTTGCTTGCTTGCTTGAATTTTGTGGTTATTACTCAATCTCTCCAACCAAAGTGGTCCATGTAAAGTACTCCAGCCTTATAAAAAAATTGGCTGAAGCTCTGGAGCCATGTCTGTGCTTGGGCCAAGTCGTGAGCCACACACATGACTAATTTAACAGATTAAAAATTAATTTGAAAGTCTCATGCCTCTACATCTTTTGGGGGAGAACAAAAGCAAGGCTTGGAAAAGTTACGTTTTTGGACTATACTGCTCTCCCAGACAGTGTGGCTCCTGGATTCTGGGAGCTGTAGTCCAATAAAGGAACTTTTCCAAGCTATGGTCTGAAGCTGCCCTAAACTACATTGGCCTATTTCTTCATCTAATGCAGTGTCATCTACTCTTAACTAGCTGTCTCCAGAGTCCCAGCAGAGGACTTTCTCTATATTCAGTTACCTGGATAAATTTTAAGTGATGGAGTGGATGAATGCGGCAGGTCCGGGGGCAACTGTCCAGTTTTCTGCCATTGGACTCTCTGGAGCCCACATGGATGGCCAAACTTTGAAAAACAAAACAAAATCCCAAACCAGAGGTGGCCAGAAGAATGGGGATTTTAAAAATGTCAAATAGCATGGGGGTGCATCCTATTTAAAAAGTAAACTGCAGCTCCTGGAAGTTTCCAAGAGAGGCAACTGACTCTTTTGGGGAGAGGTAGCCTAAATATCGGAGAACCAGCATGGCGCAGTAGTCTGAGCATTGGACTGCATCTCTGGAGACCATTCTTTGATTCCCGGCTTGGCCATGAAACCCACCAAGTGACCTTGGGCAAGTCACACACTCTCAGCCTCAGGGGAAGGCAATGGCAAACCTCCTCTGAACAAATCATGCCAAGAAAGTCCCATGATAGGTTCACCTTAAGGTCACCATAAGTCAGGAACGACCTGAAGACCCACAACAACAATACCTGTTACCAAAGGCTGCTGCCACACTGCAGAATTAATGCAGTCTGACACAGCTTTAACTGTCATGGCCCAGTGCTATGGAATTTATAGTTTGCTGTGGCACCAGCGCTCTCTAACAGAGAAGACTAACAATCTCAGGAAACTACAAATCCCAGAATCTGTTACCATTGAGCCATGGCAGTTAAAGTGGGGTCCAACTGCATTCATTCTTGAGTGGAGATACAGCCAAAGTAGACGTGTCGCTGGGCATTACTTCTTTAATAGGAAATCTGGTATCAGAGGCAGAAATAGCAAGGGAAGAATAGGAATGCATTCCTTCACTACAAAGCAAAAGAACGCTTCAACAATTTTCAGCAAACTCTTTATCCAAAACTAACAATTTGCACATGTGAAATGAAACAACAAGGTCAGAGAAGCCTTCCATAAGTAAAAAAGAAAAAAAAAGGAAGAAAAAAGAAAAAGAAAAGAATTTGATCCTTCTATAATCTACTTGAAAGCTTCTTCTAGGGAAGATTTTTTTTTCCAGCCCCCTCCACTTTTCTTATGATTTCTTTCTTGACAGCCAAACTTACAGATTTATGTTTTTTTAACATTCTTGGACTTGCTAGCGAAGCAAGCATATCTGCTTCCCCCTTTTCTCCCTATTTTATGTCAATGAATGCTCAGTAAGGGATTCTGGAGACAACTCCTGCTTACCTTGGGTGCATCTGCACTTCAGAAATAATCCAGTTTAACACCGCTTTGACTGCTATGGCTCAATCCTATGGAATTCTTGGAACTGTAGTTTTGTGAGACGTTTAGTTTTCTCTTTCAGAGAGCTCTGGTGCCAAAACAAACTACAGTTCCCAGAATTCTATAGCATTGAGCCATGGCAGTTAAAGTGGTGTCAACCTGGATTATTTCTGCAGTGTGGACACAACCCTTTTCTGTTGTAGGGAGGCACACACAGTTGCAGCAGGATAAGCTAGAGCAGAATCCCATTATTTCCCAGCTCAAGCTCTATCACATTGTTTATTGCAGACCTGCAGCTGTAATCTGACATTGAAAATCGTTTTCTCCAGCCTTCCTTTACCATCACCCCAATGCTGATTCTGCAAAATATATTTCCAGGTAGACAGAGGAGCTACGAAAGCATAAAAACACTTTGTAAAATGGAGTTTCTTTGCCAGAGGCTTTGTTAACTGAGGTATGCCTGTATTTTTAATAAACAGTTTTTAAAAGATCAGATAGTATGAAAAACTGGGTGTCAAAGAAAATCTCATATGCGCCAGTGAACTTCAATAAATCTGGTAGCTTAATAGCCGCAGCAGAGCTACCTAGCATCTTTGCAACCAAAATCTGTAAGTCTTGATCGTGATGGAGATGAATGTGCTAACACAATGGTGACAGGCTAGAAGACTGAGTAATTGTGCTGATTTTTTAAAGACGAAACAAACAATGACCACAGATGATCATTTTAAATTGGGCAAAGAAGACACTAAAATACAGTGGGCTCTTGGTATCTGCAAGGGTTTGGTTCCAGAACCCCACATGGAAACCAAAATACATGGATGCTCCAGTCTCATTATATACAATGGCATAGTAAAATGGTGTCCCTTATATAAAAATGGCAAAATCAAGATTTGCTTGTTGGGATTTACCGTATATTTTTTAAAAAAATATTTACAAGATGTGGATGCTTCAATCCACGGATTTAAAAAATCCATGGATATGGAGGGCTGACTGTTGTTAAAAGCGTTTCTGTACCTTGTTTCAATCTTTAATCAAAACTGAGACCATAGTCAAGAAACTGGAAGAAGACTAGGACTTGGAAGAGCAGCTATGAAGGAACCAGATAAGATCCTCAGATGTAAAGACATAATTAAATACCAAAGTGAGAATCATGCCGGCCATAGTATTTCTGATTTCTATGTATGGATGTGAAAGCTGGATAGTAAAGAAAGTTGACAGGAAGAAATGTGACACTGGAGGAGAGTTCTACGGATACCATGGACTGCTGAAAAGATGAATGGGTCTCAAAGCAAATCAAGTCTGAACTCTCAGTAGCGAAGGTGACTAAACTGAGGTTGTCATCCTTTGGATATATGATGAGATGCCGAGACTCATTGAAAAAGACCATAATGCTTGGTAAAGTGGAAGGCAATAGGGAAAGAGGGAGACTGCTCTACAAGTGGAAAGATTCAGTCAAGGAAGCCAGGCTCTGAGTCTGCAAAACCTGAGCAGACCCGTCGATAATTGGGGCTCTCAGAAGTTTTTTATTCCTAGTCACCATAAGACGAAATCAATTTGACGGAAAATACAGTCAGCCCTTCCCATGTGTGGCTGTGACTTTTGCAGATTTGATTATTCACAGATTTTATTAATATGTTCTCTCTAGGAATCTCTAGGTCTTTCTGCATGGCTCTATGGTCAACATCTGCCAGATGTTGCATTGCTGGACCTAGAGAATGCCAAAGGGAACACTTCTCTAGGGATCTGTAGATCCTCCAGAGCAATTCTATGGTCAACTTCTGGCAGATGTTGACTAGAAAAGTGCCTGGAGGACCTAGAAATTCCTAGAAAGATGTTCTCTCAGATAAAAAAAAATTAGTGTACTTTTATTTGTGTTTTTTCCACTTTCACAGGGGTCCTGCACCCTTAATCCCAGCAAATGTGGAGAGCCCAATATAATATTAACAACAAAATCATATTGAACTATGGCTGCATCTGCACTGCAGAAATAATCCGGTTTGACACCACTTTTAACTGCTAGGGCTCAATGCTATGGGATCCTGGGAATTGTAGTTTGTTGTTGCACCAGAGCTGACAGAGGCGGCTTTCCCAAAATTCTATATTCCAGAATTCCATAGCACTGGGCCACAGCAGTTAAAGTGGTGTCAAACTGGATTATTTCTGCAGCGCAGATGCAGCCTATGAGAACATTATTAAGATATGGTATAAAGATAGTAACCATTCAAATGCAGAGAGCTATTTCACAAGTTAATGAAGAGTGCTTATTTAGTATGATAAACAAGTTTATTAACTTGTTAAAAAGAAACATATGAAATAACAAGAACACCAAGTCAATGTCAAGCAGCCCATGATTTAGTGCTGAACTTAATGAAGGGCCAACACCTGCTTTGTTTCAACCTCTGTTCCACTCAAGAAATTTTATATCATTAAGAAATATGCCAGTGTTATAAACCAACACATCTGTACACCACTTGGTTAACTTACAAATGCTCATCCTTTTATTACTAATATCTAAAATCTGAAATAAATGCATTAAAAATACATTTCCTGAATTTGACAGATCTGCCGAATTTGTTTGAAAAATGTTCAAAAATATACTGATTCATGGAGCCTTTCTTCTAACTTACTGATAACTTGAAAATATATTCTCTAATGTGGTTTGAATGCTTGATGGCACACAATGAATTCTGACTGAAAATAGCAATTTTCACCAGTCCTCCCCCAAAATTTCTAATGCAAGAGGTAAGATCCATAATCGCTAGAGAGGAGCCAAATGAGAAATGAGATGTGTCATCTAGCATATACTTTGAGGCTACTTTTCTGTCTGTATTTCTGTTTCCTCAAAGCAGCTGTCCAGGATCCAAAAAGCACTGGACTACAACTTACATCATCCCCAGGCAGCATGGCCAGGAAGAGGACAACCTAAAGCATTTTAGAAGAAGCTGAATGAGGAGGTTGTGATTGGTGTCAGCAGACTGACAAACACCCACCACACACACACACACACACACACACACACACATTTGTTTCTGTCCCAGACAAACATCGAAACCAGATCTATAAAGCCTCTAGTGCACCATATCCATATGTGTTGCACAAAACTTTTTTAAAAGTTATCTAATGTGATTTGAGTCTCTTGCATGTTACTTTTGCTACTTCTTTCCTGTGAAGTCAACTGTTCTCTGCTTCCTGTGTGAACTAGTGCAATTCTCCCATTTCTGGGCCAAAATGCATGGCAAATAAATTGTCATCAGCTCCACGGGCAACAAATTTTCCTTAAATCCAGTGCCCAAATCAGCCCTGAAACTAACATGTACAAGTAACACAACTTTCCTAATCTCATTAATAAAATATTCTCTCTTAATATAAGGTATTATAAACAATGCTTGGGAACGTTCCCTTTTTTGGATAAAAACACACAGCCAGTGGTCATGATGGCTGGGCGATTCTGAACTTTTCCAAGCTCTAATTAGAAAGCATGCTGCATGATTAAATTACCCCCAGGAACTGTAAACAACAGACATGTTTACAGGTGTAGCTGAAACCCAACTTGTTTTTTAGTTTGTTATGTTATTTTACAATGTTTTGATACATTTTTGACTTCAGTGGTGTATTGTATTTGATTTATTAGAAGCTGAGTTGTGAGGGCATGGATCTACAGATGGTCTACAGATCAGCCAAATAATTTTTTAAAAAACCCTGCCATTCTACCAAGCTTGGCAAGGAACAGCACCGATATCTGTTCTGACTAGAGCTTGGAAAAGTTCCTTTTTTGGAATACAGCATGCAGAATTCCTCAGGCAGCATGGACAACAGTTGTGCTAGCTGGGATGTTCTGGACATGGTTCTCTAAAACAGGAACTTTTCAATGCTCTGTTGTCCTTTTTCCTATGACAGGCAAAGCAGTTTGGGGCTCATTTATATGAAATGGAGAACTTGACTTACAAAAGGCCAAACTTTTTATACAGCTAGCCCAGTCTTGATGAGAAGTAGGTAAAATAGAAGAAGAAACTCTTCCATACCGCAACCAGGGGTCCTCAAACTACGGTCCGTGGGCCACATGTGGCCCACCAAGGACATTTATCCAGCCCGCCGGGTGTTTTTGCCACCGCTGCCTGTCCTGCTTAGCAGCCGACTTTTAAACTATATTCCGACCCTCCAATGGTCTGAGGGACAGTGAACTGGCCCCCTGTTTAAAAGTTTGAGGACCCCTGCCTCAAACAGTAAGAGGTGTATCACATCATCTGCCACATCAACCTTTTGACCAGACCTAGCCATTGAACTGGGGAACTTCTGTACATTAAAAAAGTGCTTTAGCACCACTGACTTTCCCAACCTTCTTCTATCCTGGCAGAAAGAAAGAAAGACCCCAGCACAGCATTGATTTCATTTGTACCCAGTATTGCCCAAAATAAGGAGGTTGCTTACCTGTATCTGTGCTTCTTTGAGTGGTCATCTGTAAACTCACACATATGGGATTCTCTACACCTGTGCAGACCATCTTCGGAAACTTCCAGAGTTAGATCTCTTCAGCTGAAAGCTGCCTCCCCTTGATACCACACATGTTCAGTATGATTCTTGCTCAACCTTATTCAGTTCCATGTCCACCAGAGTGACCAGCAACCAAGGAAGTAAAGCATAGTAAGAGATTGATGATAGCAATCCAATCCCCACAGTACAACAGAAGGAGGATTGCAGACAGTATTACCATCTTGAACCTCTTGTTGGTGATATAGGAGTTAACATCCCTGAGACCTAGGATGGGACAGAGGATTCTTCAGGACCATAAACTACCTTAAGAAGAGATACTGATAGTGGGATGGATGTATATTCTCAATAGCACCCTTGTGGGAAAAAGTGTGGATCTCTTCAGACAAAGCTTGGGATGGGGCAGTGTGATAAACACCAGAAAGTGGTAGAATATGGAACTCAATGGCAAGCCATGGATGACAATATCAAAGACCCACGAATCTGAGATTATCGAATCCCAAGTTGGAAGGGACCAAGAAAGATGCACACCAAAAGAGGGAGTGAGACAGAAAGGGAAAAAAAGATTGTCAAAGACAAGTCTGACTGTTTTGTTTTGTTTTTTGTTTTTGTAAGAAGAATGGTACTTGCCTAAGGATTGGACACGTCTAGAAGATCTTGAGACTGCTGCTTCAAAAGCAGAGAGGATGGCTGAGCAGAAGATGAGATGGAACGATGAGCCCACAAAGCCTTCTGTTTGTTCTGGTGAGAAGATTGCTGGAGACCATACTGCTTGACAGTATTCTGCATCTTGTGGATATGCTTCAACTTCTTATCAGTGGTGGCATGAAAGAGGCTGATTTCATTGAATGGAAGGTCTTCAATGATGGCTCTAGCCTTGGTGGAGAGACTGGACTAACAAATCCAGGTGTGACATCTCAAGGCAACAGCTGCAGCAAGCAACTTTGCTGCACAATCAACAGCATGCTGAGAAATAATAATCTGCTAATAATCAATATATAAAGCAGAGGCAGCCTTCCTATCCCACTCAGGAAGTCTGTTAAAAAAGCAAGGTGACTTTCTCCCACTGGTATTGTTCGTACATTCCCATAAAGGCCTAATAGCTGGAAATGTGAAGAGAAAAAGCCATGCTAGAATAGGCCTTATGAGCCATCCAGTCAAACTTAGCCCCCTCTTTATCCCCAGGGGTAAAATGCGGCTTCACTGATGGTTTTGCAGTTAGCTGCTTTCACAATGACCAAGTTAGGCAATGGATGTTTGAAAAGTATGGCACAGTTGGAATCCTGGGCCCAATACTGGTAACTGATGCAAAGAAACAGTGGCTGAATCAAAGATGGTGAGCTCTAGGAATCTTTTGCAACATCCTGTAAAGTGGGTAGGAATGGAATAGCCACTAGAGGATGGGCTTTAGAGTCAATACTGAAAGACAGGACCAGGAGTTGTGGTAGACAGCTATTAGATATACAATTCCAACACCTTGGCCATCCTCAGTACCTGATCAGCACACAAATGTACATCATCTGGTGGAGATGACAGATCCTGGGCCGGCCATGTTCAGGTCCAGAGATTGGTTTGGTGGAGGATGAGGAAGAACTGGAATCAGAAACAGAGCTCGGAGACTGAGTGGAGGAGGAATGTCTCCCAGACAAAGTATCAGAGAGAGGAAGAATCCCAGAAGGGAAGGACTGCTGCAAAGGTCATACAGCTGAACTTGTTCATGAGGGTGAGGGAGGAAGAGGAAGAGCCAGAGGTGTTGTATCCTTAGACCTGGCTGATCCTGGTTGACCTGGAAAAAGCAGCTGATGGAAGAGATTGAAGTGGGAGCAAGAAGGATGCTGATGTGGGGTCCTCAGGATTGATGGACCTGTGAATTCAGATCTGTAATTACGGGAAGACCTTGATGGAAAAGGATAGGGATAGTAGGATCTGTACCAGTCTCTCATATCATACAGGTAGCGCTTTTCCCAGCCCAGAGGAGTTTGGGCCCAATGATTGTCATAGTAGTATCTGCTGGTAGGAGTGGATGATGCCAAGGTGGTTCTTGAAGACAGTAATGCTCTTGTCGTCTGCAAGGAGAGGCCTGATGAACTGGAGACCTGGATCTGTGCAAAGTGATGGAAAATCAGCTTGGAGTGGCGGATCAGCATCTCACCAAGGGACAGAAGAAAGACTGACTGAACACCTTGCTCTCAGAGTGTTACCCTAGACACCAGACATCTGTTGGGTTCAATTCTGTTATTAAGACCTCCTCTTCCAAACATTCCATAATGGGAACAGGTGATTGAGGCATCAATGAGGCCAGGCACATATTGTCAGCACTTACTGTAACTGGAAGGATCAGAACACACAGTATTGTCAACTTGTCGGTACAAATAGTGCAGCCAATGGCACCATTAATGCAGTCAACTTTTTTGGACGACCGGAAGGTACTTCAGCTGGCTTGGATTTCTTCTGATGAGATGAAGGATCCTCAGAAGAAATGTCAGTAGATTTAGACTTTTTCTTACAAGACAAAAAATCATCTGAAGAATTCTTCCTCTTCTTAGAGACTTCAGGTGACGCCTGCTCAGATTTGTGTTGTATGAAAGGCCTCATACAGGGCCTGATGGAATCCAAAGTTTGTGGTACCAAAGCTACCTGATGAGAGGATGGACTCTTATTAGTACCAGCATGATCCATTGGTACATTGGAAGACAGAACTGATGGTACCAAACCATGTGAGCTAAGGCTTATAAAGGCCATAAAAAGAGGCCTGTTTTGGGCAGTGCGGCCAGCAGTTCTGACAACCAACTCCCAAATAAGGACTTTAAAATGCGAAGTCCTGTTCCGATGAGTCTGGTGGGAAAAAGCTCTACAATGGGAGTACTCATCCACAACAAGGGCTTCTCTCAAGCAAAGGAGGCACACAGAAGGGCTGTCCATCTGGAGGATCTTCTTACTGCAGGAGATACATCTCTTAGGAATTATGTACATGCCATAAACGAGGAGAAAAATTGAGAAAAGATGGCAGAGAAGTAGCTAGCGCAGCAAAGTTCCCTATGATGCAGCCACAACGGTGGACGAAAGAGAATTGAGGGCATTTGAGTGGGAGCCATACTGAGCATGTACTGTATGGAGGGCAGCAGGCCTTCAGCCAGCCAGATCTAGCTCTAGGAGTATTCCAAGATGGTCTGCACAGGTGCAGAGAATCCTGTATGTCTAAATCACAGAAACCACAAAGAAGAACTACTGCTTTTATCTCTTTTTTACTTTTTGGTAGAGACCGTTTATCTAGGGCGATTTTATATGTAGCTGGCTATGGTTACATATTTATTTATTTAATGCCACCTTTCTCTCAGAGTGGGACCCAAGGTGGCTCACAGATATTTAAAAAAAATTTTTTTGGTGGGAATGAGGGGCAGGGACCCCACAGACTTCCATTGTGTATCAAGTAACCAAGCCTTTGTCTGCTCAGGTCCTACCAGGTAAATCATTAGTAATTTTATTTTACAGCTGGGCATGGGATCAGTTTCCCTCCCCTTAGCTCTTCTTCATTTCCAATAACTAGTTACCCTAATTAATTCCTTTTCCAAATAATGAATTTTATAACCAAATGTTATTATAAGACCTAATGATGAGGGAGTGCAAATGTAGTATTGTAGTTAGAGAACTGGACAAGAACTCTGAAAAACCAGGGTCTGAATCCTTGCTCAGCCATGGAAACTCATTGGGTGATCTTAGACAAGTCACACTCTTTCAGCCCCAGAGGAAGGCCATGGTAAACTCCCTCTGAACAAATCTTGCCAAGAAAATCTTGTGATAGGGTCAACTTAGGGTTACCCTAAGTCAGAAATAACTTGAAAGCACACAAGACAAAAACAATAACTCAGTAATAGGTTAAGATCATTCCTTTGTCAATGAAACTAACATTTTGCTTATATTTACAGTTATGTGGGACTACTGGAGAAGGACTCAAGGGACAGTTCATGCTGCTATCCTTCGCTTTATTGTGAGTGCCGAAAACAGTGATGAGCTGGACAAGAGAAAGCTACTTTCCCTTGTACTACAGGCCCATGGGAGGTTTTGTTGTTGTTGTTAACTGCCTTTGCGTGGATCTCGACCCATGGAGATCCTATGGATGAGACATCTCCAGGCCCCTCTGTCCTCTACTGCTCTGCCTGGCTCCTGCAAACTCATATTCGTGGTCTCTTTAATAAAGTCCATCCATCTAGCATGTGGCCTACCTCTCTTTCTACTTCCCTCCACCTTTCCTAACATTATTGTCTTTGCCAACGATTCATGCCTTCTCATGATGTGCCCAAAGTATGACAATCTAAGTCTTGTCATCTAGGGATATTTCTGGCTTGATCTGCTCTAGGACCCGTTTGTTTGTCCTTTTAGCTGTCCATAAAATCTTCATCACTCTTCTCCAGCACCACATCATCTCAAATGCATTGATTTTCCTCCTATCTTCTTTTTTAACTGTCCAGCTCTCACATCCATACAGGGTAACAGGGAATACAATGGTTTGTATGATTCTGACTTTTATGCTGAGTTGTATGTCTTTGCATTTTAGGATCTTTTCTAGGTCTTCATAGCCACCCTCCCCATTCTTAATCTTCTCCTGATTTCCTGGCTGCAGTCCCCATTTCTAGCAATGTTTGATCCCAGATATGAGAACTCTTTTACTATTTCTATTTCCTCATTGTCTAGTTTGAATGTGTGTAAGTTCTCTGTGGTCATTATTTTTGTTTTCTTTCTGTCCAACAGTAAGACTGCCTTTGCACTTTCTTATTTGATCTTCCTTAGTAGTTGCTCCAGGTCTGTAAGGTTTTCTGCTAGTATTATGGTGTCATCAGCATATCTCAGATTGTTGATATTCCTTCCTCTTATTTTCACTCCTCCCTCTTCCATGTCCAAGCCTGCTTTCCTTCCAATATGTTCTGCATATAAGGTGAATAGGTAGGGTGATAGGATGCAGCCTTGTCTGACTTCTTTGCCAATTGGGAACCATTCTGTTTCTCCATGTTCTGTTCTGACAGTAGCCTCTTGTCCTGAGTACAGATTCCTCATTAGGACTGTCAGATGTGCTGGCACTCCCATGTCTTTAAGGGTGTTCCATAGCCTTTCATGATCTATGTAGTCAAAAGCCTTGCTGTACTCTATAAAGCACATGCTGATTTTCTTTAACTCTCTGCTATGCTCCATTAGCCATTGTATATTTGCAATGTGATTCCTGGTGTGTCTTCCTTTCCTGAACTCTGCTTGAACCTCTGGAATTTCTCTATGTATGGTTGGAACCTATTGTTGCAGAAATTTGAACATGATTTTGCTTGCATGGGAGATTAGTGCATTTTGTTTTCCATATCTCTTGACATATGTTGTTAGCACTAGAGTTGACTCTGTCAATGTGGATTGCAATAGTTCTATTGGAATATCATCTGTTCCTGGAGTCTTGTTTTTTGACATTTCCTTTATTGCAGCTTCAACCTCAGTTTTTAAAATTTGGGCTTCATCTTCATATGGCTATTCTTTCCATGTGTCCTTCATGTTGTCATCTCTTTATATAACTTCTTCTGTGTATTGCATCCATCATCTTTTTATTCCTTCCTAGTCTTGAATTATGTTATTTTTATTGTTCTAGAGTGTCCCGGTCCTTGGTTTGAACTTTCCCTTGATTTCTCGAATCTTGTGGAATAGGTCTCTCATTCTTCCCTTTTTGTTGTTGTCTTCTATTTCCCTACATTTGTAGTTGTAGTAATTTTCCTTATCTTTGTGCAGTAGCCGTTGCACTGTTGCACTCATGGTTCTTAGTTTATTCCTATCTTTTTGTTTTGTTTCTCTTCTTTCCTTTATTGCTTGTAGCATTTTATTTGTCATCCATGGTTTCTTCACTTTCCTTTTGACTGTTGGAAATGTCTTTATGCATTCTACTTTTATTATGTCCCTGGCTTCAGAACAAACATCTTCTGGTTCACGATCTGTTATTCTTAGTACTGCAAATCTGTTCTTTATATTGTCAATGAATGGGAGGTAGCATCTGATTTTTAAAAAGTAACTTTAAAAATCTATTTTAGTATCTCTTTTGAGAAGTGGGAAAGTAAAATGTTACTAAGTGCAAGTATAATGTAAACGACCTGAAACTGTGACTGCAATTAGTTACTTTCTAAAAATTAACTTTCCAAATTGTGTATTTTACTAGTTACAGCCAAGAGGGATAATCAAACAGACAACAGCTAAAATATACAAAATAAGCTCTTCCAGATACTACATGACCAAACAAACATTGCTGGCTGGGGGATTCGGAAAGCTGTAGTTCAGAAAAGTAACTTTTCCAAACTCTGCACATATTTCAGTTGAGGCCCAGCATTCTAGCTGTGTACTAGTCTCTGGAGAGATACCTGCTTATGTCAATGAAAAACAGAAACATAAAATCAAGCAAGATTATGGATATTTCCATATAAAGAATTTCAGGTATGAGGTGAGTCAAATAAATATATTCAACACTCATAAACTACATGGAGAGCTATGTTCCACTAGTCCAAATGGTGGAAAGAGGAATTCATGGGTTCAGCATACTAAGTGTGGAAATACTCGAAGCAACAGTTTGTTCTACCAGACACTCAGACACCTCTTTATCACAAAAGTGCTTCTTGGACTTTAGCATAAAAGTCAGACTGGAATCCCTTCAGCTAAAACCAGTAAACCTGGACCCTGCTTCCTAACCAGAAGGAGGAGATAGTATTTGTAGCAACAAAACCTCACCAGAGTCATTTTTAAAGTAGGTAGTAGCACACCACATCCCTACGACTGATCACAACTTTGAATATGTGGGACTTCAGATATTCTCTAGTTATTTTCACCAATAACTAGACCAGCTCTGGTCAATGTGAGTCCATCATGGAGGGCCGCAGGCTCCTTCTGTTGTGATATGGAGAAGGATACCATCTATGTTTATACCAGTAGTTCTCAATGTTTTCTCCTCCAGATGTTTTGGAGTTAGGTTTCCAGAATCCCTTCACCAATGGATATGCTGGCAAAGATTTCTGGGAGTTGATGTCTATAACATCTGGAGGACAAGAGATGTGCTCCGGTTTTGTTGCGGAATAAAATGTTGATAAGCCATGCTGTTGTTAAACAGGCTTTTATTCGTATTGCTGATGCAATTTGGGAAGACCCTTCTTTGTTCTTCTTCAAGAGCTGGTTCTCCTATTTCTCTCTTCCTGTGGCCAGAGTTTCTAGAGCTGACTTCAATGCTAAAAACTCTGGCCCCAGAAAGAGAGAAACAGAAGAAACACATCAGCAAGATAAGTAAAAGCCTTTTTAACAACAGCAAGGCTTATCAACATTTTGTTCCACAACACCACCAGAGCACATCTCTTATTGTCCAGTAATTCACAGTGTTTCTCCTCCTCTACTCTCTATAATATTTGGAGGACCAAAGAATGATAATATCTGATCTTTATCACCTTCCTTACAGATGCTTTCAAAAACATATTCAATAGACTTATGCCAAGTGAAGAAAGTTCTCCAAATGAGCTCTATACTGAATTATCACTCTGTAGTTTAAAGTTTATGTTCAGAGGGATAAATGAACAGTCCGGACTCTTGTATGCATAAAATGTACCAATCCAAAAGTTTTACTGCCCAGTACGTATTGAAATATATACACAGGTTGAGTCTCCCTTATCCAAACACTTAAGGATCGGAAAGCAAAGGTGTCACAATCTCAGCCACCCATGAAAAAAAAGCTTTGGTTTTTGAAATATTTTGGAATTTTGGGTAAGGGAGACTCAAGCTGTAGTGTCAAAAAAGTACATAGTCCTTTACAGCATAACCAAATTGGTAAAAATCCTGCCCCGAGATATCTCAAGTTTGGTAGATTGGAGGGAACAGACAGAAGGAAAAGATGCAAGACTTAGAAAATGGGCATATTATACAGATTATTAGTATTTTAGTAGTTAAAAAATCAGCACAGATTTTATGGTGAACATGAGAAGGATATGATGAAAAAGAAGGACCAATATGTATCTGTTCTATGAAGAAGGATGAGAAGGAGGAGGAGGAGAAGAAACACAAAGGAAAATAAGAAGAAACAGCAGCGCTACTTGAGAAAGCGGAAAACTTAAAATGGCAGTACTAGAGAAGGGAGAATTGCAAGACACAAGAGAAATCATAAGAAGGGAGAAATAAGGCAAGAAGCAGGGTCTGACCTAGAAAGCTTTAAAGCTCAGTATCTCCATATCCTACTCTGTCTCTTGTCTTATATCCTTCTTGTGATTCTCACAGAAACATAGGTAGCTGCCTTATACTGAACCAGACCACTAGAGCATCCCAGTAATACTGAATGTGACTGGCTCCCCAATATTTCTTCCCAACCTGTCTGGAGAGCCTGGTGGTTTCCCATGAAAATATTAGCCAAGCCCAACCCTGCTCAGCTTCAGAAAGCAGATGACAATTGATGCGTTCAGGGTGGTACAATATCAATTAATGAAAGAGAAGGGGGATATATCGATTGGAGAAAGGGGTAGGAAAGGAAGGCTGTATAATAACTGGAGGAAGAAAAACTCACAATGGGAGAGGCAAGATATTTGGCCAGCGTAGTTCTGAAAGGAAGAGTTGAGGACAGGTTGGTGTGAGAAAAGAGAAGATGAGAAACAAAACTAATCAGCTCCAGAAAGTACACCAGGTATAGCACAAAAAGTACCTATAACTGTGTCCAGGTGTTTGTTCAGAGGCATGCAACCTCATGCAAGCATACACTCATTTTAAGTCTCCTTAGAGACTCCAGTTCTTTATTTCCATCTCTTCCTGAGGGCAGAAGGAGGCTCATCTTCTACTGCATTTCCACCAGGATAGTATTAGATACTCTGAAAAATAAAATTACATATGCATGTGATTAGAAATATTGTTGTAGTCTCTGTTCTTATGCGCTTTCAATTCATTTCCAACTTACAGCATCCTTAAGGTGAACTTAACACAAGGTTTTCTTGGCAAAATTTGTTCGGGAGAGGTTTGCCATTGCCTTCCTCTTAGACTGAGAGAGTGATTTGCGCAGTGGGGTTTTTAGGGCCGAGCAGGGCTTCAAACCCTGGACTTCCACAGCCCTAGTCCAACATTCAAATCATTATACTACACTGGCTCTTTGTTGTAGACTACATCAGGTGAAAGAAAGACAATTCTGTAGGTCAGAGGTGGGAATCCTTTCTCCAACAAAGGACTGCTTCTCCCATGGGGAAATTTTATAGGGGAGGGAGAACACAAAGTCAGCAGTGGTCATGGCAGAGTTAGAATCAGTGAATCATAGAGTTGGAAAAGACCATAAGAGCCATCCAGTCCAACCTCCTGCCATGCAGGAATACACAATCAAAGCATGGCCATCCAGCCTCTGTTTAAAGACCTCCAAAGAAGGAGACTCCACCACAATCTGAGGCAGTATCTTCCACTGTCAAACAACTCTTACCATCATCATAAGTTCTTCCTAATGTTTAGGTGGAATCGCTTTTCCTGCATCCATTGTTCCGGGTCCTATTCTCTGGAGCAGCAGAAAACAAGCTTGCTTCATCCTCAACATGGCATTCCTTCAAACATTTAAACATGGCTATCATGTCACCCCTTAACCTTCACTTCTCCAGGACTAAACATACCCAGCTCCCTAAACTACTCCTCGTAGGGCATGGTTTCCAGATCTTTCACCATTTTTGTCACTTTGCACAGCATGCTCTCTTTCTCTTGCCACATGAAACTGAGGGCCACAAGTTCCCCAGCCCAGTTGTAGGTTTACACACAATTCTGCAACTACCATATAGTTACAGATCTATACACACAATTCTGCAACCACCATACAGGTGTACCCAGAGAAAACACCTTGGCACAGTTCAAGTATACTGAATCCTTAAAATCAGTAACACTTTTATGATTTCAGTGCATTTTTGTATATTAGCTAGAGTTGCATTTTGAAGAGCAGAAGTTGGTTTTAAATCTTTGCTTAGCCATAACACTACAGCGGCTTGGGCAAATTACTCTCCTTCTGGCTTACCTACCCTCAGAAGGTTGTTATCAGCAAAACTAAGCTAGCTCCATGTACGTCAGTCACCCTTAAGACAGAAATATGACAGATTTAATCCAGGTCACTTAGTTTCCCTCCAGCCACAAAACACACACAAACCTCATTCCCCATGGGCCACTCCCTCCCATGTTTTTTGTAGGATCCATACCAAAAAAAAAAAAAAAAAAGGAGAGAGAAAAAAGATTCCCAAGTTATTTTTGTAGCACTGCATTCATACAATTAGTGCTGGATAAAACAATTTTGCAGCAAGCTTATGAGTAGGGCAAACAAAAAGGGGATCATAGGGATCATTACATAATATCAATAATAATAATAATAATAATAATAATGGAGAGGGGAAAAGATTCCTAAGTTATTTTTGTAGCACTGCATTCACACAATTAGTGCTGGGTAAAACAATTTTGCAGCAAGCTTATGAGTAGGGCAAACAAAAAGGGGATCATAAGGATCATTACATAATATCAATAATAATAATAATAATAATAATAATGGAGAGGGGAAAAGATTCCTAAGTTATTTTTGTAGCAATGAATTCATACAATTAGTGCTGGGTAACACAATTTTGCAGCAAGCTTATGAGTAGGGCAAACAAAAGGGGATCATAAGGATCATTACATAATATCAATAATAATAATAATAATAATAATAATAATAATGGAGAGGGGAAAAGATTCCTAAGTTATTTTTGTAGCACTGCATTCATACAATTAGTGCTGGGTAACACAATTTTGCAGCATGCTTATAAGTAGAGCAAACAAAAAGGGGACCATAAGGATCATCACATAATATTAACAACAACAACAACAACATTAATAATAGGTTAAATAGCCCTCCTTCCATCATATGGCTTAATTTTGGGCCAAACCTCATCCCACAACTACACAATTCCCCAATTCCCTCTGAATCATCATTAAAGTAAGCAAACAATAGAGGCTAAAGAGCATTGATCAGAAAGCACAACAATCATGGTGAAAATTGCTTTTCCTCCCCATCATCACCAGTATTTCCTTGCAATGACAAGTTGCTTGAGTGTGTCTTTTAAAACAAGAAACCCTCTTTTTTTCTTGCTCCAGAAAGAGCAACAAAAATGGTGGAGGGGGGGGGGGGGGACACAGAGTACAAAACTGGGGTGCCTTTCCCTGCACTTCAGAAATCTGTACCTTTCCCTGCTGTTGCAAAAGAAAAGAAAGGCCTTTTAACATTGTAACCAAGACCTCCCATGCATTCAGCTTTTCCCAGAAAGAAATACCTTTAAACATGAATGTGTCTGCAAAGGAAAGAAGAAGAAAAACCCAGTGTATCTTCCCTCTCCCTCTCCCTTGTTTCAAGTGGATGGGCCCTTTCAGAGCTAGAAAGTCTCCCCCATCTTTTGCATTCTTTGCATTCCTAACTAAAAAGGTTTTTGCAATATATATATATATATATATATATATATTTTTTTTTTTTTTAAATCCCCTACCTTGCAATGCGGGGCTGACTCTCTCTGCTTCTGCTTGTTCAGTACAAATCCGCCATCTTGCATTTAAAAAAAGAAATCTACTGCACTTTTGGGGATGGGAGGAGGAGAAGGGGGAGTGTGATGCTTTGTGAACTTTGAACCAGAAGCCAGCACTTTCTCTTTTTTTTTTTGCAAAGAGGCATGGAAGGGAAATGCAAAAGCAAAAGCAAAAGCCCACCTCTCTCTCTCTCTCTCTCTCTGATCCTTCTTTTCCCCAAAGAGTTTGGAAAAGGGAGATTCAAGGCCACCTCTCCCTCCTGGCTCCAGAGGCTTTTGGAAAAGAGAAGAGGGAGGGGAGGAAGAGGAGGAGAGCTCAGCAACCCATTGCCAATATGTGCATGGCTCCCAGAGGCAGCAGCAGAGAAAGAGGGAGGAAGGCACAACAAGGGAGAGGAGGAGCCAAGGCCAGCTCTCCA
Source organism: Phrynosoma blainvillii (assembly GCA_026167975.1). Taxonomy (NCBI): domain Eukaryota; kingdom Metazoa; phylum Chordata; class Lepidosauria; order Squamata; family Phrynosomatidae; genus Phrynosoma; species Phrynosoma blainvillii. The sequence goes on along the minus strand of JANUYF010000004.1, from coordinate 19,762,652 downwards.
AAAGAGAAAGAGAGACTCCCTCCCTTCCTCCCCAGCTTCCCTTCCCCTCAGTGCCAGAAACTACTAGGCAATGGGTGGGGATACAGCCAGGGAAAAACAAGGGGATCCAGCCCAGGATGACCAGGGCTCCTCCATTTCAGCCTTCTGCCCAGGAGCAGTTCCAGAATCACAGAATCCTAGGCTTGGAAGAGACCACAAGGGCCATCCTCTCTAGTCCCTTGCACCTCTGTAGTTCCCTTGCATCTCTGTATTCTGTAGTTCACTGCATCTCTGTAGTTCCATGCATTTTTGTAGTTCCTTGCATCTCTATTCTGTAGTTCACTGCATCTCTGTAGTTCCCTTGAATCTGTATTCTGTAGTTCCCTGCATCTCAGTAGTTCCTTGCATCTCTGTATTCTGTAGTTACCTGCATCTCAGTAGTTCCTTGCATCTCTGTATGTTGTAGTTCCCTGCATCTCAGTAGTTCCTTGCATCTCTGTATTCTGTAGTTACCTGCATCTCAGTAGTTCCTTGCATCTCTGTATTCTGTAGTTACCTGCATCTCAATAGTTCCTTGCATCTCTGTATTCTGTAGTTACCTGCATCTCAGTAGTTCCTTGCATCTCTGTATGTTGTAGTTCCCTGCATCTCAGTAGTTCCTTGCATCTCTGTATTTTGTAGTTACCTGCATCTCAGTAGTTCCTTGCATCTCTGTATTCTGTAGTTACCTGCATCTCAGTAGTTCCTTGCATCTCTGTATTCTGTAGTTACCTGCATCTCAGTAGTTCCTTGCATCTCTGTATGTTGTAGTTCCCTGCATCTCAGTAGTTCCTTGCATCTCTGTATTTTGTAGTTCCCTGCATCTCAGTAGTTCCTTGCATCTCTGTATGTTGTAGTTCCCTGCATCTCAGTAGTTCCTTGCATCTCTGTATTTTGTAGTTACCTGCATCTCAGTAGTTCCTTGCATCTCTGTATTCTGTAGTTCCCTGCATCTCAGTAGTTCCTTGCATCTCTGTATTCTGTAGTTACCTGCATCTCAGTCGTTCCTTGCATCTCTGTATTCTGTAGTTACCTGCATCTCAGTCGTTCCTTGCATCTCTGTATTTTGTAGTTACCTGCATCTCAGTCGTTCCTTGCATCTCTGTATTCTGTATTTCCCTTGCATCTCTGCAGAGATGTAGTCCCAACAAGTAAGTTATTTTCATTTATTATTTCAGCCTTCTGCCCAGGAGGAATTTCAGAAGGTCCTCCACTTTGAGCCTGACCCAGAAGCAGGGATTTATATTCAGAGGAATTGTTTTTATCATTCATTTGGTCATGCCCAACATTTTTCTTGAATGTCATGGTATCACAGAATCACAGCAATAGAAATAGCAATAGCATTTACATTTCTATACCACATCATAGTGAATGCAGCACTCTCTAGTCTAAGTGGTTTATAATCTGTAAGCCAATTGCCCCCAACAAGGTGGGTACTCATTTCACTGACCTACAAAAGGATGGAAGGCTGAGTCAACCTTGGAGCCTGAGATTGAATTCATAACATTGTGGCTGCACGACCCAGAAGTAAGGGTTTACATTTATGAGGGTTTTGAGTTTTTACTTGGCCATGACCAACATTTTTCTTGAATGTCATGGAATCATAGAATCCTAGAGTTGGAAGAGACCCCAAGGGCCATCCAGTCCAACCCTCTACCATGCAGGAACACTAATCAAAGGACCCCTGACAGATAATAATATAATAATAATAATAATAATAATAATAAATACCCCGCCTCTCTGAGAACAATGGCCATCTAGCCTTTGTTTAAAAATTTCCAAAAAGGAGACTCCACCACACTCCGAAGCATATTCTAAAATGTCCTACATTTTATGGCGAGGACATCTGAACATATGTTAAAAATTATATATATATATATATATATATATATATATAGGACATCTGAACACTGGCCATAGGGAACAGGCTAAGGAGTTTCAAAAGAAGACCAGCCTATGCTTGATGTTGTTAGCTGCCCTCGAGTCCATCTCACTCATGGTGACCCTGTGGATGAGATATCTCCAAGACTCCTTGTCCTCCGCTGCTCTGATCAGGTCCTGCAAATTCATGTCCATGACCTCCCTGATTGAGTCCATCCATCTGGCATGCAGTCTTCCTCACCTTCTTCACCCCTCTACCTTTCCTAGCATTATTGTCTTCTCTCATGAGTCTTGCCTTCTCATGATGTGGCCAAAGTACAAGAACTTCAATTTAATCATCTTTGTTCCAGGGAGATTTCAGGCTTGATGTGTTCCAGGATCCATTTGTTTGTCTTTTTGGCTGTCCATGGTATCTTCAGCACTCTTCTCAAGAACCACATTTCCTGATGCATAACCTGAACTCAGGACAAGAGGCTACTGTTAGGCTAGAATACAGAGAAGGGGCATGTGAATTTCCTTCACTCCCCAAATGTCTAGCCTTGCAGTAACTTAAAATTTCAGAAAGCATGTCTGGGAGAGCTGTGCTGGCCATACAGCAAAGTATAACACCCCCAAAATCCACAAAACAGTGAGACCTTTATTAGGCCAACCAAAGAGCATAAAATACAGTTGGCTTTTTGAATATATATTTCCAAAATATATATGACATCATGTTTTTATGATGTAAGTCGCCCCGATTGATCCCAGAGGGGCGGGATATTAAATAAAAGTTATTATTATTATTATTATTATTATTAAAAGCAAACCTTGATTTTGCCATTTTATTTAAGGGACACTATTCTACTATGCCATTATATTTAATGGGGCTTGAGCATCTGTGGATTTTGGTATTATCCACAGGGGATCCTTGAACCAAACCCCAGTGGATACCAAAGGTCCATTGTACATGTTGCAAAGTTCCACTGTTCCATTCATCAGGCAAATTTCATGAACTACAGTTTATCCTTTGGAGATAGGATCCGGGAATCCAAATACTTTGAAGGTACCAGATCTCATCTGATCATGGCAGGGTCAGCACTGGTTAGTACTTGGATGGGAGAGACTATCAATTAATATTGGGTGTTTCTAGGCTATATTTCAGAAGAAGGCAATGGCAAAGCTGCCTCTGAGTATTCTTGGCCTAAGAAAACCCCATTAAATGAATGGGGTCACCATAAGTTGACCGGCAACTTGAAGGCAAAGTCATAAAGTGACCAAGGGAAAAGTGAGCACAACAAACAGAGACGTCCTGCGCATGAACAGTTTGCAGTGTCTCTTTCTGCAATGTTAGAAATTTGGAGTCTGAAGGAAAATTTGTTTGGGGTGGGGAGATTCTTGTTTGAAAGGGACAATGCCCTCATTTTACCTCTCGTAACTACACCCCTGAGGTTCCCCCTCCCCTAGGTTTTAAAATAATTTTATTCTGCTTTAGTATAAATATTACATTGACTGTTAAGGTGAGAAAGACAAGAAATGCTTATGTAGTGGGGGGAAATGATAGAAAAAGGTGGGTTCATGTGAAGAAAAGAGAATCACTACTCAGACCTTTAAAAGATTTTGCACAGTGCCATAGGCTATGAATCAATAAAATATTATGGTCACCATGTGGATGTTAAGGAGGTGTGGCATGGATATACTGATTTCACATGGGCTCCAAACATCAAAACACATGTCTTATGACTGATGTCTCACATGATTATTTATTTAAAGCATTTGGATGAAACTAGAAAAGCATATCATACTCCCCAAAATGTAATTAAACTACAAATACAGGCATAGCTCAGTTAGCAAAGTCTCTGTCTAAGAAGCTATTTTTCACAAAATCTTTTTACACCCCAAATCTCCTGCTTTCCCTCTTTGCTCTCTCTCTAGTTGGAAGTTTTCTTTTCTTTTTAAACTATTTTTATTACATTTTTTCATTTGTATAAAAAAAACACACTCAAAACATTATACATAACATAACAAACGTCAACACTCACGTGTCATTTCCTTCCTGATTCTCTTTGAATTCTTTATATTTTTTGTAGTTCATCTAACTTCAGTTTCTTTCTTATCCATTTGTCTCCATATTATATATACTTCTTTTCTTCTTTATTTCTTAATTCAATCAAAATTAAATTTACCGTATTTTTCGCCCTATAACACGCACTTTTTCTTCCCCTAAATGTGCGTGGGGAAGTGAGTGCGCCCTATAGGGCAAAGGGCCGAGGCTGCGGGGAGAAGGAGCCCTCCTTCCCCCCGCGACCTCAGTCTTTGAATGGACTGGTGCTGGGATCGAAGCGATCCCGGCACCAGCCGATTGAAAGACTGAGGCCGGGGGGAGAAGGAGCCCTCCTTCCCCCCCCGGCCTCAGTCTTGGAATCGGCTGGTGCCGGGATTGAAGCGATCCCGGCACCAGCCCATTGAAAGACTGAGGCCGGGGGGAGAAGGAGCCCTCCTTCCCCCCCGGCCTCAGTCTTGGAATCGGCTGGTGCCGGGATTGAAGCGATCCCGGCACCAGCCCATTGAAAGACTGAGGCCGGGGGGAGAAGGAGCCCTTCTTCCCCCCCCCCCCCGGCCTCAGTCTTGGAATCGGCTTCGATCCCGGCACCAGCCCATTCCAAGACTGAGGCCGGGGGTGGGTGGAAGGAGGGCTCCTTCTCCCCCCTGGCCTCAGTCTTTCAATGGGCTGGTGCCGGGATCGCTTCGATCCTGGCACCAGCCCATTCCAAGACTGAGGCCGGGGGGGGGGGGAAGAAGGGCTCCTTCTCCCCGCGACCTCAGTCTTTCAATGGGCTGGTGCCGGGATCGCTTCGATCCCAGCACCAGCCCATTCAAAGACTGAGGTCGCGGGGGGAAGGAGCCCTCCTTCCCCCCGCGACCTCAGTTCAATGGGCTGGTGCTGGGATCGGAGAAGTTCTCCGATCCCAGCACCAGCCCATTGAACAACCGGCCTCCGGCTAAAGGGAGGAATCCTTTTTTCTTGGATTTTCTTCCTTTAAAATTGGGTGCGCCTAATATGCCGGAGCGCCTTATATGGCGAAAAATACGGTATCTACTTATATCTGTCATCTCCCTTATTCCAAACCAATAGTTATAGGTGCATCCCCCCTCCTTTTTAAAATAATTGATCAATGGTTCCCAATCCCTCTTAAATTTATCCATTTATTTATTTTTCAACAACTTATCCATCTCCATGTAGACATTTAATTTTAATATCCATTCTTTTACATTTGGGAGATCAGTAGTTGGAAGTTTTATTTAGCAGCAGCATCAGTACTGGAAGGATAGTGAAGGAGAAACGCAGACTTTTGGGAAGAGGCTGAAGCAACGTCTGCAGTAAATAATGGGAAAGAATGGGATTCTACTATAACCCATTGATGATTATTATTATTAAAGTTTATTTCTAAAGCGCTGTCAATGTACACAGCGCTGTACAAAAAGACAATCAAGCATAAAATAGAATAAAAACCTGCCAAAAGCGTACAATCTAAAATATAAAACAATAGGTAAAATAATAAAAGTCAATTGAAGCAAAAGACAATTACATCAATTCATTAGCAACATCCACTGTCTACCCAAATGACAGAAAAAGTAAATGTATATCAGACAGTGCCTGGGAATTGATTCCCAAACTCTGGCCTTCCAGGTGTTTTGGACCATCTCCCAGAATTCCTGACCATTGGCCAAGATGGCTAAGGCTTCTGGGAACTGAAGTCCAAACCAACTGGAAGATTAGAATTTGGGAATCACTGCGGGCCGATCCTAAAATGGCAAACAGCAACTGCCTCCAGAATCCCTTATTGAAAGAGTTTGCCCATGTGGATCGAATACAGTTGAAGACCTAACCCATTATTTACTGGCCCAATTTATAAAGATATAAGGGGTGCCTTATTCAAAGAGCTAGGACTGGTACCAAACTTCATATTTGGGTCAATTTTTTTTAATTATTTTTATTATTACACTTCTGGAAAAGGTAGCTTGCGTTGCCTTTAAAGCATCAATTTTAAGGAGGAGGTTTTGTAAAGATAATGGTTACGTTTCAGGACAGATTTGAACCTATAAAAATTCTTTTTGGGTGATTTTAGCTTTGTGAAGTAATGTTATGTATTTCCAGTGTAACTGCTCTCTGTGTTTATGTAGTTTGATTTGAGCCTATAAGGTTAATGTTTTTAGATGGTTTTAGCTATGTGACGTAACGTACTACTTTTATAAATGTATCTGATTTTGGTGTTTTATTTGGATTCTTTTTATTTGTAATGGCTTATGGTACACAAATAAATTTACTTACTTATTGAGCATGGATGAACAGCTAAACAGGGGGAAAGGAGTATGTAAAGACATCTTGTAGCACCTTTCAGAATAACTGAAAGAAAGAAGATGCATCTGAGGAAGCAGACTTAAGTCTAGGAAAGCTCATACTGCCAACTTTTTCCTTTCGGTTAGTCTCAAAGGTGCGACAAGATCTCTTTACATCCTGATTTTACAGACTAACACGGCTATACCTTTGATTTTTACCATGGGAAAAGGAGATAAGTCTGCCTCACTAGTTTCCTCCAACATGTTATAAAAGCATATGTGTAGAAGTTTGGGCACGAAAAATAGAAATCTTAATGACAATCCCTGGCCTCTAGAAGGTTCAATATGTTTTTGTTTACTTTTTGCAAGGCTTTCATGATTTCATTTCACACACATGTATTATTAGCTATTAATAAAAAGTCTGCTGTAAGGTTGAACTGCTCTTCTTGTGGTATAGGAATGGAGCAGAGGGGCGGGTTACAAATAAAATTTATTATTATTATTATTATTATTATCCCTATTCTTTCTATGTTATTTCTGCCTCTGGTACCAAATTTTATTATGTCCAGGAGGTGTAACTGTAGAGTTAACTCTTTCTCTTTCTCTTTCTCTCTCAGACACACACAAAGAAAGAGTAAAGTTCAGCATTAACCCATATAAGAGTTGACTGGATTAGTGTCATAGTGGTTTGAGTGTTGGACTAACAGCACTGGAGGCCAGGGTTCAAAACCCACTGGGTGACCTTGGACAAGTCACACACTCTCAGCCTCAGGGGAAGGCAATGGCAAACTTCCTCTGAACAAATCTTGCCAAGAAAACCCTATGATAGGTTCACCTTAGGGTCACCATAATAAGTTGGAAACAACTTGAAGGCACATAACAACCACAAAAAAAGTTTCCTTTAACATGCCTCATCCTACTCTGAAGCCCAGCTACTGTTTTTTTGGGATGGGAAACCACAACTCATGCTCATGGAGGTATTGTAAGTCAAGCTGTAGACATTTTTCGGGGTGGAGGTATGCAAGAAGCAATCTTAACCTATAAAACCAGATTAGCCCTTGTTTTATAGCACTCAAAACAGTAATGTTTCCCATAGTGACAAAATGGATATTACTGTAAGATAGCTAATTTTTGGATGCCCTGTGTCCTATGGCTCTAGGGTTGAAGGACGCAAATAAAGCATCTGTTTTCCTAATTGTTGATGTCCTTTTCTTACAGATTTGAACTGCCCATCTTACATCTAATGTGTGCCACTTCCATTCCTGCCTTGCTCCAGGGCAGAATTTTGGTAAGTAAATTTGGTCATCGTACCCTTTCTTCATTACACATTTTGGCAGAAAAGTTGGTTCTAGGGTAAGAACTAATCTGTCCTCCGCAAACCTACACCGGTTTGGACTGATCTATAGTGCTGATAGTGCTGACATCCTTTTCACAGATATGAGAACCACTAGGAAACAGACCTTAAATGTTGAAAGTTTTAATATTGCCTTCTGAATCAGGTAGACTTGCATTTGAGCCAGATGTCCACCTGAACTCTTTAATTTTTGTATTTTTGTCACATATCTCCTCATTTTCAGTCTCACTTGATGTAAAGAATATACTCTTTAATGTCTCTGTGATTCTGCCCAGAGACTCACTGTGAAACAGTCATCTGGGTCTCTTTTGCCTCTTCTTGGCTTTCTTTCAATTTCTTATCTCTTTCCCTGTCTTTTTATTCCATCTTCTGTAAGTTTTAAATAATTTATCTTGGAGAAGGGGCTGCCTCCATCTGGTCTGAGGTTTGCTTCCATGGATACCAAAATCTGTGGATGCTCAAGTCCCATTAAATATAATGGCATAGTAAAATGGTGTCCCTTATATAAACTGGAGCGTGTCCAAAGGAGGGCAACTAAAATGGTGAGGGGTCTGGAAACCAAGCCCTATGAGGAACGACTTAGGGAGCTGGGAAGGTTAAGAGGTGATATGTTAGCCATGTTTAAATATTTGAAGGGATGTCATATTGAGGAGGGAACAAGCTTGTTTTCTGCTGCTCCAGAGACTAGGACCCTAAACAATGGATGCAAGCTGCAAGAAAAGAGATTCCACCTCAACATTAGGAGGAACTTCCTGACAGTGAGGGCGGTTCGACAGTGGAACACACTCCCTCGGAGAGTAGTGGAGTCTCCTTCCTTGGAGGTCTTTAAGCAGAGGCTGGATGGCCATCTGTCAGGGATGCTTTGATTGGGAGTTCCTGCATGGCAGGGGGTTGGACTGGATGGCCCTTGTGGTCTCTTCCAACTCTATGATTCTATGATTCCATAGCACTGAACCATGGCAGTTAAGGTGGTGCCAAATTGCATTATTTCTGCAGTGCAGATGCAGCCACAGGTCTTAAGAGCATAGTTACTTACTGGCTGGAGGCCTCTCTCTGTCTGTTGACCATATAGAGCATTGATGCGGAACTTGTTCTGGACCACTTTTGCTTCTTTTGAAAACCTTTACAACCTTGAAAACCTTTCTATTTTAGTTATGTGTTGATTTTAAAAATTTATTAGTTTAATTCTATTTTAAGGGGAGTGGGTTGTGGGTGGGGGGGGTTTGTAGGAATCTGGAATGTTTTAACTGTTGTATTTTAAATTGTTGTAAGCCGCCCCGATTGCTTTGCAGAGGGGCGGGGTATAAATAAAATTTATTATTATTATTATTATTATTATTATTATACAAGGTCTTAGAAAGTCTATTGCCCTGTGATGCTCATACCTATTCTTTTGCCCTGAACCTAGCATAGTATTTTTCAGCCTTTCTAAACTTAAAAACGAACCAAGCCAGAAGCCAATCTAGTCACCATTCCTTTTCTCAAAGGAGCTCAAGGAAACCCAAAAGTTGGATATGAGGGCAATAGCCACCATGTTTGTCCAGATCACTTTCCTGATGACTCTATAAATGTATATATGAAGTTAAGAATTGTCTGCAACAAGCATGATTCTATCTATATTGAGCATTATTCATTGTAATTCCCACCGTTTGGTGACACTTTTGCTTGTTTTTACTACCCTGAAATATCCGATACCATTTGCAGATTATCTCTCAACTCTCATAGCTCAATTATGAACACTTTATTTAAAAAAATAACATTGATCTCCCAGAGATGCTCAGTTCAGGGGATAATTCCATTATGAGAAGCAACTATTTATTCCTGCTCTCTGCTTCTTGGTCTTTTAACCAAGATTTGGCCCCTTATCCCAGAATTAGGTTTGCTCACATGTGTTATTAAAGGACTCTTGTCAAAAGGCTTTGGAAGATCCAAGCAGAAATTATCCTCATGCTTGTTGACATCCTCAGAATACTCTAAAAATATTAGTGATACGTGACTTACCAATTTAGAAATCATGTTTTTTCTTCAGCAAGACTTATTCTTCTAACATACTTGATTATCTTTTTAAAAAAATTATTGTTGATGTAATTTTATACTTGACGATTATCTTTAACAAACTTCCACCAATTTACCAGGAACAGGCAGTAAGCTAGTTGGCCAGCCTACAATTCCCTTTACTTCTTTTCAACACTGGAGTTAAACTGGCCCCTTTCCAGTCCTGAGGTGTGAATAAAGGCTGATCTTAGGGACATTTTTTTATATTAATGAGAAATTTGACATGCGAGTTCATAAAAAGCCTACAACTTCACCTCATCAGCACTAAGTCTCACCTTTTCAGACTCCTCTCCTAAAAATGTTCAGGCTACTACTTAGTGAAGACAAAGGTAAGCAATTAATTCTTTGCAATCTCCCCCTTCTTGTTTAATACATCTTTTATCTCCCTTGTACTATATCCAACTACAGTTCTAAACTGTCTCTTGCTTCCCACCTATCTAAACATTTCTCCCCATTGGTCTAAATATTTTGTATTGGCCTAAGTGCTTTGTAGTAATATGCTTCTAAATTGTTTTCATTCCCATTTCTTTTGCCAGTTCCATTTGCCACAGAATGCCTTCTTACTGTTAATTTCTTTAACTCTGCTGGCTAATCAAATAAACTGGCATCCTCTTTTATTGAACCTTTCCTCATGTGTCCTATATACTTTCTCTCAGTGCTTCTTAAACTATGTAATGTGATCTGGGGGACTGGCAGGGTTTAGTGTCCAATGTGTTTTTCTAGAAAGGTACTGTGATCTGGCATCCAACAGCACACCAGTCCACTGAGCACCATTAAGAGAGTAGTGCTGCTTGGCTGAACCTCTACTATTGTGGTTGTGAATGATCTCCTAAGTGTTTTGGAGATCTGGCCCTCTTGACTTTCCCTTTCAGCTTCCTTTTATCAAGCTCCATGTGAAATGTCTCCCTTAAAAGCCAAATACAATCATGGGCATGTGGCACTTCTTAAATTCAGTCATCTGTCATGCTCTTTCAACTTGTTCCCCATTCACCAGACTGCTATTGATGCTGTTCTCAACAGTAATAATGAAATGAATTGCCACTCATCCAGTGTTAAAGTGTATATAAATTTATTTTATCCATTAAAATTTAACACAATTTTATATTACATAACATTTGGAGCATCAAAGAGATCATATAAGTTACACCAACACTACAAGAATTAGTGTAGTGATTTAAAAAAGCATGAATGCTATATTGGAAATATGTGAAACTAGAATACCACAAAACTCTGTCATTTGTCGAAAAACATATGGGATGTTAGGTCACCAAATTTATTTTTTTAATACAGGCTCTTTAACTCTGTATTTTTTAATACAGGCTCAACATATGTACATGATTTGTTTTGGATAAATATTATTTTTAATTAAATTTACAGGAAAAAAGTGGTGCTATGTACACATTTTCAGAACCTCAATATCCCAAACAAAAGTAATTGGGGGATATTCTATTTTTAAAACATATTAGCACCAGATAGTTACAAGAGATAAACTTTAATAAGAAGGAAAACCCAAATACACAGTATTAAGACAGTTAGGCACAATGGTGAGGCCACTTTCTCTCTTTAGTTCTCGCTTCCAAATCTATGGCTTCACCACCCACAAAGGTTATAACCAAGAACCTCAGATTACTTAAATCTACTATATACAGACATGTGGCTTCAAATAATTGCCAGGAACATTAACAATTAGATTCCATGAACAGAACTAATTGAAAGCTGCAATTTCTCTTGAAATTTCCTGAAAACGGAGAGAGAAAAAAGCACCAATGACAAAAACAGAGTGACATGGCAAAAAACAAGCTTTTCTGCTAAATATCTTGTTACTGAATTATCTTCTGATGTTTTGGCATTTGCAGGTTTTCAATAAAAGAGGTTGGACAAAGTCATCCCACAGGCAGTGGGAAGAATCATCTGATCTCTCTTACACTTCCATTCATTGCTCACTATTGTGTGTACAATCGATTCTCCACATTTGCGGCTTTGACTTTTGTGGATTTGATTATTCACAGATTTGACTAATATGTTCTCTCTAGGAATTTCCAGGTCCTCCAACATGACTCTGCTGGAAGTTGATCACAGAGTCACACTGGAGGACCTAGAGATTCCTGGAGAGAACGTTTCTCTAGGCATCTGTAGATCCTCCAGCACAACTCTATGGTCAAGTTCTGGCAGATGTGGACCATAGAATTGTGCCGAGGACCCAGAAATTCCTAGAGCGGTTTTATCTCAAGTTTAAAAAATAGCATGGAGGTTCTGTGGCCCTAACCCCAGCAGATGTGGAGGGCCTATTTACACAAATTATGGAAAGGTTAAATGAGAGACTGGTATAATGTGAAAATTGGCTAAATCATAAGAAGTTATGCTAATCAACCAAGATCAATGGTTCATTTGAGAATAATCCAGTACTTCCCCCAATTTTAATGATGCCAGGAAGCCAAAAGAAATTCATGAGGGGGTTCAGTTGTGGCTCCTTCAATTGTTATTTTGGAATGACAAGGGGGGGGGAGGGGGGCACGCAGAATCACACCTGACATCTATTGTTGTCACAGATTTAGAAAGCTCCCTATCTGTTAAGCAGGAAAAACAACATTTTAGAAGCCTCTCACTAGGAAATACAAAATTTTAGTAAATGAATTCCATGTCTGTACTATTTCTTCTTTAGAACACAATAGGACTTATTAATTTGGACATGTTTTGTTCATATTGACAAGATCAAAATATTTAACATGGAGTCATTAAAAAAGCTAACATGGATTTATAAGTTGCAAGCACCAGAAACATCAAAAGCTGAACTTGATATCACTGGCATCTACTGCCAATGGAAATGGGGAGTCAAACATTCCACTGTTTGTGATCTGTACAATTTAACCTCAGCATTTAATTCAAAATGACATTTCAGTTAAAACAGACTATAGGAACTCCCAATAATACAGTGGGATGCAACAGTTTAAATATTCACTAGAATACATCTGTGTAAAATACCATACCTGGATCAATTTGGTTTTGTCATAGTCTTTGCGATGTCGATAAATACACTGACTGAGCAAGGCGTACAGTTTTTCCAGTTTAAGTATACTGTAATTTCTGCTTTTCTCAGTAACAATTTCCAATAATTCCTGGAAAAAGAGAAATAAAAAACAACTCTTTTTAGAGTATAAAGTATAGAATACAAGTATACTACAATACATAGGCCCACAGGAATGCATGTGCATATGCACCAAAATTTCTCCATTCTGGCTATGATGAAAGCTGAGACTGACTCAGTTGTATATTGTTTAAGAGATTATTAAATACTTGGGTATCAGTTCCATCAGAGGCTCACATTATTCCAGTCTAAAGATGCCTTTGGTTTATATTTTATTTCATTGTTTACTATTATTCTAGCATTGAGAAAGAGAGTATGTACGTACATTAAGCTTTTCATAATCTACAATCAGAGGAGGTGTTTGCTCTGAGAGAATTTCCATAGCTCTTTCAACACTGATGAGATGCTGCTGTTCCACCTGAGAACGCCTAGCACGGGTCATGCGAAGCATACATAAATCTAGAATAACAAAAACAATGCTAGAATGACCACAAATACATGACACATGAGGAACATAATGATCTACAGTAATAAGTATGTGTCTTATAGGCTGCATCTGTGCTGCAGAAATAATCCGGCTTGACACCACTCTTAACTGCCATGGCTCAATACTATGGAATTCTGGCACTAGAGCAATGGCTGCTTATTGTTTTTTAACTGCCTTTATCTGCATTGGGAGGGGAAGAATAGTGTGCGTAGGAAAATTGGAAAGCAAGATAGGCAGGTAAAGACATTTGTTTTAAGATCCCATTTCACAATTATTTTGCTGCAATCCATCCTACAGCTGCTTATCCAGAAATGAGTACCAGAATGCCCAGGGGAAGAGGAACCAAGAACTATGTATTCCAATAGGCTAGCAGATGACTTTCCACATACCATGAGTATCCTTATCTAATGGATGATCCAGTGCATCTCCATTACATCCTTTGCTTTGTTCTGAGCAGTCAGTATCTTTGTTGCCCTTCTCAGATCTACACTTAGTATAACCATCAACAGCTTGCTCTTTATCATTCTCTGAATTAGGTTTCACATTGTTGTATTCTGCTGGAAACACAATTTGAGATTCTACTACTGAAGTTTGTATTATTTCAGCTTCAGCTTGCTCCATGCTGGAGTCATGATTTTCTATGCATTCTTCCCCATCAGTTTCAGCCTCATCTTGTTCTTCTCCTGGAGCTTTATTCTCTTTATTGAAGTGAGAAGTCTTCCTCCTTTTTGTTAGGTTACCCAGGCACCACCGGCTCTTTCTTCGCAGTTTTCTCTTGGATAAGGCTACATACAGAGTAAGATTAAATTTATTTTAGTTTCATCTTCCCCCAAAACAAAAAAGATCAGAACAAGCGGTGAGCGCCACAGGCTTGTGGGCAAATTCAGTCCATGATTTGTTACCCCTGTTTAAAGGGCCTGGAACCCACTGTCTCAAGAGCCTTTTTTCAAATGAGATTTCAAAGCCCAAAGGCCAGTCTCTTTGAGACATAATGATAGCAGTCTCAACCAACAGAAAAGGCAAACGTGTGTGAGGTGGAGGTAATTAGCTATTTCAAGAGGAGCAATTGTGGGAAAAGGTGACATTCTGGGCTCTAAAGGCCTGGGAAGATGCTTTCCAAGTACAACTATCAAGAGTCTTATGCAAACAGAAACGATTGAGAAAGCCAAATCACAAATTAGACAGAATTAAGTAGAAAACAGAAAGACAAAGAAACAAGAAAGTTAACTGGGGTTTCTTGCTGTAGACAAGAGCACTTCCTAATGATCTGTTGTGCACTGTTTGAAATAATATGACCCCGCTGCGTGGAGCATGCAATCAGGGTAGGTGGGTGGATTGAGGTATCTATCAAAATGCTTCTCCAGCTTCCTGAACTAGTAAGTTTCCCAAATTAAGCTCAGTACAGCTGTAGAACTCAGGAATACTACAAAATGACAATAAAGAATTCTTAATTTTGAAATCCTGATTTGTTATTCTCCCCAAAGACTATAAATCACCTGTGGGCAATGTGTGTGTGTGTGTGTGGGGGATCCTTTTGCTCTTGCAATTTTTTCTTGAAGGTCACGTGTTGGCATATCCAGGCTAGACGGGTTAGGTCTTAAGGGTTCTGGTTAGTGGGGAAAGGCAAACTACTGTATTTGTGGGCAGTTTGGTACTGCCTTAGGGCAAAATATTTGGGGTGAGACTGGGATTCCCAAGAGATTGGAAGGTTATAAATCTATAAAAACCTATCAAGAAATAAATACTCATAAAGTAGCGCTTACCATTAGAAAGGGAGGGAGAGCTAGAATCCAGAGGAACTGGAGGGTTTTTCAGTTTCTCACTACTTTCAGGATCTGATTTCTTGTGCTCCAAGGTGGTGTTTTGCTTTGGCATTACATAATAGTAAGATGGTGCATACTTTGAAGAACTGCAACCTTTCAAAGAAACAAACTGCTGTTGGCATCTTTTATTGAACTTGTACTGGCACTCTTGCCAAGAAAACCCCATGATAGGGTCTTAGGGTTTACCATATGTCATGGGCTATTCTGTATCTGTGCAGAGCTATTCGCAATTTCTAGAATTATCAGAAGTGTTTTAGCAGTAGCCCCGCCCACTCTCCAACTGCCTTATTGGCTGGCTTCCCACCTAAACCCTCAGTTCCTTATGTGTCTGGAATCCAAAGGGCTGCATGTGAATTATGTCTTTCTAGTCCTACTTCCCAACTCTCCTTTGTTCAGAGGTATTTCATGCAGTCAGGCTGTAGCTTGAAATTGGACTATACTTTATGTGAGGGTCTGTTAGGCATATTCTTTAGACGTTCAACATATTATCTCTGTAAAAAGGATATTGTAGTTTTAAAAATATATTAAATTATGAGAAATGGCACCCACCTCTTTGTTTACGAGACTCTTTTATTTCTTCACAGAGTTGTTCAAAGTCTTCATCCATCTCCTCTTTAATTATTGCATAAGCTGTATCTCTGAGAGAACATGCTCTATGTCTGATGAGGCGATCTAAAATTGATATACAGAAGACAAATTTTGTTAGCAGTTAAATCAGTAGTTCAAAAAAGAAATGTACACTAACTTTCACATAGTATTTCAACTTCCTTACTGCAGTGGTCATTTATTTAAAAATGAAGACTTTTGTACAAGAAAGCTTATCTTCTACCGAAACATTTGTGTTAGAACTGTATATTAGGTATTTACCTCCAGGGTCTCTGTCAGGATTGTACTCTAATGCATTGCTACAGATAAGATCAATATCTTTCAAATACTCTTTGGCAGACAGATATTGGTGAAGATCTATTTTTGAAATAACAGTTGAAAGATCCATTGGTTGCTTGATAACTGTGACATAGTCTGGTACCTAGAAACATAATAAAAGAAGCAAGCTTAAAAGTCTCACTTAACTAAAACAAACCATATTACAGTGGGCCCTTGTTAACACACGGAGGATCCGTTCTGGACACACACACACCCCTGCATATGAAAATAGGGTATAATCAAGTCCCATTGATTATAATGGCCACACACTCCCGCACAATTTTGGCCCCCCAGGCTTGCCATCTGTGGAATCTCAAATCCACGTACAGCAAGCCCGGGTATGGCGTCGGCGCGCTGTACAGCATTTTATGAGGTGTTTTTAAGAATGCTTGTCACCTTTTTTGCTGTCAACCTGAAAAATTATTGGTTAGTTTTAGGTGGGCATTTTTAAAAATGAGGATAAAGGCAGGAAAAACAAAAGGCAATATCCTTTGTCAATCAACAAAGCCCCTTTGTGATTAGGGTCCCTCTAATTTTTGAATAATGATGAGCCAGATTACAATATTCATTATTTACTGTGAAGGTGCATTCCAGGTTGTTGAGAAGAATTGGTGCACCCCAGAATATACTTCCATAGATAGGAAGAAGAAATGAAGTTGAAGTCTAAGAAGGTTGAACTGGGAGGAATCAGTTCAACTTTTCATTCAGATATCACAAGTCTTTGTTACTTCCTGTCTGTCTTTTGGCCGTGACAGGAGAAAGCCAGGATGTGTGGATTCCTTCTCTCACTAGTGGTAGAATTTTTGTTTTGCGTGCAAGAAAGTCCCAAGTTCAGTTTATGCTGTCTCCAAGTTAAAAGAACTAAACTAGCAGATTTCAGAAAACAAAAAATATGCCAGTTGCTGCTAGTCACAGCAATCAATACTGGACAAAGATAGACCAATGGTCTGACTCATACAAGGCACCTTCATGTGTTCATGGACCCTCGAGAAGTTTACCATTAGGGTACAATGCAAGCACTCAATTATGTCTCTTATTACATCTATGAAGAGCTATGTTGAAGCTGTCCAAACAAATGGACTAGAATTCAGTGATCCCTCAACTGTGCCCTTTAAGGGATTTTGGACCTCAGCTCCCAGAATCTCAGACTATTGGCCAACATGGCTGAGGCTTCTGGGAGCTGAAGTCCAAAATTCCTTAAAGGGCATAGTTTAGGAAACACTGGACTAGATATTTACATATATCATTCTTTGTCATTCTATTTGATCCTTAAATGCTCCTTAGTATTTATGATTTGAATGAAGTCAGATACAAGATGATCTGTGCAGATGACTCCATTTTCTCCTCCTTCCTAGTCTTAGAGGAGTGAACAGTAAGTCAGAAATCCTTTAAGGGAAGGTGAGGAAGAGAAAAGCCAGACATGCATACTGGACAGGGTACTATATCTTCCCACTTCCCACAGGTGGTGGGAATGAAGCACGGGCATGAGAGTGACAAAGAAAGAAAGTTTAAGCAATGAAGAAGAGAGAGCTGCTGGACAAGAGAACAAACACTGTTGTAAAGCATGTAACCATGAACTGGGTAAACATCTCATATTCAATTTACACATATTCACCATAAGGGTCTAATTTTTGGAGGGGGGTACATTTCACAGATTAGATCACTAGGTGCATATTACTTAACAGATGGCAAGATGCCGAAGTGGCAATGCTAATTTCTAATTTTGAAAGTTTAAAATCATGTTTTCCTTTCTATAGTTATTGTATTTAATTCCTGTGAAATGAAGCACTCATTTTGGACTGCATTTCATTATTTTTCCTGTTTACTGCATCCACATCAGGCAAAATTATACTTAAATTTATACCAAAGGTAATTAAATAAGTCAACTATTTTATCAGAAGACACAAATGTTTTAATGAAGTGCAAAATTTATTACTTTATTTTTGTGAAATACCTCATGCAAGTCAACTGGTTTTGTAAAGACCCTGAAACGCTTGTCAATGGCAAGCCTGTGAGTAACATTTCTTAAGAAAATCCTGAGTTCACGTAATGTATCTTCTTCTTGCTCCTCAAGTTGTTTGATCTCCTCTTCTGTTAACTGCCTTGGTTCAGGTGGCACTGCTACTGGTAAAACTTCTAAACTCTGCAAAACTTAAAACAAAGATTAGAGGTTTAGGGTGGTCTTCCTTTTGTAGCTCCCCTGTAATGCTCCAATGTTTACAAACCCCTGCCCCTCTACAGGCAATTTGCTGCAAATATTAACCTGCTTTCTTTTTTGATGCAGGTGGTTTAACAGCCTGGTGAAGAAGTAAATCCTTAAAGAATTTTCTTCGCTCTTCAACATTAGGTGAATAGACATCAAAAACCTCTCCATAATCTTTGGCAAATAGGTCTTGTACCTAGAAAGAAAAGTCATAGAGAAATAAAAATCAGCAAAATAATGAAATGCTTAACAAAAGCAGAAGCGTGATTATCATGACAAATAAGATAAAAGTTGCTGGATTATGCTCACTATGATGGATCTGACAAAGGGAAAACAGCTTCAGCATAGAAGCTGGAGGATATGATAATTTTATTTTCAACTTGGCAATTTTCATCATGTTACGGATTTGTATACATATGTCTCAATGATTTAAGTGGTAATGAAGCAATGTCATTCTTTTGATAAGCAGGAAAAACTACAGGTTTAACAAACAGAAATATATGGCAAAGATGCAAAAATCTAAACAATTTCTACAGTCCGTAAGAAAGAAACAGGAGTGTATATTGGGAAAAATAAACCTATGACTATTTTTCAAAAAATGCATCTCTTCCACACTGGTCGTGATTATCAGGCTAAACAATTCAGCCATTTTTAGGATGAAGAATCAGGGATTAAAAAGATATTCTGTGAAGTCACTGACAGCAAGTACCTCATCTGGTAGTGTTGCATGATGTACATCTGATGTTGCAAGGAGCAAAATTGGTGCAAAAGATGGAATGTTCTGTAACAATGTAGTAAATGTTGCTTGCAACGTGTGTCCAATTGTCTCCCACCATATATGAACATTTGGAATGTATATTATACTTGGTGCTGTTCTCTTGGCTTCACAGATCAACTAGAAAAAGAAGAGAATTTAGCTACAATGAAGGGAACATCTGTCAGTCATTTAGCTGTTTTTGCTTTTATTCATATGAATTTCATGCTCTCTAGCCATTTTGTGAAGTAGACAACAGCTCTGGTTTCAGGTTGGAATTTACCAAGGAACATGCTGTATATACAAAATATAGATGTTTTATGTGCCTGTAACCATGGGACACTGGCCACTGGTCACTAATAATTGTGTCCTAATTATTGTCCTAGTTTTACACCAAGCAATAATTTCCTCAGTACTTTTAAAAAAGACTACACAAGTCATCTCTCCATATCTTTTTTGCTTTCCTCATTTTAAACATAAAATTGAACTGAATCTCAGTTATTGACCATCTTCACTGGTGTGGTGGTTGGATCAGCTATGGAAATCCATGGGTGACCATGAGCAGGTCACACTCTCTCACCGTCAGAGGAAGGCAAAGGCAAACCCACCTCTGAAAAAATCTTGCCAAGAAAACCCTATGATAGTTTTGCCTTAGGGCTGTCATAAATTGGAAAGAACTTGAAGACACACAACGTTTTACTATCTCCTGGCAGCCACTTCCATTGCAATCAAATATGCTTGTCATCTGAGACAAAGAGTTATTTAGCTTATAATTATAATCACAGATACAAATAATAATACTAGAACATTTCTAAAGGGACATAATGCAAAACCCTTGCTAAACTAAACAGGTATGGATCTTTCTGGATGGAAGACCACTGCAACCCTTGAGCTTAGTGTAGAAGTAAAATAAGTATAGTTTAGAAAAAAAAAAAAAAAGAAAAGGACAAATTACAACACCTGTGCACATGTTTCTTCGGGTGTTTTGGCACTCATTCCAAAGAGGATGGAAAGGTCCAGTGTGTACACAGTGAACTTTTCCAAAGCATGTATAACTGCTGGAGCCAAATGAGAGGCTTGTCCAAATCCTGGTTCTCCTGCTATTAAGAGTCTTGGTCGATAGGAGGTTGGTTGGTGATATGCACTTCTACAAGAAGGAATTAGTATCCTTGTTAAGCACAACTCTAAAACTAGCTTTTCAATCATGTCTGATCTAAGGTTATCCCCAAACTTTCACATTCAGACATTTTTTAAATATACTATCTCATCCCAATCATAATATAGGTTGAATAAAAAAGCTCCAAAATCTGAAATTCTGAGCATTGATAAGACACTTTGATTTTAGAGTATTCTTGATTTTATAACACTGTACAAGTAGCATAGTACATATCAGTATTGTATTTGCGAAGGTGGAGACAGATGAGGATCTGTGAAATAGCAGGAGGTGTGGATTCGCATTAAGCACTGCCCTTGGATTCCCATCATTTCACAGATCCTTGCGTCTTTCTCTAGCCCCGCAAACACACACAGGTACATAGTACACTACTTGCATTCTGAAACTCAATAAATAAGGACAGGTTGCTTACCTGTAGCAGTATTTCTTTGGGTGGTCATTTGCGAATTCACACAAATGGGCTATATCTGCGCATGTGCAGCAACTTCGGAAACTTCTGAAATTGCTAGGCAGAACTTTAGGTGCAACTTTTTGGCAGTAGCTCCACCCATCTCTACAAAGCCCCTAGCGTTCCCGCTCTTTCTCAGTTCCTTATGATTGCTGCCAAAGCAGCACATGAAGAACATGTTAAGTAAGCAGGATACGACTGAGGGGAGGATGGGTGGGATTTGTGTGGATTCGCAGATGACCACTCGAAGAAATACTGTTACAGGTAAGCAACCTGTCCTTTGTGGCGTCTGTGAATCACACAAATGGGTTAGACTGACAAGCTTTGGTCAGTGGAAGAGGGAATGTTGTGGCACCAATTTGACAGTTCAAACAAGTTGTAATTAATGAACAGCAATAAAACTTTAAATATTGAAGGTGCATTTATCAGTGTCATTTTTTAGTTTTAAATGCATATAAACATGTAATGCAATAACCTTAGTGTAAACCAGAAAGCAACACTGCCCTCCCAAAAGCTGCGTCCCGTCTGGCCCTTCTGTCCAGCCTGTAGTGTTTAATAAAGGTCAATGGCTGGCACCAAGCAGCAGCCTTACATTCTCCAGAGGCACCCCAGTCAAAAATGCGGGGGATGCAGCTACTGCCCTAGTCTCTACTGTCTCTACCCAACAGTTCATAGCAGAAGTGGATGGTACTAGCCAACCATTTGGAAAATCTTTGAACAGTCACAGGTAGTCCCTTTTTGGCCTCCGAGTAGCAAACAAATAGCTGCTTGGAGTGTCTCGAACCCGATGTCCCATCCAAATAAAAGGCAAGCGTCCTTCAGACATCAAACATATGCAGATGGCGCTCGGTATTGGTGGTCGGGTTTGGGGCCAAGGTGAGTAGAACAATGTCCTGGTTGATGTGGAAGGCCAACATTACTTATGGTAAAAAGGTGATGTGGGGATGGAGGACCACCTTGTCTCTGTGGAAACTGAGGTATGGTTGATCCATCCGCAAGGCGCAAAGTTTGCTTGCGCAATGGGTCGAGGTGATGAACACTACGAAAGCTGTTTTCCAGGTCAGCAATCTTAAGTCCATGGCCAGAGGTTCAAAGGTCTATCAAAGGTTGACAGTCTGTGCGATCTTGAGAAACACCTCTGGATTGAGACTCCATTTTCCCTTGGTTGATGTCTGTCCTGCTCAGCCAATCTGCCGTGGCGTTTAGGTCTCCCTGAAGATGCTCTGCTTCGATTGAGGAGAGGTTCTGCTCTGCCCACTGTAGCAGAAGCTGGGTTTCGTCCATTAGGGACTGCAACCTTGTCCTTCCTTTGCGGTCAATGTGGGCCTTTGCTGTTATGTTGTCTGTTCTGACCAGAACTGCTCTCCCTCACAGCTGATCTGCAAAGTGGATCAAAACCAGCCACTGCTCTCAACTCCAGCCAGCTGATGCGGTGTTGAAGCTCCGAATGGTTCCACCTGCCCTGGGCAAGGAGGGCACCACAGGTATAGAATGGGTTGTCAGGAGCCGTTCTTTTTTGGCACAAGGAAAAAGGTAGAGTAACATCCTCTCCTCTGGCCTGATGTTTGAGCTGCCTGGGAGGTGGGGATTCGGGTGTGCTACTGTGCTACTACTCTTTGCCTGGCTGGAGCATTCACTGGATCTGGCTGCAGCGACCAAAAGGTCGGCTTGGAGCTCAGTGCAATATGTGTGTGTGTAGGGGGTTGGGGTGGCTCCTCACAAGGAAAGCTACCTCCAAAATGGTGGCCGCCATCTTGGGTACCTGCCCCCTCCATGTGACAAGGGAGGAAGGTGCCGCCCCCCCAGGTGCTGGAGGGAGTGGTCATCAGTGCTGTAGTCGGCCTGATGGAGCACAAACAAAGAGTGGGGCATTCTGCAGCTCCAGCCTGACCAGCAGCCCTGGAGCCACAATGGCTACTCTGGTGCAGCGGCAAGGGACCCAGAGCCTCAGCCCTGCCCCTTTACGTTGACTGGGTAATGGTGCTCCACAAGGGGTCCGCTGCCTCCCTGGACCCCCCTGAATACCTGAGTGTGGGGGCCTGTAAAACATGGGGAGCCTCCTTGGCCAAGAAGGCCCTAAAAACCATGGCCCACTCTGGAGGCAGGACTGATTAGGGGAGAGAAGAAGGGCCCTCAGTACTCACAGCCTTTGGTTCCGAAAACACCTCATCTGATGGTGCCTCCTTGGTCCCGGACCCAAGATGGGTTGGGTGGTTGCACAGAGCCTCCTCAGACTGGTGGGGTGAGCCCTCCATTTACTGGGCTCCTTTAGCCTCTCCTATCCCATGATGAGTAGCCAGCTGCGCAAAGTCGGGGCAAGTGGCTGAGGCGAAGCTCTCCATCAGTTAAGTGGATGAAAAGATGACAAGAGGAAAAGCATATCCTGCTAGGAGCAAGGCAGATAAAGAACTGACCTCTTCTGGTCTATCCCTCCCACTTGGGGGGAAAGAAGGTCTTTTGTCTTGTATTTTTCTCTTCCTGCCTCTAGGAGCAAACGGGAGGGGCAACCCAATCTAAGGAGGATCTCACCCTCTCTGCTGAGAAATGTTGCTTGCACTGGAAGGGTAAAGATCACAAGGATATGCCACCACCACTGTACTGTGTCTCTACTCCAAACTACTGTTCTTCTACAGAGCTGTTAAGTTTTAAGTACACATTTCTATACAGTGTGCACACTGGCAAAGATAAACAAAAAATGACCTACGTTGAAGTCTGATCGTTGGGGAGAATGAGATGGTAAGTAAATCACCAAGCTGAATAAAACCCCATTACTCCATGCATGAAAACGAAAAGTGTTTTTTTGTTTTTGTTTCTGTTACCACTTTAATATATCACTTACCTGTTAAAATTTAGGAAAGTATGTTTATGTTTATCAAAGCTTTTCTGTAAATGCAATGTTTCAAATACTGATGGTCCCTCTTCATCACTGTACAGCAAATCAGTGTCTAACACATGACTAGGAAAATCTTTAAAGAATAAAACAAAACACCGTTATCATTTCAATACTGATTTACTTCTAAAGCATGAAAAACCCCTAAAAAGTCTATATTCCTCCCTAGTATTAGGAAACTGGTGACACTTTATCTGCAGTTTGGTCCAGTAATACAGTTCACTATTTTGAGCTGGTCTAAATTAATTAATTTAAGCGAGGCATGTGTATGTGTATGGAGCTACATAAACTAATTAACTGTCAAGCAGCCAGGTAATATTGGCTAATTATAATACAAATATTAAAGGTTATATGAGGGTTTGATGAAAGAACATAAAGCTTATGTGCCATTCCAAATCAAAATCTTTACCTCAATGATTTGTGAACTAATTCTGGTTAATTTTAAAACATCTAGTAGCTAAATATTAAAAAATGCCCTTTCTGTAATGTCTGCTGTTAGAATCCAATCTGACAAGAATCTAAACAGAGTCCCATCTCATGTGAGGAGTGATAAGTTTATTTAACCAAGAACACAGCCAGCCGTAGGCAAGTCAAGTAAGGAGCGGCCTTAACCAATGCTTTCCAATCCTTTATATAGTATAAACATACTGCAGCTGATATCACTAAGGGCTGTGCCTTAAAGGTACCTTACATCACATCTCCTTTTCATACAAAAATAAGAAATAACAATTATACACTTTGGTAAATATTACATTTTATACAAAATATTAAAAACATAAATAGAAAATACAACGAATGCAAAGAGAATCATTACCCATTTAACACACAATATTTCCCCTTGGTTGTATTCTTGTCCCACCATATGCTACAAGAACTGCATTGCTCTTAATCAATGGCTTTGTCCCAGGTATTTTAGAAAATATTTTAAATGGCAACACATTTGCTTCAGCCCCAGTATCTAGCTTAAAATTTACTATATAGTTTCTTATAGAAATATCAACATACCACCCTGTATCGTTCACTCCTTTATCTAATTTTGCTGTCAATAGGTTACTTACAAACAGCTCATGAATATGTTGTCTTGTTTGTCTATTCTCAGGATTAGCCATTTTTGTCCTACACAACTTGGCATAATGGTTTTTCTTGCCACACTTATTACAAGTCTTTCCAAATGCTAAGCATCTCCGAGGTTCATGAATTGTGCCACAATAACCACACTTATTTTGACTGTTCCATTTGTCTCTGTTTCTTAAATCTTTTACTCCCAAGGCTTGAGTTGCAATTCCATCATTATCTTTACTTGCCGTTCCTCTGATATCTCCATGAGCCTCCTGTAGTTCACACACTCCTTCAAAAGCTGTTATCATTGTTGTCAGCTGAGCTCTTGTTATCTCATCAACCCGGCATATTTCAACAGCCTTCTCAAGTGTAAGGTCTGTTTCTTTCAAGAGCTTTTCTTTCAGTCTTTCTTCCTTTATGCTGAAAACAATTTTATCTCTTATCATGTCATTAATTACAGTCCCAAATTCACAACTGGCTGCTTTCAATTTAAGCTCAGCAATAAATTGTTCATTTCTCACTCCAGAACTCTGTATATGGTTCCAGAAACAGAATCTTTCAAAAACAACATTCTTTCTAGGCAGAAAATAAGTTCTAAACTGTTCTAGAACCTCCAAGATGTCTTTTGGATTCTCGTCACCAAAAACAAAGGTGTTGTACACAGAAACTCCTTCTTCTCCCACACAATGTAGCAGGATAGCTATCTGCCGCTTCTTTGCTACATTGTCAAGTCCTGCTGCAGTGATATATAACAGGAAAGCCTGCTCCCATTTTCTCCAATTTTGAGCCATGTTACCTTCCATAATTAGAGGAGGAGGAGGTCGAAGTGAATCCATCTCTTGATGCACTCTTCCTCTAGAATATACAAATTCCAAGGTGCAGTACAGGAAAGATTTACTTCTGACACCATGTAATGTCTGCTGTTAGAATCCAATCTGACAAGAATCTAAACAGAGTCCCATCTCATGTGAGGAGTGATAAGTTTATTTAACCAAGAACACAGCCAGCCGTAGGCAAGTCAAGTAAGGAGCGGCCTTAACCAATGCTTTCCAATCCTTTATATAGTATAAACATACTGCAGCTGATATCACTAAGGGCTGTGCCTTAAAGGTACCTTACATCACACTTTCTTTAGTTTACAAGAATTCTGTAGGGAATATGTAGGTGTAAGCCATAGAGTAATGGTATGGGCTCAAAACATTTGATCAATTTGGCTCAATCCAACCCCTTTTTTTAAATGGCTGAGTGAAAGGCCTAATTCTATGTGATTTGATCATGTTTTGCTTCTTCCATTCCCATGGCCAAAACAAATAAATAAATAAATAAATAAATAATGCCCCCTGAGAGGTAAAGAGTAATACAGTAATCCTAGGATCAACCCAGGACCACCATGTCTGCAAAGACCTGTTTTACACCTAATCAGCAATAGCATCCCAAAATCTAGATCATTCTTGTTCTTATTAATGTGCTATCACAGGGGTAGGCAACCTTTTAGAGCCAGGGGCCAGGTTGCTGTCTCTCAGACAATGTGTGTGTGTGGGGGGGAGAAGCACCAAAAATAAATAAAATAAAATAAAAATATGCATGCATGCATGCATACTCTCTCAGCCCCAGAAAAGCCATAGCAAAACCCCTGTGGAGATTTTGCCAAGAAAACCTCAAGAACAAGTAATAACAACAATAATCAATATCATCATGGCAGGCGGCGGGGGGCGGCGGCAGGACCGGTCCAAAGGCCTCGGGGGGCTGCATCCCCCCCCCCTCCGAAGCCTTAGGTTGCCTACCCCTGTGCTATCAAGTCAACCGTGACTTATGGCAACCTTATAAATGAGAGACCTCAAAGATACTCTGTCATCAACAGCCCTGCTCAGCTCTTGCAAACTCTGGGCTCTGGCTTCCTTAATTATATCAATCCATCTGTTATGCAGTCTTCCTCTTTTCCTACTGCCTTCCACCTTCCTAAGAATTACTGAAGAGTAAAATTTACACTGAAAAAAAGAAACTGCTTTCCCCCCCATTGCCCCACCACCACAGTTCAGAGTATTTATCTGTTAGGGTAAGAGAAGTTGAAGTTCTCAGGGAAAGTAAACTGAGTAACAACAGCTAACACATCTTGTTTCTTCATTATAGCATATACACCCACACTATTTTTTGCAGCTGTTTGATGACAACCCAAGTTTCAAATCCTCGATCTGGTGCCAATATCTAGTTCTACATACATATGCAAATACCTGACTTGCTCCCTCCTTTTTGTGCCAGTTCTGCATGTGGAAACACATTCTGTACAACTTCCAAGATTCTCTGAAGTATGTTTTCAAGCAACGGTTTTGAAATGGTGGAGAGTGCTTGGCCAGGTGAAACCACTGCTCTCTGAGAAGCAGGTATGGTCTTCTGCATAGCCATGACAAAATCCTTAGCTGTTATGTTAATAGAAGATATATCCAGTTGCAACTTTGCGCTGCTAGTATATATCTGAGGATAACGCCGACGCAAGGCACATAAAGCCGCTTCAGCACATATAGACTTAATGTCAGCACCACAATATCCTAAAAGAAATAAAGCAAATGGCATGGAAATAAGACTTAAACACATACTATTGTAATATATAAAAAGTTAAGGGAATACATCTACACTGTAGAAATAATGCATTTGACACCACTTTAACTGTCATGGCTCCATCCTAGAAAATCCTGGGATCTGTAGTTTTGTGATGCACCACCAACACTCTTTGGCAGAGAAGGCTAAAGACCTTGTAAAACTACAAATCCCAGGATTCTATAGGATGGCGGTACAGCACTTAAAGTGGTGTCAAACTGTTTTATTTCTGCAGTGTATCCACCCAGAGTTTCTCCACACCTAAAACAGCAGCTATCAAAGATCTACAACTGAATATGGAATTTTTCAAATAATTTCTATTGGCAGAGCATGTTTTTCATCTTTTAAAAGGATAGGTTGCTTACCTGTAACAGTATTTCTTTGAGTGGTCATCTGCGAAGTCACACAAATGGGTTTTATCTGCACATGCGCAGCAACTTCGGAAACTTCTGGAATCGCTAGGAAGAACTTTAGTTGCAACTTTTGGCGGTAGCTCTGGCCATCCCTATAAAGTCCCCTAGCGGTCCCGCTCTTCCCCAGTTCCTTTTGTCCGCCGCACTAGCAGCTTTGAAGGAGCTTCTGTGTTTGTGATAGCTATTGTCTGGGCTTGTTTCTCCGCTCTTTCAAGCAGTCCAAAACACACTGAAGAAATAAATGCTAGGGAGCATGGGAGCTGTAGTTTGTTGTGTTTATAAGTGACAGTTTTCCTGCTAAGTACCTGCATGTCATAAGCATTTGAATTAAAACTGTCATATTGAAATCAAATCTGATTTTTTAAATTTTTTATTTGGTGTGAGCTGGAAGAGGGGTAGTCTTATTTTTTTAAGCTTTTATTAAAGTTAAAAGACATAGAAAAAAACCCTCAACATACTACATATACACATTATAAAATACTACAAACTACGTTGCTACAAATTAACATTACAAAAAAAAAAAATCAACAATCAAGACATAAAAACAAAACAGACACAAAAAGAAAAAAACCTTCCTAGCTGTCACTCTGAAGATGTAAAGTCATTTTAACATTTCAATATAACTCCTTTCTCACTTCATTTAGTTCTTCATCCAGATCTTACACTTTCCAGGTAACTCTCCAGGGATGGTTTGTTTCTTATAATAATTTCATATATAACATAATCATCAGACATTCAAATTTCAAATTTCCATTCTCAAGCTTAACCTAGTGTCCAGTTTGAAGAGGGGTAGTCTTTTATACGCCGATTGTATCCCAAACTCTATATTTTAACTGGAAAAGTTGGCCGTCGTCTAATACGCCCAGTCATCTTATATGCCAGAAAATACAGTAAGTGTTGGGTCATCTTGAGCCTGATGTTCTGCCCACATGGAAGGCCAGGGCCCAATGGACATCAAATAGATGTAGGCAGTGCTCGATATCAGTAGTTGGGTTTGGGGCCAGGGTGGGGAGCACAATGTCCTGATTTAGATGAAAGGCTGATACCACTTTGGGCAAAAAGGTGATATTGGGACGGAGTACAACCTTGCCCCTATAAAAGCACAGGAAGGGCTAGTCCATCCGAAGAGCACACAGTTCACTCGCACGACGGGCTAAAGTGATGGCTACCAAGAAGGCTGTTTTCCAGGACAGCAATCTTAAGTCCGTGGTAGCCATCAGTTGAAATGCTTTGGATGAGAGGCCTGACAAGACAACATCAAGACTCCAATCTGGAGTCGGTACAGCAGTGGGAGGGTGTAGGTTAGCCAGACCCTTGAGAAAGCTTTTCACCAAAGGCTCCTTAAAAAGGAGGGTCTATTCTGAAACTGTTAGTGGGAACAAATAGCCGACAAGTAGCACCTGACGGATTGCAGTCCCAGGCCACAATCAACCAAAGCCATGAGGAATTCTAGGACGGTCGATACTGATACTCAAGACGGATGAAGATTCCTGCTATTGAGGAAGTCTGCAAACTTGCCCATTTCAGGGCATATGATTTCTGCGTGGAGGGCTTGAGGGAGGCCCAAATAATTGTTCTGACAGAGGGTGGGAGATCTTCTAGAGCTGGATCCTCCAAGCCACCAGAGGTAAGGTGTCCACGTTCGGGTGGTGTATTCGGCCGTTGTGGACAGATAGAAGATCAGAGCGAGGCTTGAGACGGAGAAACCTCTTCTTGTAAGGCCAGCACCAGGGGCTTTTTGTCGTCCGGCAAATCATCAAGCAAAAGCAACATACGCTCCATTAGATGTTGCCGATAGGCACACATACATGCAGTGTAGCTGGCTATTTTCATATCCAAAACCGCAGACACATAAAACTACTTGGCAAGACTATCCACCTTCTTGCCATCTCTGTCCACTGGGGACAGAGGTCTTCGGGGTCGACAAAGTCTGTGCACCTTCTACAAT
Source organism: Phrynosoma blainvillii (assembly GCA_026167975.1). Classification (NCBI taxonomy): domain Eukaryota; kingdom Metazoa; phylum Chordata; class Lepidosauria; order Squamata; family Phrynosomatidae; genus Phrynosoma; species Phrynosoma blainvillii. Next base: position 19,733,224 of record JANUYF010000004.1, on the reverse strand, counting down.
TGCAGAGTTGGGTTTTGGGTGTTCAAATAGCCATGACGCTTGGGAAGGAGCTATCCTATACAAGTTCTCAATTTTTCTTGAGGTCAACATTACCGTGGCTGGGGTGGCCCAAGAACGCTAGGCAATCTTCTGAAGTGAAAGTAGAAAGCCCAGAGCCAAGGGTTTAGGGACCTTCCCATGGACCCTTCTCTTGATGGCATCCACGGCGTCATCGTCTGTCCTAACAATCTCGATCTCCAGAGCGTTGCCCATGTGAACCATCTGGTTCATGATGAAGACTTTGACGTCATCCGTCAGAGATAAAGGATGGTGCTCAACAAGGACGGACAAACCACGGCCAGACTCAGGAGTAGAACAAGATGGCACAGAGCAGTGCGATTGTGGGGATGCCCAACGGGATTGAGAGTCCTTCAGAGACTCAGGCAGCGGTCTTTGTAAGAGCGACTGGTACCGAGGTGGAGGAGTTGGAGGCTCAGATGACGCAGCCCTGTAGACCTGGGCCTGGACGAGGCAAGAAGCCATCTCGTTGGATTCCAAAGTCTCTGGGTCCACCATTATTAGGTACCTACGCGAGGCTGGGTCGTAGACTAAGTTTGGATGAAACGTGAGGATGGGGTCTGTCTCTTCTTCCTGGGCAGTCATCCACTTCAGCCCCCAAAATGCCCCAATCCCAGTGTGATGCTGCCAAAGGTTACAGGGTCAAGACTGGGAGGTCTTCGCGAAGCTCCCCTTCAGATTCCAAGTCAAGTATCACTTGTGATTCCTTTTGGAGAACCATCGGAACTGTGGCCACCTCTCAGGATGGAAGGGATCTCGGTACCGAAGATGATGGTCCTGCCCTCGGAGATGATCGAGGCCTCGAGATCGGAGGTGAAGAAGGCTGGGAACCTGATGGAGCAGGATGCCTGGTTTTGAAGTCTGAGTCCCAGACGGACGGGACTTCTTCGAACAGGACTCCTTGGACCTCTCTCTATCTGAAGAATAACAGCGTTTGGAAGTTTTCTTGCCTCTATGTCCATCTGGAGAGTGACCACACGCAGAGTGAGCCTTCCTAGACTTCTCCCGATTCTTGTCCAGATCTCCTTCCAACTTGGAGGTCCTTTTCTTAGGGCTAGACGTAGGTTTTTCAACAGTCTCCCTGGTAGAAGAAGGCCCTGGGGCTGGGGTAGAGGCTGGTCTTAACGCCATTCATAGAGGGCCGCTTTCAACCTCTTATCTCTATTCTGAAGCCCCTGCGAGGTCATAGACCTGCATAAGATGCAAGATTGAGGATTGTGGCCCTCACCAAGGCACAAGAGGTAGGAGGAATGGGGGTCAGACCCGGGGATCTTACCCCCACACTTCACGCACTGCTTGAAAGAGCGGAGAAACAAGCCAAGCCAATAGTGATCACAAACACAGAAGTTCCTTTGAAGCTGCTAGTGCGGCGGACAAAAAGAACTGGGGAAGAGCGGGACCGCTAGGGGACTTTATAGGGATGGCCGGAGCTACTGCCAAAAAAATTGCAACTAGAGCGATTCCAGAAGTTTCCAAAGTTGCTGCACATGCACAGATAAAACCCATTTGTGCGATTCGCAGAGACCACAAAGAAGAAATACCATCCATGTTTCAACTGTGAAAAATGCCACTGAAAACTTTCTGATAGTTTTCTTTCCTTAAATAATTCAGGAAACGCAGTCCAAACATTTCTTCAAGATCAAGACTAAACTTGATTTGTGCGTAATTTCGGGTACTAAACAATGCAGTTAAAATAAAATGCAAAATTCCACCTCTATTCCTTGATTATTGAGCTTGCCCAGTCAAACTTGGACTGCTTTCTGGTACATGAATATTCCCTTTTGTTTTATTTCTATAGCTTTTTTCCTGCACTGATGGAAACCTTGCAGTCCTCCAAACCCTATTATTATTTCCTTCTTGTCCAAGGATGGTGCCAGCTTGCTATTGCTCTATGTATGATGCATACCACAAAATTCAGCTTTTCTTTAACCAAAAACAAAGAAACAACAAAATTTTGTTCTAATCAGAGTATATAAAGCCAAGTTTACAAACAAATGAATAAAAAATATTGCAACAGAAGATTTAGGGGCCAAACAGACGGCCCGGAAAAGCTGGCTTCTGGGCAACTTGGGGACATGGCGTTTTGATGGCACACCCCCCCCAGGATGCCCAGAGGTTATGCTTCCAGATGCTCCAGAGGCATGACATTTCAATGATGCAGGCCCCCAGAAGCCGCCCCTAGACCGCCTAAGGCACCCAAAACCAGCCTAAAAAGGAGTGGATCTTTTACATTCCCATTTGGGCTGACGGTGGGGCAGACTGGGGCTGCAGTGTGTGTTTGCTGCGGCTTTGGGGTGGTCTGTTTCGCCCCTAAGTTTATTTTGCCCCTTACCAACACATTTTTCAGCTAACTCTTCAAGGAACATCTCCGATGGCTTAGGGGACCATTCTCGTGTGTGAATCTTAAGGATCTCTTTTCTTGCCTAGAAATAAATGAATCAATGCTTATAATAACAACAAATAAATCCCAGCGGCTTTAAAATAGTATCTATATATCTTCATTTCAATGTCCAGCCACCTCTCCGTTCTTGTGGACTTGAGATCCACGTCCCTTGCTTATGCGAGAAGGGCAAACGGAGGGGGATAAAATGGGGTGCGTGCCCATGGAGGTACACCTCCATTCAAGCCAATGGAGCTTGAATGTAATTTTCCTTTTTCATGGTATGTGTGTGTCCTGAAATGGACCCCCCTGCGAGAACGGAGAGAGGACTGTATTTCGAGTTAGGCCAACAGACCATTCTCAGTATTAATAATATTTACAAGCAGTTAGAAGTTCTACCTTTTAAATATAGCAAACCCACTGTACCCTTCATGAATAAACTCAATGAAAGCATTCTGGAAAGAGCTAGATCAGGGGTAGGCAACCTTTCCCCTTTAAGGGCCGAGGGACTTCAGCTCCCAGAATCCCAGGAGCTATTGGCCAACATGGGACTATTGGCCAACATGGCTGAGGCTTCTGGGAGCTGAAGTCCCTCGGCCCTTAAAGGGGAAAAGTTGCCTACCCCTGAGCTAGATTATAATCTTAGTAGTTCATGAAGAACATGAAACTGCAGATGGGCCACAAACAGGTAATGGTATACAAAGTGTAAAGCAATACTTGCTAAGCAAAACAGTAACTTCATATACATGCTGTTGAACTGTGAATTGTTGGTGACTATCCAGGAAAGGGCTATTCAGCCTAACATTCTTTATTAATTCTTTTGTACTCCAAAACTCAAACCCCACACCACGCTGGTTCTCTAAGCCACTGAATTTGAAGCCACGGCATGCTAGACTGGAATTCAACTTAAGAAATTCTTCCATTTCTCAGGTGATTATTGCTCTAGCAGCAAACTTACCACACCTCATTGATTCTAGATAAATTATAACATTTATTCATAAGCAAAACTGTGTTTCTTACATCTTTATCTGGCAAGGTGAAAAGGAATTCTCTGTCAAAACGCCCAGGCCTTCTCAAAGCAGGATCTATGGAATCCAATCTATTCGTAGCTCCAATCACCACAATCTCACCTCTGCTGTCTAAGCCATCCATCAGTGCAAGCAACGTGGATACAATTGAACTTAAAGAACAAACAAAAACAGACTTTTATTTTTTATGGCTTCGATCCCACTCTGCCTCATGCATACCCTAGTGCACAAAGAGAAGAAACCTTTACTCCTATTCTCATGTGTTGCATCCCGAACCATTGACTCTACAGGGCTGAGGGACATTTTTCATGGGCCAATAAAAGGGGAGAGAGAGAGAAATCATCCCCCAATTCAAAAAGTGCACAGGTGGAAGACATTTCAGGTCATGCAACAGAATTTCCAAGCCAAGTGTATATCAAGTGTATACACAAGAAAAAAATTGTAGTAATAGATATGGAAAATGATGTGGAAATTGGCCCATTGGCTATTCCCTAAACATACAATCATATTAGAATTTTACATCTTAAAACTGGGAACAAAACACTTGCTAGCATGAGGAATTCAGGCATCATACCACAAAGGTAACAAAGGCATTCCAGTTAAACTAGGATAACCACAACGTATTTGGACTAATCCACAAATTAATGCTCTAATCTAGGGGTAGGCAACCTAAGGCCCGGGGGCCGCATGCACCCCCCCAAGGCCTTTGGACCGGCCCCAGGCCGGTCCTGCCACCGCCACCCCCCGCGCCATGATGATATTATTATTGTTGTTATTACTTGTTCTTGGGGTTTTCTTGGCAAAATCTCCACAGGGGTTTTGCCATGGCTTTTCTGGGGGCTGAGAGAGTGTGCATGCATATTTTTTCAATTTTAAAAAAATTATTTATTTATTTATTTATTTATTTATGGTGCTTCAGCCCACCAATTGTCTGAGGGACAGCAACCTGGCCCCTGGCTCAAAAAAGTTGCCTACCCCTGCTCTAATCTAAAGTCATTGGGTGGTATTATCCAAATGCTGCAGCTGAAAAGGCTGCCAAGCACTCCTGCCTATACCTCAATCTTTCAGGGCATCTTAGGTTTGGGGACTTGTACATTTATACATTTTTATTTATATATTACTTATCAGAAAGTGTAATTCATCAATGGCTGAACAGAAGGTAGTCTTGAACCAATTAGACTGCTTTCAATTTATAACTACTAAAAATAAGTATAGCTTTTAAATATGAAGCCCGTACCTGTGAATTTGATCTTGCCTACTGGACCGTACAGGAGCAAGTCCATCAATCTCATCAAAGAATATAATTGAAGGACGCATCTGAAAGGCCTATAAGAAAAGCTCAAATGTATAAGTACTGGGGAACCCCCCGCAACAGAACACAACTCAGACATTTAAAAAAAACCAAAATTACCTGATCAAATAATAGACGAAGTTGCCGCTCTGATTCTCCCACCCATTTACTAAGACAATCGGCACCTTTTCTCATGAAAAATGCTATTCTTCTGTCACTGTGACTGCACTCATTAGCAAGTGCCCTAGCAACAAGAGTCTTTCCAGTACCTGGTGGTCCATAGAACAGGCACCCCCTGAAATAATTGGGAATTTAAAATGCTATGGTTAACATAATTGCATCAGCATCTCTAAAATATAGCACATTGCACTTAACAATTTCATATTTTTAAGTGAACTTATTGTAATTTCAAAACCGTCTCAAAATCTGTTAGCCATGCAGAAAATTGTACCTCCACTTATCTATCTTATTCAATTAATTCCATGAGATCATACTATAATAATGTAAGATTCCTGATAGACCAAACCAAACATCTATCTAACCCATTATCTTGTTTCCACTGGGTTTAACTATGCTTTGCTCTCTGCCCATTCCAGCATCACTTTCATATATATACTTAAGACACAGGCAGAGTATGTACTAAGTACACAAATGTCCATTTTGTAAACAATTGTGATTTCCTGCTGCTTTCACAAAGCAGAACAAGCATATGCTCGTTTGCTGAACAGTTCAATGTAAGGCAAGGTATATCTATACACATATCTATATGAAAACACTATTGTGCAAAAGGTCCAAAAGCAACTAGGAATCCTGAAAAGATTCAAGTTTCAGATTTGCCTAATGTTCACTGGCATCCTGGAAACAAAGTATGTATTTAAATACTACCTTGGAGGCTGGATTTTGAATCTTTCAAACACTTCTGGATAAAGCAGTGGAAAAACCACCATCTCCTTTAGAGCTGAAATATGACTAGAGAGTCCACCCACACAATCAAATCGCACCTAGAAAAGGAAAAGAATTGGTAACTAAAATGACAGTCACCTCAAAATTGTTCACTCCAGTATCCAAGAACCAAACAGGCCCATTGCTTCCACTAATTTTCAGAACTGAGGAAAAAGCTGGGTTTAACTTAATGGGTGAGGACAGTAACAAATTTTAAAGCTTCTCAAATATTAAATACTTACAGAAGAATCTATTTGCATTGGATCAACATCAGCTAGGCTTGCTCCAATTTTCATTCGATCCTTGTGGATTCCCTTCAACTCATCTTTTCTAAAGTTTAGTGGAAGGCACCTAAGCCAAAAAGTAAGAATTGTTGAAAGTGAAGCTTGATTAATAACTGGGCAATATAATTTGTTTCCATTTAGCAAATAGTTACATATACAAAGTACCAGAAGATGTAACACTAGGTCAGAAATCTTTCCCATATTACTTTTCTCCCATTAAATGAACAAAAGCTAGTTGCTAAATAATAATAATAATAATAATAAATTTTATTTATAGCCCGCCCCTCTGCAGAACAAACGGGGCGGGTTACATCAGTTAAGATACAGAAGTTAAAAACATTTACGTACCCATCCAACCCTCCCACCCCTTAAAACAATATAATGAATATAAGATTATATTCATAAATAATGAATATAAGATCTTTGTATAAGGATCTATTGTATGATATGACACTTCAGTGCAATAGTGACAGAATACCTGCTTAATGCTTTGTTCCGACTTCGTTTCCTACGCCTCTCAAAACGCTGCTCGTCATCAGATGATGACGATGTGGAGTCACTATTATGTATTGCATGCTTTCGTCTGTTTTAAAGATAAACAGATATGCATCTGTACATGGAAGTAATACACAATTAATGCTCAGACAGTTAATGTATTCATAACTCATTCCATATATCAGCAAAGAGGGTATGCTGCAGGTGGACCTACTGAGTTGGAAAAGATCAGACAGGAAGATAGCCCGTACAAAAAATAGTTTTCTTGTCTGCACATTACCTTTGAAATGGATCTAGAACTCATCACTGACAAGTAAGTTGTTTGAGTTCAATAGGTATATTCTAAGCATTAATAAATCCAGATCCAATGTTTTGTGGAAATAAAAGGATGGGTTCTGCATATGTTATTCCAGAATCCCGAAGGACAACAAAAGGCAGTTGAAAACAGAAGGGATGGAAGGAATGACGTGGTAGGATCACTATCTACATTTCTAAACAAGTACTGAGCAATAATGTCTAAGACAGAATTGGAAACATCTGAGGGAAATATAAGGAAGATGCAGAAATGAGGATGGCAGAAAATTTAGGCAAAGCTTAAATAATTCTCTGTATGCTGCACAACACAACATATTATTT